>JAMJFZ010000199.1:12375000-14880000 GCA_026225945.1 Cricetomys ansorgei
TATGTTGGCACTAGAGATCCTCCTGCATGACATTTTGACTACTGTTGCTTACCAGGAACACTGGGGTGATCCTTAGTTGCGCTTATGGCTTGGGAAGAAAGCCAGCTTAAACATCCATTAAGGATAATCTTATATATAGTTAACACTACCCCTTTCTAAAAGCATCAAGGTAGTTTATTCACATTTAATTAAACTGATGGGGGGAAGTCAAAATCAATATGTTTTATTTAGAAAAATCAAGATAATAGAATGTTTAGGAAGCTAAAAATAAATTATTATTTGAAATAAAATGTTTTAATTACATTTTATTTTAATTTGAAAACCTACTGCTGATTTTAAATAAATACTATCATTTTATTTTGTGACAAAAGCTAGTTATTCATTATTGACTGTGGAGCTAAACTCAATGATTCTACCATTGAGATTATGTACTTAAGATAGTTAAGAAAAGAAAATGAAACACTGCCTCAAACCAAAAATAACATTATCTCTACAGAACAAAATACTTTTCAATATCAAAACTATGGTTTAAATATGATTCCAGAATGTTTTGTTTAACTTATTTTGCCATGTCTTTTCCAAATCCACTTCTTCAAGTAGAACCCTACTGTAGTTTAAACACCTAATAATGCTAAATATTTAATCATAGTTTCATAAATTACTTTTGCTATTTCTAATACAAATATACACAGTTACTAATGGTATATAATTATAATTATCCACTTATGTTTGCTATTACATATAGCAATATTTGTAAACTATCTATCATATGAACATCCATAATTGGTATCTATTCTCTACATTTAACCAGTTATTTAAAGCAAATATTAATGCTAAGTCATTTTGTGAACAGTCTACAAGCTTATAAATCTTATACCTAAATGTATTAATCTATTATCATTAGTGAAGTATAGACCTGACTCCTACAGGAAGATGAAGGCAAAGGCCAAGCTATGTAAACAGAAAGACAGAAGTCCAAATCCAGTGACATGAGGATGTGCCCAATGAAAACACATGATGCCTCCCCTCACTTTCATCTGCTCTTTAGTGTGCATTGTTGAGATGAAAGAGGGTGGAATAGTGTGGCCAGTGCCTTCCTAATCTTGGCCAGAAGACAGACAGCAGTGCCTTATCTCTAGGGCATCTTTCTGAAAGAAATTTAGATTTCAGAGGAATTTAAGTGAGGAGGGAGAAATTAGTTGACCCAAGAAAATAGTGCTCATTGATTCAAGTCTAGTTTTCACACAAAGCACTGACAAAAAATAGCAGGTGTCTGGGTGTGAAATGGCAGCATTTTTTTAAAAGAAGGTTGAGGAAAGCAGGCAAATATAACTTGCATTCGAGCAGAACATTTTATTTTCTCTATTGCTCCGGCTGTGGTTCCTCATCTCCAGAGGCTCCCAGCCACAGCCATTTGGGAAGCCACAATGGATCTATTCTATTCAATCCTCTTGTGTGGCTAGGTCATTACACTAGCAGTGAGGGACTTCCCAGAACAGATTTTCCTCCTCCCGCTAATTTGTTTTTCTCTGGAGCAATACGCAGAGGAACTAATCACGAGGGTACATCATGAATGTTTTCTTGGTAGAGTTTTTAACCTTTGCTGCAGCTGCAGGAATGCAAAATGTATGCATTGAAACAATTAAATGTGGAAAAAATGTAGGAGGCATAACATACTAGCAATGTGTGCTTGATAGGGTTTATTACAGAAAATAAACATACATTAAAATTAGCTACAAGGCAGAAACTATGATTTCACAAACCAGAAGCCCTGAAAATTTCCTGACAATGATATGCGGGCTTCTTAATAAAAGTGTATTAGTGAATTAGGAGACTGGAGGCATTTGAAAAAGAAAGGCACAATAAATTTAATTATTCCTTGTCTTAATATGAAACAAGGGAAGTTTTTAGATGCAGGCAACTCTGTGACTATATAATATATTTATGGCTCTGGGGTGATGAATAAAGATGTTATTTTGAAGAAGTATATGTTATTTAAACCTCACTTGTGCAATCCAGTGTCATTAGTTATGTTATCACCCCAGCTCACCAACCAGTGAAATGATTGGATGGTCAGAATACAATGGTAAAGTTGCTAAATTGACAAGCATCAGCCTCAAAGCTTCATTTCAGGACCAAGCAGAGGTATATGTTCTGCCCTTCCCCAGAGAGAGCTTCTATACTACCGATCACAAAACTATGGATGGACATTTGGCAAAAGAACATGGAAATGAAGACATATGGGAAAAGAAGATGCCTGGATAAACTCTAGCTTCTTCAGATGCCAAGATTCACACTTCCTCAGCAAGGTATCCAAAATCCATGCAGCTTTGAGCTCCTGCTCCCCTTTCTTCTCTGTAGTCATTTTTTAATTCACTATTTCTCTCTCTTCTCCATGACATCCCTTGGATTTTAGACAGGAACAGAAAATTGCTTTCAGTTCTCAGTCATTACATGTAAAACTCATTCTGATTTAAAAAAAAATTGTCTGGTTTTTTTTTAAATTGTCAACATTACTTCTGAAGCATTTTGTGTTATCAACTGAAAATAATAATATTGAATTAAATATACTGTGTAATAAAGCATTTACTTTTCTTCAGCTGAGAACCAAACAGTCTGACATTGGTTATTCTGTTATTGTGTCACAATGTAATTTGTAATACTGGCTATTATAAACACAGAATCACTGATATCTAAATGGTATATATCACTAGTGTATAAACTGTGTGAAGAGTTGTGGAAGTGTTCTTTTTTTTTTCTGCTGCTAAAAAATCAAAAATCTTAAAAAAAGTGCTGGCTGTAGGTCTGCAAACATGAATAAATATCAGCATTAACTTTTATCATATAAATGTTACATTGGTTAATAGTTTATATAATATGCATTGACTTATATCTGGTATATCACTTTTCTTTAATATAGTGGTCATAATCATCAAAATTTTAAATATACATGAAACAATAACTATATTGTATGTCAAGCAATTGTGGATACATATATCTATTTTTTAATTTAAAAAAAAGTAGCCGGAATGACATTTCATCTTGAGGGATATTATGAATCACCATTTGTTTCACCAAGACAATCTGTACACAGGTCTCTGAAAATAAGTACAAATATTTTGTGTTACATAATTCACAACATGAAGTTCAAACTTGTCTCTAAAATTGGATGAATTGACCAGTTAGAATCCTCATTGTTTAAATAAGTCATTTGGCCTCCCTGAAAGTAAAAATTAATTATATCATATATTTTAAATAATTAGAACGAAATATAATTACCAGAAAACATGACCACATTCTCCTTGCAAATGAGCAGGCTGCAAGGATCTGCAATCCTGTATTAGAAGTCTGAGGTGAGTGGGCCTGGTTAACAGTTAGTTGTAAGTAGTGTTTATTCTTTCAGAAACAAAGAAAGGGGTGTTGTCATTTTTCCCTAAAAATGGAAAGCAAAAGGGAAACAAGCTTCAAAAACTAATTAAAGTTGCTGCTACAGAAATGAAAGCATTTTTGGTGCAACTTATTAAAGGGAAAATGCTGTGAAATTAACAGTAATCAAAAGCTAATTAAGGTTGATGCAATAGGAACAGTCAAAGAATGCTTGATAACACTTATTGAACTGAAAAGACATGGCTGTCAGAGAAGGACACGTGTGGAATAAAATTCACATAATTAAAGGAAAAGGCTGAGAGAGGATGTGATTGTATATTACATGTGAATTAAAAATGAGAATTCCTGAAAGACACTGTGCCTGCAAAGATTGGCTGATGAGGATTATAGTCCTGTGGAGGGGTTGGGATGATGCGGGTCCAGAGTCTCATCACTTGTCTTGGCCTAGTTTTAGCCACGACCCTACTAACCATCATTCCTTGCCCACCTCTATGGTGATACTGACATTCTGTGTTTAAATGGCAAAAACCTGAACACTGTAAACTTTGTAGACCACTTAGCCTCCACCAGCCCAAACGCTAAGCAAGTCCTAAGGCAGCATGGAGGCCTTGAGGAGAGATTTTTCCCATCTTGCCCCCTCTGCCTCTCTGATATACCCACTGATGTACTTGAAAGTTACCTTGATTCATGACTTTCTTCGGTTTGTTACTATAAAACCTCACCAAACTGGCTCCCTGTTAGGATGTTAGATTTGGGAAACTTAAATGTATATCTCTAGGGTGTGTTTATTCCTATATGTTCCAGAACAAACCATTTGACTCCTTTGAGGTAAAAGCTGTTTGAAATTCATAAATCCTAATGCCATCTCGCCTTCGTTAATAAAAATGCCTACGTGACAAATATAAGATTACAGGGAATGACACTTTCTCATCATTTCCTCCACTATTACTCACAATTATGTTTAGTTCTCAGGTGGCAATGTTACAATTTTTTATTTAAATGAACTATTTTATAGACTCTGTAAAAAGAACATGTAGCTATTTATTTAATTTTGTTGTTTTGTTTTTTGATTTCCCCTGAGTTAGTGACATAAGGAGATAGGATAGTGATAGTCTCCTAATAATAAGAACTGGTGACACCACCGTCCACATTTGGCATTATGGGATGTGATTGCCTTTTTCTCCTTTCGTGTTCAGCTCTCTTCATCTTCATAATCAACAAAAGAGGAAACTTACACGATGTGTTTATGTCACACATGTGACATGCACACATTGAGCTCCAACACAGAGCATAGAAGAAATCACTAGCTTCCAAAGAAAGATTTCTGGGCTAAAGCAGAAAAAATTGGGTTTGCAGGGTGGTGTGCAAATCACAATGTGTTTTTATGGCTTATTACTATATATTGTTAGTTTTTTTTTTTCCCTTTTCTGTGACCTGGGCACAGGAGAGAAAATGAATACACGATGAGATTTATACTAATTATAGACAGTACATATTTATAATAACTATAAACAGTATATAAATAATTATAAACAGTACAAAAGCGGCAAGAAGCAAGGTTACATAAAAATAGCAATTTATGCATGATGAATGAGCAATTGTCTATAACTGAACAGGGAAGTTGTTGTTCAGTTCAGCAAAGTGGAAAAAGATAATAAAACCAAACACAGAGAGGCAGAGAGAGGGGGTGAGGAAGAGAGAGGAAGAGGGAGAATAAGAGGGGAAGAGAGAGAGAAAGAGGGAGAGAGGGAGAGCGGGAGAGGAGAGAGAGAGAGAGAGAGAGAGAGAGAGAGAGAGAGAGAGAGAAAAGGAACACCTTTGATAGCCCTGCTGCATGTGAATCACTGTGCCCCAGTCCCCAGCAGTGTTAATAGGAGTTCTTCAGTACTTGTGTTGCATCTGTGAGGAGAGGGTCTGGAGGACTGGAAAATGGTTCCTGAAGGTCCGTGCACATATTCTCCTAAAAGAAGATTGGTCAAATGCATGTTTGGGGCCTGCCCCCAGGGGTTCTGACTTTGTAGGTCACAGTGAGTTCCAGGCATTTGAAATTTTAACAAGTACCACAAGAGAATTTGCAGTGAGGACCTTTCAATTTCATTTTAAGCTGTGGGCTGTTCGATTCTTTAAGGGTAAGTATGCTTTGTTCTCTTTTGGAGCAACTATGACACTCAATCACAGCAGTAGGCATAGCCCTATCCTATTACTAAAATGAGGCAAAAACAAAAATCAAGGCTACAGTCCATACTTTATGTATTGTAAATGTATAAAAATATTCCTCAGAGCAGATAAGAAAGAACTTAGGAAAATAATCAATGATTTTCATTGTTGGGTAAAATCAAATTTACCTTAGGCTATTTCAAACGCTACTGCAGAAGCCAGAGTGCAAATCTATTAACTTAATCTCATGGGCTGAGCTTTGTTGAACTGTGAGGTGTGTGTGTGTGTGTGTGTGTGTGCAGTTACACATGCATATGTGAAAATATTTACATGGAGGTAAGCGGTCAATCCCAAACATTTTTCCTTGGGTGACATCTGCCTTTCTGTTTGAGACAGGACTTCTCATTGAACCTGAAACTCATTAGGCTGCCTAGGCCACCTGGGTAACACCAGACCCCAAGATCCTCTTCCCCCTCCCTATTCTTTTCACTGGAATTGCAAGCATGTCCCACTGCACCCAGCTTTATTTTCTAATGTGGGTTCTGGGCACTGTACTCAAGTCTTCATGCTTGCAAAGCAAGCATTATGCTGAAAAATTCCTCCTCAGCTCTGTCTGAATTATTTAATCCACTCACAGGTGATACAGAGGCACAGCAGAGGCTGATCTATGGGTAAGATAGTTTGAACAATTAACTGATTTTAATCTTCTAATATGAAATTTTTAGATTTTGAGTACATTTAATTGCTGGAGGATATTATTTTTCTACTACACTTCCTCTAGAATAGGCTATGCGGATATGCTTGAATAAATTTCTTCTAAGTTTGGTACAACTACTATTTAAAGTTTTTGAAAACATCATTTTACTTCTGAGAGCTTTATTACATTTCGGTTTCATGTAAATTTAACTAACACAAAGGGAACAAATGCCCGCATGTTTAAGGGGTACCATGTATAGCGCACATTACATGATGTTTATATCAGAGTAAGCTTTAATCTTAAATTAGTGTAATCTTAAATTAAAGTAATTTAATCTTAAATACAAATTTTGATAAAAACAAATTGCTTTCTTCCAGACTTTTGAAGTACACATTATATTATCATCTACCATATTATAAAATAATGCACCATATCCTCTGGCTCCTATTTAACTAATTTAGTATCTAGTGATCAGACTCTTCTGCTGTATCATCCTCAATCCATCAGTTCCTCAGAAAGTGTTGCTTCCTACTTGAGAGTATGTCGAATCTTGTTGAGAGGAATGTGGAGTCTTCAATTACAGCACAGAAAGCTTTGGAGAAATCAGTTTGATCACTGTGGTCTACTGGGTGACAGCCCCACAGTTTCCTTGTTTTTTTCTGTCTGAAAGACCTGAATTTTCCTGAAACTTTGTTAAATGTCTCTCTCCTTTCTCTCTCTTTCCCTCTCTCTCTCTCTGTCTATAAATAGTCCTTTCTATGTTTGGGTGCTGGATATCAGGTTCCTCTATATTTACATGTGTTGTTTTACTCTCGCTCACTTCATTAGGTTTTGATCTTCACTGTCTTGTTTTTTTTTTTTTTTTTTAGATCAACAATTGACTGAAAATTTTTGGGGAAGGTTTCATCTTTTGATACCTTATTTCAGCTCTTCACTCTCATTTATGTATGCCGGAAGAAGCATAGTGGTATATTTATTAGCAACATTGAACAATCTTTCTGTTATTACATCATTCATAGCCTTTAAATAATTAGAGAACTCAATTCATCTACATTCAAGGTAATCATCAATAGGGGAGTTATTAATATAGCTCCTTCGCACCTTGTTTTATAGTTGTACTGGACTTTGTGCTCACTAACAACCTCCTTTGCTGTTAACTAATTATTTCAGTAGTGTTCTGATTCTTTGTTATATAAATCTTGGTTTGTTTATGGTACATGGTTGCTTCATGACTATTTTGAGACACACAAAAATCATGTGATTATAACAATCTGTTTTAAAATGGTAGCAATATCATATGACTGCAAATATTTGAAATGAAAGGATACAAACAAACAGAGAAAACTTATTGGCTAAAATACTACGTTTGTACTTATTTAAGGATACAATATGAAAATTTGAAATCTCATTTTATCTTTCTCCATTATTACCTCTGCTGTTATTAAGCTTACCACTATTTAAACGATTCTGACTCTCAGTCTTCATAGTGAAGTTATGAGTGGCTTAGGCATCATGTTTCTAATAGGAGAGTATTCTGAGTTTCACTACTTAGGTTTATACATTCACATATTTTCTGCTTACTCATTAGTGTTTTTTCTTAAATCGGAAGAATACCTGTAGTTTTTTCTTGTAGGACAGGTTTGAGAGTGACTTATTCTCTGAACTTTGGCTTGGAGTGTGTATATCTCTTCCTTCTCTCTTACTGGCAGGTTTGCTGGGCAGTGTTTGTAAATGGCAGCTTCTGTGCTTCATTACTGCAGAAACCTCATGCCAATTTCTCCTGGCTTATAAAGGCTATGTTGAAAAGTCTGCTGTCAGGCTAATTGGTCCCAATTATGTATTATTCTTATCTCTTCTTGCTACCTTGAGAAATTTCTCTTTCTCTTTCGTCTTTCAGAGCTGATTTGTAATACACTTTATGATAGACTGGTTAAGTTTGATGACCGTTGGTCACATACTGCTGGGGTAAAGCTTCTGCAAACATCTATAAGTGATGCTGGATAGAAAAGAAGTCCAGCAGTTTACTGTGGTGTAGAAATGGCGACAAGGAAATCCATCAGTCTTTGTGCTTACTGATTTATCTTACTGCTTAGGAAATCATACCATCAATTTTATTTTTGACAAAACTTGGGGTTGTGCTAGAAAAGAAATTTTTATTCTCCATCTGCAATGGAGATATTTTCTAATACTCCTTGTACTGGAGTAGCTCTGTCCTTTTTGCTTTTGGTGTATATTTTCTTAACATAACAGAAGAACAGACACTGCTCTTTTACCTGGAATCCTTAAGTAATCAGAAGGTGGCTGGGTATGTGAATAGCTCTTCAAACTGGTGAGTCTCTAAGGAGACCTTACCTGAAATCTTACTCTGCCCTCCTAGAGCTTCTTTTTGAAGACTAATGCGTGTGTCTGTTTTAACAACAGTTGTAGTGATTTATATAGTGCTTCATCTGTGAGAAACCATGATTAGGGTTAAAAACTATAGCCCTGTGGCTATAAGTTAACAGACTGAAGATGAACTCTGTAACAAAATACAAGAGAATCAGAGAATCAGATATCCTTTATTATACTTTTAAATATATAAACTGTATGTGTGTGTGTGTGTGTGTGTGTGTGTGTGTGTGTGTGTGTACGCAATTTGAGGCTGTAACTTCAAATTTTGAAGTTTCATTTTATCTTTGTATATTGTTTGTCTCTTCTGCTATTAGTATATATACATTATTAAATTATATTGTATTTTAGTCGCTATTTATATTACAATTATGAGTGGCTCCGGCATCATGTTTATAATAGAATAAACACAGATGGAGATACACAGATAGAAACAGAGAGTTAGTGAAAGAGTGAAGAGATGCATGAGAGAGATTTATCCTAAATGGATTAGTACGTGTATACATGGCCACATGTGTTATAATGACTATAGGAGAGTGGCGACCCTGATATTAAGTCATCATGAAGACAACTGACCTCATTATAATTGTCTCACCATAGTATCTCTGGTATGCCAGTTTCCTAATACAATTTAAGATATGTTACTGATTTTTGGATTATGGTTGTGATTTGCCATTGCAATCTAGTTATATAAAGGTAATTTATGGTGAAAATATATGATTTGAAGCCTATGAAATACCAACAGAGAAAATTTTTAATAGATATCAATTATGCACGAGAATTCATTTGGATATTTTAAAGAAAAGATTCTGAGTCTAGATCAATACTCTTATGTGTACAGAAATTCAAAATGAATTGTAAGAGCATGCTCACCAGTTCCAGTGAACATAGTTGGTACATTCAAATGACTAATACTCACATGGAACAAAAAAATATCTTAACTATATTGCTTTTTAACATTTCAAATCCATGAGGAAAATTTATTCCTCCTAAAGGTGGTGGAATTTCTCTGTGAATTTTGTTTCCAAGTAGAAATTCAGAGAAAAGGAGAAATATCTGTATTTTTAGCCATTTAGTTTATTTTTAGTCTCAGTCAGAGAAGAAGAGTGAAAAGTGCTCTAGGTGGGTTTCTCTTTCAGAATCAAGACTATACTTGCAAAATTCATTGACATATTTGATCCCCCTTATTTTACTGATTTTTTTTTAGATTCAATGCAGATTCTCCAAATTTAACTACATATTCATAAAAGAGTAAGCCATGTTAACTTCAACTTCTCATTTAAAGAAATAATATTCTTAATCATATATTATATCATAAACTGTCCATTATAGTCCAATGAGTTACATAAATTATTGCTATGTCATAGTTTATTAAATTTAGAATGTGGAAATGTCTAAACTTCTTTAGACTGAAATCAGTTGACAATCTCTTCTGTGATGAACATACTCATTAAGTTCAAATTCTTACTCATTTAGCTAGAAGTCTCCTGAAACGATTGTATATTATCTGAACTACATTTATTCTCATATATTTAGTTGGCTACTGACATGACTATATTGATGCTGCTTTGTATGTAACTAAAATTTTAAATATGTAAAGTTGGAGTCAATGCGTTGGTGCTGAGTTTCATGTCAGAGAAAGATAGCTTTTATATGCTTATTCATTTCAAATTGTGCAGAAGGGATGTTCTTTGAAGTTTCTCTGACTGTCTTCTTTGGTGCACAACATAAATTACTCCAATTCGGTTTCCATTACCCTCAATATTGCAGGCCCATTAAGTCTTTTCCAATAGATATCTTTTATGTCACACACATACAGTGAAATTCAAGGCCATTTTTTATCATATAGTTAAGCAGTGCCACATACTGCTCTCAAATATAGAGAGTAATTTCCACAATTTAAAGCAACAAAATTAATCCTGACCTCCACTATTGACTCCTGATAAAGGGGCCTGACCTGATAGGCCTTGATCACTTTGCCTCTAAAAATCTCTAATTATTGCTAGCAATCAGTAGAAGGTAGAAAAATTAGAACCTGAATCCCCGTGTGACCACAATATATTTTCTTTGAAGAGAATAAAGGATAGTCTCTATCAGTAGCAAGAAGTCATTTTTTTTACTGTCATGCCTACTGAAATATTTTGATTGGTGATGATCTTTTCACTATGCTGGTGAAAACAAAACCAACAAACCTACAACAACAACAACAACAACAACAACAACAACAAGAAAACCTTTGAAATCTCTTTAGGTAAGTGATAATACAATACAAGATGTTATCAGCATGCTTCAGTCCTTTTACTGCAAGGCAACAGAAGCTCACAATTTGCCTTCAATTATGACATTTGAAATATCAGTAAGAATAAGACTAATAAGGTTATGTGTTTTTGTCATTGAAGGTTTTGAAACATGCACATTTCTTTACAGCTTGGAATTAACTAGAAATATAGTTACTTGCATAAGAAATAAGGAAACAACAAAAAAAGACCTAATTAAAGTGAGAATTCATAGTTTAAGGTACTTTGGCATGAGAGAGAATGTGATCACAGCAACGAATCTATACTGACTTTGGTAACAAGTTATTTTTATATGCGGTATTTGTTATGAACAAAAGCAAGGTCTCTATGATTCTGTTTCAGAATTAAATTGCAAATTTCATTCTCAGGGAAAGCAATAAAAGACAAAGCTTGCTGGATACATTAGTAAAAATATCAGTAATGAAGCAAAGGAAGAAAAAGTTTCATGATTCTTTCTAATACTCTTGACTAACAAGAGGAAAAAAAATTGCTGAGAATTCAAACTCAGATATTTTGTAATTCTGATTAGCCTATGGGTTCATAGTACCAGGGCACATATTCTTACAATTTCCTAAATGAAAAATGCCCTTATGAGCTCTACTTCCAGGCAGTCTTGATTATTTCCCTTGGACTTAGAATAAATAGTGATCAACACAGTACCAACATGTTTACAAAACAAATAAAATTGAAACTGTTCTTATATTAGTGATTGCTCACACATTTCAGAATATAAAAAGAGTGGGTTCAAAAACCTATCAAAAGACATCTATTGGAACATTTATCACAAGTATTCAAAGAAAAAGAAAAGGTAGCCCTTGCCAAACAGTGCCACAAGCAGAATAGGGTATTTTATAATGCATTTCAGTTTGATAACTGTTTGCTAAAGGTTTGGCAACCTTCAAGAAGTTAAATGTTTCTTTAATCCTAATTCCTATCACCACAGGGACATTAAGAGGCTATCATGCAAATATCTCACATTTACACACTTACAGACATGTTTACAAGTATGTTCTCAGGTTCTTTGATACAAAATAACTAAGTGAGTAATTTTAATTTCTAGGGTAATATAATTAGATTTCAGCTAATTAATTAATTTCAGTTAACATTGTTTATGAACTTGTAACTGTTAAAAATTTATTTGACTTCTCTTTCATTATATCTATAGCAATCTGTAAACCTAGACATTGATTCAGGATCACAGGATTTTTATTCTATGGCTAGTCCTAGTCCTGGAGCATGTTGGCGTCATTACAACCTAATCTTAAACCTAGAACTGGAAGGCTTCAGCCTCAGTATCCATACAATCTAGAACAATTAAACCTCTAAGACTTACGACTGACTGAGCCACTCTGAATAGCTCCTTCTGAACTCAGAGCTGTATAAACTCAACTGACCCTTCTGGTTTAACTCAACTCAATCACCGTTCTGAATCAAACTCTTATCCAAGCTCTGCTTCAAACCAAACTTCTGAGCTGACTGACTGTTTCTGACAGAATTCTTGTGACTCTAGCAGACTCTCACAATTTCTCTGACTGAAGTGTTCTGCTCTGCCTCAAACTGTATCATTCCTTCTGCTGGATACTGACCAATTGTGTCTGTGTCCCTGCCTCAGACTCCTCAGACGGCTTCTGTATCTCTGCCTCTGTTTCATGTCTTCTGTGTTTCTTCTTTAGTCAGCCTCTGTGACTTCTTATCTCCTCTGTCTCATCCTCTGTGTCTGAGCTGACAGCATGCTTTTTCTATTGTGAGAATTGGGTGTATCTTCATCTGCTAACTCTTCCTTTGATTTTCACTTTGCCTGCCCTTCACTCTGACTCATCTCAGAAGTCACTTTCAGTCTGACACTCCTTCTGAGCTCTGCTTCTTGTAACCCAAGTGCTAAGATTAAAGGTATGCACCACCACTGCCTTCTAAAAACTGGGACTAATGCTGTATACCAATATATTTTCAACCTTAGAGCAGCCATGTTGCCAGATTAAAGGATTAAATATTCCTCTTTAGAAATTCCTCAAATTTAGGATACATTTCAAGTTCTCTACAACTACACCCACTTTCTGGTAGCAAATGACTGAAACAACAAATGGTACTAGATGTAAAGAGGCACAAAGTGCCTGCTTTGATAAGTGATTTTAATAAGTGTCTACTGGATAAATTACCTATACTAAATGGTCACAGTGGAAAAGAAATGACTGTCCTAAGAAGGATAAAGTAGGAAAAATAAGATTTAATTGTGTTATTTAGAATGGCATGGGATTCAAAGCTCATGAATTATTTAGTTCTGGGATTTTCCATTTCATAGTTTTGAATGACAGTTGATGCAGTTGCAGATAAAGACAACTACTTCATGCAAACTGAAGAGATTTAAAAAGATGTCACCTGTGAAGTCTCAACCCCATGTGTACCAATGGCAATCACTTGGTGAATACACATGCCTTTACTGTGTTCAGAGATTAATATGTTTTTTCCTAAGAGATATGGAAGAATAAATAAGAAGTATAAAAGCTTGCTAATGAGACATTATTGGATGTTTTCTTACTAGCTGATTCAGTATTCCATTTTTCTTTAGGAGGTATAACTACAAGTCATCCCTGGAACTTGTGTCTACAGGATCAAACAATGATTATGTATTAATATTATTAAATAGAAAAATAGATGTTCAACACAGGCTGACATAAATTTTAATATCTTAAACCTGTAATTATAATTTTGTTGAGACATAGATTTTATTTATTTATACTCCCAAATATATCTTATTACTTAATCATTGTAACATAGACATATGAAAACAGACACATGTGCTCACGCATGCATGCACATACACACACACACACACACACACACACACATAATTTTATTTTAATTTTTCTAGGCTTTGTTGTTTAGTAATCAATTAGAAACTCCATGGAAATGTTTGCTTTTCATAGAGAATATTTTTTAAGAATTTACACATCTTATCTATCTATTAAATAGATTTATTTATCTCCTCTAACAGAAAACATCCTGACCACAGTTTTACTTCTTTCTATTCTTCCCAATCCCCCCTTCTACCTCTGCTCTCTGTCAGATCCATTTCATTTCCTTGCTGAGCACAACAAGATAATAAGACTAAGTACAAATACTTATATCAAGGCTGGACAACACAACCCAGTAGGAAGAAAAGGTCCCAACAGCATACAAAAGAGCTACAGACACACATACAGAGTTATTGCTCAAAAATAATGCATGTAAAAGTTTAAGGACCTATCTTAATGATAGGTATGATGTAAATTTTTCTCATCAAAAACAAGGTCATATGGAAAAAAATTAAATAGATACTAGGTTTATGAATTTTTGTTTTAATTAACCAAGAACTTGGTAGTTACAAGAATAATAATTTTTGGCACTAATTTTCTTCATAAATTTGCAATTTTGAAAATATGGTTAGTATTTAACTGAAATAAACTTTCCAAGCAAAATTTAAAAACAACCAATATCTGAAATATAGTCCCTGTGCATAGATCAATGCAATCTCAATCAAAATTTAAGTGCTATAGTTCAGGGAAATAGTATAATTTTTAAAAAGTTCACATGAAACCATACATACAATGCACAGCATACACTCAAGCACAGGAAGCACAATAACTACATTAAAGTACTAAAATGTGATCAAAACTAAAACTATAATTTTTCTATTATAAACTATATTATAGTACTTTGTAATTAGAACAATTTTAAAAGGCAAATAGACAAATAAAACAAAACAAAGAGCACAATAAAGAGCCTCTGGTAATAAGTCTGACCAATTTTTATAGTAGTCTAAGAATAAATAATAAAGAACTTTTCTTCAGAAAATCACATTGTATGAACAGGATACCCATGTGCAAAACAATGGACTTGGAAACATGTCACATACCATATACAAGAAAATAACTTCCTGTATATTAAAGATGTGAATATAAAACTTTATTGGAAATGATAAAAATTTGTAGAAGAAAACATATTGGTGATAGAGATGACACAACAGGTCCAGGAAAAGAAGCAAAAATAAACAAATGGAGATGCATCAAGCTATTGTTTCTTTACAGTCTGTAGATGAGGAAAAGAAAATATTCAAAAATCATATAAAGAGTTAGTACTTACATATCAAAACTTACAAACTTAGGGAAAGAGAGAAAAAAGGAAAGAGATAAAGGGTTTTTTGTTTATTTGTTTTAAATAATTAAAAATCTTGAATAGAATTTTCCCCAAACACATGTAATCCATGAAAAAGTAGAAATTAAATCCAAAATAAGATCACTTCACAGTCACTAAGATGATTATCCCAAAAATAACATGTAAGAATTGTTCAAAAGGTAGAAAAATGTTGAGATTATCCTTGAAAATAGATGTTGATGACAGACATTAAGAAAATTGACACAGTAGTATTTCATAAAAATACCTATCATGTTTCCAACAATCATATGACCACATAACCAAAGGAAAGCTAATCAGTAGGTGGGAGAGAGTCCTACACACCCAGGCCCTCATAGCATTATTCACAAAATACAAGGTAAGTTCACAACATAAGTGAGAATTGGTAAATGAATAGTGAAAATAGGTTGCATATACAAATCCAAATAGTGTTTATTTTCATTAATAAAAATTGATTTCTCCCATTTGTCACAACTGGAATTAACCTGGAAAACATTATGCTAAGTGAAATAAGCCAAAATAGAAAGAAATACAGTAAACTAGAGAAATAGTGCAGTTGGTAAAATTTTTGTTGGACAAATATGAGATGCTGAGTTTCAAATATCCAACATCCATGTAAAAAGCCAAGTGTAGAGATATCAACCTAGTGCTGAGGACGTAGAGACAGAAAGATGCCACTGGCTTGCTGGCCAGATAGTTGGACCAATCCTTGAACTCCAGAGTCAACAAGAGAAATTTTGTCAAAACTAACAAACATATAGATGAGATATAGATATATAGATAGATGATAGATAGATAGATAGATGATAGATGAATACTAAATAAATAGAAAGATGAATAAATAAGTAAATAAATAAATTAGTTGGGAAACAATAGAAAGTACATGATGTCATCCTCTGCCCTCCCAAATCACAAACATATGCGTGTGAACACATGAATTCACATATCCACTTACAAGCTCAAGCTAAGGAAAAAAAAACAAAAACAAAACATGACATGACATGATCATACAAGTGGAATCTAAAAATTTTAAACTTAGAAAAGCACAAAATAAATAGTGGAATACCAAGGACTAGATGGATAGGTAGGAAATTGATTTATTATTGTTATTGGTTATAAGCTTTAACACATAAAATTAAATTCTGGGCTTTACTGTAATAATGGTGATAATGGATGTTGTAATTAATTTAATTATGGCAACTATTACATGTCTGTGTATGTATTAAATCATCCTGTTATATTTCTTGAAATGATGTATTCTTTACTTTTAAAAATTCCAGCAGTAACAAATGGAGGTTTATTCCTATTATTAAATATATTTTGGGAAAATATAGTAAAATATTTGCTTTTCTAAATGTTATGTTAAGATAAGCCACAAGAAAACTGTGCTTTGGAAAATTTTATGCTTTGAAACTTTATGTTCTTAGAAAACTGCCCTTTTAGAAGCTTCTGGTCTGTTTCCAACACAATAAAAGAAATAGAAATTAATATTTCTATAAATAGTATAATTTTCCATTGTTAAATTTACCAAGACTCACTTATAGACTTATAGTTTAACTTCCTTCTCAAATTACTTGATACAAAGGAAAATACATTAATAGTATAGACAATCCCCCTATGAAATATAGTACATATATTACTCTATGCATCCAAAATTTTTAAAAAACATACTAGAATTTACACAGCCCTAAGTTCTACCAACTTACTATGTACTTCAACATTCGTAACAGATTGCAATTTCTACAAGAACTGCTGAAGGGCTATCCACTTTCTATGGTCACACATTTTATATTATGTTTTTAAAAAATGATTATTCATTTACTTAACCATGCAATTTAATTCAATATAAAATGATCTCAATGACACCAATTGTGAATCCCTTAATATTATCTCTTTAAGGTCATTGAAAATGGAAGTACTAAACTCTTTTTCTTTTTTTTCAAGTATCCTTGATCATTTTCTAGCTTGAATATATGACCTTCCATTTTAAGATCAATTAGGGTAACTTAGTGAATGTAGAATTTCTCTTATATTCTCTGGAAGACTTCAGTGGATCCTAACTACATTTATCATTCAGTCAAAATATAACATTGTGTCAATTTTATCTTCCACTTGATTGGTAATCATACTGATATTTCTTCAAAAGTGCTTGCAAATTCTACATAGAGCCCCAGTTCTCCAAATGGGTTAAACTGAATTCGCCATTAAAAAAATAAAACTTTTAATATTCACTTTGAGGTGGGTTAATCGTCTTTTTCATTAGGAGAGAAGGGCACACACTGAGAATGTCTTTCTACCATCTGAGTAATCAATGAGCCGGCATGGCTGTAAATCTTCCACAAATTCCCCACGGTTCAAATCAAAGAAAAATGTTTATTCTTTGCCTCCCCCCCATCCTTCCACACTCCACTATTATTTTTCTAACTGTAGGAGGAATCTTTTATTGTGCTATTCTAGAAACAGGAAGTATTTCATTGCTTAACAATCCTGCCTTTTGAAACAATTCTTATAATTTGCATTTTTGCTAACCATGAAAGAATAAATGAAACAAAAATGCTTGGAACAAAAAGAATCATAAAATCCTACAATCAGGAATACTATTCATTTCATTACTGCTGTTTTAGTGATTGAAATGTGAACATGTGATTTGTGGTTATTTTAGCAGAAGCAGAATTCAAAGTAATGATTAAGTCTAAGAAAATTTGTTCATTAAATAGTACAGTGGCAGCACTTTGCACAAAGTAGAGTCAGGCTTGCCAATAATTTACTCATATCCAATAATTAATTCATTGGCACTGTAAAAGGCTCCAAGTAAAGTGATTGATAATGTACTTGAAAAACATATAACACACGAGTCATATAAAATGAGAAAGAT
Organism: Cricetomys ansorgei; assembly: GCA_026225945.1. NCBI lineage: Eukaryota > Metazoa > Chordata > Mammalia > Rodentia > Nesomyidae > Cricetomys > Cricetomys ansorgei. Next base: position 12,392,972 of record JAMJFZ010000199.1, read on the forward strand.
TTTAATAATTATTCAGAATGATAATAAAGAGGTCAGTAATTATGCTGTCATGATACAATTATAAAACTAATCTCAGCTATATTATTTTACTTGCAAAATATATTACTGAAATTGTGGGGCACAGAAATTATTAATTAGAATAGTTCTCAGTGGAAATTGGTATTAATGCTATACACATTTCTAAAAAGTAACACACACATACACACACACACACACACACACACACACACACACATATAATATACAGCACTAAATGCAAGCTTCAAAAGCTGACTTAGTAACTCAGTGTCTTTATGCAGTAACTTAAAAAAAACTTACTTTAGAAAAGTGAAGTAGAATGATGGTTGTAGACTCTATAGATAATCCTTTAAGATGATTCTCTAAACAGGCTTCTTATTCACCCTGGTTACATTGCATCTTACCATTTTTATTCCAGGTACTGGATACGGTTTACTCTACAAACTGACAAGCTAACCACAAAGGGCATTTCAACCAATAGCTCCTTGCCTTGTGTCATGCACTCAGGTTCAGACAGACAGACAGACAGATAATGGATCGTCAAGAGACTGAAGGGCATGAAAAGAATAAAATATAGTGTCCCGTTTGAATCTAATACTGACTACAAACTTTGGCTTTGGTTTAAGCCATATACAACACCCTATTCTACTTATGTTCAGTAAAACTTTCTGTTTGTTACTGGCCCTATAAACCATTAATTTTTCATTGTCTCATTTAGCCTTTCCATCTTTGTAACATAGGTCATTCATTAGAACCTCTTAATATGAACTTTTTGAACTTAAAATTACTTGAGATCATATTATAATTACATTTTTCTGTTTTACTTTCTCCCTCCAAATCCTCCAATATAACCCTTCTTGCTTTCTTTCAAATCTATGGCTAAATTTTTCACTAATTGTTATTCCATTCTTATAGATATAGGTATGGGTCTGGGTATGAGTATGGGTGTGGGTGTGGGTATAGTTTTATAAATACATATTCCTAAATACAACTTGGTCCATCTCTATGATATTACTTGTATATATGTTTTCAATGCTGACAATTAGGTATTGAAAAACAAATTACTGTGCTCTTCCCTGAAGACTATTTCTCCAAATCTCAGTATTCCTTATTTGCTGTGTTCTATGTTCTATGTTATGGTTGAGGCCTTATGAGCTTCCCCCCGTCTATTCCGCATTAGCGTTTATTGATGTCATCCTTGTTTAACCCATGTGTAGGAAGACAGTAATGTTGGTGAAATTTAACTTTTAATGGATCCCTGTAGGGCTTTTTGTTTGTTTGTTTGCTTGTTTGTGTTTTTACTGTGAACCCATCATATACTCTCACAGTGATTTCACTTAAACACATAGTTTTTGTATTGTTTTCAAACATTCAGTCAAGCAATAGCGTAAAGTATAACACATGTGTTCAAGTCAGTAGACTATAAATTTTCCAGGATAAATTATTCCTTTTTGACATTAAAAGCATTCATATTTATTATTACTGTACTCACAGTATGAGGACTTCTCACATTTTGTTTCTTCTCCTAATGTAACCATTTTCTTTTAGGACATTCATTCTCAGTACCTTAGACTTGAGTCATTGTTGATTTCATTGACTCAGACTCACATGCTCCACAATTATACACTCAATCAATTTATCACCAGTATAATACCCAAATTACTAGGTTTTCACATGATTGTTTTTTCCTCCCTTTTTCCCACATCCTGATTTGGTCCTGACCTGCTTCTCAGTTAAATGAACTTATCTTTGTCAGAATGAGTAGTTCTGCTGCTCTATTTAGCTCACTGCCAGTAGCTGAAATGACAGACAAGGAGTAAGTAGCTACTCCTTCCTCACTTTTCCTTGTCACATCTGGAAATCATTTTAAAATGTTCAGTCAGTTCAAATTGTATATGCAATATTTTCCTAATTTCATAATTCTCTACCCTATTTCCTAATTTGGTTCTCCACCATTTGTAGACTTCAAACTGTTAGTGCTCAACAATGTCTACTGGATCCTCCAATTCATAGGAGAGCCAGACTTACTTCTTTCAATCACATTAAAAAATCTCTGTGCCTTGTGGGCTCAACTGACACTTTGTTGTAAATGTTTCCTGTCCTTTGTCTTTCTCTGTCAAGTAACTCTAGCAGCCCTAATCTTAGCTTCCAGTTTTTCCTCTCATGATACACCACTCATTAGCAAGACTTTGAAGTCAAGGTCCCATTGCTTAGTCATACCATCTGTATCATATACGTGGACCGCCTCAAACACTTTTCTGTCAATGCACTTGTCTGAAACTGACTTTTCTACTAAAACTGCTCTTAATATACTTCACAGAAATAGTGCACCTCAAATCTTATTGCCTGTCACAAATACTATTGGCAATCCAAAGAGCTTAGATAAATTAAAAAGCAAGAATGAAACACATATGCCTTACTAAAGTGTTGAACTATGAACAATTGCTGTTTCATAACTTATTGTTTATTTGTGATTGCAAAATAATAAAATACTATGGGCCTAATAATAGTTATGTATGTAGCTTTCCTTTTGCATATACATATTTTGTAAATTTTTTAAATATCTTTATTAATTTATAAAGGAAAGGACAATTTGAAAATCAGACTGAAAGTTTAGAAAGAGAAATTGAAAATATTAATTGAGTACCTATTAAAGCATAAAACGAAAGCATATTCATCCTTTTGGAGGCTTCTTTCATTGCTTGAGCTAACTCCTAACAGTTAATTCATCATTATTCTTTCTGGTTATTCATTTCTAAAGAGAGAGGTATTTTCTTTTATCAGTATATATTTGGAATCTAGAAATATCTCTGGCATAGACTAGGGACTCAGTGACTGCTTGTTAAACATTTTAATAACTGCATGAATAACTAATACAAAATGTGGTGCTATGTTTTAGTACTAATTATTAATAGTTTATTTAAATATATTTATTTACATTCTGTATCACAGGAAAGATAAAAGTAATAATGAAATACCATGAATTATCTTATCATGTCCTATATTTGGTTATTTAATAATTCATTCTAGTTACAGTTTATAGACTTCAGGAACAATCTATGGCTCTTGGTAATTTATTAAATTTTAAAATTGCTTCATGAATGAGGTTACTGTGTCATGGGCATTATCCCTGATCTATAGCTTGGTCCCTGTTCATATAAGGGAAAGAAGGTAAATATAGTCCTTTGTACAACAACTAGTGTATAAATTATGTACAATCTTCCCTCTTCATGAAAAAATAAACTAGGAATTAGGTTCCTTTGCATTGTTTACGAATATTCTTTTTGTCTTCAATAACTGGTGTGTCTGCATGTGGGTGGGGCTTACATTAAACTCTCAGCACAGAAGCAGATGAATCAGACCCACAGTAACTTAGAGGTTTCCTTCAAGGCTTCCATCCTATTGTAGAAAGAAGACTGAGCTTCCTCCTACTACTCTGATAGCCTGTGGGTGGATTCCATTTCTCTAGCAGCTTCTCCTATGTTTTAACCTCCAATCTCAGTTTTTGTTACCTATTTTCTTGGTAAAGAATGAAAAGGTTTCTTGTCAATGTATAAAAGATTCTAGGGGTGGGAAAACATGGAAAGGAATATTAAGAAAGAACTTAATCTACTAGCATATATGGAAGCATGATATATTCAGAGAACTACAGTGTTCAGTGATTTATTATTGTTATTATGTGCATGCTAAGATATGTAACAATTAAAGGAAAAATAATGTTGGTAAACATTTCTTATTTGTGGTCGCAAGAGCAGTGTTAGTCCTCATCCTGCTTATCACTGCTTTTCAAAAATATTCTTCAAGCCAAATATCATCAAACATGGAGAATGTTCCAAATAGTAAGAATAAAAAGAAAACTGTTAATATTATTAACTCATGATTTCAATGCGTTTTTTAGTTACTTCCTTCATCTGTTGTCTCAGGGGTCATTCAGCAAACTGCTTCTCTCAAAACTTCTTATTATTTCATCTTACTTTTGGTCTATTGTGATTAAGACCATGACTGAAAACAATTCAGGGAAGAATGTTTATTGCATCTTGCGCTTTCAAAGCACAGCCCGTTAATGAGAGAAGTCAGGGAAGCAGCTCAAGTTAGGAACCCGAAGGCAAGAACTTGGGAGCAGGAACAACAACTGACTCACTCTTGAGCTTATTCTCAGCCAAGAATTTTATACATCCCAGGAACACTAGCCCAGGAGCAGCACCACGTTGAGTTGGCTATGCCTTCCCACATCAGTCAATAGATATGGCCACTCGTCATAGACATGGCCATAGCCAATCTAATCTGGGCAATACTTCAAGCAAAAATTCATCTTTACTTAGGTGACTCTTCATAGTGTCAAGTTGGCAATATAAACTATCTAGAACATTTCTCAATGCCATTAACCCAGATCATACTTATTTGTGCTTAAGATCTTTAATTATATCAGTCTCTAGATTCTTATAACAAGTTTTTTATTATATAATTCTCCTTGTATGTTTAAAACATTCAGACATAACACGAACAAATTCAAACTTTGTTCCCAACAGTCACAACTGCCCACTTAGGCCCATAACTCCTTTCCTGATCTATTTTTTTATCTATTTAAGTCAAAATCTATAAAATCATAAGTGTTCCCTTCTCTACTCTTTAACTCCTCATTCTTGACATCATATAGAGAAATTTGCTCTCATTTGATGTAGATTCAATCTACTTTCACAAACACATGGAATTCAATTAGTTCTCATCAACTTCCTTACTGAACCTATGATTTGAATCAACTTTGTATCCTGAAGATTGTGTGTGTGTGTGTGTGTGTGTGTGTGTATGTGCGTATGTGTGGTGTGAGAGAGAGAGAGAGATGGGGCTACAATTACCAACTGAGTCTCCTTGCTTCTGATATTATTTTCCTTCTTCAACATTCATTCTCTCTATACTGTGGCAATATTTAAAAGAGTATCTGATTTCTTTGCTTCCTCCTTCCAATAGTTATGTTTCTTAATAAGAAAAAGCCACAATTCTTCAATGGTTGTTAAAGCTGCATCTAGAATCTATCCTGGATAGTTCACTGCCTTTACTACTTCTTCTTGTAACTCTCATGTGGACATAGTAGCTGAACATTCAGCACAATTAGGCAGCATCCATTTCAAAATGCTTCCCTGATTGACTCATAAACAGTCATACTATTAGTACATTTAGCAAGTGTAGTGTTTCAGATCTACAATCCCGGCATTTGTGAAGTGGAATTGGATAGACCAGTGGTTTAAGGGCACTGTTGCTTATTTAGCGATCTTAAGGTCATCCTTGACTTTATGCAATCTCTCCAAACAACAAGAACAACAAGAACAACAACAACAAACAAACAAGAATAACAAAATATACATAAATGCACAAAACAAATAAAAACTCTAGAATGAACCAAATAGCAAAAATAATGAACAAAAGAATGCCCAGCAAATAAAAATAGTTCATTGAGTTTCACTATTTTTTGTTGTTGTTGATATTGTTGTTGTTGATTTTTTTTTCCATGAATAAAAGAAGGAACTTGTTTGCATGGGCTTCAAAAGTTCAAGTTCAATGCATTATATCTAGATAACATTCTTCTCAAACTAACAATCAAGCATTCTGGAAATCATAAATATGGAATATGAAGATTCACAGCTATCAGCATCCCCTTTCTAATGGCCCAGTTCCACTTCAGCCCACACAGTACTCACAACAAAAACAGGTATGACATCAGGAGACTTAGTTCTCAAAAAACACAGACATTTTGAGATTAACAAGGTACTGCTTCTTACTTTTCACTGTAAAACCACTAAAAATATTTTATTGCTATTTCTAAGGATCATGATACAGAGCCTGCTGAGACCACAGAATAATTAATAAAATAATTGACAAAAGTAGAGTACCTATATTAATCTCTAATTTTCAAACTCATAATTAAAATATATTGAAATATTTATTGAGAGAAATTATAAATTATTATTTTTTGTAAATATTGGAAATCATTTATATAGAATCAATAAGAAAGAAAACACTGGGTATTTATGAATTTAAGAAATGTTAATTAAAATTCAGTGAGTAAATTAAAATGTAGATCACCATATTCAACAATATTTAACTAAAACAAATTTACAGATTTATATTTCTATAAGTTGATTTAACAGTAACCAGTAACTGTGCATTCTGTATTTATTTTTGTTTACATTTTTTCTGTATTCTGAAACCAGTGTTTCTCAGTTCATATATGAGGACTTTAATGAGTTTTAAAAGAGCAGTATTACTTTAGAGGGATATTGAAGCAATATTATTTTAAATACAAATTTCATACTCATGTGTACCTTGTATTAAGGCATCCACTCTATCAAGAAAAGTTACCCTGTAGACATCTGCAAACTGAACCATCTAAATAAGAGTGCCATTCAGTAATAGAAAATGCAAATTGTAGTTATTGCCTGGTTCAGCGTCCTCATAATTCTACTTACAGTGTAAAATACAGTAGAGTCATATAGTAACAGATAAGTAAATATGTATCAATTATTAAAAGAGAGAAAATGGAAGAAATAATTGCTTTAGTTGTGATTCTTCATCTAAAATTTTACTCTGCTTAAATTATTATAAAATTGGTACTATTTCCATAATATAAATGCATCATAGATAGATGAATTCCTATTTTAGATCATACAATCATTCATAGTATCTGTTATAAAGCTGTACTTTCATTTTGATCAAGAAAATTAGACTGAGAAAAAAAAACATTAAAATCTAAAATTTAAAACTTAAGTTTGGCCAGACAGTGGTGGTGCACACCTTTAATCCCAGCACTGGGGAGGTAGAGGCCAGTGGATCTCCGTGAGTTCGAGGCCAGCCCTGTCAATATAGTGAGTTCCAGGACAGTCAGAGTTACAATAGAGAAACCCTGCATTATAAATAACAACAACAAGAATAACCATAAAACTTAAGTTTGTTTTGCCTAAAATAACTATATAAATATAAATTACATAATTATAAGCAGAAAAAAATTAATCCATCATAGGTTAGTATTCCTGGTATTGTTAAGATTTACTTTGTATACAGTGAATTAATTACATTAACAACATTTTTGTGAAACCTTTTTCAAAAGATCAGATTTTCTTAAATTCTGATTCTGTAATGAATCTGATCAATAGGCTTTTCTACACAGATAAAATACTAGTGAGCTACTATGCAAACAGGTCACTCTGTAGTAATTCTTACTCTTTATACCTGAAAAGTTTTACATGATTATCTTGCAAGTACAAGCTTAAAGAAATCTTCCTAATTAAAAAAAAATCAATGTTTCATTATGTTTATTTTAAAACTATTTATTTTCCTAGACTCATTATTTTCCTAGATGCATATTTTTATGAGGCACTTGGTGATTGTATATCCCTTTTGGGAAAGTTTATTATATAAACAATAGAATTATAATTACATATCTAAATAATGCATATCCTTAATAATTTTTTCTACTATATATCCTCTTTACTAGTCCTATACAGATGACATATAGCAACCTGGCACTTAAGGGCAGATGAATATGTGTATATGCACATATATGTGTATATATTTATGCATAATGTGTGCATGCAAATGTATATGTATGACACTTAAGGCTACACTTCGACAACAAGGTCACACCTCCAGTACCTTCCAAAACAGTTTCACTAACTGGGGCCAAGCATTCAATTATATGAGCCCATGGAAGCCATTCTAATTCAAACCACCTTGAGGCTCAAGTATTGAATTATTTACAGAGAATATTAATTTTTAAATAAAATATTTTGAAAGACATAGTATTTTTCAATTTAAATAAAAACTAATATAATATATTAAATATGGAAAAGTGGGAAGGAATCTGATATGTTCCAAAATTGAAGCATTTACTGAATATATATATAATATCAAATTTTTAGTATTGATATTGTTATAGATTAGCATACAAATGTTTATGTTGATATGTTTTCTGAAAATGCTGGACTCAAGTCATAATAATAAAGAGGTAGAGGTAATAATTACATAGTATACAACTGAACATTTCCTGTGTGCTTAATGCAAATAGTTTCATTACTAATATAAATGGAAAGATTAGCATCAACATCAGCTTTCTAGAATATGGCATTTCATCAAATTAACTTTTCCAAAACTGATTTTATTACTGCAACTTGTTGCTTTTTCTTAGGAAGCAGTGTAACTTAAGGCAGTTGTGAACACAGCATGATACAATATCTTAATGGGTTTATATGCATTATATATTGAGGACATTACTTTCTGTTTATCCTTCCCATTCTTTGCCTTGAGGGACTCATATATTCAGGGAGCCTTGATGCCTTGACATACAGTTCCCATTTGTGTCTATCCAGGGGAAGATACAGATAGAAGATAAGAACCTGACAAGAAAGATACACCAACTGCATATTTTTATACACCAACCACTTTCCATTGTGTTGCAGTTCCTAGACAGAGCTCAAGGTTTAGGTCACTTTGCTTCTCCTTTAGGCCCACAGGTAGGGCCATCCCCCACCGTTGCTAGGATTTTTGTGTTCCATTGTTTCAGGTGATTCCCCTGAGTATGTTTTCTCTATATATGAGATTTATGCATTGTACTTAATTCAATTGCAATATTAATTTCCAAATGGAATCCTCATTCCTTTTGTTTAATATGCATGTATTTACTCCCAGATTTTCTAATTAATGTGACATTATTGTGGGGCGGAAGAGTTGAGATGTGAGGTATACGGAGGAGATCAATTACAAAGAAGGTGGCTTTGGAGCAGAGTCCTAGAATAAGTTACTGTTGCCAAGAGAAAAATAAAATGATAAATGCTAAATGAAGACAGTTAAAAGGAAGTCTTGCCCACACATATCATATATAGACAAAAGGAATAAGAGATTTGTCATTGCACAAAGTATCCCACCCAAGGTTACTATTCTTTATCTAATCTTCAGGCATGCAGTTTATGTAAAACATGGAAAGGCTTTATGAAAATACAGCTGAGAATTCAGTAAGAAAAGTTAAATGTGTTGAAAGCTCTTTAACAATTGTAGAGTGTATTATATAAATAGAAGACAACAATATTAATTGTACATTATTGTGCACAAAATGAATATCTGGTGTTTTTTTATGAAATCAAAAGGAAGCTTAATATTGTCCACATTGATACCTGCTCTGTTCTGCTTATCTTTAATATTTTAAAGCCTGTCAGGGTGATTGATTCCAGGTGCACAGATAGTCGCCATGAAGTGTCATTGATTGGTATGGATCCATGAGAAGTTTCCCTTCATTTAAAAGTCATCTCATTCTGCTTCTCTATATCATTCATGTTTTAGGAAACTTCACTCATGTTCTTCCTTTTCCATGATTCTTAATATTAATATGACATTATCAGCAGAATAATTATTTAATTAACACTAGTGACCTAGGGCTTTGCTCTTGGGATGTTTTTACTTTCTTCTAATAAACTTGTGAAAATATTGGGCAATGTTTTTGCATGTGTACGTGTACAAAGTTTGCACGCCCATTCATATGCATGTTTACACGTATGTGAGGAGCTCTTGTCCATGCATGAGTTACTGTGAAGGACAGAGGCTGATGTCACAATCTTTCTCGACCACTGCACATTATTTATGGAGACAGGGTCTCTTGCTGAATACTGAGTTGGTTGATTTTGGTGCTTTGTCCAGCTAACTCCTATCTCCCCCTCCTAAATGCTGGCCAGGTGTTTTAAAAGATCATTGGGTATCTAGACTTCAGTATTTATGCTTGTGGGGCAAGCTAAGCCATTTCCTCAGCCCTGCCCAACAATTTTTAAACATAACAATTGAGGTAAAATAAAAACCACAGAGTAATAGATTTCAATTTTTTTATGAAGACAAGTCTAAGCACACAGAGAAGCAGCCATTGAGTGTGCACACTATGTACTCCTAGAGATGTCTGTCTAACGTATTTGTCAATAGAAACTGACTGAAGTGTTCTTTTCTGAGAATTAAGTGATCAGCTTTTGCTACCTCAATTGTTTTATCTTTTGCCTGCAGAGAAACAGACACCATGATCTAATTGATTTTTTGTTTTATTTCTATTGTCAAATACCATGAAACAATCCCGTGGAGTTATAATGACCTCTGCTACTCATTTTCTCTGTCTCCACAAACCACAGAGTTCTACCTACTTTACCAACTATTTAGAACAGTATTTTAAAAGTTAGTAAGCATTAAAGAAAATGACTTCTCTATAAGCTATGTGGAAAGAAATGGGATTATAATTGAATTTTTACTTCAAAGGTTAATGACTGCTTGTCTTCAGGTGTCCACAAAGCAGGTAGGAACTAATAAAAAATGCAGTTTGAATCCAACCACCAGACCATCTAATCTGGAGATGTGCCCATAATCACCGTCTAGTAGTGTGCTGCTGGTGTCAGTAGCAGGATTGAAAGGCAGATCTGACTCCATGCTTATAATTTCAACAAATTTTCATTAGTTTAACATTGGATACCTATTTTCTTACAGCTATGTGATTTCCACATTGCCAGTTTTATATTATACTCCCTATGTCTATAACTCAACAAGCTTGTTATGCCAGGTAAAGAACAAATCTACATCCCTCCAGAATTATGTTTCCAAAGAGTAACTGTCAGCTGTCTAGCATTTGGTGTGTGATTAGTGTGCTTAAGCAGTGGAATTTTAAGTATTGATTTACTTTAAGAGTCTAAGTACAGATATTTGCTTGTGGCTACAGAATTGTTCAGCTCAGGCAGACCATATTTTCCTTACCATGTAATTGTTCTCTAGCAGCACTGTTGCACGTGTCCCTTTGCCTTTCTCTATGAATATTTTCAGAAGTGTAAAAGGAATATCTGCTCTTTAAGGAAAATTAGGTGGCAAAAAGCCACTGACAGAATGTGGGACATGATGATGTCTATTTATAATCCCAGCACTGGAGAGGTGGAGACAGGAGGACCAGGAGTTCAAAGTCATTCTTAGCCTTACTGGGAATTGCAGATCAGCCCAGGATATATAAGACTTTGTTTCAATCAATCAAACAAAAAGTTATAAGAGCAAAGGTGTTGGAGTTTTTTCTCTAGGATATCCTAGTTGCAAGCAAGGCGATGTCAGACTTCAAATCCTTTCACTGCTCTCCTTAGCTGTAGGTTTGTAGCAACCTTATTTTGCTATTGGATATTGTGTTTCCATTAATAGTCATGGAAGTTACTTCTTACCATAAACATGCCAAAATGCAGGATAGATCTTAATTTTCATTTAACTTTGATAAGAAATGTGGCCAGATAATTTTATGTTAAGCAACACTTTAAGTTACCTCATGTGCCTCCACAAAGATGTTCCTGGACCCTCACATTTGACATATACCTTCATCAAAAGATTTGTCTTTTGGGGGTAAGGGCATAGTGACATACACCTTTAATCCCAGCACTCCAGAGGCAGAGGCAGGTGGATCTCTGTGAATTTGAAGCCAGCTGATTATTACCTGCTCAATATCTGGCATGCTTTATTATAGCTCAATACTCAAGTAAGTAAGTCTTCTCTAATTCTAAGAGGAGAATTAGGCTACCCTTCTGAGTTCTTCATTCATCACAATTGAGGATATTTAAAGATTTACCTTTCCAAGTATCTTGACTGGCTACTCAGAATGCATCTCAGATGTCATATTAATAGTTACCCTTAGGCCTATTCTGTTGAATAATTAACCCCCTTTCCTTCCATCTGACCCTCTATCTTTCTTTCCTTCCTTATTGTCTCATACTTTTCCATTTTCTTCCCTTCCCTCCTCTCCTCTTCCCAACTCTTCTTTCCCCTTTGCTAGTGTTCCCTTCCTTTTCTTCCCTTCTTTCCAGCAAAGAAATCCCAAAATCCCAGTTTAGTAATGCAGAACACTTGTGAATACAGACTTGTTTTAACATAAAGGACTCAGCCTTTTTTGTTTTTCATAATCATTTGCAGCATTAAAATATTCTGAAAGTTCATGTTAAATCTGAACAATTAAACTTGAACTGTGTGCTAGATGACTTCTGCTGTGACAGAACCACAGGCAACACTGTTTGACAGAGAAATAAGAGTACCGTGAATATAGAACCTGCTAAACAAGGACATGACAATGGCTTTAGCACCAGTGATCAACTTGTAAGGGCTGGATAATAAAGGGGATAGAAAAGAAACATGCATGGCTCGTTGGTCTCTAACACATGTTTAGCTTCTGCACTGAGCTCTGACACAGCTTTGCATATTTGTTGATTCAAGGTAAGTCTTAGAGATAAGACCAGAAAGAAAAATGCAGAACAAAGAGGTTGAGAAGAAACTGCTATTCAAAACTTTCAAAAATGCCTTCATTATCAAATTCTTATATTTGAGGACCATTACTGCTAGATATTCATTCAGTTAAGATAGCATATAAGAACCAAATCACTGACAGATGAGGGAATAACCATGTTTGAATGACATTAAAAAGAATTTCTCATCAGGCAGTGGTGGCATACGCCTTTAATCCCAGCACTCAGGAGGCAGAGGCAGGCAGAACTCTGAGTTTGAGGACAGTCTGGTCTACAGCGTGAGTTCCAGGACATCCAGAATATCAACAGAGAAACCCAGTCTCAAAAAACTAAACAGAAAAAGAATTCTTTCTACTATAGTGTTGCAGGTGGTAATTTAATTGATAGAGTAGCAAAAGTCAGAAGCCTGTTATATAATGAGCGAGTTGTGATGAGAATGGCGAGTAGAAGGCAAGGATTTTGTGAAGTAACTCTAAGTCCTCATCTGAATAGGAACAGTAGAGCAAGTGCACACTACAAGAATTAACATGATTAGATGCATTAGGCACTTTATGAAAGACCAAAAGGTGTAGGAATATATAGGCAGATATTGTACTTGTACTCTGAGCTTTCCTCACTGCCTAATTATCTCTCAGAATAAGAGTTGTCTACTTGCAACTCTTGGCAGATATTGTATTACAAGTTGTTCTATTTATGACAGGAAAAATGCATTAGCTTGACATACTCAGAATCAATTCCAGTTTTAGATACTCTGTAAAGGTTAATGTATAGAAAGGGAGGCAAGGGCAGTTAATATAGATTTTGTCTGTGTGCCTGAGGATATGACCTCTCAATTGTAGATGTCAACTGTAAGCAGACTCTCAAAGATATCCTTAAGAAGAAGTATGGGGTAAATTTTAAAGTGGAGCTTGTTATTATACAATAATACGATGAATGAGCAAACAACAGTAGAATGGTCAAATGTTAAGTTATCCATGGTTGTTGATTGCAGCAAGTTTCTCATTGGTAGTGTTTTATACATTCAAAAAACAAAAAAGAAAATAAAAACTACTGTCTGGGAGATGGTTAAATTTATAAAGTTCTTGCTTCCTTTGCTAGCATGACCATCTGAGTGTGATCCCTAGAAACAATCTAAACAACCTATGTAGTGTTGCCCTTCTTGTAATCCCTGTGCTCGAGAAGCAGAGACAGGTAGATACCACCTAGCCTAATCTATTTTTTGTGCTCTAGGGCCTTTGAGGCCCTGCCTCAAAATAAAATGATAGTGCTTCTGAGAATTGACAGTTGATCTGTGCTGTGGATTTCAAACATACTCACATATCCATGGAACACAAATGTGCATACATATGTCTGCACACATACATACAAGCTTAAAAATACAATATATAATATACATATAAAATATACTACAATATTGTTTAATCAAATGCAGGAATAGAAAAATAAAGTAATTGCTAACTAATATATTTTACCTTTGTTCAAATATATACACAAAATGAAAGATAAAGAATGATGGCATAATAATAATATACTGTATAAAGACATACTATACAAAAAAAGGAGTTCCTATAACCCAAACCTCAAAAAGTGAAACTGGGATTATCAAGGCAACACTATAGGTAGCATTCATCACTAGTCACACCTAGGCCAGTGCATTGGTTGTCTTGGAATGCATGCCTCACAGGTAAGTGGAAATAATTATCTTAAGACATGAGCTATGAGGTCCGTGGCTTCCTAGCATGACCATAAATATTTTAAACCTATTTTCCTCCACATAAGGAAGTTTCTCAAAACAAAATTCAAAATACCCATTCATCTATTATATTATCTCTCTTTCTCTGGAGATCCTTGGATTGGGCTATTTTGAAGAGCAGTGTACACTCCTAATCACTAAGGCATCCTTCCAGCCACCCTTCAAAGAATTTTAACTAACACAATCCCTGGTCAATACCCATGATTTTTCACCACACAAGTCTTTTACTATCTACCATGTTCTGTTCTTTTGTTTATTTATCATCTACAGTACTGACTGGATATGACAGCAGAGACTCTCGTTTGCTTCTTCTCATTAATGCTAATACAAAGAAACCTTCAAGATGTTAGAATTTAATTATTTATTTAACTAGTGTTTTACAAGATATAAAAAAAAATTGAAACCTGAAGAATTCATTTCAATTGAAAACGATAAAGAAGAGAAAAAAATACTAATATATAAAACACAGGAAATATATATTTTAAATGAACTTTACTATACATCTTTACTATAGTTTGTTTGGCCAAGATATTAATAGTTAAAAATTAAGCTAATTTTTGCTTTTCTTATATCAGATGTAGAAATTATTTTGAGTATATAATATCTAAATAGTATTTTTTATCTTGTATAATGCAAATTTACTTATATATTTCCATATTTTTATTACATTTCATGGACTCATTATTTCGCCCATTGTCATAATAGTGGATGGAGAATCAACAATTTGACATATATTACTAGATCTTTGCTTGAATGGTAGAGTGTGGATTTCTTCACATTTAAACATTTAAACAACAATCTATGTTTTGTCTAATTAGAATCCTCCATTAATTATGGAGATCAAATCTACCTTCACTCTAAATATACATAAATATAATTTTTTAATGAATTTCAGTTTTTTAAACACAGCCATATTTAGCCTTGTTAGATAAATCATTTCTAGAGTTTTTTTCCCTTTCCAATGGATGAGAATAAAGCTGTAAACTTCCTCAAATGAAAAGCATCCTTTAAATATGCAAAAATTAGGATAATAAAAATAGCAATACTACCTACTATGAGAAAAAATATTCACTCTCTAAAGAAGCCACAGAAATGAAAGTGTAAGGCAGGTAGGAATAAGACAGCTGAGAAGTAGGCAGGAAATGCATTTTCAAATAGAATTGAAGCTGTTTATTTTATTAGAAAGTTGACACAGGATATCTTTGGTGTTTATGACTTGCAAACTAAAGTATTTAATATTTATCATGTTTAAGTACAAGCAGCAGCAGTTTAGTAATCAAAAGGAATAATTTGAGTCATCTTAGGAAAATAAATTCATTATAATTAGGGTATTTTAGAACATGTTTAAAACATTCCGGAGAAAATGTATTCACCTTTCTTGTCGTCGAAGTACAGAGTCTGTTGAGCTGGATTTGACCACTGGAGGGAGGTGTTATCATTTTGATCAACTCTGCAGGTCAAAATTGCAGTTCCACCTTCAACAACCGTTACATTCTGCGTTAGTGGAAACTGCCCTTGGCTGCCTAAAAGGAGATTAAAGAGAATGTTGATTAAATGAAAGTTTTAAAATGATTAACTTCTCAAGATCCACATTGGACATAAGGTTGTATTCAAAACAAAAATTAAACCAACAAAACTATATATAACAAAAGATAGGAAAGCAATTTAAAACCAAGACAATCCTACTAACTACCATCAGGACTCCCTTTATTTTCTTCTATTTCTCAGAATATGTATCTCTCCTAGGCACACATGAAGACATATTCCAAGAGTAACACAATGATCTTTTATTTCCCTTGGCCTAGAATTGATTATGTGGTGTTAGAAGGAGTCATTGCTGAAGGTAAGGAAAGAAATGATGTTGCATGAATTAAATTTTTTGCAGGAGCATAGGAAACACAAAAAACACTTGCCTGATAGCTTTTCATAACATAGAACAAAGCTCATAATATATAAAAACTAGAACTTTAGAGTGAATTCATGATAAAGGAAATGAAAAATAAATCCCACTTTACTGAGAATTCCTATAGAATTGTTTTCCAAAATACAAAACATTGGCAAAACAATGTGACTATTCTATAAAGAGCTTACATCCTGCAGAATATTCATTGAAATATTTCAAAACTCAGGTGTGATGGCATGCACCTGTAGTCTTAGCTACTCAGGAAGCTAAAGAAAGAGCCCCTGGCATCCCAGGAGTTTGAGGCCAGCCTGATTAACCATACCAAGATATTTTCTCCAAAACAACAGCAACAACTATGTACAATGCACAAATGTGCATGCACATATATGGTTGCTACCTGAGGAAATATTAATAAATGCATTGCCCACATCTTTGTAATGATTCTCTTTCTTTGTAATCAAGAAAATACATTGAATTAAAATCCTAAATGGTCATCATTTAGATAGTGTTGGTATATAACCGAACTTTTTTTACATACATCATACTAATTATTAATACAATCTATGTAATAAATTTACTTAACAGGTATACTTCTGATAATTTATACAAGGTTACTATATACACTTCATAATTATCCGTAGATAAACTCTGCTAAGACTAAGAGTAACATTCACAAAGGTAAAAATGACTTACTAGAGCCAGGTTAAAATACTATTATGTAAGCAGGGTAGTTATTAAGTGAAAATAATTTACATATTCAAGGACATTAAGATGGCTTAATCACCCCCATGAAATATATTTCTCTTTTCTTTTTTAGTTAGTAATGATTCTGTAGTTACTCCAAATACCACTAGAGGTTATATGGGAGCCATTGGCATAAAGGAGTTTATTACCAAGAAGCCTGTTGATTGGCATCAGAAAAGACTGAAGGGCCTAAAGGGAAACATTTCTTTCCAGTCCTAAATGACTCAAGCACAGAGGTTCATGACCATATTACATAATTAAGACTTTTGAGTATTAAAATCCTCTATAAGGAGCTTGAACTTCTCAATGCCAGCCCCTTGAGATCACCAGGACAACTTCCCAGGACACCTCCCTTTAACCTTTAAGATGAATTTTAAAATTGACATTGAGGTTTTGGATAATATATTCTCTCATAGTTTACTTGAAAGCCAATAGGAACCATAATGGGGTGTGTCTTGCCTTCAGCTCAGAGATGACCTCTAGCAGGGAACACAGAGAACTATCAATCTTGTAAAGTAAGATAGAGCAAAAAACAAAACACACCCAAGCAAACATGAGATCAGACACAGAGAAAGAATACTTTCCAGGGATTACCAGCTCATAGATATGGAGCTCAGTAGGGTTTTAAGGTGCTTCTCTAGCGTTGCCTGTTGTTAATATCATGCATAAACTGAGCAATCCAGGGGTGACTCTCCAAGTGTCATAAAACTCACAACTGCTAATAAATATACATGGTTCAACCCAGATGATGCTTTGACTATCAAAAAGTACATAAATAATATTGTCTGTCTTTTTAAGGAATTCAGGGGGAAAAGGCAGTGATGCTTGCAACAATTTTATCTACTACATTTGCAAAATAATTTTCAAAACATCCCCATAAGAAAATATCCTTCTCATTTCACAGATGGGTAAACTGACACTGGGAGGTTAAGTGATTTTTTTTTCCATGGTGAAACAAAGTCAATGAACCATTTGGAGTTTATTCTGAAAGTTCAACATTTTTTCTTCTTTTTCCACAGAGGCTGCTGGGTCATAATAGCTGTGTTACTGCTTGATGAAATGTCAATTCAACAATGAAAGGGGGAAAATCAATAATAATCTTAACAATAAAATTTAAATTGTGAAATAAGATAGAGAAATGTCAGTATATATTGTACTTAACTCACCTCTAGTATACAAGAAACTAGCTTTAATCACTATTTCAGTATTTAATTAATGTCCCACAAAAAAAAAAAAGGGAACGTATTAGGGTTATCTCCATGCTAAGTATTTACGTATGTCAGTACACCTGCATCAGGCCCTTCAAGAGTGGACATGAGTATCCCTTCAACATCTCTCCACATGGTTTCTGATTTTATAGTAGTATGATTTCAGTTTCCTAACTATTGTAGCATAAAATCCTTGAAGTCAAATAATTTAGTTTTCCCAATAGAGAGCAAACTCATGTGGAGAATCAACTAATCCTAAATACCCTTAGGATATGTGGTTTCCAAAATCAATTTTAAAAGCCTGTGTTGCAGGCAGTCAAACTTCTTCTCTGAGGTCTGAATTGCCATTTACTCTGCTTATAACCAGGAGAGAACACTGAGTCACTGTGACTTTCCTCTTTTAACTCCTCATGACTCAACTTTGCCTTTCAATCTCACGATGTCTTTGGAAAGAAGGGTTCTCAACTGGAAAACGTAATACTGTATGAAACTAGGGATGTATCTCAGTTCATTTACAACGTGCATATTATGTAGGATGTACCACTTCCTTGTCTTTCAAGATCCACATTGGAGGATGGATAGAGGAAGAGAATAGTGCTATAGAACCAGCAAGATAAACCCAGTCCTGAGGAAAACCGACAGAAAGGAAAAAAGAAACCTGACTCAGTCAGTACTGGTTTTCATTTACTCACCAAGTTCAGAAGTAAACTATTTTTCCAGGCAACTTGTGTTCATAACTTACTAACTCCTCTCTTTGTATTCTATTATTGTTTCTATAAGTTTCTTGTTCCCTCCCTTAATTCTAAACTAATTAAGAGTTTGGTAGCAACAGGCCATGAGTTCCAGAATACCAGATAGGCTGTCTACAGACCTCCTCTCTCTCTGTTTGCTCAGACACAATCCTCTAGTCCTGTTGCTAGCACTGTAAAAGAACACCAGATGTACCCTTCTCTCCCCAACTGCCAATATCTCCTGTGGATCCCAGAGAACATCCCTTCCTAACCTTCCTCCCCACTACCCTACTTACTGTATCCCAACTCCTAACTTCAGGAGGCACCCTGCTAACTTCCAGAACAACAAATATGCTGAAGGTAGATCCACACCTCTCCTATTGCTCCTAAAATCCATCTCCTCCCCTCCCAGCAGTCTCATCCCCAACTCTGTAACTGGAAACCTGCTATGGACTCCTTTTCTTCTCTGACCCCATCCCCAAGGGATTACAAATACCTTCTTCTCCAACCTTCCTTCCCCTAACTCACCTCAATATGCTAGCCCCCAACACCAACAGGCATTCCCTGTGAACACAACAGCAGAGCAGGCCAGGACAATGGGCAACACACAACCCTCACACTCCTAAAAAATCCAGACGTCTAATCATCCCAAAACCAGATGCCAAAATCCCAGCATAAGAACACAATCAACAGCAGCCAGGGCAATATGTCTTCAGTAGAGCCCAGCTATCCTACCACAGCAGGTTCAGAATACTCCAGCATACGTGAAGCACACACATAAACACACACACACACACACACACACACACACACACACACACACACACACAGACCTTTAAACAGCTTTTATGAATACAATTGAGCAATTTAAAGGGGAAACAAAGAAATCCTTAAATTCAGAAAAACATGAATAGCGTAAGGAAATAAATAAAACTTTAAGACCTGAAATTGGAAACAAGATCAATAAAGAAAACCCAAACTGAGGAAATTCTGAAAAAGAAAAATTTAGGAATTTAAACATGAACTACAGAGGCAAGCTTCAGTAACAGAAGACAAGAGATAGAAGAGAGAATCTCAGGTCTTGAAGATATGATAGAAGAATTGGGTACTACAGACACAAAGCAAGGTTCAACTGATTCGAGTATATTGAAATAACTCCCTGTATCAAACAACTGTACATTAAATCTGGATTTCAACAACAAAAACAAATCTACTGAGTGAAAAATGGGCCAACACAGAAGTAATAAAGAAATTGAAGTCTTTCTAGAAATAAAAATAAATGCACAGCATACCCGAGTTTAGGGGACACAATAAAAATGCTGCTAAGAGGAAAGTTCATAGCACTAAGTACACACGTTTAAAAAAAAAAATCTCATACTATCAACTTAAGAACAAAATGAAGGAAGAACTAGAAGTTCAAAAACAAAATGAACTAAGCACACCCAAGAGGAGTAGGCAACAAGAAATAATTAAATTGAGGGCTGAAATCATAAAACAGAAACAAAGAGAACAATACAAAGTATCGATGAAACAAAGAGTTGGTCCTTTGAGAAAATCAACAAGATAGAAAAACACTTATCCAAGCATACTGAAAGGGAAAGAAGGAATATCTAATCTTAAAAATCAGAAATGAAAGAGAGATATAACAGATACTAAGGAAATTCACGAAACCATAAGGACATATTTGAAAAACCTATACTCCATCAAACTGGAAAATCTAAAAGAAATGGATAATTTTCTTTATAGGTACAACTTACAAAAGTTAAATCAAGATTAGATGAACAACTTCAATAAATGACTACTCCTAGGGAAATACAAGCAATGTTTAAAAAAAAAAAGAAAAAGGGAAAAAGAAAAAGAAGGAAAAAGCCAAGAGCCAGATAGCTTTAGTGCAGAATTCAACCAGATACTCAAAGAAGAAGTAATGCCAAGGCTAATCAAATTATTCCACAAAACAGAAAGGGAAGGAACTTTGACTAATTTATTTTATGAGACCACAGTTACCCTGACACCAGAACCACAAAAAGACTCAACAAAGAAACAGAATTACAGACCAATTTCACTTCTGAATATAGATTCAAAAATGTTCAATAATATACGTGCAAATCAAATCCAAGAACACATCAAAAATCACATCATGATCAAGTCATCTTCATTCCAGAGATGCAGGGATGGTTTAATATACAAAAATAAGTAGATGTAATCCACCATATAAACAAACTGAAGGGGAAAAACTCATCTCATTAGATATAGAAAAGGCCTTTGACAATATTCAACACCCTACATGATAAAAATACCAGACATATTAGGGATATAAGGCACCTACCTAAACATAATGAAGGCATTTAGAGGAACCAGATAATCAACACTAAATTAAATGTAGAGAAACACAAAGTAACCCCACTAAAATCATTGAAAAGACAAGATTATCTGCTTTTCCATATCTGTTTGATATAGTGTTTCAAGTTTTAGGTAGAGCACTAAAAGCACTGAAAGATACAAAAGAGATACAAATTGGAAAGAAAGAAGTCAAGTTATTATTTTAAGATGGTATGATAGTACATAAGTGACACTAAATATTCCACCATGGAACTCCTACAGCTGATAAGCACTCTTAGCAAAGTGACTTGTACAGATTATCTCAAAAAAAAATCAACAGTCTTCCTATATACAAATAACAAATGGATTGAGAAAGAAATCAAAGAAACAATGCCTTTCAAAACACCATCAAATTATATAAAATATCTTGGGGTAACTCTAACCAAGCAAGTGAAATATTTGTTTGATCTACTTCAAGTCTTTGAAGAAAGAAGTTAAAGAAGATATCAGAAGATGAAAAGATTCCCCATGCCCGTGGATCAGTAGAATTAACATAGTAAAAATGGGCACCCTCACTGAATTAGAAAAATAATCATTCTGAGTGAGGTAACAGATACACAATGATAAGGATGGTATGCATTCACTTATTTTAATGAATTATAAATCTATACATTTTCACTTTGATTTGACCTTGAGCAAATTTAGCACACATGAGTTACATCAGGATCATTCTATTTTCACAAACTATACTTCAAATGCCATCCATTGCTCTAAGAAAATATGTTCATTTTGGGTAATGAGCATCTCCTTGAAAGCTTCCCTTTAAAACAGAGCGAAGTAAGCTGCGAAACTGATTCACAAGTAAGATACCCTGTTACCAAAATCTTTTTTTATTTTTACATCTTTTTCTTTTATTGAAAATAGATACTTTTCTCATACAATATATCCTGATTATAATTTGCCCTCGTTCTATTCCTCCCAGATCCTCCCCACTTCTCCTCCACTCCAAATCCCACCCCTTTCTTTCTCTCATTTGAGAAGAACAGGCTGTTAAGAAATAATGGCCAGGAAGTGTCTGCAAGCTCTGTTGGATGGATGGATCACTTTGATTATGAAATTCCTTTTCTATTCTCTTATATCAATGCACATTTTAATTCTTTTTCATTATCTCACTTCACCTATCGAACACTGCATATATATATATATTATATATATATATAATATGCAGGATATTTAATAGGATATGTTCAGTGTGCTATAAAGCCAGACTCACTTCTAGTTACAAACTCAGTGTATTAATGGTTTAATCTGCAGAGGTCACAGTGTCATCAGCTCCACCTTGACAATTAGGGAACTGATACATAGAAACCTTAAAATATGTGCCGTCTCGCATAGCAAGAAAAAACAAGCAAAATTTTCATCTTTCATCTTCTCTTTTAAACACTACTTGCTTAATCATAAATTGGTTATGGAAAAAAAACCTGAATATAATTGTACTTCTCTAACTATGAATTTAAAAGAGTATAGTTTACAGCCAATCATTTTGAAGACACATGCAGACCTCACATATCTTTTTAACAAGTGAAAATGTATTTGAAATTCAATTTAAGCATAATGTGTGTGAACTGGCTCAGTGAAGCTTCTGAGACTCCATGGGATGCAACTCTCACCATTCGAACTCAGTGGCATAAGTTGGTAGCTTGAAATTGACCACAGAGGGAGTATTTTCGCCATGGAAATTGGCAAACACTGCAGGCTGATGATTTTTCCCACAGAGAAAGTTGTTAAATATTTACAGCACACCACTGAAAGTCATCATTGATGTCTCTGGTTACAACAGCTGCACAGGTTTTTAACTTATTTTTTTCTTCCTCTGACCCATCATCACTCTAATAAATTTTTTTGTAATAGGTTCCATTTTCCCCTCTATCCATGTCTACTGAGGTTGAAGTGCTAGGTTTTTCTAGATCAACCAGCTTTTGTCAATCTAACATCTGTGGATATAAACTTTCTCTGGCTGTACAGAAATAACTTGCTAATATATTGCTAAGAAAGAAATTTAAAGGGAATAATTTATATACTGAAATGTTAACTGTCCTGTCAAATCTTTACATAGTAGACCCAGTTACTTTTCTAGGTTTCCATTTCTCCAGTGTTTCCATCTGCTGTATAATTAAGGATTTTCAAACTAAAAGGGAAGTAAACTGAGCCTTTTGTCCTATTGATTTACGTTACTTAATAGCTGTGTACTCACAAGTTTTGCCCTGCCTTAGCTGTCGAATCACAAAAATATCTGGCATACCATCACACAGGACACAAAGAAGCCAATTCTAAAATAATGGACAATATAACTTTATTGAGAGGCTGTGATGGAACATGAGAACAAAGAAGCAATCAGAAAAAAACAGGAATAGAATTAAGAAAGTGTGCAGATAAAGATGGATGCTTTAACGCTGATTCCAAAACATAGCTGTACTTCCACAAACAACACCCCTCGAGCTAGCTATCTCTTCAATGCATGACTGGAAATGATGGTTTTCTTCATGTCTTCTTGGTCTAAGGATTAAGCACAGACCACAAAAATGTTGCAGTGTACACTGGGCATGACTGCTTCCCTTCTGAGAGGAAAAACCACCTGAGATAGTTCTAGACAGACTGAGTCTGGCTGGGGCTTTGCATCTAAGAGACTAAATTAGAGTCAATAATTCTAAAGGATAGATGATCAAATTTTGTAGGCTAATTAAGAACAACTTAGTATATCTCTTCCTGAAAATGAGAGACGTTTTGAAAGAAGAATCCAGATTTAAGAAATAGTAATAAATAAATAAAAAATAAAAAATTAATAAAAAATACAAAATACGAGATAGGAAAATAATGGAACATAGAGCTTTTCAACAAAAATATGTCAAAAAGTCCTGAGTTATTCAATGGCATGTAATTAACCCTTCTTTTGGGAGTATGGTAATGTGTTGGTAAAGCTGCTAATTTTATCTGTACTATTACTTAATTCCTAAAAGTTATTGTCACCTGAGTTAAATAGCACAAATAATGCTTCAGTTTGTTTAAAAATCCTTTTAGTTTTCTCTCAAGAACACTATTAGGCTGGGTGGTTGTGGCACAGATCTTTAATCCCAGCACTTGGGAAGCAGAAGCAGGCAGATCTCTGTGAGTTTAAGGCCAGAGTGGTATACAGAATAAGTTCCAGGATAGCCAGAGTTACAAAAGGGAAACCCTGTCTTGAAAGCAAGCAAGCAACAAGGAAGGAAGGAAGGAAGGAAGGAAGCAAAGAAGGAAGGAAAAGAAAGAGAAAGAAAGACCACTATTTAAATGCAAAATATATTCTTTATGTTGAGGTTCCTATTTTTTCATTGCAAAAGGCACAAAAGCCAAGTGGATCAATAGATGGGAAATATGCTAATTGTGAAATCTGAAAGCCGACACAGTTGAAAAAAATAGGCTGCACATTTTAAAATGATATACAATGCTGATCTCCTATTGCTTAGCATTTTCCTTCTTATTAGTAGCAGCTCTCTCTCCTTCCTTCTACTTTTTTTTCTCACTGTTTTTTTTTTTTTGTCTTTCTATCTCCATTTTCTCTTCTATGAGCTAGTTTGAGGGTTTTTAAATAAAGAGTGTGCATCCTACAAAGTTCAAGATCATTCTTGTTGCCTAAATTAGAGTCTAAAAATATATCTAAGTGCACACACAGCATGTTATTACTTCCACTAAATTACCAAAGGCATTCTAAACAAATAACCTTCTAATGTGAAAGTTGTGGCTCAGTAGTTGTGTGGCCTGAAACACATATTGCATACTAAAGGCTATTAGATTGCAGAGCACAAATGTCATTAATGCAGGCTTACAATTCTCAAGAGAACCACAATGAATGCTCTATCATGTGAGAAGGGAAATTGGTGGAAAAATTAAGACTGATAACTAAGTGCAAATTGGTTCTACTTATGGAATAGCCTTCTGTTCTTCCACATACTTATGAAGAATTTACTAGTCATCTTGTTCTTTTAGTTTTTATTTTGTTTTATACATTCTAGATTTTAGGAATTGCCCTAAAACTATAGGCTGTACAAAATTTTTATTTTTCCTTGAGTTTACTTCCCATTTTTACTGGATTC
Source organism: Cricetomys ansorgei (assembly GCA_026225945.1). NCBI lineage: Eukaryota > Metazoa > Chordata > Mammalia > Rodentia > Nesomyidae > Cricetomys > Cricetomys ansorgei. The sequence continues at coordinate 12,418,056 of JAMJFZ010000199.1, forward strand.
AACTTTCCTTTTAGAGTATAACACCTGGTCTCTACCTTCTGTGCCATCCCTCAGCCCAGCCACCGTGGATCATGGCCATCAGACCATTGCTGCCTGCCAGTTTCCATAGAGACAATATGCACATTGGAGACCTGTGTTCCATTACAACTGCCAGACCAAAGCCTGGAAGAGACAGAGCTGGCGGGCAATGGGTCTTGCAAGGCCAGTGAAGGTTGGAAGGGCTTTCTCTTCCTGATATCTAAGCAATGCAGTGCCAAATTGGCAGCTTCGGGAGTTACAATCCTGTAGACCAAATCCTGGTGTTCACTGTGGCCATTGTGAGTATCACACTCTGATACCAACCCAGGGAGTAGAAGCTCTTGCATACCCTAAAGCTTGGCCCTCATCGGTTGTTGGCTTCTGATCTGTGACAAAAGGCTCTTTCAGATTTACAGTGGCACCCGCAGCTCCTGACCCACAGAATCATAATTCTCTAGAAACTCCACGTCTTTCTCTTTTCCATAATGTGAGATGAGTTTTCAAGGTTATAAACCTTTGTAAACCACGGGACTTATGGAAAACCATATCTCCAATTTATTCATACAATAATTCTGATAGGGGATCCAGCAAAATAAATATCATATACTGTAACCTTTTTTTTCAAATGTCCCCAGCAAAGTTATTCTGTCTACATTAAATGATTTTCTCTAGACTGTTCCATTAATTTTACATATTTTATGTTTTTATATTCATACATAATTTATATTCAATATTACCACTAAACCCATATATTCTTAATTTAGAAGTTTTTAATTTTAGAGAGTATTTATAAATCTTGAAGGAACTTGAAATGTGGATATTTTATGTTCTTGCATATAGACTATAGTTCATTAACCTGTTTTTTAGTATTATTGGACTATTAAAAATTTTCAAATTTTTAAAGTTGTATCTACATATAGACAATTTTCCCTAGTTTTATTTTATGGTTTTCTAGTTATTTTCCTTTCTGAATGTAAAACAAACACAAGCATCATTGCATATAACAGGTTTAGTGGTTCCAAGAAAATGTAAACACATTTAACCTCGTAATGAAATAAAATATGGATATAATGACTTTATACTTAATTTTCTTTTCATTTATAGACATTTAACGCATTCTCTCAAATGTGTTTGGATTATCTCTCTTATACAAACTATAATTAATCAAATGAGTGCATTGATTTTTCAAGCAAGAATTGGACTATTTCCTCCTTTTAAGTTTCAAAAATACTGTTTCATGGAGAATGAGAAAGATTTGCAACTTTGTAACATCACAGGCTAACTGAGGAACATTTGAGGCATCCTTCTAAGAGAATGTATGATGACATGAATGACCACAATCATAGGCTGCTTCACAGTGAAGTTCAATCACGTAACTAATTCAAAGCTGATACGCCCACTTAAAGGAAACCCTCTAGAAGGGAAACACAGATGGTGGGACTCTTCTCAAGACAGAACGAATGATAGAGTATATGGAGTAAAATAATTAATCTTCTGGAAAAAAATAAAGATTAAGCTATAAACATTTAAAATTGCATTTCCTGGGGGGAGCGGAGAATCAATCAGAATCTAAAAGACTCATAAGGATGTATACATATTTATCTGATAAGGTAAGTCTGAGAAGGTTCATATATTAAAAATTGATAAATAATACTAAATTTAATATGTTTTAAATATCAAATACAATGAAAATTTGCATTGTTAGCTATACATTGTAAGGAAAATGAAATTTAAAAGAACAAGAAAAACATTCAAGTATTATAAAATATTTATTCATAATATGCAATTAAAATACAGAAATGTAAAATACAGCTTAGCAAATAAGATGAAGCTAATGGGGCAAATTATAAATGCAAATAAAGTAGACTTTCAATTTGGCTTTATTGCTGTTTTTCCTTTGTTTTAAATGGAAAACATGGCTTATCAGCCATAATTAATTATTGTCTGAGATATCAGCCCTAGTTATTGATTTAACTTAGCATCTATATTTAGGGATCATTATTCTGTAGGACCGTCATATATTACATTTCTAAAAAAATAAGATAATATTGACATTGGCTCTATATTAACATTGTCTTTATTAGTCCCTGTAGAAAATGAAAATAATTGCATTTTTTCACTGAATAAAGGTATTTATGCCTCAAAGAGCTTTTATATTTTTGTTTGAATTATATTTGTGCAATTATTAACTGTGAAAAAACTTGAAATAATAATAAAGTATGTATAAAACTACATGAATTTACATTTTAATGAATAATTTCACTCTACATTATGCATCTAAACTATACATATAATGCAGTATTTTCTTAACATATATTTCCAATTTTAATAGGTCATTTTAAATAAAATATATTTCAATGTCGTGAATTTATTTGACAAATCTGTAACTGATACTGAAATTATGCCTTTCACAGGTATGACCGGATCAGCTAGAAATGTTATTTGTCCATTCAGAGCTTGAGCTGAAAAAGAGGCAAAAAAAAAAAAAAAGATCGAGAAAACAAATACTGAAAGAAATACCCAGTTGAGAAATGTTAACATTTCAACTATTATCTGCTTTCAAGAAAAAGCCAAGGATTTCAAAATAGCCTTAGGGCAAGAGTTGTGGAGAACCAGAAGTGTTCCAGTGGCAACAGTGATAAGTAAAGGTCTCTAAATCAGAACCAAAAAAGATGGAGGTTGAAGGAACTCAAAGAAAACAAACACACACTCACACAAAAGGAAATAAAAGAGAATGAGACTGATGTCTGAGAAGCAGTTGTGGGGGTGGCCAAGCTAGATCACACCGATCTTCTCTTGTTACACACTTACAGAGCTATGATGCTTCTTTTATATAATGATTTATATATATATATATATATATATATATATATATATATATATATATATCAAAAGAAGTCAAATGACGGTGGAGCAGTGGAGACTCATAGCCTTTATGCCACTTAGAAAGCAGGGCCAGGCAGATCTCTGGCTTCAAGACCAGCTTGGTCTACATGAAAGATAGGGCTACAGAGAATCTCTGTCTCAAAACCAAAACAACAAAACAAAACAAACAACAACAACAATAAAAAAGGTCAAATGAAGCAGTTGACATTCCCAGAAAACAGAATAGTTTTCTTACTTAATCATTAATTCTGTGACTGGGTTACCTCTCTCAGGGGTGTTTTTGTTTTTGTTTTTCCTAGTTCCATCCATTTGCCTGTGAAATTCATGATGTCATTTTTTTTAATAGCCTAGTAATACTCCATTGTGTAAATGTACCAGACGTTCTTTATCTATTTTTCAGTCAAGAGGCATCTAGATTGTTTCCAATTTCTGTCTATTAGGAATAAAGCTACTATGAATATTGTTGAGCAAGTGTCCGTATGTTAGGATGGGGCATCCTTAGGATATATACCCAGTTATGTACTCATTTATAAGTGGATATTTGCTGTTAAGCAAAGGACAAAGGTACTATAATCCTTATATCCACAGAGACTATGCAGGAACGAGGGCTCAAGTCAAGACACATGGATCTCCCTGTGAAGGGGAAATAGAACAGACATTACAGAAGGGCTGTTGGGGGCATGAGAATGGGAACAGGTAGGACTAAGTGGGGTGGGTGAGAGATGGAGGAGAGAATATATGGAGACATGACCTTAATTGGAAGACATTTAGGGGGTGATGTGGAGACCTGATGCCGTGGAAACTTCCTAGAATCTAAGAGGGTGAACCAAGGGAGGACCACCAGTAATGGGGGATAGGGTGTCTGAACAGGCCACCTCCTGTAAAAAGGCAAGGGTTCCAGTGCTAGGACTGAAATACCACTCCAGCCATAAAACATTTGACCTATATATTAACCTATCCTGTCTAAAGGATTCTTCTGGGACAATGGAAAGGCAGAACAAAGGAGGAAGCCCATGCCTGACACTGCAGGGCTGGCCAGGAACCAGAGACTGGCTAGCTGGGAGATGATTTATAAGGATGTCCTGCTATACTCACAGTTGGGAGCTTTGATCAATCTGCATTAGCTTTTCTTCCTCCAGTAACTAATGGGACCAGATACAGAGACTCAAGGCCAAGCATCAGACAGAGCTCAGGGAATCCCTTGGAATATGGGAAGGGGAGATAGTGGAACTAGAGGGGTTGAGGACACCAAAAGAATAAGCCACTCAGACTCACCTGACCAATACTCTTAAGGACTGACAGAGACAGATGGGCCAGACAGGGAGTTTATGTGGTCCCCTAAAGTTATCTTATGGTTCTCTAGCTATGTGTTCTGATAGAACTTCTGCAAGTGTGAATGCCCCCCACACCCTGATCTTGGGACCTTTTTCCTCCTGTTAGTTTGCCTTTTCAAGTCTTTATGTAAGGGTTGGTGCCCAACATTGTTCCATTTGGTTCGAGTGGTAACCCTGGGAGGACTGTTCTTTTCTGAGGGGAAATAGTAGGAGGGCAGGAGGGTGAATCTGAGGAGACAGGAGATAGGAGGAGCAGAGAGGAGTGGAGGAAACAGAGAATGGGGGTCAGGAGGAATTATATAAGTGAAGAAAAAAATTTAAATTAAAAGAATCAGATCTCTGAATAAAATACTTTGATCTTACACTTTAGTCATTGTGAAAGTTGAGCATAAAATTAACTTTGTTGAAAATGTCAGAGTTCCTTAAAGTTTTTGTATAGGTGACATTTCTTTGGTTTTGTTTTAGTGTTTTGTTGTTGTTTTAATTTATAGTGTGAATAACTTTTTGGGAAACGCATAGTCATCTTTTATTGATTTTTGCCTTTACTAAATTGATTGTCTGTCATATGTCTACTTTTCCTTTTTTTTGATAGAGAAGAAAATACTTATTTTCATTCTAAATTCCATGACCCTTTTAAGTTTTTGTTACTAACGATAATGAATTTTCATTTTATTGTTCATTGCTATTTATTTTCAATATATTCCTGGGGGTATGCATGTATCACACTGTAAGTATGGGGCCAGAAGACAGTTTGTATGAGTTAGTTCCCTTCTACCATGTAGGTTTCAGGAACTGGATTTTGGTACCCGGGCTTGGTTTTTTAAAAAAATGCTTTAAAAACAATATCAACAACAAAATAGGCAAGCATTCTTGCCTACTGGGCCATCATGCCAGGCCTAATGCTTATTTTTAAGACTTTGTTAGTTATTGAGGAGAAAATAAAATATCTTAATTTTATGTCTAAAAGAGTTTTCTTTATTCAGAACCTTTTTCTGGGTGGCTAAACACATTAGTCACACAGATGAATAATGTGTTTCTAAAAGAAAAATGATTTTTGATTTCTTTCATTTTGTATATATAATATAAATTCTATAAATATAATTTATTCTTTGAATGATACAAACATAAATATTTTCTAGTTATAGAATTTTAGACGTAAAGTTAGCCACAGATACATAAATCTGAGGTATGAATAAAAATTTGATTACAAAATTATACATTTACTATACTTTTCATTCCCTGACAGGCATACAATTGTGTCTTAGAAATCATGGGCATACAATTCTAAATACATGAACACTGTGTTCAGATGATATCACTTTAATTATTTAAAGTAGAGATCAATATGTAGTAACATATGAATCAACTTAGAATATTCCCTGAGGAACAATCTCCCTTTTGAAAAAAAAAAGTGTAATAACACAGTGGTTAATAGGATGTGTTTTTCACTGTTTGATCATTTCTGAATGCACAAAGATTTCATTAATGTTGATTTCACCCATCTTGCCCATGTTTACATGCTTTGATGTACAAGCCCTTTGTAGTGCCATATTAGATCTAGGGGAACATTACCCTGCTAGAGCAAGTGCAAACTGTTCTGGGAAAATATTAAAGTGAAAGTTGATACTTTGTCTAGATTTGTGTAGACAAACCAGCATAAAGAATTAACACCTTTGGTGAGGAGAAAAGAGAAAGAAGACCAATATCTGTATTCCTGGTGATAAATGTGTCTTTATTGGGTTAGCTAATTATCAAATAGTGAAATGCTTATAAGGTGATTAATAAAATAAATCTCATTGAAAATTAAGATTTTTTTCAAGTTTCTGATTCTACAATTTTAGAAGTTGAATTCTAGAAAATATTAGCAAAATAGGTACCAGACAAAAGGCATTCATTTTAAGGCCTATTGCTTATACAGTGTAAGACTGGGGGAAAAGCGTCACAGTTGATGCTTGAATGTACTCTGCTCTCAGAAAATACTAAAAATATTAGGTCATTTGTAATTCAAAGAATTCTTTTCTGTGTACTGCATCAAAAAGAAGTAGAAACCATGGTGGTTTCGAGGTATTGCAATAAGTGCCCAAATGTCATTACTGACATCAATTAAAAAGTAATTGTCAGGATTGGTTATAAATAGTTGTACCAGAACATGGGCATCATTACACATGGCTGATATAATAAGTGAAGTAAAAAATGCTGAAGAGACAGGGAGTAGGGGCTTCCCGGAGTCAACTGCCTTGTGTAGAGTAGTTAATCTAATGCAGCACTCCCAGAGCTGAACCAGACTAATTTTGGATGATGAAATTCTGTACTCATTTGAAAATATTTTAGAGAATCACAAAGCACCTAATGGCTTATTGAAATCCATGATGCATTAACTTCCTTAGGACTTTGAGTGAGTCTAATGTTAGATAAAGCTTGGTGTTTTCCCTGGGCAATACTATAAATACGAAATCAAGAATTAAGCTAATGTTTTAACTAACGAACACTGCAGTTTATGTCAAAGAATAAAAAGTTTACATGTTTGAATAGTTTACTTGAAGAATTGCCTCTTCTAATTTCAATAGATAAGTCACATTATTCACACTCAACCTTGTTCTGATTTGTCTTGTTTTCTTTCTACTTCAGATAAGATCAAAATAAGTTTTGACAACATTTTTAAATTCCACATATAATTTGCAGAATTAGGAATTTCATTTTAAGTTATGTGCTTGTTTATATGAATACAAATATTTCTGCTAAAATGATAAAAGAATATATGATAGACAGATCTATTGATCCACAGAATAGATTTTTATTTCTCTCTATGAATTCCAATGTCATGTTAATAATAACTTTGGTAGTTTGAATGAGTATGGCTTCCATAGGCTCATATAATTGAATGCTTAGTGGCTCACTCCCCAGGGAGTGGCCTAGGAAGATTAGGAAGTATGGTCTTGGAGGAAATGTGGTCTTTGTGCAGGCAGTATGCTACTGCAAGTGGACTTTGAAATTCCAAAAATCCATGCTATTCTGTCTCCATTTCTTGCTGCATGTGGAGGAGGATGTAAAGCTTTCAGTGACTGTTCTAATACCATACTTATTTGTTTTCTACCATAATCACAGATAAACCTCTAAAACTCTAAGCAAACCTCCAATTAGATGCTTTCTTTAAGAAGAGTTGCCTTAATCATGCTGTCTCTTCACAGAAATAGTACAGTAACTAAAATAATAGCAAACATGTATTGCTCAAGTTAAGACATATAGTTTATATTTGATTTTATAAATTGATCCATTAGAAAAAAAAATATAAAAATTTCAACTAAATTGTCGTTTGTAAAAGTGTTCACTTAAAGAAATTATATTGTTACACACAGATAAAAAAAGAGTTAAAATGTTGTTCTCCTTATAACCAGATGATAATATCCCTACTAGACATCACATGATAACATTTAAAAATCCCAATGCCAGCTGGGCTGTTGTAGTGCATGCCTTTAATCCCAGAGCTCAGGAGGAAGAGGCAGGTGGATCTCAGTGAGTTTGAGGCCAGCATGGTCTACAGAGTGAGTTCCAGGACAGGCAGAATTACAACAGAGAAACCTTGTCTTGAAAACCAAAACAAAACCAAAACAAACAAGCGAACAAATAAACAACAACAACAACAACCAAAAAAAAAAAAAAAACAGTGCCAGGAATTGTTTTCTTACTTCATTTAGAGCTGTTGGACAGTGAGGTAACATACTCCCTGCCCTGCCCTACCCTCCCCTGCCCTGCCCTGCCCCAGATATATCCCTGCTCTTAGTTAATCTTCAGATATATTTAAATATCAATGTGAGTTCAAGGTCACCCAGCATGATCTACATAGAAATTTCCAGGATAGCAAGTGATTCATAGTGAGATCCTGTCTCAAAACAAGCAAATAAACAACAAGCACACAGACCTTATTCCTGAAGATACCACACATGGAGATATCAAACAGGTACTACCTGGAAATTGCAAGTTTCCTATGTTACTATTGAGTAACTTAGATAGTGCTTAGAGGGTGGTATGTAAGCTAACAAAGTTGAAAAGTAATCTTCAGTCTTAACCAATTGTGAACCCTGTGATCTATAGTAACTACTACTGACATGGCAAGTCATGTCATTTGTACTCTTAAGGTGTCAATGTCATAGACATTACGAACCATTTTCTGATTGGATTTAAGACCTTCTCAAGATAAAACCCATATTGACACCACTATAGTTCTGGGACCTATAGTTAGACTCATCATAGTTCTTAGAGGAGAACCTATTGCTATTATTCTTCTCAGTGGACATAGACAAGTGATTAGAGAAAATGTAGAGCCAGAAGTAATGGATAACTGCAAGGAAACAATGTTTTCTTGACACAAAAGAGCAGTTGCACACATGAACTCATACTGGTTGTAACAACATGTACAAGACTTGTACAAGGTCAAGCCAGGAGGAATCCCTTCATAGAGTAAAGAGTTGAGCATGAAGTCTCACTTCTAAGGGAGGAGCTATTGGTTAACCGATAGCAGCTAGGTGAGGGGGAAGATCAAGCCCTGGTAAGTATACTATACTCAGTGAAAAAACACATATCTAAGAATATCTAGGCATTAAAAATTGGAATTTTGTTTAAAAAATTACACATAATTGAGTGGGTAGGGAAGTAGAGGTAGACATGGGAGGATTTGTGTGAGTGAGCATGATCAAACCACATGTGAAATTAACAAAGAACTGATAAGCAAATTCTAATAGAAAAATTCATCTTACTGTTTGTAACTTCCTCCTGTTTGTAACTTTTAAAAACGGACCTTCGGTTTTTTCAAGTGCCTTTTAGTTTCTAAAAATTTGAATGAATTACTGAAAAAGATATATTTTCCAATTTCAGTCACTGAATGAAATAGTGAAATACTGAAATATTTGAAAGAGTCCCTAGTGTTCAGACACTGGCAGAAACATCATAGTCAAGATACTCACAGGAAATGACCAGATTCTGTATGTTAAAAACCAATAATTTCCTGGGGAGATGGTTCAGTGGGTAAAAATCCTTGCTGTGCAAGCATAAGTTCCTGAATTCAGATCCCCAGCATGATATGAAAGCAGTTCAAAGTGCTGAAGTCCTGTAACACCAGCACAGTGAGAGGCAGGGTCTCACTAGCCTGCCAGCCAGTCTAGCAGAACAGGTAAAATCTAGGGTCCAAGGAGAAACCCTTTCTCAAAAACTAAATTGGAATATGATAGAAGATATGTAACATTAACCTCTTGCCTTCCGTGGCAAGTGCACATGCACACACATGCATACCTCATACACACACACACACACACACACATATACAGACACACATACAGTAAATGAATAAAATTAAATAAGTACAGCTTAGTAATACTAATAACTTGTTAAGTTCATGTTTGTTGCTATAATATCAGATTTCACTATTAAAATTATCTGCCAGCTAATATCAAAATAGTCTAAGAAAATGACCTTATGAAAAAGAGGTACATATATCTCTGACAAAGCAAACAATGATGAATTATTGATGTCTAAGAATAATTTACCCAAGAACATTTACAAATTCATACGATCAATCAATAATCAGAACAATATTATTAATTACACAATAAACCATCACTCATTAGAATTAGAATTTTCTAATTCTAATTTCTAATGACAATGTATAAAGTCATGATAGTTGCTGTAAATACATAATGTTTATTTAAAAATAATTTTTTATGCGAAATGTGTATCCTTTCTTTTTAAAAATTAGATTGTATAGCCTCAGGGCACAGGAAATATTGACAAATATGGCAGGGTCGATAAGCATCAAATGTCCCTAAAGACTTGGGCTAGCAAGCTGCTTGTGAATCTAGCAGATGTTTCTACTGTCTAGGCCAATGGGAACCTTATGGATCTTTTTCCTTCATCTCTTCCCAGGAGCAAATGTTGACACAGCAGAAATTTGGATCTGTGCCAAATGAGAAACAGAAGGGTCGATGAGAAAGTAGGGTATGCTCTTTTCCATAAATAGTGGTCATCAGTGGTTTGAATTGACTATTAAGCCATCTTTAATGGTTTATACTCATGCATTTGCTAGTTCATTTAACCAAATCCCTATAATCTCTGTTCTTTTTTAATAGCATTTTTCCAAACCATATAATGTTAATCTTTGAATATACTAGTTCTTTCAAGATAAAAACAAATAAAAAACTTTGAATATATAAAGTATGAAAAACGTTTTCTCTTGATATTTTTTATCATAAAAATTGAAAATGTGCCAAACCATTAATTTGTAATATATCAGACTTGATAATATTTTGATAATGTAACAATATTAGACATAACACTTTTTAAATCAAGGAAATATTTTATAATTAAATCTAGCTATCTTCATTTACTAAATATTATTTGTATTCAGTATTTATTTCTGAAAAATAAATTTGACTAATTTAATGTGGCTATTCCTCATCTCTTCCTCCATTTTCTTGCCCTCAATTATACCAGTACATTGGAATGTTTACCGATTTTACAAGATATGTGCTAATTATCCATATCCAAGGTCTGTATTGTAAAATTCTGCTTTACTTGCAAAGCATGTTTTCTGTTTTAAACCACATCTAATTTATGGGAAGAAAAAAATATCTGAAAGAGGTAGAGTATGTTCCTCTGACTCTGAAATTTATTATGGAGCCAAGGGATACATTTTCTTTTAACAAAGAACAAGTATGTGAGGAAAGAAATCAAACCAACTTCAACAACTTTGTGTTTGTTAACTCTTCATTTATTCTAACATTATCTGTTGCACAACTATGAGTGAGGTATATTAAGTTAAAAAACAGAGAAACAGCAGTATATATAAACTTGTATATTCAGTATGATCATCAACAGGAGTTATTTTAACAAGGTTAATGTTAACAGTGTTTTATAACAGCATTAACAGTGTTCAATCAACTCTAAAAGCTTCAGGAAGTGGCTGCTGGGCAGAAGCCTGGTTTTCATTTGTTTCCATGATTACTTTGGAAAGGGCATATCATTTGAGTAAAGGAGCAGAGCGTAAGTGACTAAAGAATGCTGGTAGTATTTGAAATGTGTTATGCTCATAACATTTGTGAAAGGTGTGGGGAAAAGACTCTCACTCGTATGAATTGTGAATGCCAAAATTCTTGAAGCTTTGCTTCCATGCACTCTAATTTCCAGAAACTTAATTGTAAACCTTCAAAGACCACATAGACATGATTGAACTTTTTTGAGTGGAAATAGAAATTCTTGCCCAGAAGTCAACAACCATGGCCATGACACAGAAGCACAACTAAGATTGAATTTCTACAAAAGTATTCTTAGCAGAATTCAGTCTTTGGTTAAATAAGAAGTCAAGTTGATGGTGATTTTACTTTTCAGTAGAACAGCTATAAACATTATTCCTGATTATAAAATAATGAGAAAAAGTCATCCACAAATAAAAGATCTCTTATTTTGGATATTGTCTTTCCTAAAGGAGACTATGAGGGACTTTCAGAGGAACTGTAATTAGTTAGACAACAAAGAAAATAAAATAAAATTAACAAGAGGTTCTCAACTAACTCTTGGCCTGGTGCATAGATAATAAAAATATTATACAAGATAAAACAACATTAGATTTATAGAGGGTAAATGAATAATCCCTTTTATGTCTAATTATTAGTATAATAAGTATAATTCATATTTAATAAAGAAATGTTAATTTATAATAGAGATAATTAAAAGCTTTAAATCAGTAGATTGATATTAATTTAAGAAGGTCAGATTGAGAAAGAATCTGTCCAGAATAATCCCAGTATCTCAGATGGATGATGGGATAGGTGCTGAGGTCACAAATTAAGATATGGATTCAACTATGAAGTAGCTTGTTACACTGAGCTATTTAGCAAATGGTCCAAAATATTGTGGTATATACCAACAACCTTTTTGTATTTCGTAATTTTCTGGCATGTAGTAGTGATTCCAATACAGTTCTGATTGATTCTACTCTCCCTATCACATCAGTGATCATATGTTAGCCATCTGGTTAAGTGATCTTTGTTTGGGGGAGGGAGACCGTCAGCTAGCAAAACAGGTACTTATTGGGTTTGATGTTCTATGCCTGACCCAAAGATCTAAGACTTTCCTTAGTGGATCTGTCCTTTATTTATATTGGCAGTTGTCCTATTAGCCAAAATAATCCTAATCCTCAAGCCTGTAGTCTACAGGTCAGGATACTAGTCAATAGAAGAGATATAATAATACAGGAACAAAGAAGCAACCATTGAATAAGAGTCAACTGTTGGATTATTGGAAAATGGTTAAATTAATCTACCAAGAGACAAGGAAACACCAAAAATGGTTTTAATAGTTTATATGATATAGAAAAATCAAGTTTACCAAAATAACAAGATATATCCAAGTGAATTAACCAAACTGTTGCCCTGAGTATTTGTCATGGGTATATTAGGAGAGCAAAAAAGGAAAGAAAAGAAAAGAAAAAAAAAACAGAATGAAATATTTTAAAAAGCAAATGAGAAATCATCAAATAAATATCTTAAATGTAAGTAATGCTTTAAAGAAACTTTATCAGCTGAGGGATGTATAACTAAAAGATGGAGAGATTTTATTTTATTTTTATTTTGTTGTCTTGTTTTCATAGGAGATCTCAGAACTGATAATGCTACACCTCAGTTGACATCTGTCATGTCTATAAACAAATATCCCAAAACTGTTCTTCTTTTTCTTTTCTTTTCTTTTTTTCTTTTTCCTTTGTTTTTTTTTCTATCAGAAGTATGGAAAAAAATAGTGAGAATAAAATCCAGTGTTTGACATTTCAGTCCAGGTGAGCTAAATTTGTATCAGCCTCCCAAAGCAGAGCTCTCTTTAAAGAAATGTTGAACTCATTGTGACACCCTCATTGTTCCGATGATATCATTAGCAAAATAAAAATAAATAAAAATAAAAAGGTATGAGAGTGAGTCTATTCCTCAGCTCAAGTTGAAGATTTCCATTACTTCTTTTTTAGAGAGGATATATTATCTTAAAAACTGAGTATAATCCTAAACATGATGTTTTCCCATCGTAAGGTCTATGGAAGGCTAATAAGCTTCCATCTTACGGCACGTTGATAAAAACCTACTGGACTATAACATATGTGTTACTCACTTAATACCAATCCAAACATTGTGGGTTGCATTTAATATTTTCATTCATATATTAATCAATAAATAATTAAGTGAATCTAACTGAAATCAAAGAAAAAGAAAGGTGTTCAGTGTCTCACTGATGAATGATTCTACTAATGTGCAACTAATGTTTGATTTGTCTTGAACATGTGATAGAAACCTTATCTGCAAGGCATGTAACCAATACAAAACAATGATAATGTAGTCAGATTAGCACTGCAGAAACTAAGGCAAGGTAATTTCTGGGGGTAGATTTATCAATTAGTCTCAAATACTAACACACATCATTGAATGGATTGCTCACTGACAGTTTTTGCACTGAGTATTAAATATCATTAATTATATCATAAAAATGTTGTTTTCCACGTAACCAAAAGTATGGTCCAGAATAATCACAACTAAAAACTGTTCGAGCATCTTGATTACCATACTTAAAATAATTTTATATGTGAATAATAGACATTCAGGAAGCAGAGGGAAAGAATTCTCACTATTTGTTTCTCTCCACTTACCCTTTTTATTTTTCTTGGACCCAGTCTATAGATGCTGCTGCACCTTAAAGTAAATTCTTCCCTTCATAGCAAATCTCTGCAGATATTCTCAATGACATGCCCAGAGGTATCCTTACAATGCTACCACATTCTTTTCAAATCCAAGGAAGTTGATAATCAAGGTTAATTGTCTTAGTCTTCTCATGCTTAAAGAAATATAGCCTCATCACATGCATTTGCCAAAGTGGCTTTCTTTGTTCATTATTGATATCCAACAGTTCTTTGTGAGTTATACCTGAATAAAACGCACAAAGAGTGCATTGTCAGAATATATATGAAGGCTTCTGGTCAGATAGGTAGACAGAGATAAATAAAAAGGTTAGGAGAAACCAAAGCAGCCTTAAGAGCAAGAAGAGTGAGACAAGTGACTGATGATTTAGTATAACTACAACAGCAAATGGCTATAAACACTTAAAGGATACCCCAAAGCAATAACTCTTTATATTTTGAATTGTGTACACTATGTGCATCAACAAGCCAATATTTCTATCAACAGGAAAATTACAAGAAAAATCAAAATACCAAAATAATGAGGACACACAAATGGCCGAGCTTTTATTCTTTCCTCAACTAGCCATTTAAAAAAAATCTCCCATATACAATTATTTAAAGCAAAAGAAAAATCAGACACAGTCTATATGGATATATGAGATCATCTGTCTTCATTCTCAAATAGGTGTCAACACAGAACCTCATAGTCAGGTCATGAAGAGAATAACACCTATTTACATATATCTCCCACATCTATGCATATTAAAATGTGGTGTGATAGCCTTAATTTATTGTCTTTGAATTTGAAGTTTGCTTCAGGAAAATTGTTCATCTTCTCTGATGTCCATAGTGGACATTTCTATTCCTGAAATCACCTGATAAACCTAAATAGCTTTTCTGTAACTTACTTCTATTAATTTGAGAAAACTTACTGAACATTAAGATCACACACTTCTACTAAATGATGTATGATGTGGGAAAATTCCTTACAAATGTAATTTGCTTGAATTTTGGCATATTGGGAAAAAGAACAAAGAAAAGAATACACCACATATATACATATATGTATATACCATACACACACTCACACTCACACACACACACACACACACACACACACACATATGTATATGGTATATATATTATAAATATATTTATTTATAATTCTGAAAAAGAAATGATAAATTTATATTAATAGATGAAAGGAAAGAAGTATACACACTTGTTCATTTTGGAAAATCAACAAGTAGTAATTTGAGATATATTGAAGAAAATGTGAGCAGATAATATATAACTTTATTGATACTAAAGGAAGGAAACCAGAATTGGATTAAACTGTGACTCAAATATTATATTCAATCAATTCATACTATTCAGTAGAACTTTCTGATACATTACAGACATATTGTTTCTCTAATCAAATAAAACTGAAGTTGTACAAAAGTCAGTATCCCTTTCCTTTTTGGAAATCTTTGGTTATATACTTGTAATCATTGTGACCGAGAAACAAAATCAATTAACATTAAATTCTAACATTTAAAGGTTACTAGATATCAAATATTTCATCAGAGATGGGCTACCATCATATCAAAACTTTAGATTTCTCTGGTGCAAAAAATTATAATCAAGCATAGTTAAAAAGCAATAGTTATTTCATGGCATATATTTTATTCACCAATAATATAAATACAAGTAATATAATATAATATAAATACAAGTAATAAGCTGAACAGTAAATAGCCAAGGAATAACAAGATATTTAATTATATTAATCTTATTTGTATATGGAAATATTTTTTTTCGAGAAGTGACAAGATATTTAGTTATATTAATCTTATTTTCTTTTTATATTGAAATAGTTTTTTCAATGTACAACTTATACTGTCTTTTTTAGGACAAACTACACTACAGGTCTAGAGTTCTAAAATTACATTAAAAGTAAAATGACAATAGAACTTCAGTCATGTACATTTGAATAATAATTAGAATCATCTCCCCTTCTACCCCTCCCTCACTCTCTCCCCTCTAGACTCTTTAACTTTCTCTTTAACATTCTCAGCCCTGGTGGATGTCACACAGGCCTTTAATCCCAGCACTTGGGAGGCAGAGGCAGACAGGCAGCCTGGTCTATAGAATGAGTTCTGGGATAGCCAGAGTTACAATAGAGAAACCCTGTGTAAAAAACAATTTTTTTGAGTATACAAATTTTACACTGTGAAGTAATTTATATGCTAAGACTCCTCTGTCTCTAAAGATCAAGGATATATTTGTCAATCAATACATTTTCTTCTCAATATAGGAAGTCTAAGTTAAGCATAAAATTTGATTTATTATCTCCATTTTCAGATTTTTATTATACATAATTTTATTTTTTTCATATCAACAATGAAGAAATAAGTAGGTTTACACTGAAAAATGCTTGTGTATTTTCATTATATACACAAGAAGGGGATTTAGAGATTTTTTAATTGCTGAGATAGAAGCATCTGGCATGGATATTGATATGTGCATTAAAGTAATTTTCTAGATCAGTGAATTCATGTTAGAAATGGTTTCTTGTAAGTGTATATTTCCTCTTTTGCTCTAAAAATCTTTTAATAAAAATCATCTACTTTTTATATCACTGAATTATTTTAAAGGTAATTTAGTACCTAATAACATGTAGCCACGGGTGGATTTATCTGAATAGCAACTGTGTGTTGGAGCATGGTTTTCTCATAAAGGAGAGCATAATTCGTTTTGCATGTCAGTGAATATGCTTATTTTATCAGATTGCATGTAACTGAAATAATAGAAGATCAATCTCTCATGTTCTTGTAAAACACAAATGCAATGAGTGTAGCACCATATCTATTTGATAGGCCTGAATTTGAAAGATATAAGGATATGTAAGTATTAACAAATATCACTATCAGAAAGTACAAAATGCAAATTACACAGTCCTGATTGAGAATAATGAAGTCATTTTGGAGACAATGCATTTCTGAGCTATATAACTACAACATGGATAGCAAAACATGGTGGCTGTTAATGCAGATTTTTTGAGTCATATGCCTTTAATATATGAAATATATATCCATACAATATTAATTTCCTTATTGATAAGACTAGTGATGATAGTAGTAATATTAAGATATTATTCAGTGGCAAAAGTTTGTAAAAGTAGCATAAATAAAATTGCTCCAATGAAATGTAAGTAGTTTTAAGATTTGAAATGATTATAAACTTTACAAAACCAGGCAATTGAACATACATTCAAAGATTAGGTTTTGATTTGTGTTTGATATTATTCTTACTACTCAATGCAGATGCTTACTATGGCCAGGAGCATTAAAAATTGTATTTCTTGTCTTCACTTTTGTCCACATCACACGGATATGTAGCTTTTTATAGAACATTAACATGCTATAGTAAAGGTCTGCTCTACACTCAGTGAGTGGATATGTACGTATAGAAATATTACAACCCGATTAATTTATCACTATGCAATTATACAAAAGTTAAAGGATAATGATGTGTGTTGTTTCTCCAAGACTGAAATAATTCTTCCTTCAGGAAGCTCCTTAAGCAGGAGAGTAAACAACTCAAAAGAGCTTCAGGAAGTCCCTGAAAATGGCCAGATACACTAGCCCCCTTCCTGCCATAGTAAACAATAAAAGCTGAGAGTCCCAGCCTCAGATAGAAAGAAACTGAGCTGAAAAGAAGACTCTTAGGGGAGAAAAGCTGCAGGGAAGACTCTTGAGACCAGAACAGCTAGACCAACTGAAGCACCTAGAAAGGGCTTTCTTCAACATGTTGAAGGTACCTCCGTGCTGTTGAATGTGCTTCAGTTTCTCAGCTTTGTGCGGAGTGGATTTTGATAATACAGCTGTCTTTGAGTCATTTCTGCTCTTGTAAGTAATCTCTCAAACATATTCGTATAACCTCAATAAAACTCATTGGTGCACCAAATTAGAATTTGGTGATATGAGATCTGTGGTTAGTCCTGGATTCCCTAGCTGGGGTGAGGAGGTGTGTGTGTGTGTGTGTGTGTGTGTGTGTGTGTGTGTGTGTGTGTGTGTGTTTCATTTCCTCAGGGAAAAGTTTTTTTCTCACAACAGGTAAGCACAGTTTCAAACACTAGTATGTTGAGTATGTAAATGATTAAGAACATACATGGCCATTTATCTGACTAAATATATAATAGACTTAGAGAAATAGGTATTTTGGGGCAGAGTTAAATGAAGGATAATTAGTAGTGTCAAGCTCCCTTCAAAGAGATAAAAATAAAAATAGGGTTTTGCCCTTTTTCTCAAGGTTAGATTGCAGTGCTCATCTTATTTTTTCACTGAGATGTAGCTAAAAGACAAACGAATAGAAACAAGAGGGATTATTTATTTTGAAGCCCTGATGATCGACAAGAGAGTTTCAACAACAACAAAGTTTGTTTTATTGTCTGCTTCTATACTCTGAACTCCAGTTAATCCTTGGATTCTGGTCTTTGGGGACAAAATATAATTTATGTTTTGAAATTCTGTAATCCCGTATACATTCACCATTGCCACCATAAAGAAAACAAAACTATGTTGGAATTATAAAAATATTTCTTGTCTCTGAAAACCAGTATGTATCTTAAGGACTACAGAAGCAAAAAATTAAACCATTCCCTGCATGTTGCTTAATAATACATATGAAGATAAAGACAATAAAAAATGTTTATTACACAAATACATTTAAACACTCAAGTAAGTACAAAAAACTTCAAACATGAAAATTACTAGAATTGCTTTAAAAACGTGTAACTACAAATAGGTGTTCTTTGTTCTTTGAATGAGTCCTGGAACCTTGCCTTGTAATTCTCTAAAGCTTTTCTAACTTGTTTAATTAACACTTTGGTTAAAAGTGAGCCTGTTAACCTAACTTTCATTCTCTACCCTGAGTTTACATCTGCCTCCAAGTGTCTGAGCAACACAAACTCTTTTATCATTACATTTTATATACTTACCACAAAAATACAATATTATGCTAGCTTATAAAGACCTTTTGGTAAGACAATAAAGTATAAACACTTGACTTGATTTGTGTCAGTTTTGGCTCATTCAATATGGATAGAATTTGGAGCAATTCTAGCAATTCTTTCTGATCTCTGAGAAAATATCCCTCAGAAAGATGAAAATTTTTTTTTTTTTTCGGTTTATTGCAGACTGGTCCCATCTAGAAAAAAAATTACATGTTATTTTTAGAAAAAGTGATTTTAATAAATTACTGTCAGTGTGTCACAATAATATATTTTTTCTTCATCATTCCTTTAAAAATACTTTTTTTAACAATTAAAATGTTTTCTTTATTTTCATCTAGAAGCCTTTGACAATTTTCTAAAATATTGCAACTAAATGTATTCAATACTTAAAATACAAACATGAAAGTAAAATATATTTTTAAAATTGAGGAAAATTTAAAATTGTTAACATATGAATCATATTATGTATGTGAATTTTCTTTAAAATTTATGATGCTTTATAAGCAAGCTACGTTTATCTCCTCTAGATTGTACAAAAGTCCTGGAATCTAAAAATTTTTTTGAAAGCCTTTTATGTTCATTCAAACTTTCATTATTAAATGTATTTCCTGTTACTGTATCAGTAGGAACACTAATTTTCATTTCACGTCTCTGAAGAAAGCTGTGGATTACAGTTTAGATTGACCAC
Organism: Cricetomys ansorgei; assembly: GCA_026225945.1. Lineage (NCBI taxonomy): Eukaryota > Metazoa > Chordata > Mammalia > Rodentia > Nesomyidae > Cricetomys > Cricetomys ansorgei. Next base: position 12,437,687 of record JAMJFZ010000199.1, read on the forward strand.
TGAATTTAAGAAGAAGTTCAGGAAGTGCTGTGATTCCAACATGATAATTATTTAACGTTACTGAACCAATGAACTGTAGCCTATGCTTCAATGAACAAAAGGCTTGCAGTCTAATTTAGATAAAGTGCTCACTTCCAGAGCTAACACAGTATTACAAGAAGAATTATTGTTTTCTTATTCATAAAAATAAGAGGCTTGTCATAATCCATATGAGAAAAAGGTTAACAGAGTCAAAGTGGGACACCTTATAAATTATATCCATCAAGGGACACATCATAAATGACATCTATCACAGAGAATAAAGTCCAACTCATACATCATTACCTTGCTCAGCATGAAGTTAGGGACATTCTATGTCTGCCCTTGAAGTGCAGCCAATTATCTAAGCATATGGAAATGCATGCTGGATTTAAATGATTGGAAAATCATGTTATAGTCTTATATAAAGGGTGGAATGAGCCAGAGTAACTAAAAAAATTTAATTAAAAATGATATAACAGATAATATGAGACCCAAAGTATACATTTCCCATTGTCTTTTTCTTACAGTTAAACATGCTCAGCACCCTCAACATAGTTTTAGAATTGCAATCACAAGCCCATCTACATATTTTACATTCCTGTCATATAATACCCTTATATATGAATGTGTTGAATGTGCTTCATTATGAATGAATTCTATAGCATTAAGAAAATATTTGAAGTTTTTCTTAGCACATGTCTACCTACTATAGGGTTTTTGGCCTGTAGTTGATATTATATATTACGTATGTTACCTGTTGATATACATAGGAGGCGATGGAGGGTTGAAATGACATAGTGAGATTACAGACACCATTGAGCAGCTAGGTACTCTAAAGCTGACAAAAAAAGTGGGATTTCTGCTGCTGTCACAGTGGCCAGTTTCATTCCATCATATAATTTTTTTTTTTAATGAATCACTTAGAAAGCTTTAATAAGCCAGTACATTTTATTTTAACTCATTTAAAAAAAAATGAATCACTACAATTTTATGTTCTTTTCAATAGCAAATTACTAAAAAGGAGTTAATTACTACTTGTTCCACTTCTTTTTTCATTAAAAACTGGCACTGCAATACAAATGTCACAAAATACCACCTTTTTAATTTAAAGTAAAAAAATATAAAACTAAAAATTATCACCTATTAAAATACATATAAACGATTTTATAACATACATAGAACAAAATGATTTTAAAATACAGAATTTTCTTTTTTTAAATTTTTGATGTATTTTATGTGCATAATTGTTGTGCCTATATATATTTATGCTCATTGTGTGCATACCTGGTGCTCACTGAGTTCAGAAAGCATGTTAGGCCCTCTAAGACTAGAGTCAAGAATTGTTGATAGTCACCATGTTGGTTTTGGAAATTGAACCCACATCCTCTGAAAGAGCCATAAGTACTCTTAACCACTATGCTGTCTCTCCAGCCTCAAAGTCATATTTCTAATTCAAACTTAATACATATTTCACAGGACTATCAATTTTCTAACATTAGATTATCTATTCAGAAGGAAAATTGACAATAAATTGTAAAGGAATAGCCTTGTGTGAAAACTAGGCTCTACATTCCAGGGGCTACACTCAAAGGTTTGTGTGATCTGGATTGAATTTAGACGCACCTCTAAGTCCAGTATTCAGGAGGCAATAGTGGTCTGCCTCAATAATCCCTAGAAAAAAAACAGTGGAAGCGGACACAGAAAGCAGAACTCAGAATGAGTCAATGTCACACAGAAAGTGATGTCCCTGATGAGTCAGAATGAATGGCAGCCAAAGTGACTAATCAAAGGAAGAGTTAACAGAGTAAGGACATGCACATCTCTCAGGAGAAAAAGGTGGGCTCTTAGCTCAGTAAAAGAGAATTACATAGGAGAGTCAGTGGAGAAGCAGACTGAAGAGTCAGTTGAAAATGAAGAGTTAGTGTTTGGAAGGAGATAGACAGAATGGCTCAGTTAACAGTAGGTCTCCGAAGGGAAGGCTAAGGTCAAAGCATTCTAGGTCCAGACTAGCAGTTTGAAAGTTCTAGATTGTATGAAGCATGGACCCTTCCAATTCAAGGCTTAAGAATACATTGTAAAGAGACCAAAATGCTCTAGGGCTCCAGGGCTCCCGGACTCCAGGGCTCCAGGGCTCCAGGGATCCAGGGCTCCAGGGCTCCAGGGCTCCAGGCTAGAAACAGTGTTTTAATTAGACAAAAGAATAAATTGTACTGTGCCCTAAATCAATATCTACATTGGTGAATTCACATCTACATCAACTACTACAATAAATAATAAGTAATTTTCCCAGTTCCGTAAAAATTATATAGCTACCTAGAAACAATCTTCAATGTAGAAATCAAGATAAATATTTAATATATATGCTTGGCTATTTAAATGTTTGTTCATTAACTAATACACAAGATTTTCTTTAATAGAAGTTGCTCTCAGCAATGGTAAAAGAATACTTTTTATGATTCTAAACACAACTAGAGTTAGTTATTCTAGTTTATAATTAAAGTCTTCTCATGTTTGGTACATTTTTCCGTAATGATGCTGTATTGGCTTATAGCACATTAATGAGATTTATGTACTTTAATGATACAAGTTATTTAACTTGTGTCTATAGAACTTAAACATTTTATTAATGAGTATTTATTAATGGAATGAATAAGGACCTTATTTGAGTAGTTATTATGGAAGCTTATCCACATATGACAGATCATAAAAAGAAACATGTTCCTCCAGTAAACAATAAAATGCATCATAAGCAACAATATTAACAAATACAAGGCTTTACCTGCTGATTTGTGCAGATATACAAAGACAAAGAGGTGCAAAGGATTTTACGCTATGCATAAATTTAGGATGCCAAATTCTAGTCTGCTATAGAATATTTCAGTTACCCATAGGCACAAGGACAGAAAAAAATTTCATTACTTAAATTTGTACTGGCAACTGTATAATTTGTTTTCTGTCTATCAATAAAAATGAGCAGGCTCCGCATTGTAAAAAACATATTACTCAACATTAAAGCACTACTGTGAAAATGCAGTTTTACATCTTGAAATCTCCTTTTGCTTCATAGGCTTCCTATACTCACTAAATGCTGCTGAGGCAGTCACCCAGTTTATCAGTATATTAGAAATACTATCTTATTGTCAGGTACCGATATCTATCAAGAAGTTAGGAGTAGTGAATCTAGATGCATTAGGTAATATAATCTATTTGATAATAGAGTGCATTTCATTGTTTAATAACAGAAGCAAATATGATAATCAGAATTGCTTTAATTTATAATATAATATAACAAGAGGGAAGTATCTTGTAGGTACTCTTTAGGGTAATGTTGGAAACATTCCAAGCATTTAATAAATTCCTTTAGTAAGCATTCACTATAAATATCCACTGAATCAATTTGTTATTCAATGTCCTGTAGGAGTTGCCAATCTATGACAAAGAATGATGGACAATATTGAATACATATGTATTAAATGCAATCCACAAAATTTTAATGTGGACTAGATTCCAACACATGATTAAGGATGCATGTTATTAGATATAGTGGACCAGAAATGGAAATTCAAATAAAATTTGGCTATAGCTGTCTGATTTACTTTCTCCTACTAGTCAAAGAAATTACTATGAAGACACAGAAAAAAGGAAATGTTGTTATCAATAGAAAAGGACACTTGTCAGTATTGCATAATTCAGGAAAAATTTCTGTGATCTAAAGGATTAAGTTAAATAAAGAAACTGACATAAATATTTGTTTGTTTTCTTCCCATGCAATTGTGAAAACATATTTCCATTATCACAGAATGGAAACATTAAAGAACATGTTATTTGCTCTGAATGTGCCAAGTATTTGCCACTGTGAAAATAAAGTGTCCACCGTCCTACACCTTCGTGGTTACCAAGGAAGAGAACAATAAGCTATAGTCATGTCGTTCATAAAAAAGGAATCTTTCCTATGTCCACTGTCATACCGTAGGATTTGGGTCAGCATGCTTCCCAGTTTCCTTGGGATAAGCCGAGCTTACACCTATTTTCTTAAAATCTCAAACTTTCTCTTTGGGGTATTAACTAGCTTGTCTATCCTCCCTAGGATATATATGCTCTAGATACATTATGCAGTGAAGTTTGTATGAAACTAGCAATGGGTTGCAGCACCCAAAAAGAAATGACAGTATTTTAAAGTAAAATACAGATAACTAGTTTGTGTATTATCCCTCTGATTATTGGATATTTTTCTTTTTTTTTTTTTATTCTTCTCCATTCAGAATAATATGCCAAAGGAAGATAAATGCAAAAATTTTGTCTTGTGCTAATATACATAGGTTAGTTGCATACTAACTAGGAATCAAAATTTGGTTCATGAGCTGTACCTGTTATATGCTGTCTCACTTTGATATAAAGAACATCATAATATTGATGGAAGGTAGAATCCATAAACCCTAACACTTTGTTGGAAAATACAAATAGAAGAAAAAATTCCTTGATTCATGAATAAATGAACAGAAGAAAAACATAGAGAGAAGACTTGACATGAATAATTATGAGAGTTTCTTATTAATATACTCAGTAAGATCCATGGAACATAGTCTCAATGTAAAAATAAGGATGAAAAGTGTGGGTATAAGACATACAGCGCAGATGCGCACACATGCGCGCGTACACACACACACACACACACACCTAATAAGGAAACAGAAACAGGGAACTGTAAAAATACAATTGGAAATGTAAAATCTCAATTGACTAGGCTGCCATCAGAGCCCAATGTCAAAGCTTGTGTTTAGCATGTGTGAGATGCTGGTTTCAATCTGTAGCATGCATGCATGCACATAAACACACACCATCATGCATGCACACACACTAAGTAAAAGTAAAATTAAAATAATGAGTCATACTGACAGATGTAGCACACAGTAGTTGAGGCTGAACATTGGAAAACTTGAAAAGAACTTCAACATAATTGAAACTCTGATGATTAAAGGTAAAAATTGAAAATAAATAGATTTCCATGAGGACTGAAAATTGTTATCACCTCATGGACATACATCATTATGAACCCTCAGTTAGGCTATGATTAGAAAAGCTCTAGATTTTAAGAGTATATTTTAAAATCTTAATAACATCCAAGTAGATCATTCTCAAAATATGCAAACATTTAGGACTCCTTTTCAATTGCAATCGTCATAGAGTATCAAAGTAAAATAGCTATGAACTGAAGAGACATTCAGTATTCAAGGGCATTGTTTCTTTGTGAAAGCTTAGAAAGGCTATTTCCCACATTCATTGCAGAAACAATACCCAACATTCAAAATGTAATAAATGTTAATAACTGAGCTTTCTGTGTGCCCTGTCAGCTTTATGAAAGCTTAATTTTCTAACATTATTAGAAAAAACATATAAGAAAGAAAACAAGGGATCACTGAAAGCCTGATGACCTGAGTTTGACCCCAGAACATTGGAAAGCGAGAAAGTTTGAGTCCTCAAAGTTATTTTTATTTCCATACATACACTGTAACAAACATGTGCCACACCATATGTGTGCCTAACTCACAAACACATTGTACATGCACACACATAAACATATCTACACACAAGGAAAACTGCAAGCAATCAGTAATAACAGTAATAACAACAACAACAACAATAATAATAATAATAAAATTGATAAAAAGAAAACAATCAAACAATGATGTAGAATCCCAGAAGTTTACTAATTGCTAACTGTACCATCTTAGCGTACCATTTAACTTCATTGTTCTTAGTTTTTCTATTTGTAAATAGAATTATTATATTAGGAATTTCACAGCATTGTTGTGAACATAAAAGGAGATAATGAAAATGTAAGTGAACTAAAAATGCTTTTGTTACACAAATATGTACCGATTATTAATCATTTAGGGGGTCTTATAGTAATTTCATTGGAAGGAACAACTGTGCTTTCCACATTCCTTTCTGGGAATGACCCTGCTCCTGTTATGGTGATATCTGTTGACGAATAAAGAACTAAAAACTTAGTCATTTCTCATTGAAAAAGATTCCTTGTTGATTCTTTCAAATGCGGTTTTAAAATTTGGTTATGTAACAAGTACAACTTCATATAATTATTCACTAATAATTCATTGAAGTGAATATTTTAGTAATTTTACTTTTGTGTTAAATTTTTTTTTCTTTCTGTTTGTACAATACACACATGTGTTGTACATACACATGTATATATATGTTCTCATGTAAGCATATGGAGGTCAGAGGCTGAAGGTTGCTATCTTCATTGATGACAAATGATTTCATTTCTGTGTCAGAAACTCTCACTGAACACAGTTCTCCTCCATTGACTAGTTTGTCTTTGGAGCAATTGTCCAATACCCTGTCTACCTGCCCCTGTCCTGAGATTGCAGACAGAGCACTGTGCCTGCCAAACTTTTATTATGTGGGAGGTAGGATTCAAATCTCATCCTGACACTTGTCTGCCCAGCTCTTTATCCAGTGAGCCATCACTCTAGCTCAATATTTATGTTCTTAATGGGTTATGTTTTCTAATAGCATATCCTATGAACTGTTATTTTCCTTCTAGAGGAAAAATGTTGTTTTTAAGACTTCAGTATCTGTAACTTATTACATATTATAGTATCTTATTATATAATAATTTAAAAAAGTAATATAAGAGCCTGGTGATAGTGGATGTCTGTGAGTTCGAGACCAGCCTGGTCTACAGAGTGAGTTCCAGGATGCTCAGAGTTAAAATAGAGAAACTCTGTCTCAAAACAAACAAACAAATGAGCAAAAATACAAATTACATATACACTTGGGAATAAATTTTTACACGTATTTTGTAAGTAAGAAAAATAAATCTATGGGAGATACCACTTTAAGGTAAGATTCTCTCCTTATTTTATTATTGCCTCCTATTTATTTCACAAATTACATAGTATACAAAACTTCTGTTATAGTATAAGAAAAGCAGAGACTACTTATTGAAATGGAAAGGAATTCCAAAGGCATGCAAAGTAAGTAGATTTTCAAACTGGATATACTGAGTGACATTCCCAGGTAATATTTATTGGAAGGCTATGTATAAGTATGGATAGAACAATGGAAAGCACTTGGATAAATAGCTTTGGACAGGCACTGATATTCTCCAGTCTGATGTATAGATCATGAAGCCACAGGAAGATATGAATGAGAAAAGAATCACAGTAATGCCAATGAGAGTCAAGGATCGTTGTGGCAGCTGCAGATTGGCAACTAATTAGAGGAGGGTAGCCTGTACATCAGGAAGATCAAGGAAGAGTTGTATAATGGTCACAATGAGAGATGACCACATCACAGGCAGGCAAAGTACTGTAAGAAGTGTTGTCAGGGAGACACAACGGAATGTAGAGATACTTTCCTCACGATCAATTGATTGGCAAGATGACAATAAATCATAAACTTCTACAAAAGAGTTCCTAGAAGGAAGAATAACATGAACCTACCTTTGTATAGGTTAAGAGGAAATAATTTATAAGCAATTTTAGCATTGAGAATATATCAGTAAAATGGCATGCATCAGCTAAATACAATAGTACAGAATATGTATTATATACAAACAAAAAAGAATTCACAATACAATAAGTTGTATTGTGAATAATTAGTATGTGGTAGTAAATAAACGTATCTGAGATCACTTTCTGCATAGTAATTTCTTACTACAAACAAGACAGAGGGTCTTGTTTCTAGGTCCAGGGTTTCTCTTCATGTAATATACCTGCAACATGTCATGTCACAACCAATGATCCATTTACCTATGACTAGTTAATATAAGAAGCATTAAGAAGTATCTCTACCTATGGGCATTCACAATATTTTTAGTAAATTCTAAAGGATATTTGGCAATAATATCCAAGTAAATAATATCCAAGTAAATGTTCTCATCACTAAAAATTAGAACCCAGAGTGGTGTTATTCATATGTAATCCCAGAAATCAGGGAGAGAGGGAGGAGAATCATAGGTTCTAGACAGGCCTGGGCTGTCAATATAGTTTCAGGTCAGCTAAAGCTATATTGTGAGATTCTGCCATGCAAAGGAAAAAAAAGCGAGGAGAAAACAAAATAAATGATTTTTTGAGATATTGTAGATTAATTGCTGTAAAATATAGCATTATCTATAATTAAATAAATTAACTCCCTTTAAGTTTCAATGCAAATACATTTTATAAGATGTCATCGTAAATGAGAGGAGAGAAAATACACTGATATTTTAACCTATAATAAATTATACCATGTATTTCTATATTACAAAATAAATAGAATTCCTAGATAGCATATGTATAGATATTTAGAACACAAATATCATATGTTACTTACATTCTAATCAGAAAAGTAGAAATACAATTCTGCTGAGATTGTCATCTGGTAAAGGCACTTGCTATGAAACTTGACTCCTTGACTTCTAGCCTTGGCCCCACATGGTAGAAGAGAACAGTCTCTCAAATTCTCTTTAGATGTCTACATGTTTGTGTGTTTGTCTTAGCTAGGGTTTCTATTGCTGAGATAAAACATCATTTACCAAAAACCAGGCTAGGGAGGAAAAAGTTTATTGGGCTTACACTTCCACATTGTAGTTCATCACTGAAGGAAGACAGGAGAAGCACTCAAAAGGGAAGGCACCTGGATGCAGGAGCTGATGCAGAGTCCATGGAGTTGTGCTTTTTACTAGCTTGATCCCCTTGCTTGCTCAGCCAGCTGATTTCATATAGAACCCAGGATCACCAGCCCAGGTTTTGCTACAAACCCAGGATTACCAGCCCAGAGTTAGCTCCACCCATATTGGCTGGGCCTTCCTCCATCAATCACCAATTAAGAAAATGCGTTACAGCTGGATCTTTTGAAGGAATTTTCTTGATCCAAATTGCATTATTTCAGATAACTCTAGCTTGTGTCAAGTTGATGTAAGACTAGCCAGCACAGTGTTCAAGTACAGGCACATATGCATATTCATACACAAAGTAAATATATAAAACATAATATATAATACATAACTTGTCAGTTTAAAGAAAAACAGAATGGTCAGATGTGTGTCTATTTCAGGGAAGATCCAAATTTTAGGGCACTCTGTATTCAGCTATTCTCAATCTGTTCATCACGAACCCTTTGGTGGGGGGGGGGGTCAAATGAACCTTTCACACTGGTCACCTCAGACCTGTATATCTGAATATCAGATACTTACATTATGATTCATAACAGTAGCAAAATTCTAGTCATGAATTAGCAATGAAAATGAGTTTATGGTTGGTGGTCACCAAAATCTGAGGAATTCAATTAAAGGGTCTCAGCAATAGGAAGATTGAGAACCACTGTATTCTTCAGAGAAACCCACCTTGCCAATGCCATAGTCCTTTCCATAGGGTAACTCCTTGGTACCTAAGAGATGATCTCTTTTCCAACTCATCACAATTCCAAAATTCCTGCATAAGTCAGCTAATACGTACATCCCAATATGTTTCCATTCAAATCTGTTTTTTGTCTTTTGCCTGAAAATCTTCCCTCAATCTTAGAAAGTTTTTTACTGACTTTTTTAACTTGCTGTATAGATTGTGATACCCTTAAAGTCACAGACCTTCACCTGCCTTTGCCTTCCTAATACTGGAATTAAAGACCTACACTACAATGCCTGGCATTTCTTTTGTGTTAATTTGTTCATTTATAACTGCATTGTTTCCTGTATTAATATGTCTATTTCATAAAAAATCCAAGATTATTTTCCCAGCTGTATAAACTAAAGTCGTTGTCCTTGCCCATTTTTGCAAATGGTTTTTCCAACACAAAACTATTAAAGATGACAAGATACTTGATGCAGATTTCATAGTACTTTCAGCATAATTTTGTGGAAGATGTTACAAGATTTTAATCAATAAATAGAGCAAAAGTATATTTGTACTTACTATTTTAATTCATTTTGCATTATTAATATAGTGGTCTTCTTTGTAAAAATTTTTGGTATATAGTAACAGATTTTATTAAGAGATTAAATGTTTTTACTTAGAGTGTTTCTATACCAATTTTATTGCTTAACATCTACCATCTAATTATATGTGCACCTATTTATCATTTATTCTATTTATTTATATATCTGCCTATCTAAAATTTATCTATCAATCATCTATTTATATATCTATGCATCTATGTATGTATGTATCACATATTATATATATATATATATATATATATATATGTGTGTGTGTGTGTCTGCCTATTTAGCGTTTATATATCAATCATCTATATATCTATGTACCTAACATATATTCTGTCTATCTAATCTATCACCACTAGCATCAGCACTAGCACCACTGCCACCATCATCATCAAATGTCTATTTATGTGTTTTATCTTGCAATAGCCACAGGATCAATATTCCCTGAGTAAAACAACAGTACATAAAAGATGTACTCTTACCAAACATACACATACATTTTTTTTTGTTTTCACTGTTCCCCAAATAATGAATACACTATTTACATAGCATTTCAGTTGAATTTGCTATTATCTGTAATCTAGATATATCAATGTATGTGGGAATAGAACAGGATATCCTACTCCTTAAAAGAGACAGTCATTAATTTGATGTAAAAATTTAAGTCGTGTTTTAGACTCTAGAAAAGGAATTTCTGTTTCTATTTATGTCTAAGGCAGAGAATAATAACAATCAATGATACTCTGCTGTTTTCGGCACCACTCAGGAAGTGTGGTTAGTGGTCCTCCTCTAATGTTCCTGCTATAGACCCTAGTAATCTCTTTCTTGTGTCTCTTGTATAAACTCTAATGAAATGAAGTGGCAAAAGGTAACAACTTGATAGCAAAAAGTATATTGCCTGTAGAAGTTGTGCCTGATATAAACTAATTTTCTATTTCTTACGAAGTAGCAAGTCTGCCTGGCATAGGGGAGAAACAGATTAAAAATATATGTTAAAAATTCTCACATACTTCTTACTTTTTTTACAGTTCTGTTGATTATTAATATATTGAGTATTTTTAGAACACTTTTCAAAGAAATTTGGCTATAATTCCCATTAATTGTCTTTGAGGGAAACACATAACAAAATAAAAATAAGATAATATGATAAAGAAATCTATTTTAATGGAGCTTAATGTAAACTTAAAAATATATTCTTATAGTTATAAATGGATCAAAACAACTTTATTATGATTCAGAAGTGTTTCTGCTGCTTCATGTAAATTATGTATAGAGAAAGAATATTTCCTTGTACTGCTCACACTGCAGAATATCTGTGAATGAACAGTGACTTCTGAATGCCTCATATTCTTTATGATGAATTATGCAGAAGCTCCATTCCAGAACTATGCTAAGATGCTAAAAGTTCATGTCTGTGAGTTCTTTGATACAGTGGACAAACACCTTTTTTATTCTTGACACAGAAGCCCAAATTTTTGTTTAGAATAAATGATTTCAAATGCACAATTGGTTGGATTAAAAAGCTCAGATAAAATTATTTTCTCAGAGGCAAAATCAGTATCCTTATTTCTAGGATGCAGATGGGCCAAATTCAGAGTAACTTGGTTTGCAAGACATGCCTCAAATCTCATTAACAGTAATGGGATTTGAACAGAATAAACAGCATATTGATTTGAACATTTTCCCAACATGGACATTTTATTTTTAGGAAGAAAAAGAAAAAAACCCAACATGCTTTTTTCCTGAGAGGTAAGAGTTCCTTGGTAGATGACAGTGCTGTTGATTTTCAGAGAACAAAATTTCAACAACACAGCAGATAATATCAATCATATCTTAAACTCTTTATTCCAAAAGCAATGAAATGCAGGCATTGATATAAAAGGAAGTTTATTCTTTGATAATTTAATCCCCTGTCCTAGTGGGGTTCAGCCTCCAGACAATCTAATCTTCAATCCTTGAACATTTTAGCCTCTGAGACTTATTGCTGACTGACTCACTCTGACTAACTTCTGAACTCAGAACTGTACTGAACTTGACTGACTCTTCTGGTTGGCTGATTCAATTACTTGCTGTTCTGGCTCAAAATCTTATTCTGAGCTGGCTGACTCCTTCTGTCTGAACTCTTCTGACTCTGCTATCTCTGGCTGATTCCTGCAACTTCTCTGACTGAAATGGTCTGCTAGGCTTCAAACTGACTTTCACTGTTAGCTGATTCTTCCTCCCAGACGCACTCTTCCTGTCTGACACTAACTCCTTCTGCTGAACTGCCTCTGTGTATTATCTGATGATACTCTGACTGCCTGCCTCTCTGAGCTTTTGTGTCATGAGAGTTGGGTGTCTCTTCACTCTGACTCACTCTCCTAACTCTTCCTCTGATTTGTCACTTTGCCTCTGACCAAGTCACTCTACTCTGATTCTTCTCAGACCTAAATGCCAAATCTTCATTCTGATTCACTGTAAATTGGGATTCAAGGCATGTCTCTCTAAACTCTGACTGACTGTGAATGACACTCAAACTGCTTGACTGAACGAACTTTCCATTTCTTCTTTCTCTGAGCTCTGCGTCTTATCTAATTCCCATCTGCTTCCACCTTACTTCTGCCTGAGCTCTTCTTCCACACTCTGCTTCTACCCTGCTTTCTTCTCTGAACTCTGCCTCTACTCTCTACTTCTATCTTGAGGATTAAAGGTTTAAAGATGTGTGCTATGTTCCATTCAGATCACAGAGGCTTTCGATGTGATCCCCTCCCAGAGCAGCCTTGTTGCTGGATTTAAATGTTCCTCTACAATGAAATCTGCCTGTGTTTAGGTAGTAATGCAAAGTCTTACAGCAACTGAGAGTCCATCCTAAATTATAATCTGAGATACAAGAACAATATTTATATTTGTTTTTATTAAAGTAAATTTAAAAAAGAGTAAGTATCAAAGCATGAAGCTATGTTATATAAAGAAGCTATTTATTTTATGCCATCTTCTTCTCTCAAGGATACTGTGCTTAAAGTTATATTTCTATTCATTTCTCTCTTGTTGGAAAGATAAATGTAGACATAATTAAGCAAGCTTTTAGGATCAAAATTAAGAGAACTGAGTAAGACAAGTTCAAGTGAGATTGGCAATATTATAGGCAGTGGGATTTATCATGGGTCATATTACTTTTACCTGGGAAATCTCAGTTATACTTAGCAATGGTTGTTCGTTTTTAGTTGACACTTAAGCCTTCATTTCTAATAAAGCCAAATTAAATATGGACACATCAGCAACAGGCATTGCACTGGAAATAGGACACATATGTGAGTAAATTTCCTTCTGGTTTAGAAATAAACATGATAATTACAAGTATTTGAGTGCCCAGATCATGATCAAAATAGTCCTCTCAATTAATCTTTTGCTAGAAATGATGAGCATCTAAATATTTTCTGGAAATAATGGCCTACTAGAAGAAAAAATGCAGTCATGTTCCTTGTTGAGTTCATAATTACCACCAACAAATATTTTTTGCATCTCCTCTGCGCATGGTGGTATGGTGATGATCAGCATCACCGACCACCATCTAGATGTCCAATGCTAAATTAAGTTTCTCTGATTTATATTCATTGCTTCGTATGTTCCCAGGCTCATCTGTTCTTACAAGTTGCTCTCTTGTGCTCCTACCAGCAAATTATGTGGCAGTACCAACCTGGTGTTAATTTACTGAACTCTGTACTCTGTGCAACCAACAAAACAGTTCCCAGGTTTTATAGATATTCCTGCTCACTATTGTTTTTCTACTTCCCTTTGTTTCTACATGAGTATTGCCAAGTCAATAATATAGCCACAGTAATTAAGAGCACATGAAGCAAATCAACAATATACTTTTCCATCTGTTGTTCTGCAGTGTTTACATTTTTTGTACACCCTAGTGTAATATATATATATAACTTTCATTCAGTAAGTTAAGTCATCCTAAGAGAAAGAAATATCACTGCTCAAAATAGAAAGTCTTTTAAATCATGATTCCGAAGAGATCACTGAGAAATTTCCAACAAAATCAAAAGACTAAATTTGGAATTCTCCATCGGTCTCTGACTCACCTGTCACTCTATTGCCTCTTCTCTCAATACTTCCTTCTGTATACAATATGCTTAAATAATGAAAGTTTGAGGTTCCTACAACTTATAAAACTATGTTTCCAGTCAACTCCTTTTTGTGCATTTGACCTTCCCTGAAATATCTGACTCAACTTCTATTAATTTTCAGCACATAGACACCAGTACTTCTCTTCTTCAGTTCATAAAAAAGAAAAAAAATCACTTCAACTGCTGTTCTGCTGAGACTCAGAAAATGATACTCCAAAGGGTACACTATGAATTATGATGCATCCTGCAGAGAATAAAAAGGGAGAAGCAAGGGAGAAGAATACTATAAGCAGCAGGAGACAGGCTTATGAGAGTGAGTTGTGGTTCCCTAGTATACTTCAAAATGAAAAGTAATTTTGTTCTTTCTCCCATGTTTTTCTGGACAGAAGTTGGTAATAATTGAACACTAACAATTTTGCTATAGGTGTTATAGAACATGAGCATAATTGGCCATTTTAACCTCATTTTAGAAAACCATGATTAAATATTTTTCATGCTTTCTTCTTGTTAATCTGCCTTATGTTATAGGACTGTCAGTTCTAATCCATAATGAAAAATAAAAAATGAATAGCTTAATTTTAGGTACCTCAACTTTCAACAGCATAAATAGACAGATAGATAGATAGATAGACGGACAAATAGATAGAAAGACAGAGAGATAGATTGCTCTGGCAAGACTGTATGCTTTGTCTCTCTATTGTTTCTTTTGTTTTTCAGAAAAATATTTGTATTGAATATACTGTGAGGGAGGGGAGTTTGCAAAAGACTGGTCAATAACTAAAGTACTACCTGCAGTCAACTACATATTTCATAAATCCATGTCAAGGTCTTTGTAATCTCCTCAACTGACAGTTTCTAAAGTATATAAATGATTTATTTGATTTTAATAAAATAATTTAAAAATTGTATTTCATTATATAGGGTGCCGACTTTTGAGTGCATTGAAGGATTAACAAAATGGACCTATGAGGTAAAATCTTATATTTCTTACTTTCTTATAACCTACCAAACCCCTTAGAAGTTTTAATTCCTTTTTATGATTGTTTTTGTGAAATGGTACCACACAGGCATCATTCAAAAGTAGCATTCCTGGCTTATGTTTCTCAAGAAATGTCACGAGACAGATGATGTCTAATAAGCATTTTTTAATGTATTGATTAAACATGTAAATTCTTCAAATATCATGTGTTATCTGTTATAACAAAGTTGCCTTATAAAATAACTAGAGATTATTGCAGGCTAGTTATGAATGCATACAATATCACAGCTCTTTCTCTTTTTTATTCATTAAACAAATTTTGTTGATATGAAATCTTAAAGAAAAAATCACTTAATATTAAATGTATATTGTTTCAAAGCAGGAAATTGAAGGTCACATGGAAAGCTTCAGTTTATACCCCTAGAGAATTATCCAATTTTATCAAAATAAATCATTTTTGTCAATACTCCTTACAATAAATTGAAAGAAATTACAAAGCCAGAACTGATGATGCTCGTGTAACATTTCTTTAACTATTATAATAATATGACCTATCTTAACATAACAGGAATTATTTTTATTTTTAATTCAAAGTCTCAAGTAAAAAAAATTGACTTAATATTGAAAATTAAGGAAGTGTATAGTTAGTATAGTGCTTATTTCTGCAAAGACATGTAAACATTTGTGGACAGTTACATTTTAGAAGCAGTAGCCATTTGTTTTATGTGTTTTTAAATTCACAAACAAAAACAGTTGGATATTTACGAAGTCCATTGAAGGAGCCAAAATAGTGGATTTCTTCTCAAAAACAGTATTTGCTGGGCAGGACAGGGTCACTACATATATGAACTCACAGCAACTATGCTACATGTGAAAGGCCTTCACAAGATTAAGCCACTGAAATCCCAGCATGGATGTGAGAAGGAGGTGACAAAATCTCACCTCTAGCTCAGAAGCTATTGTCAATTGATGGCTGCTAGGTTAAAGATGGTTGACATTGTTCAAAGATGCAGTCTTGGAGAGGCTACCTATGCTCCAGAAGATGTTCCTATAGTGTGCGCACATACAGAATGCAGTAAGTGAATCAATGCATTTTTAAAAAGAACACATGAACTTGGGTGAGAAAATTGTGGTGGGACATACAAGAGGCATTAGAATTGAAAGAATGGGGGGGGTGAATTTAAGAAACAAAAATATACGTATTAAGTTCTCTAGAAGTAAAAAAAATTTAAGTAAACAATAAAAGTAAATCTTGAAAAATAAGCAAGCTTGTTGAAATATTTATTCTCAGTAATATTTAATGACTGACTTTAACACTTCAGGCTTTACTTTGTTTCTTTAGTGCCTCAAGTTCTTCATTGTGCTTACTATGTTTTCTTTGTTATGAAACAATGTATTAGAAAGAAATAGCACCAAAAGGCTAATAAAAAAAGTCTACTTCTGCTAATTGCCAGCCACAGGAGTTTTATCAGAACCCTGAACTTTCATGTAAGTAGAGAATGGCGTGGGAAACCAGTAAATTGGTTGTAATTCCTTCGTTACAAAAGTGAATGAATATAAAATTCAGACTCCCAACACAGAGTAGACAATTCTCTGAAATGATGGTTACATCAAAATACAAATATAATTCAAAACAATCAAATTGGACTTTCAAAGACTGCTTTAGTCACACACTCATACATACCCACTCAATGTCCCCCAACATAGAACATTTGATTGGAGAGTGTTTGAAGGATAGTATATTCATGTAAGAGGAGGAGTAAATGTGAAGAGGAGCAACAACCTTCCTGCTCTGACATTGGGAGAACTACTACTACGTATGTCTATGCAGATGAAAATTTGGAGCAACCAGAACCTACAGTTAGAACTCATTATTTCATTAGGGTCAAAAATGATATTATAATAGAAGTAAACATGATGAGATTGACACATAGAATCAAATTATATCCAAAATTTTAATTTTACCTTTGATTTTTCCAATAACTAAGTGAAGAAACCTATTTTTATCTTCCGATATAAGTAGAAGGAAGGAAGGAAGGAAGGAAGGAAGGAAGGAAGGAAGGAAGGAAGGAAGGAAGGAAGGAAGGAAGGAAGGAAGGAAAGAAGGAAGAAATATAGAAAGAAGAAAGAAAGAAAGAAAGAAAGAAAGAAAGAAAGAAAGAAAGAAAGAAAGAAAGGAAGGAAGGAAGGAAAAGGAAGGAAGGAAAAGGAAGGAAGGGGAGGGAAAAAAGGAAGGAAGGGAGGGAAAAAGGAAGGAAGGAAATAGTTTAAAAAGATGAGAGATTGAGATGGTACTTTTATGGGTTCTCTGACAGATTCTAAAGTACAAGTTTCTTTAAGTTTTGTGAATGACAGGAAATCTTTTATTATTACAGATAAGACCATTTAAATCATACAATATGCCTTTCCAAGGAATTAAAACGTGTAGTTTTCGTATCTATACATTCAATATATTTATTTATATATATATTCCTCTAAATTCTCCCATATACCTTCCCTTCCCTTTGCTCTCTTTCAGATTCATAGATTCATTGTTGATTCTTTTTTTGCAAAATATTGAATAGTCAGTATTGTGAGTCCCATTGTTTGGTGAAAACATCAGTGTTTGGTGCCAGAGTGGTTTGTCTAGAAAGATCCAAGTTCTGTGCCAACTTTCTCCTAATGTATTTTTAGTTAACTAATTAATTTGACAATTTCCGTGTCATATCTCCTAAAATAAAATTATAATCATTGTTTTTTGCTGAATTATGTGAGTACTTGTAAACTGTGTAACCAGTAGTAATGTTATGTGATGCTTTGAATATTTAGTCAGCCATATAGTTTAGGTAAATTACAGATGGCAAATATACAATACAGGCATCTGAAATAGAGGCAGTGTCATCCCACAAGAATCCTAATGTGTGCTTGTGCCAATGTCAGATAATTCTTGAACTCATTTCAGTAACCAGGTAGTCAGTTGCTATCAAAGAATTGGTATTAAAAATACCCTGCTTAAAAAGTTATTAGAACTGGGCATCTGACTTAGATTAGAAAATGTCTGTCTTCAGTCAATCAAAATTTACCATCAATTGTCATTAACATTTTGTTTGCTTTCCATGAAGATTTGCATTTTGTAATATGAGATCACTATGAAACTGTATATTGATTAAATTATCATTAAATGTCAATCCTTTAAAATGCACTTAGAAAGGTGTGTCAGTTACATTAAGTTTGTTTTACTAAAAGAAATTCCAAATATAGGTGCTAGAGAGATATCTCAGAGTTTTAATACCTGCTGAACAATAATGAATGTATGACTTTGTATCTTTAGCATTTATGCGAGAGCCAGATTTGATTGCATAATTCTAGTGCTGAGAGACAGAGACAGGTTACTCCTGAGGCTTCCTGGCTGCTCAGTCTAGCCAAAATGGTAAGAGTCAGGTTCAGTGAACTTTCCTATCTCACAGTAGAATGGAAGATGGCGAAGCACAGAAGAAAACAACTATGTGGACTCTGGCTTCCACACATATGCATAGACCACACAAAGGTGCATATATATTCACTACCCACACATAGTTAATACAATCCCACAAATGGTGTGAGGAACTTATTTTGTACTATTTCGTTATCAAGAGGGAAATCACTGGTAAGTTTTGCAAAGTGTACACGTAAAGTTATTGGATTTTATAGATGCTAGTATATATAGAAGCATAAGAAAATTTAGAATGATCTTCAGGGTAAACCTTATTTTATCCTGTGTGAGATGCCCATGAGAGATGATTAAGAAACCATGAGATTCAGTTGCACTGTATCCCTTAGCATGTATTCTGGTTATCACCCTTCCAAAGCCTCTTTCATCTAATTAAGTTGTTTCTAGATACCTCCAGACTAGCCCTGAACAAGAAGTGGACACTAATTAAGACACTAGCTCTGAAAGAGCCTTTTACACATTCTCAAAAAATACACAGGCTTTGTATGCGTGAATGAGTATGTGCATAACAATACTGGACATTATGAAAAGAGAAATGCAATTACCTCTTACTAGGGTTATATACAGTAATACAGTATACCAGGGGTCCTGTTATCTGCTTTTTCCTCACACAAAGAGTTTTCTTTCTTTTCACATTTTAAACACTGTCTGAAAATCATTTATTCACAGTGAATATCAAACATGCCCTCTTCATCTTGCAGCTGTTTGTCTTTACCAGTGTTATTTTATAATGGTCTCTTTCTCTACCTCTTCCAATAAAAGGCTGCCTTGACTCTGTTCTAGTGACTGCAGCATTCACTACATACTTTACCATATTTGACTATTTTGTGAAAACTATGCATCTGCCATATGTAGGACAACTTCCAATATATCTGCAGCACTGTTGTTTTACTTTGCTTTTGTTTCTTTTTAAAACAATTCTGTCATGTTAAAAGGTAAAAAATATCATCAATCATGAGAGGCAGATCTGCCTATCTTTGCAGCTGCATTATAAAAATATCTCAGCACACATCTTTTATTTGTATATACTAAGTCATAAGCTAGTTTACCATGGCTCTTGGAGATTCTACTTTGTGTTATTTCAATATGCTTTGTTTGCAAGCCTCTGTTTTAGATATTCATTTTTTTATACTCTTTAATTCTCCACTGTCCTCCAGATTGTTGTTTGTATTAAATGAATGAAGTCCTAAATTCCTTATACATTTTTTTTCTGAACAGATGCACATCATTCTCTAAAACTATTATACAATGTTTTCTGAGCAGACACAGACCATACTCTAAATTCTTCCATTGTTTTAACTCTGCTAGTCTGACTTACCTAATGGACATTATCATTTGGCCTCTGTTTAATTTTTACAAACTCTGAGATGAGAGGAATTACATAGAAGTGGCGACGTTTCACATTAGAAGATAGTCATCAATCATTCAGTTTCCCTTCCCAACCCCCTGCCTCTATCTCCTTTATTCCTCCTTATAGAGGAAGGAACCTGAGTGAAAGCAAGGCAGGGTCTATATTCCAGGGATCTACATTCAGAAGTCTGTGTGGTCTGGATGGAATGTAGACACATCTTTAATCCCAGTACTCAGGAAACAGTGGTAGAAAACAGCTTTAATCCCAGTATTCAGAAGGCAGTGGTGGCCCACACCTTAAACCCCTAGGAAAAAACTGAAAGCAGACTCGGGAAGCAGAACTCAGAAGGAGTCAGTGTCACACAGGAAGTACCATCTGAGACCAGTTAGAGTGAATATTAGACAGAGTAACTAATCAGAGGAAAAGTTAGTAAAGTAAGGAGATGCTCAGCTCTCACAAGAAAAGTCTGGCTTTTAGCTAGTTAAAGAGAGTTACATAGGAGTCCGTAAAAACAGACAGTTTAAAAGCAGACTGATGACTTAGTTGAGGAGCAGTTAACAGACTAAGTTGAAGAGTCAGTTACAGAGGAGTTACAGAAGCTGAGGCTGGAGTGAGTTACAGAGCAGTTAGTTGAAGCAGTCAGTTGTAAAGTCAGAGTGAAGGACAGACAAAATGTCTAATCAGAGGAAGAGTTAGCAGAGTGAGTCAGCTCTTATGATAGAAAAGCAGGCCATCAACTCACAGCAGAGTCAGTTACAGCAGGCAATATGAGGCTAGAATTCTGAAGGAGGTAGACAGAGGACAGTACACTGAAACATTGAATCCTTCTGACTGAGGAGCAGAGAAGCTGACTGAGATACTATGGAGCAATGAGAGGTCAGGGAGAAACTCTGAGACATAGCAGAAGTCAGTATCAGATGGATAGAATGATTGTGTTTGAAGTCAAGGAGAGTGGTTCAGTCTGAGCCAGTCAGAGAGTAAGTCAAAGTCAGAAGAGTTCAGTCAGAAATAGTCAGCAGGCTAAAGTCAGTTTGAGCCAGCCACTTTGAGAAGAGTTTGAGCCAGAATGAGTGATTTGAGTTGAACCAGAAGAGTCACAGTTCAAAAGTAGTAAATCAGAGAGGCTCAGTCAGCAGTAAGTCTCGATTGCTTAAGATTAGATTGTAGAGAAGTTTAAAGAAAGTTAGGGTTAGGGTTAGGGTTAGGGTTAGGGTTAGGGTTAGGGTTAGGGTTAGAAAGAAAGTTGAGGCAGAAGCCTTCCAGTTCAAGGATTAAGACTACTATGTAAAGTGGTTGAAATGCTCTAGGACTCCAGACTAGAATTGGTGATTGAATTAGAAAATGAATAAACCATCCTTTGCCCTGAATCAACATCTATGTCTAGTGAGTCAATGGCTAAACCTCCTCTCTTCACTCTCTTACATACATACAAGCACACCGTCTATCTGTTGTCTATCTATCTATCTATCTATCTATCTATCTATCTATCTATCTATCTATCTACCTATCTATCATCTATCTGTCTGTCTGTCATCTATTTATACATCTTACTGTATGTCCTATTTCATATTTATGTTGAAAACTGTTATGAAATTTTATTAACCTTGAGAAAGAACTCTATCACTATGATCTTCCTGTAACCTACATACTGTATTGTAGGTTTCTTTGTTAAATTCTTTTCAAATTGTTTAATTCCTTTTGGAACCCTGATTAACTAATTCCACTTAAAATCATGCTTAAGAAGTTTACTATTGATATTAGCCTTTATGATGAATCTGGCACAATTATTACAAGAAGATACATAACTAAGTAATTGGTATGTAGACAGGGCACTTATCATAAAGCAGACAATATTTATCATGGGTTTAGTCTGATGCATAGGCCTTGGTGTTTGCAAGTCTTCGCTTTGAAGTCTTCCAAAGATTCTAGAAGAAATATATTAAGGAAGTTAATAAATGGTTCATCAGTAAATAACACTTGTTCTTATAGAGGACCCAAGTTCAGTCTTTAGCATTGACAAGGTGGCTAACAACCACTTATAACACCAGTTCCAAGGGATCTGATGTTGTCTTATGATTTCCATTGGAATGAAGCACAGACCTGCTACACACACATACTATCAGATAAAACTTTTATACAGGTAAAATAAAATAATAAATACGTATTTAAAAAAATGTATTGTGTAGGTATTTTATAGATTATGGGTAGATAATGAAAATTCTAGGCTTTCAATAAAAATTTCACTTCTAGTATGTTGAACAGATCAAATTTATATTACCTCAGATAATTTAAAGTGAATATATTCTCTGGAAATATGTTAAAATTTTCAATATTGGCTTTTATGATAGCAAGATTCCACTTCAAATATATATATCCACACATATACGTATATATACACACACATATATTTATATACATATATATGTATATATATGTGCATATATATGATAATCTTGAATAAAAGCTTTCATAAATTATGAGAATAGAAATAGCATTTATGAACTGATGTGCTTCATGAAGTATACTGATTTAAATTTGTATCTTATCAAAATGATATAGAATTATAACAATACATTTTCTTATTTCAGAAATATCTTTGAAAAAATTCATTTCCAGATCTTGAAAACATATGAAAAACTGATTTCATTAGGAAAATGAAGCACAATTTGCATCTGTCTCATTTTGTATTTATTCACTTGGTCCTCTTTTCTTTGCCACACATCTTCTTTGAGGACATTTCATGAACTGTGTTTTTATCTTAGATACCTTTCTAAAACATCTACCACCAGGGCTAAATCACTGTTCTGTTGCTGCATGTGTCCCCTAGCTTTTTCCCAGCAGGTGCCTCCATTTCGTACTTCTTCCAGCTCAACCAACATTATTTCTTCTCTAGTCTCAAGGCTCTGTGCTAATTACTTCTGAAAATGATCTTTCATGCTTTTTTTCAGTTAATATTGAACTATTCCTTTATTTAAGTCTTAAATCCAATGTTTAATCTTCTGAGAAGGAAAGTTATGAATGTTTACTTTTCATAAATCAAGTTCTTACTAAACCCCTTGAAGTCTAAGATGAGATAAATGGTATTTCATATGATGTTATATTTCTGCTCCTTTGGTTTGTTCATGTGTATCTTGAAGGACCCAAGATTAGTAAGCCAATAGAAAAAAGTAATAAAATACTGTAACTTTTTCTTTTTGTGTCATAACATCAGACATTTAAAATGATAGTGATATATACTTTGACAGTTGATATTTTTAACTTATGTTAGTGAAATTTTCCCACTGAAGAGCCTATTTACTTTACCATGATTAAAATAAATATTAAAAATTATTTATTTGTCTGATTTCTAGAATTCAATATTTAAAGAATTAAGTATGTATTAATAGTATGAGACTCACCATATGATTGACATTCTGTTCTTACTCAGTGGATTCTTCAGTGAGTTATATGCTATTTCAAATATAATACGGTGAGGAAAAGAAGGATGACTGTGGTTCCTACCATCTATAAAATCCTAACTATCTCAAATTTCAAGTTCAGATTAAAGAAAGATGATTGATCATACTTATAGAAGGCAGAGGAATAACCTCAGCAAATCAAATAGCAGAGCGTGAACAATCAAGTTTGTGTAAATAGTGACCTGATTGTCAAAATAAACTCATTCAAAAAGAAAATACACCAAGACATTTGAATTTGTATTTTTCCTTTTTTTTTAATCAGTTGATATTTTCTACAATGATTAAATACATGGTTAGCTGTGGGTGATGGCACATTCCCATGATGCCCAGAGAAAAAGAAAGTAGGATTACTGTTTTCAAGGCAACTATTGATCACCTAGCAATTTGCAGACTTGTAAGTTTTACAAAATGAGACCCTTTCTTTATACAAATTTTCTTATATTACACATAAACTATTGTTTTAATACTGTTTAAAATTAATATATACCACAAAATGATATTATTGATAATAGGAAAATTCTTATCAATTGGATAGTACAGTATTGCAACTCTCCTTCTGATCATTAGAAAACAGAACATTTCTGAGCAGGCATGTAAAACTAAAACCAAGTAATCTACAACAATACACAAAGGATACAACCAGTAGCAACAACAATATAAAAATTATATATAAAGTATATCTCTAATTAAACCAAAATGTTCAACATAGAAGACAGCATTTGGACTTGAAAATGAAGAAAGTAATAGTAGAACCATGAGACATTTAGTTAATAGAAAATCTCATTAAATCATGAGGATCACCAATGGAAACATGGTGGTAATTGATACTACTACAGTATACCTTCTACATGCATAGCTACAGTACAGAGGAATAGGCCTATGTGAAAGCTAGGAAGTATCTATATTCCAAGATTCTATATGGAGGAATCACATTCAGACTCTTCTGTGGTCCAGATGAAATGTAGAAAGAATGTTAAGAATGTTGGTATGCAGCTTTAATCCCAGTAAAGCAGTGGTAGCAAACATCTTTAATTCCAGTAGAAGGCAGTGGTGGCCCATGCTTTTAATCCCTAAGAAAGAAACTGAATGTGAAAGCAGACACAGGAGGCAGAGCTCATAATATGTCAGTGTCAAATTGGAAGTGGCTTATGAGTGGGTCAATGAGGACATGGCCAACTCACTATATAAAGGCAGGCTCTTAGTTCACAGAAGAGATAGTTACAGCAGACAGTATGGGGTGAACAGTGTGAAGCAGGCAGATGGGGAACATAGACATAATGAAGAAGTCTGACTGAGGAAAAGAAATGCTGACTGCTTGCTCCAGTATGGAGCAGGGAGAGCTCAGGAAGAGACACAGAGACACAGAGACACAGAGGCATCTCAGCACAAGTCGGTATGAGACAGGAAGAAGTTTGAAGCCTAGCAGAGCTAGATTTAGTCTGAGGCAGTCAGAAAGTATGCCAGAGTCAGAAGAGTGCAGTCAGAAATAGTCAAAAGTAAGTCTTGAAGAGTAGCTAGTATGGAGGCTGAAAAGCTCCAGGGCTCCAGGACTAGAACCAATGATTTAATTAGGCAAAATGATAAACATCTAGAGCTACATCTGGAATTTACGGCTACATCACATAACACAAAGGCAAAATACTAGTTGATATTTCACTACATGGCCTCCCCAATAAGCATTTTGCCTATGTATTGTTTCATAAATGTTTTGAGATACAAATGCAACCTAAATCTTGTTTATCCTGAGTACATCATACTTGTTTGAAAATGGAAATTTAACAAAAAAGTATCTACACTTCACTAAAGAATTTAATAATGTAAAGATTAGGAAAAGGAACTATCAGAAAAATAATTACCCTACAAATTATTTTTGTAAAATAACCATGTAAAAACTGTATTTACTATGGACTAATAAATGTGAAATGAGACAAAAGGCAAAACATGCTTTGCTTAATAAAAATTATATTTTTGTTCATGCTGTTATCTATTTTCATCTTCCAGCATGTCTTGGGCTGCCTTCACTTGTGTAAACTGCCATGAACTCTTTTAAAGTTATATCACGTATTCCACAGATATATATGAAATATCTATAGGGGAGGCAGGAATATGTTTATTTACTAGTAAAATTCCTAAGAGCTTGAGAAAATAAAGGAACATCAAATCAAGCTTAATCACATCTACTAAAAGTTAAGAGATTGGCTAAGTCAGGTCACTTATACAACAGTGAAGGATAGCCTTCCCAGTGGACCCTACAATGAAAACATCTGTGGTGCAGAATGAGTAAATTGCATAAAGAAAGTGTCAGTTACACAATACTCAGCCATGTGTAGCGTGTCTAGTACAATTTTGCTTTTCTCATCTCTGCTATCCATTTGCATCCAGAGCTCTGATTTTGTTGGACTCTGATAAGTGAGCATTCAGCAGAAGTGGCATTCCTCCACAAACACAAATACCCATCAGAAACCTGGGAAGAGAAGTAAATTGACTGGAAAGGAGACACAAGGGCAATTTAGGCTACATGCCTGCTTGGATATCTCTTTGGCAATGGTGCTATATTTTTTTTCCCAGTGACTGTCTAGACACAAATAAGATAAAATTGATTATAACACTATCAATGAAATTTACAGTGTTTTTTCTTTAAAATAAACCAATATTAAGACCTATTAATAATAATATAATAAGATGAATATTTTTATATGTAAAAGAGAATTTTCTTAAGTGTTTGATAGGGCTTACACAAAAAAAACTTACACAAAAAAAATTGTAGTTGAGGGTGTGAGGAGAAATCTGAATTAGTTCATAGGGAGTTTCACACACACACACTTTTCAAGTATAGGAAAGATTTGTTATATCAAAATTTGAAAAATTGGTTAGATTCTTTTGATTCAGATGCTTTTTGATCTAGATTATAGAGAAAACTAGTTGCATAAAATATGTTCAATATATAATTGCTGAGCCTACTGATAAGAGGTTTATTCTATGTCATCCAGCAGCACAGTGTTTATTAGCAATTTTTTTTAGATAGAGCCTCAACTGTAAGTCCTGGAGGGCCTTGAGTTAAATATGTAGATGAAGATTGTCTCAAATGCACTGAAATTTGCCTCCCAAGAGCAAGGATTAAATGTGTTAGCAACCTTGCCTGGCTACCAGCAATTTTTTTAAAACCAACAAATAAAAGATAAACAAAACAAAACAAAACAAAAAACCAGCAATAACAACAAAAACCTAGCATAAACTTTATTATGATAGCAGTTGATAAATAATTTGGGTGAATATTTAAGGTTTAATAAGGTTGTAAATTTTTATATATTTTTAAAGTTTGTCATATTTCAAATACTGTCTATATTTGTACATTATATTTTTTGTGGGTATAGGCATTATGAGAATTCGTAAAAATCTCATTGTTGTCTACCATTCAGTACTACTTGGCCCCTGTACTTTTTTTCTTATAGTCTTCTCTACCCTAGTCAATGGGAAATGGCATCTTTGGGGGATGTGCCATTTGGTCAAATTCTCAGGCAAGTGGCTGATTTTTTATTCTCTGCATTTTGCCTCCATGATGAAGTAAATTTTCATTGGCTATCCACACACATGAAATGGAGTTTCGTTTACCAAATCCAGAGTAGCATGTGATTAAAAGTCAGCAATCAACCTTGCTCCCTTTCT
Organism: Cricetomys ansorgei; assembly: GCA_026225945.1. Lineage (NCBI taxonomy): Eukaryota > Metazoa > Chordata > Mammalia > Rodentia > Nesomyidae > Cricetomys > Cricetomys ansorgei. Next base: position 12,464,692 of record JAMJFZ010000199.1, read on the forward strand.
GTGTGTGTATTCATGTTAGCGTGTGTGCAGGTTTGTATGTGTGTATGTAAGCAAACAAAATTTCTTCAAGTTGTAACCGAAACAGCATCCACAACATTTTTAAAAATGTCACAAGAAGATCATAACCCTCCCCTGCCACCCTGCTGTACCTGAGCAAAGACAGAGCCTACATGTGACTGGTGAGTCCTGGTCAAATGGTCCTGCAGCATCTAACATTTCATCTACTCTCACCTTGCTTCATTTCTTTTTTATCTTTTCTGCCTCCCTGAGCTTCATGCAACCATATTCCTTACATCCTAGTCATACCAAGTCTCCTTTTGCCTCTGAATCTTTCACTGCGTTGATTCTTCACCCATGTCACTCTTCTTGTTTATCATCGAGGCTTTTCCCATATTACCTTCATTTTGAACAAGTGTCACCTTCTCACTCATGCCTTGCCCTGGCAAATCTACTTAAAATATCAATCCTCTCACTTCCAGACATGTCTCAACTCATTCTGCTAATTACTTTTTCATTGTGTTAATTGCTCCTAGTAGATATATCATCTGTAGAATATATGCTCACACCTGAGGAGCTTTTGATTTCTTTAGTTACTTGTGAAGATAAGTGAACTAGAAATACCTGAAGCAGAGCTTGACATACAATAGATGGCTATTAATTATTGTGAAGTTAATGAGTCACCCTGGAACCTCATATAGTTTAGCTATATTTTTTACTATTATTTTAAAACCATGTATTGTATCTTAAAGCATCTTTCTTCTTCATGACATTCATGCAGAGATGTTTTTATAATTTTTTTTCAAATCTATTTTCAGGAGATTTTAAATCTTTCTGTTTAAAGTGCTTCTACTCTTAACCTGACATTTGCTATTCAGAGTGTGAATTCCTGTGCCTGAGTTTGTTAGGATAAGGCTTGTAGAATATTCTAGCAAATACAGAGGGAGGTTGTGAATTCTTTTTATACTAAGATCAATAACCGTCTGAATTGGACAGATTAAATTAGCCATGGGCCATTTTGGAAGCAGGAGTGTAGAGACAGCTTCTGTGAGTCTCTTGTAGCTTTGTAAAAACTGTTTGTTAAAGTTTCAATAAAGAAAAAAAAAGAGCTCTAAATGCAAAGGTAAACATTCTATTTCAAAACAATAGAGACAAATGGCCTTATACAGCATGAGCCTTTTCAGAGATAGTAGAGATCATCTGCATTATGTGTCTGTGTTGTCCATAAAAAGGATGTGTGGAAAGCATACTGCTTGAAATTCAGCTCCAATATCGAGTTGGCTGCAAAGCCTTGCCTCTTAGTAAATTCAAGCAAATACACTGACATTTTCAGAGTGCATCTGATACATTTCAATAATTAATTCGTAAGTTAAGGAAGAGTCAGAAAATCAGATGAAGAAGCACAGTAGGCTGAAAATTGCCAGTGGTAAGGAAAAAAGATGTCAGCAGTAGATAAAACCTTTTCAAGTTGAAAAGAGGTCAGTTGGATACTACTGGGAGCAGAAATGAAGCCTGGGGGTTTTTTATTATTGTTATTTACATAAACTACCCAGAGAGTAATGTGAAATGTGCAGTCCATAAATGCAGAAAAAGTTAGTCTTAGAAAAAGAAAAGTGCAATTGCAATATACAAAGAATTGAATTAATGAAATAATTAATAAGCTGCTTGAAGGAAATAATCTCAGAAATATATATATATATAAAATAAAACAAATGATAAAATGTAGGTGTGGGCTGGGAATTGAAGCAGTGTTCTAGCCAGGCATGGTGGCACAAGCTTGAAATCCTAGCACTCAGGAGTTTGAGGTCGAAGATCCCCATGTGTGTGTTAAAGGCCAGCTTACAATACAGAAAAAGTACCAGGCTAGAAACATATACAATACAAGAACTGCTTCAGAAAATAAGCTCTCAAGCTCCATCAGGAAGGTTTGTAAGTGTATACCACAGATATCCATTTATCTTTATAAGGAAGACTATCCCAAGAGTGCTAACTGAATCAATAGAATCCTAATACTCAGTAATTTTTTTAGTATGGAAAAGATAAGTTCGTATAGAATATCTATGTCAAATGAAAGAATTATTAATATAAATTACTATTATTCCAATGAATCTATTTGCCAAAAATATAGTTCATGCATTCTCTGGTTTTACTTTAAATTTGTTAATAAATTATTATTCTCAGCAATACTACTACTAAAAATAGGATGACCAAATTTAAAATAGAAGTCAGTGACAGATCAATAAAAAAAATTCTATTTAATTCATCATTTATCATGTGTTTGATTTTAATGTGCTTTTAAGTGATAAAGACTGAGGCGATGACATCTGATCATTGTAATCACTGACCTATGTAGAATATTTCTTTGTAGTAGCTTTCAATATCAAGTCTAAGGAAAGGTTAATGTATGCAGAAAGAGATGGCTGCATAAAATCTATAGCATGCTTTATGAGGTGTAATCCACTCACTGAATGTAAAAGGTGATTGCTACAGGTAAATGCCTGTAACTTGGCATAGGGACAATACTCCTGGTGCTAATTCGAGTAAATGTTCAGCGCCACTGAGAAGGAAAGCACAATGAAACAATAAACCAAGAGATACTTTAAATCATGAAAATGACAGTGAATAGTCTTATATTCTGCAATCCACTAGAAACATAAATTGGAAATGCTAGACACTGCTAAGAATATCAAACGCAGTTGTTTGACTAATGCTTAAATACTACAAGTACTTAATACAGATGTAACTTACAATCTTCTGGTACTTCCAATAATTTACAAAGATATTTGTTTAGGTTAACGAATTCACTATATGTGTCCATGTGTTCATTATATGTTATGCAAATATTGTATTAAATAATAATTCCTCATTACTTTAAATTTAAAATATATATGTATATATATGTGTGTGTGTGTGTGTTCTTTGATCTCAAATAATGAAAGAGAAAAGTACAACCTAGAGGAAAGTATATCACATATATTTGATTTTTAATCTGATCTCATATAACATAGTAGTGGTACAGATACGGAGTTTTCTATACATAACACAATTTCTTATTTGGCAATGAAATGACTAGAGTCAATCTAATTTTTGTTTGTTTGTTTGTTTTTCTCCTGTGTAGAAATAAATCATCTAAGACACTTACAAGTCTTACAGTTTGCAATTACACAGAAGTTTCAGAAACAAACATGCCCATTCTCGGTTAAAGCTAAATCTAGATCTGCTGAAATAGAAGATGATATCTAAATATCTTAGACATGCAAGTCAAATGGGTATAGAATGTCAATGTTTCCATTCTCAAAGACTCTAAATTCTAAATTATATCTGTGCTTGATTAAAACTCATAGCATGATTTACTTTAATCACATGAATATAAACAGAATCTCAGTAAGTGTCCTGTTGAGAGGTCCTTAGGGACAGCAATGTCTGTCTATTTAGATAAAGAACAAAGATAATACCTTCTTGTGCAAGAGAGACCAATGTTTAATTGGACTGTTAAAGCTGCAAGACCACGTGAGTTTAGAGTTGAACTGTGAAGGAACAATCTGTTTTAAATGGGAGCTTACTTATTATTCTAATGTCAGGAATGAATCAGAGAAAAGAAGAAGTTAGATCCGAGTTCCTTGATGTAAGTGGTGCAGTCAGGTTTTTTTGTGCAAGTGAAGAACAGAGAATTGTGGTGGCTGATGTTTTTGGGAAATGAAACTCTGATTTGAGTGTGAGAACTTGTCCATTAATTTGACAACCTAAAAATCTGGCGGTAAGCTGCAGATGTACAACGTGATCATGATTAGTGCCTTGAGTCCTTTAAAATTATAAGAAAAACAGTAGGAGGAGGACAAAGAGAAAGAGAATGAGAATTTTACTAATGTAAAGCAAATACTAAACCCTCTGTACTAGGAAATTTGAGCCATTATTCACCTTAGATTGAAATAATTGGTCACTTAAGGAAGACTTGGGAATTAATGTTGAAAAATGTAAGTTATTTCATCTGCATACTGTAGCAAAATGTTCATTATATTTGATGTATTATTGAATCTATCAGGCTGAGTTTTATTATGGCACTCACTGAGGTAAAGCATGCCCGTGGGAAATAGATAAGTCAGTTTAGCTATTGAAGATGAAACAGCTCCATGATGTCAAGTGGAAAACAAAAAGAGCCTACTATATTTACAAATGTCAAAGGACTGCATAGAATTGTTTACCAAATTTCATAAAAAATGAAGTACTATCAACTAAAATATACATGTAATTAATGGCAATCCTTTCAGTTATGGAGCGCTGATATCAATTACATTTGGTTACTCCATTTCATATAACAATGTAATCCACAGTGCATTTGTTTCTGACATAAATCTAGCTGAAGATGCTAAATCATTTTCACAGGCTAACTGTTCAATACAGCATCTTGTATCTATCCTTTGCACATGACTCTCAGCCGCTCAGGGGAAAGCAGTAGTTGTGATAAATGCAGACTGGAATATGACATGTCACAGCATTGGAAAAACCCATATTTTAATAGTCTTGTTTCATGGTCTCCCTTTGTTGTTTGTAAATTTTCCAAAAATAGATTATCTCACTATGTATCTGATATTTTTACTCATGTTTAAACAACTGATAAGCATTTTTTCACACTGGTTAATACTTTTATATTGAAATTATAAATTATATTATTTTTCAAAATAAAAGCACTGACTAACAATGCATTCATTGCAATGAACTCAACTTGCATAATGTAAAATTTCAATAATTGAATTACTTTATTCCTTCTACAGTATTTTATTTTCATTTAAAGAATTTTTTCTTTTATTGAAAATAAATTGTTTTCTCACATAATATATCCTTATGATGGTTTCCCCTCCATCTACTTCTCCAGGTTTCTCCCCACCTCTCTTCCCATTCAGTTCCACTCCCATTTGTCTCAGGTTAGAAAACAAACACATAGGAATTGGTCAAAACAAACAGAAGGCAAATACTCTATCATAACTACTTAAATTGCTTTCTTTTTCTTTTCTCAATAATATATCAGAGAGTTAATCTTAGATCTATTATTTATATTTATACAGCCTATTTATGAGACTCCAACAGTCAGAGAATTTTGAAAGATAGGATATCTTCGTAAATTTGTCTCAACCACAGCAACACAGATGCATTTTAATGTTCATCTCCTTGTCACATTAAAAACTTCTTATTGTTTTGTCAGTACTAAATATTCTTACTCAAATCTACCATGAAAGATTACTCAGTAGTTGACTGGAATGTTTTCAACACCCTTAGCAGCATGATTTTGATTGGCCAATATTTATTTTAGTATGTAAATCAGAACAGGTCAAAATGTAATAATACAATATAAAACTAAAAATTCATTCGATTATGTTTTAAAACTCAGTGATAGAAAGTACAAGTGTACATCAATGTGGTAATTATTAACCTGAAATGATGATATACAAAAATTATATACATTGTTTCAACTAGATTTTAGACATTTTTCATGTTAGAAGTAACATACAGCTTTTTTTTTTTCTACTGACAAATACTGATGTATCCATTAAGGTTTGGAATTTGATTATAAAATATAAAATATACAACTGGAGCCTAAACTCCATAAGTACTTGAGAAACTAAAAGATAAATAACTAAATGTGAGTCTATTGGTATGTAACAAAATGCATTTCCTTTAGTTATTGTTAAATACAACAATTGTAGCTTCTAAATAATGCCTTTGTGATGTATATTAAACTTCAAGTACATTTAGTTCCCTCTGGCTTTTTTTTTTAGAGATGTCTTGAAAATAATAATTTATTTTCTTAAATTTGATTTTTCCAATCTCTCTGAATATTAAAAAGAAAACATAAGGAAATAGTAAAAGAATGAGAAAGGAGGATTATGCTGATAAAATTAACTATGGAAAATACTTATTAAGATCATACACTGATTAAATATATATGGAGTAGTTGTGCTGAAATGACCTTTGTCCATGTTACCTATGGCAAATAATGAATTAAATAGCATTTAAACAGGGAAAAATCTCAAAGCTATCTTTAACAGCCTCAACCCTGTAATGAGCTGTAAATTTTAACTTTTATCTCAGCTATATTTCACCTAAATATACATCAATACCTTGTTTTGTGAGGAAGAAAACATTTCATGGATAAATAATAATTTTGTACTTGCTAACAGAAAAAATTTTCAATTCTTCAAAATACTCAAAACCAGATTACACAAAAACATTTATATATCATGAAGGGAATTGTACATATCTTATCATGCACAGATATATTTCCTATTTTTGAGGTTCTTTTGAATATGCTCTTGTAAGCTTAATATACAGACCAATGGGGATCTATATAATGAATTGTCTGAGACTCTAGTTAGATAGCATTAAGACATTACGGACTTTCCTAAAAGGTTTATTTACTCTAATAGAAGATAATGCCACAATATTTTTCATAATTATTTATCCAAAACAGTTCACTTGTCATATATGAATAATATATTTACATAAAATAAACTGAATGCCTGATAAATTGGCCATTTTTAGTTCATGACACAAAATTTTTTTCTCTGCTTTCATGTCATCAAAATCATTTCATAGCAAATGAGATATACAACTGGAAATACAAGGAGCACTATTTGCCTTTCTCAATATATAACTTTATTTTAGAGATAATATGTAAAAAAAAAAATTTAGGTTTTTGAGAAATCTCACTTAACTGGCTACTCTTACTTTTGAGAACTTATTTTTGCAGTATTATCCTACACCCAGAATTTATATATTAAGACATTTTTATTATTTCAAAGCTGAAAATAAATAGTATAAATCACAAATACTTTTGGAATATGTCTTGGCCATTTGATTAATATCAAATGTGGAATTAGTCAAGAAAAGATGTTATCACCTATCACTTTTCCAAAATAGAATTTATACTTTTTATTTTCTTTCTCTTCCTTTTCATAGTATAACCATAAATGTTTTCTTCCCTTGGTCTTCAAATAGCAAAAACAAAATTTATCAAACACTATACTGCTATTTGGACCTTAAATGCATCAGAAGGTTCAACCATAAACTCACTGTCATGTTATTCCTGGAGTTCATTGTCTCCTTCTTAGGTACCATATTATCTTTCTTTGTTGGTTTCATTGGTGTAGGGGAGGGGAAATCCCAGGAAACCTCAAACCTACAAAAAGAACTCCAGTCTAATGAGAAACACCAAATTGTGAGAAACAGTTTTCCTCACAGAAGAGCACACCATGTGGTTATCCAATACCAAATGGTCATCCTTGAAAATATACACTCAAATAATATATACAGACTGAGAATGTTGTATTGATGTATTTAAGAGTATATATGTATATGCCTATGTCTATCAACAATTAATGAAAAAGAGGCCTTGGATTTGAAAGTGAGCAAGGAGAATACAGGAGTGTTTTGAGGGAAAAAAGAGTAGGCTGGAATGGTGCAATTATAGTCTAAAAATAACAAGAGAGAGGCTATAGAGTTGGCTGAGAGGTTCAGAGCACTGAATGTTCTTCCTGACTTCAATTCCCAGCAACCATATGGCAGCTCACAAGCATCTTTAATGGAGTTTGATGCCCCTTTCTGGTATACAGTTGTACACTAAGATAGAACACTCATATACATATAGATCTTTAAAAAATGAAAAATAAAAGATCAAAAGAAATAATTAAAAAATAAATTCATTTTAATTCACAGTTTCAAAAGTGTTCATATTAGGCAACTTTTCTCTGTCATTCATAAGGCTAAGCATCATGTTTGGAATGGGCATGCTAGCAAAAAGCTGATCACCTCATATTGACTAAAACAAAAAGAAAAACAGAAACAAAACAAAAACAAAAGCACAAACACAGAATAGGAGAGGCCAGATTATCAATATCATCTTTAAGGGCATATGTCCTTCTACTGTTCTACTGGGTCTTCCTTACTAAAGATTGCATTATCTTTTTAAGAATTTCAAAAGCTGGTACATTGGCTTTTGTACAATGGCTCTGGGTAAACATTTTGTACACAACCATTTGTTAGAAAGATCATCCACAAGCTTCACTTACTAAGGTATATGATACCACAACTATATCACATTGTATCTTTGTGACATTGTTTCAGAGTGTTGAATTATTTTATTTATCTAGATACTCTAAAGTCTATCCCTAATAGGCTATCATCAATTCCTCTTGCTAAATGCAATGGCGAATTCTCTGTTCTGATTTATTGCTCACCAAAATGCACCTAACTTAAAGGAGGATCATTTGTCTGTTTAGTAATTGCATGCTTTGTTTCATGGTTCCTTTTTGGCTCCTTAGTAGAATGTTTACTCTTCATTGGTCTACCTAAGAAACAAGCAGAAGCTTTCTGGTTTTTCTCAAACTCTGGTGATGCCTTTGATGAGTTTTTCCATTCTCATTATGGTGAGATATAAATGCTACTACTGGCATTTATGAAATCTCTAGACTTCAGCGTGAATGGTCTAAAATTCATAGGTTAAGAGTTAAATACCCACCCAATGAAAGAAGTGAAATGCTTCATCCAATGAAGAAACACCTTTAATTAACTTCCTTTATAAGGATATTTAGTATAAAAAAAGATAAAAGTATTTCAATATTATAAAGTTTGCTTAGTGTATGAGCCTTTGACATGGGTTTATTCAGGGCCCACATTTTACTTAACACTGTGCCTAAGGCTCTTGTCTCAGTAATTATGCCCCATTTATTTACATCTGGATATCAATTAAATGTGTAAGGGTGCTTTCCTGCATTCTTTTGCACCAATGTAAATCTACAAGGTGAACAGTATTGATAATTTAACTATTTTACAGGTGACTAAAAGAGAGTAAATAGAAGATCAAATATTAGAAGCTAAGCAGAATAACTTTCTCCATAGTTTATGATAAGGTGCTTTGCTAGTGGTAAATATATTATGAAGCCTGATAAAATTATTTCCCCTAAAATATAAAACCGTCACCTTGCTGGATTTAAACTTTAAAGCTGCATTTATTTTTAGTGTAATTTAACTTTTGTCCTTAATGTATTTCTTTTTCAAAGTCTTGTTAAGGTCCCCAAGTAGCTTCTGCAGACTGATCACTATGTATCTTTTCATTGTAGACTATTTTTGTTTAGAAACCTATGAACCATACAAAAAGTGAGGTTTTAATTACAGACTTGTTAATGCTGCATGCAACAGCTATAAAATAAGCAAAACCCAATTTTATTAGCATAATAGAATGACATGAGCAGACTGAATCTGAACAGTAGCAGACCATGTCTTTTAGGTTGAGACCTGTTTAGAATATATCAAGAGGTTTTATAATGATTTGTTTATGGTTTACATGAGAATATAAAGTACAAATGCTTAAATTAACTTATAGCTGCTATACAAAGTGGTACCCTAGTTTGTGTCAAAATCAGTTGCTTCATCCACCTTCCTGGGAAGCTCAAGCCTGTGTTTATATTCAGGAAGACAGAAGAGATGAGGAATTACAGCTCCATTAACTCTTGTAAAATATGATATTGTTATAGACTTACAAATGTAATGCCTACCTGGAGGGCTCTATCTTTCAGGAACCAGACTAATTTGTGTTGAGCAACATGAACAGTATAGTTACACAACAGAAATAACTGAGAAACACCAGAGAAGAGATACATGTCAAAATCTCCACACAGCAAGAAATCAAAACAAACCAAAATGAATGAAGCTTCACTTTAGAATCTACTTGAATTGTCTATTTTTTGGCCCTTTTGAGTCTACCTATGATTAAATTTTCATGTGTATACTCTTTTGATGCTCTGAGCTTAGCATTTCACATTATCTATGCTTGAAGTGTTTCTAGAACATTCCTCATCTAATTGCAAAAGTACTTTCTTAATTTCCCAACATAATTATCATAAGGTAAATGAGTGATATATCATGAAAATAGAAGTAAAACAATGATAAAGAAGAAACATATGGGAGAGTTGGAGAGATTGCTCAGCGGTTAAAAGAAGTTGCTGTTTTCCCAGAGGACCCAGATTTGATTCCCCTCACCCACAGAGCAGATCACAAACATATGTAACTCCAGTTTCAGGAGATCCAACACCATCTTCTTTCCTACTGGGCACCAGGCATGCATGTGGTGTGCAGACATTCATGCAGGCAAAAGACAGATGCACACAAACACATTCACATTAACAAAAAGAGAAATCTACAGGGAGAATAAATTACATGTTCTGTAACTGTTCCATTAAAACAGCTTCATCACTTTCAACTGTACTTCTCTCTGGGTAAATATAGACTTACATGAATATTAAATAATATTTAGGAAAACCGTACTAATAATTAGCATTGTCTCATTAGAATTTTCATACAATTAAAGCTTGAAGTCTATAGATAGCATGTCTGGTTTGGTATCTTTGCCCTGTCTCAATCTTTTTTGACCTTAAACAAGTGTCTTGCTCTTATTATCAACAATTCAAAAGGAAGAAGAATTTGCCTATTTCAGAAGACTTTGTAAGGACTGACTTAGCAGACAAATTCTAAAGGTTTAGTGTAAAACCCAGATTAAGTGCCAAGAAGGGTAAGTTCTTATAATTATTATGTTCAGATTTTTAATTGATGAAATAGTTTAGTATTTAGTAAGAAATTGCATCTTTGTAGAAACTGCTTCCCTACTGTGTACACAGCTTTCTTTAATAATTATCTTGGAGAAGAAAGTTGAACTGAATTGTTAATAAGGAAAGTAATCCTCTAGGGTGTAACACTTTAATGTCTTCCACCTGGAGTCCTTGGTAAAACATAAGTTCCAGAAATGTGGGATGTGTTAGCATTCTCTTACCTGTGTTTATCCTCTTCACTCACTCCTGCAGCTCAGCCTTTTGAAGGATAATTAAGTATAAACTTCAAAAGGTTTATATTGATTACTAATTTTTGATAAAGATATTGAAACTGTGTAAGGACTCATTTAAATTAAAATTGAACATAGCTTCTATAGAAGTACTTAAACTTTTTCTCCTCATTATATTCTTCCTTATTTTCCCCACCAATAATGAAAACAAGTTACTTGTATATGTAAGGTGTTATATCAATCACACTACAATAATAGCTTTCTTAATATTAACTTTCCTTTTATTTTGAGCTAAAGTTATTACTTACAATATTTTTACAATTTAGTTTTTAGCAATAAAAATAAGAAAGATAGGGTATTTGCATAGATGATCATTCACATTATATGTTGTTTTTAATCTTTATTTATAATGATTATAATACAAATATCATCATGACAAATAAATCCAGCTGATACTCAAAGTAAATATTTTTAAGCATTTTTTCAACTTTGTTTTCATATTTGTTTCCATCAGGGATGCCATTCAGAGAGTGATAATAGTAATAAGATATCAGAAATAAATAAAATTTATTGAAAAGTACTATATTCCCCCATGTTAATACCTTTTCCTAGCTGACCCGAGGTAATTTTTGCAACTGACTAATGTAAAAGGATGGAAAATTTCCAGGTCATCACATCTTGCACATTGCAAAAACAGAACTTAACCTATGTCTGTCTTGAAAATGAAAGCCTTAACCATTTATAACACTAAATAAAATATTGGTGCTCCACCTAAGATAAAACACAGAAGCATCAAAACAATATCTCAACTTTAAATTCTTATGTCCCCATCAGTTTATATTTAAATATTATATATTATTTGCATATCATATTCAAATATATATTCACAGACCAAGATTAACAAATTATCTTAAGTATGAATATTTCTTAATAAGGAAAATTTACATGTTAATTCCATCTTCAAGCAATATATACATTTTGTTTTGATTAATTGAGAATTTAGAGAAGTTAGAATAATTGTTTTAAGTTCCATTTGAGCATTTTTATAGTGTTAATATGATGCTAAGAGTTAAGGCACCCACTTTGAAACCAATATCTAAACACTGGTGTGCCAGAAATGGTGGAAACTTTTTACAGTAGTTGCCAATTTTGAATAGAAAAAAATAAACATTAGGGGCTAGAAATATTTTTCTAGAGTAAGATTATCAAAAATTTTAAAATTATGAAACCATATTAATTTAAAGTAACTTTTGTCTAATTCTACAACTCAATAATAAGGTGAAGCTCATGTTACACAAAGGCATTTCAAGACTACTCTGGGATGCTGCTTTTCTCTGTCTTCTTAAGTGGCAAAGCATTGATGATCTTATTTAAAATTCAGTATGATATACAAATGCAGAGTAGACTATACTGTATTGAGAATTAAGCAGGAAACTAGTTAAAAACAACTCCAGGCAAGCTCAGAGGAATGAATGTTTTGAAGATGAGCAATTCACATAAAAGCTACTGTGGGGACAGAATCAGGACAATTTGATAACTAAGTGCCTATGAGGGCTACAGAGGAGGGGAAGTGAAAGGTGTTTTAAATCATTTAAAATTGGAAATGTAGACAGATACCAGTGTTATAATAAGGTGTGGCAAACTCAGTTTTGTAAGCTAAAATTAAAATACAGTTTTTAATATTATGATGAAAATATTCAATATGGAGATTGATATATCATACCGGAAATATTAGTGCAAGATAATTTAAAGACAGTAACTATATTGTTTATCATCCATATGTCTAAACAGGGGAAAGCTTTCTAGAAAACTTAATTAAAAGAATCATATCATCCATCCCCAAAATAGGAATAAAACTTCAGAAATCCATTAAAACATAGGACCTAATGACATTAGAGTACATTCAGCATCTGATTTCAAAACTCACTGCTTCAATCTTTTCTCTTTTCTCTTCAACATTTCTTATTAAATCAACATAAAAATTATGGCTATAAAGAGTTAATAGAACTGAGCAACTGAGTCTCTTTAATCTTATATCTTCTGTTAATTTCCCCTTTGATTACCTGTTCCCAGTTCTATGTTTATTTGTTCTCTGTGTGTGTGTGTGTGTGTGTTTGTGTGTGTGCTCTAATGTATATACATGCTCATAACTGTACATATATGTGTGTATGCATGTGTGTTCCAGTTTGTGAACATGTTCGTATGTGTACATGTGTGTGTTTGCCTGTAGGACAGATAATAGTCTTGTGTGATTTTCTTCAGGCATGTCCTGTCAGATATATTCCTTTAATATACATCTTTCTTAACCAATGATTATAAGTAAATTTCTATGACTCTGAAGTATAATTCATTCTAAAAATGTCATTTTTTGCCATTTATAATATCTTGTACATGCAAAGAATGAGCATAGGTTAGCTGAATAAATTTTTCTTGCGGAGTTGTATAGAAGGATAGAGAGGGGAGATGTAAACAAAATGGTTAGTCCAGAACAATAAAGAGGGACGAAGATGAATTATTAAACCATTCAGAGGTATATGCCTGCATTACAAAATTCCAGCTAGTATACAGTTTCATTTACAAATATGTGTAGTTGAACACTTGGAAGAAGTTTTGTTATTTTGGTTTCTTTAAAAATGCAAAAGGGCATGGATTAGGTTTGTGTTCCCATCTCAGTTGTGTTATAGTTGTATATGAGTTGGATTTGTAATACTTGATGTAGGTGGCATAATTCGGTTAGGAGTAGTCATTCTGGCACCTGTAGCTTGTTTTGGAGATTGTGTGCCCCATGGGTTTATGGGAACTTTTGGCTTAGGTTGGAAGATATATGAAGCCCCTAGGGTCAGGATGGGTGGTAGTTGATGGTTCCTTGGTTGGGTTGCCATAGTTAGTATGTTAATTCCTAAAAGAACAAAGGTTAACTGGAACAAGTTTACAGAATGTGAGCTGAGACACTAGTCAGACTCACTGTCAGCTAGTCCTCTTCAAGCTTAGGACAGCAAAAAAGATGCTGTAAAGATTTCCACCTTTCTCTCAGTCTATATTAAGGCCTCTTGCAAAAGCGGTAAAGATTTCTTTTTATCCTTCCTTTCTCTTTCCCTAAATCAAGGGGAAAATATGTAGAGTACTGTTACTGACTTTATTTTCTTACATTTAGCTTTCAAGTATTTGTACTATAGCTTCAGTTACTTTGATAATTATTAAGTCAGCACAGTGATGATTAGTACTACAAAATTTCGGTAATGAAGTGGATCAGTGATTGTCCCTGATAACTTCACTTGCTGCTATATTGCCTTCAAATTTATGTTCCTGTATTTTCTTACAAACATGCAGTGTGTAATTCAAAATGACCTCTATCTATACTATAATATACTGTTCTGATTCCTGCTTCCATAAATTTATTTACCCTAACTTCGATTTATGTGCTACACTGTCTGTGCCCATCCTACCCATCCTTAAGAACCGTTTTGTGTTTCACACCATTAATTAACATGACTTATGTTTACATGCTACACTTCACAATTAACACACTGCTATAGTTTTAATTACTCATTCTTAAAGCCACACTTTGCAATATTTTGTTATATAAATACCTTATGTTTATAAATTTATAAACATAAACTCGTCATTAAGCATTTCCTTTGTTAAATTGTGTATGTGTTTGTTTTTATTATTCACTAACCAGTCTAAAATTCATGTGGGTAACTTCATTAATTCCCCTGCCACATTCAGTAGGACAAGAAGTAGGTTAAGTGTTTAGGAGGTAAGCTACAATGCTTTGCTCTCATCTTTAGGTACACAGGATTCAATAAAAAAAACTTATTTTCAGAAATACTGTTGCAAAAATACTTGACCTTAGACATAGGAGGCAGTTATTATGGTGTTATGTCTAACTGTTAAACTCAAGAACTAGAACTTGAACCTAAAGTTTAAATAGACTAGATTTAGTATTTCAGAATATAGAGGTTATTTTTTGTTTGTTCACTTTTTTTGTGTTGTATGAGAGATTTTATAGACTACCCTGGAAATATATAAATGAAATAGATATACTTTATATTTATCACACTCTATCATTAATTCCAAACTCCTAAACGCTTGAAGACATTAAGCCAACTTTTTTGTTCATTCAAGGAGATATTTTAGGCATTAAATGGGTGAAATACATTTAATCCTAAATGACATTATATTTCATGCATCTCTTAAACACAAACTTAATGCACCTATAAAATGAAGGAAATCAAATAGATAGAAACCCAGAATTTACTACTTAATTATTAGAAAATTTGCCTTTCATTTAATTCTGTAAAGGCACTGACTATTTTTAGAAATTTTATTAATGTTATTATATGGTATATTTCATCTATTTCTCAATTGTATCAGGAAGACAAAAAATCATCAAATCAAATGTTACTGAACCAAAGCACTTTCATCCATAGGATAATGCGCAAAAATTTCTTATACTCCAACAATCATGCTAAAATATACATGCATCAGGAAAAAAAAACTTTAATGTATTCATGTTTACAGAAACTTGCAAAAATATACTGATCAAAAGAATACTGTCACCAATAGAAGTGATTCCATTATCAAAGATACAATAGAAGATAGAGCAAAAATTGAAGCATCACACATCATGCAGAGAGGTCTAAAGCTCACCTTTGACTTTACTTTTTGAAGCAGCCGCTGGTACCAAGGAAAGGTTGCACAAGAAGAAGAAAGAGACACATTAGACATGAGACAGACCTCAGGTAGGAAAGAGGAGTCAAATTTGTGAAATATTATATAATATGAAAGGGACACTTAATTGTTATATTCTGTTAGCATAGGATTATTGAAAAATTGTAAGAAAAGAGCCTAGTGGAAATTGCAAGCATAAGTCACATAATTCCTTTTAAGAAACAACTGTATTTCTCTATATCTTTCTTAACTCCATATTTTAATTAATAATCATTTAAAGAATATTCATAAATG
Source organism: Cricetomys ansorgei (assembly GCA_026225945.1). Lineage (NCBI taxonomy): Eukaryota > Metazoa > Chordata > Mammalia > Rodentia > Nesomyidae > Cricetomys > Cricetomys ansorgei. The sequence goes on from JAMJFZ010000199.1 coordinate 12,480,485, forward strand.
ATTTAAGTATACTTAATACTATTTAGCAGCAAGCCCAACCCATGAATTGTAATTCACAGTAGTGTATAAGTTTGAGCACTTTCTTTACACCAGTCATATACTGAATACATGCTGGAAACCTTTGGTTGCTTGTTTTATACATTATAGATGTAGTAACTTGAACTAATATAGCTTTAATTGCACAATACTGTAACCAAGATGCAAGAGCACACATTATTACTTTAGCCTCAGAATATATGACTTCAAAAACTCAATGTTGCAACAGAGAACATTACATAAAATCACAACTGGTCAAAATGTTGAGAATAAGTGCTCATTAGGCAATCAACCCTAGTAAGTAAGTCTACAATACAACCTAATTAGGGTTCAGGGAATATTTTAGTATAGCAGACAGAAAGATTTTAAGAGTCAGAAGGTAAGGAATTCTCCATAAATAACATAGAGCTTCACAGAAGATAATTCTACAATACAGCTGCCTAAACAAGATATGAGAAAGTATAACACAAATAGGCATGCTAAAATGGAAAGGGAAAATCTCATGGGGTCCTATTGATAGAGAAAGAATTACAGGCAATTATGACGACTGAGAGTGGGCAAAATAGTATTCCACAGGGATGAGGCCCCTAATTGGTTGTTCTATAAAATTAGCCATCCGGAAATCATATGAGCACTGATAACATTAAACAGAACAATCAAGTTGTGTGCATGTGTGTGTGTGTGTGTGTGTGTAAAAATTACTATTGAGAAAGAGGTTATGCATTTGAGATGGAGTAAGGTGTGTGTGCAGGTCTCAGGGAAGGGTATGGAAGAAGAGAGAGGTGGGGAAATAATGTAATTGTTTTCTTTTTTTTTTAATTTCAAAGTTGAAACAGTGTATCGAAGATGCTATAGTGCTCAGGCATGAGTTGTTAAACTGCTAGTATGCACTCTACAACAAAGCTCAGTCTATATAACATGTTTCACCTAGTAAAACTCATCTGGGAAAATTGGTTGTTTGCATAACTGTGAAACTTTGAGATTCCATTACTTTAGTTGATGAAATATAAATCAGAAATGGACATTTAAAGAAGAAGGATACATTTTTGCTGTCTAACAGTGTTAAAGGAATTAGCACATTCTCTAATAGGGAAATACACTGTCTCCAGTTCACGAAAGGGATCGTTAATGAATTTTAAATTATAGAACAAAGAAAATATATATGGTAAAGTTTGATGTAAACTTCAGTCTTCAAGGATTCAAAGAACAATTACAAGATAGTTTAGCTAAGTGTAAGATTATTTTCAGGATATTTGATCTGCACCCACTATCTCACTGAGTATTTTCAGATACACACACAAAAATTTAACTTAAAAAAATGGAAATTTTTGATCCAGTCTATGCCTAAAACCCAAACTATTTGTTTCATAGCTTTAAAGTGGAAATGACTATGGGAGGGAATGAATGGTCAAAATAATGCTGTGAATATTTTTAAGACAAAAATTAAAGACATGCTTTTAACTACTGATTGTTTTCCTGTAATTTTGACTAATTCTGCTGATACAATTTATAAGAAAATTAGCTGCCTAATTATCAACAGGGTATTTGATATTATGCTCAAATTTTCTACTTGTTGATAGTAGATGGAATATTTCTGTTTCATGTTCAAATACAAATTGAAATAATAAAGCTATGTTAATCATTGACAGAGTAAGTGAATAGCATCCTTGAGGTCAATAGAAAAGTAAACATTATGGTCTTTCCTTCTGTCTTAGTTTATTAACTAGCCAGTGTTAATTATTTTGAATTATTAGTATAAAAATTAAATTATTGCTCTTTTAAACTGAAAATATTAAAATGCAATTATTGTAAAAGTAATTACCCCAAAGAATATGTTTCTTTATGTAATTCTCATAGACAAATTCAAATTACACATATTAGTTTACTGCTTTTTTCCTCTACATTTCCAGGTTAATATGCAGCTCTAATTAATTTATTTTATTAATTACATATTTTTATAGCTTGCATAAAGCACAAGGCTGTTATGATACAGGTAGTTCATAGAATTTTTATGCTAAGTAACGATCTTATCATGTGTAGCTTTATGAACTGTTCCTTAAATAACGTTGTGGTATTTTACTTCCATAGGAAAATTTATAGGTTTGTTTTCATTTTTTCATGCAGAAAATAACAAAAATACAATCTTAAATTCATAGGATGGAAAGTTAGGAGCTGTTAGCATTTCTTACTGTTTGTTTTTCAGTAAGAAACTGGATTTTAATGCATTGGAAGAATTTTCAAATTATGATAATTAAGGATTATTATCATCTTATGTCTTTTTTTAAATTCCATTTAAAATTAACCGTTATTTTTTGTTACACTACAGTTTCACCTAACTTTCAAATGATTCATACCAATATATCAATACATTGATGCATTTGTGAGAAAAGAAATTTTACTTAAAATTCAGATTCATCGCTTTGGCATGAATACAAATAAGAAAGATGCCCCAATCTCACAAATTATTGATAAAATCATTAGCATCTACTATGTAACATAAACAGTAATATTTTATATTTTACTAAAATTAAGAAAATAAATCTTATAAAGAGAGATGTTTATAATTCTTGGTAGAATTCAATTATCAACATTTCTCATTTCATAAAGGAAGAAAGGATTTAATTCTTAGGAAAACAATGCCTGTTTCTGTGGGTGTTCAGGCTGTTAATACTAGACCAGCCTGGTTAGTATAATTGGAAAGAGGCCAGGCTACCAGGCTTGTTAGCCCAATTATAATTCTCTGCATTTTCAATAAAAGAAGCTAAGATGACAGCAATACTGTCATAAATGTCATGTTCAATACTTGTAAGATTTTCCACTGTCAGTACAATCCAATTATAAGTCAATTGTAAAGTGTACCTTGTACACCACCCAAAAAGACTGAAAATTTCCTTAAAATACAATTTTAGTTGTGCATAGTTAAAATAAGAAGAAAGAATTAAACATGTTTTGAACAGGAAAAAAGTTTTAGATAAGGGCCAAAAGTCTTTCACTTACAATAACAGTGTATCAATATACAACTGTATCATTGCTGTTGCTCACAGTAGTTTTCATATGTGAGTATTTTTATTTATTTATTTATATTTATTTATAAAATAAAGTTATAAGAATAATGGAAACATGCACATGATTTTAAAATTCATATGAAAACACTGGCTTTGTTTGTTTGTTTGTTTTTCAAGACAATATTTCTCTGTTGTAAGTCTGGCTGTCCTAGATCACACTAGGCTGGCATCAAACCCCTTAAGATCTGCCTGCCTATGCCTCACAAGTGCTAGGATTAAAGGTGTGTGCTACCACTGCCTGGCCAAAACTAACTTTCTATATGAGCTCAGAAAAATTAATTAAGAATGGTTCTAATAATTACTGAGGCTAAGGCTTCAACTTATAATAATCAAAAAGTAAATATTAGTTCATTATGTTATCAATTTGTTTTATTATTATCATTGAAAAAATGTCTTGGCTGATTCCTTGGACAAGGTATTATCTAATAATTTTGTAAGGAAATGATGATTTTAAAGCATACCACTCAGACAATATTACAGGAACTATTAATATGCTATGAAGGAAAAAGTAAAGAGATTAGAATGCTATGCATTGTTATATTTAGAATGCATAATGTATTTATTATCTTTTTTCAATTATTGTATTCTCTTTCTCTGACATGTTTTACTAGTAATTGATTTATTGATGCACTGAGAGTGTCTATTAAAGTTATCATGATAACATTTAATAAGTGGAAATGCTAAGATTCTGTTCATTCAGAGCTGTTGGGAAAGTACTATTGATCCTTCTACTCTTAGATAATGAGAATATTACTGAAATAATTTGAAAGATTTTTGTCTTGCATTTTAAATTCTTCTTTCCTGTTTACATTTCCTGTATACATATACATACATTATATATGTATATATGTATATATATATATATATATATGAATTACACTTTCTTGAAAAAGAGGTTCCATTAGAGTTTACACTATCTAAGAAGATATATTTCCTGAGTTTATTAATATTCTCTTAAGTTAGATGCTTCTCTATCCCCAGTATAACCATGCTGGCAGAAAATAAAACAAAGTATTTCTATTTCTAGATCCTGTAAAAGATGATCTTTGGCAATAGCACTTGAAAATATACACTGCAGATTATACAAATAAGTAAGGATAATAATGACATTAATTCTCAGGGAAACACAATAAAAATTAAATTTACAAACCACTACAAAACCGTGAGAAGAAAAAGGAAAAACAGTTTTGACTCTCTCATAGAACTTTCAATTGCAAATTTACAACCAAAGGTAGACATGGACTCTCAGATACATTTTAATTCCACTAAATCAGGATATTTATCATGACGTAACATAATACTTCTAATCTCTGGCCAGTAATTTTATTTCTTTCTATAAAGAAAAAAAAAACTACAGCAAAACATAATGTATACACTTGTAATCCCTGCATTCAAGAGAATTTGGCTTGCTATAAGTTCAAGTCTATGCTTAACTACTTAGCAAGACACTGTATCAAAAATATAAAAAGTATAAGACAGAAGAAAAGCACATTGATTTTGGAAAGGGAAATCCTACTACATTTAATTTACTGAAAAAAAAAACACTGTAGTCTTTCATCAAAATTCAAATTGCATTAGAGTAACACCTTTATTTTTCCTTTTGCTGTCCTTTCTTCTTAACTAACAAGACATTTTTTTTCTAAACTAGTCACCTTTAGTATAGTGTTTTCTTTAAAGTGATATTTTATTTAAATAAGAATCATTATCTGAACACTAAAATTTGCTTCTAGCACTTATTAAAATCACAATGCTTTGAAAAACAGTTATTTTAATTGATTTCACCAAATTTTCCTTCTTTTTTATATGCAATCAATTTTTATTCTACTAAATACAGATTAAAGATTATGCATATGTATTTACAAGGAGACTGGTCAGAGGTGAGTATTCCGTACCACTTCTTATTACATGAAATTAAAATATGCTTACCAATTTTATACTTTTTATTGCTTCATGATAATATTCTTATGAGAAAAAATGTATTAAAATGATATTGAAATATATGGTATAGAAGTTATAACCCTGAAGGATTAAATATTTAATGAGGTATTGAGGAATTTTTTTAGGAATATTTCAAAAAAGAAGCTAACAGGAAATAATAGAATTAGGAAACCAACATTCTTTGTTCCTAACCAGTTGATATAGAGTTAGACAACACTAACTCGTTTGTAATAGTCTGTACAAGAGATAATAACAGACATACTATGCCTTCCCAAAGAAGGACAGAACACCACTGAAGCATTAATCATTATTGACTATGTATAAATATAATCAAACCAGTTATTAGCATTTGATGAGAAATATCCCTGACAGGCTCATGTATTTGAACTTTGGTCCCAGCTTGTTTGAGAGGCTGTAGCACATTCAGGAACTTTTGTGTATTTAATAGAAGTGTTTTCCTGGGTATGAGCCTTGCTGGTTAGATCTGCCTCTGGTTTTGCCTTAGCTCTCTGTTCCCTGTTTATAGAAATGATGTGGCTAGCATTATCTAGCTCCTTCTGCTTAGTACCACACAGGAAATACTATCATGTTACAGTTATGGGAGTGACTAAGAGACTGGAATGGATTGAATTTTCTAGATTCAACAGCTGATATTTAATAAAACAGGAGGCAGAAGATATGCCAAATCAATACAAATAGTGAAACACTGAATTTTTTTTTCTTTTCTTTTTTTTTTTTTGACAATTGGTCTATTTGCTCAGTACTTTGCGAGTACAGGATCAATTTGACTGTTGCTCAGAGGGGAAAAAAAAAACACCTAAACATCAATGCAAGAATTTAGAAAGCCCTTTATTAAATGTCCAGTGCTACACATAAACACACACATGCACATGCACACATATATGATTTCCTTGAACTCTGTATTGAATGCTGGACATTCTATTATGATAATATTTAAGTGGAATAAAGATATCTTTGATATTCTTAAGCATCATTTTGTAAATTTCCTATGAAAAATTACCTGTTAATTGGATTTTATTTAAATATAATCTTTGGATGTGATATATTGATTATATTTTGAACATTTTGGTTATATCTGATAATAAAAGCTAAAAAAAATTAAATTTACAAATTAAAACTGGATATTTCTGCTTTAAATATTACTATTTATTAGCATCACTTTGTCTTTAACTAATTGTTGCATATTGTCATGCCAAGAAAAATATTATCAGTTACCTATTCACAGGGTAAGTTGAGTTTATATTTTTATATGTTTCTAAATAACTAATGATATAGGAAAGCCTAACAAATGACACTGAAATACTTTTGATTTATTGATTTTGTCTTAAAAGCATGGAATATTATAAATTTCCACTCAAAAGTGATAATTTTTACCCTAGAACTGTACTTCTCAACCTTCCTACTTCTGTGACCCCTTAATATAGTTCCTCATTCTATAGTTATACCCAACTATAAAATTATTTCTGTTGCTAATTCATAACTGTAATTTTGCTACTAAACAGTGTCTCAGTTCCTGAGATCATTAGAAATACAGGTTTACTGATGGTCATGACCCACAGGTAGAGAACAGCTGTTCTAGAACAATGTAATAAGAGATTAGCTTAAGCTATTAAGTATATTACATGGGTATATTTTGATATTTTGATATTTGTTCTCAGGACTCTCTTTAAACTTCATAAATCTAATAATTTTTAAGTCTCTCTCTCTTACCCTGTTGTTCACATGTCTCTACATGTTTATGACTTTTGCCCTAGTTCACGTTCAGAAAAGATTTCAAGTCCAATCAGAGCTTGAATTTATGCCTTCAAATCTTCTAGTCATATGTTAACTTAAAATCCTTGAGAAATGAAAACAACAGTTGATTCTCTATAAAGAAATTATGTAGTCATTTTATTACTGCATTACTAAACCTAGAGTCTTCTTTATAGATCTAAATCTACAAGAAAAAGTTCCATTTTATGTAATTCTCTTGATCGTTAGTGACTGAGCTTGATGTATTAATTCTGCGTGGTGTGTGTGTGTGTGTGTGTGTGTGTGTGTGTGTGTGTGTGTGTGTTTGTGTGTATTTGAAGCACATGAAAGTTGCTACATGGAAGAACTGCTTATAAACACATTTGTAAAAGACAATAACTTGCAAGATCAGTAAGAATACTCATTTTATTTTCTAGATAAATAATTTCCATATTTCACCTGAATTGCTAAGTTAATTGTAACTTTACCGATTCATTTTAACGATAAGAAATTTATTCATGCAAAAGGCATATGTTATTTTTTGTGTATATTAGCAATGGTAAATAGATTTGAATGCTTTTTAAAGGGCTTTATTGGGAAACTATGAGCTTATTGAAAACCTGAGTAGAAAAACCTAGAAAAAGTAGAGAGATTTTTCTATGTGGTCCCTTGCTCTAAGCATGTATAATTTCTTGAATCAACATACGCATTTAAGGATTTAATATTCATTGTTACTTATGAACATGGTTCACACATCCATAAAAACAAATCCCTTAGTTTTATGCCTCTTTTTTCTTCGCTTACATTCTGAATAGGGACACAATAACAATGGTATCTGGATATAGCTAAACAAGCTTTATGCTACTAGAGTTTTCTAGTTATGGTGTACAACTGAAGTGAGATGCTATTTACCAGTGATAAGTCACACTCAAAGGCAGAAGGAGACAGAAAAAAAACATAAAATATAATTTCTTTTCCAGGAGTATTTATGTGTGTCTATAGATTGTTCACTTCAACAACTTTGTGCACAAATGAATTTTCAGAGTTTGTATTATAATATTGACAACTTAATACCCTTTTCTAGGAAAAAATAATTTACAGATTCTGCTTTAGTAGTAAGATTAATTTTCAGTTGTAGAACTATAGTGTTTCATGGCCATTGTGTAAACTGACTGATAAGGGTTTGACAATCATTATCACAGGTGTCTGGCTTATTTACCTGAGTCTTACGTTGAAGCTTACGGCATCAGTGCAACGGAAGTTATGGGAAAAGTTGGAGTAAGAAAGAGAAATATTTCTCATAAAAAAATGAAATAAACAGAAGAAAAAAATTAGTTTTCAAGTGGGTTCTGGTGACAATTATTAGCTTATAAGAAAGTATGACTCTGTTGGGTGAAATATGAAACTGAGGATCGATGTACTGACTAGGCCAATTCTGTTTAAGCAAATAATCATTCAAGAAACATAAAGTCAATGTTCCCTAACTTCTAATTACTAGATAATGAGTTAATTCTGGAAAACATGTACAAATGAGACACATGGTTAGGAACAAGTTAAAAGACTCTGTTTAATCTGCCTGTGTGGTTTCAGGTAACCCATTTAAGTCTCAGGACATCAAAAGATAGTCATTTTAGGAGGCAAGGTCAAGTTTCTCCCTGCATGAGCACATATTCAACTGATTCTCTTGCCCTCTTGCATTTTCCCTACAGAGGTGTCTGAGCAAGATGAAGGGTGACATCCAGACTATTGGACAGCACCTACGGCTATGCAGACCAGTATTCCCACTGTCAACTCTCTAATCTCTTTGTGATCTACACTTCAGTTAAGGTCATGATCCCCTGAAACTCAGTCACCCATACTATAACAGTTCAGGAACAGAGAGCACAAGCAGTTGTATATTTACTAAGGTTTCCTAATCCAAGGAACACTTACCTTCTTATTATCCTACTTATTATCCATTTCTTCCAGAATGTAAATGAAATGTTCACTTAATGACTTTTCAATACATCCAATCAAAATGTCTAGTATTCTCTATTGTAATAGAAAATAACTAAGATTTTATAACACAGAAATATGGTATTAGTTGAAGGCCTAGAGGATGAGGATGACAGGCAAAGAAATCACATCACTAATCCTGTGATAAATAGGTATTGAGCTATGGATATTTTCGTACTAGTAGGTAATTGTCTTGTAGAGTATCCCAGTGTTATTGTCTTCCCTATGATCTTACATTTTTATTTAAACCCTTATTCTTATTTAATGTCAGTATAGTTGGTAAGGTTTAGTTATCGGCTCCTTTGTAGCTCAGTGTGCTATAGTACTATACATCTAGGAAATATTTTTTCCTTAATTGATTTGACATAGTACTGTTTATAACATTATTTTCAGGTTATGTATTATGATAAAATATACATGAACAACATTTCATTAGAAACATAATGTATTAGGCAATTAGAGATTCCCTTTAACTACATCTTCCCTATGAGGTACAATATGTGACATAGTGATACAATGAAGATAGCATGATTGGTTTTCTAAACAAATAAAAATATTGGTTAAATATACTAGGTTTGGCCCTTCTTGGCTACATGAGACTTTTTTGTAAAGTGATATAAAAGCAATATTTTAAAAGATATACAAATAAACAAATGACCAAAATTATGCAGATCAGCATGTCAAATACTGTGTTTGTCAACATAAAATAATATGGTCTGGAATATGCAGGATTTCATGAGACATCTTTTCTATGTGGAATGTTATAACATTTTTGCAAATATCTGGAAAGAAGAAGCTTCCAAACAACTATCCTTGGTTGGTAAAATGCCAACAGGGGACATTAATTGGGTCATACAGAAATAAAGTAGATCTCGGCCATCAGATATTCCTTTCAGAAAATCCGTTTAACAAAACTAAATCTCTGTACACCAACTTTGTGGGAAATTTTTCTTTAGGATTTTATCACTAAACCAGGTCGAATGTCTACTTGGGAGACTTTTTTTTTTTTTCAAACAGTGTCCATTATTACAACTACATTACAAAATTACACAGGAGGTTGAAAACATAGCTAAAAGCTCTTGTAATTACAAATAGCATGATTATAATGTAATTAACAAGGTTCTAGCATTTACATACAGAAGCAAATTAGGTTACAAATATCTTTATTAAGCTTGAAATAGGAGGTTTTTCATGTCTAGAATAATACAAATTATTTGGAATAAAAGCAATACAATAATAATTATGAACACAAGGCAAACATGATATCCTTGTGGGAACAAATGTAACAAATTGTATGTTTCTATTGTATTCAGATAACTTGAAATTAAAATTAAAAAGCTATTTGGAATGGACTTTATCACTAAAGAAAGAAACATTATATGGTCAATACAAGAAAATTATACTGAGACAAATTGTGTGTTCTTACATTCCAGTGACCTCTTAGTACTACACACAGTAAGAAGATTATATCTTGCTGCTCTGTTGGTAACATAGGTACCAGTTTTGGCTAATAAAACCATTATATCCATTTTATATACCATATACTACACATAGAATTTAAGTTTACCATATAGATGATTTCCCAGCTAAGTATGATATATAAATAATTCTCATTCTCATAAAATACATAATAATAAAGACTATAATTAATTACTATACTTTGATTACTTTTTTTAGTTTTGTTGCTACCATTAAGATACTTCATCCTATTTTGAGGATGAGTCTGTAAATAGAATGATGCTAATAATAATATGTTTTGCTCTACTTTTTCAGTCTGTTATATGATGATCACCCTGCATGATCTAGAATCTGCATTCAAATTATAACAAGTCCAGAATAACTTATAACTTCACTAATTAAATAGAAAATGGATTGTTAAAATAAACCAACTTCCATTATAGATAATGGTCATGTCCTAGAGTATATAATATTAATACTAACAAATTTCATGTGTAAATAAATAACTTATTGCTTCTTTCCAAGGATTCCATACCTGTGATTGATTAAGGATTCATATGAACTCTGAGTTCCAAAACTGTCAACTCCAAACCAAGTATATGGAAATTAATGCTGGAAAGCTACTAAGAAAATCTATTTCTAAGGCACTGAGAAGAGATCCACATGGTTCTTAACCCTTTCATTAACATTTAAGAAATGGAATTCCTCTCTCACATAACTGTTGCTTTTCCATAGCCTTGCTCTGTTTCATCAGATATATGGTTCAACAATTCAGCGGAGAAATTTTTACCACAGTGTTATTCATTATAATTGCATGAACCACTTTATGTGTATATCTTAAATACATGTGACGTTCTGGTGGTTTGCAGAAAAAAACACACACACACACACACACACACACACATACACACATTCATTTAAGGAGGAAAATAAGATATAATAAGATATAATCCATTCTCAGAATTTTTAAATGTTCAAACCAGGACTGATTCAGGGTATTAGCATTTGAATTTTATGTTAAGCTTAAAATCCCATCTGGGATGATTTCAGAGAATCATAGAGACTGGAACTACAAGCTATTGCTAAAGCTTCTCTTGTCTGACTTCCTTCCCAGCATTGATCATCTAACACCATGCAGTTGAAACTAGAGGGCGAAGGTAACAATGTATCAGCACAGATTGAAACTGTTCATTCATTTTAAGGCTTAAATTATTGCTTACAGGTTCAGAATATGTTATAATTGAGCATTCCCTACCCACTCCTTAAAAAACAGGTCTGAGCCTGAGTCACCCACTGTGCCAGGCAATAGAAAATGCAAAACTTGTACACAAGAATGGTTTTCTTAGAATTCTAGCAATGAGATTCCCACAGTGGATCAGATGTGAAATGCAGAAATGATTCTGAAACTAATAGGCCTTTTTCTAAACTGGAAGGGTACAAAATACCGTTTTATGTAAGGGACACAATTTGAGAGTGATTGAAGTAAATCTAACACCTTATTGACATGGACTGTGAAATGCAGGAACAATGATGTTCTTGGAGATGCTTAACATAAGTACCATCATCAAAAAGTTTCTCAGCTCAAAAAGAAAACAAACGCACAAACTAATAATTCAAGAGGAAAGCTAGATCTGTGTGACTGTGCATTTTGGAAAATCTGTTCTCAAGGGTAGCAATGCTCAGTAGAAATCTTAGTAAGAGAAATCTATCTGGACTTTAGCTCTAGTGCAGTGGGACAGAGGAATGGAAAGTCCTGATGTTGGATGACAATATGTATTCAGCTCATTTTGCTATGTAGTTGAAATAGTGACTGGTTACTGTATAGGTAGGGTCTACCTACTTCTATACATCCTCTGTGGACACTACCCGATATTATGCTATTTTGCTTTGCATGTAGCACAATATACTCTGAAAGAAGTAAGTAGATGGGAAATCTGATTCAAGTTCCTAAGAGCTATAAGAGAAAGTTGCTGGCACAGGGATGTAATACACTTTCCAGGCTAGGGTAGACTTAACATTTAAAGCAAGTGTTCCTATGCAGGCAGCACTTACAGCATATACTGAAGCTGGCAACACAACTATGATTTCTCCTCCTTAAAACCTCATAAGACCTCCTCTTCAAAGAGATTTATGAATAATGTGAACTAAATAATTCATGAGCTTGCAGATCCCTGTCCAAATAGCCTTTTCTTTTTCAAAGTTTCAGTTTGTAGAACTGTGATCAAAGCCTTCATCAGTCATGATAGTCGCATTTGTCCTCACTCCAAACAAACCGTATTTGCATGTGAATGTTTTTCATTGAAATGAGATATATAATATGCCAGCCAAAGCCCAACTAAAAGGCATTTTATGCCATTTAAATTCAGTCAAATTAAAGGCTGAATGCAACCTAAAAGGTCTACTCTCAGAACAGTAATTTGACACATCATAAATAAGAACCATTTTTTGTTCGCATAGGTTCAGCACTTGTCAGAAAATTGTACACAGCCATATTAACAAAGAGTTGCCTCTTAGGGAGAAATAAACTAAAAGGAAAGCCTCGTGTGTAAAGCAACAAAACACACAAACAAACATTGTGCTGTGGTTCAAAATTGACATTTTCACTGACATTTACAGAAGAGCACAGAAAACATTTTAACCTATTTCAGTGCTAAGAGGAATGGTCAAACATGTTTTTTGTTTAAAATTTAAACTATAAATCATGTTTAGGAACAGGGTTGTTAATGCTTAGTGACAAGCACGTGTCTGTTAACTCATTACCTTAATTCCTACTTCTGCAGAGTGAGAATAAAGGGGGAACGTTGGATACATAAGAAATGTAAGTGTCTAAAGTGAAAAACTCAAATACTTGGGGAAACTGACACACACCTCTGAAGAACATGATGGTTTAGAAATCTCTTTTATTACTGAAGATTATAAACAGATTTTTATAGCTAAATTTAATTCTTGATGACTGAAATTAAGTTGATTACTGCATTTAGCAAAGAGCAAGAATTCAGAGGATAAAAGAATTGTATTGAATATGAATAAACAAGCAAATAAACAAAAAATAGAATTGATATTATTTATATTTCACCATGCATTTACTTTTAAATTTTTTAATATTCATGCTTTTTATTTACATTAAGATCAACCTGTTTAGTTTTCTGCAAGTAGTAGGTTCTTTTTCATGTTTGCATTTTCAACAACATGGAATCAAACACCGTAGTTTTCATATTGTGTAAGAAATGTTTTTATGGTGGCTGTAAAAGCTAAGTTTATTTTTGTATTGAGACTTGCTTGTATTTTGTATTGAGACATGCTTGACAGTCCATTGCTTTCTATTAATACATCTAGATATCAAATGCCAACACCCAAAGTCTATTCATAAACTCACATTCCTTAGCTGCTTGAACATTTAATGGCAGAAACACTTTCTGGCTACTTTAGCCTTCTGCTAGCTAATGAAAGGAGTCCTTAAATTTTAAGAAAGGATTTTCTGTTTTTTCATAGTTATGAATAAAAATGCATTTTCAGAATATGGGTGTAATAGAGTTATATCTGATAAATGTCACATGATAGGAAGAATTGGTAGATGAGATAAAAATCTGAATTTACTGAAAATCTAATTTTTCATATTCATGCTACTTGAAAGATTTAAGAAACAATGAAAAGTCTTATACTTTCAAATAGCAAATCATAGCGAGTTGTATTTTTACAGATGCTATGCTAAGCTACATGTTTGTATACTGAAAATTATGGGAAACTATAACAAGCTGCGTAACTCTAACAGGTAACACTGAATGTATGTGCATCACTAAAGGATGAAGTTCACATACAATCTCTAAATGTGCATTTTCACCATGAGAATAAGGATAGTTGTTGCCTCTTGGTTGAAAAGGACAATTAAGTTAAAAAAAAAAAAGTGGCTCAAAACAAGTAACATCAAAATATAACAGATAGTGAATTTCATTTTTAAAAAATGATCTGTCAGTAACAATTGTTTTCCACAGCTTATTTTATAATAAGCCATAAATGTCATTCAATATTATAAGGATAATTGCTTATCTTACAGAATATCAGCTTTATAACATTTGGAGCATCTAAGGAACTTTATCAAGCATTTCTTTTGTACCTAAGAGACTGAACCCTAGAATTCTCACAAATTTTTCAAAATTTTTGCTTTCTGACTTTATCTTTCAGAGGAAGGAATAAGGAATCATATAGTGTATAACTATGAATATAAATTATATGGAAAATAAAATAAACTAATGATAGAATTTGAGGTCTATAAATACATGCTTATGTATAATCATATATAGATATATGAATCTAAAATAAATCTTCATTAGAATACACTAAATACTATAAAGAATCTAATTGTTTCTTCTGTTGTCACTAAAAATACAATTTATAATAGGTCTAAAATTTTTTCATGAAAATAAATAGAAATAAATGTGTACAGGCTTTCACATGATGACCTAGATTTCTTTGGTTCCCTATAACAACTTGTAAATTGCTTTCTTAGATATTGAGAAATGTATCTGGTTTTTATATTTCTGTTACAGATGTCTTCAGTTCTGAAGCAGATGCATTCATATGTAAATAATCATCGTAAACAAGTCAGTATATGGAAAATATCTAATACTCTAAGGAGATGAGGCCAATTCGCATGCAAAGGTACTGACTATAGGAAAACAACAAGGAATGGCTCGTGGCAAAAACATAATACATCAGTAGGAAAGTGAATGCTAATGAGAAGAAGCCGAAGGGTGAGGATATAGGGATGTATGTTGCAAGAATACACCATGAGGGCAGATGTAGAGAAATGATTATCAACTTTAGACCCCTGGAGCAACATGAATGAAATCACATCCTTGTGTTCAGGGAAATAAACTAGACAACTTGGATAGAAATAGAGGCTTTAATTATCTAAAAGTAAATTGGGAGCAACCCATGGTAATACTGAAGTAGGTTATTATAGAACACAATGTAGAGTTAATTCACAAATCAGTTTGTTCAAAAACATCAACAGATGGGTTTAATAATAGACACAATGAATCAGAAATGAATAAAAACTGCTCAATGGAATATTATCTGACCAATTCTAATCATATTATTAGATATACTGCAGAAAACAAAGTGACAGAGAGGTGCTTACTTGTTTGAGGATACATGGGCTAACCCTATTGAGAAATAAATAGGAGGTCACACTAACAGATCATGTACATATTTTATGGTCAGTATCTTGGTTTGTGCCACTCTGCACAAATTGTATGAATGAGAAGATATTCACTAGAATTAATGATGTTAACTGTGAGGGGAAATCAATATGAAACCAGTTAGTAAGTTTCTTTGTATTTAAATTATATTCTAATTAGCTCATTTCTTGTTCAGACTTTTGAATGGAAATTTTTAGGGGTCAGATACTAGACTTTTCAATGTGTCGATGAATATTTAATAAGCTATGCTCACATATGATGGGAGAGGCATTAAAACAATGTCTCAACATGCAAAGTTCAAAAACACATATATGAAGGTCCTACATGTTGATAATTAAGGACTATGTATGCATTTTGCATAATCAAAAGCTCACAAAAACACAATGGAAATATGGAGACCATTATTTAAGAAACCCTTTTATATTGCATTAAGATTGTCTAACAGTGGTTTATAAACTGTAAGGAAAAAACCCCTTTGGGGTTGAACAACCCTTTCACAAAGATTGCCTAAAACCTGCATGTCAGATATTTACATTATAATTCATAACAGTAGTAAAATTCCAGTTTTGAAGTTGCAACAAAAATAATTTTATGATTGAGGGTCACACCAACATAAGAAACTGTATTAAAGGGTCACAGAATTAGGAAGTTTGAGCGACACTGGGATTCTAAGTAGTATCCTTTGTCATGTTCATATAATGTGTATGTCCTTAGTGTTCCATCTAGTTTTACACCACCAGTTTCCAACACAAAGTGATGTGAAAGAGTTAAAATATCTGCTTTCAATTTTTCATTTCTAATATGGCAGTGATGTTAATTGCTAACTTTTAAATTATAGTAAAGCTGTAAATGAGTTGATAAAATATACAGGAACAGGTTATGGAGTAAGGTATTCTAGATGGAAAGTTTATGACCTTCATAAACTCATAGGTTAAACTCTTACTTCTTCTATGATAGAGTCAGAATAGTAGGCCTTGGCTATTTCTGGGCCTGTCTAGACCACAAACAGATTTCAAATACAACCTAAGCTATTTAGCGAGACCATGACTCAATATAAATGTAAATTTTTTTTAAAAAATAAATCAAGTAATAACAGGATCCTACTTAAAAGGATAGATGGAAGCTATCACTGACAATGGTAGAGAACTTGCTTACAATGGACAAGACTCTAGATTTAATTCCCAGAAATGGAAAACAAATCTTAGGAACTCAGAAAGGCTTTATTTATTTTTTTGATTTTAATGTCTAATAAATACCACACTTGCTCCGTATCAGTCATATATTGAACTCTAAAACACCATAATAGAAATAAGATTCTATTGTTTTTCACTATATATATATATATATATATATATATATATATATATATATATATATATATAATCACTTTCTGTCTCTATTTAATGAGGGCATGCAAAATTATTTAACATGACAAATTGATCTAGACAAAATAATAGAAAATACTATATGATACCTATCCCATATTGAGTTATTTTACTTTATAAGGTAAATATTCTCTAATTTAAAGTAGATACGAAACTAGTAAATCACTTCACCTTTAAAATGGGAATAAAAAGGAATATGCAACTAAATCCCATAATTGATAAGTAAACAAATTTTGCATTATAGCTTTTTGGAGTGATTGAACCCACTGACTCTACAGAATACTGTGATCTTGGAAAAAGCCTAACACCAACCCACTCAGTTGAAGACAATTCTGTGTGTTCTATTTGTGCTTGTTATCATAATATCCCTTTCTTCAATGTAATGTGAGTGTGTTGCTTTGAAAAGAGTGATACAGATTCTGTCCATGTTGTATGCTTTGATGAGAAATTAACTCTGGGCAATGAGAGACCTGAAGCAGAAGAATCACATGTGGTTCACAGCTAAAGCTATATATATAAAGAAAGACAATTAAAACTAAATTAGAAGAGGAAGAGGAAGATGCCTACAGTTCCAGAGGTGTTCTGACAATCTCCTTTCAGTAGCAAGATTCCTTAGATTTCCATTCAGTAAGCCTATTTTGAAGAATACAAATTACTGTGCCTTTCCTGTGACAAGAAATATTATAAAGGGATGAAACATACAGAAGTGGAAAGATACAAGGGGCAGAAATATGTACTAGGTTCTAGACAAGTGCTATGAACGCAAATAAGTGAAGCAGTAGCTATTTGCTAGATTCTTTCAAGGGTGGGACATTGTTAATTTCAGTTGCATTTTGATGAATTTACTTTCTAGTAAATGAAGTTTAAAAAATCAAGTTGTCAAATTGCAAAAATGACAATAGAAATTCCTGAATTAATTCTCTAAACCAGGACTGGCTAGTAGAATTGATTTTGAAATGTATAAATACCAAAAAAAAATGTTTTAGAAATATTTCAAAGAATGTGCACAATAATGTTCTTGTGACTGCATAGACGAAGAATGCCCAGAATGACAGCTGACTACTCTGTGTAGATCTGCTTCTATGGATGCTTGAAGAGAAAAACATTTTAAAACAATATAATTGTTACTCTTATGGCTATGCCCAGTGTCACCTATAGGTTCATGATTTGATAACTCAGCTTGCGGAACCATTTGGGCATCTCGGGAATCTTTTCAGATATGTAATCAGGCCAGAGGAAGTGCGTCACTAAAGCTTATCCCACAGTTATGTGACAAACTCTTGATGCAGTTTCCCATCACTATGACCTCTGCCATGCCTTCCGTTACCTGCTGGACTGTAATCCCAGGAAACTGTCAAAGAAATCATTCATTTAAGTGTTCTACCAGGTGTTTCTCACAGCAACACATATGTAACTACTACAATTGTAAGGTCTACTGTTTTATGTTTCCATTTGCATTTTAGCTACAAAGACGCCTATCTTTATTTTAGAGCTTTCACATCTATTGAGGTGTCTGGTAGTTAGATTGTATATGTAAATATTAGACCAATGAAATATCACATGAAGTGCAAATTGAGATATTACTGTGCTGAAATCCTTAGGTTTCACTTTTTATTTTTATTTTAGAAGGAATCTATCCCACACTCTCATAAGGTTCTTTATTCCATTAGAAAATTGTTTTTCTCCAGTCACTTACTTGTTCTTCAGTCACTTACTTGTTCTTGTGTTGATAAACTGATTATTCTCCTTGTATGAATGGATTTTGCAAATTATGCTAAAACTTTCAGACCTACACATGAAAGACTTTTAATTCTATGTAGTAGGTTATTTGAACTCAATAACAGAATATTAATCTTTTCCATAGATATTGGAATGGATGATGGAATTCACAAAAATACCCTAATTTCACTGATTTAATGCTAATTTGGTAAGTTATCCAAATGCCACTTAACTCTTTGATACTTAAGGGGACAATTCAATGACGAAAGTTTTTATGACTTTTCAAAATTGCATCATAATGTTAGATCAGTTAAACAGATATAAGATATATGCTAGTAAATGAATCTTGCAAATTCCTAATGTGCACATATACATAATTGCATAATAATATGATAGCATACTTAATTTTAACTTAAAATATTATTGGTATACATGTGCACGTGTTTGCATGAATTTTAGTAAAATATATCAAATACAAAGTTAAACACAGAAGCTCTAAATTATTATTATTATTTTTATATCTGAAGATGAGAAACGTCCATTTCTACTAAGGAAACAATAATTATTGTTGACCCATTCAAGTCTATCAATTTTATGTCAGATGAATTAAAAAGGGCCTTGCTGATCAAGTTTCAGTAGTTATAACATCGCATTAAAAGAGGGTGCTTAAATGCATGAGCATGTATGGTCATGAACAAAGGCAAGAAAACACACAAACATAAACTCTTAAGTTCATCTGTCAGCAATGTCAAAAATAAAATAGTTAATTTCAAGAGGACATGAACAGAAGAAACAATTTTCCTGCATATATAGTAAAATTCTTTAATGTAGAAAGTCATTGAAGAAATTTGGCTGTTGAAATAGTTAATTATTTTTTAAAAAAATACTATGTGCTTCTCTCATCTGTAGCTCTCCTCTCTCTCTCTCTCTCTCTCTCTCTCTCTTCTCTCTCTCTCTCTCTCTCTCTCTCTGTAGTGTTCATGTAGAGGACAGGAGGTCATTGAGTTCATCTTGTTAAGTGAAAGCCTCTTGTTTGTCTCTAAATATCTTTGAGTAGTTGGTCCTTGAACTTCCAGGAATTTTTCTGTCTCCATTTTCCATTTAGATGTTGTACAGCCATCTCTCTATCTTGTATTTACTCTTATAACTAAAAAGAAAACTACAGAAAAAGAATATCATAAATTGCCTCAAATGAAAACAAAATGAAATAAACAAAGAAACAAACAAAAATTTTGAAAAGATATTTTCATTTGATTGGATAACTAATACTAAGGTATGTAGGCCTATGAATTCATTTCAGATATTCATAGTATTTTATAAACTTTTTTGAAAACATAAATGAGAGAAGAATGTAGGAATATAAATGAGGAAAATGGAATGAAGAAAAATAGCCCAATGTGGTGGTAGTATAAATTTAAGAAATAATTTTCAGGATCTCTGCATAGATTCATATTACTTTCTCTCAAATTATGACTGAAAGAATGAATGAATTTCAAGGAGATAAAACGTTAATGTAATCCATGACAGAAATGATCTAGCTGCAATATCATTTATATTATGTGTGAAGGAGCAGAATGGGAACACTAAGTATCTGCAGTTAGAAACCTAGATCAAAATATAGAATCAGGACAGTAAGGTATCTATGAACGTCAATTTGTGTTTATTATATCTAACTTGAATTGTGAAGACTCGTACGATGTGTTTTTATTTATAAAACTATTCCAAGAAAATATAACAAAATGAAGTTCTAAAATAATATACAATACTTTGAGAAGATCATCTACAGTTTACTGAGTACTCTGGCTGTCACCTGCTGTCTGTTTTATAGGACACCCCAATATATACATGGAAAATGTTAAACACTTATGAATTCATAATACTTTGGTAGACAATAAGCCTATAATAATCTAAAAGCAACGCAAAAATTACTTTTTATATTGTGTATTTTATATTTATATTGTAATAAACAAGTGAAAGATATCATCTATCATTAATATGTGTAATGAAAATATGAACCACAAGGAAATCCAATGATCAAGATTGGGGAAATCTTCAAGTTTTAGTATACTACTACTAAATCTATCTGAAATTTAGATTGATGTAATCATTTTAAAAGTACACTTACAGTATGTAGAATGTCAATATTTAAAGTGAAGGCTATGTCTTCGCTTAAGATTAATTTATGTATATCCAAGCTATGCCCCATCATTATTGCACAGAAACAAGAAATACTTACAATATATATGTGCTCCTTAAAGAGAACTGGAGTGATAGTGCGGTCGTATGTCACCAGTTTAAGTAGAAAAAGCCAGGATGGGTAAATCATATGTGAGGTGTAATCTGTTTATATTAGAAGATGTTACTAAAAAGTGCTGAGGACTATGAGTATCTCCGATGCTAAATAGAGTCTTCCTGACAGAGATACGAATTTTGTAACTGGGAAATATTAGTTCATCAGCTATATTGTTCCCCTTTCTTACTGAATTTTCATCTTTAAAGAGAATGTCTACATGGCCTGTAGGAGCTGCCCTTAGTGGCTGGGAAAGGAATGTAGCCACTTCAGGTGGAAACTTTGAAGGCCCTTTTTTTTCCTTAAGCCCTGGCATACTGTCCCTGGACAGGTGTTAATGCTCCAGGAAGAGATAGCCTTTAATATTAGCACACCAAAAAATGAATCTGCACTAGAAGAGCTAAATTTAGCCAGCAAGAGCCTCCAAGCCATTGGTGGCTCAGATGTTCCTTTTAAATGCTCTTTGTAATCACCTCAGGTTTTACAGGTTTGCAGGCCACCAGGAGGAATGATGCTGGCTCCATCCTAGATCCAGCCCCATCCTAGATCGCATCTGCATACCAGGAAGGCCCCTGCTGAGATGACTGGCCCTTAAAGTCTTCAACAGGCACCAACTCTCTCTCTCTCTTTCTTTGCAAGGCTCCATTCTAGCAGTGTTCCCTCCTACCCCATCCTCCCCTTGATATTTACACTGTTAAATTCTCTCATTAAAAACGCTTCTGCATTTTATTTCTAAAGCACAATTGTGAGTGTCCTTTCTTAAAGCGTGTAAGCCTGCCATGTCTGTCTCCCATAAAGAATGAACTACCTTGTTCATTTGCCATAAAGAATGAACTATTCTGTTCGTTTGCCATACTTTTCCTTTTAGCCTGAGCAGAGTCCCACTAATCCATCTGCAAAAAAGCCTGGTTCCCTCTGCAAAAATGGTATTAATAAACTTCAGATCTACACTATCCATGGGGTCTCAAATGGTAGAAATGATATAGGAGTTCATTTTAAGAATTATATGAATTGACATTTCGAACTTGGAGCCTTCCCACTTTGAGTGTTCTTCAGGGAACATAAGGGAGGTAAGAAACAAACAACGAAGGAGAACTATTGTCCCAACTAATTTGAACTGCTTTTGAAACACTAAAACTACTCTTCTTTCTTATTAGTTAGTGAGATATAACATTTGAGGACACTATGAGTACTCAGTCAATATAAATCACATTTGAAGGCCATTAAACTAGTTAAGATGTCTTTTTGCATATGCCAGGCAAGCTGTGATGGAGTCCTGAAATAAAACTTGTCAGGGAAAATGTAAATAAGAAAGCAAAAGTGTCTACTGGAATGGACATAAAATACTTTGTTGTTCTCATTCATTTTTATAGATATGTAACATATCACAAATCTCAAAACAAAGCAAGTAAAACAAAGTAGAAATAAATATTTTAGTGTCTGTAGCTATATTCATATTGAATATTTTAAAATTCATGCACTATGACAGTCAGTCACGTTACCATTGTATCATACCACAGACTCAGAAGCTTAAACAGAGGTTTATGTGATGACTGTTCTGCAGTGGTTGGCCAAGATGAGGGTAACAATTGCATTGCTTTTCCTAGGGCTTGTCTCTGGCTGCCGGCATCTATCTTTCAGCTGTATCTTCCATGATCTCTGGTATTCCTTCAACACATAAAGGCAATTGGTCCTATTTCTCAGCCCCTGCCATGACCTTTATGAGCCCATTTAACAAGAATTTCCTCTTTACAAGCTTTTCTCTAAATATAGTCAACCTGGATAGGAGGAATTCAGTATAGGAAAGTCAGAGCAGAATTCAATGTGTAAAATCATCAACTTTTGCTGTTTTAAAATCATTTTAATATTTTAATTAATTATTAATTAATCATTTATGTTTTAATGTTCTGCTGACAATTGTTTTGCGAACAAATCTATTCCTTGGTAAAATTTTTTGGTTCCTTGGTTAATTTTTAAGAAACAATAAATTTAGGGTAGAGGTGTTAAAAAAAGCTCTAAAATTGCAGAAAACAACTGAAAGCATTCTCTCTATTATGTAGTTCTCAGTAAAATGTATGGCTTATCTTGAAATGGTTTTTTAGAGTTCAGAACAGCTCCAGTGGGAGACAGTGGTGCAAGGTACCCTTTCATCTTGCATTCTCAAGTGTGTCCAGTGAGCTTCATTCCAGTGAAAGTGAATTATAACTGGGTCAATGCTGTGGCAAGACTACTCACTAAATATTTCCTTAGAGGATTAAGAACACGAATAACAGGATCAGAGTAACTAAAGAGAAAGTTTTTCAATCACTGATTATAAGTCAATGAATGTCTTGGATTAATTATGAGTTTAATAAATTTACAAAAGAAAAATTTTAAAACATACAAACGATTTTATAAAACAAAAGGATATTTAAAACTTTAAGTAGTTTCAGTTAAAATGGAATTAATGGATCCTAAAATATTAAAAATCTACTCTAGCAGTTGTAAAATGCTTAATGTCTTTCAATATTTTCTTTATCTTGCTACCTGACTTCATACTCATTTTCATGTATTCAATGACTAACATTACCTTTTAGTGTCATAATTTCAAGTATTCATGTAACTGGTTCTTGAAATGGAATCAACTAAGACAGCCTAAGGAACCTGGAAAATGTGTTTTAAAGGTTAGGCTGAAAGACAGCATGCACATAATCTGAAAATCAGGGTCTTGGAACTGGACTTTGCAAAGCCTGTAAAAGACTTCTTTTTCTCCCACAAAGCCCTCCTCATTCAACCCTATTCCTAACAACATGTAGCAGCCCAGTAGAGAAGAGTCAGATTGTAATAAGCAATCACTACTCTGCATAAATGCTCCAGACAGCACATGTTTTGTGAAAATCAGCCATCAAGATCATGACCCAAAGACATAGGAAAACTTGTCTTCTTGACAATCAGCAATATAATCTACTCATGGGCAAAAGAAATTAGGTAGCATATGGTTATATTTTTATCTTATATCTAAAAGTCTTTCTCCTCATCAGTTAAGGTGCTGTAATATCGATTTCCACTCTGTCAGCCTCTATTCCCTCTATATCTCTTTTCGCTGTTTCCATTCAATTCTCTTTTAATTTTCCCAATCAGTTTGAGCCTTCAGTACCTGTTCATGGGATTTATTGAGCTTATGTAACCTCCTATAATGGTAGCAACTCCATATTATAATTCTTTTGTTTCCCAAGCAGTGAACTCTGAGAACTTGCTAAATATTGCATGTTGTTTACTGTTCTTGAAACTTTCTTTACTTTTCATTCTCCACAAAAATGCTTTTCTTACAATACTGGTACATGCTACCACATTCAATCTGCATCTCCCAGGCAGGCAAGTCACCGAGGTTGACCTCAGAGCCACAAGCCTTCTGATTCTATCCATCACTAATTTATCAATCTGAAACACTAGAAAGCTCTGTTATCACCTTTCCCAGGGAACACACTCCTGAAGAGATGCAAGCCTTATTGATAGCCTATTGCCTTTCTCCTGTGACATTCTGTAGTGATTTTCAGGATAAGGCTTCAAAGACTTTGCCATTTTTTTTTAACCTAGATAGAATCTGAACCCTAACTTTGTACTTTCTAATTAATTTTAGGCTTGGCATAATTTTATTTGTTCATTTCCACCACACTACTAAACGTCTATTATTTCAGTAGTGACATATCATGCATGCCTTCTGGGAAGAAAAATTGACACTATTTTCCCCCACATTGTCCTCAGTTGCTACCTGTAAACCCCATTTTATTTTATTAGGCTTTTCTGTACATTAATAAGTGCTTCATAAAGAAGCTTCTCATTTCTACTATCTTTTACAATCAAATCTATACAACATATCTTAGAAATTCCTAAAGAATAGCTCTAAACATGTCATAGTTTGGCTATTCCTTTTTATTTTCAATATAAAAGTTCATATCGTCTTCCAAGTCATGTTCTGCCTTCTATAACTATTCAATTCACTCATCAATAAATCTTGATAATAGTAGCACCTGCAAAAATTTCTAAACAGGTTTATTTGTCCTGAAATTCACGTACACACGCATATATAGTATATAATTTCACTATATATATAATCAGAATATACATATACATATATACATATTCTCCACAAAATGTATGTGTGTGTGTGTGTGTGTGTGTGTGTGTATACACACACACACATATTTGTTACATTTTCTTTATGTTTACAACACTTTATTTTTTTGTCTTTATACTATTTGACCTAGATTTATTAAGATGCAGTAACATTCAGTATAAGTAAATTCCACAATTTATCTCATTCTGTTCTCTTATGTTATTCACGTCTATATATTCACTGCTACCACTTTTCTTTCAGGCAATGTCTCTTGAATTTTAGAGGACTGAAATATTTTTCACTAGATCTTTTGCCTTCCTAAGCTTGAGATACATCAGTATTGCTGCATACTGATTATTCTTTCATGCTTATTGACAAGTGGCAATTTGCCACATATATTTAACCCTATTTTTTTATCCAAGTCTTGATAGGTATTTAGGTTTTATATCACGTGGCTAAAGTTTTAAGCAATTTTGAAGGAATTTTCCACAGTGACCATATCATTTTACATTAGAATTCACAGATTTTCTGAGTTTGCCAATATCCACTATGATCAACATTTTTCAATTGGGATTACATAGTAAATATGCCACAGTATCTTATTGTGATTTTAACTAATCCTGCCTTCCACTGTACTACTCTGAAGTATTTGTGCATTTACTTCTTTTGTAATACTCATATTTATTTTGGTGAACTGACTGTTCATTGCTTTTGCATTTTTTCAATAGAGAATTTTTTTTGTCATTGAGCTGTCAATAGTTTTACATATACACCTGGAGCATATGATGAAAAAGTCCTTATTAGTCATAGTGTTTTACGATTTGTGAAATCAGATTGAAGAATGAGGTATAACAAGTTGATATCCCAGGTAGATTTATGGGTTAAAGAGAATTATATGGTCTATATGTGCTTCACAGATTTCATTTTATATTTTCAGAGACATAATAAAATATCTTTCCCTGTCTTCTAATATAAAGAAGGAATTAAGTACATCACATATTGCTTATGACTTGTTCATAGTGTTCATATGCTTATGTCCTTCTTAAAATTTATAGCTAACATCTTTCTTGTATTATCTTTAAGAAAACACCCATTATTAGTTAATGCAATATTCTCTCTGTATATATATTAGAGAATATTAGAGAGTATATATATATATATATATATATATATATATATATATATATATATATATACACATATATATATATATACACATATATATACATACATACATATACATATGTGTGTGTGTATTTGTAAATATGGATGTATATACGCATGTTTGCATTATTTTGGCAGGAAAAGAGTTGGAACCCAGGACTTGCACCCATAAAGCAATCAGTGTACTTAAGAGCTATATACAGAGAACATTTTTCATGTCTATTTTGAGATAGGTTGTCAGCCTATTACATAAGCTGTCTTTTACCAAGCTCTGTATCCCACGCTGGCCTTGAACTTTTGATCCTCCTGCTTTAGTCTACCATGAGTCTAGAATAACAAGCTTGCTTCACCATACCTGGCTAATAATTGTAAAAGTACATGTAAAATAACTTGAGGTAGAAAACGTAGCTTTCCATTGCATTATAAACATGTTTAACACTGACAAGATGTAAAGAGAAATTTAAATATAAATGGACTAAGATAAAACATTATCATTTCATTATTAAATAGAATAAATTGACAACAGAAGGAATTGCGCCTGTATTTATGCAGCTAGCTCTTGGGCCATATTCAGCAGCTGCCTGTATATCTCATGTATCTAAAAATGTGTGCTTACATGGATAGAATTCAACTTGCTGATGCCTTTAAGCATAAACAAATATTGGTAAATTTATATTTAAAATCTTCATAGTCAAATAAAATCATATGAATGTTTAAATTGGGACCCCAATTATACTCATTCTTTATATGTAATAGATAGAATGTGTTAGTAGCACTTACATCACTTTATTAGAGTGCTCTTTTTATTAAAGATGATTTTGTGGAATTTTTCACTCAGAGAATAACTGAATAGATGATGTACTTCCAGTGTCACCTCTGCACCAGATAAGAGTAGGATCATCCATTACCAACCTCTTTCACTTGAATATATATTTAGACTACATTCTTATTCAAAAATGGTTATAGTAGCTAAAATACTAAATAAGAACATACTTCTTACAGTCTTTCCTGCCTAGATGTATGAAATTATAGAGATCAGAATTTGACAGTCCAATGCGATGTACCTATTTAGTGTCAGTAGCATCCATGCTTCTATGTACTGGATCTCTGGGTTTCAAATATTAATTCTCATCAACCTAGTTTGAGGGTGTGGCTAGTGATCCTACACTGGCTTTAGTTTAAGTTCAATAGACTTTAGAACTCGGTTCAATTCATCTCCCACCTCAGTTTCATTACTTAAGAACAGTGTTTTCTGGGTGGTGGCGGCACATGATTTTAATCCCAGCACTCTGGAGGCAGAGACAGGCAGATTTTTTTTTTGTGTGAGTTCGAGAGGCCAGCCTGGTCTATAGACTGAGCTCCACACCAACCAGAGTTACAACAGAGAAACTCTGTCTGGAAGAAAAAAAAGAACAATATTTCCTCCTTTGTTAAAGAAATAGATTTGGTATTTTTAGGGAAACAAAGGAAGCATGTTTATAGGATCTGGAGTGTTCACACTCTGTAAGAGTAAGCACATACTCTTACAGCATGATATTAAGTCTAGGATGGAAAGAGCCACAAAATGTGCCCAGTCTAACTTTGAATCAATTTTTGCTGGCATTAGCAAGATATATATATATATATATATATATATATATATATATATATATATACACATACACACACACACACACATACACATACACACACACAAATATATATATATATATATATACACACACACACACACACACATACATACACATACACACATATATATATACTTGTATATATACATATATATGTATATATACATAGGAAAAAATTAAAGTGTGAGCATAAATCAGACATTCTGCTTTGAGATTTCACCCAGTCAATAGAGGATTTTCAGCAGGTAAGTCTTTTAAATAAGTGATCAGTATGACCATTCAAATGGTAAAACTCTTAGGTGCTCAGATCTTCTTGTTTCTGTAATTTACATGTTTATAGTGCTGTAGAAAATAGCTCCCATGCCCAATCACCAAGACAGCAATTATTTTTTCCAAAGACTGTCAGATCTAAATGGTATAACATATCCATATATATAATTGGACATATCTATACCTTATAGTTTTAAAAATTACTAAACATTAATAGATATCATTTGTAAGCTTCTGTCAATATTACTCTAGTTTTTGGATATGTCTATCCTGATCTAACAACTGGGATGGATATATGTGTGATTTGTGTTCACTCTTCAATTTTTTTCCTTTGTACCTAACAGTAGCAAGAAGATACTTGGAAGTACACATGACCATTTTCTTTTGGGTACTAGGAAGATGTAGGTAATTTGAAAACATTGTCTCATTAAATGCTACTCTATTTATTCAGTCAAAAGTATTTGACCTTTAGCATTATAAAGAATAGATCAGTGATTCCTTGTAGCACAAACCTCTACCCCATATTACATACACAAATGGAGATTTGAGATGTTATAATATCAAAAGCATCAGTGAGAATAAGTAGGGCAGGATCAATATTTTATGTTTGAAGTTATTAGATTTTTCACAGGGGTTCTATTTATCAAAAAAGGCTTGCATGACATTCATTCTTCTTCTACCTGTTAGTATAGAGACAGCATAGTATAAGTAAATCAGACAGCTATAAAGAACATTACCATGCTGGGATAATTTGAGTAAACCCACTGGAGAACTTTGAGGTCTTTGGATAAAATAATAGCCTATCAATTCACCCACTCTGTTCCCTACTCTTCTGAGGAAAGAAAAAACTAGTGAAGTTAAATATTTAGAATGTAAGTATTCATAAAGCATGCTTTTGTGATCTCACATATATATTATTTACGGATTTCTCACAAGTATTTTTGTTATCTTCATATTCCCTTCACTGCATAAGCATGCTGTGTTCGCTAAACATGCAGCTTTTTTATAATAATGCCTTTTCTTAAATATAAAGACGAAAATGCATTAGCACATATTCATTAAGACATGAGATGAGTTTTATCTTTACACGTTACTCATGCCTACTAAAGATCTCTTAACTCTGAAGACATATTTATTTCCCTATCAAGAGTCAATATTTCATCCTCTTGAAATAAAGATAAGAGATGACATACAAAACTCCCACTAATATGTTAGAATCCAGGTCTTGTTGGTATTCTATAACTATACTAACTAGTATTTTACACTAATTGGCTTTTAATTTTAATAAATATTTGGAGTTAATGTTATTTCATTTAATTGTTATGATATCAAACATAAATTTAAAAAATTCAATTTTTTGTTGCAATAATTTTTTTAGGTACTCTATTTTTTAATTAAACTATATGGAATGCTGCAAAATTCTTCATGTCTCAAAATTTAGCTTATAGAACACCTTTAAACTAAAAGATGCTTTAGGAAATGTGGAAAAGTTCCAATAAAGTAAGTAACTACATGGGAAAAAACAATGGAAGATATACTCATGATTATTTAAAGGACTCACAGTGATTCAGTTCTCAACCTAACTAATGTTGCAACCTACTTTCCTCATAGATTAGTGACTACCCCAATCTTCAACAGAGAGGCTCCTTAAGACTACTGAAGGAAGTAGATACAAAGACCCAGGACCAATCAAAATGCAGAGCTCAGGAATCCCTAGGAAAGAAGTAGAGAAAGGATTGCTGGGACTAAGGAGTAAAAGACACTAGGAGAACAAAACCCATGGGGTCAATTGACCAGCACTCTTAGGGGCTCCCAAAGTCTTCAGTAGCAGATATGGAAGCTTCTGGGTGTGTGTCTCTGAACCTCTTGGTCTCCCTTGAGTTCCTTGTCAGCCCACTGGCTTGCCTAGTCCAACCTTTAAGTACAGAATGGTGCCTGACCCTGTTCCATCTTGTTGTGCCATGTTTGAGCAGTAACCCTAGGAAGACTGCTTTTTCTTGGGGAAAGGCAGGGGAGTGGGAGAATAAGGGGTAGATCTGGGGAAGAGGAGTGCTGGGGGGGGGGGAAGCTGGGAAAAGTGAAGGGAATGTGAAAAGGTGTTGAAATGTATTATATGAGAGGAGAAAAAATTTTAAAATTCTAATAAAAAAGTTAATTATGCCATGGTGACCTCCAACCATGAAATTATTTTCGTTACTATTTCATAACTGCAATTTTGCTACAATTATGAATCATAATATAAATATCTGATATGCTGATGTTCTTAGGAGACCCCTGTGAAAGGGTCATTTGATTCCCAAAGGAGTCACAACTGTTGGGTTGAAAACCACTGATAGAGCTTGTGTTTAGGAAGTCAATGATTTTAGAAATTTTAAAAATATATTTCCTTATGTTTGTCATTAAAACTGATCAAATTAGTCAGCTCTTAACCTATTTTTCTCACATATATTTTACAACTTTAATATTCTGGGGTTTAAGCACTTTCCCGCTCCTGTCGTGGCAAGCAGCTGTTGAGGCCGACTATGGCATTTTGCTGTATCATTTAATTTTTCAACATAGCTTTATGTAATAAATATGTTGTCAGCCTGTCTATTTGTGTCACTCTGAGACACATGAGGAATGAGGCTCCAGGAGCAGCAAAGTAAAGTGCATTCATTTTTTCATGGCTAAAAGCAAGGGCTCAACAGCTAAATAAAAATGTCTTCTGCTTCGACATCACAAAATGCATGTTGAGCCGTTTTGCATGTTTTTATCATATTCCCAGACAAGCCACCACAAGCATGAATAGATCAAGTGATTGCAAGAAATAGTTCTGTAGTTATTTTTATCAAAATTATCAAATAATTTTAACCTGGAAATGACTCACTAGATACCTGGTCCAAAGTCATGAACAAAATCTCAATTGCCAGTTTTAGAAGTAAACATATTATAGTTCCTTTTTTTTCTCTCTTTCTCTGATAATGCTAAATGGATTTGTAAAGCAAAAGCACAGTGGCTCCACTTTTCGGGTATGTATGATGAAAACTAGAGGAATCTGTTAATTCCACTAATGTCAGTTCATCACTTGCAAAAGGAAGCAGATACTTTTCGATGATTTCTGAAGTCACTTTCAGCTCCAACAAGGTTTGCTGCTCTAAGGTCCTAAATCACACAGTGGTGCCAACTCACACATACATGACTTAAAGAGGAAGCTGCATATTTAAAGGAAGCTGCTGACTCTGCAATGTGATTCAGCATGTTTATTACATTTTGTTATGAAGAAGTTTAATATTACTTGGAGCATGCAGCAGCAGCATAGAGATTATGCAGAAAGTGCTTTTAAAGGATACCACTTGCAAAGTGGCACCCTTCCTCTTATCTCTCTGTATGAATTTAATCCTGAATGCAATCAGCATGTCTAATGAAGTGTAAATCTCACACCTGCCTCTGCATACTACACGGTACCCTCATCTCATGATGTATCTCCCCTTCTGTGCATGTCGTTATTGATGTAAATTGTTTAATAATAGTGATCAGTTAGGAAAAGCACTGTCTACATTTAGGCTCCAATGTGACAAAGTCTACTCTTGTATGCAGGGTTGAGATTTTCCCTGACAGGCTCAGCATTTATTTACAGGAGTTGTCCGGCATCGAAAAGGGCTCTGTTAACACAAACAAGACTTCAGTTTCTTCTCGTTTACTGTCTGATGAAAATCGAAGAACAGTATGCATGTCAATGAAGGCCATGAATTTTTCATATATTTTATTCTTTTTTCAGCCCTGTAAACACCAATACTCTTTGAAATGATTACACAGTCTTCTATCAGGAACTTTATCCTCTGGTGGCAAGAGGCCAAAGGAACATGAGCTTGAACTAACCTTTTGATAAGTTTGATCATGCCATTTTGCAAACTTAGAGGAAGAAGAGCAAGCTCACTCCAGAAAGCAAGTAATTTGTGAATCAAGAGAACACAGAAAGAGCAAAGCGCTAATTAGAAAGGTATTCTTGAATTCTCCTTAATTTAAATATTGCCTAAGGCAAAAATCAATTGCTAAAATATGAAAAGGCTCTGTGTGTATGTGTGTGTATATATATATATATATATATATATATATATATATATATAGTCTTTATTTATAGACTCAATTTGTCATAATTTTATTGCAGGAACTACCACACAATTAGTCTCCTAATATTTATTTATTCATCCTGATATCCACTATCACTCAACAATAATTCATTTATGGAACAAGTGCCCAATATATGCTATATGCTGTAAGGAAAAATTGATGAACCCATCTAGGAACACATTAACTTCAGTATCTTTAGAAGGAAAGCAATTATATATATATATATATTAAATAATCCTTAATATGGATATTTTGTTTTGTTGTGATAGTAAAAATCTATAGAATTTAATCATTTGTAATATTTTGTAAACACAGTCAGAATTATACCAATTAAAATAGAGATGATTCTCTTCATTTATTTTTAAAGTATTAAAAACAATTTAATAATCAAGCCTTATGGGTATGAAAAAGATAGCCTCACATATCTTAAAATTATATTTAATTTATAAAATGTGATAAGAAATTTCACTGTTTTTGAATAAAAAATTGTTTTCTAAACAATATCATACATCCATCAAGACACTAAAAATGCATATTCAAACACTAATAAAAATAAAAATCTTTTCCAAAGAAAATCTCAGGGTCTACAGGTTATTTCTTTCTTTATGATAGGTTTTTAATAATTTATTAATGTTTATGTTACATTATACTTGGTTTTAAAAAAGATTGTTAACACATGGTGTCAAAATAATCAGAATTCTTTGTAAAGTAACATGGTTGTTTGGCCTATGACTTAATTTATACATAGCCAATAGAGAGGAAAATTGCTGAAAATTTTCAGCAAGAGTAACATCTATGACTTTTATCTAAATTCTAATGTTGACAACTGGTTTACTAAGAATGGTTATATAAAAAGAGCAGTGCAGGCCCCAGGCAGCATGCAGACACAGCCTATGCCTGACAAATGGCAGACAAATGGCAGCACTCAGGCTAGGTCTGAGATTAGCAAGCAGTTTCTGAATTTATAAGAAAGGTTTTCAAGCCTTCCACCACACCAAAATGCGAATCAAGCATAATACAATCAAGAAACTGAATTCATTAAAAATAAATATGTCAGGTTAGTAAGAAGGTATTGTGTACCTATTATTTCTTGATGTTGTTTAAAGATGTCTGCAAGAAAAAAATAAATATATACTGTGTTTGTCATATTTTCATGGGAATCTACAATCCTATTCATCAGAAAAGACTTATATACACAAGACAATCAGAGTTCAGCCGCATCTCTAACTCCACACACCTCACTTAACAGTGCTCCGTTTCAACCAGCTTTCTTCTATTCTTGGAATGCTCAGTGATCAGAATCCATGAACACACTTAGCCTTGAGAATTCCTATTATTCTATTAGATCTCATTATAAATGCTGTTTTCTAAAGGAATTTTCCAGGCACTTCCATTTAACCAAATCTATGATAATCCTTCCAGTTTTACTCTTTCGTAGACTCATGTATTTTTTTTTCTTCAGTTTGTCACATTAAATACCTATGTTTTGAGGTTATTTGTTTAATATCTGCCTTCCAAATCCTGGAGGACAGAGGCTTTATGTTTGTTTGACATTAGTCCCCTTTACCTTACATCATCATTTCTCAACCTTAGTCCTATTGACAACTAGAACTGCATAATCCTTTACTGTGTGAGGCTACATTCTGAAAG
Source organism: Cricetomys ansorgei (assembly GCA_026225945.1). Taxonomy (NCBI): domain Eukaryota; kingdom Metazoa; phylum Chordata; class Mammalia; order Rodentia; family Nesomyidae; genus Cricetomys; species Cricetomys ansorgei. Next base: position 12,514,245 of record JAMJFZ010000199.1, read on the forward strand.
GCAGGATATTTGCTAGTATTGTTGACATCCCCCAAAACAATAATATAACTTGCTGTGACAATCATAAATGTCTCCAGAAAAGACTAAATGATTTTAGGAGGCAAAACTTTCCTTAGTTGAAATCAATAACCCTGCATTAATAACAGGTATCATATATATTAAGTGAATAATTGGTAAATAAACTGATAATGGGTGGTGTTGTGCTCATTTTAGCCCCAGAATGTTAATCTTAAATTGTCAATTTTACAATTTATATAAACATTAAATTAAAAGATTTGTAGCACATTTAGCACAGAATAAAGTTACTAAATCTGTAACAATTATTATTCTGGATAACCATTATTGTCAAGAGGAATGCAATAGATATAGATTACTATTCCCATTATAGATTATTTCAGCAAATAATTTCAGCAGAAAAGCAGGACATTTTGTTGTATATTGTATATATGAACATCATATTGTATATATGAACATGAATATATTGTATATATTAACATCAATTATCAGTCAGAATAAAATTGGCACTGAGATTCAATCCAAGTTTACCGCTCAGAAAATAGCCTTGAATCTATCAGTTCCTCCATGTCTTAGGCAGAATGGATAAGATTCTGCTAAATCAGGATAAGATACCAGTACAGAAGTTCTTTACTATCTCCATCAATACAAATCACTCAAGAAACATGCTTATCAAACTTGGTGATAATCATTCTTGGAAATGCTTGCTATTGGTGGACATGAGATCTACGTGCATCACAATCAAATTAAAAATTTGCCTTTATTTATTTAAATTATCACATTTTAATATTTTCCATATTATACATCATAGTAAGGAACATAAATTAAATAAAAACTATTAAGCTCTCTGAGACACAACTATTTACACAGCAATAACCTCTTGACTTGTTTATATTTCTGGTGACCACTTGAAAAGTACATTAGAGATTTTAAAGCTACTAATTCATTCATCAGGAAAAAAGGATAATATCTACAAGTCTATTTGAATCCATAACACATATTTAGAGCTTAAAAACACAAAATGAAAATATTTTGCTACATTTTTTAAGATATTTGCTCTTGAAATTCAGTTGCTGATCATTTGAATTTATGCAGTTCTAATTTCAGTGAAGAACAAATTCTCAAATTCAGAATATCTTGTTTTAAATTTTTATTGGTAAACCATCAGTTTCTTAATCCTAAGTGTTACTTGTTTTATGTACTTGGGAGTATGGTATCATTAAAATTTTAAAATATTTCAAGGAAAAATTCACTTTGGAAGTCTTTTTTTTTCTTTTTTTTTTTGGGGGGGGTTTATATTCCTTCTCAAGATGTTCATGTTTTAATGGAAAGGTAGCAGCTCTAATTACTGTGGCAGCTGGTGCTCTCCACTCTCATCTAGCCTCAGACCTCTATGCCTCTGGGATATAGGCCAAGATTATACATACATGTAATCTCTTCCTGCCTTCTTTATACTCTGCTCCATGACTTCCTTTTTCTGCTCTCCTATCCCTTTCTCTTTTCTCCTTTCATGAATATTTTTAAGTGAAATGTCTTTTTCGGTGGAGATCTCCTCTGTCATCCTATTACAGGTGCTTTTTAGGTGTTGATTTAATTACATAGTTGTGCCTATTTGCACTTGTTTGGTTTGTGTTGTGTGGGGGTGTGTGTGTGTGTGTGTGTGTGTGTGTGTGTGTGTGTGTGTCTGAGACAGAGAGAGAGACATGGAGACTGAGAGTTAGATATGATTTTGTTAATTTCTATAGGTCCTATAAACATAATCTTTACAAAGGCAAGCACCGTTTCTGCTATGGTGGACGACTGTTTTACAAGCCTAACTCCTTCACTCCCTCTGCTTTAATGACCATGAAAACCAGGACAGTGGACTTGGGCTCTATATGACCTGATAACTCTCTCATGGAAAATGATCCCTATATAAAATCATTTGATGACAATAAATTCGAATGATGACATTTTGATGACAATTTAAAATAATTAACTTATAACTCAGCGTCCTCTTCCCCAGAAACTACACTATCTAAAACAATAAGCATATAACAAACTGTTGTGAATTTAAATAAGTCAGTAACCTAGTGACCTAAACTTATCTTGTTTCTTTGCTCCTCTATCTTTCTTTCTCTATCTCTTCCTCCCTCTCTCCCTTCCACCATCCTTCACTGTTTCCTCTGACTCTTTCTCCTACATCCCATCCATCTCTGTTAAACCTCTCAGAACAGGCCTGAATAAACAGTAGTCCTGTCTTTGGTATTCAATGATTCTGTTGAGATTGGTGTTTCCTTACTTTCTCTCTTTTCATATCTAATGGAAAAGATTATCTTAGCTTTGGTGGAAGTATTTTTTTCTTCAGCCCTCTCGTCTCTGTAATCTAGATAAATTGCCAGGCAAGCACATTGTAACCTTGGTGAATTTATCTATGGGAACACTCACATAAGCTTGGAATTAGTATGCCCCTGGAGATTACCCTATTTTTCCTTCTTAATCAGACTTTTAGGTGGATAGTCAGTGTCTCAGAATAGAGCAGACAGAATTTGCAAGCAGAATAATATTGACTTACCAAGTACATTATTTTAACTTGAGAGAAATATTGTGACTTAGTGATAGTGCAATTTTTCCCTCTTGAGTGCTATTGTAACTTTCTTTCCCTATACATAGACAGAGAGTTTCTTGTTAAGGGCCTGGGTTTGAGAAATATTAGTCCCTCAGTGGTATTTCTGAACTCTTAGATTAGGAGACAGGTAATTTACATCCATTTACCTGACACTTTATGTAGTCAAAAGCTATCAGCTTGCCCCCAGAAAGCCTGATCATAATATGTTTTGATAAACAGACTCAAAATACTTACCACAGTTCTTATATAGAGTCAAGGGAAAAACTATAGCAATATAAGGTGTCATAATATTCTCCTATCAGTATTTGCCAGACTTTAAACTGTCACTTGAATTTACTAGTGAAATCTTACCGAATGTAGAGGATTAAATAATAAGGAAGAAATTATATTCTGTAAATACAGTACCATACTACAAATTTAATATTTCTTTATGTGCACTAAAAAATTCTGTTAATACTTCAGAAAAGTAGAGGCACTAAATAACTTCTTGTGCTCATCACATACTTTGAGGTTATTTAAAATCAATTTAGTAAGAGCTACAGAGATCTCAATATTTTTTTTTATTATTTATCAAATCCAGGTCTTAGTCCATGTTCTACCACAGAACTATAATTCAAGAGATATCATAATATATTAGATTTGTAAAAAATATGATAAATTCAAAACAGTGGTTTATCATTTTATTTTAATAGCTGTTGAACTGAATGTGATGTTACTTTAAGAAACATAAAAACTACAGACAATAAATGGCTGTGAGGGAGGGTTTTTTGTCATCTACTAGGAAGAGCTTTCCAAAGAGATATTCTAGTCCAAAGGAGTCACCACTAAACATACATGTGAACAACACTAATTGAACTTAGAGATTACCTATTATATATCCCATATAATATGTGTATAAGCCATATATCACAATTAAATAAGCATTCATGATTTGAGAGGAATTAAGAGGGACACAAAGGAATTTGCATCAGGAAAGGGAGAGGTGGAAGTGATGTAAATATAATACTCTGGAGGAAAATTGTCAAAAAGTAAATACAGAAGAAAAGAAAAGTGTTTAAGAGACTAGACATCAGTCTTATTTTGGCCAAGCTACTGGGTAATATCAATCTACATTTGCCTTCAGCTCAATTTTTCTACGATTTACTCAGATAATGAAGAAGAAAATTTTATGAATATGAAGATTTTATTATCCATTTCCGTTTCTCTGGGTTATGTGCAATGAAGTCTTTGAGATTTCCAGTGTACTTTCTTATTTGTTCAGTAAGTGTGTATTGAAGACCTAACTTGCCAAGCATAGTAGTACTTCTCTGAATGCTACTATGCACAAAAAATAATTCTCTACTCTTGAAACTTTCTTTCCACATAGCACATTTTCAAAATGTTAAAATAATACAATAATCATATAAGATAAACTCAGATAGCCTAAAGAATCGAAGAACAGAAGACAATAGTAGGAGATAGAAGTAGTGTACAGTGCTAATTTATAAGGTAATCAAAGGGTACCACACTTATGAAGTAGATTTTTATGAGAGACATAAATAAGTTGAGAATTAACAATGTAGATTTTAGGAAACAAAATTAAAGCATACCAGCATAGAGAGAGGAAAGTCCCATGAACTAAAGGAACATTTGGTATTTTCAAGGTATAAAAAGAAAAGTAGGAATGGTTTTGATGAGTGAAGGGAAATTGAGAAGAGAAAACTATGTCATGTCATAGTCTCAAGAACAGTAGTGTCTGGCAGAAGGAAAGAGGACAAGGAGTTATTTCTTCTACAGTTTGCTTGCAATTTCAAACATATGCTTGCTACTTGTCTCATTTATATTAGAAACAGTAGAGACTCTCTTAAAAATAGAAGAATATAGACCTACTACAAATGATAATCAGTTTACTGTTAGAAAGTAAGATCATGTTATTCTTTAATGTGCAAACAATGAGAATTATCTACGGAAGAATTATATATCCCATTTTTCCACCATGTTCTATCCCAAAATACACATCCAGTTAAATCAAGCATCACCTGTTAATTCTTTCCCTCTGTGTGGATAGAAGCTATAGAGTTTATTTGTATTGCTCCAAGTCATGAAAGATTTATTGTATGTGTAGAGGCAGAAAAATCTAATTTAATAGAAACACCAATGGTTCTTCCTTCTATGGGAGAAGCATTATTCAGCTCCAAGAACTGGTGTCCTTTGTTCAACAAAACACTTCACCATTTACTTTAGTTATGAAAGTCAAAATCTTTCAGCATCCTAATGTAAATTCTGCTCTTGGGCAAAAGAATCACTTGAGTTTCAGAATAAATCACATCAACCACAGGTGAGACAGTTTGGGAGAGATGATCAGTCTACGGGTGAGGACTGCCCAAAGAACTTAATTTAGAAAGGTCATGGACAGAGGGTATAAAACAAAAGAGCAAGGCCTACAGTAGAGCCTACACTATAGCCTGTTCCATGTCTAATAGAAAGAGAAGCTCCATAAAATATGCTAACCAGCTGCCTTTTAAAATAAAATTTCAATTAATGACTGGATAATTTTAAACAATGTGTTTTGATTATATTCATCTATACTCATTCTTGCTCCAACTCCTCTGAAATCTACCCCCAATTTCCCATACCCATTTCAAACTTGGATGTCCTCTTTTTTGATGCTGTTTATTAACCACTGAGTACAATGTGTCTTGCAAATATATTCATGAATGTGGAGCTATCTACTGGAGCATGGTCAACTTACCCTTAAAGATAACTGAGTTTGCCTCTCCTAGAAGTCATCAACCATCAATAATCAGTGGTGGGAAATCCTGAGCCCCTCCATCCTTCATGCTGAGGTATTGACTGGCTTGAGCTTATTCAGTTCTTAGTAACTGAATAAATAACTACAGCTGTTGGGAATTCAGAGTGCAGTGGTCCTGTCATGTCAGCTGTCTTTTATATGCCACATTGGAGCCTCAAAGTGAATATGGCACACGACTTTAGATCACACATCTGCATCACATTTCATTCTGTTTACGCTAACATCTCAAACTTACCTTTTGTTGTTTTTAATTTATGCCATTAGTGCTTTGTTGTGCAAATTGCTGAGTTGCTTGGATTTGAAGAGAAGATGGATTGCAGAAAAAAATATACAGCAAAAATTGGAAAGGTTGGGATGCTGAAACATTGTTTGGTAAGCAGAAAGAATAGGAATTTTAAAATTATGGTTAATGAACCCTGAATCACATTGTTTCCAAATCAATATTTGGGATACTTGAGATTGCAGCAAGCAAGAACACTTAAGGCATACCTCCTACTTGTTAATAAAATAAAGGGATTATAGTAGTTACTGTATGAATCATTTCTATTTAGTTTTGCTCTGCTGAACAACAAAACAATAATATAGTTTCATGTTTAATTAGAAAGATAATTGATATGAGAACAGGAACCAGAGAAAGCATATGAACTGCACTGCTGCTTTATTGCCCTCTATTCACGGAGGGTAAATTTTAAGTTCTAACTCCTCTCTCCTGGGACCACAAGGAACTTTGGTGGATAAAATAGAATAGGGGGAAGTTAGAGCTGGAAGAGGCCTTAGAGAGCACACAATGCAATTTCTTCATTTTACAGATGAGGAAACTGAAACCCAAGGAGAGAAATTGAATGGATTGAGATCACACCACAGCTGCCTAGGGAAGGGCATCTGGGGAATACTCTTTCAAAAGGAAGTTAGTCATTTCCTTTATGCTGTGCAGTTTCTTCATCCAACAGAAATACAGGAAAAGAAAAAAAGGAATAATTAAGCTCTATATTAAATAATAAAAACTATGTATATTTTTGCTCAATGTTAAATTGCTCCTGTATTTTTGTCAAATTTAATAATTTGTGTATTTGTTATAGTTATCTTTTTCCTTGGCTTAGAGATTGATGTTTCTAGGATGCATATAAGGAAATTTTTATTTTTGCTTTTTAAAAAAGTAATCTACTGGCCTGTGATGTGTTACTGTTTTGCCTAGGTGTTCTTTGTAGCGTTCTAAAAGACTCATTCATATTGTGGTTAGATTCTTCTCAGGAGAAATAGCAACTCCTTCTTAATTCTTCAATTCCTATATGCCCTTTGACCCACCAATGCTCAGATTTTAAAATCCAGGAAAAACAATGTATTCTATTTTTCAAATATATATGTCTACACATTATATCTGGCTATTCTTTATGTCCAATACTATTTACAAAAAAGTAACAACAACAACAACAACAAAACCTTTAACCTTTCTCAGTTCTTTCATTGCATGAAGTGTATCAAGCACTTTTCACATATGCCAGCACTTTCAAGTTCTTTACGATGTCAGAGATAATTGTTTTGGCCTCAGGGAAATAATGTGCTCTCTACTGTAAATGATGGCTGCAGAATCACCTCAGTAAAAAGTGGACTAGACATGAAGTATTAGACTCCTTTATCTTATCAATTATTGAAGAAAAAACTTTCCTGGTGACAAGGAAAATACTAAAGTTGCCAAGAAAAACAATAACAAGGAATGAATTCATTGTTAGGAATGAGAAATAAGTAAGTTTGAGGGCAGCAAGCTTTTTAGTAAACAAGACAGGCAAAGTTTACCTACATTTACAGTTACTCAGAAGAAATTTTTTTCTGGATTTAAAATAAAGAAGGAAAATTGAATTTTATTATTAGATGTAATGGTTGACTTAAATCTAACACTTTTGAATTCCCCATTAATTTCTTTCTTGTAAAAATAAATGTTGGACTATTATAACAATCCAGAAGAATCAAAGTAACACATAAAATCCAAAATATATAAATCACCTGCCAAGTACATTCATATTCAAGGGCAAGTTATACATTACTATGTTCATTTTAAAAAGAAGTAATTTCAATAATCTATTTCTAAACATTAGCTTTGCTTATTATATTTTTTTGTGTTGAGCAGCAAAAAGTGATTATTTGCTCTATTATTGAGACATAAAACAGTAAAGCTGGCTGCTTGATGCTTTTATTTTTTACTGTTGTTATCTTCTCACTTATTCATATCAGAAAAATATAGAGAATGAAGGAAAATAAGCACACTTTGGCACTACACACACTACCACCATATATATGATGATTTTCTAAGGATCTAAAGGCTAAAACTATAAAACTTGATTTTAAAATATTTGGTATTTAAGCCATAAATTGTGGCTCAAACCTACAAATATCAGCATTGAGTTAGGTGGATCAAAATAACTTTACGGCAAATTGGAACACGCAGCCAGTTTTGGGACGACCATTGCCTACATAGAAGACCTTGTTTCAAAAAGTGAAAACAAGACAAAAATACTTGGTATTTACAGTGTACATACTCTTCGCAGCACAGTTGGTTGCAGATCTGTAATAAGCTAACATTGTTAGTATATGTTTATTTAAATAGCCTAGAAATACACTTAGGACCTAACATTTACTAATTAGTAGTTATTTATGAAGATACAGTGATATTTTCTTGTTTCCATGATGTTTAATCTATCACAATTCTATGGGAAAAGTAACATAAAAATCTCAGCTTATAGATAAGGAACAGAAAGTTCACAGCACCAAACTTAAGGTTTCCTAAGTTCTCAAATTCCTCCCATTTCACCACTTTTCCTCTAAGTCTTAGGACACTCAAAGCTTTAGAGGCAAGTAGACTAGCATAATAGGTATTCTGAAAACAACATTGCATCAGTTGCTGCATTGCTAAATTGAGAAGAAAATCCCAAGAGGAAGATTTGGAGTTGGCCAGAGTATTCTTATGGTTTTCTTGTTTATTCTAAGGGTCTCCTTAGAAACTTTGCAATAAGTGAGAAACAGAGATTACTTTCTTTTCTGTCATATCAAATGCTGGGTAAATAGGTCAGTAAGAAGATAGTTAGATACAGGGATATAAAGAGATAAATAGATGCATAGATAGATAGATAGCTTGATAGGTAGATAGATTGATTGATTGGTAGATTGATAGATAATAGAAAGATAAATGCATGATAGGTAGTCAGAAGGTAGACCAGTTGAATCCCTAATGTTACTGAAGTATAGAAAAAGATGCAAGGCAACCTTCTCAGATCTGATATGATCATTCTAGACCATAAAAATAGATACAATAACCAATGTTCAACAACTTGACCTTAAATATTAATTCTGTGATACTTACTGAAATTTGTTACCTCAAACAAATTTCATTTTTGTAAATAAATATATCTTCAGTATCATTATAAATCTTCATATATATATATATATATATATATATATATATATATATATATAATTTTCAAAATCATTACTTAAGGGTCGAAATGACATCTATGACACTGTTGTAAAAAGTTGAGATAAGAGGTACAATATAAACTAAAGTTTAAAGTGAAATTTATTATGTCTGCTACTGAAACAATAGGAAATGGCCAATTTAAAAATTACATTTTCTTAAGACACAAAGGGCCTTAGTACGGAATAAACTTACTTGATATAAGGCTCCTCTCTTTTCATTCACAACTACTGGCAGCAAGTTAATGTGATAACAGGGCTCAGATGATAGAGGTAAGTTTCTAACATTTTCTTTCTTTTGAATAAAACTATTTAAAGCCAGAATTAAATATTAGAAATCCATCTTATGTAGCAAATAAATCCAATGTATAATGGTAATAGAGATGAAAAAGAAAAAAATACCTATTTTTACAAATATTGATTCTGAGACATCACAACATTCAAAATGTTGTTATCTTATCAAGAATTATATTTAGCAAAGACGGAGTAAAATTAATCATAAGGTTCAGGAATCACCATTTTATATATATTATACTGATGGTTTTTGTAACTACTGTGTATGTAGACTATGTTACTGATAATAAGGTAGCATATAATGGAAAGTAATAACAAATCCTTGTTTATTCACTTTTAAATGAATTAATCAATTTTATGTTATTTGTATGTGTTATTTGCCTGCCTGCATATTTTTTGTGCCATGTGTATGGCTGGTGCCCATAGGAGACAGAAGAGGAGATAAGGTTCCCCAGAACTGGCATTCCAGATGATTATGAGCTACCACATGGGTAATGGAAATCAAACATGTGTACTCTGGAGGAGAAGCCAGTACTCTGAACATTTGGGCCATCATTACATCCCATATTCCTTATTCATTTAAATATTCACAATGGTTCAATAAGTCCCTACAGCATTCCAGACAGTCTTTGTGATTTTGAGAATTTAGCTAAAATAAAACAAGCAAAATTCACTAGTTCATTGCACTTATACCTATGTTAGCAGAAGAAAAAGAAAAATTAGATGAGTATATTAAAGATAAATAATGTCTAGTATCCGATGGGAATAAATTGGAATTTCATTGCAGGTGGAGGTAACTGAAGAATGAAAAGCCAGGTAGATTAGTCAAGGAGCCTGATTTCTACAAACCATTAGACCTAACGAGCTTCAACAGTATTGCTGGCATCAAGATTCCTATGAAATTTTATGCATCTTTTGTTTCATGTGATGAGGAATACTCTTCTCAGTAACCCATATATGAAGTATTAGTACTATTGACATCCCCATTATAGAGATAAAAATTCCAGGGACAATGAAACCTAAAGAAGTCACCTAAGATAATTACTAAGAGATAATCTATGGATTCAAAACTACACATAGCTTTTACCACGACATTTACTGTTTCCATGATTACATTAACCACATTAATGTTTCCATTATATTATGAATACTCTATCAATGCTATGGATATTCTATGAATAAACTAAATATTCGACTAGGACAATTGAATAACCTTAGTGACATTTTCCACAATATGTACTTCACAAATTAGAATGTCCCTACACAGTAACAAGAGAACTACATAATTATTGTAATTTTTCAGCTTGTGGGATGAGGTAAGGTTTGTGATTTTCCAAAAATAAAATGTTTTTTTAACTAAATTCCAGAATTTTCACATTTCAGCAGAGAAAGGGACAGCACAACAATCCCAGTTTGCCACAGCAAGTCATATTACTGATGATCAGGGAATAATAGAGGAGGTAGTGTTAAAGATTCTTAGGAAAGGTGGGACAAAATGATTCCCAGATGGTAAAACAGTCAGACTGATTCTTAAAGAAAGAAAACAAAGTCCTTAGGCTAAGAACAGCTTGTACAAATGGATGAAAAAATATATTTGAAACCATGTAAATATGTTCCATCTGGGGCAAGACTGGAAGCATAGAGTGATTACATAAGAAAGGTGGTGTGGGAACAGCTGGAGAGTTATTTAGAAGTCAGAGGATGGGGAGTGTCAAAAGCTGATTTGCACTTGTGAAGCAACCATTGCACCCAATTTGGAGGATGTGTTGGAACAGGAGTGGGAGGTAATACTGAGCAAAGAGACTGTTTTAGTGATTATTAGTATTTGGAGATGAAAGAGCCACAATGAAGACATCGAAGAGACAAAATCCTACATAGAAGAAGTATCCTGAATTCTATTTCAAATTTTATCACAGCATTTTATTTTTGGTATATTTTTGCTTACAAAAATATCACTTCACTTCTCAAAATTTTATCAGCTAAAAGAAAAAGTAATGTTTACCAATGATCAATGAACATATATCAAACTGATCTTCCAAATTATATATAGGAGAATAAAAAAATCATTTTGAAGAGTTAACAAATAAAATTTTGATATATATTCTTTCTGACCATCATTTTTAATGTGCTTAAGGAACTCAAATACATGAAAATGTTTCTGAATAAAGGTTGATGAAGCTATATAAACAAATAAAATTAATTAAGCACCTACTGTATATTTTACAAAAGGTATAAATAATATGACCTTATTCATGTAAATACAAAGGAATGATAATACATGTACTTATACTTACTATTTATATTAAAAGTATTGTTTCAGAGTGGAGAGATGATTCAGTGATGAAAGTATTTGCTACACAGGCATAAGGATCAGATTTTGTATCCCCAGAGTAAATGAAAATACCAGATAGGTGAGGTAATCAGCCGGTAACTCAAAAAGCAGAAACAGGTGATCCCTATATCATACTGTTTATCCTAGTAGATGTATCAACAAGGTCTGAGTTCCCACACTAACCTCAGGCCTCTCTAAACTGCCACACACATTTGTATGTGTGCAAATGCATAGATATTCAAGAGTACATAATTGTGCTCACACACATTCAACACACACATGCGTAGATGTCTGTATACTATACATATATACACAAAAAATGCTATCGACTGTTTTAATAAACTGAAATATTGGCTTTTAGAATGACTGTAAATACAAACCCACCCCTAATAAATCCCTTAAAATTTTCAAGGATGTTATCCGTGAATGTTGATAGCTTGAATGGATATAAAAACATCTAAAATAAACACTTCTCTGGGTCTCTATGAAGATGTTTCTAGGGAGGTGTACCAAAAGAAGAGGGTTCCACTTTGATGGGGGTTGGTACATGCTCTGAGCTACATACAGTCTCAGACAGAAGAAAAGGGAAAACTGAAGAGACCAGCATCCATCTCCTAATTATTCCTGTGTACGAACACATATGAACACTATAAACTGTATTCTTGAACCATTTGCTAAATAAATCTTTCTGTGTCATGTTGGTAAGGTATTTTGTCAGAGGGATGATAAAGGTATGTAATGCAAGCTTTCTATCTACTTTATTGTACAAAGCTTTCCATAATTTTCCATAATTTCCAAAATATAAGATTTATTAGCTATTAATTTAGTATGAAGTAGTTTACTTAGTCTATCTCCATATACTTCATCACTGGTATCTGAAATGACACAAAAAACAGTGCAGAGACTTTTGGCTTCTAAAGTTCTGAAAATAAGAGAAAATTGAGTGATTAGCTGTAAACATGCTAAGTATACCACGTATTCAAAGGGTCAGGGAACAATGTGGGAGGGGTGCATAAAGACTGTAGGAATGGATGATAGGGAGGAAGGCAGGGGAGTATTCTATTCTGGCATGACAAAGACATTTCAGTCACAATCTCAGAGGACTTAAGGTTGCCTGCACCAGATCTGCACAAGGCTAGGAATGTTATTAGGTAAGCATGGACAAGCAGAGACACAAGGGATCCTACTCCTAATTTGTGGACTATGGATTCCTGGTACATTCTGGGTGAAAGGCAATTCTTATCTTAATTTGTGTACCCATAGGTGAGGCCAACATCTGAAATTGATAATTTCAAATTCATAGTTACACATAAACCCCTGCTTAAAATCAACGGATCACAAGACAGACTATAAAGATTTGAATGTAGAAAAAGGACTTGTAAAGGGAAGAAAAGTTGGCTGGGCTGGGGTGGTGAGATAGAATGTTGGAGTAAGAGTAATCCAAACAAATCTGAATTATATGCAGATATGTATGAAAATGTCAAAAATTGATAACCATTTTCTTTTTTAAGATTAAAAAGTTTTAAAGATTTGGGCATTAAATGAGGGTTTGTGAGGATATTATAGGAATTTGATGTGTTGAGTAAATTTAAGATAAAAACAACTGAGTTCCTCAGAATAAAAACTCATGAAACACAGATTTGCCTAAAGTTTATTAATCTGGGCTGAGTTTGGCCTCCCAGCTTCCTTTTCTTTTTCTCCTCTGTACCTACAATCTCATGTCTTATTAAAAAAGTACTAAACGTATTTATATTGAAATAACTCACATCTTCTAATTTACCCAAAGATGAAAAGTAGTAATATTCAAAAAGAATTCCTCAGATGTAAAAATGGAAATCAGCCCTGACAAGTTACATTGCCAGCTACTATTGTGGTACATTTACGCAATGGAGCATTATTCATCTATTATAAAGAAAGACCTAATGAAGTTCACAGGCAAATGGATGGAACTAGAAAAAATCATCCTGAGTGAGGCATCACAGTCTGGAAAGAAAAAATATGATATGTTCTCACTTATATGTGACTATCAAAGCAAAGCAGGAAGGTGTTACTATCCACTGACAGATATGCAACAAGATAGACCCCAGTGGAAACACAGGAATCTCCCTGGTAAAGGGGATATAAAACAGATGGTGCAGATGGGCTGGGAAAGGATGGGAATCATAGCAGAGGGGACCAGGTGGAAGGAGAGGTAGAGAACATATGGAGAGATGGCCAGAACTGGAAGAACATTTAGTAGGGACTAGGAGCAATGGAAACTCACTGGGATCTAGGAGGGAGACCCTGGTGAGGATCTCTAGCATGAGGGATGCGGAGTCTGAACAGGCCATCTGCTGTAACCAGGCAAGGTTTCCAGTGGTGGGACTGGGATACCATCACAACTACAAATTCTTCTTATTATAACCTATCTTCCCTACAGGATCTTCTGGGACAAGGGAAGGGCAGAACCCCATGCCAGGGAAGGGAACCCATGCCTGCACCTGCAGGGCAAACGAGGATCTACATACTGGATAGCCAGGAAATGATTTCTAAATGATATTCTGGTCTACTCATAGATAGGTGCCTAGCCCATTCCTCATCAGAGAGGCTTCTTTGGTCAGCTGATGGGAGCAGAAGCAGAGGCCCAGTGTCAAATACCCTGCAGAGTTCAGGGAACTCCATGGAAGTGGGGAAGAAGCCATTTAAGGGACTAGAGGGTTTAAGGACACCAGGAGAATATTGTCAACCGACGAGCACTCTTAGGGGCTCATAGAGACTGAAGCATCAGACACAGACCTTGTAGGGTCCCCCAAGTATAGCTTATAGTTCTCTGCCTCAGTGTTCTTGCAAAACTAATACAGGCTGGTATTGGGGAGTATCTGACCCTTTTACTTGCTCCTGGGACCCTTTTGATTCTGCTAGGTTGTGTAGTCCACTCTTGATGTAGGGATTAGTTCAGGAACTTGTTCCATCTTGTTATGCCCTGTTTGAGTCGTATCCCTGCTAGGACTGTTCTTTTATGGGGAGAAGCAGGGAGAGAAGGTGGGACCGAGGAGTAGATTTTGGGGATAGCAAAGATGGAGGGAGATAGAAGAGGGAAAGAGGTGTATCAGGATGTATGGTACTATCATACAAAAGAAGGAAAATAAAGATGGCTATTAAAAATTAATAGGAAAAAATGCAACCAAATGAACACCTGCAAGTGTTGCCAATCGGGACACCTTGAAAACCATTAAAAATAAAGGTTGGTCATGTGTCCATGTGCATTCATTAAATCAGAAGCAACAGTAATTTTCTTGTTAGGATATAGAATTAGGCTGTGGAACTGCAAATTGCCTGTCCCCAAGAGGAGGATGAATAACTCAGTTCACAGCAATGGTTAAAACTGCTGCACATAATATAGCCCAATACTTTCCCCCAAAGAGATGAATTCTAAAAATCTCATTTAACAACTTTAACCTTCCTTCTGAAGGTTCTGTTTGCACAGTAAATGAAAGTTAAAATTGTGTAGCTGTGCCTCATGCTTCCTTTTTATTTTATCTCTTTAAGAGGGAGTTTGATTATAGTTTATAATAACCTAAAGACTGGAAAGAGGAACGGAAGCGTGTCCCATGCATGCTGGTCAGTTTCCCCTTTGGAAACATCTGATCTTATTCTATGTCAAACTCTGCCTGTCCATGATGTTATTTTTAAACCTCGAAGAAGGAGGAAAATGATTGATCTTAAACGATTTCTAAAAACCTATTTTCCCCATACTTTTCCCATTATAAGCCATAGGGATCAACCTACCCCCTGCTGATAAACTCCATAGTTTGAAAACACTAATCAAACAAGATAGTGAAATGATCAAAGCTTGGAAGTTTGATTCCTCTATTCAGTGTAGGACATATCTGTGAACTGAAGGAGAGCAGGAGATTTCAAATGTGGACCAAAAGAACTCCTTTAAAGCATTTCTTTTGTACTTGGAAATTTGTTCATTTTGAGCTATAAAAAAACAGGAGAGCTAAAAGCCTAATAAATTCCTTTGATCTGGACATGGCAAGTTCTTAAAAAGAAAGTCTAAAAGGTTGCAGACTGTCTGCTGTTCTCTGGAAATTAGAATCCAAAAATCCATCACCTCCCTCTTCCCCTCCCTCCTACCCACCAGCCTAACATGCTACATATTCTATCCATGCTGGGAAAAATAGAAACAACCAGCAGTGATTAGAGTAAGATCTAAAGCTGCTCAAATATTTTGAGCAGTAAACAGACAGTACTCCCTTTGCCTTTCCAAGAGTCAGTCTTCATGAAAAGACTCTACTAGAAACATTCACAGGAGACACTGAGGTCATTCCACATGAATGGAAGGAATCTATGACTAAGCATCTCTATCTTTCATTGTTGGGTAAAGGATTTGGCTCAGCCATAGGGCACTTGTCTATACTGTGTGAGATATCAGGCCTGAGTTCTGCTCTGTAAATAAATTTGTCTCTCTCTACGTCTCTCTCTGATTGTTTCTATGTCTTTGTCTGTCTCTCTCTCTCTCTCACACACACACAAACATACACACCCAGTATCAAACATGCAGTGGTGTCAAGTTGATCATTTAAGTTTCAGGTGTTTATACACCTTTATGAAAAAAAAAAAAGAATACTTTCTAACTAGAAACTGTAGGATACAGTTTTGTAAGCAGACCACATAATCCAGGTAGGAGATACGTGACAAATCCTGCACATGAATATATGGCTCCAGATCAAGTGACTTATCAGGCATCATTAGGGGTGATCTTATTACAAACATATATTTGTAGTAATGTAAATATCCATCACAAATCTCATGAATATTTAATCATACAGAGTGGAGCACTCATCTTATTCAGGAGGTGAAAAGAATATGACAAGTTTGATGGTACCTGAGGTACAAAGGTGGAACCCATCGAAACTAATAAAAACAAAACAGAACATTCATTCACAAGGTAGAATCAACAAAGTAAAAAGAAACAATTTCAGTAACATAATTTGTTCACTTGGATTCCAGTTCTGCAAGTTATTGGAACATTATTTTTATTCAATGTAGTTTTAGTGACCTTTCTATGGTACACAGTCTGACAATTCTTGCTAATTATCTGAACTAACATTTACTATGTATGTTGTGCCCTGCTAAATAGATTACTACATTTAATACTTATTATGCCTCCACAGCATAAATACTATTTTAAGCTTATTAAAAAGATAAATCAATATAAAGGGATTATATATGGACAAATAATTTTTGAGATTTAGATTTAAATTCCATTTCATTTTGTGTTGTCTCTAGCCATGTCACCTTGAGAACTCAATCAGTAAAAACCTGAATTTCTGTAAAATATCAAGATTCCATTTTACAGTAACTTAAGTGACTTTCTCCTCATTCTCTATCACTTATTTGACTCTTTTCTATATGGCACCCATGATTCCTAACTTGGATGAGAATAAGAAACACCTAGAAGAGAATGTTTATATCCTTTAAACACATATCTATTTATGCTTCTGGAATTATGCTCTGCTTAACTCTATGTGAAAATGCTAACATGAATGAACTTCCTGTACCCTTTCCCAAGATCTGTATTCTTCTTATGTTGTAGCTCTCTTTCTCTAATGCTTAAATCAAGGATATCACTCCAGTAATTAACATGTTTCATCATTGTACTACCAGTACCACACTTTTTTAATAGGGTGAATTCTATTAGTTTGTAAAAACATTTGATTTTTTCCTTTTATTATTCCCTTTTCTGGGCATTAATTCCCTTCTAGTGAAGGCATAGTTTCTCTCTCTTTCTCCTTTGTCAAAAACCTCTGTAAATAGTTACTAATCACCCATTCCATAGTTTTCCCATTCCATACCTTTAAAATTAGTCTGATGAATCTCTTTTCACTTTCTACTGTCTACTTCTTTACCCATTGTCCACCTCCTGGTCTTACACAAGAACCTATTTCACTCACAAACTAGTACCTAATAATTTCAGTCCTTTGTCCACGTCTCACCGCTATCCTGCACTAATGATGAACTCATTGGTACACATTGTCTAAAAGCCTTTATGAGATATGTACAGTGGGTATTTCAATCCCAATGTGCCCAGTACCGACTTAAAGATTCATTGAGATGCAAGGAGACAATGCCAGCAAGACTAGGATAGTATTGTATGCTATACAATGTCATGTATGCTATAATGTCATGGACATTACCCTGAAGAAGCTCCTAACCTGAAAGAAGTTTTCACTCAATAAACAGGGACTTTAAAAGTACCCAACTATTACTTTACTCATTGATCAACACCATCTTAAAGGGAAGGTATTCTTTCTAAGATATACAGAAGAACCTAAACCTTCAAATGTGACATCACCAGTCTTTGTACTGATAAATTTGAAGGCAGTTCTTGTATCACTTCTTACTAATCTAAAGTGATATTTGAGCAGTGATCATTCCTTTGTGTTTGAAGCATTTATTTTCACTTGTCACTTGGGATTTCGGATTTCTGATTTTTCTTCAAATTTTGTAGGTGTTTTTGTTTGCTGGTTTTACCTCATCTTGGAAATCCCCTAAGGATGTAGCATAAAAGTAATTACAAATACTTTCTACAATGTCACACACAAATTTTCTTGTTATAACAATTCCAATTATGAAACTGGTTCTAGTAGTATTTTCCATATAAATGTTAATTCTTTACCTCTTCTCCAATGAAATAGGCATAGTGACAGAGATTAACTTCTAGAAGATCTTTCCACAAGGCATCTTCAATTATCCGGGGACAGAGAGGAGCTATGGACAGAAACATAGCCTTCTCTCATAGCTAGGATATTCAACTACCTGAACACTGTTATAAATAAAGCAAATAGCCAGTAAACATAGATACACTATAGCACAATGCGTGGAAAGGTCAGTTTATAGATATATAATTTTATTTTCTTAGATTTATTTATTTATAATTTTAGACAAGGTCTCACTCTTTAGCACTGGCTGGTCTGGATTGAAAAGAAATCAAACAGACTCCACATCTAAATGCTGGCAATGGAGGCATGTGTCATTTGAGTTTTGGAATCAAATGTAACTCCTCTGTAAAAATAGAAAATGCTCTTAACCACTGAACTATTTCTCTAACCACTTAAATGCAGATTATTTTGTTATGCATCTCAAACTGTAGAGGTTAGTTCTTCTTGTGAAACATATTAATATTTAGATGCAATGCCTATTCAAATAGATTATGTGGTTACTTGCATTAGTTTTTGCTATTCTACAAAATAATTATAGTTATCATTATAGTACTCTATAAAATTCCATTAAATGATGAAATACATGTAGCTACTTATTATTAAAATATAAACAAATTAAGGAAGAGATGTAGTTATGTGAGAAAATAAAAGTTATTGTTGAAATGGCCCTTGTATTTTTAAGTGAAACGAGTCTCTTCTCTTAGAAGTTGTTGAAATGCTGCTAATTGAATTAATACTGGAGCTGGTAAAGTGTCTCAGTTGAAAGAACATATTTTGTAATGTAGTTATCATTTTACTTGTTTTTGTTATTGCTTTAAAAACTAAATTCTTTAACATGATCTCCATATCCATGAAGAAAGATGGACAATAAAATAATTTGTCTACCTAGTATGTTTAATGTTATTTTCCCAGTACAGGAGAAGAGGAATATGCATAAAAATAAATCATAGAAACAACAACTTCCTCAGTTTTATATGACATCACATACAACATTAGAGAGAAAACACAAAAAATGCTTTCGATGACTTTGAATTTATGAGTAAAATATAAGAACCTAAACTATTATTTCTCACAGATGTTTCATTTTAATGAATATTACCTGGCTATCTAAAAAAACTCAGAAAAATACACCAAAAGAAAATATAATATCATCTTTAAGTAATTTCTATGCATTCTATGTATGTGTTTCTGTAAAACTAATTTTTCCAGTTCAAACTGCATGTGATTACTTTAATTGAATTACTATAAAAGTTCCTCCAGATTTAAGTTGAATTCAACATATATATATATATATATATATATATATATATATATATATATAAATCATTAAAAATAAATTTAAGAATAATTTCAGTGTTTGAGATTATAATATAAATATATCACTTATCCTTTTACTTTCCTTCCTCTAGACTTCCATATGTTTCCCCTTGCTCTTTTACATATTCACGGTCTTCTTTATTATTTGTTGTTATTACATGTCCATGCACAAACACACACATACACACACACTCACCTAAATACATAAGTGCAACTACTCACCCAAATACATAAGTATAACTTTCTCATTTCTTAAAATGTTACTAAGACTGAAGTTCTAATGTGGTTGGGAAAAACCCAGAAGGCCTCATTCTACACACACACACAAAACAAAACAAAACAAAAAACAAACAAACAAACAAAAAACTGTAGTCTACCAGGGAATGATGAATGTGGGAGAAATTGTATTTCCTCAGGAAAGAGCACAATAATTGGTTATCTAATACCAAAATGTTAGCCATGAAAATATACATAAAACCTGTTAATGTGTAAAATTAGAGTTAACTGAAGGAGTCTAGAGTTTTAAACTCTTATTTCTATTGTCACTCTATATTAAGGTAATATACCATCTTCCTTCTGTCAGTTGCATGGCATTAAAACCTTTCCAGTTCTAAGAAAAGAAAATTAAAAGATAGCTTCAAGAATAAATTAAAATGGCTGCAAAATTGAAGTAAATAGTAATTAGAACACAGCTGTTCAAAGACAAGAAGACAATTAGAACATCAAAATAGTGCCTATTTAAAGACTATTTTAATCATCACTACATATTTGACAAAGTAGCATAACCTGTGTACTGCCTGATGATAATGGTAAGACATTAAATGGGAATAAAGTGTATCATATCAATGAAATTAATTGAAAGTGAAGTGATGGAAAATTTTAATTAACTTTGTGAACTGTCTTTGTCTCTATCAATTACCTCAATTAAACCACAGAAACATGGTCAAAAATCTGTATTCAAGTTCAGACCAGACAGATGTAAAACAATTCCATGGTGGATAAATGTAAATCACTACAATTGTATAAAAATGAATGATACAAATTAAATTGATAATACTTGAAAATAAATGAAGGAAGAAATATGTATGACCACTAGGGGAATCATAAAGGCATACTACTGTAAGCCCAGGATCATTTGTTGGTCTAAGAACACTAATCAACTGAGTTGAGAATTAGGTCTTTGCTTTTATATTGTTTATTAGACCAGTAAGTGTCATACACAATATACAATAATTAAATTCATATCTATTGGAGCAGTAGTGGCTTGGATTCAGTTGGAGGGACTGAATCACTGAGGATAGGTATTGAGATTTCAAAAGCTCAAAGTTGGACCAATCTCTCTGTGTCTCTCTGTCTCTCCTTGTTTCTCTCTCTCTCTCTCTCTCTCTCTCTCTCTCTCTCTCTCTCACTGTGTGTGTGTGTGTGTGTGTGTGTGTGTGTGTGTGTGTGTGTGTGTTTCTCTTCTAACTTCTTGTAGATCTGGATATAAATCTCTCAACTACTGCTCTTGTACAATGCCTGTCCACTTCCTACCATGATAACCATGGACTATACTTCTGAAACTATAAGCAAGCCCTCAATTATATGCTTTCATTCTAAGAGTTGTGCTTGTCAGGGCGATTCTTCACAGCAACAAAACAGTAATAACTGAGGCACTGAATAATATTTTTTATCATAATCTACAATGCTGATGAAAAAGAACAGTATATTAGAGTCTAGCCTAGGACTGAGTCCTCTAATCACTCATGAAAATGTATAAGAGAATATCATACTATCCTTGATAATTCTTCACATTTCTAACCCATGAGAGTAGACACTCAGTTCCAACACAATGTAGAATTCATTTCAGATGTGGTGTAATAAAGAATATGAATCCTGATGTATTTTGATAATTACTGTCTAACGCATTTTCTTGAACTAATCCCAAGAATCAACTATTCAAAATAAACCCTTTGTTTCATTCTTTGATATTTTAGTATTTTTAGTTCAAGGATGGTTTGCAATGTTTTATCCATAAAATTAAAAAAAAATCTCTATCTATGTTGTGAAGGCATTCATTAAATTGTATTCATAGAATTTTCTTTTAGTTTTTCATTTTTTGGATGGGAATAGTGATACATATATTTAGTCATTGCAATAGGAAGAGAGGCAGGGAGAAAGCCACAAGATGAAGGCTAACTAGGCACATAGTAGATTCCATGCCACCCAGGGCTCCATAGTAGAACACTGATTCAAAGACTTCACTTCAATAATATTTATTATTGTTTCATCAAATATTTAATGTTTGCTTCAAAATTCGATAAATAGAAAGTATTATTCTTTGAAAACTGTATTTGCTACTTAGAGATTTCTATAATTTTATTACTTTACCTGAAATAAAAGACAGCTGTTTAATTTTAAATGCAGCTGTTTCTAACTGATTCAACAGTTTTGTTATATCTAAAACTGATTGGTATTTTAAATGCTTGGCTTGGGACAATAAAAATAAATACATGAAAAGTAGAATTATTGAACATCAATGAAAAATAGCTTATAATTTTAATTATCTACAAATTAGGATTTAATATATCCAAAAATGCTATGTCTGACTATAATTCATAAAGTTCTGTATAGGTTAAAGATTGAGAAAATAGTGCTTATTTTAAGTATTTTCAAAACACAAATATATTATAATTTACCTTAAAAGTTTGAATGCTATATGGGAGGTGTGTGTGTAGGAGGAGGCTTATGCCTTTAATCCCAGCACTCGGGAGGCAAGGCAGGCAGATCTCTGTGAGTTAGAGACCAGCTTCGTCTACAGAGTGAGTTACAGGATAGCCAGAGTTATAACAGAGAAACCCTGTCTAGAAAAAAAGAAACGAAACAAAAAAGTTAGAATGCTAAAAACATAGCCAAAATAAACAAGCAAAAAAGAAAAAAGATTTATAGGGAATATATCTTCAGTGGTACTAGTATGTCTGGGTATAAAAGAATAGGTTTTATGGATATATGGCATCTCTGGGCTTTGATAGGGAAAAGAATTACTAAGCTATCAAAAACAATACAAGCTTCTGGCTTGACATTTTTAAAGATGCCAAAGTTATAGAACTACATATGTAATGTATGTCTGCAATATTTTCCAAAGCATTGGGATCATATATATAAAGATGGACTCTTAAGATTATAGTAGCTACTGATATCCAGACAACGACAAAACCACTCATTTAGTAATTTCTCATAATCTGGCCCTGCTGGTGAGTGACACTTGACAGGAGTTACAGGAATGATTGAGGTAAATAAATCCCCTACTAAGTGATTTCATATGTAATTTTCAAAAGCAAAGGCTTAATGTCAAAAATAAAAAGCTCATTCCATAAGGGTAGGCTATAGAAGCGATACTGTAGTATTCTAAGATTTTTGTAGCATGAGTTGCTAGGGACAGTTTCATTTCTGTTTCTTTTTTGCTGGGCTGCATATATCCCTACAGCTGCTGGGCAATGATGTTTGTAGATAGCCAAAGTTTGCTTCTTCTACAGCAGTTCCTAGTTCTGCTACATTTCATTTGCATAGAAACACAGTGGTTGTAGTAGATTGAATTTCTTCAGGTATCAAGAATTGTATTGGAATAATTAAACTTATTCTCAAATGTTAAGAAGCTACAAGGACTTTTGTGCAGTAATAAGAATTGTGAACATCTGCTGTATCTGATAGCAGAGTTGCCAGAGTAACAAGAGTTACTGCCAGAAGGTCACCTTCCTTAGCTGTTGGAACCAGCTTCCTGGGTGTGGAGTCTTTGAATGGAGAAAGAATGCTAGTTTGGAGCACCAGTAATTGTCTTCTCAATGGTAAACGGATGGAGCATTTTTGTTCTAGTTTTTGTTGTTCTAATATTGACTCTGCCCAGTGAGTTCTTTTGTTGAAAAAATCCAATTGTATTGAAGCTAATAGAGGGGCTTTAAAGGCTCCTCCCACAGTCTGGGCACAGGTCAAGGAATACCTTGCCTCAGGTATTGACTGACCCTTAAAAGGCATCATGTCAGCCAGCTGAAACTGGGGATTGGTGCACTGTGGAAGTTCTATTCATTAAGCAAAAGATCTTTGTATAGATGATCAGTGCTTCCCATTAGTAAATACCTAGGTGTCACATATCGGTCAGTCCAGAAGAGTCTCTACCCTACTGGAGTGGCCACAGGTTTACACGCAGTGATTATTTCTTGTTCCCTGAATGAACCTGCATGAGAGATTAATATTTCCATCTACAAATAATGGCTTTTCCCAGTGAACTTTAACCTCAGACTTTCTATGAATCTTAATATATAAGAATTCAATTCATAGATCATTTTTCTATGCCTAGCTGTAAAAAAATATTGCTGTATATAGCCAACAACAATGACTAAACATTGACCCTGATATATTAGAAACAGTTTTTCCAAAGGTACAGTTAGAAGATAAGGAGATAGATCAGTCTGTAAAGCAATTCCCATACATGCAAGAAGCTTGATATAGGATCCCTCAAACCCATGTGAAGGTCAGGGAAGGTTGCTTAAAATATATGATTCTAGAATTGGAAAACTGTTTTGTGATGCTTGCTGGGAAGCCATCCCAGCTAATGGGGGAGCTCTCAGGTTCAGTGAGAAACTTTTAATAATAAAGCAAAGAGTAAGTGATTGGGATGCATATCTGATATTCCAGTGCCGCCTTTACAAACACGAGTAAATTGAGACACATAAGACTGCATATATAAGCTTGTATACACATAAACACACATGTACATACAGATAGTAAATTTACATGTTATTTACATAAAGTTATAGAGTGATTTTCTCTCAGGGAAGAAAAGTAAAAGGATATTGTTTAAAAAAGAATGTGTTACAAAGAAACAATCAGTTTTAGAAACTTTCAGGAAAGGTCTTCCCTCCTGCCCCAACTTAGTGCTATATCTGGAGTACAGTCAACTCCCCTCCCCCATTATTTAAACTGCATAAACTATAATTTTAGTAAATCAAGCAAAGAGCTAATCAAGTTTTGATTTGCTAATTACTTCTCAATTTGATTAAAGCTGGCAGCTAATCATCTGTGGAAGTTTAAAGTCAATCTTTCACTCACATTTGCAAATCAAGACTTCAGTGTAGAACAAAATTGGAAATATAACATTAAAGTTCTTTGTGTTATAACAAATAATTAATTTCTACTTGTTGTCACAATTTTAACAATAAAGAGAAATTTCCTGGGATGCTTCAACAAGCTGAATAATGCATGCAGTTCTACCATCCTATCCTAGAGGACAAACAGCAAGCGAAATTTATAGTTTTGTGACAGAGCCCACGTTAAGCTAAGAAAGAGTACACGCTACATTAAACAAGCACAATATAATTCAAGATCCAATTCCTTTCTTATGGTCAACAGTAGTTTGCAGTGAAAATATCTGCCAAGAAATAGAACCACGAGAGATCAATGTAATTCTTTTTAGAATTAAAGCCAAATTTTACAACATATTTAAGTATTGTTAATGTACTTAAGAAAATATCTCCCTAAAAGTATACTAAGGTAAGGAAATGTAATGCAGAAGGCATTGAAATTCAGTGAGGAAGAACATTAGAATGAAGTACTAGAAGAAACTGAGTCTGATGAGTTGGCATAGAAAGAAAAACATCCTTCAAAGTCACTTCTAAATGCTATGTAAAAATGGTACCCTAAAAAGTGCCCCAACTCTCTTTGTCATATTCTGTTCCTTTCTCAATAATACAACTTGAACAATGCTCAAATGCCTGCATTGAGTAATGACACAATTTGTGATATTCCTTCATTATAAATGACTCGTTATGCATTTGTAAGCAGTGTCTTCACAATTATTTTCAAAGACTACTTAAAATTTTTCATCTTCTCTTCTGTATGTTTAGCAGTTTTGGTTTACTTCTGTTTAAATTTTGTTCCTATTTTAATATTTATACTCTGCAATTCATTTGATATGTCAGTGTCTAACTTTAGCCTTAAGTCAGTCGTATAGGTTAAGTGTTTTATATAGATAAAAATTATGCTTTTTTATTTAAAATTCAAGGCATTTAAAAATATTTCTCTAAATGCTCTTATAAGCATCCATTTTATATACAAAGTATAAAATAATATGAGAATATGTTGTCTGTCTAAATGTAAGGAAATTCTTTCCATACAACACATCAATTCAACAGTAGCACAATCCCATTGTTGTTGGACAAGTGCATGAATGGCTTCTTTCTTCCCGTTTCATGTATTTATTTCTCTTTGATCTCTGTGAAGTAGATTCTCAAATTCTATTCTGAAGGTCAAAGAGAAGGCACCCTCCAGTACTGTATTGAATCCACACAGCTCATTTCCACCAGGCTTCACAACTAAAGCAACAAATGGAAACTGCTTCGGCTGATTTCTGGTTTGTTAAAAATGCCTACCTCTCTTTAGAGTTTTATTCACAGGAAAAATAGGCTATTAGGTAACTTATTCAAAGAAAAGAAGAAGAAATTTTGTTCCTAGAGCTCTATTTTTATTGATTCTGGAATGAAAAGTAGAAGAGTATATCCATGCGTAATATTTAACACACATTGTAACATGTATGCCTACATATATACATATAATAGATGATTATATTAATTAATGAAGCTTCATTTTCTATTTCTAGTTATCTTTTGAAAATGATGAACATCAACTTTTATTAAAAGTTGAAATACATTACAACACATTAAAGCTATATTTCTTGAAGTTCAATAAAGTGTCAGAAGTTCTAATTTAAACTGTTATACACTGTAAATAATAATCCAAAATTTCATCAATCTAAGCTAATACTAGAGCTGTGATCTCAGGTTAGTTTTGTTGCTAGTTTATTCTGATTGCTCAAATGACTCTTAGTTTGTAATAGCAATAAATAAATTAGGTATAGAAAGTGTAAAGATCTACTTTTTTAAACCAAGCAGAAACATAATGGAAAGATTTTCTTAAATTACAAATTTTTGATAACAGTTATTCCTAATTCCTGAATCAAACGCTACTCCATTCCCCACTGAATTTGTCTTATGAACTCCCAATTGATCTCTAAATCAATAGTCCTTTTAACTTCATTTGTCATCTATGTGATTATGGAAAATGTCTTTCTTTCACACGGCTTGTGTTTCTACTGCTGACACACTGCTATCTTTACAAAAATCATTTTTCTGATATTTTGTATGGATCCCAATATTATCTGTCTTGAGGTCTGCTTCAGCCATACAGTCCTAAGTTCCTCTTTCTGATTTCTAATGTGTCATGCATTCATTTATCTCATAGCCTCTGTATTGAAGTATGGAGTTTTGACAGTTCTTTCCCAGCCTTTATGAGTATCTGATTGGAATTAATAATTATGTATCAGCCATGTACTCTATATAATCTTTCCAAATTTAACAGAAACTTAATCATCTGTAATTGTCTTAAATCCATCCTTTGGAAGTTAAATGTTATGGAAGGGTATATGGTTCTGGGAACCCATAAGGATTATATTTTTGTCCATTGATTAAGACTTTGAAAACCTATGATTATTGCAGCATTACTTTTAGGACTGCATATATAAAATGCCGTATGTAATGTACAATGTACTGGTAAAGTAATATAAAATAATCAGATATACAGTGAATTGCACATAGAATATTAATGGAAGACAGAGATAGATTTCTAAAGGCCACTAAGAATGTTCTCAGAGATGCTAGTATTTATTAGGTATGAATAAAACTTCCTATGAACTAGTAAATTGTAAATTTGTAAAGGAATGTTAATCTAGTTGTCTCATTTATATCTATTGTCAGAGATTTGTCTTCTCAAGATTTCAGATACTGCGTTTATGCTGGTTAGGCATACGAATTTTTTTCAGTATTATACCTTACGTATGTAATTTTCTCATGTCCTGTTCAAAGTTAGACTTATACTTAGATTATTGAAAGCAGTGATTCAACATTCTGCTATCCTTTATTTTGAAACTTTGCATCTCATATGGCACTACTTGTATGTAAATCAGTATCTATTCTCAAAAATTTCAGGATCGATAAAACTTCATAATTATAAACATACCAGTAATATAATAGACACTTTTAAATTAGAGGCCAAATTAGATGATTAGCTGTAGACCTATTGTCAGTTTCAATAAAATAAAATAAAATAAGATTAAAGATGATATTTAAATTGCATGAAAAAGTAAGGATAAACATGTGATTTCCTGATACTATATTTGAAAATAATGATAAATAAGTTTTAGAGAGGAAAAAGTACATGAAAAACTAAATAATTAAAACCAGTTTAAGAAATAGTCAGATTTTTCAGATGAGATCAATTAAAAATAATCGTAGTAAAAAAATAAAAAATATTCATAGTAAAGAAATATTCTGGAACACATTCTCTGTTTTTAGAAATATATCTATATGTTTGTTAAGTAAAAAATTTAAAACAGAAATTCTGTGAATGTCTTTAAACACATCTTTAATCTGGTTCTATTTAACCACATAAAATTCTGTTCAGGAAGAAAATCAGAATTTTCTAATTCAAAGAAATAGTTAATTTCAAATATGTTGTCGCTGACTTTGATTTTCTCTATATGTGTTGTCAATAGATTGGTAAGATAAAGTACCTACTTGTTAGCATTTACTACATTGAATTTCTAAGGTTCCACACTAGGTATACACACATTTTCAGTGGGATTAACATAAATAAAAACAATAATCAAAATTTTCTAATTTCTGTTATCCAAAATGCTATATCTCCCATTAAATTTCCATATAAAGAACACATTATATTTTCAAGAAATGAAATTTTAAGCTAGCCTTCTATGAAGGTAAAGTCTTATTCTATGATTCTAAACAAATCAACTGTGAACTTGGGGCTTATTGTAAATACTGGAAAATTTTCAAATTTCTCACAAAAGCATACCATAATGAAAATAGTAAAATCGAGACTTTACATCATGAGAATCTCTGGAAGGGTTATTGGTGTCATGATGACTGCCTAAATTTAGTTCTTTATCATTTATGCACTATGCCTAAAGTTACAAATCATATGTTGATAAGAAGATTTGCTATACATTCAGGAACTGGTCAAAATGGCTTTATAATTGAGTCATCACAAATCACTTCCCATAAAGTGACTCTGCAAAATAATTCATCAAATTATACATTATTCTGACTTTGATACTGCTCTTCATTTATGTAATGCATATCTGAAGTCACCTAAGAGATTTAGAAAAAAAATAAAAATGAAACATAACCAATTCTATAACATAAAATTTCAAGTCTAGTCTAAAAAAACCTAAGTTCTTACCACTTTGTAGGTGCTTGGAAAATACTAATAAAATAAAAACACAGGTTTTATAAGTTTGAAATAGCATCACTAATTACTATGAATATTTAAATTAGATAATATTTCAAAAAGTTATGAACATTTATCTATATTAATTGTTTGAAAATTATTTATTTTTGTAGTTTACATATAGTTTATCTATCTGCAGCACATATATGTATATTCATTTACATCAAATTTGAATGACTTATAATTTTATTATTTTTAACAATTAAGTTAGTTAAATTATAGAGCTATTTCTAAAGCCCAGATGCTTCTGCATAGTACTTTGTTTCTTTTAAAAATCGATAAAACAGCTATTTTAACACCTAAATGAAAATATTGTATCTTACGTAGTGACCACCAGAATAATAATATCAGTAGTGCATCCATCAAATAAATTTCATTTGTTTTTTACAGCAGTTTTGGCTAGCATCTCTGAGCTGGCTGCTCTCCCAGGTACAGCTACTCCAGATGACGTAGATGCTGTCTACAGGCTAGGAAAAGCCAGAGATGGCTGGGGCACTTCAGACAGGGATGAAGATAGCCTTTCAGTCTGAGACATGAAGTCAAGAGACAGGGTAATTGTTTGAGAAGAATAATGTTTGGCTATTCAGAGAACAAAAGAGATGAAAGCACTCAGGGTGGTTTGGAGTTTAGTGCTCTGAATAATAAAAAAAATAAGAGCAAGTTGATAAAAATTTTCTACTTTAAACCACAAGCAGATAGGAAAAATGTAGTCAGTAAAATAGAGTGTACCCACTCAAAAGCATTGGAAGGGAGTTGGGAATTCTTTCAAGTTGTGGTGAGAGCTATTAGAAGGCTGTAAGCAGCAGATCTGCTTGAGACATTAAAAGATTTCTCTGACTGCTCCATGAGGGGTATATGAAAGAACTCTGATTAAAGATAAAAAACTAACACATTTAGAGATTTCAAAGGGTGAATGATTTACTTTATTTCTTAAAAAAATCTGTTTAATATTACACTTACTGTATCAACTGAGTTATTCTAAAGGATGCCTTTTCTTTCTTTTTTTTTTTTATATTTTTTCTCCATGTTGCTGGGCATCTAGTCTAGGACCCTGAACTCAACAATCTAGGTATTAAGAAACCTTTAAAGTAATACTTGAAAGAAATTTTCAGTCTCTACTTATATGAGCATTTTGAAAAATCTTTCCTGGGAATATACAAGATTAATTTCCTTCCTTAGTTATATGCATTTTTATGAAGGTTATTAGAAGTTATCTCAAACCTTAATTGATGTCTGCAGCTGAAATCAGGATATACAATTTAAAAGTGAAAAATTCCGAGATGAATTTTACGCATACGAGCATTTGAGAACCATTGGTTAAGGAGTTTCATCTGCACAATCAGGATGCTAGTGATCCAGAGAAAAGCTTCCTACAGATACAGGTATGTGGTTGGAATTACAAGGAGAAATCAGTGTGTGCTATTAGAAAGAAGGTAGTACTACTCATTCCCATGCAATAAGACTCATAATTAAAGATCAGAAAGCCTGAATCAGATAGAAATTAACCCTGGATGTTCTTAGGACTTCAGAGAGGATATGGGGTAGGTGAATGAGACTAACCTAAAATTGATTTCTATAAAGACATGAATTTGCAGAGATTGTAAGAGCCAGTTTCCTGATTCTCGCATAATCCACACTCCTTAAAGTAATACAGGATAAATATCACATGAGAAAATGAGTCAGAAGAAGCTGGAATATATCCAGAACATTTGACCTGTTTTATTTCCATTCCTTGGAGTAATTCAGGTAATGAACCAATCCCTACACAGACTAGGCAATAGGGAATGGTAATCATGAATGAGGAGTGCTTGACATAAATAACTCACTTAAATGTCATAGGTGTTCTGGACAGTAGGTTTTTTCATTACTCAAATATTGTTTGTGAAAGCAAGAGAAGCATAATGAAACAAAGTATCTAATCAATATGTTTACTTCTAATGAATTTTGGGATGTAATTCCTTAGGCCTTCCATAAGCAGGTATGAAATGATGGCTTAATATTAGCTAGTCTTTGAAAAACATATGTATTAT
This sequence comes from Cricetomys ansorgei, assembly GCA_026225945.1. Lineage (NCBI taxonomy): Eukaryota > Metazoa > Chordata > Mammalia > Rodentia > Nesomyidae > Cricetomys > Cricetomys ansorgei. Next base: position 12,545,137 of record JAMJFZ010000199.1, read on the forward strand.
GTATCTAGATGTTTGCCTAGAATAGATTAGTTATGTACTTCGTGTGTACTTGAAACTATTGAAAAATGCCAAATTCTTTTTTTCTGGAAATGGTTAAATAATAAACATCTCTAAGCTACTCAATATAACTATTACAGACAAGGCTCTTAGTAATCACTACTGATTTCAATTAGATATTGTTAATAGCTGATAGTAATTCATATCAACCTAGGTGTAAAATTTCATCCATTCAAATGTTGTTTAAAGTGTTACTGTTCAGTTCATTTTTCTTTTTGCTTTGCTTGTTACAGTTTTCCTCCCTCTTGCATTGTCTACATTTTGATTTTTGTGGACACTTTACTTATTAATTTGGTCTAAAAAATGGTGCTTTTCTTCTGGAACAGAATCATGTTTCTCTGTTACATATTGAATAGTCTTTCCACTTTAACATCTTTCGTCTGATCAAAAAAAAAAATAAAAATCACAATCCTCGAAGCATTCACAAGTATCTTAGACACATTACTTAGCAATGTGTATATGACTCTATACCTAACTTGTGTATTTAATATACTACTTGTTGTTCAGAGTGCTCACCTGTATTTGAATGAAGGTTAGATATTAGATGTGCTTGGATTTGTTCTTATTAAAATAAACTGAAAATTTCATTTAAAAAATATATACTGTCATGTCTAAATAGAACATATTATTTCACATAAACACTTTTACTCTTCTAATTAACATACTATTACATTACTTCAAGAGTTTTAAAATATCATTACATTTTAATCCCAAAAATAAAATAAATAATAATAATAATTCTCTTGTACTTAATACACATATAATATCACTATAGTTCATAAGTTTAAAAGAGTTAGGAAAAATACAAAACAAAGACCAAAACTAATTTGAACCTATTTTCATTTAAAGAATGTGTGGATTCAGTTATGTTATGTTTCCTCGTTATTTTTAACTGGCAACTTGATATAGCAGAGTTACTTGAGAAAAGACCCTCAGTTGAGTAGGTTATATTGCCCTCTGGGGGAATATTGTGTTAACATGCTTAGAAAGGTCCAGCCTATTGTGGGTAACATCTTCCCTAATCTAGGGCCTTGAAAGACAGCTAGTTAAGAATGGATCTATGAGTAAGTCATTAAGGAGCAGCCCTCTATGGTTTTCGCTTCAAGTTTATGCTTTAGTCACTGCTCTGACTCCTTAAATGATGGACCTTAACCTGTACCTGTTGAAATAATTTATTTCCCTCTAAGCTGGTTTTGGTCAGAATGATTTTTTCATGGCACAGAATGAAACTATAGTTTCATTTAGTAGTTCTAGGAAATCATCCTTTGAGCATTTACTATTTCTTGTTCCAGGATTGAGCTGAATGATATAAACACACAGGCATCGAAGCATTTAACTCATAGAAGTTTTTTGGGTTTTTTTTTGTAATAAACAAATGCATACAGAAAATGTTTGGGGAGGAAGAGAAACTGTATAAATATTTCATTAATACAGAGTTCTGTGATCTGTAAATATAATCTGCAATAGTGTATTAGAAGTTAAGATGCAGAAATCCTAGATAGATTTCAGAAGTGAAATAGATGCCACTGTATTTTTGGCTTAGCAGTAAAGCAGAAATAAAAAGAACATAAAAGCCTTAGGTTTGATTGATGTACTAACATGATGACTAAACAGACTTGCGAGTAACAGCTGTAAATAACATCAGGTACTCCTGAAGCAGAGGCACCTTCCGCAAAGGCAGAATTATTATGTAATTATATCCACTTTTCCAAGTTACAAACTATTCCCTGGCAGGGATCCACTTCTTCATTCATTACAATTCAATATAATTTGAGCTGCTAAGGTAAAGTGTCTCCCGGCAGGAGGCTGCAAATGAATCCTGCTGATGCTTTTATTACTACCGATTCATACTGTTCAGCCCCACACTCAAACAACTTCAGTGCTTGGGGAAGCTTTTGCGAGTGGTTATTTTGAAATAGAGCAGAGAACCTCATCAGAATGAGAAAACCGAGGGACTGTATCAAGAGTCATACAAACATGCTGTAGTCTTTTTACCATTACCAGATTTGATACCTCACAATTGTGCCACTTTCTAACCAACTCATATTGTCAATGGAAATTTTAAAATTCACTCAAACTAAAATGAGAAATGAGCAGTTGGTGGGCTGACATTTTCTGTACAGTATGTTCCACTTTTTGAAATTTTATATTTTTGTTTTGTTCCTTTTATATATATGCATATATCAGATAAAAAATAACAGAAGGTATGACTTTTAGTCCATAAAAACACCATAATATTTTTATTTCAGAGAGTCTGCAGAAGTTACATCTAAGATACTGTATATAGTTGGTCATTTCATGGCTTCAAGGTACAAAATACACTCATGGCTAAATTATTGTGAATCAAAAAGCATGTTTCTTTTTCTTTTAATGATTAGTTAATTTTATATTTTACTTATCAATAATTATTTCACTGTATTTATATATGAATATTATTATATATGATAATATATATATGTAGTTTATGTGTGTTTGGTTATAAACACATATATGTATAACTACATATAACATTGAAAACATACATCTATATAAAATCAAACATATCCCATGTTTATGTAGACACAAATATACAAAATCAAAATTATAAATAATAAAACTGCACTGACTAATTGTAAATTAGCACTCATTAATGTGTATCCTTTTAAGGAATGTGAGATGTATTTTGAATGTTGAAATGATTTTTTAAAGATAGGGCAAATGACGAAGTCAGAGTCAGGAAATAAGTGTAATAATTTTTTAATTGAGCTATTGCCAATAGAAATATCTTATTAGTGACTTTCCGAATATATGGTTTCTAAGTACAAAATCATGAAGGAATATTTGCTAAAATGTATCTTAGTGACAATTTATTTCATTGCTATCATTTCCAAGAGGTAAAAAGTTACAGCAAAGCTTTTACTAATGCTAATGAAACAATTTTAATAAAATCCCTATATGCAGTTCAAAGGAAAGCTCCAGTTTGACTCCAGGGTTGCTGCAAACCATTTGAATGACCAGGGCCTTTCAGTATGACAGTAAAATATCCGGCTATCATAATGGGTTTCATTGCGGCCCTGTGTGATTGAAGCCAAGCTACATAGTGACATACTCTGCCAGCAGGCACTTTCAACTTCCTCTTTATGTACACGCAGATGCTTTTAAGAAAAGAAAGGTTGAAAATGTGGTATTGTTAACAATAGAATTCACAATGCTAAAGGTTAGAAGAAAAGTATTCATTGTAATAATTACAACCCCTGCAGTTTACACATTTCCAGGTAATAATTGATATTTTTCAGTTATATACTAAACTACCTACTATCAATAATAAGTGACAGACTAATTACTATTTTATTGACAATATCATTAAATCAGGTAAGACACAGGAAAGAAAGTATACCTAGAAATAGCTTCCATTACTTTTTAAGAATGACAAGACACAAGTCATTCATGGATGTCTTCATTTTTTTTTTTTTGAGAAAAAAGAAAGATAATTACCCTTCATGGGTGAGACATTTGATTTATTCTGCGGAGATTCATTTCATTTCATTGTAAATTAAACTGTTTAATTTAATATTTCTAACACTACCTGCAGCTGAATAGACATTATGATGACTAACTAAGTTGATAGACCAGCTATATTTATATTAAATGGGATGTTTGTAATTATTGTCATGAGGTGAGCTGTCACACTGATATTTTTTAATCATTTTTCCTTTCTTATAACCTTTCAGCTTAACTACAAAGCACAGTACAATTCTAAACCTCAATTGTCTTACACTGTGAAAATAATAGTCCACTCTTCAGTCTTTGTTCTAAGTCAACTAGCAATTAATGATTAATTTCTAATTGCTTCAGAATCTACAAAACACATTCATGTTAACATGCAATATTTATAATCATAGTCTAATGTAGTGTAATTTAAAAGGCTAATTATTTATATATTTTTTTTAGATGAATAACAATTATATTTGATAGATGTGAGAGAGAATCAAGTACCTTACAATTTATATTTTAAGTAATAAAAATAAGGGAAAGTTATTCATACCACTATGTTTACCTGTCCTAGGCTTGCAAAACGCCCAAGCCAGCCAAAATTACAGCAAGGATTTTATAGGCACTCAGGAGGTATCCTTCTGGCTGAGAAGCTATAATCAGCTGCTGGCTGCTGCTGGAGACAAATTAAATTTTCTTTTGGGGATAGCCACCAATAAGTTGTCTATGGCCCTGAGCCCTTCTTCAGTCATACAAGGCAGCACTAATTGTACTAATTATAAGGTTACTCACTAGAAATTGGGTTTCTGATAAAGAAGAGGAACACACCACTGTCCCTTTTTTATGAGACACAATTCAAATGGATCTGTCAACCACCTGAACATGAAAATGCACTTCAGAATTTTTTTTATTTCATAAACATTAGAAGCAGCTTAATGTGTATGGGTATAATGATGTCCAAGTCTAGGATTGACATTCAAACCATGAAAGTATTCTATTCTGTAATGGCCCCTTTGGCCACAATCACTCTTTGAGACTGTTAACTGTTATAAACTAAGCCTGTCTTAAACACTATACTCTGTGACACACCTTAATTTAAAAAAAAATGAGGTCCCAGTATGAGGTAAACTTAAAATACACATGGTTCCACAAATTGTAAATATACTCATGTAATTTCCCTTTGTCCTCTTTACTCCTGCCCTTCACGATTAGATGAGCTTTGTTCTACTTATTCACTCTCTTTACAGACTGCATTAAAAATAAGGGGCATATGAGTAATTAACTCAAAGCCAAAGATAATAGTACACATTGACCAAGTCCATAAAAATTATAGAAAATACACACAATCATGAATGAGAAACAAATATATTTTCTAAAACATGAGTTGGACGATATAAATAAAAGAATAATTAAATTTGAACCTTGGAAGCTAGCTAGCACTTTTAACTAACTAATAAATAATCAAAAATAAAATAATATGTACCTTTAGAGTTATTTCCCCCCAATCCATTAAAATAATTCATTCATGAGCATATATTATTACATTTAATTAAAAAAAAAAACAACTCAGAAGTTGAAAGTAGAAACAATACACTTGTTCATACTTGACATCTCTGAATTATGTTTCCTGTGTATATTCTGCTTTAATGTATACTTATATAATTTTGAACATCAGAGAGATACTGGTGTTTAATACTTTTACAAGCATGTTGTCTGGGCATTGGGAGATGGAGATAAACAGCAAATAAAGATTTATTTGGAGTATGCCAGATGCTCAGTGATGGATCACTTGTGTATTACGTTTGAAGCTCCACATTTGAAACTTAGCACAAACATTAAAACAATTGATAATAATTTTATAACTTATACTGAGAATGTATCTTAAAATTTTTTTAGGAATTTTATTTTTCCTTTAGAAATACACTAACATTATCTCTATTATCTATTGATCATTTTCAACCTGGGTTTATATTTGTGGTTGAATTTACTTATTGCACTATGAATTTAATATTAAAATTATTTTCTTTCTTTGGAAAATTTTATAATGCACATTTTTAGAGTGAAATAAAGTCAAAATAATAAGCCTCTCTTATTATCAAATTGACCTACTTTTATTCTTTGTTTCAAAGCAGTACATGATATAAGCATTTCTATTATTTTAATAGCTTCTATATATTTTATTCCAATCAGTGTAAATCCATAACTCCAGTATCCAGCAACTTGACAATGATGAGGATTTTTGGTAACTGGACAGAAATCAAGGCAACTTGTCAACAGCTGGAAGCTTTGACATCCTTCTTACAGTGTCTGGTCACATGCTTAAATAACTACCACTTTCAGGAAAAGATATTTTATCATATTTGTATTTGAATAATCATTTGCAAAGTGAATTTTGTCAATTTATGGGCTAGTTTACATTTGTCCCGTTACAATTTCTTACAATCTGGGTTTTGGAGATTCACATATAAATTCACTTTGATTCCTGTATAAGCATTGCTGGGGTTTTGTGACTCTATGTCATACCATGGGAACAGGAAGGTAACTGTGGTAGAATTCTTTAAAGATAAGGTACACAGACACACTCTCTAAATCTGTCTTTCATGGGATGAAAAGAATTTTAACATCCTCCTCTTGAGAATACAGAACACATTTATGAAAAAGGCAGGAGAAGGAATAATAGACATCTTTAGGCCATCTTAATTTGCACAAGTCCTTAGGTACCAACTCTGGAAGTAACACTTATGGGTCAGATCCAGATAAGTTAGGTTCTCCCCTCAGAGAGCAGAGAGTCAAACGAACCAAGGAAAACACAACATCTGACAGTAAGTTGCACGTGGTGTGTCCACTGATAGGCTGTAAACTCCACAGCCGGGATAGCTTCATGAGTCACTCAGAAAGAACAGGTTTAAAATGAGGATAATGTTATAGTTGGTTTAAAGTATTTCTTTTATTCTCTCCATAAGAGATTCAATCTTCCCTCACTTCCTTTTGATTTTTTTCCTGTTTGACAATTTAAAGCTCAATATTATTTTACTAGAGAAAATTAGTTGCCACTGAGAAAATATCCATTTACAAAAGCATTGGTAACACTCATTGTTTTTTGCCCCGTCTTTGACCCGTCTTCCAATTTCAAGATGCATGTTGCCTCAAAGGGTGCTTATATTTTCATCCACTGGCCATAAAAATCTTTGTGACTGAAGTAACATTGCACATTCAGCATACTGCAAACCTTGCTTGTATTTTGCTCTTTTTAAAAGTGGCATTTGTGTGTCCCTATTGAATCAAAGCACTTCAATTCAATATACATTTTTTATTCTTTCCCATTTACAACTTTGCTTCGTATCTGCTATGTTCAGAGATTGGTTTTGGTTTATATCTTCACTTGTTTAATATTTGCGTAATGAGATGCAGACACATTTGTGGGAAACAATCAGGGCTTACCATATTAAGCACTTACAATGTATCAAGCACACATATGACTATCATCATCTTACAAAACAGGATGTTAAAACAGAAGGAGGTTAAATAAATTACGTAAAATTAACAACTTATGAATGGATTAGGACTCAGCCATAATTACTGGATTGCCTGCTTTTAACGACTGTGTTAAACACTCAAAGGTGTAATTTAATGAGTGGCTGGGACTCACATCACACCACACAGAAAATGGCAAGCGATGGTTTTAATGCATAATAAAGAGTGAACTACGAATATCAGAAAGAATTGGCTCTGTCAGAGGATGCCCAGACTTTCTCAATTGCATATGATTTGCATGATACTGTATTAGTCATTTTTTTCAGGTAATAACGAAGAAAAGCCAGGCAAAGTATGCAGAAGATATGAACACAAAGCTTGGATTGGGAAGTTAATTTTGTAACAAAAATGTGAATGTATAAAAAAAAGCTGTATTAAAAGTTAATTGATTCAAGCACTGCTTTTTGTTCTGTAAAATTAATGTGTCATCTTCTTGTGGGTATCTCTAGGGGGTGGGTACTTTATCAACACATGCAAGAAGATGTGGATCCTCACTCCTCAAAATAAGAAAAAGAATCTATCTGCAATGAGAAATGAGGCCAAAAGCAGTGTTACGGAATGTTTTGTTTACATGAAATTTTATTAAATGTTTACTTTTTACTGATTATTACCTAACAATTAGTGGGAGTTAGAAATTCAAAGATATATCTCTAATGTCTATAATACAATGTTACAAAAATTCGAAACCTCTAATTTCAAAAGTTTAGTCTTTAAATTTTATTGATGCTGGGTGTTTTCTGTTATAACATATAAAACATGTAAATGATAAATACAGTGTTACGTTTGAAGAATATTTTACTTTTCTCATTTTGTCTTAAACACTTTACCTATTATAATTCAGTGAATCTTCATGGAAACTCTTACATATTTTTGCAATGTTTATGGGCACAATTGACTTTTAATATGTACGTACATTAATCCAAAATTATTTTTCACTGAAGGTTTTTTTTAATCTATTAACATATCTTTAAAGAACTTAAAAAAGGGCCTTGTTTACCTCATGGTCTAAAAAGAAAATTCACAAATAATAGTTAAATCTGCCTTAATGTATGTTACACTGTCATACATAGCTCATGTGTACATGTATGGGTATGAATCCTGTCACTGCTCACTATGAACAACAGTGCAGTTCACTGAATGCTGTCAGTATACAGGGCTTGGAAAAATGGAGCTGTACCACAGGACTTTCCTTGGTGAGAATCTTAGAATACACAGTATTACTAAAATGACATGCATTCTATTTCCATACTATATGCCAATGTATTATAACACACAGCATTTGAAAGTTTAAAGTGCTTACAAGTAATTTGAGAATTTGATTGTTTACAGAAAAGAGAAAGACTTGGAATTGAGTATATATGTTTTCAAATAAAAATGTAAACTTTAAACTTGCAGATTGCTGTCTCCTGAAAACAGACAATTGGTAGCCTCAATCAAGTCTAAACAAGTAAGACATGGAGATTATTCTTAGACATACTACTGAATAGAAGTTTATTTGAAAATAAATTATGGGCATAAAATTATGAAAATAAATATTAACACTTATGTATTCAGATATCTGTTTATACAAACACACATATAAACACACTCTCACACAAAAAAACACATTCTATTATCAAAGTATTAAGCAAGTAGGTGAGCCAGTCTTTGGCTAGAAATTACTTTTGAGAAATTAATTCTGTAAAACAGTAAAATTTACAAAATTAGCTGTTTTAAGCAATGGTATAAAATTTGTATGTATAAAAATACAGAAATAGTAATTTATCAATCAATATCTCAAAAAACTAAATATATTTTATTGCACATTTGTTATTTAAATTATTTCAACGAACCAACTGTCATATGGCTTTGCATAATAAAAGCACAGAAAGGTCATATTGTTTGCCTGCTTCCCCACTGTAACTTGAAATACTGTATATTATTCTATTCACGTATTTTTAGTATGACTTACAGTGAGAAATCTCTAATAGTAACAGTATTCACAGGAAATCTCAAAATTTCAGCTTATACATTATAAAATGCATATATTATATCTGTTCATGCAGCAATTGAAATTATTTCATAACTTTAACATGTTTTTTGCAATTTAATCTCATTTTTTAAATAAATTATTTATTTTTATTTTATATTCATTGGTATTTTGCCTGCCTGTATCACTATGTGAGGGTGTGGTTCCCCCAAAAGGAGTTACAGACACTTGTGAGCTGCATGTGGGTGCTGGGAATTGAACTCAGGTCCTCCTGCAGTGCTCTTTTGCCCAATATCCTTGTTGGCTTTGAAATTAATACTTAATTTGAGATTATTTCTTTTAAAACAAAAATGAGTAAGTAAAATAAATAACCATTTGATATTATTAGTGATAAAGTAACCCTATAAAACAAAAGTGAAAAGAATTCAATAGAGAACCAGGATCTTTCTTCAAGTATTAAAAAAAAAATAAAAAAGTTCTCTTGTGCACTCACTACAGAATGTAGCAATAGAATTATGCTTCTCTTTTTTTCTGTCTCTCTCTCTGTCACTGTCTTTATCTGCCTGTCTGTCTGTCTCCTTACTCCCCTTGTGTCTGTGTTTGCATATGCATATCATAAAGCACACATGGTGTTCCAAGGTCGGATTACAGGAGGCAGTTTTTTCATTTCTCTATTTGAGTGGCAGGAATGGTAGTCCGGTCTTTACTCCTGTCCACAAACGCTGATTTTATTGCTTTACAGTACAGATGTCTAGTTACACCCTAATTACTAACCTAAATAAGCCTGCACTGTATTTGTGTTTAACTAGTTATGTTTTCTTAGCTATGTTTTTGTTGTTGTTTTTGATATTCTATCTACCAGTTTTAGCTATGGTAATTGAGTTTTTGATATAATGAATATGGAATAAATCTTCCACTAATCCCCAAAACCAAAAGCATTACTATTATTGTTGTATAAAGGTTTATTTGACTATAAATAATAACTTTTATTTTACCTGAATAATTTAACAAACGCTTTAGCATGACTGATACTCAGATTTATTTTCAGTTTTGTTATTGAGACAGTAATTATTGATTCCTTTTGTTGTTGTTCAGTTGCTCAGTTCAATACCTACTGAGTTTTTAGCTACATAGACAAGAATTTCCTACTTTATTATATATAATTTGCTGAGCACACAGAATATCAATTATTCAAAGATGAAGTGAATAAAGTTTATCTAAAAGAATGGCAAATCATATAAATCATCAAATTAAAGCAAAATTATTTGCTCTTAAATGTTTAGTTTAATCAAAGAGAAATATCAATGCAAAGTTACTTATTTTATATACTTTTTGATTTTTAGTTAATGTAGAAATTTTAGTATAATGTAGAAGCCTTTTCTACATTATACTCATATGTTTTTATGAAGTTTTATGAAGTGTTAAAACAGTATATTCTTATATGTTTTTATGAAGTTAGTTACAGCTGTGTGGTCTGGTACACACTTTTATTCCCAGCATTCAGCAGGAAGAGACACAAGAATTTATGTGAATTTGAGGTGAGCCTGATCAAAAAAGTGTTCCAGGATAGCCAGAGCCACACAGTGAAACCCTTTATTAAACACAAAACAAAAAGTCTACCATATAGCATGGTTCAAAATCTGCTTTGAAAAAATCACAGTGAATTTAGGTAATTTGGAAGCTCATTGTAAAAGTATTTTCACTCATGGTGGCTCAAGGAAGAACAAGATACAATCTTTAAGATGCGAACCTGGACTTAGAGGACTTCAACCTCCAAGAATGAACTAAACTCTCACTTAGCTGCCTCCTCAACTACCTCTTCTCTGCACACCTGCTTCTTCAATCTCCTACCTCTGATTCTCTTGCTTCTTACTCTGGATATACCTAGCTTCTCCTTCTGCTTTTACTCTCTGTTTTCACTTTGCCTTCACACTCTGCTTCTATCTTGCTCTCCCCCTGCTTCTTGTTTCTGTTTGGATCCTGAGAGTTGTGATTAAAGCTGTGTGCCAGTGTTGCGTTCTAAGTTGGCTTACTTAAAGGCATATGATAAGTCGCTGTCAGATGCAAAGCCTTATTTTCCATTAATGAAGAGAATCCTAAAATTCACTTCTAAATACCAGGCCAGTCAAACTTGCTACCACTAGGGGAGGGTCAGACTGAGAGACAGAGGGTGTTCCTCATATCTGCATGTTAGTTGCGGGGAAAGAACGACTGAATTCCCTTTCATTTAGCATTAGCACAATCTGAGGACAGGATTAACCTGACATTCTTTCTACCCCAAAGCAACCATGCTGTCATATCTGAGATCAAATATCTACCTCAAGCCCTTGAAGATGATCCTTATCCAGAGAAGCCCTGATGCTAGATCAAATATCTAGTGTTCCTCAACAGATATTATTATGACAATGTAATATGTTTAATTTGAAGGATAGAAATGTGTTCTAGTTAGCTACTATCCCACTGCTTACCTTTGAGACAAATCTTGGTATATATCATTATTAAATATTTATCAAATATCATTAACTATGAAGATAACACTGGTTTAGTATAAATGTCAAATCACACAGTATATCTAGACTCTTCTTGTATAACATAATTATATACACTCATCTCTGGCTCAGTTTGTTCTTTTTTAATACTAGTCTGTCTTGACAATCTGCCTAGAGCTCTCTTTATAAAAATTACGTTTCAATGTTATGTCCTGATATATCCTGAGCAACTGTTCTCTTGACATTGTTATTGAGAATATTGACTCTTTTTACATTATCTGAGAAGTGGCAGACAACCTGTTCATCTGTTTAGCTTGATAAAGGATATTCTATAATGCTTTGCAGAGAATTCAGAAATTTTCAGATTTCCATCCAGAGCAACATTCCAGGAATTGCAGAATGACTGTCTCCAATAAATAGGAACTTTCCTTATTCTAAGAAAGCATTATCATTATTTCAGACCTCAAAAAGTAAAGAGAGAGACATAAAACATAGTGATTAGGACAATATTCTTAAATAGTATATCAAAAATAAATGTAAGCAATTTATCTATTAAGATTATTTTACTGAAAGAAATATATTTTGGTACAAATTAATATATAGTCTATGACAATTCTGAATATTTGTAGACAGTTCAAATTTCAGAATAATCTGAAAGAGAATTGTCTAGAGACAAAGTAAATTAATCAGTTACAATTTCATCAAAACAGAAAATTTTGTGGGAAATATTGGCTCTAGGAAATTAAACTCTCTCTCTCTTTCTCTGCTTGTCTCTCCAAGTGTCTCTGTCTCTCTGTGTCTGTGTGTCTCTCACCTTCTTCTTTCTCTACACTCACCCCCAACCCAATCACACAGTTAAAAAAGTTAAAGTCAAGTAAACAAAACATAAAATAGGCAAATAAGAATGCATGAACTATAATAAAATGTGTCTACATGCAAATGGTTAATTGACCAATAACAGCGATTGAATTTTACTTTTTTCTTCTCATGACTATAAATGTCTAATGCATTGCTATACCATTCATTTAAGAAAAAGACAGATATATCAAGTCTTTAGGTTGCTGGTTTTCTTGTAGAATGAAGTTAGTCATCTTAGCAATTCTGTGAAAAGACACAAAGTTAATCTCAAAAAGGAATAGCCAACTTTTCTTGAAAGATGCCAACACAACAGAAACGTTAAAAGGATGTGTATCTGTACATTAAATAGACTTTCAACATATAAGTGCTTGTACATATTCAACTGTGGTTCTTATGAAAAATTAAATAGGTTTATTCTATGAGATGAACACAAGTCAATGCAAGAGATGATGCCAAACCAAAATTTTGAAGAATTGCTGTCATTAATAGGCACAAGCACTAATAAAGATCACATATATATATTTATATATATATATATATATATATATATATATATATATATATATATATACACACACACACAGATTTTTTAGATTTATTTACCTTGTTAATTGGAACAATTAAAACTTAAGTTTAGTTGAACTTATTACATTTTTACTAAAAATATAATTGCTTACATCTGTGTATGTAATATTTATGTACATAGGTACATATATATGCATCTCAAAACTGACTATACTGACTATACTGACTATAAAAATTCTGTCTAAGACAACATGAGAATTTAAAATAATATATAATGTCAAGTAAATAATACAATTAATACTATTAAGAGTTATAAATCACATACATTATTATTCTTGTAAAAGAAAGAATCATAAAACATTCAGTTACTTCTAAGGCTTGTTTAGCAAATATTTGGTTAACATATATGCATTTCTACTGAGATTCTCTTTAATTATATATGTTGTGTCACTTTTGGTATTTGACTATTATAATGATTTTAAAATAAACATGTAAATCTAGATGTAGCCATTGATTTATTATTAATTATCATGGGTTCTTTGTTAATTCAATCCCTGGTCCTAAAGGGTGTCAGCCTCCATACAATCTAATCTTAAACATAGATCTAGAAGACTTCTAATCTTTAACATCTTTTAGCAAATCTGGACCTAGAAAACTTCATCCTCCATACAATCTAATTTCAGGATGCAAGGCAGGACCTAGAAAGCTTCAGCCTCTGTACAATCTAATCATCAAACCTAAACACAGACTGTTTCAGCTACTGAAACTTGATATTAACTGGGCTCATGCTGACTACCTGTTATCTGAACTACCTGTTTTAAAACTGATCTGTATTGTGAACTCTAAACTGTAAATCATAAAGAGTCTGCTTCTGACTCTGTTTTATCTCTGCTTGTACAGGAAAGCTTTGCTCTTCTTGGCTTCTCCTTCTCTCTGTGAGACAACTGAACTAGCTCTCTTAACTGTTCAACTCCTTCTCCTTAACACTCTTCTGAACTGAACACTTCCATCTCTTCTGAACTGACTCTCTGAACTGAACATTCTGTGAGCTGAAAGCCTGCTTTTATATCCTGAGAGCTGGGTGTGTCCTTACTATGACTCAGTCTCAGACTTCACTCTGATTCACTCTCTGAGTGTAGGATTAAAGGCATCCCTTCCATTGCCTTCAGAGCTTTCATCTGGATCACTAGGCTTCTGAATTTGATCCCTTCATACAGGCCTATGGATGTGATCCCTTCCAAGCTATCACACAGGACTTTTCATGTGATCCTTTGCTAGAGCAGACATGCTGATCAATTAAAAAATTAAATGGTCCCCTACATAAACATCCTTGCACATATACAGGAATACAGATTGTACATATACATATACATATAAACAAAAATAGATATTTTACTAAAAATAAAATATTTAATGAATGTTTATTATTGTGACTTCAGTTAATCTTCAAAAGTTATTACTGTACAGTTTCAGAAGTGAAACATTGAATTTTTAGCTCTAAGGTTTATAGCTTAGAATTATTATTAATACACTTGAAATATATACAACTAGACTATAATACTTACTGAAATTAAAAGTTATTTTATTGACTTTAAAATTTTTCTAATTATCTCATATTCTCCAACAATTGTGCTGATTACTTAGGATTTTCTGATTAAATTGTAAGATCCATAAATATAGGTACAAAAATAATTCAAATTATACTGAAACTTATTATGACCTGTCACTAAAACTCTAAAAAGGAGTTTTACTTTTTTGTCTCCTGAAGAGTAGTATTTGGGCACTTGGTCATAAAACCTTATTATCTGCCCCAACACAAATTTTCTCCTTAATATATGTGAATTTGTTATTGTTTAAAAATGTAGACAATGCATATGCCATGTGCTGCATCTTCATAGTCAAAGTCAAAATAGAAAACACCAGCATAAGTAAATATTTATACACAAAATGTCATGTCAATTCAAGTTTCTATATGATGATTAAGATACTGTGCTTTAATTGTTAACCTTAAATCACACACACACACACACACACACACACACATACATTTTTGATACAAAAATTTTGGACGGATACTGGTGTTGATAAATGCTTTAGCTTTCTCTATACTTAGTATTCTCTTTGTGTTCTCACATTCGATTTATCAATGCATCTGTATGCATTAGAAAAGAACTTTTCGCATCACGAATCCATGTAACTACCTTATTCCTGTGTGTGTTTATATCCTTTTTCTATTCACACTGTGAAATCTATCATTAAGCCACAACCAACCTGTGAAATCTATCATTCCCTCTCTGTAATTTATAGCAAAAGACTTCATGATCAATTAGGACTGCATTTAAACATATAATCAATGAGATCACTGATCACAGTTCAAATTAAGAATCTTAAAAAGGAACTTAATTTCAAATTAATAATCAGATATTTTTATGGTAAATATACATCAATATGTGATTGATACATTGTCTGAGAATTCAGATTCAAGCAAATAAGATGCTGTTACTGACATATCTATTTTTAACTTTAAAAAATTTCATAGCTTTTATACTTCTTTGAACATCCCCTATGATAAATTCATTGTACTATCAAGTTCTATCAGGCTATGTTTGTAGCTTTCTTATTACCATGCATGCTATTTTGATCAGCATACACAAAAAAAGATATAAAATTTTCAATTTAAATAAATGTGTAAGTCAATGCATGTTCAACATATTTCTTAAATACTTACAAGGAGTGTGCAAATGAATGTCATATTCTTAATTATTTTTGGCATATAATAAATCAAGAAGATTGATTATGTTATAAAACAAATGGTTTAGAATTGTATTTCACAATAATAAGAACTAGAACAAGGCACTTGTCATATAAGCTAGAAGACTCAAATTCATAAATTCATAACAAACATGAGTCCTAAATATCAGTTGGGTAGGACTATAGGTTCACCTGTAATTCTACTTTCAGAAAACAGAGGCAAGGAATCTATGGAGTAAGGTGGATAGTAACACTAGTACAATGGGCAAGTTCTAAAATTAATAGAAAGCCATTGCTTTTGTGAATAAAATGTCAGAATAATTTAAGAAGACTCTGCTCTATACCTGGGGCTAACACATTACATTCACTCACAAGCATACAAATCCACACACATATATTCACTTTCACACCCACAAACATACATATACATGTGGCCATGGCACAACTACACACACATGAATAAAGAAAACAAAAGAGGCAGTTATGAAAACATGCAGGATAAATTGAGTGTTAATGAAACAATTGCATTGAAATAAAATGGCATATGCAATTTACGTTAATTTATTAGGTTGTCTGGAAAATATTGATATTTTATTTAATTCTAACTCAGGAATGATGAGAAAAATTAAAGCAAACTAATAAAATATTTAAATGAATGCCTTTATAATTTTCTCTTTTTTCCCTCTCATGTGGGGCTTATTTGTTTATGAGATTATTACTTACCCTAAAGTACCTTCTAATTAGATTTAACTACTATCAAAACAATAGGGGAAGAGAAAAATGATAAGATAGAGGTTCAATTATCCTAGAGAGTATTCTATAGTGTATAATTAGTTTGTTTAGGATACAATAAGCCTTGACATCTGTTAAATAATAACATACAG
Source organism: Cricetomys ansorgei (assembly GCA_026225945.1). Taxonomy (NCBI): domain Eukaryota; kingdom Metazoa; phylum Chordata; class Mammalia; order Rodentia; family Nesomyidae; genus Cricetomys; species Cricetomys ansorgei. The sequence goes on from JAMJFZ010000199.1 coordinate 12,561,675, forward strand.
TTGAATTACCTTGACTTTCTCAACTCAAGTAGGTGCTACTATTGGATTCTTTATTCTGTGCATTGCATAAGACCATTCATGGGTGTATCCTGAAGAAACATAGATCTGTGATTATAGTTTACTTACTTGTCAGTACTTGAGTTTTAAGAAACAGAAAATAATTATGTTCCACAAATTTAAACAGATAAATGAGATAAAGCAATTTACATTTTATCCTTCAACTTAATATGATTCAGCTAAAATTCTGAACTGATTCCACAATGAAGCTTTAGTTTATCTCTGACCTATAGACTTAAGGGTTTCTGAACTTTCTTCAATAAAACACACTTCAAGTCCAAGTTATTAATATAAATACAGTGCTTTGCAAACTCTGAAGAGACATATTCAAAAATTTCATTTTATTTTATTTTGAAAATAAAGTTTAATCAGACAATATTTAGAAATAATTCATATCTACCCACACTATTTGAAAATGGACAGGACATTGAAAATATCAGTATTTTAGCTTTCTAGCTAGTAGCTGGAAGGTAATTCTACTATATTGATTTAGTAACTCATTTAGCAATAGACAATGTTTCAAATCAATTAATAGTTGCTTATGATCTGTTTTCTAAGATTCTTGTAAAAGTTCCAAAGGATTTCTCTTTTATATTTTATTCTCTTTTGACTTTCTTCATGTTGCTTGTTAACCTAAATCTTACTTAGCTATCCCCAAAATCAAAGCATCTATTTTCTTAGTGTCCTCATGATACAACAAGCATCCTTGATCTTATTATCTGATTCAGCCCTCATATATGCAATTTGATCTTGTACTTAAGAAATTAAAATAACAATCTTGTATTCTGAAGTGTCTCATTTGAGTAAGTTTAGAGGTGTGTGAATGTTGTGATCTGAAGAGCTATGTACAGAGGATGGAGAATAGTGGATACCTATTAAAAGACACGTCACAGCATTATGCTTAACTGCTGTGCTAGAGCTAATGTAAAGGCATCTGGAGTTGGGGTTGGAGATAGATTCTATCCTATCAAGTGGGTACAGTGAAGAATTTATTTCTGGTGTTTTCACAAAGAAAGTAAAGGAACAAAGAGGACTAATTGGCTGGAGACCTGGATTCTACCCTTCACTCCACAGCTCACTGTCTGTATAATTTAACTTTGTTTATCCTGCTTATCCATCTAATGACGAATTACACAATAAGTACTCTACAATCCCTTTCAGAATTAAAAGTTGTACATTTTATGATTACAGTGTCTTCAGAAATGACAGAAGTTCTTAATGGTACTTATATCCCATTTAAAAAAATCCTTCTTGTTTAATCCTATGAATATTTGTTCCATGGATTAATTTTTGAGAATATAAACATGAATATGTGTTACTGGAAAGATCATAGGAATTTGCTTCTCGGGTTTTTTTTTTTTTATGAAGTCCTTCACTTGTACTTTTGTCATGCTCTTTATAATTTCTTTTTCTTCTTATATGTGCTGGGGGCTCTTTAATTTCATCCTTGCGTTGTATACACATATTATTGGTATTTTTAGAAGCACTTTATGAGTTCAAAATCTATTCCCTGTGCCCTCATCAATTTGAAATTACCATTTTAAGGCTGATTAAATAAGGATTAGTGCCAATGTTCTACTTATTAGGCTGTGTCTTCAACTGGAACTGATGATGTAGTATTTGTCAATAACTAGTTCACAGCCTTAAATTCCACAAAATGAAACCTTTGCATCAGAGTGCATCTGCCTGAGAATTTTGAGGCAAGCTTCTATGAAGAGGAAAGCCATCTATTATATGATGATATAAGCATAAAGTGGCATGTATCACAGCTGTTTGATTACTGCTGGGAAGATGACTTGTAGTCCCCCTAAGCCCTCTATCAGAATCCAACAATGATTGATTGAATTCCCCTTGCTTTAGAATGATGATGGATTACTTTAGGAAGATATATAAGAATTGTATAATCTCAACTGAAATTAATTAACGCCACAGCAAAAATGACACTAGCATTGATCTTGCCATGATATGAGATTGATCCAAAGAGATGGGAAAATATACAATAAAGTTTCTTAAAGTTAACCGATCAAGCATTTATCTGAGTAGTTTGTCCAATAATACCTAGATTTTGTTTTAAAAATTAAGAATCAAATGTGTATTACTGCTGGATACCCTAAACATACACACTCACAAAAATTTTATAGGATTAAACTAACATAGAATGTCTAAAGTTTAATCTAAAAAATTCTATTATCTGTTACTATGTTCAGAAATGAAGCTATGTGAATGAAGAAATCAAAAGATTTTGTGATGAATAAATTTCAACGTAGGAGCAAATATGGCTTGATATGATACCTGGTAAGATCAGCTTCAGTATTTCCAGAGAGTCATCTAGACATCCTCTAACATTGACCTCCTGACCTCCACTCTTAACATTGTCATCAGCTCAGCCTATTTTCCTGAATAATCGTGAGTCTTGAATCAAATAATGTTTCAAGAATATAATACATGTAAACACTATGTAAATTTAGTTTATGCATATTATGCAATGTTTATCATTTTTACCCTATTTATGTTGTTTAGGAGAGAGGCACAAAATAACTCAGGACAGCAAAAGGAGAACCAGCAAAAAAATCTCAGTTTAAGATTCTAATTTCTAACTGGGCAGGTGGCGGCACCACACACCTTTAATCTCAGCACTAGGGAGACAGAGGCAGGTGGATCTACTTGAGGCCAGGCTGGTCTACAGAGTGTTTTCCAGGACAGCCAGAGTGAAAACCAAGAAACCCTGTCTCAGAAATCCAAAACAAGAATAAAAGAAAATAAAAAGAAAAGAAAAAAAAGAGTCTAATTTCTTTTCATGTAAATTTTCATGTAATTTGTTTGGGAAGTATTTTTTTTTTCTAAATTTCAACTTTTTTCTAAATTAAAAATTCAAAGAAAACAAATGACAGCTATAAAATTACATTTTAATACTCTAATTTCTTTTTAAAGTCAACTAAGACATTAAATAAATATATATAAATCATTTTCCTTATTAGAAAAGGCATAGTCTATTTTTGATTGTACTGATGAATTTGGAAGAGCACATTGGAAAATATATAGAAATATTTTCAAGCAAATACTTAGGTATATTCCTGGTGATTTAATTTCTGGACATTGGGTAAATAAACAAACTTGAAAACCACGATCACAATAACAACACACAGTCAAACCAAATAAGGAAGAAACACAGAGAGCACTAATAGAACTATAATTGATCTGCTTTAGAACATGTGCTGAACCAGTGCAAAGAGGTCACTGGCTAACAATGTACAACTCTTTTCCTCCAAAGCAAAAAATGTTTAGTTCAGTCACAGCAAAGGAGCTCCTAAGGGAATGATCCATGAAGGCTGATAGACGCTTGTGAGCTGACACATGAGTTTATTTTTAAAATTGATGAAACACAATGGTTTATACCTGTGAACTTAGAAAGAAAAACAACAACAACAAAGAACTCACTTAAAAATGTTTTGTTTGCAAAGCAAAATTGTGAAACAGTGCTGAAAGTAGGAAATATTCACTGTATCTCCCATAATTCCACAAGGATGTAATGGTCCATTTTACATACTTTGCAATAAGTTTCTTCATGATGGTATGAAGGCTAAGTGACTCTTCAACTTTTTTACGTTTTCAGGGTTTGAGATTACATGTGAGATCGATTAGTATTAGGCATTGAATTAGGCGCTAAGGATACACATATAAATAAATCATTGGCTTTTCAGGTTAATTCATTTATAATCTAGTAGGGAAAAGGATAAGTACCAAATATTTAAATAAAATGAATTCTGTTATGTGACACACTATAACCTGGAACATAAAGGGGATTTTTCTTTAACTCTGTCTATAGAAGGCAGTTCAAAGAAATAACAAGAGCACAGTCAAATAAATATTGTAAAGTTGAGACCAGTAATCTAGAAATATGGGAATAATAGTTTACTGGAAACACTGAAATAGAAAATGTAAGAAAAAGTGTACTGTCAAAGGTCAAATGTAAACTGTACAGAAGAGATAATGTGACTGAACATCTCTGCTAGAATTAATTGCAAAATGTCACCTCTAAAAGTGCCTTTGCTGATCTTGATGCTAGTGTTACTGACACTTGCAGCAGCATACTTTTCAAATTCTGGTTTTGAAATCAGATTAATGTGATTCATGAGACTCAAATATGAACATTCTATTCCACCTATCCTATTTTAAATTGTGTTTATTCAGGCATCTAGCTGAAAGGCCAGGTTGTTACTGTGCTTCAAATATAAAATAAAGGAATATTCTAAAGAAAATACTAAACCTAAAAATAATCAGTGCCTCACTTTTTAAAAGGTATGAATTAATTATTTGAAATGGGAGGTGGATCTTACCACTTATCATTAAAGGATAACTAAAGATTTTTTTATAATTTTTTACAAATATTTCTCTCTCAATCAAAATTCTGTTTCTAAATAAAGATTACCTGGTATAACTTCATTGAACAAAATCTAGCCACTTTAATTTTTTGTCCTAAATTATGTTCTTGTATTTCCTAAGGTAATTTGTCACAGAATTTTATAGTAGTCATGCAGATAATTAAGGTCTGAATCAGATTCTAACAGCAGGGAGTGTAAGAACATAGATTAAAAGGGTTTTAAATAAGTACATTTTATTTGAATCCCCAACTGAACACCCTTTAACAAATTTACCTTTATAGTATTAATAGACATACAGTGCCTCATTTCAATAAGCAAAAAAAAAAAATCAAAATTGAAAGCCTTTAATCACAAGTGCTATTAATTCCAAGTGAAAGTTTGAATTACAATGGTAGACACTGAATAGAACATGCTTGAATTTATTTCCTGCTGGCAGTTTTAATTTGAGTAGCTTTGAATTTCTTCTGGACACACTCAAATTTCAGCTGACAATGCATCAATTTTAAGTCACATGTCTGACTTAAACAAATTTAAATAGTCAAATAGAAGATGTGAGGATAACGATGAAAGAAAATAGTAATGGAAAAACGTGACAACAAGGAGAGATTATGAAATAACAAACAACCGGTTCAAGAAAATCATTGAGTCAAATGCATAATGAAAACAAGGAGACATCTAAGACAGAAATAGTGAAAAAATCAAAGAGTTGATTCCTCACTTTAGAACAAAAAATAAAACTAAGTTATAGAGACCTGAAGTATGACATCATGAATGGATATTACATCATATAAATGCATATTTTAAGTGATACCTGAGAGAAGATTTATGAATGAAATTACCTTTATTTCCTTTCTTTGAGACAGGGTTTCATGTAGCTCTGGCATGCTCAAACTGAAAATATACCTAGAGTGGCATTAAATTTGTGATTCTCCTGCCCCTACCTTCCAAGTGCTAAGGTTAAATGTGCTACCATACTTCACTCTAAAAGGGAATTATTCAAATTATAAAAGATAAGAATTTTTGTAAATAATGAGATAATGTTATTAAAATCATAATTATGGATAAAGTACCTTGATTTAAATGTGTTGAGATTCCAATAAAGTTAGTTATTTTGTATGATAAAATTATGTCTCAGCAGTTAAAAAAACCTACTGTATTGATACAGGACGAGAGTTCAGTTCTAATCACTTACCTTGAACATCTCACAACCTCTTGAAAGACCAGTTCTAGGAGATAAGATGCCTGTGTTCTTAGATACCTGCACTCAATGTATATGCATACCCTGATATAGACAAACACACATGAACATAATTTTAAAAGGTATGTGTGAGGGGGTTGAAGAAGTAGTCTTGGAGAGATGGCTCATTGGCTAAGAGCATTTACTGGGGAGTGGGAAGTCAAGGGAGGCCTGAATTTTAGTGTAAGTAGTGAATGGATTTCTGAGTTAATGCATATTATTGACAAGGACCCTGAAGCTTCAGACCCTGGGAACTAGCAAGACCTTCCCCAGCTCCTCTGTGGTACTGTTGATAGACCATACAGAAAGCATGGATCTCAGATTGCTCTTTTGAAAGGTGACATCCTGATACACATTTTCTCTAGATACCTCTTACTGAGTTTAGCTACCTCCTCCTCCATGTGCTATACACAATAAACTTGCAAAGATTATGGCTTATTGCATAATATCTGATACTCTATCAGAGAGAGCACAGACCACCCATCTCCAGCTTTTCTGTATGTGATTCTGCATGTATGTGTGTATTTGTTTGTTCTTTATTCCCTTGCCTACCCAGCCAGCTCTCCTAGACCAAGGCATGCTGGAATCAGCACCGTTCATGTAGAGGAACCAAATTCAATTTCCAGCACTCTTATCTGGGTGCTCACAACTTCCTGTCACTCCAGTTCCAGGAGGTAAGACGTTCTCTTGTGGATTTTGTATGTGAACACACAGCCACAGCCAGTCCCGTATATATTTATATATATTATATAATATATACATATATATTAAACATAAATCGTTTAAAATAAAAATTAAAAAGAATGAATTGTTTCTGATGTCTAAAAGTCTAATTTAAAGACTATTAAACATAAATCATTTAAAATAAAAATTAAAAGGAATTAATTATTTCTGATGTATAAAAGTCTAATTTAAAGTCTTGTGAATGAAGACAAGCAACAATCAAAGATAAGCCCATAATTAATTAGCATGTAATGTCATATCACAAAAAATATTTTTGAAGTTAGCATAGAAAGACAGCCTTATACAATTCAGTGCTTCAAATTAAATAGGTACACACAAATGTGTGTGTATGTGTGTGTGTAAATACACATACATATATGTAGAATAAGAGAAGAAGGAATAGTATTGGTACCTATAAAAGACAGTTTTGCTCTTTTGTTGTTGGATGTAATACACAGACAGGAGACTTGGACTGTATATGAAATTTTAGTTTTATTACCAACAATCTGAGACATTGTGCTAGGTGGTTGAACACTCAGTAAAATGATAGGCTAGGACTTGATAATCCTTAAGATCCATTGCAAGTTAAAAGACTGTAATTCCAACTGTAATACAGAGTTACAATTCTGCCCTTAAAATACAGCCAGTTTCTAATAGTGGTCTCTCTCCCATAATTGTTGACCTTTGCTTTGAACTAACTATAACTTTTGTATCAAGTAATTCTAACAGGAAGGAACATGAAAACTAAAGAAAAATGAGTAGGTTACTTTGCCAAAGATGGATTACAAATCAGATATCTTCCCTAAATGCAGTATTGCGATACAGAAAGGTCACTGCTATTGTGAGATACACAACAACAGCAAATCAGAGAGCAATAGTTCTCCATTGTTCAACTCAGTATCTGAAATGGGAATTCAATGTGACACTTAAGGGTTAGGAATGATTTCCTATGTCTAGGCCAAATAAGAGATTAAATAATCATTTGTTATATAGAAGATATATATATATATATATATATATATATATATATATATATGTATATATATATCATCTATACATACACACACACATATACATATACACACACATATATATGTATACACACATATGTATATGTATATATGTATGTATAGATGTATATACATCTATACATATATTTGCATATGTATATATGTTAGTATGTGTGTGTGTGTGTGCATGTGCATGTGTGTGTGTGTGTAATAACATATAGCACTGAATTCAATGCATTTGTATTATAGCAACTACCTCTGCTGTATCACTACCTATCAAGGTGAGTTTGGACCATATTAAGAATCACTGAATATGTTTTTGAGGGATGACTGAATAGACTCCAACAGTTTTAAGTATGAAAAACACAGGAGCAGAACCCCTTTCACCATCAATTTAGACTCATTTTGACTTTGTTCCTGTAGGAAGAATACAAGAAACTTTTTTGTTTTGTAATAGTATATTCATAAAGCTATTAACTCAGAGAAAATCAGAAATAATGATTGTGTAAGTATAATAAACTCTTCAGAGATTTCACTCTCTGAGAAGAATGTGAAGAAATGCTGACTTTTGATGCTACTGTAAGCCGGGAGGTCTCTGATTCAGTGCTTGGTGAAATGGATTGATGTGTGATTTTTAAGTGAGATAAAATCCAGTCAGAAAGTTGAAAAGTAAGCTTCTTCAATATGGTGATTGGGTGATTGGGTGGGTAACTGTTTTTTGTTTTGTTTTCATTTGTTTGTTTGTTTGTTTGTTTCTTTGTTCAATGCAAGAAAACAATATTATTAATGATGGATATCTATCAGTGACAATGTTATTAAGTCTTGTTTTTTAAATGAATAAGTAACAAGGAATTCATAATGGACAGATACAGGATACAATGCCATTTATATAGAAAATAAAGGGAGTGTTACAATAAAACATGTCACTAATTTTATCTTGCTAAGAAACTTGTATCTTCAAATATTTTATGGTAAGTATTTGGAGTTCATCTCTTCTTAGATATACTCTTCTCCAAAGCTTATAGTCCAAAGATATCTGGTTTTAAGGAATATAAACTTATTAGATGACATATTATTTGAGGTTTCTGCAGATAGTGATTATGCGTGTACTGTTATTATCAAAGAGAAGGAAATTAAAAGTGTCTAATCACCCTTGTCACTTTTATGTTTTTAATTGAAGCCCAATAAATCTTTTTGATAGTTTTACATATTAAGACATACTCTTGACAAAAATGTCTTTTATTATGATATAAAATAGCACATTCTAACAGCTTGATTGAGTACCTGGAGCTGTGTCTTCATTTCAAGAATTGAAACTAATAATTAATTTTAAAAGCACAGATTTCTAGCTCTTGTAGGTATGAAAACATTTTAATTGCCTTGGTAATTTGTCTCCCACTATCATGCAATCTCTGGAGAGTAGGAAACTAAAATACCAACTCCACATAGATAATGCACATAGACAAGATGCAGGATTAAATTGATTACCAAAGAGATAGATGTGTGCATTGTATACAGATTTGTATTAATAAATAATTGTTGAGATATGTACCTTCTCCAGACAGGTGCATCAGTGTACAGTTATCTTAAACTGCATAGCACGACATTAGAGCTATGTTGACTTAGATGAATTTGCCATTGCATCTCACCTTTCAAGTGCCATATGGGTTTAAGAGATTTACAAGCTTCTTGTATTGACTTACTTCTTCTATAAAGTAATTTTTAATATCTCAGGCATCCTGTGCTCTTTTATGGAAAGTCATATAAATTATTTTGCTTTTCTTCCCTATCAAAAAATCATGACAATATCTAACATATCACAGAAATACAATACAATAGAAGACCATAATTAATATACAAAGGAAAATTTTCTTCACCCATTTAAGTTAACAGCATGCAAAAGCATACATTATTTCTGTTATTAATAATTATCATCATTATTATTACATGTGCATTTATGTGTGTGTGAGGGAGAGAGAGAGACAGAGAGAGACAAAGAGACAGAGGCAGAGACATACACATAGACAAAGAAAGAGATAGACAGAGAATCTTAATTTCCCAGGCTGGTCTAGTATGTGGTGTGTAGCAAAAGCTACCTTTACGAACTCATGACCATCACATTTGAACCTCTCTGAACCTGGATTACAGTGGTGCCTCCATACTTGGCTAGCATACCCCATGTTGATGGACAAAGTTTTATTCAATGTCTAAATGTTTTAGTTGTTTCGGGTGATTGAGTTCTAGAGATCTTCTGTACAACATAGTGACTTGGGATGTGGTTAGTCTCCCAAATATTCCTATGCTGGGAATTAGATCCTCAAAGCAAGGCAAATGGTGGGAATGTTCATAGGAATGAATGCTTTGCCTGTATGTTTAGCTCTCATGGACCTGCTTTATTGTCTGTGGCAGTGGATTATCACAAAATGGATTTAGCTTGCTCTTTTTGCTCACTTGCTTCCTTATTGCTTTATGATCCTGCTCTATGCAACATCACTTTACACTCTTAAACTCCTTGATAATATGATGCCATGGGTCACATTGTGATACAGCATGGTCTTCATCAGTTGCGGCCAGCAAGGATTGACTATTCAATGAATATGTTTATTACTTATGACACTTTCATGAATAAAGGTAAATGTATACTTCACCCATTTTTAGGTATTAAATACAATTTTTAGATCAACCTACCTAAATTACACTGTCAATTAAAAAATATATACCTTCAGCAATAATTTTTAAAATTACCTATTTTCATATGTATATGAATATAAATATGATATATATGTATATACACACATATGATATATATGTATGTATACATATATATCATACTATATATATGTGTGTGTGTGTGTGTGTGTGTGTGTATATATATATATATATATATATATATATATATATCTCACTGAAAAATATCCTTCCTTATTCAACGAATTATCAACAAAATAAGAATATCATTGATAGTACTAATTTAACTGAAAACATTCCATACTGATTGTGATTTTTCTCTTAGTGATAAACTCAGATCAAGGTGGGATAGTATCTTTCATAAGACACAGTAAAAAAATTCCCCTCAGGTGGCAAAGTGGTGAAACTTTAGTTCCCACACTTGATGTAAAACAGGAGGATCTCTGTGTCAAACTAGGGCTATATATTGAGACATTGTCCCAAAATAAGTTTTCATAATTAGACTTTTTGTCTAAAATTTAAATGAACAAATAATGAAATAAAATATATACATAAACCAAAAGAAAAAGTCATACTTGTACCAAAATTGAATATTTGTTTTTCAGGTGATAAAATAAATATGCTGAAAGCAAAACATAAAGTAATTATCCCAAGAGAAATCATAAAGCAAATGTTCTAAATAGCATCAACATTTACTTTAGGATGAGAAAATTATGCAAGTACTCTTTTCCATGGTTTTTTCATGTCCAGCACTGGAAAAAGAAAACACACAAACTAGTTTTATTATTCAATATTTATTTAGTAATTCACATAATTTTCTCAGGGGAATGGAAAAAATGTTAGGTCCTTCTAGAAAAACACAAAATTAAACAACCTTATTGGTGAATATGCACACAGGTTTATGAAAATTCCTGAAACAAGAGCTTGCATAACATTGCACTTAAATCTCTCTTTTTCATTTTGCTTAGACTACATGAAATGTAATTGTCAGAAATTCCAAGTATGACAATTGTAAGCCAGAATCAGAAGGATATAGAGGACAACCGTCATATTTCTAAGCTCCTGTAACTTAGTGCACATTAGCTTACTGTTTAATTTCCTATGAAAGCATTACTAATGCCTCATGAACCATTTTTCCAAAGACCACACACAAAATAAAAAGATGAAACACATCAAGATATTCACATAACTGAGGAAATAATGCAAGAATCAAACACAAGCAGAGTGTGGTGGTTCACTCTGTAATTCTACCCATTCTGTGGCTGAGGCAGAACAATTGTCATATGTTTAAGGGCAACTGCATTATGCATTATAAGTTCATTTCAAGCAATATTATTACTACTAAAATAATAATGATAAAAATTATATGATTTTCAACCTATTTTTATGGTGTTTGTACATTTTACCAGTCTAATTATTACTTTCAACAGAATAGAATTGACTTATCAGAATAATCTTCAAATAGGCCAGTGAAGATAAATTAAATAATACAAAGATTCCTAATGCTGAATCTTAGGCCAGTCCATAACCAAATGAAGTTTCTTCTAACACAGTTCAGATCTATGATTTCATCTATAAGTACTGGTGCTCTATTCAAGCCCAAGCAATTTGAATAGGTACTCCAACAATAGTTCTTACTACTATTTATGCTATAGCTAGTAGAATAAATGCATTCAGAATGGGATTGGGGATTCTTGGGAGACATACTTGTTAAATGTATCCTGAAAGCAGACTTGAAAATGTTCCCCTTTTAAATTTATTTTCCCAGGGTCCTAATAAATGAGAGCTGGGCTGCCATCCAGTTTTCTAAGCCACTAGAGTCTCATTGTTTTCTATTTGTTTCAGTGTTTAAAGCCAACAAAAGCAGCATTAAAACTGATGGTGCCAAGTAGTAAGAAGCATACTTTAAGCATAGCTAATAGAAACCCACAGCCCCAGGTTATAATTTTTCAAATATAACAGAATTCAGAAACTAGCCTCTTTTTCACAACATTGAATGAACATAATACTACATTATATATATATATAATCACTAATAACAGAAAGATAACAATCTCATTGTACTGTCTATACTTATTTCTAGAAACATATTTACTTCTTAGACACTTATATTCTTTAAACAGAGTAAATAGAGATGCTATGCATTTCTGTTCTCTTTCATATTGCTCATTTCAAAATAATAAACGCACCCAAATATTTCATTATTTTCTAGTTTTCAAAAGCATCTCTAATTTTAGTCATTCCCATCCCAGCTTGCTATATGGGGAGCAATAATCAGCTCCCTAAAACATGAACTATGTACTTATGTAAATTCACTAACATATCCATTTTCATATTTTAAAGGAATTTAATAGTTTTAGTTAACTAAACGTTTCATTTTTTGCTAGCTTTCAAGACAAAATAATGGTATCCTAAAATTTGACACTCCTATTTTTTTGAGACATGGTCCTTCTATGTAGTCCTGACTGTCCTGGAACTCAGACAGATCCACCTGCCTCTGTCTCTCATGTGAGATAAAAGGCATGTACCATCACCCCAAGCACGAATTAATTCTTTTAAGGCAAAGGAAGTCTCCATAAAAAAATATGCAGAATTTGTCCATCTATAACATTTTCTATACTGGGTTACATTTGCTCTACTCTCACAATATTAATGAAACTATTCTAAAGAGTGTACATTTTAAAGTAAAAAAGTTCAGAAGTCTGACATAATTATTATTTTTAGAACTTACATGAATAAATATGTAGAAAGTGAGATCATAGGTATAAAATACATCTCTGGGATATTTAACTTTAATCTGCTTTGCATTTCTTCTCCAAAATGTATTGAGTTGATACAATTCCAGTGTTAATCGTCAATTAACCTATATTAATCTGTCTAATGATTAACAGAAATAATCCCCATTGTGTTTCTGCAGTTTTGCCTCCCTCTGTTCATGGAAGACAAAGAGTGACAATGAGAAATGAGAAATGTTTCAAATATTTGGGAAGAGTCCTTGACCCAGTTAACAGATAATATAAATTCTTTCATTTTATTCTCTACTGTTTAACACTCTACAATACAGAGTTCCAAAGTATTATATACTAGAAACTCTGTATTTGAATATAAAACATTTGACAGACCTCCAATATATCAGAAATTTTAGTGAATGGCAATTTATTTTATTAATCACAGCAGCCCCAGTGACTTTTCAGATGTGCAACTGGTTTTTCTTTTTCTGTTTATAGATAATGCCTCTTACCAAATGAATTTACAGATCCTTTACAATTCTTCATACATATATCAATTCTAAACAAAACTTTAAACTCCACAGGAATTTCTCATGACTAAACCACAGAATTTTAAAGGTGGCCTTGCTGAATATGGTTATACTTGCGGCACTTACTCTGTACATTTTACAGATGCAAAAAGTCTCTAGAATCTTAATTTGACAGCATTAGTACTCAAAGGCTGCCATTGTTTTATTTTTTTCTATTTATTGCTTTAATTTCCACAGAAACAAAATTTTGTTGTTTAAAATATATTTTGGTGCAGGGGAAGAAGAACGAAAAATACAAGGACATGCTTAAATAAAGTGGGAAAGACAAGGTGTACAACTAAGAAGCCAAAGATTATTAACTGTAGTAAAGTACTTGAAGATAGTCAGAAGATGGGGACTATGATGTTCTTTTGAAAATCGTGACTCAGGAAATTCCTATTAAGACAATTTCTGAGGCTACAGTTTGTCTAACTCCATACTTTTGGAACTATCACCCTAAGTAGTAAACACAGCTTATGTGTGTGTGTGTGTGTGTGTGTGTGTGTGTGTGTGTGTCTGTGTGTGAATACACACACATATATGCACTTTTATATCTAGGCATATATCTATATCTATATTCACAAACACATATATACATAAATATATACATATAAACATATACATATTTGGTTGGGTGTTGTATCTGCATTTACTGCCATTCCTGCTGAGTCAGAATACAGGCAGGAAGGGATTTCTATGAATTCAATGCCAGCTTGCTCTGCATAGAAAGATTTAGGCCAGCCAAATTGAAATAGTAAAACCTTGTTTGAATCAATAAGTTGCTCTCTACAAACTGACAGCAAGGCCCCATTGCTGACAACAACATCCACACAACTCATTGACTGTGGGGAGAATAACCTGTGTCTACATAGAACCTTCACCCCATATTCTTCTATCTTTGACATGGGAAGATCTCTGAAGAATACCAAAAGTGAAAAGTAAACTCCAGCCCATTCACAAAACCTTTCATCTATAATTTGTCCTGTCTGCAAAATATACTAGGGCAGTTGTGGCACAGGCATTGTGTGAGTAACCAACTGATATGTGGTTTTACTTAAGGTCCATTCCATGATAATGGAAACAATATCTGACACTGCTTGGGTGACCAAGAACCAGAGGCTAGATAGCCCAGAGTACTATGGTAAACCTAATACTGCCAGTTAAATAAAAAGGAACCATAAAATGACTCCCAATGATATTCTGCTATACACACAGCCCAGTGCCTTATTATGCCATTGTAAGAGAGACTTCTTTCTGTAGTAGGTGGAAACAAGTACAGAGACTCACAGACAGCCAGACATTACAGAGAGAGAGGCCACGAAAAATACAGCTCTAAACAAAATGTCTACATCAAATTCCTCCCCCCAGAACTCAAGGAATTCCAATGAAAAGGAGCCATAGGAGTAGGGAAAACAGGAGACAGGGAACACCAGGAAAATAAGGCCTTTTAAAGCAACTGAGTAAAGCTCATATAAACTTACAGAAGCTAAAGCAGCAATCACAGGGCCTACATGGGAATGTGCCCAGTCCTCTGTGTATGAAAAACTATAGTTTTTCAGTTTAGTTCTTTTATGGGTCTCCTGAATGCATATATAGGTGGATCTCTTATTTTTGTACCTTCTCTTTAAGCTCTTTTATTTTCCTGTTGGCTTGTCTTATCTACTTTGATATGATATCTTTCATTGTATTTTATTTTATTGTGTTTTATTGTTATCTCCTAGAAGGTTGTTGTTTTCTAATGAGAAACAGAAAAGAATTGAATTCATATAGGAAGGGAGGTAAGGAGGAACTGGGAGATAAAACTGTATTTGGATCATATTGTATAAGAAAAGAATATGTTCAATAAAAGGGGACAATAACATGAAATGTATTTCTTTTCTTTCAAAAGCACAAAACAAAACTTTGCCTTAAAACAAAACAAAATAAAAATATTTTTAATATAGTAATTGCTTCTTATTCAATCTTCCTATATGCAATCATCTTGTCTGGGTTAGGGTTTCTAATCATGAGATGAAACTCTATGACCTAGAACAAGTTTCGGGAAAGGGTTTACTAGGATTACACTTCCATATCATAGCAAATCACTGAATGAAGTCAAGATGAACACTCAAACAGGGCAAAACCTTGAGGCAAGAGACATGGAGGGGTGCTGCTAACTAGCTTGCTACTCTTGGCTCATTCAGTCTGCTTTCTTATAGAACCCAGGAGTTCCAGCCCAAGAGTGACACCACACACAGTGAGTTGGACCCTCTCATATTAATCACTAATTGAGAAAATGCTCTACAGGCTTTCCTACAACCCACTATTTTAGAGATATTTTCTCAATTATGATTCTTTTCTCTCTTATGACTCAACCTGTGTCAAATTGATATAAACTAGGCAGCACAATATATCCAAAGCTATCTTCATTTTGTTAAACCTGATTTCTTGTGTTTTAATTGCCATCTATATCTTTTTCCTGTCTATTGAAGTTTTGTCCATTAGTCCTCTATCTTCTGCTTTGCATATATTATGGAAGTTACTTTATACATATAGAATTTCTTGGGAACTACATGTATTTCCCAGGTATTTTTAGATATTTTGTTGTGCCTCTGCCCCATGCAGATGGTACACATCTGAAGAAGCTCCATTCTAGCTTGCAGAGATCCCATGATGCTCTGAACAATGATCTCTTGGTGAAAAGTTAGCTTTCCTTTGCCTTCCCTGCTGCATTATTAAACACGAAGGAGCAATTCCCTTAGTCCTGACCATCTGCACTTCCCCTACTAAAAAGTGAAAACATCCTCCTGTGTTTACAAATGTTGCTGCAAAAGCTTCACAAATTATAAATATGGTTGTGAAATTTCTACATATACCAGAATATCAAAACAAAATCCTAGTTACATAAGTCTGTAAGAAGTAAACCAAATTTTGAATCATGTGATCAACCCAACTGCATTTTAATGTATGGCAATTCTATTTAAATTAAAATCTCAGAATGTAAATTACTTACTCGTCTCAAATACAATATTTGCATTTTAAATATACCTTTCTTGTCCAGACTTCCAAAAGCATATACTCTAAGAAAATGGTTAGTATTCAAATTCATTTAATTTTCACAGATACATAAATTTTAGCATCAGAAAAGGTTAAAGTTTCATTGAGATTTAAGGCAAAAATAAACAAAAAACAAAACAAACAAACAAAAAAACAACATTGCACTTCTCACAAGAGCAGCAGACTCAAAGCCTCTAGAACTAGAAAATAAATCCAAATATTCCACATTATTAGACTGTTGTTTTCAATAAAAAGTGGCATTGAAAGAGTACCAAGCAAAAATATGATATCACCTCATAGAGAGCTACTGTGTTCCCACTATAAACACCTCTGTTTTAAAGCTCCCAAATACCAATCAACTCAAACCTCCACATAAAGAAAGAAAATCTGAATTTCCAAGTACTTTGTTTTGATCTTTATTTTGTAGCATGCCATATGTAGCATAAAATTTCTGCTTAGGTCTCTCTAAACTATGAGGATGCTTCAATTTTTCAATTTAATTACTGTTGAAGATAATTGTTTTAATTTTCCAGAAGGACACTGTGTTTGTTAGCAGACCATTTTTTATTTGATATGGTACATTTCTTTTGTGTTTCACAAATATTTCTTATCACCTTAGTTCCAGACCCTTGTCACCCATTAGTTTTCAATGCCTTTTCTTAAATTCTTGTCCCCACAAGTGCTTGCACATTCTATAGTATTTCTAAGGCATACATTCCTACACAAAATGAAACTTGTATAATTAACTCTTTTGTTGTCGGAATTTTCAGTAACGAAATGCATGTTTTCTTTATAAGAGATATTCTTTGATATTTTCATTCAACTTACTCTTATGTTCCGTGTATATATTTTTCTAGTCCATTTGCCTGTCTGGGTGATTTTCTTGCTTTCAATCTAAAGTTCTGAATTATTCAGGGTATGGTTCTCTGTGGAAAGCGTTCACCTTCCTAGAACCTCTACACCTGTTGTCTTATCTTTCCTCAGTATTTTTAACAAATGATTTTCTGGATCTTAACATAGTCATTGCATATATGCCAAAGTATAATTCCATGTAGATGTAACTA
Organism: Cricetomys ansorgei; assembly: GCA_026225945.1. Classification (NCBI taxonomy): domain Eukaryota; kingdom Metazoa; phylum Chordata; class Mammalia; order Rodentia; family Nesomyidae; genus Cricetomys; species Cricetomys ansorgei. The sequence goes on from JAMJFZ010000199.1 coordinate 12,579,170, forward strand.
ATAAAATAAATCCCCCTGAATGTCATTCCAGTCAACTATTTGATTTGTTAATGGGTCTGATAAACACTATAGAATCATGTCCTTAAATATGACTGGCCAATGGTCAGAAATATAATGGTTTCTCATTTGATTTATTCACATCTAAAAAAAAAACTGCAGCTGTGAGTTATTTTAAAGTTTATCCTTCATGAAACTCCTGAAAGTAGACTTTAAGTCATATTTGTATTTCTTCCTCATAGCTTCGGAAATATATAGGTCCCATATATCTATCTGGGTCCAACCAAACAACTACTGGGCTTTCTCCTTAACTTCTGTAAGTTCAAAGAAGCATTATTGGCACTGTTACTGAATGGAGTTTTTTTTTTCTGTCAGTGTATTTTTATTACTGCATTTTATTTATTCTCTCAATAAACATATTTTTTATAAGCTTTTCCTCACCTATTTGAGTTCACTATCACTTAAGTTATTCTCGGGTCTCAGCCCCAGTGTGAACTGAGTTTGTCCCCATATGCTTCACAATTACAATTGTTTCTCTTTAAATACTAACATTTTAAAATCATTATGGTTTTATAATAAAATATATTTGTCTATACATTTACTGATTATTTCTTTGTGCTTTTCTCTAGATTGTTCATTGTGTATATTCAGTTGTTATTACATTTGGACACTGCACCTCATTAGTGGTAGACTAACATATAAAGTATCAGTAGTATGTATATAATCTTGGTACATTGAACAAGTGTGACTTTGGGAAGTTATGTGTCAGGGGCTCATTTCTTGTAAAGTAAGGGTATCTCTAAATCTGATCAGCATGGAAATAATACTTCTGGTACTTTCTATTGTATTACCATTGCTTTACAGAGTGAAATTAATCACCTCAGCCATCAGCCTAAATAATTGATAGTTTAGAATTAATAACTCCTATATGGCTAAAGAATAAGATAGAAATGAGAATTCACAAATGAGGCTGCAACTCTAGTTTCTGTACAGTAAGTTAAACAAACAGGGAGTAATAAATTTGAATGTTCATAGATAGAATAGTGTCATCTCTTTTTTCCAAATACTCATCCAATCTTCTCTCAACTTCCTTCTTAAAAGTCTCTGTGGACTGGAGTAGTGTTTTAGAAATGTAAGAACAAAATGAGTACTAATTTTTGCTAGCGGAGTTTTTAATGCATCAGGCAACAGTGAATGAACTAAAGAGAGGTTCCCTAGACTGGAAATCCTACTGTTTAGGTCGAGGTTTCACTCACTCTTGCTTCCACAGTTGGATCTAACTGATTCTTTGTGCAGGTAATTCATTTGCCCAGATTTTAGTAACCAGTCTGACGTCGATATTTGCATTTTCTTAGTGGCCACAAATGTACCTAAAAAACAATCCTTGTAGCTTACTATTTTGAATAGAAACATAGCTGTAAGCTCTCCAACTTACTGACTAGGGCTACATTTTAAAAATGGTAGGCAATACAGCTAAGGATGATGCAGGAGTACTTAGATGAAAACAGACAATTCCACAGCAGATTGCCTAACATATTGGCAGTTCTCAAATCGCATCTCAAATCAAATGAAATAAGTTTCAGAAAGTTATTTGGCATGAAGAACACATTATTAAATTCAACATATAAAATGTTAATGCAGATCTCCCAGCGCTTACTGATGCTTGCCTGTGTTCCTCCTTCTTACAATACTGGAATCATAAACCTAACCATCACTGTTGGATGAACACTCTTTCTCCAGTGAACTAGAACTCATGCTTTTTAGACATCATTTCTGCATCCTTAACCATATTCTGGTCACCTTCCACTCTACTACATAAATATCACAGTTTTAGAATGATTTTTTTCTATGAATCATCAATAATTATCAGATTTTAAACCAGTGCTCTTCTGTATGTTACTTAAATTTGTGTTTTCTCTCAAAATAATTTTGTGTCAATTATAATCCTGCGATTCATTTTGTTTTTAATAGAGTCAGAGTACAGTGTTAACAAATTACCCATTTTGTTTCAACTGTTGTCCACTCATATATTTGTATTAGAAAATTATTTCTTCCTGTCATTGTAAATACTTTTCACAGCTTAACTTGGTAACCTTAAAACAATCACATAGAATGGGACAGCCATTTGGTATAATTTGGTTTATAGAATAAGAAAATCACTACAGACCTGGCATCAAGGAGTGGACTATTTAGTATATCCACCAAGAATTCTAGCACATACACACAGACATATATTACACACACACACACACATGCACACACGCACGCACACACATACCAGAGAACACAACATTGTCATGAGGTATCTTTCTTGCTCCATCTCCACCAATATATTGAGTCAGGATCTCTCACTTGAACTCAATGATTATTGATTTGGCTAGTTTATTTATTTAACTTGTTCCAAGGATTCACTGTCTTTGCCTCCCCTGTGCTAGCATTACATGTAGGCTTCCACAGTTACACACTTCTCACCAACTGTGGTTGCTGTGTGTCAGAAAAAATATCCTCATGTTGCACAACAAGAACTTTAGCCACAGATCATCTCCTGAGACCCTGGCTTTAATTATTGTCGAACATCATAATGTTTCACAGACATACACCTCTGATACATTCTACTGATCACTTATTTTCCAAAAGATATTCTCAGCCACTGTATCTTGAAGGTGTCTTCACTCCTAAAAGTTTCTCAAAAAAAAAAAAAAAAACCACAAAAATAAATAAATAAAATAAAATATATAAGGTGTTATTTCATCATATGAGCTATTATAAAACTGGAAGGAATGTTAGTGATATAAAATCTGAATTTTTATTTGTATCGTACAGGATTCTCTTTGTCACTAGTGTTTATTATTGTTTATGCTGTTTTCCGTATAGTAGGTTTCCATGTGGCAAGTAAAATATCCTCCATGAGGCCAGTCCCAGGATTGTCCTTAAGCTGACAGTTAAGTCCTGATCTACAGAAAAGAACAAGAAATCCAGAAAATGTGACATTTGTTCAGGGCATTTGTTGCTACAATTTCTTTAATAACATCTTTTAGAAGAAAGCAATGATTATCCAAAAATTATACTTAAGATTATATTTTTAAACAATATTCTATTTGAAGTTTAAGATGTTACTAATTGAGATGGCACCAAATTTTCTTGTACTCCTTGTACTTTAGTATATGTTGGTTTTAATTAATCTTATGTGCATCTTATTTTTTATGATAACAAAACATCCAAAACTGAGTTGCAGTGCTGCCACAAAGTGAAAAAATAACATTGTGTGTGTGTGTTTGTGTGTATGTGAGTGCATGTATATGTATCCATTTAATGTTTGAATCTGTTTTTTTCTCATGAACTTATGAATCTAAATGGGCACTATATAAAATATTATATTTGTAATTATTCTTTTAGTTTACCTTATATTTTCACATTTACATTAAGAGAAGTGAAGCAAAGAAAAATCTATCCACGTACAATTTGTGTGCTATGAATTATCTGGTTACTTTTGTTTGTTTTCTGTTTTCTACTTTTTAAGCTAGGCTTTGGCAATGAATTGCTTAAAATTTGCTTTACCCAGGATAAATAGAAAGTAATTCACCCTGAGAAGACTGTGAAACTGTTTTGTCTCAGCAGGCTCCATTGTGAAAGCCCAGCATGAGTCAGGGAGATGTGAGATAGGCCACTCTGTAGCAGACTGCTGCTGTACACTCTAAATGTTCATGAATTATCATCAATTGCTGATAGGTGAAAAAGCTGGACAAATGTGAACAGCATGAACATCAACCACACGTTAATTAGCAGTGGCTTCCCAATAAAGAAAATCATGTATTGGACTTCAGAATGAGATTCATAAAGGAAGTATAGCTGGTTTTAACAACACTTTAGATATGATTCATTAAGCAGTATCATATTCACCAAACAAGCGATAACATTTATGTTTCCATGGATAAAGTTTTACTAAGCTCTCACACACGCATTATCTCATTGGATCTTAACAACGGCACTGCGGGATAAATGAGGCATTTATTTACCCCCATATTATAAGATCATAAGGCTCAGCTGGGTTAAGCGACTTATCCAACATGGTAATTAAGAGTGGGAAACCAAACTCATGCATGAAACTCCAAATCTTTCCAAGATTTTACTTCTAATGTCATTTTAGAGATCATTTTTATTCCAATTCAAGATATTCCACACACCAGAATTTGATCACTATATAAAAAACAATTATGTTTGATTTGATAAATCTTTTCTTGAGTTCATTTGCCAATAAAGATTAAATGGAATTGATTAAAAGATTTAGAGTTCCCACAAGGACATAGCTGAGAAATAGCTCAAACTTTGAATGTCAGAAATAATGAGCTAAAACTACAGTTCCTTGCTGTAATTTTAGGGACTGTCCAGGTTGAAGCTTTCAGAGAGGAAGGCAGAGTCAATGTCTTCTAGACTCTTCATAACATTCAAAATTGAGCAACAGAATTGATTCACTGCATAAAATACTTGCTACTCTGTGGAGGAATATCAATTTTTAAATCCAACAACATGGCTGTTCTGGGCAATGATCACATTAAAGGCCTGTGTGATCAGACTGGAATGCAGCGCACGCTTTAAGTAAGACAACTAAGAAGGCAATGGTGACACAGGCCTTTAATCCCAGCTCTTGGGATTAAAAAAAACAGTCAGTTCAGAAGTAGGTCATGGTTCTCAGTTTAGAGTTCACAGTCAGTTCAGAGTTAAGAGAGAAATAGTAGAAACTGAGAGATTGGGGGGAGATTAAGTCAAAGCATGCTAATAAAATGAGCAGTGGAAAGTCAGAGGCAGAGTAAAGTACAGAGTAATTACAGGCCAAATCTGAGAGTGAATCAGGCAGTCAGAGGATCAGTCAGATAAAACACAGAAGCAATTCATCAGAAGGAAACTGAGTTTGAGAGAAGAGTCAGCTAAGAGTGAGAGTCAGTTTGAAGCTAAGCAGAGCAGTTCAGTCTGAGAAGTTAGAAGAATCAGCCAGAGTCAGCCAGTGTTAGAATAGTTCACTCAGAAAAGAGTCAGCTGGCTCAGAAGGTCAGTTTGAGTCAGTCAGCTTTGAGAAGAGTTTGAGCTGAATAGTCAATGAGTTGAATCAGCCAACCAGAAGAGTCAGTTCAGTTCAGTCCAGCTCTGAGATCAGAAGGAGCTAGTCTGAGTGAGTTCAGCCAATAGTAAGTCTCAGAGGCTAAAACATTCTAGGTTTAGGTTCCAAGATTAGATGGTATGGAGGCTAAAGTCATTTCACTGGGTATACAAATCATTCTTAAGGGCAGGCTCTATGCCCAGCATTATTAGATGGTTAACACAAAACAAACTCATTTTAGAGATTTATTTGTCTCATATTGCTATATTTGAGCATTTTTTTTAACTTTAATGGTCTTTTCCTGGTATATTATGACTTCTGAATTTTTGTTCTTATGGAGTAAGTGAGTGAATGTGTGTGTGTATGTGTGTGTGTGTGTTTCTGTGTGTGTGTGTTATGCATATTTTTAAAAATAAACCTTCAGATATGTTTGTTTTTATTTTCCTGTTTGTTTTCTTAGAGAATGAAAGAGGTGGGAGGATATGGGTAATATGGATGAAGGAGGTGAAACAGGGATCAGAATATATTGTATGAAAAACTTTATTTTCAATAAATAAAAACTAAACATGAGAACATTAAGACTACTGCACCCCATCATATATGGTGCTGCCATGACTTTAAAGAAAGCACTAAGAAGACAGAAGCAGGTTGATATCTGTGCATTCAATGCCAGCCTAGTCTACACAGCAAGTACCAAGCCAGCCAAACCTACATAATGAGACCATGTATCGATAAAACAAAAAGAATAATGTACCAAATATTGTGACTGATACATGTGTTTATTTATGTGTTCTGTGTGCATGTGAAATTTAGATGATCATTTGGACAAGTTTAGCTTAAACATAAGCAGTTGTCAAATTATACAATTAGAATAACACTTTGTGTAACTTCAGCTATATGCTGGATAAGATTATAAATATAGAGCTTATGTGAGATATTTAAGATCTGCACATGAATAGGCTAGGTTATACTTTTAAAAATGAGGATGGTCAATACATTGGAAAATATGTGAAATTTTCAAATTTCATTACATTTTTAATACAGTATTTTTAAATTATTTAGGAATTTCATACGTGTATATAATCTACTGTAGTTATATGTACCCTCCTCCATCTTATGAGTTTATCTTTCAATAACTCTTTCCTAAAAGGAAGTTATATTTTCCTAACTAATATTCATTTAAACATAAGTTCCAGGTGAGTCTTAATATGTGAAAAATATTAGAAATTCTGTAACCATTAATATATTTTGGTTGTTCTTCTATTGTGTCATTGTGTGTCATTGAAAAGTTTTTTTCACATTTAATAATTATCTTCAAAATAAATACCTTCCTCTATAATCCAATGTTTATAAGACTTAAAAGATTTAAGGCTTGAAACTTTAAAACTTTAATTTTAATTAACTATAATGATTCTGAAATATGGACCTTTGTATGAGATTTACTTTTTCTAAGGCTTCAATATTTTTTTTTTGTTTTCATCATAACAATCCCTTAAAATATGCAAAATCATTTAATGTTCTCCCACTTTGGTGACTAGCCACTTCTTAGTGGAAAAATCAATATCAGACAAGAGAGTGAGAGTTTGAAGCCAAATGGAGCAGTTTAATATGCGGCAGTCAGAGAATCAGCCAATCAGAAGAGTTTGGTCAAAACAATACGCTGGCTCAGATCAGTTTGAACCAGCCAGCTTGGAGAAGAGCAAAGAGTGAGCTGAGCTGAACAAGAAGAGTCAGAGTTCAGAACGTGCTAATCAGAGTGACTCAGCAGCAGTAAGTCTGGAAAGTTGATTAGATTATATATAGGTCTAAATGCTCTAGATTGTATGGAGGCTGAGGTTGAGGTTCCAGTTCTAGGTTTAAGATTAGAATGTATGGAGGCTGAAATGCTCCAGGGCTCCACTATTAAGAACTGATGATTTAATTAGAAAAAGTAATAAACTGTCTCTGAACCTGAATATAAGGCTACATCTGGCATGAATCTATGTCTACAACATACCAGAACTTGGAGAAAATCCATTGTGAAAATATGAATTTCTCTTGTTTTAGCAATAATATGAGACACTGTCTCACTGTCTGAGACAATGAACAAATATTCCTATTACTGTGAATCACTGTAAATATAAACTGTTAACAAAAGAGACTAATCAATTATAATCTACTTGAACAACTTTTTAAAAGTGCATTTGATTCACTTAATTATGATTTTAAGACAATTGTGACTTCTCATGTTTTGACCTGTCTTACTGTGTTTGTTTAGCTTTGTTTTTCTCACAGAATACACAGTGGCAGTATAGGAATAACTCAGAATGAAATAGCATGATTTAAAATATATTATATCAGACAATATAGCTAAAACCTTTAGCTCATAAACTGTGTCTGAAGCTTCAATACTATATTTATTTGCTTCTTGTTTTGCAGAATTTTTTTGAGTAATTGTAAACACACTAGTAGACACAGGCATTCTAGCCTTGCTATCCTGTGTAAGCAAGTTTATTCGCTTCCAGGGATTATTTGGCGATCTATCAAGTGTTGCAGCTTTCAATTTCAATACCTTGCTAAGTTAAAGACAATTTAAAGTGGGTTGTTCTTCACAGTGTTGCAAGTTTAAAGAGAGAGGGGGGGAATCCTGTTATCAATGATTTGTTATCTTGAAGCATGCTTTCCCCCAAGGATTCTTTCATTCTCCACTTCATAAATTTGTACACATCCAGAAACACCTGCTCTTTGACACACCTGGACTTGCTGAGAAGGTTTTACTCATTCTTACTTGTCTACTGTTAGGACTTAGAGCAGAAGTAAATGATTCTTTTTACTTTTTGTATTTCATTTTCAATACCAATCTCCTGCCTAAAAGGGATGCTAAGTATATTTAAGCACAGATCCAGATGGAAAAAGGAATATCTTAGTGGTTTATTAGTTGGTTTAAAAATACGAAACAATATTTTGAAAAGTTTTAAATAATATATAACATAATATTTATTACCTCTAAAGATTCATATAAAATATAAATAAACACTGAAATAAATGATCATTTATATTCAATACTCTCAATAAGCAAAAAAAAAAAAACAAGAATAAATAAGTGTCAATTTGAACTTCTCTTAATTTGTGGGTGCACAAAATTATATCTTAAAATACTGGAATGGATAGACATAAAAATAATAATGAATGTATTCTGAGTATCTAGGCTTTGACATACCTTGTTGTAAGATGCTTCATACATGCTATTTCATTCTTATGATTGACATGTGATATACACAAAAGACAAATTTAAAAAATATACAGTAGTTTGCAAAGTCTTGTTACTGGATTCATTCTGCATTATATTTTGAAAAAACTATGAATTTATTAATGAAATAAACTCAAAATGTCTCTTGACAAATTTCCATTTATCAGATGTCTTTTATTTGATACCAAGATAGATAGCAAAAATAGGTCAATATTTAGGTCAATTATAGCAAGACCCTCCCTGGAATAAATCATATCTATATTTGAAAAGGGAAATTTGATTAGTAATTTATGAAATGCTAATTAGTTTTTAGCCACAAGCCACCTTTTACCACCCGCAACAACCTTTCATTCCAACACCTTTGGGTTAGTTCCAATCATATTCTGAAAGTTGTTTAACCTACAATCTCCTTAGGGGATAAATTTCAAACCACCACTAAACTACCACCCACAGTTTTCCACAAACCAAGGTGGATGAAAAGGATTGTTTCTTCACCCTTTCTTTAATGGAAGAAAAACAGTACTCAGCATGAGTGAAATAACACTGTTGTATACATTCTCTTAAGTACATTAATCTCATATGTAAAAAGTGAGGCAAATTGCAACTCAATGGTATAATGTAAATTTAGACCATGTCTTAAACAAATCACATCTGTCTGTATAAGTTGTATGAGTGAAGAAAAATAAAAAGAAAGAAAAAAATGAAAAAAAATCACATCTGTCATTAATCAAATAGATTCTAAAGGCTCACAATTATAAATGAGTCTTTAATTTTAATTTTAAACAAGTGATATAAAAATTATGGGATGGATATTCTGACATCTTCAAGGCATTAGTATATAGCCAGTGATGATTATTTAGCTATTGAAAATATTACCCTAATTGAGACATTTACATTAATCAATCTAGATCATGAATATCTGCCTTATGTTCACAAAACAGATAAATATACTACAAGACTTAAACATTTTATTAACATATATACATACATATAAATTCATATGTATATGTGTGTTAATAGAAATGCTGAGCCTGTATTATTTAAGACAAGGCCACCTATTTTTTTTAAATATTCTTGGTAAGAAACAGTTTAAATTATAATAGCAGTTTTACTGTATAAATTCTAGGAACTTGATTTTACCATTATACTAAGAAAATCATGAGTTTAATTATCCAGAATAAATCAATAGCTAGTCTATTACATAATAACAAACTTGACACTACCCATTAAGTAACAAAAAACCATGAATGAATCAGCTACATTTACATTTACACATTCTTGAAAGGATTAGTTAGATTGCTGGGAACAAGGACTACCTAGAAAGCCATTATAGGACACAGGAAGAAACAATTGGAACCTACAGCAAAGCAGCATCTTCAAGAAACAATAGAATCAGGGGAAGAATGGAAGAAATGTATGGAAAGAGAACTGGGGCCAGTGAAGGACTGAAGTTTGAAAGGTTAAAAAAGAAAAGATGAGAAAAAGAAAAAAAATAAAGAGTAATGAAATTTGAGGTATTGATTATTTAAAGGATCGTAATAGTTATAAAGTAAATTCACCATCCAAATCTAGTTGTTCAAAACTACTAAGTACCTTATAAATGAGTTCCTTTGATACTGCCTATTTTCTCCAAAGGTACCTAGAAAATCTTTATTGAATTTAGTTATTCATTATTCTTTGTATGTATATATGTGTTGTCTATGATTGTGAGCGTTTGCAAGTATGTGAAAAGGCATATGAATGCACATGAACCTGTGTGTGTGTGCTTACATTTGCCTGAAGCTGACATAGGAGTTCTTTCATAAACACCTACTTTATTTATTGAGTAAGGGTCTTTCATTTTAACCATTCTTTTTCATACCACTAGTCTAGACAGTCAGTTTACTTGTGGGACTCAATGATTTCTCCTTCAGACTCAAACCAGTGATAGAATTACATGCTGACTACTATGCCCACCCCAGTGTTTCTTGTAGGCTGAGCTGAGAATACCAGTCATTGTGCTTTTGTTGCTAGCATTTTTTTTTGCAAATCCGGTTCTCTCCTCATTTATTTTTAAGAAGAAAATAAAACACTACTAAGATTCTATTCATGCTTTTATCAACTGTAGACGTCAATAAACCAAATTGTAGTTTAATACTTAGAAAACTGTGGTTCTTAATTTGAAATGCTCAATTTTTAAGTGTTTAAAAACTGTCAAATTCAAAATACAAATAAATACAAAGGAAATGTTTGAATGCCTCCACTATGCAATCATAGATGAAAACGTATAAAGCTGTTATCAATAGCAACAGAAATTAGAAACTAATCAGAAATTATGTTAAATTAAGATGGCATATAACCGTATATTTAATCTGATGTAATTGAAATTTAAATTCATATTATGCAATAGAATACAAATACAATAATCACTTCCTTCTTTATCAGTGCAGGCGAGTAATATCAGTTTGAACAATCAAATTCCATTGCACAGTATCACGATGCTATTTTATGAAGAATAGTCTGAGAAAGTGATGCTGATGAATAAATTACCTATTCAAATACTTGAGCTGCATATAAATTTACCTTCTGGAAGTGCTATTCAAAAAAGAACTCCAGAGTCTTGATCTATTTAGAGTATTAAAAAATAAATGAACCACACCACTTTTGCCCTGTTTTTAACCTCATTTAACTCTCATTACAATACATCTCCATCCTATCACTGTAAAAAACTATTTTAAAGAAAACCAAAAGCCTAACCTGAATATGAAATTACAAACCATATATTCATTGCTATGACACGGGACAGTTATGAGTATAGTACCACTTGACTTAACATTTATAACATATTCTCATGTTCTTATTGATGTTTGTAGTGTTCTTATTGAAGCTTTGATGTAATCAATGGTACCTATGACAGTGTATTCTTAGTGCCTTTCCACATATGAAATCTACAAACAAGTGAAAAATGAGGAGAGATGAACAAAGAAGATTGATCCAATCCCATAATGCTTGAGAAGAATATTTCAGTGAAACAAAAGACTTGATGTGAAAATGATAAGCAGAAGATGTGATTTTTATACAGAATATATATAGATTTCCTAAAAGTACCCTCTACTGATTTGTTCTCACACAGGATTCTATGAAAGAATAGATACAGGATATATGTTGTGCTTTGAATTCAAAATGTTACCCTCAGGCTCATCTGGTGGCGCTGTTTGGAAAGGCTGTGAATCCTTTAAGAGATGGAGCATCACTGGAAGTAGTGGAACAATGTGGGAAGGTATTAAGACTTTATAAACTGTCTACACATCCTGCTCATTCTCTGCTTCCTGATTGAAAGGCAGTATGAATAGCTTGTTGTAGCATTACAATCAGGGCAAAAGACAGTTTATTTTTTGACTAATTTTGTCCCCAGAACTAAGAAGGTTTTAGCTTCTGTAGAATTTAATCTTCAGTCTTGAACTGGAAGGCTTCAGTCTCTGTACAACATAGAATGTTTAAGCCTCCGAGACTTATTGCTGACTAGTTCCTTCTTAACTCATAGCTGTACTGAACTCAACTGACTCTTCTGGTTGGCAGATTTAATTCACTCTCTGTTCTGGCTCAAACTCTTCTCCAAGCTGCTGGTTCAAATTGATCTTCTGAGCCAGCTGCTAGTTCCTGACTGAATTCTTCTCACTTTGGCTGACTGGATGACTTCTCTGACTGGAATGCTATGCTTCAAACAGACTCTTTCTCCCAAACTCATTCTTCTTGTCTGAAGAACTGCCTCTGTGTGTCATCTGACTGATTCTCTGACTCTGTATGTCTTATCTGACTTGCTACCTCAGGCTGCCTCACCCTCTGAGCTGACAGACTGCTTTATATTGTGAGAGTTGGGCATGTCCTCACTCTGCTAAGTTTTCCTTTGATTCATCATATTGCCTGCTCTCCACTTTGATTCATCTCAGATGGTGGCTTTTGCTGATTATTAATCATCTATTTTAAAATACAATGGAGGTTATTTGCCCTATGAAGAGAGAATAGAAAAGAGAGTGATATAACCTATTTTAATAGTTGTCTGACAGCTGGAGTTAATAGTTTTCTGAGAGTTGAATGAACCTTTTAAATCAGATCCTTTAGAAATGTTGGTATATACAGAAGAATATAACTTTGAAGAAACTATGAGACAAAAATAGGTTTGGCAACTTCTTAATTTGAAAACTCGGTAGAGTAAATTTAAAAGAGTTAATGCCGCTCAAATCACTCAATTTTTATTTATTAAATTGTACCTCTGTTATAAATTATTATCCTGGCAGAGCTTCCTTGTGTAGCTGGACCCCAGCTAGCTCCAGGCTGCAGGTTTGTGGTCTAAGGAGCACTCATCTGGTCATAGATCTGAGATCTGTGAGCCAACAAGAATGTACAGGATTCTTGGGACAGTGTTGTTAGAGGAACATCTCAGTTTATTGAAGCAAGGGTGGTTACATTTATAGGAAAATAGAAAGGTAGGGTATTTGGTTCCCAGGGACATTACTTAAGACAAGGATACTGGAGTAGCCTGATTTGTATATGGGGCTCATTGTCTAAGAATCAAAGTCCTGAAATGGCACCTTCTGCATAAGATATAGTCCCACAGGGAAAAGAGGAAGATGCCTTATGAGAAAATAGGCTCATCCCTAGGTCTGCACCTATAGGATTCAGATAAGCACCAACCAAGCTATATTTCTCTGCCAATTACCTTCTGTGAAGCAGGCAAACTGCCACCATTCTCATGATGAGAATTCTGGGGTTCAAGGCAAGCTTCCACCCATTCTTAGCTCTAGGACAGCCACACATACTTCCATAAGGAAAATTATTTCCTGGTTACTAGTTATATGTCTTGGTGCTTTGGTGCCTTGGTGTGTGGTATGTATGTGTGTGTTTGTATGTATTTCACATAACATCATTTTAAGATGAGTTTAGGAAAGAATTGCTCTAACTCATCTTGCAAATGTGTCAAATTTGAGGGTACAACAAGACATTAAAGCCTTGTTCACATTTGATGTTGTCTAGTAATTTCCAGTTCATTTTGGATTTCAAATCCATTTGTTCAATCTAGAGGAATTGTACATTTTTCTTAGGTTTGAGGACTGTATGTCTGCAGTTCTGAGGTCCAGATACTAGATGACAGCCTTGCTTGCCTCCTGACCATTAAGATATTTTCTTTAAAGAAGTAACTGCTGAAAAGAATTGTTGTTTGACTCACATAATGGTCTCTGTAACATCTAGCTTAGAGGTTTAATAGTGGACAATGTCAAAAGTCTTATTACTTGGTCTCACATGATTCATTATCAATACAATAATACAAAGCCATAATAGTACATGCTGTTTTTACTTAGGTACTTCCCATAGATTATTTTTAAACCCAAAGCTCTATAGGAAGTCCACATGAACTCTGAAAATGAGAGAACTGAAGTTAGAAATGTTCAGTGATCTTTGTATTTTGACATCTGGTTATATTTTATTGTCATTTAAGCAACCTGAAATTCTTGCTATGCTTCGTGATTGTAGACATAAATTCAGGGGGAAAGGCAGTGTATTCTTTAGCTAATTCAATTCCTGGTCCTTAGAGAACTTCATAAAATTGCATACATACAATCTAATCTTCAAGCCTAGAACATTTCAGTCTCTGTTCTGAACTCAGAGCTGTATTGAACTCAACTGACCTTTGTGGGTCAACTAGAACTGCTGTTCTAGTACAAACTCTTCTCTAAGCTTCTGGTTCAAACTGACCTTCTGAACAAGCAGACTATTTCTGACTGAACACTTTTGACTCTGGTTGACTCTGGATGACTCCTGCAACTTCTCTGAACTGCTCTGCGAGGTTTCAAACTAACTCTCTCTCTTCTTATCTGATACTGATTTCTTCAGCTGAACTGCCTCTGTGTCTCTCTGAACTTCCTATGTCTGTGAACCAAGAGCCTGCTCCTATATACAGAGAGCTGGGCCTATCCTCACTGTGATTCAATTTCAGACTTCACTCTACCATATCTTCATTCTGATTAAGTCTCAGAGATGGGCTTAAAGGCATGTGGTCATTCTGTAAACATTGACTGAGAGATATGACCTACTTCTAAACTGACTGTTTCCTTTTAGAACCCGTTTGTTGGAATTAAATGTATGTGTTAAGTTGCCTTAACCATAGAAATCCCTTTCAATTACCATTAGCACAAACAAAGGATAGGGATAGTCTGCCTAGCCATTCTTTCTGCATTCCATCCAAATGTGATCTCTTCAAATAGACCATTGGATTGGATCCATTCCTAGCTATCACACAGGCCTTTAAATGTATGTTCCCTAGAGGAAGATGCTGGATCAAATAATTAAATATTCATCTACAAGTGATTTACAGTACCCAGCTTGGGTTAAGGATTTCCATTGAGGAAATTGATTTTGCAGTTGCCTGGTTTGGTACAAGCTACCACTTCCTTTGATTAGAAAGTATGAAAGATGGACATTTTCCCTGAACCAATCCAGAATAAAAGAAGAGAGAATCTTACATATGTAAATGTGTCTTCTAACTTTGTATTTCTACCACACATTTTATTAAGTTAGATTTTTTTTTGGTTGTTTAATATGGGTATGGATAAACATTTCTATGCTTATAAAGGAAATAAACAAGTAGGTCTTTAAAGACTAGTAATGCTAAGAAAATATAATACAATCTGGATCGGTGCACACTTCATTAAGGGAATAGAGTTCTTTGATCATCTCCGAAAGACACAATAAGAATACCTCCTTGTGGGCTATGCATCCCTTCTGATAATTGGACAGCTGTAATGCACTGAGGAAAAGTAGGCTGAAAATGAAGAAAATATAATGTTTTTTCAAGCAAAGCATACTTCTAGGCTAAAATCCTCATTAGCATCTAAAAGCCAAATTTTTGCTACCTTAGCAGCATTTCAGTGAAGGATGAATTAATTAGGAAGAGAAATGAACTGTGTTGCTAAAGCAGTCTTTCCTGGTTTATGATTAAGCATTGAGTGATAGTAGTGAGCATCAAAATCCAATATCCCGTCTCCACTGGTAAAATATAAGGACTGTCTAGACACTTGAACAAACTAAGCTCAGAAATGTGGTCAGTTTTAAGGCAAGGTTTCCTCTTAACAAAGTGAAAATTTTCACAGCTTAGGAAATTAGAGAAAATGATGAGGAGAGGGACCATTAGAGAAATGCATTGGATTTTTCCAAAGATACTATATAGTAGGTATAATCTGAAACAATCCATCATCATGGACAAGCTAAGAACAATAGAAGATGAGTTTTAAAACAGTTAAATGATTTCCGTGTATATTAGTAAAATAGACTTAATTGGTATCTATGATCTGGTAGGAATATTGGAGCATTGTTCATATCAGTAGACTTGGAATAAAGACAGCCAATCTAAAACTGTTAAATATGAGTAAACACAGACATTCTAAATTGGGTAAGTCAAGGGACAATGTAAGGTTGACTTACAGGATGACTTTAAGCTATCAAAAATGTAGTTTATATTAAGTATAAGTAAAAAGCCAATGAAACATAACTTAAATCTTGGATTAATATTCAATATATATCTAATCTGATGTGGATTTTATGTCATTTTAGTTGTCACAGATAATATAAATGTAGCTATTGGAATCACAGATGTTAGCTGGACATGTTTGCAAATTTCCTCAATTCTAGCATTCTGGAGGCCTAGGAAGGAAGTTTCCAAATTTGAAAAGTATCTTGGCTGTAAAGGGAGATGCATTCTAAATATGATTTTTAAAAATGAACTTAAAAAAAGATTTATATGTGACATTATTGTGGATGTTTAAATACTGAAAGAAGTTGTTCCTTTTGGTTAACTTTTCCATTTCTGCAATGACATATTTTCTGTTAAAATATTTTACTGATACTGGGCATTTAGCTCAGTGGAAGTGTACTTGATAAAGTCCTGACTTCAGTCCTAAGTATCAGAAAAATAAATAAGTAAAATAAAATATTTCCTCAAGAGAAATGGTTCTACTATATGTATACTCATTAAATGAACATACATTCAAATGTATGTATGCTTATTTACATATATTTATAAGCTTTTTATATTTTTATTTTATTTGAATCTCCATGCAATAAAAACTTATATAAAATTTTTATGATGCTCTCACAACTTCGGCATGCTGTTATCTGTATAACTAACACATACAGTAAAACTGTTCATATTTCCAGTGTCTAGTAGAACTAATATATAGCTTATAATATTCTGTTCTCAAGGGACAATAAGTCCATTATCATCACCATCATTTTGCAACATCATATTAAAAATTAGTCAACACTCCGATATAAGAATTATATGTTCTATGGTTGTTTATTCATCAATTTAAAACTTAGAAATATGAAGAGGGAATCACCAATAATGAAAAACAAAACATGAAATGATTTTAAGCTAAGTGTCTTCTAGTTTTAAGATTCATTTTGTCTTTTTCTCTAATGCATGGTATAAAACACACACACACATACACATGTGCACGCATGCACAGACACACACAAACTACAAAAGTTCCACAGATAAGGGCTCTATACACTTTCAGTCAAAAAAAAAGCAGTATGAAGAAATACAAATCAAAGTTTCATAAAAGTAAGACTCTAAGGCTGTGATTTGATTTCATTAAATTTAATAACAATTAAAAAATTGAGGAAAGTTATTTATAAAATAAGAACACTTGGAAAATACATTCTGAAAAGTAATTGTTAGTTAAATTTTTCTGTCCATATTTATGTCTAAAAGGACAATTTTGTGTCTACTGAAGAATTTTGTCTCAATTATTCTGCTAGGCATCATTTGTTTGCATGCTTTAGTTTTGTTATTTCTTATTACCATGTATATGAGATATATGAGTGAGGGTTCAGGCATGCCACAAAATGTGAAGGTTATGAAGGTCCTCGGACAATTTTGTAGAGTTAACTCTCTTTCTTCTGTCTTTATATGGGTCTTGAAAACCGAGAAGAGATAAGAACACATTCCAATAGCAGATGACTAGTACAGTAAATGACAAAATAGGAACATTGGGAGTCTCAGCCAATTCTCCATCTATAGGCCTACACATTACACAGATTCCCTAGTTAACAAGGATAATGCTAAGAACAATTATGCTGCTAATTGTTACTATTTACTTACATGATAATAAAATAGTACTCAGATAAACTTAAAATCTTGATGCAATTCTCCCTTTCATTAGGAAACAATCTCATGATTCCATTGCACATCTGGATAGACTCACTCAGAAGCTTCAGAATATTATCACTAGAAAATGATTTGAAAGATAAATTGTTAGTGTGGAAGAACATTTGATCCTTTAATCTGGCAGTATGGCTGTTCTAGGCTAGAAAGAATGCTAGTACATACCTTTAATCCCAGTATTCAGAAGGCAGAGGTAGGACATGCCTTTAACTCCCAAAACAGAAGCAAATATAAGTAAAGGGGGAAGAAACAGAAAGCAGAGCTCAGAAGGAATCACTATCAGAGAGGAAGTAATGTCTGAAATGAATCAGAATGAAGAGTAGGCAAAGTAATGAATCAGAGGAAGAGTTAGCATAGTGAGTCAGAGTGAGGAAATGCCCAACTCTCAAGATATAAAAGCAATCTCTCAGGTCAGAGTCTGAGGCAGTCTGAGGCAGTCTGGGTCCATATGAGGCAGAGACACAAAGGCCGTTCTGTAAAAAGAGTGAGTTTGGTTCACCTAACTGCAAGAGTCAATTTGAAGCCTAGAGGAGTGGTTCAGTCAGAGAAGTTGTAGGAGTTAGCCAGAGTCAGCCAGAGTGAGAAGATTTCATTCTAAAACCATCAGCCAGCTTAGAAGGTCAGTTTGATCTGCAACTTGGAGAAGAGTTTGAACCTAAACAGTCAGTGAGTTGACTCAACCAATCAGAAGAATTAGTTAACTTCAGTATAGCTTTAAGCTCAGAAGGTGCTAGTCAGAGTGAGTCAGTCAGCAGTAAATGTCAGATGTTGAAGCAGTCTAGGTTTAGGCTTGAAGATTAAGATTATACAGAGGGTGAACACTTTCACCAAAGATAGACTAATCAACAAGTGTAGTGTGATTATTTGTAACACAGTCTTTCACGTTTGATGAGAATCCAGTGGAAACATGTTTTATAAACATACTTCTTTTTCATTTAAAAACAACATAAGAGATGTCTGTGTGTGTTTGTTTGTGTGTATGTTTTTTTTTTGTAATACTCTGCAAAACACAATACAGTACCCATTCTCTTTATATTTTTAAATTTTAGAAACGTTTTTCAACCACTACCTGAAATCTGAGGAGACATTTGTAGAGCATATAATTCTACAAGTTTGTGCCTCAACTAGATGGTAATAACCTGTATTATTTTTTATCTCTTTGTGGAACACAGGATCTGATTTACAAAGACTGATGAAGACTTGTAAAAGCTAAGGATTATTGTTAGGATGAAAATTTGACACCCATCAAAGGTAATATATTCCTTAAAATAAAAGAAGGTTTTGTTTTCTAAAATGGTATCATTATAGCATTAATAATTGACATAAATTATATGGTATATTTACCTTGCTAAAATGCACTTCATTGAAAAACATTATTAACAAATGTTATATTGCAGTTTTCCTCATATGTAAACAGAAACCTCAGGAGACAAATATGAAATTTCTTATATGAAAGATGAAACATTCTAAATGCTGGTGTCCTAAAATAATCTAAAGCTGCTTTAAATAGTTATTATAAATAATCTAAAATGAGACCTAAATTTTATTTCATAGTATTGTTCTCTCTTAGACCAACAAGTAGGTGGATTCATGCACAACCTAGAAAGTCAAACATCTCTGAGAGCAGTTGTAAACACTGCTATCCATGAGCATAAACAGAATAACTACGAGAGGTATGGTCTAATTGGCATAATACCATCTACAATTAGAAATTCTGTAAGACAGATAATTGTTTCAACTTGAGTGGCTAATGAGTTCTTTCCAAGCACTTAACAAACTTTAGAGATGTATCAATTTTCATATATGAAATCTATGCTAAATGAAGCTCTGAGCTATACTACTTGTGTCTGTACATAAACTTTAAGAGGTTTTTCAATGTTTTAATTCACTGCTCCTAAATCAAATATTCATTTGGTAGAGGTCACAAATCTCAAAATCTATATTTAAAAGATAGTTATTTCTTAGGTGAAGTGTCTTATTTATTTTATATTTATATGGAATGTGTCATGCATAAATATGTTTTCATGTGTGTGCAGGTAAATTTTATTTGGAACCCATGGGTAAACACCAGGTATCTCAATTGTTTTTAAGTTATAGGAATTTTTAAAGCAGGATGTTGCACTGAATCTGAAATTCATCAATTCAATTAGGTTAGTTAGAGGGACATAGGAACCCTGCTGCCTTCACCTCCCAATAGATGGGATTTTATGACTACTACACCATACTCAGTTGCTTTACATCGTTACTCAGGATAAAATTCAGATTCTCATGATTGTGTGGCAATGCTTTTCACCCACTAAGCCATCTCAAACACTGTGTATTTCATTTTACAATTCTAGGTCATTTTCATTATATATTTATGAATTAGTACTAAATGCGGCTCAAATGTTTTGTTATTTTTTCTGATAATTTAAAAGAATTCCGTACTGTACTTGAAATCTTTATAAAGGATTCATCAGTATATTTCCCTAGTGTATAAAATTACCCAAATAAAAATAAGTACATATTAAAATTTCTATTGTGCAAACACACTAGAAATTGACATATAAATAGCATTCCATGAAATTAAACATAATGCACAGTTAAAGTGTAGAAGAAAAAGTTTAGTAAGTTTTCAAATTCTAGCAACATGTGATGAGAGCATGAGTAGATAGGTGGCATATATGCAGAGCTTGGAGTGTAAGGAATGATAGCTGATTCAATTCCACTCTTCATTGACGGACCGTGGGAATACCATGTGGGACCCTTCTTAGAACTAACTTTTGTCTTACATATTTCAACTCCAATATTGCTAGTTTGTATCTATTATAATTAAATTCATCTGTTTACAAAATTGAATGACATAACAATGTAAACTTGTTTTAAAACCTCTGAATTGTACACATAAAAATCATAAAATCATAATTTTTATACTATGTATGCTTGCCAAAATTTTAATGTTATATGGGGATAGGGAATTCCTTGTATAGTATAATTATGCAAATGAACACAAGTAACATTTTAATCTGTTTAAAAAGACTAAACAATGTAAACATTAAGAAAAGATATAGCGAGTCCTAAAATCACATGATATTTTATTTTAAAGGTGCAATAATAAAATGTTAAGATGTTGCTACAAGAATTCATAGCCAGGACACCAAGAAACCTATTCCTATATAGTATCTCCTACTCATGACTAGGAAGATAGTCTTAACACTATGAGACCATAGTCTCCACACTATAGTGCCTAAACAAGAACTGTATAGACAATCTGTGGTTTTATTGTCTTCATGGACGGGCTAAGTTTCACAAAGACTCCAACACTACATATAGAATTATAGGTAACCAATGGGTGCGGAGAGAAGGAGATATATTTTCTCCAGAAAAGAAATCCCTGACAGGCTATATAATCCCAGCTGGTTAGCCCTAAAACATGGACCTAGGATAAGCACATAATAGACTCAGTATATTGCACAGATGATAAATACAACATAGATAGTGGATAGATAGACAGGTAGATAGATAGAATGTAGATAATGTGTATTTCTGTAAAAAAATAATAATTAAAGAAAAGGTCATGAATTTGATAAAAGTAGAGGGAATATAAGAGGTGTTATAGAAGGGAGGGCATGGTAAAAATACAGTAATCATGCATAAAATTTCCAAAAACATAATTAATAAAGGAATTCAGAGAAAAACATTGCTAAAATATTCTTAGACAAATTTAATACTTGAATATATACTAAGATTCTGATAATTCATTCAATATGAGTTTCTCTGAGTACAAAAAATACATTCTGAGAAATCAAAAAGAATCCATTTGCTGCAGACTCCTGGCTCACCATATAGGGTTATGTTAATCACCATGCACGGCTGTCCTTTGGGTTAGATTAATCAGAATTAAAAGTACAGTAATACCCTGTACTTTTCCATTTTTAATACTGTGTTTTAATGACTGTTTCTGTCTTTTGTGGCTCCATAGTAAGCAAAGAAGCTGACTCACAATTCTGAAATTATGGTAATGCTTTAAAGTTCCCAGAAGAGTGAGAAATACCATTAGTGTTTCTGATGATAATACATATATCTAGTCTTTTCTTTAAGAAGTCATGTGAACCTAAAATAATACCCGAAAAAATTAAAAGTAGTACTTGTATCTAATATAGTACTTGTTACTGATTTTATGTCATTACTTTAATTACATTTAAGTTGAAAGGTTTGTAGCTTACCTGAAATATGCATTACTAGCAACTCAAATGCAGTATTGATTATGTACTCTGAAACTAAAAAACGTTAGCCCTACTAAAAATACTTAGTTCTTTTTTATTTGACTCAGTTAATTATGTAGTTCCTTTTCTTAAATATTTTCATCTCTTGATATAGGTATAATTAGATGTAACTTTCAAAAACTTAGCTTATTCCTAAAATTTTTATGTGACTATAAATACACATAGAATGAACAATTTTATATCCTTAGATATGGAACACTGGTGCATCTTTTATCTTTTTTTATTCTTTTATTTATGTTCATTTTCTCATAATTGAGTGGTATCAATGGATTTGCTCAGTTCCATTCCCATTTTTATTTCAGTTGATTCTTCTGCTATAAAATATTCTGTTTTTACTGTATATAATTTACTGTTCTAAGTCATAAAAGACTCAAGATAGGAGACTGAGTTCCTATCAAATTCTCAGTTCACACTATTCACTCAACTCCTCAAAAATGACTAACAATATAGGGAGTTTTATGGCATAAATATGACAGATTTGCTTTGGTTATATATAGATTTAATTAATAAATAATTTTATAATTTAAACAAATTGATAAGTTTAGATGATAGGTGACTTTTACCTTGAGGTAAAGCTGTATTGCTTAAGAGTTTTGTCATAAGGGGATTCCATTTTCCCTTGTGTCATTATATATAACATCACTTTCAATTTAACACTTGAGCAGAATAATAAATAAATAAAAAAGAAAAGTTTCATTAAATTTAGTAAATCAAATGTTTTTAAACTTTTGTTATTATTAATACTATTATGTTTGAGGGGGCTCAGAGGACAAATGCGTGCAGTTGGTTTTCTTCTTCCACAATTACATCTGGTCCAGGAAATAAACTCAGGTTACCAGAATAGCATGGTAAGCACTTTCATCCAAAGATCTACCTCACTGCTACTAGGACAAAGAACATTACTTGTGGTATTATAATCACATTTCAAGAAAACTGAGCAGAGAAAGAAAGTACACAAGTCCTTCAGTTATAATAATCCTCTTAGAATGGATGTAATGAATTACAAATTAGATACTTCTATACTGCAAGTACCTACAAGGAATGATAAAAAGGAGGCTATTGCATATTTACATTTGAACAAGTGAGTGATTTAGACAACAGTAAATAGCATAATGAAATCAAGGCTTAGCAATATTTTATTGACACTCTCAAATATTTATCCCTTCTTTGGGTTTGCACATTGATACAACAGTAACAACAATGAAAGATTAATATATTTTTATTGAAAAGTAGGTACTAGTGTTTTAATTTTATATTTAACCATTTTGAGAAGATTTATATGATCTCTAATGAGATCTTTTGATTCCATATTTTCTCCCAAAAAGTTCATAATAGGTAAGCCTGTGGTTTCTGAGCACCCCTCAATATCAGCTGCCAGTCTGATACACTTGCATGGACATGCCTTTAATCCTCTGAACCTTGCAATCTCTACTATGATCTATGTGAGTTTTAAAAAAAATTACATTTTCTCTGACAATTACTTTCTTCCTAAAGAAAAGTTGTCTTCCTTCTTATTTCTTGCTTCATTTTAATGATTTTAATTTGTAGAACTGGTATAAATGAACAAAAGCATTTAGTGAATTTAAGTAGAGCTTTAATTAGTCATAAGATCTAAAGATCTACATCATTCACTTTAAAAATTTTAGTGCATAGTAAAATGCTTGTCCCAAAGAAGATAGGTGTATTTTATTTTTTAACAAATGTGTGACCAAATTCGTTTTTTTCATAGCTCTATTTCCAAATTCTGCATATGAATACATATATTCATACATATGGCATTGACACACACATGTGTGTCTAACTTCTGCTGTTATAGACATTTCAATCAATAAAAATATGTACTCACCTGTGAAATAAGTGCAAATCTTCCTCTTGGTTTAACTATTATTTAAGAAGTAAGAGTTCTTTTACCCCACAAATTATTAAATGAGGTGACATATTTTTGATAATAATGAAACAAATTGATACTTTTTTTGTCTGAAACATTCTAAAATCTCCTTTTCAACACCAAACTACAACAGATAAAAATGGAAGAATATGATGATGAGGAAATTGATAATTTATTTAACATTTATATTATGCTTTAAGTTTAAAAGAAAACAAAAGAAAGGACAATTGGATGGTTAACTGAACTGTAATATTGCCATAAATGAGTCTACCTAGCACCCAATAGCCTGAACACGAATAATTATCAAATCCACCATAGAGAGAAAAAAATGCAATGTAAGCCTATACTGAGTAGCACTCATTCAGTCAACTATTTTGGTTACCTTTTTTGAGACACTCTGTGCAGCAAGCACTAATCCAGGAAATAGATATGCAGCTATGAAAACAACCATTAGTGTAGAATTTTATAGGAATATTTATTCACGTGAGCATGGACAGATACCAATGAAATTAGAGCTAAATCCATAAGTAATGCTAAGAAAATGTGGCAATGTATTTACTTTTGGTGTTTGTTTAGATCTGGGTTCAGGAGTTTACATGTTATTTTCTATATGATTCAAAAGTTTTCTTTTTAAGGTTTATTTTATTTTGTTGCATTAATGATTTCCCTTTATGAACATATGTGTACTAAGTTCAGGCATTGTTCCAGCAGAAGTATGAAGGGTTTCTGATCTCCAGGAACTTTAATTACACAGTTATGTTACACACAGTTATAAGGCGCCATGTAGGTGCTGGGAATAAAAACTGGACTCTCTGCAAGAGCAACATGTGCTCTTCATGGCTGAGCCATCTTTCAGATCCATGACACAGATTTTAAATAATTTTTGTAGGGCTGATGCCTCCTGGAATTTCCCCATCCACTTTGGAATGCTTGGAGCTGGAGAAATAGTCTTTTTCAGGTAATAACACAGAGACTGGTTATCCAATAGCAGATGATCAGTCTTAAATAACACATATATGTTAAATTATGTTCAATCACTTAGTAAGAGTCCATCATTGTATTTTCCAATATTCTTTATTAATTACAAGACATGTCAAATCTCAGAGAATTCAATACACGGGCCACTAGGCAGAGACTTCATTCCATCATCTTCTCTTGCTTCTCTCCCTTCTATCTCCTGCCTGCTTCTGCCTTAGACCTTTTAAACTTTTCCCCAGACCCCTCTTCATGTGTATACCATACACAATGGTATCTTAGCATACTCACACTTAGCATACTTAGCTGGGGGTGATCAGAGTCTACTCTGATCACCTGGCACCCAGACCTTTGATGGTGATCATTCACCTTAATCTGTAAACAGTTAGTCCTATCTGTGGAGATCTCAGCAGGGTTAGCACAAGTGTGTGAATAGGTAGGAAGCAAGGCCTTAACCCACTGCAAGGCATCCTGCTTCACAGCTACAAGGCATCAAAGCCCTTTTACAAACCAAAACACCACACAGGAGTAAAATATCCCACAAGACATATACATGTTACATTATACAGATTTAGCAGATTATATTTAGGAATATATATCTACACATATTATTACATGTGTGAAAAAAGAAAGTATGAATTTGAAGGAGAAACAAGAGATAAATTGGAAGATTGTAGGAGGAATGGGAGGAAAGAAATGATATAATTATATTATAATATCAAAACATAGAAGGAATAATTATAATAATAAATTGAAAAGTTAACTAAAATGTTTAAGAATTTTATACATAAACATATTTGAACTTCTCCCTTTTATGAACATTGTTCTGAGATGAAAGAGATAGGAATGGAAGGAATGCTTCAATGAGAATAAAGGAAAGATCAATGCGGGTCCACTTGCACATCTAGGCATTTACCGTCTTGGTAAAGGCTGTCTTGGTTTTCATTTTCAGCCTTGACTTTTCCTTCCTTCAAACTCCTCCACAAGCCTGTCTGCCTCTCCAGTGGTGCCAGCTCCCATGGCCACGTAGATGCATTTGGCAGTAGGAATGCAAGAAGTGAGCCAAGTGTCTGATTCTGTTTTCTTTATTTCACTCATTCATTTATTTTCTCTCTCTCTTTTTTAAAGTGACATCTAACACTTCAGCTCGTCTTTGGCAACAACTGTCTTGCTTGGACTGCCATCAATAATGGTGTTAACATAGTGACCACTGCCAGAAACTCGAGTTCTATGGCCCAGTGGCCTGGCAGGTCATCTAGCTGGTACGCCTGCTGCTGATATAGAACAAGGCTGTTGATAAAACCATAATCTGCTCAAGGCTCTCTGGTTTAGCTATGAAAATTACATAAGAGGAGTAGGAATAACTTGCGGCAAGCATGAAAGTTATCTCTAGGCATAGTTCTTCCTGCCTATAATCCTTGTACACTTTTCTAGTACACAAACATTCACTTTTATGCATTTCAGAACTTTACATGGATATGTTAATTCTCCAAACTAAAACTATGACTCAAATAACTGGTCTTCTCATGTTCATCACTTGTCTGATTATATTAATTTCTTTACAAGAATCTATTAAAGTTGTTTGTGGCATAATTTATTATAGATAGCAAAGTCTAAACTGATCAGGGTCTCCTGTCTCTTGAACTACATATTTAAATTAATATCATAAAAATGTGGCAATCATCAAACAGAGTTTACCCTTTAGGGTTCTACCAAGTTTTTCCTCTTTCTCAAATTACAGGTAAATGCAGGTTGACTTGTCACTTATGAATTGTGGATGAGGAAAATTTTTTTAAGTATTTTATTTCTGAAGTTATGTGTATTCTGAATGTTTTATGCTTATATTAAAATAATCTCTTCTAAATATATATTGAGTAAGTAAGTCTTCATTAAATCTCATTGTCATGGGTTCAAGTTTGCTACTCATGTAACTCTAAATACAAACTGCATTCTCATATGTTACATAAGGAAGAAGTAATTAGGGAGATATTCACTGTAGTTGAACATTGCTGCTGAAGTGGCTCAGCAAGGAAGACAAGGAAGCAAATTTCATAACTGCAAACCCTGCCAGACTTCAGCAGAGGGAACTACCTTCCTGGCCAGCGCCATACTCAGTCAACAGTGAAACCCTGAGCATCTGAGCTCAGGTGTATTTATTCTTTCAGAACTCCTCAGGTATTCTACTGATAGCATATGCAGATCAATTAGCAATTAAACAATACCCACTGAAATCCAGCCTGCAAACAATAAAAAACTTCAAGGACTATGCATTCCTTTTTCCAATAGCCCACAAAAACAATTATTTTAAACACAACTAAATATAAACTTCCACAACAATTCACTAAGATCATTAATAAGATAAGGCAGAGGAAGAACTCAGATTTTCTCTTTCTCAACATTTTTTGCAGTCAGGCATTGTGGTAGATATCATCAACCTCAGAAAATGAGAGAAAGAGGCAGGCAGGAGTCTGTGAGTTTATGTTCAGCCTGGTCACATATCATGCTCCAGGACAGACAGGGATATACCATGAAACCATGCCTCAAATATATATTTGAGAGAGAGAGAGACCATACAAAAGGCAAAATATTTACTAATTTCATATAAGAAAAATCTAAAGAATTAGGTATTTAGCAAAAACATTCAATGTGTGATATGCATATGTAAAACATATACATATATATATACTTTGAAGTATGTATTTATTCAGGATACATTCATGAATTTAAAATACATAATAAATAACATTCCAGATAATAAATAGAAAGTCAAATCCAAATATGCTTAGAAAACAGGATGAAGCTATATAAAAATATTCAAATGTTCTAGAACCCAACTATATCAACAAAAGTATAACAGCCCAAATAAAGATAATTCACTCTAACTCTCCTATGATTAAATGCATATGTATCAGTCTTTTCTTGGCCTTTATAAGTATGCTTGGCTTCATGTCTGTTGAAGAAAATCTGTAGTTGGCAATGGTTTTATACACAAGAGATCTGGTTTATTAAAATTTAAAGACCATTTCTCTCCATGATTGTTTTGGTGCCTGTAAAACTTTCAAATGAAGGAGATGTTTTAAACATATGGATGGGGTTAAGATGCCATCTGTGCTCTGCATGGGGTCTCATACATACTAAAATACTGGGATCACTTTTCAATCAACACATTTCCAAACTAAAGAGTAGATATACATTCTAAAGTTGAGCAATAAAATCTAAGTTATTTTTTATCATGTAGCTGCTTGATTATAATGTACAAATATTTATACCTTAGCATAGAAGATAAATCTAAAAATGTTACTTTTAGAAACTTTGGCATGAATTTTATATTGCAAAATTCTGAATTAACTCATTTTGTACATTACAAATAGTCTCTGAATGAAAAATTAAATACCATCAAATTAAGAACACTGGATTGATATTTTGAAAGCCATCATGAAAACAACTTCATTTTACATTAAATATCACACAATATAATTATTAATTTTCCTTCTGTGTTTTTCAAGGACAAGTATTTATCATAGCCAATGTTTGATAGAAGTCATTAATGTGATCTGCCATTCATTTAAGATACAAAATATACAAATAAAACTACAGAGTCAGCCTTTAGAATATGACCTTAAGAAAGATTAAATCCTGATCAATGTCACAGGAGACATAAGATGAGGCATAGATTCAAAATACCTGGAGTTGTTAGAGTGAAAATTATTTGCTGACTTCATTTAAAAATAATAAGAAGTTACTTTTTCTTGCAACCGTATCAATAGCTTTGTGAGTATCTATCTTCAGCAGAAAGGTAAAAAAAATTGTTACAACGAAATGCTTTTACTATACATGTAGTGTTACCTTATGAAATGTGTGACCTCCCCATTGTTCAATAGAGACTCAAGTTTAATAAATTGAAATGTCTGTTTACCTTTTTATTTTAATTTTTAAAATAAATTTTAAAAGTTGTATTCTATTTTTTAGAAATGGAAACATATTGTCTAACAAAATATATATTTAATTTTGTTTGTGTTTCTCAGGAATTTCTAATCTGAAGAGGAAAATGGTATTAGAAAAATAAAGTTAACAGGATATATAGCTACTAAAATTTTCTATTATATTGAAATCATCAAAGTTTATTATTTCAATGAAGGTCACTTTATTCTATTGCTGATCTTTTCTTCTAATGTTTTTCTTCTTTGATAGTGTTATCCTATATTCACCAGCATCATTAACCTTCCTATAGGCTAGAATGATTCAGAGGTGCTTTTTAGGTGTTCTGCATTTTGGACCCTAAACTCTCCTCTGGACCAGGATACCAGGATACATGTTTGTTTAAGCCCCTGATGTGAAATATTGCATAGACCTTGTGAAAAATCTCCTATATGTTAAAATCGTCTCAAGAATTTATAACATTGAATACAGTATAAATGATATACAAATAGTTTCAATTGTATAATGCTTCAGAACTAAAGACAAGAAAGAATGAGTGTACACACTTATTGTAGACATTTTTAATGAATATTTTGGATATTTGTTTGGCAATATCTATAGATGCAACCCTGAATTTATGAAGTGTGTCCATTGTGAAATTGTATATCTCTATACATATTTCATTATTTTTAATTCCAAATATTGTTTTAGCTTACATATTTTTATATTTATTTTATATATATTTATAGGCTGAAAATTCAGATTTCAATGTGACTTTCCATTATCACAACGTTTTTTGTTGTTTCTTTTGGACAGGTTATCACTTTGGAGTCTATGTTGTTCTGGAACTCATTAAAGGCATGGGTCACCATATCTGATCTAATTACTCTTGAAGAAGTATACTTGTTGATTTGTAGAATGCATCCTAACCTTTGCTGGTTACTTTATTCTTGTTTTGTTATGCCATCACAAGGTTACTACAAAGTGACATGAAAATGGTACTGAAATAATAAGGCAAATAATTCAGAATAAAGGGTTTTGGAGTCCTGCTTGAATACCTTTCAAATTTGTTCATGAATAAAAAACATAATTTTATTTGACTAAATATATTTTCAAAATCTAAAACATGTACTCAGATTGACACTATGAATTGTTTTCTATCTTCAGTAATTTTGATGCCTGTCCTGATTTGTAAATTGCCATGTAGCTGCCTAAGCATTTGCAGGATATTATAAGCTTTGTAAAATGATCAGTAAATGATTCCCTGTACTGTCACACTTAATGAGAAACTATAAAGCTATTCAGAGAACTATGATTGTGAAATAAATCATTTCTCTTTAGACTTAGAGCAATCTGTGCTCTCTCTTGCTCTCTCTCTCTCTCTCTCTCTCACTCTTTCTCTCTCTCTGTCTACTGAGTAGATGAAACATACAATGCTCTTTGGAAGTAAGTTTTTGTTCCCTTTGATTCTAAAACTAACTTTCAATGATGTCACTGTAAGAGCCAAATAATTGCACAATTTATTGAAAATTTATAGCTGTTTTTATGTATTTTAATACAGTCTGAATAGTAACCTGGTCACAGGTGAATTTAAAAGCTCTAGGAATGTTTAAAAGTTACACAATATGTTTAACTTATTTTAAATTAGTTAATATGAAATCATAGCATATGTGAATGTAACTAATATGAATCCACATACCATATTTAGGTTATATTTACAGTACACTTTTCATTTTACTTTTTATGTACTACTTTCTGATATGAAAATTACAATGTGATCTATAATCAATCATGTGACTATGTGAGTGCACTTGTGTTTATACACATTTATATAGTATTTGTAATATATATGTATCTATATACATGTATATACAGCATACACACACATACACACACACACACTCACACACACACACACACACACACACATATATACATATTATTGACACAGAATAATATCTGTATTCTCTTGTGCCTGTGTTTATGTTAGTGTGTATATATTTGTATCCTTCTGAGAATAATGGTACATTTATGTCACTGTGTATGTAGAAGGCATAGAACAGCCCAAAATGCCAGTTCCAATCTTCCACATTGTTTCTTTTTCACTGTGGTACATGCCAGCATAGGTAGCCTTCAGGTTATCAGGGATCTTGCATCTTCTCATGCCATGGGAGCACCAGGATAAAACATTCTTGCCACCATACCCAGCTTTACATGGGTTCTAGGAATCTGAATTCAACTCCTTATGCTTACATGTCAAGTAGACTGAAATATCTCTCCAGCCAGATGAATTAAACTTTAATATCATGTTATTAAACTCATCTAAAATGAAACTTTAGAGAAACTGTTTGAAGAATCTCTCAAATAATATAAGAACCATGAGGGCATATTTAAAGAGAAATTATAAACTATTTCTATGTTTCATACAATGTAATATTTTTTCTCCTAAGACATATATTGAATGATTTAAAAGGCAGAGGCAGAATTAAGGTACAAGTCAAGTTAATTCCAAATTTCTAAGTAGTTTCATTTTTTTCTTGATTTCAATCATATCACTGTACAACATTATTGCTTTGAATTATATATTTTTGTTAAGTTAGTTGATTTATACTACAGTAAGATAGAAAACACTGATACCTATTCATTTTCCTCAGCTGGTCACTATTTTGCCAGTATCCCAAGGTAGTTAATTTAAATCATAAACAAAAGTATCTAATATTTTGTAGGAAACTCTTCCTTTGCATTGTGTATGCCAAGATACAGGAGTGAGATTAAAGCTATATGTAGCTGATTAGAAAGTATCAAATAAACTGACAACTATCTAAGACAGCTTACACAGAAGAACTATAACATAACACACTTATAATTCATTTTTATGATATAATACATTAATGCAATTGATATAACTTCTATACTGTAGAGACTTTCCTCATCTATAAATTTTAATGCATGTGTAAATACACTAAATATAGTTGCACACTTAGAACTTGAAAAAAAGAGTACCAAATTCTAAGTTGAATTATAGCACCACAGATGATAATTTGAAAGACAAATAAATCAAGAACAAAATCTTTTCCATTTTAAAGCAGATTAGATAATGAAGTCCCCATTTACCCTTTCATTCACATCCGTATTTTAGCAAACATATGACACTTCACATCCTGTATTTCCATATGTAATGCTAATTTAAAAATATATAAATAAAGCTCTTCCAAACTGCATTAAGCTCCTTTCATTTACTATTGTATCTTTGATTTTCTAAGATGGTAATTTCTGCTAAGATGTGTCAAATGGCATCTCAGGTCACAGATACAATCAATTCATAAGACTAATTAATAAAACAATATACTATACATCCACCATATTGGTGCTATGATAAGATATACCATGGTCTTTCTTTTCACTCAGAACCAATACTTTTTTTGACTAAAATATCTCAGTGAATTTTTTTTTAATTTCTATCATTTGAGGATGAAGATAATTCTTTGATTAGCATTTCCTTATGATGAGAGAACATATCAACCACTTTTTTTTCCCTTGAGGAATGAAACACAGTAAAGTTTCTGAAAAGTCCTGATTACTTCTTGGTGTTTTATAACCAGGTCAAGTAATCTATATTACCAGAAGCATCCTGATCCAAGCTATATCTTTGTTTTCTGGATGCACATCTGTGTTTTAACACTATATTCTGAGACACATGAAAACATTTTTAAGAATGAATTCTAAAGAATCATATAATTGTATCGACACTTATCAACTGGGTTATTCTTGGCCACTTTAAAGATTTTCAGGATAATTTAATTACTTTGTTTTATTTATTCTCATATTTGACACAGTACATTTTTCTCCTGCTAATGTTTAAAATTGTGATCAAAGGTATGAGTCTTGTCCTTACTTTTGTTTCCTAGTTGTTTGATCTTTAATGAGTCAATATAGACTTCAATTCTATCAACAAAGTGTTCATAACAATTGTTGTCTAACTCTTTGCTTTCCTAAGTTGCAGTGGCATATGAGTGATATTCACAAGCTTCATCCATATTTACTATTGTGCAAAAGTGAAAAGTAGAACAAGTAATGAGATGTTAGAACAGCGACTGCATTGTATCTTTCTACACAATTTATGTAGATGACAGCTATGAAACTCTTAATGTGTTAAAAAATTGTATGAGTTAACTAACAAATATTTTCATTGTTTTAATTAACTTGCCACTTTTTACAAATAAAAACACTTTAAATTAAATATAATTCAGAATAAGGTAGAATAAATATTTTAACTAGAGATCAAAAGTCAGATCTTTTTGAAACTATATGTAAAGTAGGAGAAAAATGTGTGTGTGTGTGTGTGTGTGTGTGTGTGTGTATGCATTTATATGAGTGTGTATTTTGTTTGTGTTTTGTGCATGCCTGTAGATAGGGTCTATCACTGATTTGGAAGCTCACCATTAAAACTAAGCTAACTCCCAAACAGCATGTTGTGGTCAGCCCAGCTCGACCCTCAATGTTAGTGTTATATGCATCTGCAGTAATGCCCAACTTTTGATGTAGATGCTGAGGATAACTTAAATGACCATGCTAGAAAGTTAATGCTCTTACACCCAAAGCCAACTCCTCAGCTCTTTAAAGAAGAATATTTACATTAGAATTTTAATAAAGCATTACAATGTTTCAATGTGTTGGTAATGCTGCTAGGAAACATGAATAGGATGGTGGATAATAATTTATTTTTTCAAAACTTTTGGATATACTCTGTGGATAATAACTGTTTCAATTAGTACATGGATAGATAGATACAGTTGTGCTTATGAAAGATTACAAAACATTGCCTCACTCTTAAAAATATAAAAACTTTCAAACTCATGTGATATCATGCTAATGGCACTGTAAAGAAATAAAATGGAAGAAACAGATGCATATATTTATTGATTCCAGCAAATCATCATGTGATCATAGGGTATTATGATTCCCCAAATGTATCACACAACCCATCAGGAATGGAGATGTTAATTTAATCAATACTTATATTAGAAAAATTAGAAAAAGGTCTTCAAGTTAGAAATCCTTCAAGCTGTAGGATTTCTAAAAAATAGTCATAATTTCAAATGTTAAGATTGAGTTGATGTTTAGTTGAAAATGTCAAAATTATTTTCAACCTTTGCAAAGACAGGTACCAATGTCCTATGAAGTAAACTTTGTGGCCAGAAAAGTCTGAGCAGTTTATGGCTGGAATATAGAATTCAAGGGGGAAATTAACTCAAGTGAGCTAAGAAGAAATTGGAGAGGTGAATAAATTGCACCCTTTAGGTCAGGTCAAGAGACCTTCTCTTTTAAGAATAAAGGCAAGTTTTCAGCTGGGAACACATTTTATAAATGTAGTAACACAATTAGTTACTTGGAAATTCTTTATATAGCATTTGGAAAGAATAGCCTTTACTTTGCAGAACTCAATGTATAGAGATGCGATTTACAAACTTGATGACATAACTTTATCACCCAGAATAATTGTAGGAGACAGATTGCAGGGGCACCACCCTCAAATTTCTGAAGCAACCTCTCTGAGACAAGGGAGTGAAACTTCAGTTTCAGCAAACCCCTCTTTTTTTTCTTTTTTCATTTTTTTTTTTTTTGAGACAGGGTTTGTCTGTTGTAACTCTGAATATCCTAGAACTCACTCTGTAGACCAGGCTGGTCTAGAACTCAGAGATCTGCCTGCCCGCCCATGTCTCCCCAGTGCTGGGATTAAAGCCTTGAGCCACCACACCCCAGCTAGCAAACTCGTATTTCTTCCATGCTATTGTTTCCCAAGCCACATTTGCAGAATCATGGATTTCAGATAACAGAACGTAGCATCTATTGACTCTCTTACATATGTACTTGAGATATTTACTCACTACTTCTTGGCATATCAGTAAAAGTCTATGATATAATTTTCCCCTAATAGCCAAAATTACATGTGTGATGAAATAAGCTAATGCTTCATTTTACTTATTACAACACCTAGCACATTAGTTTTCAACCTGTGGGTCATAACCCCTTTGGTCGCACAACTCTTTCACAGGAGTCCCTTAAGACCATTTATACTACAATTCATAATAATAGCAAGTTTAAAGATACGAAGTTGTAACAGAAATAATTTTATGGTTGGGGGTCACCACAACACGATGAACTATATTAAAGGATCGCAACATTAAGAAGCTTGAGAAGCACTGACCTAGCATTATTGTGAATATCTTTGATATTGCTGTTGACTTTACTTTTTTCTCTCCTTATTGCTCAATAAAAGACTTTTAAGTTTCTTCAATAACCATAGAGTATAAGAAGTCAAAAATGTTTATTAGCTATTGTGTTTTCCCTCTCACTGAGTATTTAAATACATCAGATGCTGTTTCTGATTAGTTAATGTGCATCTTGAATCTGCTCATTTATGGCAAATTGTATTGCAAAGCAGGTGATTATATGTTTTTCTTATATTCCTTCACGTGCAAATGGTTTTTAAATAAAAAAAAAGTTGAAAATTAAAAGGAAACACCTGTGTGTGTCATCAATGTGCTTCCAACCTAGTGTTTTGCAGAC
Source organism: Cricetomys ansorgei (assembly GCA_026225945.1). Classification (NCBI taxonomy): domain Eukaryota; kingdom Metazoa; phylum Chordata; class Mammalia; order Rodentia; family Nesomyidae; genus Cricetomys; species Cricetomys ansorgei. Next base: position 12,614,309 of record JAMJFZ010000199.1, read on the forward strand.
TGGCTTTTATAATTGCATTAATCTTCTGTGTGTTCTGTATGTTAATATTAGTTGGCATTCATCATCAACTTCATCACACTACTGTTAACACTATAGTTTGTTCTGCACCATCCCCTTCCCCTGTGCAATTTTATTCTGTATCAGAAAATGCATTCCAAAGATGTGAGCATGTCATTAACAGAATACTAACAGATGCTAATGCTGACCCCTGAGGCTCCTCCACTCAGAGGCTGCAAATTTATTGATTATGCTTACTCAATTTATATGACCAGCTTTTTGTCCAGGAATTTATCCAATTAATTTATAGGCACCTCTTATATAGAACTACAAGAAATGCCTTTCTCAGCCTTAAGTGTGCAGAATGCTTTCATTACTTTTATCTCCCACGTTAAGAGATATGCCAAGGAAGGTTATTACAATGTATGACGTGACCTACTTTTAATAAATTCACATTTGCCACTTACTTTATTAGACACCTTTCTCCTCAGTGCTCACATTTGGTCTCTCTTAATTATATGCTCAGCCAAAGACTTCTAATACATGAAGGCAATTTAAAAAGCAAAGAAGCAAAGCTCTATCGACATTTCAAGATACAAAAATAAAGACAAAGGAGCAAAAAATAGGACTGTAATTCAAGAAGAATGTGTCTTTCTGTAACCTTCAGCCTTAAAGTTGTCTGTAAGGTCTTGGTTATTTCTAACGTGGGCCCTCAAATTACATCCTACATATTTCAGACTGCCAGAATAGTCACTGCCTGCTCTTTCTTATTATTCCGATTGTTTAATATATTGCAAATTGGAACCAGGAAACTCTAGACTTCTTTTTCCCCTCAAACTTCTAAATAATGAATTAGACTGGTGAACTCTCATTGCTACAAATTTCCCATTTATGTTGGCAAGGGTGGCTCACGTTTATCCTTAGGCAGAGCCATGGGATACAAGTTTCATATTAGCTAAGCATCTTAGACTATAGCATGTTACCTCTGAGGTCATAAAGTGAAATTGCTCAAACTCAATGAAAGCCGATGGAATCTGTAGAGCTTCAGGATAACTGTGAACTTTGAAGCAAGCTGTCAGCAAGTTGAAATCTAAATCTTATGATTTTACAAGGTGGTACATATTTATTTTAACAGTGATACAATGGTCTGAGGCCTGCAGGCTCACATAACACATTGCCTATAGTGTTCCAATGATGCAAAGGTTAAAATAATTTTATTTAAAAATCTCATGCTTCAAACCTTAGATATATATAAAAAGAGATATAAAAATATCATTGTGGATATTTTGAAATCTTAAAAATAGGATAAACTAAGATCTATAGGTGTCCAAAATGAACCTCCATATTTTATCCTATTGGCTGTATATAAACAATAGGGGCCTGTCATGAGTAGGTTTTCCCACAAGAGGGACAGATCAGTGAAGTGGGACCATCTCCTTTCTTTCTCAATAGTAGAGCATTATCAGTCACTCTGCAGTTCTGCTTCAGAGACCAGAGCAGCATTTGATGGTAAGTGAGTGGCAATGCCCTTTGGGCAGGCCACAGAGCAATAGCAAAGACAACAGGGAGGGTATTTTCTAGCTGGTCTAGACCAGATTTTCACTCTGTTCTCTAGTTAGACAAAGGGTTCTTTTTCAGCAGTGTCTTAATCTTCCTGAACAGCACTGGAAGCTTTCTCTGTACTAGTCTGCACTCTATGTACTGTGTGCTGTTCTGTGAAACAAAGATAAGCTGTTTGGTCTCACTTAAAAAGAATGCATGAAGCTTGAGCAAGCACAAACCTACCAGACTCTAAGAGTTTACTCTTGAATATTTGTAAAAGCACAAAAGGCAAACAAATGGAATTATGCCAATTCCCTGTAGGAAACAAACAAACAAAACCACTAGAAACTCAGGGGATTTAGTCTCCTTAGCAAGGCAATTATTTAGAGAATATCAGGAGAGCACATTTGGATTAATTTATCCATGTCCTTCACCCCTTATCTCTTAGCATGTTTAAACTTCATATGTAACACATTCATCAGAATAATAATGAATTTTGATATTTAGCATTCATGGGAAACACAGTGTTAAGTACACCCATGAAGATTATGGTTTCTTTATTCATTCTGGCATTATCCATACATTATCATAGACAGAGAAAGTAAGTCTAGAATAATAAGGTACATGTTCCTATCTAGCATAGTAAGTGTTAGGGGCTAATCTACAACTCAGATATTGTAGCACATATCTGGTTTCCAAACAGCATAAAGTACTATCTACTTTAGTTTCCACATTTTGTAGTACTCATTCACCTAAGATTCTACTGTTCCAGTTCTTCCTACAGAAAGGTGTTGGGCATCTGTTGTTATTTGCTTTGGTTAATATGCTTTAAGAGCCAGCACAATGAATGGAGGTGACATAATCTCCACCTTTTTTAGGGAGGGATTTTAATATATATCAAAATTAACTTTCTAAATCTTATTTAGTATCAATAATATATTGCATAAAGGCACTTACTACATAAGACAATGGCTAAGGTGGTCATTTACTTTTACTTGGCTTTTTTTTTAATACTTTACCTGTAGTAGAGTAGGCTTGTGTGAAAGCTAGAAAGGGTTTAGGATTTTATATTATATTTTATTATATTATAGTCCATGATTTATATGAAGGAATCACATTTAGAGACCTGTGTGGTCTGGATGGGACGTAGAAAGAATGCTAAGAATGTTGGTACACACTTTTAATTCCAGTATCCCAAAGGCAGTGGTAGTCCATGCCTTTAATCCCTGAGACAGAAACATGGTGTGGAAGCAGACAACGAAAGGATAGTAAAGAAAACGTCAATGCTACACAAGAAGTGACATCTGAGATGAGTCAGTGAAGGACAGGTAAAGTGACAAATCAGAGGAAGAGTTAGCAGAGTAAGTCAGAATAAGGAAACACTCAACTCTTACGATATAAAAGCAGGCTCTTAACTCAGAAACAGTCAGTTACAGCAGGCACAATGGAACAGAGAGTAACAGAAGAATCAGTTACAAAGGCAACATGAGGCAAGCAGTTGGAAGCAGGCAGACAGGGCACAAGGCACAGACAATGAGGTAATCTGACAGAGAACAAGGCAAAGAGGCTGTCTGGGGTAGCAGGTCTTACTGGGGCTTCTAAGGAGACTCAGGCAGAGACACATAAGTAGCTCAGCAGAAAAAGTCAGTTTACACAGGAATAGTGAGTCAATTTGAAGTCAAGCAGAACAGTTCAGTCTGAGGCAGTCAGAGAATCAGCCAGAAAAAGCCAGAGTCAGAAGAGTTTAGTCAGAGACAGCCAATGGGCTCAGGAGGTAAGTTAGAACCAGTCAGCTTGGAGAAGAGTTTGAATGAAAAAAATTAGTTGAGTATAGTACAGTTCTGAGTTCTGAAGGAGCCAGTTAGAGTGAGTCACTCAGCAGTAAATCTCAATGGTTGATTAGATTGTACAGAGGTTAAATATTTTAGATGGTATGGAGGCTTAGGCTTAAACTTTCTAGTTCTAAACTTAAGACTAAATGGTAAGGAGGCCAAAATACTCCAGGGCTTCATGAATAGGACCAGTAATTGAATTAGGCAAAGAGTAAACTGTCTTTGAGCCCAAATCAATGGCTTCATTTACTCTATTTTATTGTTCATTAGTTCTTTGAGAGTTTCACACAATGATTTGGTCATATTAGAAACATACCACTTCAACTCAACTATTCTTAGTTCTACATCCCTTTCTTTTTCATACAACTCTTGTGTTCTGTTTTCCCTTTTCACCCATCACATCCACTTTGTGTTACCCATATTTATTTAGAGAAGTGTAGCTTTCCAATGCAGCATGCTCAACCTAGCAGTGACAAAACTTTAGTTTTGTTTTTTTGCTTGTTTGTTTGTTTGTTTTCTCATAAAACTTACTATCCTTGTCCTAGAAGGTATAACAACTGTTATAAATTATCCTATGATTATTTGTGAGTAGGGAAGGATATAAGTTCTCACCAATTTCCTTCAGATTGTAAAGTCAAAACACCCATATTAAAGGTAGACACTGAGTGGATTGGCTCTGAAGGGACAGAATAGCCCACCATTCCTGATTGCCAGCTCAGCTTTCTTTCCACAATGTCAAAATGCTTTTGATGATAAAAATAAAGGAAGGCTTTCTGAATTATTAAATGTTGCAAGTGGATTTCCACTATGTAATTACAGCTTAGCCTCTGATTTAATTATTTGGATAATTCACTTCATATTTTCTCTGTTAATTGCTACCATCCATTGCACTGTATAATTCAAACAATCATAAATAGCAGCTTGAATTTTATGAAATCACCATGCCAAATTTCTAAGTGCTTAGCACTAAACAAATATTTGCAATGAACTACCCATTTGTCAGATATTATATTACAGATCTGCTATCACTAGCTTGAAGAAAGGGCATTTTTCACATGGAATTTTGCCCTGATATTGCAAAACTTTGCTCCAACCAGCTAAGTAATCTTGATCCAAGTATATTCATCAAAATAATATATATCCAACACAATGTTTCTCAATCTCTTGACTGTCTACATCTAAATTTAAAATAACTCTTAAAAGTTTACAAAATAAAATGAATAAATGCTGTATACTGACAAGTCAAATACTAAAAAAATTATACTAAAGATGCTGGTCAACAGATTTTATCCTGCTAAATATGAAGAGTCTTGACTTATAGGTCTTGAGATTTCTTTCTATTTAATACAGCTTGAATTATATACGACTCCTTTATTGATCTCATTTAGCTTCCCCTTTTCTTTGTGCACATTGTACACATTTCTATACCTCACACTTAGAAAGGAAAGTCATTATGCAGAAATGATCTCATGGAAGCACTCTCTTCTTAGTATTCTGATATCTATAAAGCTACAAGTAATGTCTGCTGTTCTCTATTCTTTTTTGGTCTTATATAAAGTTGTCACCAACTTTGTGCATGATTTAATGTTCCTTGAGGTGGAATTATAGGAGGTTGTGATCTGCTCCATATAGGTGTCAGGACCTGAATTCAGGTCTTCTGTCAGTACAATAAACGCTATTAACCACTGAGTCATTCCTCTGCTACACCCTGTCTTTCATTAAGGGGAAATAAAGTGAAGAGTCATGATTAGGTGTTTTAATTGTTTATTTGAATTTCCATTTAAATAAAATCTAAATGATGCTGTCAATGAAGCGATTTAAAATGTAAATGTTCCAGCCAAACTTCAATATCTCTGCAGGTGATTAATTGCCTTAAAAAAATAAAAGAATTGTCAAGATTGAAAAACAACTAGCCTATCCAAGATTTGCTCAGCAGGATGCTAGAATTTCGAAAAACATCTTATCAGATCACCTACTTAGGTTTGGAAAAGTCTATATCTTTGGAACTTGAGCATAAAGGCAGAAGAGTAGAACAATTTTGTACATCACTAAGACCCATTACTGTATTATGAACTGCTTCAGGAAGGTGGTTCATGTAATCATGTTAGGAATATCTATAATATAATCCCTTTTAATTTAGAGAAAACAAGTCTCCTAAGGAGTATGAGTTGCTCCCAGAACTGGGAATGAAAACTAATTCTCATTGTAAGATTATGGATTGACAGTGGATAAAATAGAGGTTCTGTTGTTTGTCATCAAAAATAATGGGTAGCAAAGCAGTAGAGCTTCAGGTGTTCTTTAGAAGTTTATTTTTATTTATTTTTTTTGGCAGTTTCAAATATGCATATAATGCACTTGATGATATTCACTCCAGTTACCCTTCATTATCACCTTTTGCTCCCACTGAATACCTCTACTACTGAAAGACATTCTCTATTACATTCATAGTAATTTCTTCTCTGGATTTCATTTGTTTGGTTTTTGTCTTATTCACTGACTTTCATTAGAATTTCTTACATGCAGGTAGGTAGAGAAATATTCATTAGAGAAGAGGCAATTTATCAGTGGCTGAAACACTGCAGCAAAAGTTTTACAACCTCGAACCCTCACCCCTCCCAGAAGCCATTAATAGCCAAGAGCTCCTCAGGGAGGCACTCTTGAATCCCTCCAGGATGAAATGTTAAATCTTGTGCAGATCTTATCTTATGCAGGTAACCCCAGCTACTATGAGTTCATGGGTGCAATGGCCACGCCATGTGCAGAAATCATATCACAGTACTCATCTCTATCCTCCAGTGGGAGTGTTATAGGTAGCTTTTCTTTTATTTTTTTAAGAGTTGTGTAGGGATAGAAAATAAGCCTTGGAAATCAGCTCTTACAGAAGTCCTAAGGCACAGTCCTGATTTATAATTTAGATAAGGAACAGAATTGAACATTGATCGTATATATTGCATGCAGTGAACAGTCTCAAAAACTACTAAGTCTCACCACACTTAGAAAATATGAGAAGGAGTTAGTATCTATAGACTAGGTCAGAGGTACTGAAATTAAGATTATGTCCCCTTGAAAAAAAATTATAGAATTTGTCTAATATGATCAATTTTAGAATTAAGCAGAAACATAACTCAACATATTAAGTTTTTAGGTGAAATTTTCCCAACATAGAAAAAAAAAGGTATTCTTATTTTTCTTCTAGTGTTATGAAAATTTGAAGTTTTTAATCATGGAGTACACTTGACCTATTTCCTAAAATCTATTAAGCCTCTAGTAACTACTCATTTAAATCTTCATTCAAGCCTACTCTTAGAGTAGTAGTTCTAAGTAACTATTCTAATATTTCCTATAGTCATAGTATCTGGAAAGCTCAAAATGCCACATTTGCTATTGGTTTATGCTGTGGAATGCTGTCCTTCATCCATGACTACTTTTTTGACTTTAATTCAACAGCTGTGATAGCCTTCTGGAGATATTCATAAGATTTGAAGTGTTAATATTGCCTGCTGGATGGATGCAGACTTGGGGTATATGTTATCCCTCCCTGAGGATAGATAGCAGGGTAACAAGTGCTTCTTCAGTGGTGTTGTTTTTCAGTTGGCTGTCAACTGTCCATATTTCTGTTATTACCTTCAATGAAATTCATCGTATCATCATATACGTGTTGGTTGAAATTATTTCTTTGGCCTATCATTAAACTTTCTATCTGGGGTGAACAGAAATAGACTTCTCAGGAGAAGAAATGAAACATCTCAAATAGGTATAACTTCAAAAACATGATTTTTTTTCCTTACTAGGTCACAAAAGAATACAGCAGCAAGCCTATTCATATGAGATTAGCTCAGCAGAGGGACAAATCTTTAAGAAAGTAAGACTTACTAGAGATGGAAGAACAAGGATAGGTCCTTGTGGAGGCTTTGATTAAAACAGGTCTGAACAAAAATTAGATGATTCAAGAAAGACTAGAAATAGAGATTTAAAAGTGTGTAAGTATGACTGATCTCCCACCACGGCTTTTTCCTCCTATGCCTTCCTTCATTGCTTCCTTCTTCCTAGTTATATTCTTGTTTCTTTCCACTTTCCTTAATTTCAGCATGATTTTAGTAAATCCATTCTTGCTTTACTTTATGTTTTCTACTATCTTTCCCTCCTTCTTTCAATCCTTTTACCCTCCTTTTTCATCTTCTTTTTTTATGCTTTCCTCATTTTAATGGACATATAAAACATATCAACAAGTTTTCCCTTTTGCCATGACAGCTGAAAATTCATAAAATTTGTCATTTTATGTTCAATGTACAAATTCCACTTAAGAGTGAAGTCACCACAATGGTCAATTTTGTTACATCTCTCTCTTAGAACTCTTTGGATTTCTAGACTTTTATTATAAAATTCCCAACCCAGAAATGTTTAACTCTTTTCTATTTCTAACTTCTTCAGCATCTTTCTGTACTTATGCTTTTCCATATTGACTCCACTCCTTACTTTTCTCTCTTCTTCAGCATTTTACCAGTCTCTAAATAAACAGTTAACTACATACCTGTAACTGATAGAAACTGTTTTCTTATAGGCAATGATGTAATTGTTAGTATTTTTTATACAATTATTCTCTCACATCCAAAGAAATTAAGAAGGAAAAATTAAGTCTAAAAATTGAACAAGGTTGAGAAATAGAAAAAGATGCAGACACTATTCAGTCATAGTTAATTCTTAGCAATTATAAGGTCTCCCTCTAATACATGTTCTTCATGAATTGCCTTTGCTATGATGTAAGAGTATGTCCTACAAAGTGTATGCATGACAATGACAGCAATGGGAAGTGGGCTTGACAGAAGTTGTTTAGTTCAGGAGTTCATGTTCTCAAGAGTAGACAAATTACATAGAAAACACCATGGAAGGTGAGTTGGCTCTTGACTTTCTGCTTTGGTCAAGTGGCATAATATAAACTAAACCAGCAGGCTGTAAGTTACTAATGGACTAGGAGACAGTACACCATGTTTATATATTTTATACTCTATTTATTTTGTCCAGGTTAATGATCAGTTCACTTAAACCCACTGAGAATGAATTGGCTAACAACGTAACAGTTTGTTTTTTTTTTTTTTTTATAGAAAATATTGTACAAGTTATTTAGATCTCTACATTACCTGCCGTAAAACCCAATAAGAACACAAAGCCACAAAACTGAGGTGTATTTTCTACTATGGAATATATTTTAAGTATTCTGTGTTTATTGGTCCTTTACCATGGGGTAGCTACAGAGTGTATTCTTAAAAAGAAGAATAAATTTTAATTATTATAACAAGCCTTAAAAATAGTACTCATTCAATGTGGAATATCTGCCTCTATTGATAGTAGGTTAAACAAGTCTAATATCAAACTTTTAATTCATTTAAAACAATTCAAACCAAGTTCATTGCCTTGAAGAAACAATCATTCTTAGAGATAAAAGACATGCCAGAAATAGGAGGCTATTTCTATTTTTCTTTGAATAGGCTGGGGGTACTGGAGCCAATTTTTATAGCTAACTTAATTAATTTTAATATAAACAAAGAGAGAACAAATTCAGAAACTATTCAAATTACTATTATTATGCTTCTTTAGAGAAACAATAGACCTGTTAAGACTTAAGAACTTATTACAAGTCTGGTACATATAGCTGGAAAGTAGAAAAAAAGTAAAAACTTTTGTAAACATTTTGAGATTATAATTACAACAATTTTCCCAACTTTTTCCTCTCTCAAACATTCCCATGTATCCACCCTTTTTCTCTCTAAAATTCATGGCCATTTTTTCTTTGATTTTTGGTTCATGCATGCATACATATGTGTGTGTGTGTGTGTATTCACTCATATAATTTTTCATATATTTATGTCATATGTATTAAATATTCACATATATATATATATATATATATATATATATATATATATATATTTATTTATATAATTTTCAGTCCATATAATGCTACTTGTGTGTTTGTATGTTTTGGGGTTGCCATTTGAATTGGATAACTAGTTTGTGTGTTCTTCCATCTTAGAGGCTTATAAGAGTAACTAAATAAGCCTAGAATATAATCAACATTGTTCTTCCTTTCAAGAAATTCCATCTTTGGTGGTTCCTTGTTTCATAATGACATGTCAGGGACCATCCTTTTTTTTTTTAACTTTTTCCATATTATTTTTATTCTTATTTATTTTATTTATTCACTTTTCCCTCTTTCTTTTTACCCTATATGTCCTATGTATATATATTATGGGATTCCTGAGTCTGAATAAGTGGGTCTGCTTTTTTTGTGCCTTTTATTGGACTCCTTTCATTCTGTTTGTTTGTTTTATCCAATTCTGATGTGTGTTTTCATTTTATCTTAGTATATTCTATTATATTTAAAAAATAAAGATAAAAGGAAAAAGGATGTTTTATTACTGTTAAGGTAAGCTCTTAGCTGGGATATGGGATTGATTTCCTGAGGCAAGAATTGATGAAATCTGTCAGTAAAAGACATTTTGTCCCCACATGCTGCATTTGGGAGTCTAGAGAGCTTGTCTTTCCTGAACTTCAGTGTTGGAGGTTAACTTCATGTTCAGTAGGTGACAGAGTTCTACAACCTGGAAGTCATGTCAGAGGGTTTTCCTTCTTTTAAAGCAGCCACATTCATAAGCTTCCCTCATGCAGTCAAATCAGGGGAGGAAAAAGGAAATCAGCCACTCCAGGAAATATTAAGCTATATATCAGTTAAGGCAACTGTGCAAGGGTCACTTCACTCTGATGGAACATTGTGGGAGGTTGGCATTTAAAATATATTGAGAAACATTAAAAATGTAAATTTTAAGTGTCATATTTTAGTCTTTGTATTTCTAATTACTTTAAATAATTTAATAAAGGATACTTAGGGCCCTTTTTCATATTCTATCCTTTGAGTTTAACAGTTTACTTGTACATATAACATAATTCCACTCGTATGAACACTTCGAGAATTGAGATTATGTTCCTTTAGAGGGGTCCTAAATTTTAACTGGACTGGTTGAATAATTCTTTTGCTTAGGTAGCATACTTAATTGACCCAACTTTGGAGCCTGGCATCCAAAATCCTGTAACACTATGTGATATCATATAGTCCACTTACCATTTCTTCTCTATGCCTTCTCTACCTATGCTTTATGGTATATCTAAAGCATATATGTGTTTCCTAGAGTTTGGATGCTCTGGATATATATGAAACTTGTCATTAAAAAGTTACAATATTTTAATTTCTGTCATTCTTTAAAATATAATATGTATAAATGTTTAGGTAATGTGTGTATTTGTTTATTTGTATTTATGCAAATGTACCATATTTTTCTATGCAAGAATATATTCTACATGTATGTCTTTATATACATGAACAAATATACTTATATTTGAACAAAAAGTTGACTGAAAAAGTTAGGACTACATACTTTGGCACACTATTTTGTTGGATGGATGGGTTAAATTGTATCTCCTTGCCACAAAAAATTCATATGTAAAAATTCCAATTTTGAAGCTAATTGTATTTTAACACATTGGTAATTAGGAAAACTAGGGTCATTACTGAAAGCTGTAATTCTTTCACAATCATCTATGGTGCCAGTATTCAAAAGGCTGACAAGTTCAATGTCAGCATGTGCTAAAAAAAAAAAATTCTGTATCATAGTACAAATGGATCAATAAATAATGATAATTAGGGCTGAATGTTAATCAGAGTAGGTCCTTGTTCAAAAGAAATGCCATCCTTAAGGCAGAAGAAAAAAATATGAGTGCTGTGAATACATAGGCTAAGTGTGGACATGAGGAAAAGATGGCCATTGACAAGCCCAGGACAAAGGCACCCAGAGATGCCACAACTACTTTCCACCCTGGTCTTAGATTGTGGGAAATAAAGTTTTGTTTTGTTTTGTTTTTGTTTTTTTACTTTTAGTTTATTTATTATAGATATTTTATTACATCATATCTAGCACAATAATCTAGTGCCCACTGTAACTAATTATTTTTACAAAATACAAACTTGATAAATATCTGATATATGAATATTATACCATGAAATATAAAATTGCATTCAGCATTAAACAAACAATGAGTATAGAATTTGGAATAGTGACAGCACAGGTGAGGAGCTGGAAATCACATCTAGATCTAAAATACTGTGTCATTAAATTCAGTAATATGGTTTTCAATGTGAAGCTTGATGATGTAAGTATGAATCTTCTTTCACCAGATTTATAGGCAACGTGTTTTGGGTGGTCGTAAGTTTTACCTGAAAATAATGGTTCCTTACTAATACTAGTGGTGTATTTCAGTAGTTTCTATAAACTGCTCTGTCCACAAAGGTGTACAAAGTTACTTGTAGCTAAAGTAATAAGAAGAAGTTCAACTTTGTCAGTTTTTTTAAATTTAAAGAGATCCATGTTCAACTTATTGGTTATACTACACTTAATGGTTACAGTCACCCATATCTTGACGATTTTGGTGAAAATTAGTGTAATCCTAAGAGACTGTCTTTGAATTTCATAACAATGTGAATAATATGGTAACATGAAGTTTGCAAGTAAGATTTCTATGAAAACACATAATGGGAAGACATAGATGTTCTGATAAAATTCCTACGGAACTTCTACTAGGGCTCTATCCCTTTTATGCCTCTATCTCAATATGGTCCTATCTATTCTATGAATCAGGCATGAGCATCCCTGCTAGGAGTGGTGGAAGGGAACAGCATCCAGCATTGGAGCTTCAGGAGGGGGCCTACTGTTTATCAGGGCAGCGACAGCAAGTTTTGACCTTGGCCTTCCCTGTTATTGTCCCTTGAATGCCCCTTGCTACTTCTGGGCCTTATCATGCTTGTTGCTATCATGGTCTCCCTATCTCTCTTTTGGTATGAAAGTTCTATGGGAGTCTCCAACCCTTTACTGGGTAGTATTGCTGACATACATAATAATGGTGGTGATTTTCCCTCAAGCAATGTCACCTGGGCAAGGCAGTGCCACTCGGTTGAATTGGCGACTCTATTGAAACTCCAGGAAGAATAACTAAAAAACAAATATAATTAAAAACAGTAGGTGTTTTTAAAATATAGTTACAGGGTTAAATTAGGATGTTTTTCCAGTTACCTTAGAATCAGTACCTTAAGTGAAAAAGTATTTTTGCTAGGGACTTGTTTGGTCAGGGTTAGGAAAGCTAGAACAAAGAAAACTTTACTGCCTGGGCCCATGAGTTTCATCAGTGAAAAAGAGACCCATGATCAAGTAATAACAAATGAGTTTCAGTGCCCATTGTTTTGAACTTCCTCAACTACAAATAAAATTGACTCTTTCCTGGTCTCTATAATCAAAAATTTACTGATGAGTTTGGGGTAGGCCTTGCAGATATAGAGTTGTGCAGCAGATTTTCCTTTTACCTACGAAAAGCAAAAAAGACCCTTGACTTAAAGTTTTCTAGTTATAATAAAATATTTTTCACTGTGTTAACCAAAAAAGTTCTGTGCATGTTAAGATACTATGTCATGTACTTATTCCCTAGCAATCTGTCAACTACAATAGAAGCTGGCTGTGAAATTAGTTGGCTTGCTTAAACTCTGTGAATCTATAACAATAATAATGATGAAAACAAAGTAATAATGATAATAATAATAAACTATTGCTTCTAGGATATAGATGTATTGTAGAAATATATATATATGTGTGTGTGTGTGTGTGTGTGTGTGCGCGCGCGCGTGTGTGTGTGTGTTCAGGTATGGGTTTTAAGGCAACTTGTTTTTAAAAAATACGGAATTTGTAATCACTGAAATGTAAATCCTGTAATTATTATGTAAAGTTTAAGTTTATGATTAAGATGCGATTGTAATGTGATCTTTCCCCATGAGTGGCTTTTATCTAAAAAAAATATACAAGATACATGGGAAAACAGAAAGACAGACAGAAGAGTAGGAAGAGTATTAAGAGGAGTAAGAGTAGGAAAAGGAACAGTGGAGAAACAGAAGAAACCCAGCAAGAACATGAGTAGAAAAGAGGAGAGAGAAAACCGGAAAGAAGGAGAATAAAAGAGTAAGAAGGCACAGAAGGACTAAAGAGAGAAGTTTGTCCTATCCATAAGAAGTGTGGTTTTATTCACATTATTTCATCTACTCTGCCTCTCCCTCAGAGGTTGCTGAAACCCTCGCTGGAACTGGCTCCAGGTATATGCCCATATAATTTCCATTCTAACTTTAGATTTTTATTTTGATCTTTGTGTGTGTGTTTTCTGTGTGTGTGTATGCATGTGTGTGTGTGTGTGTTTGGCATTCACATGTTAAAGTCACAGAAGCAACTCAAATTTAATATTGCTAAAGTTAAATCTTGATCTTTATCAAACTTTACTGTATTATTTATTTAATTACACCTATCTTAGAAATGATACTTTTATTTCCAAAGTATGGTCTATCTTTAAATGATTTCTCTCTCTTATGTAATAATAATTTTTTAAAAAAGCTTTAATAGAGGACACAATACCTGTTACTGACAAGTGGTTGAACTATTTATGGGGATTTGATTGTATTATAATCGACATGTGCCCCAACAATAGAATTGAAGAAAAGCATATTAAAAGAAAAGAATTAAAAAGTCACAGAATAAAGCATATTACCTTGTTTAAGGCAAGGATTGTAAGAGCTAGGAATTGTAAAAGGGTATTTTAGATAATTCAAAAGAACTTATGCATGATCTAGAAACTATTTTTTTCAGGTTTTTTGAAAACATTTGGTGGAAAGAAAAAAGAAGATCATATTTAATTTAATATTTTAAAATATTCTATGTTACTGATAAAATGAGGTTTTGAACCTTTGAGATAGGCTTGTATGTGTGTCATGATTACTGTTAGTCATACTATTCTTATGCATGATCAAACTTAGTAGAGTTATGATATTATAGGTATTGGAGAATTGGAAGGATCATAAACATTTTAAAAATCTAATCTTGGAACGCTGAGATGCTACAGCACATAAGATGCTGGTTGCCAAGCCTGATGGCCCAATTTTAATTCCCAAAACCCACATGAGGTTAAGAGAGAACTGACTCTTGCAAGTTGTCTTCTGACTTTCATATGTACACTATATCACAGGTATGCTGGCATGGACCCACACACACTTAAGATAAGACAAACTAAAAATATTAAAACTGCAATCATAATAATTTAGCTCCTATTGTTATGATTATGTAAACTCCTTAAATATCAACTACACCAAATAATTTGAGTATGTGAATCCCTCTAGATTCAGATGTCGCTGTCAGGCCGACTTCTCTGCAGTAGGCAAAGTAATTGAAAATTCACTACTGTGTTAGGAAGACTTTCCACTTCACAAATACTTCTAGCCTTAAGAAACATACATTTCAAATGTGCATATCTCTTCTGCACAATGTTATATATAGTTCTACAATATAATGTATTCAGTTCATGACATTACATTCCTGAAAGGTCAGTATAACTGATTAAGCACTTGTTCCTGCATCCCAGTCATCTCTCTCTCCCTTCCCATATCAGACTCAAATGGCAGAAGCCTAAGAACATCTAATGGAATGAAATCTTCACCAAAACAGTGAATGTGGATAGATTTCCACATAGCAGTTTTGTTCTGATCAGACTGTAAATCACACCAACAATTTGTACTGACAATAGTATTCTTGATAAAACGTTCATATAACACACTGACTGACCTCCAACTATGGCTTTTAATTTTAGAATCTATCCGCATCACAAAAATTCTGTATTTTCCCCATGAATTAAAATGAACATGAACAAAGAAGGCATTTTTCTCTTTCACTGAGTGAAGCAGGTATGTCAAGGTAAAAGGGCAGGGCTAAAGCTGTATCTCAGCACATGGTGTCTGGCTCTACTGGGCCGATATGGCATCTCAACTTGTATTATGGCTCTAACAAGAATGTCATTTCACTGATGTTACATCAGGCTCTGGAATCAAAACATAACCTTGATCATGAAAGTCATTTAGACATTATAAATAAAATAAGTCACTGATTCACTAGGTAAGTCACAATACGTGCCAGAGTTCTCATTAGAATTGTGCCTCATGGAATTTAAATGAATCACTTCTTGCATCTCCCCTTAATGCTAAGTGCTTCACATCATCATAGTACATGAAAAATACTTAAAAATCAATATTAAAAATAGTCTTACATATCTTGATTTTCATTCATAATACAATTTAGCTTGAATAAAATTTATAGTATATAAATACTTACGAATATCCTTATTAGTAGTCTATTATCAATTCCCTTAGTCCAAATTTATCTCAGTTATAGAACATAAACTTATCTGTATAAGCCTAAAGTATGATAGCATAAAATTTCTGATGATGATTAGCTCTTACTTCATAGCAACCAATAATACTTTGCATTTAAATTAAAAAGATAATTATTACAATTATTTTATAGTCTTTTCTAACCAAATTTTTATTCTCAAGCTATTTAAATTCTTAATAATCATGATATGCTAAAATGTGAATATCAACAGAAAATGATTCTACTTGTGAAGAAAAATTGTCTTGTCATATGAACACACAGGCCTTCGCATAGGCTATCACACGCAGTTGCTGCCTCATACAGGTCCTCAGAAAGGCACTCACATATAAGCACTACCTTCCACAGGCAATCATTCCCTGACATTCAAATTCATGAAATCACACACAGACACCACTTCACACACAAACTCAGACATATATCCTCATACACTGACCCTCACACAGAGGCATTCATATACAGGACTTCAGAAACAGGTACTATCACACACACCATCTCACACAGGCAATCACACACACAGGAACTCACCTGAAGGTAATCACGCATAAACACTGCCTCATGCAGCCAATCACAAACACACACACACACACACACACACACACACACACACACTGTCACACAGGCAACTATGGAGACACTATCTCACAGTTACTCACAGGAAAGCATTCATACTCAAGCACTCACATAGATAATCTCTCACATAAGTAGGTATGCATATTTGTATTCTCACCAACAACCATTAAACTGTATAACATCTGAAATATATTTTGTTTAGCCCATCTCACTTTTTTAATAGAGTCAGTTTTGCACCTGTTATTGGAATAACAAGTTCAATTCTACTAAGTTCTCAAGTAAAATATATTTCAATAATGGTAATATATACCGTAGTAGTTTATTCTACATATGCCAAACACTGTGAAATTTAAAACATTTTTATGGCTATGGCATTAGTGATTCCAAAATTCCCATATGTTAGAGTAGATACTACTCTGTTTACTTTAAAGGATATACTACCCCTTGAGAAATTATTATAGATTCAGAGAATTATGCATAAATTTAGTCTTATCACGCAAATATTTTACTAAATAAAGATACTAGAAACAATGATTGGAAATGTAAAAAAGCTATTTACATAACAAACTCCTTATGAGAAATTAGAATATTAAAATTTCAAAAGTACAATCACAGCAAGTGGTAGGTGAGGCATGAAGATAAATCAAATCCTATTTTTTGCCATGCTGTGAAAAGACCGCTGGCTTTTAATCATCCTGATGTGCCGTATGTAAATTCCATCAAAAAAGAAATTTGGTAAATGTTACATTACAAAACTGCAGGGAGTGTAGCTATTTATAAACATCAATTAAAAGATATACTGTAGTCAAAACTCATTAATAATTTTTGACTAATCTGGTTATACATACCTCTCATATTTACTAAATAATTTCCTTATGTTCATATGAAGACAGAAAAATCTCCCAATGACCAGATGTCTGCTTTTTTCTCAGGGTTTATGCAAGGTCACTAGACAGTGTCCCAGTGAAAATACATCCAAGGTTCATCATTAGTCAGTGCCGTCAGAAAGCCATTCTAGTTAGAACCACCTCCAAGTAAGCTGTGCAAAATGCTGAGAAACAAGACTCAGAAAAATATATACTGATATGTACTTTTAAATGTATGCTACATTTAAAAATGCAGCAATTATAATTATTCCCAAACACAATGCTTAACATGAATATCAAATTAACATTAGAAGAATATTTCACTGTTAAAGAATTATCAAACTTATTAGCATTATTTTTTTATTGGTTCTTTTTACTGGCTTTTAAATGTTACGTTTTTGTTGTTGTTGCCGTTGTTTCTTTTCTTTTCTCTTTTTTTTTATTTCCCATCTTGACAAATCTCAAGTATGTGTTATAATTTACCCTATATTAATATTTTTTACTAATCTTTTAAACTTTCCTGAAGTTTTACCATATGCCATCAAAGGAATGTTTCATTTCTAACAGATAATCTCTTAAATGCAAAACACATTGTTTTCTTTCTTACTTTATGTGTGTGTGTTTCTCTAAATATTCTTGGAATTCCTATAGACTGGAGACTCTCTTCTCATTCTATCTTTCTCCTGTGCCACTATTTCTCAAGACCTTGCTGCGACAGGAAGATGCAACCTAAAATATCTATATAACCAGCATTGGTGTATGACAGACATGTGATCAACAGGCTTTTTCTGTTCCAGGGTTCATTTTTTTTTTCCAACTAACCATGATAATTTCCCTTCTGTGTCTTCAGGAATAAAGTCTCGCCTGCAGTTTCATGCTCTACATTTCTCTTCCCTAAAGCTCAGAGTCAGTGGACAGAAGGGACCAAAGCTGCTTTGAAAAGAGGAAATATGGCATCCTACCAGGGAAACAGCAACACCAAGAATCACAGAGTTGACAGCATAATTATCCTTATCATTTCTCAAGACCGGAGGCAATGATAAGAGGAAACAAATGCCTTCAAAGGGGATGGCATCCTGTTAAATACAAGGAGTTACTATAAAAGATACTTGTGAAGCTATGATTTATTTATGGCAAACCTCAGCATTTCAAACATAAATTGCCTAATTCAAAAAAAACAAAAAACTAAACTAAAACTATTGCAAAGCTCATAGAAAAGTGAAATCAATATTCCCAGGTGTTTAATTTAGAACAGTTTCATTGTCAAGAGTTCATTATTTAGAACTCATGAAGTGATTGGTGGCAGAAAACTAACTTGACGTCTCTAACATGCTCAGTATTCATATGAGCATGAAATGAATCCTGTCATATCTGTCATCTGATTATGAGAAATTTAATGATTCAGGTCTTTGTAGTGTTTGTTGTTTTGTTATAGCTAGTATGTAGATTGAATGGCAGCTGACATTTCAGGAGATTAAACTAAGGCAAGAAATTAATCAAATTAACATATTGCTTTTTCTAAAGTATAAAGATCCATTTGCATATAAAGTACAATTGAGTCTGTAAATACAAAATGAACTTTAAAATACTGAGCAGCACAGTGAACAGCATTGGTTATATATCATTATAAACAGGTCTAAGGAAAAGACTGTCAATATTCTCAACTCCAACTTGATTTATGATATGCTTTTGACTGGGAGGTCAGCCGCAGAGGCTGTAATACTCAACATCCGACATAGAATATATGACTTCAATTTGACCTAGATAACAAAGGTAACCACTCATGACAAAAGTTTTCCTACCTGAGTAGGGACAGTGTACTTGAAGCTATCACTGCAAGGAAAGGCCAAAGCAAAAGACAGAGACCTTGAAACAAATTTACTCAAACTTAGATTACTTGAAACATAATAAAACAGGAATCAAGGTTCAAAAAGAACTCAACTCTAAAAATGTTTCTTGGAGAATAATTTAGATTTAATGTACAAGAGATTCTCCCTACCTATCTACTTATCATCTGTCTATCGATTTATGTATCTATATTTTAAAAGAGTAGATCTAAATAATTTAGATTTCTTAGGAAGATAATGTAATCTTTTAGTATAAGTCCCCAAATGTGCCTTTGTAGAATAAAGCAGTCACAGCACTCTTTTTTAAGAGCATGGCTGCATTCCAGTAAATTATTATGAACAATAGCAGGAAGTGGGATGTATTTGATTCTGAAGATTTACTTTCTCAACACTTATTCAATAGTACTATTGTCCAATATAATTGACTTTGATAAAAAAGATATTCTGTGCATGTGTTATTGTTGTGGGATATTTTACTTCTGTGTGTTGTTTTGGTCTGTAAAAAGGCTTTGATATCTTGTAGCTGTGAAGCCTGATGCCTTGAAGCCATGCAGGCATTGCTTCCTACCTATTCACACCCTTGTGCAAGCCCTGCTGAGATCTCCACAAATAGGACTAACTGTTTACAGTTGAAGGTGACCGATCACCATCAAAGGTCTGCAGACCTGGGTGATCATCCCCAGCTATGCTAAGTATGCTAAGATACTATGGTGTTGTAATGAAGGCCTGGACATGGAGAAGGGGCTGGGGAGAAAGTTGAAAGGGTCTAAGGCAGAAGGAGGATGGAGGGGAAAGGATAGGAGGGAGAGAAGAGAGGATTATGGAATGAAGTCAGCCTCGCCGCCCCTGGTATTGAATTCCCTGAGATTTGACATGGCTTGTAATTAATAAAGAACATTGGAAAATTCAACGATGGACTCTTATTAAAACATTGAACTTAATTTAACATACTATTGACTGCTTTGGATTTAAAACAAGGCTATTTTACTGTGAAAATGTGTGTGAAATATACCATATTGAACTAAGTTAAACTTAAATTTATTAACTCAAGGGTAATGGTTACCCTATTGGACAGTGAAAGAAAAGATTGTTTTATATGACAGCAAATAGCAAATGACAAGAGTTAAGGGAAACATTTATATCCTAAGAAACATATTGCATTTAAAAAATCAGAAATCACAGATTTCAACAAACACCATTAAGCAGAACAAATGCAGCATATTCCTAAGTGGGTACTGAACTCTTTCATTCAGAAGACAAAAAGGGAAATATCAACATATGGTGCACATCTGAGTCAATATGGAGATTTCAGATTTTCTGGGGTTGAACAGCAATATGTCATTCTGAATCTTAGCTTCTTTGACAGTGGTATTTCTGAAATGATAGGCTTAGAATATTTTATAATAGTAACAAGATATTTGAAGAGATATCCCCAGCCTTTCTGTAGAAAGATTTCTTTCTGCATTTGAATTTAAGGACTTATCCTAAATTAAATAAAAAAGCATGACCAGGATTCAGGCTGACTTTGGGCATCCAGATGGCCTCTGCAGTATGTGACTCTTCATCTGGCTAAAGATCAAACTCTCCTTCTGCTTTCTGTACTGTAGCTAAGCTAGCCCTTGATTAGAGCTAATGACCCTCCACTGTAATGATTCCTCAACTGCACTACTCTTTGTCTCTCTGCCTTGTTCATTTGGCTTTACAGGAAGAAAAGCACTTACAAGAATGACTTAAAAATATTCCTGATTTTTCTTCTGAGAGAAATGGTACAATGTTTTGCCTAATGCTACTGGTCTTCTGAATAAAGTTAGTGTAAGACAATTTTCTTGACAAATCTTCTACAAATCTTTTACAGGAGTCAACTTTACTTTGAAGAAATGTTTAAAAAATTAGTTTTCATTCAGGAGTCAAAGGTGGGCTTTTAGAATTGTGTATTTTTTCTCATATAAGTCATTTATTATCCTTATCTATTGAGCTCTAATGTCAGCATCAGAAAAGCATATGTGCATTCTCTGACTGATATTTAGAGCAGGAACTGTTTGCTTTTATAAAAGAAACTATATAGAACAAGCTGCATGGCTGAGTGTTTCAGTTTGGCCATCAGGCATAAGGCTAGGCTGTAAGACTATGTGAACAGTCAAGTCTAGGATTTCCTTTTATTAACCAAAAAATGATGCTTGCTGTTGCTTGTTTGTTTGCTTTGTGTTTTGGGGAGGTTTGTTTTCTAATTGCTTTGTCATTACATAAATATTCCTAGATGTGGGAAGCTAGAGTGTAGTAGGGATATTCAGCAATTGTTCAAAACTAGTGATTTATGCAGGGAACTTCCAGTTACTTTAATGCCAAATAATCTGTGAAATTTACTTAATTTGAAGAGAGAGTAGAAGATGGAGTTTGCTTTGGGGGACTGGAATGGCACACAAGTGCCTATGAATATATTGCTCTTTCTCATCTCATAAAGTTCAATCCAACACTTAGCAAGTAAATCTGAACAAAAAAAAAATACATCCTGCAGTTTCTTAAGTTTTAGCATCAAAATATTCCATGCACCCCTGCCTGTACACTGCCTATTTTTACTCTTGTCATTTATAAAATATTAAAATATAATCATGCTCCATTTAAAAACAGATGAAAGGATGATAATTACAAGCAATGGAGAACTGATTTATGTGAAGACTGGCTATGTTGTTTCACTCATATATGTTTTTTATCTCCCCTGTGTTATACTCTTTCTTTATAATCATGTATAAACTTTTACATTGAGTGGGGACATGGTATGAAAGAGAGAGAGAGACATAGAGAGACAGAGAGAGAGAGAAGTTATTATTATTGAAATATTGTTACAATTGAATATCACTTGAATAACCTTGTGACAGGAGGAGATCATTAAAGTAGATTGCGAAATACAATTACAAATATACACAATAAGAAAGCAACAATAAGAACTAAAACAAAGATGGAAATAGACAATCTAAAACAAATAAAATCAATGCAACAAAAAGTAACAAAAATAAAAAAATAAGTCCCCCCTCCCAAAAAAAAAGCCAAAAAGTACACATATGAAAGGTCTCAGCGTCCATATTGTGTTGTTCTGGGGTTCAGGCTTACCCTGGAGTGTGGTTGATATACCCAGTGATACTCATTTAGGAAAAAAAAAAAAAATCTGATACTCCTTTTCCCAGAAAGTACAATTTGCAAATATCTTCTTGGTTAAGGTTGAGATCTCATATCCACTTCCCCTTCTCAATGCCGGGATTAAGTCGGGTTTGAACCTGTGTTGGTCTTGTACATGCTGGCAATTCTCTGTGAGGGGGATGGGAAAGAATATGATCAAAGGACTCTTTTTCTCCTGCTGAGTGCCCTAGTCTACCCTTGAATACTTTATTCTATCTTTTTATCTCATTCCCTGTTTGTGCAGTAACTCTGGGAGGACTGTTATTTTCTGGAGTGAATTCGGGGCGTGTTGGTTGGTGGGATGGAGAGTAGATGTGAGGGAGAGCAGAGATGGGGAAACTGGGAAGAGTGGAAAGAGGACAGGAGGGTTTCAGGGTGTATTGTATAAGAACAAAAATAAATTATATTTAAAAATATATATAATGTAAGAATAAAAATTTAAATAATTA
This sequence comes from Cricetomys ansorgei, assembly GCA_026225945.1. NCBI lineage: Eukaryota > Metazoa > Chordata > Mammalia > Rodentia > Nesomyidae > Cricetomys > Cricetomys ansorgei. The sequence continues at coordinate 12,636,885 of JAMJFZ010000199.1, forward strand.
TAAATGTGCAGTAGGAAGAATGGTAAGCATATTCTCATAACCTTTAGAAGGAGTTACTTAAAATAAAGAAAAATCCCTATAAGTAAAATTGCAAAGATAATATGCTCTAATTTACAATCTCTTAATATCTTTTGCTTATACCTATAGAGCTGCTATTCTTCCAGTGCTAAATATCTTCCTAAAGGGCGAAGAGGTTACAATCTCCACATAGTTGCTCAGAGTTTGGATTTCCAAAAAGAGTAAACTGCTTAAAAATGGAGCAATAACTGCAATCGAAAGATACCTAATTATATCTTCCTGGGACATCATCAGATCTGAGGAAAACATTTATAGTCATTCCACCATTTATTGAAATCAGGAGATGAACAGCATATCTTGTCCTCAATTTGCAGGGGTAGAGGGCCACAGAAATTAAACAAAACAATGATTAGTCAGCGGACATCTGCTCTTCAAGGTTATTCAGAAGTGGAAGGAAGTACAGACAAGAAATTTCTTATGCGAAAATTGATACCAATAAGTGAAAGAATGTGATAATGTATGTTGTTATGGTGTCAGTAGAATGCCCAACAGGCTTGTAAGTTGAGGGCTTCATCTGCAACTAGTGGCACTAGTGATATGTGAATGGATTATGAAGCTGCCAGAATCACAGATATACTAAACCATTAAAAAATTCATGTTTCAACAGATCATGAAAGGATGAGAGAGCCTAGAGAGCAAGTAGGGGCAATTTTTAATTCATTGTATTGCCTATTCACCGAAGAGCTTGAAAGACTGGAGAAAGTAGGTTATCTGGCAGTGCAGTACTGAAGGGTATATCTTACATATAGCCCTTTTCTTCTTTCTATCCTTGCTTCATGAAGTCTATGAAGTAAGATTTATTCTATCTCAAGATCCTTGCCATGATATTTTGTGTCACCTTATGCTCAGCAGCAAGGATGCACAGTGACTGTGGTCTAAAACCTCTGACATTGTTAATAGAAACTTCTCTATTTTAGATTGTTTATCTCGAGTATTCTGTAACAGAAACAGACACACACACATACACACCACAAAGAAACACAAACTGAAAATAAGGATTGTAGCAAAGAATTTGAACTCTGATACCAGATAGGAGATCATAAAAGGAGAAAAAGAGAGAGGCCACTGGGGCTGGAGGGTAGAAGGTTAAGAGCAGTAGAGAAAAGTATGGAGTGAATAAAAAGAAGTCCCACAATGAAACCTAATTCTTGGTACATGAAAAAAAAAAAGTACTGTTTGTTAACTTAAAAAAAAAAAAAAGAAAGGGAAGAAAAAGCAATGAGTCAGAAGGTTTAGAGAATGCAATATTATTCTGATAAAGAGTTTTTTTTTATGTTCGTATTGTAATAAAAAATAAGTTTCAGCATATGAATGTATTCTTATGAGGTTACATAGTATTGAGGTATTTTATTTTCTTTGTAAATATACACCATTTTATTTAAAACCCCACATGGTTCTTTCTAACCAAAGATACCACATGGTATCTTTACTTTTGTTTTGCACCTACTTATTAAAAATCACAAATCAGTAATTTAATATGACTGATATATGCCATGATTTGCCAAATTTCAAGTATGTGATATCAAATAAGAAAGGCATCATACTTGACAGGTGAGATGAAACAAATTATTATACAAGAAAATACAACAACACATTTGAATAGATGAGGAAATGTCAATAGTACTACGCTAAAACATAGACTTAATCTGCAGAATATTAAAATCAGAAATGATGTTTCTATGAATTGATACGTTTGCAGGGATTTGAAGAAAAATCAAGCAGAATAGTGGGTCATAATTTGAAGGAACACAAACTATACATTGACATATATTCCAAGTAGTTTGGAAAGTCAAGCAGCGACCTCCAGATGAGGCTTCAAAGCTAACAGTAGCAGCCCAAAGAGCAAGAATGGACGGATTTTAATTCAATGCAATATATAACCATTGAAGAGCATGAAACAAAAATTTAAGGGTAACAAAAGCTGTAGAATTTATTATATATATATATATATATATATATATATATATATATATATATTTAAGTTAACATTTGTACAAAATAAGACTCACACGTGTGATGAATGAGCAACCATGTCTTATACAAACTAAAAATCACCAACAATATTTGCTGAGTAAATGTGCAGCTGTAAGACCAGACTGACTCTTGTCTTTGTGATGACCAGATAATTTGTTTCATAATATCTGTCGGGTTCTCTTCTAAGTACATTTACAATCAGAGGAAAGTACACCAACTACCTCTGTTTTATTGGTAAGAAAATTGAAATGCAGAAGTTAAGCAATTTATCAATTTTACTGAAACCACAACTGTTTAAATCCAATTTCCAAATTCTAAGATTCTAATTACTAGGCAAGTAATACAGGGAAAGAAATAAAATTGAATATGCATGTGTATTTGGGGGGATCCAATAGTTTGACCAAATCAAACTGGGATCAGTAAAAGTTTATTGTGCTTATAGTTTCATGTCACAGTTGATCATCTAGGGAAGTCAGGCTAGAGACTCAAGGCAGGAATCTGGATGCAGGAACTGAAGCAAAGACCATGGGGGAATTCTACTTACCAGATTGCTTTCTATAACTTGCTCAACAGTGTTTTATATAGAACTCAGGTCCACCTGCCTAGGATTGGCACTGCTGACAATTTTGGGGGGACTTTTGTTTCAATTATCAATTAAGAGAAAGCCTCAAAGATATGTTCACAGGTCAGTCCATGGAGGAGACCTGTCAACTTACATATCCTCTTTTCATATGACTATAGTGTTAAGTTCACATAAAACTCGCCAGCAAAAGGGTACACTAACATTTCCACCTGTTAATCTAGAACAAAGTTCCTTCATGATTTTCTTCTCAGAAAATCCCAAAGGAAAAATATCACTCAGGGCAATTGTGAGATTGCTATAGCACAGCTGGAGTCATTCCCTGAGGGAGAAACAGGAAGAAATAAGGTGGCTCCCTGAGAGCCTGGCAGGTGGAAAGTATGTAAGCCATCAAGATGAAACAGAGATTTCTGTGCTTGTTCAGCTGTGGCAAGTGTCCTGTGCCTGGTTGAGAACAAAAAAAAAAAAACAACAACAACAAAAAAAAAAAAACAAGGACTGAGACTGAGAAATCCAGCCTTAAAGATCACAGATGAGAAACGGACTGTTTAAAACATTTTAGCAAAGAATATTTTTCAGGAAGGGAGATCAACCTAAAATAGACTAAAAGAAAAGGTCACACTGAAAGAGCAGAGAGCGATAATATTTGGGAAGGAAAAACTGTAACCTTAGTTATAACGATTAAAGTCATGCTAATGTAAAACATTCTAAAATACTACTACAAGACTGTATGTAGCTCATGACATTCAGAATGGTGACAGTATATGTCAGGCCTTTGCAATTATGTTTTTGACATTGAAGACAAGAAGTGAGTGTGACTAAAATTTATGTTATATCAAAAAGAATCACCCAAAATAACAGTAGTTGTTCACCCTTGAGAACCATCTTTTGATATTTTTCTCATCAACATGACGAGTCTCTTGAGAGTTCCATAGTCTAAAGCATTGTCTGAAAGGAGAACTGTGTCATATACATTCTCTATCGAAAATTAACTCAACTTACTCAGAATGCAATTTATATCTATGCTCTGCCTTTGGGTACACAGATAGCAATACACAGTCAAATACTGCACACAAGTTTAGAGACACTCAGTGCATGCAATAATAATGCAGGGTGTTTTAAAGTCCCGGTGTTAGATACAGGTCCCTAAAACTAAAATCAACACAGTAATAGTTTTCAAAAATGAGACATAGACTGTAAAAAATAGAAAAATGTATACCAAAACCTAGATAGATTGAGATACTGTAGAAAATGCATATTCACTGTAAAGTTGACCAGCATTGTATTATATATTAACAAAGGCTGAATTTCTTTAACAATAAAGGAATCTAATCATGCCAGTTCTTAGCTTTAACAGGGCAATTTACAATAGAGTTGGAATCTTTGCATACTAGGAATTTTGTTTTGTAAACAGTGATATGTGAGCAAAGCTGTTTTAACAGAGAATAAAACAATCATCATAAAGGATTAAGTCTAAGAAAAACAGTGAAGTCTTCAGAATCGAGAGAACTACTAGAATTATTTCTCAACATATCACATGATAATATGCCCAAATAAATATTTCCATTAGGTTGTCACAGGTGTAAGTCTGGTTTTTATCTAGTTCATCTGATTCCATGTCTCCTTCCTCTCCTCGCTCCCCTCTCATCTTCCAAAGGCCTATTAGAGATATGAAAACATCCAAGGAAAACTGTTCTATCCTAAAATAATTCTAGAAGACCAAACAGTACTAAAAGTGTCAAGATTTATCTGCCCATGGAAACAAACAAAATACAAACAGTGCCAGCTTGCAAAACATTTTTTTACTAGGTAATAAAGGACAGTGAACAGGAAAAGTAGGAGACAAATGAGGTCAGCCCTGAAATACTGCAGTTTCTTCTACAAGGCTAGTAGACTGAGGAGAAGACTAGCTTGTTCTAAGGCAATACAGATCACAGGACAGAATGCCTGAGAAAGAGAAAATTGAACTTTTGAATGCAAATGAACACTATTGAATATGAGGTTAATATATATGTGTAGGAAAAGTGTTTGGTAATACTAGCTCAAAGGTTAAAAGGAGAAAAGAGAAAATATGCAGTTATGAGTCAAGGTCAAATCACAAGGCATGTTGGTGGTTTCGGAGGTGAGTGAAAGATATAAACTTTGAAACCCAAAGTAATGTAACTAATAATTACACATACATTTACAAAACCCCAAACATTCGCTCAGCACTGTGAAGATCATGTGGCGCGTATTAGAAGCTTCCTCCACTTTTGCCTCACACTCTGAGGCAAGGCTGGGATTCCAATCTATAAAGTGGTTTGAGACATTCCTCACTTTCAGCTCGGAAGTATCTCCTCACGAAAGTATAAGGGAAAAAAATTCTCTCTCCCTGCCTAGCTTTATTCATTTTCCACAGATCTTCCATAAATCTCTTGATTTCTCTGCCAAAATTTCCTCACCTGTCCACTATGAATGATTTCAATGGGCTCACTGAGTACGTAGATTAGCTACAGGATTTTCAGCTTTGTGCAGATTATTTACCTTAAATACGTGTCGTGCCTGAAATAACAATTAGGAGCTTAAATTTACATTTTTCCTTACTTTTGTGAATCTTTAATTGCATTTCATTTTCAAAATATTCATTTACAAAAAGAAATTGTCTTAAGATTCACATGCTTGAAAATATTAAACAAATTTTAAATGAAGTTTAGTGTTAATAAACAAAACTGTAAGCATCAAAGAGTGACCCAAATCATTGGAAAGGAAATAAAAATGCTGCATGTAAGTGTACACCAATAAACGGTTGATGTAGAGTAGGAAAATTAACATGCTTGGCACTTTGTGTGTGTGTGTGTGTGTGTGTGTGTGTGTGTGTGTGTGTGTTGTGCTTCTGAGAAGAAAAACCTAGTTCTTCAGCATAAGGACATTTTATTTTTTATTTGTATTTATTTATTTATTTATTTACTTTTATTTTTTCTGAGACAGGGTTTCTCTGTTGTTACTCTGGCTGTCCTGGAACTCAGTCTGTAGGCCAGGTTGGCCTCAAACTCATAGAGTTCTGCCTGCCTCTGCCTCCCAAGTGCTGAGATTAAAGGCATGAGCCACCACCATCTGGCAGAAAAAGGACATTTTCATAATTATTTTATTTTGTGAGAGAAATGTGCCTAAAACCATGAGACAATAGTAAAAATATATTATTAGGATACTATAATAGATACAAAACTAACTGGAAAACTACAGGAAAAATAGTGAAGAAACGTGCTCTAAATCTCGCTATTTAATACAATTTCCTAAATATTTGAGGAACAGTCAATTCATTCTACCTTGTTCTAGAATATAACTTTTATTTTCATTTTGCAGAATAAGAATTGATTAATTTGGAAAAATAGATCACTAAACTATCTATGAATGCAAGTATGAATACTTTGTGATATACTTTGGTGGCAATGCATATTCTTTTTGATAGGTAATTTATCTTGACTTTAAAAAAAAAGTTTGCTTATGGAGTAACACAAATCCATAGTAGAAATTAGAAGTTCCCAGATTAACTTAAGAATCATTTCAAAATATATTAATAAAGCATACTAAAACATCTGTCTGTATCTCCATAATAACTTGTAAGAAAATTCAGCTATATAAACCAAAGACTAAGGGTTTATGATGAAATATAGACAGAAATGACCTATTCAAATTTATTAATATTACTCTGTTTTAAAGTAATGTGTTCATTTAAAATAATATACTTAGATAAATAATTTATATAATTTTTCCTATTTGATAACTTAGATAACTTCTACATTTCTAATTAACATATACTTTTATTATATATATGAATATAACACATGCAAGTCTGAAGTCTTCGGATATGGGCTGTGCTGATTTTTGTACCCTGAATCAACAGTTTGTGGAAATCTATGTGAATGTCCTGCTTTTCTGCTCTTTCCAAATGAATGAATATTTTTTAAAAATGTGCATGTTTCCATAATAGTATGTCTATAGAATAAAGTGGAACATTTCATGCCTAGGTACGTAGCTTTAGGATACATTCTACATAGCATATGGCAGCAAGGAGTAGGGGGATTGGTTCAAAATCTAGCACACATACACAAAAGGAAAACAAGTAAATTGTCCTGAAATTTTTAAAATTCATGTTATATATTAGAATATGCTGCAAAAGCATACCCACCATGACACATATGAACTGCAATTGTTACTACATTTAGATATGTACACCAGTAAATAGTGTTTTGGCAATTGACAAATGAAATTATTTACTTATATTATTATTCACATATTCAAAGTAGATAAGTTAGTAATTTGAAGAAACTTTATAATTTCAGTTTGGAAAGCTAAATGTGTTTTCACTCATATAAGCCACCCAAGTCAATAAATTCTTATAGTAATCAGAATTTCATTGAAGAGAGGAAGGTCTGGGGAGAAGGAGGAGAGATACGAGGGGATAACAGGGACAATCTAATAAAAGTCTATTATACAAATACACAATAAAGTTGTAGTGAAGAATCTCATTATGTTTTGCATCTAGTATCCATTAATAAAAATAACTAATTGTAAAATCAGACAAAAGAACCTATAGGAGAGGCTACTTATACTTAAATATATTATATATGCACTTTCAATAACCTTAACATGTAACAACACATAGATTTATTTCTCCAACTTTCTTTCATATATTTAAGATAGTGGCAAAAACTTAGCCAAAAAGTTTGATATTTTCTTCTAATAAAATCCAGATGGCTATTAGTTGACCTTAGCTTTGACTTGGTGTTGGTTCTATGTTAAAACTACATTTTAGTATTCAACTTTCCAAATCACAGTGAAATTTGAGGTCATGCATTTTGATACAGAACAAGCCTTTTAAAAACATATCATAAAATATGTGCTCATGCTAGTAAAATGTTACACAATGTTGTATTTTTATATTAACTATGTGAGGTAGTGAGTATTCTCATGTAAACAAGAGAGGCCACAAATCTGGTTACAGAAGATCTAGATTATGCAATAATGAATCTCATTTTAGACTGCAATCAAATATAGTTGAGTAAATATTAGCATATAATATATTCTAGTACAATTTCTAGAGTGTTATATTAAAGAGAAAATGATGAAATATTGAGATCAAGTAAAAATATATTGCCTGAGTGAGTGCTTTTTTGTGTCATTTTTTTTTAAATAATCATGAGATATATTTCATTAGTACCACTTATTATGAAAGACAAATACAGGGTATGGTGCTACAAACCTCACTACTACAATTTTCAGTTAATCTTTTTTATGAATTTGCAATGTCTTCCGTGCTTCTAGATCTAGGTTAAAGCTGCAAGCGGTATAGAGATATGGCAGGTGAATTACAAACATTGTCCAGTACTACTCTGAAAAATGTCACAAGAGGTTTTGAAGACTGAATTCACTGAACTTCTATGTTGTCTCATAAGCAAAATGGTAAATTAAAAACTTGTGTTTGCAGAGGTGGTGGCACACGCCTTTAATCCCAGCACTCTGGAGGCAGAGGCAGGTAGATCTCTTTAAATTCAAGGCCAGACTGGTCTACAGGGTATGTTCCTGGACAGCCAGAGTTATAAGAGATAAACCCTGTCTTGAAAACACAAACAAACAAAACCACAAATGAAACAAAATCAACCAAACAAACAAAAAGCTTGTGCTCAAAGTGAGTAAACTAAGAATTTGGAGTTCAGAGATTATTTGAATTATCTGAGCAGACCTTGAATCCCATTGTTGTTTTTGAGAGGGAGGGAAGACATAGAGAAGAGAAGGAGGCAGAGTGGACATTCAAGTTTGCATGAATCAGGAAGTTGAAAACAAGAAAAGTCAGCAGCCACAGCAAATGGATAAGTTGTATACCAAACAATTATTTTAAAAAATAAGTCATGCTATTTTATCATTTCTCTTTCTATTTGTTTACCAAACTACCCACATTGCCTTGGCTCATGAAAGAATCAAATGGACAATTTTTAATATGTAGTCAAACTGAACCAACGTTCATTGTATGACAGTTGATATGAAGCTAATATGTAACTTTCTCTGTAAGATACTCAACTGAATGAATACATCAGCAGCAATAACAGCACTCATAATTTCCTTAATAATGTGCCAAATACTACACAGGGTAAAGGAACTTTTCAGAAGAAGAAGAACACAGAACCTGCAGTCATAGATAATTCAAGGTAATAATCTACAGTGGATAAGGGACTTCCAATTCACATAATGCCCATGTCCAGAGCATGCTCATGGGTGCCCCCTAAAGTTTGCTCTGAATGAACACTCTTCACCCATCTGTAAGCATAAAACACTTAAGCACCTATTGTTAAAATTATAACTTGATTCCATCTCCATAATAAGGATGACAAGTTCATGTTGTCTAAACATTAAAACTGCAGCCATTACAGGAACAAAAAGACTAAATTCCTTGTTGCATTATTTTATGTATTATTTATTTATTTTAGAGTAAGGAAAATGGCATTGTCATTGCCTCATAACTCATTGCCTCATAACTCAGACATGATACAAGTTTGTCACAGAATAAAGCCTTCAACTCTAAGGAAAGCATGGTGTATGAAGATTGTCCCAGTGATACAGCTCCTTAGAAAAAGAAAATCCCAAGTTAATTCAGGTGTTACATGATATAATTTTTCTTTCTCCATCACCTAAATTTGCTTGGTTACATGTATTGTTTCCAGCATCACTCCGAGAATGCTAAAGTTACATCTATGACTTCTAAGTAATAGCTTTCATAGATGACTGTCTGCTGTTCTCAAAAGAACCAGGTGATAGGAAATTAGAAGCAGTGTTATAAGAAAGGCTTCACTACCAAGGATGTCTAAAGAGTTCATATTGTACCATTCTAATAATATTAATTTTGCTTCTATATGCAAAGAACAGTCTGTTTTTTGATGATCTCTATAGAAAATAAAGATGATCTCTTTCAGTGAGAGTGAATAATGGACTAATATAATAAAGATGTACCTTATCATATTGATTAGTAATGTCTATGCTTCGTGAATTCCTGCCCCTAGAATTTTGGTGAAATTAAAAAAAAATATTGCTTACCAAAATAATAGTATAAAATTGAGGAGAAAAAAAAAGTTAATTTCAAGCTTCAAAGAAGATATTATAGGTAATGGAGGTTAAAATAAAATTGAAACTATAAAAGCAATTAAGGTTGCCCCTTTAAGGAGCAATTCATGAAATATCATGATGACCTCAAATTGTACATATTTGCATATAAAAGGTCACTAGACATCACTGGATTGTTAAGACAGAACAAGAGATTCCCTTTAAAAAGCATATGCCATTACTGAACATCCAAGTATTTTTGGAATTACAATATATGTAATCTTTTAGGATATTATATAATTTTATAATTTTTTAAAGCCAAATGTGTTTAATTAATTTTCTTTGATTGTCTCTACTGAGAAAAAATCTTTGATCAGAATCCTCTAATACTAATGTTCCCTCAAATTTGCCCAAAATCTCCCTGTGTCCCCAGATAAGCAATACAACAGTATGATCAGTTATAACCACATTGTTTTGTGTGTGTGTTTTATTTTTCTGTATGTGTTGCAGCACATTACCTAATGTAAACAGAAACTAAAATCCATAGTACTGTCTGACTCTGTATTTTTCTCATTACAACTCCTTATGTAATGTGTCAGGTTTGAAATACAATGACAGGCATAGGAAAGAACAGCCCGAGAATGTATATTGTTGTGTTTTCATTAATTCTCCAAGACCATTAAAGGAAAGAATTGCTAATTGAAAAATCTGACTCTAGATGGCCTACAAAATGAAAGAACTCTGTGTTCGTTTACAGAGCAAAGAGTTTGCTCATTGTCATCCTTATAAAAGTTAATGATGTTTGACCTAGTCTAAAGACATTTGTTTGAACAAAAGCACATACAATTGTTAATTCTAATTCCTCTACCTAAATAGCAATAGTATTCATCTGCTAAGGTTATATGTCAGGAGAGTAAATCAAATTGCATGTTGAATTTTAAGAGAGAACATCTGCTTGGAGTACCTCAAACAACAACAGATGCTGCTAAATCAAATAGCTATCAATCTTAGACTCATAATATCATTGGTGTTCACTTTCAAAGTTTAGTTTCAAATGGACAGAACACATACATGTCTTACTCTGGAATACCAGAATCAGTGAACTAGATTACAAATAATATTTAATGACAAGCTGTTTTATGTACTCTTTTGGGGAAAATCTCGTGTGACAATGAATGAAAGCTGATTTGTAAGAAAGTAAAGAATATTCTGTTGTTATTGGGATTTTTATTGATTTTTCCTTTGTTTTCATGTTAGTTTATTTTTGGAAAGGAATCTCTACAAATTATTTTCACTTTCAAGGTAGTGTGTTAGATCATTTCATGTTGTGAAGCCTGACAGAAGCTATATCTCAAAATCATTAAAGAATGATTAAGTTAAATTTCTAATTCTTCAGTTAAGCGTAATTACGTCAATGAAATTTTAAATTTTGCTTGCGAACAAAAGCTTAAAACTTTTTCTATTTAAAAATCCACAGTAACTTCTTTTGAATTTCAGGTTTTTACATATTGATAATGAATATATTTAGCTGGTAATTATTTTAACTTTGCATTTTATTTAACTTTATATATTATGATCAGTTTCAGAAAATTATCTCATTTTTATTATGAACAGATAAGAGGCATAGTGAAAATATTTGAAATTTTTCTGAAGAGATACAACCTAATATGAAATAAAAGTATTAGTAAATAAATGGTTTCAAATATATTTAAATGAAACAGATATCATTAGTCACAGATTTGAGACCAGGTTTATAGCATTAGGCAATTATTCCTCCCGTAGAGCAAGACCCAAATCCAAATGCAGAATTACTGCTTACCCCGAAGTGCACAAATTACACTTATATTTATATATTTATATATATATATAAATATATATTTATATAATTATATAAATATATAATATCTATATTATATATAATAAAATATAAAATATAATATAATATAAATAAATTATAATAAAAAATAAAATATAAAAATATATAAAATATATATATATATATAAAATATAAATAATATATATTTCTATATTATACCAAATAGCCTAGCTATTTGGTATTACAGTTCATAAATTTCACAACTATTTGAGACCATGTATGCTTTTGTGCAGCCCCATGAGATATACTAAGTAGTGAATATCTTCTAACCCAACTCCAGTTTGAATACTTTGTTTTGGGAGCCTTGGGAGCATCCCAGAACAAGAACTCCAAGGGAGATGTCACACACATAGCATGGAATATTTTGTTTAATGATTCAATTCACTGCTTCTAAAATCTATAAGATCTAGTCAGGTAGGATTTTGCCTTCCAATTCTCTTTCATAATTTAAATTGGTCTACCAAATAGCAAGTTAGTGAGATGTTTTCTCATACTACTGACATTTTCTTTGACCCTCTCCCAAATCCTTCCTTCTTTCTCATTCTACACTCCTCTTCTTAATCCAACCATTAAAATCCCAACATAAGATAACTCCACCTTCATTTATCCTATAGGTATTGTCTCTCCTGCCTTAAGGTACCTCCTACCTCTCCCTGGATTAACCCCTTACTAGTTTCTTATCTTCCTAAAGTACTCCAAGGTGGGCACACAATGCTAAAGCTTTGGGGAAATGATCCACATATTAGATACTCATGCAACATTCATCTATTTAGGTCTGGGTTATCTCAGTAAAACTTTATTTTTTCTGGTTTCATCCACTTTAGTGCAGATTAGCTGCTTATTTAATCTGACAGTAGAGGCCTTATATATATATTTTATACCTGAAGATAAAGGCCAGTCTCAGCATTAAACTAGGTAGCCTCTCCTAGCTGTGAACAAAGGTAAATGTACATATACATGGCTACACAAAATGTGGAGAGTAAAATATAGGTGAAGGCTTAGCCCTACACAAAACATTTTTACCATCCCTCTAAGACTCCACGAACATTTCATTGCATTATATATGATGATGATGGCTTGTGTATATATACATATCTATATATATAAGCACATACAGATACATAGATAGATATATGTGTATATATATGTATATAGATATATATACACATACACATATTATAACACTTTTTCATTTTTTACCTTGATGCAGTCTGATTAAACCGGAATGACTAATTTGCTTACCTAAAAAAAGAAACAAAACAAAGAAAACAAGATGTTAGTTTCAAATACATACTATTTCAAAGCTTTCAACGGACAAATTTAGACAGAGTATACAATAATCACATCCCGTTCTTCCAAGCTCTAGCTTCCTATGCTCCCCAAAGGTTTTTATGGATGTGACCAAATCAAACAGGGAGAGTTGTATCCATAACCACATAAGCAAAACACATCTTTCTATGTATATTTTTATTGATTTGAATATGATTATTTTAGTCAATTCTGTCCTACCATTAGCATATCAAGTATATCAAAATATATATCAAATATCAAATATATCAAAAAATATCAAATCAAATATAAAGTATTAGCAAAATATTTTGTACAATTGTGTAATTTCTCCAAAGATCTAAACATCACACTACATATACATCATTCTTCCTTCTACTCCAGACCCAAGGAAACACTGTTAATAAAGTAGTCAGGAGACATGACAATTCAGGTCTGCTTAGTACCAGGATAAGTACCAGGATAAAGTGTGTGAAGAACCATGCTATGAATCATATGGGCATCCATAGATGAAAATTAGATCTGGAAATCTTATTATTTCTACTATGTATTACAGTAGTAAAAGTTATAGCTTGGTAATTAAATTATTGACATCTTATTAGAGAGCATTCTTTGTACTTAAAAATTGAAATTTTCATTTTCCAATCACCTCTGAATTGGAGTAAGCAGCTGAAATATTTTGAGAACTTGAACCTGGAGGTCGTGTTTTCATTTGTGTTGTTGATTTTAACCTTTTTTATTTTATTTTTTTATTTTCTAGTGTTGGAATTTGAACTTAGGATCTCACGCATACCTGGAAAATACTATACCTCTGAGTTAACATCAGCCCAAAGTACAGATGAAAGAACAAGTTACATACTATCTGAAGAATGAATTAGATATTCAAATGATAAAAGAAGTAATGGTATAGTATCTTAAGCGTGTTAAGTGGGAAATTATATAGGTAAAATCTGATTTAATTTGATACATGAAATTTTCCAATATGTGTTCTTACACATACCTTAGCAGTATATGTTTTACACTAAATACTTCAAGCTAAAGGTCATAAGCAAACATCCCTTAGGGTCTGTGTATTGTGTTTGGTAGATTTTGAGTCCCTTGAAACAAGTAAAACACATCTATTTTTCTATATTCCCATCTCTTTACAGATCCTTTTAATTATCCTATCCATCCAAATCCATATCCTTTTTCTCTCTCTTTGTAAAAGAAGCAAAACAGAAACAACAACAATAAAAAGCAAGAAACTTACACTTAACTCTGTCTTTATTCTACCTATTATCTGTCTACATATCTACCTATCTATCTATTATCTATCTCTATCATCTATCTATCTATAATCTATCCATCTATTTCTCTTTCTCTCTCTCTCTCTCTCACACACACACACAGACACACACACACACACACACAAGAAATATACAAAGGATAACACAAAAGAAATATCCCTAAACAAACATAACAAACATATATGAAACGAAAAAAATCACAAAAGTGTCACTATGTTCCTTTTGTGTTGGCCATCTATACTTGTTGCCTACATAGAAGCACAGATAATATGCTCAGTGAGGCTCTGTTTGCCGAGAACTAGTTTTCCCCTTCATTGCAGGGAACAATTGCAGATAGCTTCTTAGTTAGGGGTGGTAGCCAGTGTTTACTTCTCCCTCCCAGCACTTTGACCCAATTTGGCTTGAACCTGTGCAAGCTTTGCACATGCTCTCACAGTCTCAGTGAGTTCATTTGTGCAACAGTCCTATTGTGTCTCGAGGAAAGTGTTTAAACCTATATAGCAGAAATTCAATAAGATTATAACGAATAAATATATAAATAAATAAATAAGCTAATCACATAGAAGAATGGAAAATTATTAGTGAAATTGTTGTCCAATAAGATCCAGAAGACCTGTGTGTTGAAGGCACAGGCTATAGTGTTTTGTTTGGATCATTTGTCGTTATGCTTTTACTTGGCAAAGCTCAAAAATTTTTTTGCTAAACTTTTTAAAAATTAAAACTGGAGGAAATCAACAGTGTTTTGTAGTTCAATAAACTGGAACACTACATCAATAGGACATTAAGGAGCAATTTTTGGCAATTTGGCCATGTAACACAACAATTCTACACTGCTATTTACCAATAAAACTGTAATTCATTTTACATAATGTCTCTTTTGAGAGGTAGAATTTCTAATTGGAATATCCTGATTTTCTAATTAACATGGTTAAGGCAGATCTGCACAATTTAGGTAAATTCTAGTTCCTTGAGTTGTATGTCTCCTACATGCACACAAATGGAAAAATAGATATTTTTCTTTGTAACCTATGCAAGAGTCTTCAGAAGGAAAAAAATATTCTCAGATATACACAGCTTATATAAAGGAGATTCATGAAGAGCTTATTGTTATTTGCTACATTGTTTTGACACATAACTATCTCATCACCTCTTCTTGAAATCAAATATGTTTTAAGTATTTATTATTATTCTTTGCTCCATTATATATATTTGTGATAATCTGGGCAGTGAGCCCAAGTGCTTCCTTTATTATTGTTGTTGTTTATTTGTAGACTGTTGGAGATTTTCAAGGAAGGGCACATTTAAATTATTACTATAATTTAGGGAGATTGGCACTCTGTGATTTTAATATAGGAAAATGCTGCCATTATTTTATAATAAACTGATTGCCATATATTTAGAGTACTTCATTATAAGGATAAAGTAATTTAATTTCAACTGAATATCTAGACTATACTCAGAACATGCTATAGTTTCAAACTGTCTCAGTCTATGCTTAACATCAGAAGTATATTTAAAGATAAGCTTTAACTCATTTTTTATTTGTTCATTAATATCAAGCATTCCATAATGGTATTGCATTAAATGGGATGTTGCTAACAAACCATCGCTTTTATATAGGATATACTTTCACTCCCCAGGTTGAAGAAAACCACACTTAAATCCAAATTATAGATATAAGCTCTGATATTTAAAGGCTGAAACAATGATTGCAACTTGAATCTGTTAAATATATCATGCATTGAGTGTTTACCTAAGATTGGGAAACATACTTTTCAGTGCAACAGAATAACAGTTTTCTCAACAGACCACTTGAGCCCCTCAGAATCCTAGCTTTAAGTGCTATTTGAACTATGATAGTAACATCATGAGAGATTGTTTGGAACTTGCTGTATGCTCTTGCTTTTATAGAAAGTTCGTGTCAAGCTTGTGTGGTGATATGTATTTTCTTTCATTAGGATTTGTCTACATAAATCCCTCAGCTCTACATATTAATTCTTTAATGCTTACATGTATAAGATTAAGATGTGTGTTGGTGTGTGTGTGTGTGTGTGTGTGTGTGTGTGTGTAAGCTTTATTCGAAGTCCTACTTCGAATGTTAATAGGTAAAGTTTAGAATGATTTAGTTCAGTTCTTACATTCTACTTAATGTTCTTTACATTTTTGGTGAACAATTGTGGGGTCCACTGGCTATAAGAAAGCCTATGTTGTCTACATGAGATGCCTAACCAAGCCTAACCAAGCAGTCAGAACTTACTACTTACTACTGTACCTGACCTAATCACAATGGCAATGAGCTCTCTGGCAGGTGCCTATACCTTCTTTCCCGGTGTTGCACATAGGACAGAACTTTTACCAGGACTGGTCATTGTTCTGTGGTGTGTTGTGTGTTCATTGTCATTTTGATAGTTAACACTTCCAAGTGACAAGGATTAATAAAGTTCTGAAACTATGTAATAAGCTAGACTAGTTTCCTGAAACTTGTCTCTTAAGGTCTGTTTCTGTGATTCTGACATCACACCTTCCTCAGCTGTTCAGTGGGCTTTGGCTGGACCAAGAGACCTCACAATCAATCTTTCTTACTCTCTTTCAAAAGAAGCATAGTATGAGAGCATTAACTAAAATATGATTTAACTCATTCATAGCATCTTTATGGTATATGCCAATCTTATGTTAAAATTTAACCCTAATGATTTGGCTTGATTTTGGATATTGATCTGAAGCTACTTTTTCTACTATACACACACACACACACACACACACACACACACACACACACACAATGTTAGGATCAAAGGCTGTATTTCCCTTGATAATTAGTCTACTTATCTATGTAACTCCTTTCCTACTTTGCACTCATGTGTTAGATTCTCTAATATCTAAACTACTAAATTGAAATGACTTCATAACTTCATAACAAGTCCAGTGACTTTCATATTGTGTCTCTCTCTGCTTTCTCTGGGACTTACAGTCTCAGATAAGGGTATCCCAGCAGTATCCCTGCCTCAATCAATCCTTATTGTTTTATTTTCTCCTTTGAATTCTCCTTTCCCTGAGCTCTTCCTTTAAACTCCAATTAAGTTTTGTAAGGTCACTCTCATGCCTCTCAGGTCCAATTACAGCAGGTACTTAGAAACTGATTTTGTAGAAAAGCACTGACCCTTCCCTTTTGCCCATGAAGTAACTGAAGAAAGAAAGAAGCCTGGAAATCTCTGCCTTTATTTTCAATCTCTCTCCTTTACTTTGGGGCAGATACCTCCTTTACTCTGCAGGTAGACATGATAATTATGCAAATAACACCTGCTTAAAATCCATGATACTTAGCCTACATTATTCCAGAGCTGAAAACACTAACATTAGAGGAACTACAGCTTCCTACTGTTAGCATTTCTCTCCAACGTCCTGTTCCAGATCCCCCAAAGATTCCTGAAAGTCTCCAGTAATTGTCCTAAACCTGCAATAACCTTGATTCCAGTAACATCAAAGCCTCAAGGACGGATCACTCCATGCTAAGAATTTTCTCAAGAAGGAGCAATCAGGTCATAGGAACCATGTTGTCCCTATAAGTGCTGATCTCTGCTATTGGTTATATACAAGGAAATTTTAAAATGTTCTAATAATATGTAGATTCACAATCATAATATTGTATTTTATAAATCTCAAAATGTGCAGAACAGGACACAATAGATGTTCATGCAAGCATACTTCTGAAGTGGCCTTGAGAATAGGTCTAAGATTTTACTTATTTTACTGGGTCTACTTCTTGTTAACTATTAAAGCTCTCATAATGAAGCATGTTAGGCAATATGAGAATTATATCTAAGCCAAATAGCAGCTAATTTCTGCAACTCTTAAAAACTGGTAAACAGTAATTCCATGTAAAAACTAATACAAAATTTCATTTGTAATTGGCATGGTAGTTGGTGACTTACAGTTAATATTGCTTAGTTATTCCTAAGATAGTTATATATATTAAATTCTTCACTAAGTTGAGATTATGACTAGCATTGATATATGCAAATATATACATGACATATTGCTGAATAATTAGAAAAAATAACTAAATTCTTCTTTCATTTACTCATCCAATTACTGTGGGAAAAGCAAGAAATATAAAATTCAATATGTTGATCAAGACACCATAGTTGAAGATTGTTGAATAATAGAAGATCTAGACTTGGAAATCTACATATCATAACTCTTTTACATAATGTTTAGATATAAAGAATTCTTTATAACAGAGGTACAATTCACCTTATTACATTTAAAAAGTACATGCAGATTTTTTTTCAGACTACTAAATAAGAACTATATTTGTACATCATCATTCAAATACAAGCTTGGAAATATATCTTTATGGTTTACATTTATGCACTCATTTTTCTAGTATAATTAATATATTTAATACTTACAAACTGTTTTATGATAAATTACTGTATTGGCAAAATGCTTAAAGTCATGCATATGCTTATATTTGTTGTACTATGAAATTTTATTTTGCTACTTAATTATATATCAGTGATTTTATGTTCATTAAGATACATATTTTAGTGCACTAATTTTAAGGAATATGCCAATAGTTCATATTTTCATGAAGCATATATCAATCAATGTATAATGAACACTAACCCAAAAATACCAAGACAAAGGATATTACAGGTTAAATACAAGAAATTTAACTTTTACAAATTAAAATACAAACTATGATATCATTTCATTAAAAGGACCTGCTATGCTATTTTATATTTCAAGGTGTGCTGTTGTAGTAAGTGGTCCCCTCTGGATGCGCTAGCTTGAAATACAAGGCACCCCACGTTTCTCTCTGGCCTTAATGGACAGAACTCAGACTAAGGTCAGATAGCCTGAAGCTGCTCAGTTCTGGGAAAACTGCCTTTCCAACTAACTAACGCATTCTTATTGCTTCTTCATTCCATGTTTCCACCCTTGTAGATTACACAGGAAGCCTAGAGAGAATCTCACAGCTCCTCGCACTTCCTTATAGATATCTCTGGGACATCCTTGACCCTACCTAGGAATACCGGTTAGACCAGACCAGTCTAAATGCCAGATAAGGTTACCATAGCAACATGCTTATGCATCCCCCGCTCTTCTCCCCACTTCAAAAATTGTATAAATACTGGTACTATGTGTTCAATAAATCGAAGGCTTGATCAGGAAATCGTCTTGCCTTTCATTTCTCAATCTTCCTTGTTCCCCCAATCCTTGCTCCCTCTCCTAGGGCTTCTGTTGCAGAACCCCACAGACCAGGACATGCTGTAGAAAACATCTGTTGTAGAAAACATCAGGAATGAAACTGGGAAGTTAGTGCTGTGCATTCCGATCTAACTTACTTTCTAAAGAGTTGTCAAGCTTATTCATATCACCAGACCTGGCTAACCCTGTTTATTTCATTTAGATATTCCATGAATTTGGCTTTACACTGACTTTTAAAGTTACACACTAAAGAGCAGATAAACTAAGCAGAACTTACAAGTTATAGTAAAGAAATGAAGCACCAGAGCCCAAAGACAGCTTGTTCATTTGTTAGATTTTGTTTTTCTCTGATCACTTTATAGACCAGATACTCAAAATAACTTGTATCAGATACCATTGGCCATGAAAAATGGAAGAGGATTGGTTACTCCTTTTCATATTTCTGCATTGATGCTCCAAGTTCAACAACTACTAAAATAACAAATCATTCATTATAAATGGAAAAAGCTGGAGCAGTTATAACCAAAAACAGGATAAAAAGGATGTGTGATAAAAGAGAAAAATATTAATTGTATATGTGAAATTACAAATTAGAAATTAAAATATGTATTATATGTTATATATTATTGTTATATATTGCATATATATAAATGTCATATATAGAGAAATAAACATACACTTGTGTATATATGTGTGTATATATACACACGTGCATGTTTATTTATATATACATATATGTATATACATATACATACATACATAGACATATACATATACATGTATATATATACTCACACATATATATATATTACATATATATGTTTATTTCTCCATGACAGAGATTCATTTACTTGATTCCATACTCTAATAACCTAAGAACATCTGCACACACATATACTAGTCAATTGCCAACATATACTCACTGACTGGTTGTCATTGAGCTGTCTGAGTTGAGTCACTCTTCTACAGATTTCAAAGCCTTCTCATCTAGCATTAGGGGGTCAGTATATTCTAAGGTTCCATGTGTTTGTCATTTCCTTTCCTGTTTGTGTTTATCATAGAGTCTTCTTCTTAGTAACTTTGTCCAAAATTTTACTTACAACCTACACTTGAGAAACAAACAAACAAAAATAACCCTATTTTATGGCTATATGAATATGTATCAATTCTGCTCTAATATGGTATACTCAACCAAAATTAGCAAAAATCAGAAGTGTTTATAGTCTTCTATAAACTATAAACTTCTATAAAACTAAAAATTATTAGTTTTAATACATATGTATATAATATTTCAAAATTAAACTTGAGTGAAAAAGTGTGCTTACCTAGGCAGATCATGCTATTCCTCACACATCTGGAAATATTACACATTTTGGGAGGCATAAGTGGCAGCACATTTGAGAAAAGGTTTTTTTTTTAAATTAGCTCTGACTATCCAAATAAATACATTAAGAATTACACATGGTGATATTGGAAATGTACACATTATAATAAATAACCTAGTGATAAAGTAAAAATAAATGATAGAGATTAGAATATCTTCACAGGAAAATAGATGATGCCATAATATTCTTATTTGCATTGTATTTAAGTTAAAAGATACAATAAACTTCATGATAATATATAACCTCCCACAATTAATTGTTCAATAATAACCAAAAATCTTAGCATTCAGTAGTGCTTTATCTAAAACTTTGAAACACAAAAGGCATAGTTACAACCTATCCTAAGTAGTGAAATTAAAATGAACACAATTGTTTTGGCACTTACTTTGATTTCAAAGTATATTTTCAACAGAAATAATATTATCTAAATGAAGAAATAATATAATATAAAACTGCGTTCTCTGAATAATTATTTGTTTAAATAATCTTAAGAAATTTATTATTTGGTGGATTAAGTATATTAGCAATTATCTAAGTTGTCTTAATTCCATTAATTTCCAATGTCATTTTTGTATAAAAATACATGAATATGGAGAAGTATTTATACTAGGGATATAAAAGAGTATACAGAAGTGTTATACAAGAGTAATAACTTCATTACAAAAATAATGGTGTTGAGATTTTCTATAACTGAGATGTTTTGTAAGATACATAACTTGTGGGACTTAGAAAGAAAACCTAAAGTATCTTCTTTTTTATCTATATTCCATTTCTCAAAATGTCATTGAAATAAATCTTCAAAAAAGGTTATATATTAAGCGAATAGGTGAAGTATTTTCTGTAGACATAAACTGTAATTGATTAGGTTTCTTGAATACTTTAAATAAATGCTGATATATTACACTTAGGATTACTAGTTAATTTTCATTTCCTCTCAGCTTTTGCCTCTGGATAAGCTCAACTATTCCCAGGAAGAAAGACTGATCAAGTACATTTGTCATGTGAGCCACGATAATAAGGTGATTCATCATAGTCTGTCAGAGTTTTATTCTGGAAAGAATATGGGTTTTTTACCCTTACTTAAGAATCTGCTGTCACTCCTGCTGCTGAAAATTTGGCGGGTATTTCGGACATGTTTAAAAGCCCTTCTAAACTGATATTGGTAGATAATTAAGTTATCAGCTATGGAGGCTTTTTACTTTTCATTCTTTCGTACATTTATTTTTTTCTATGAAGTATATGAATCCATATTGTGTGTGAATCCATGTTGTGTGATTTTCTCAGAGAGAATAATTTCTTGTTCCTTTCATTTTTCTACCTATATGTAGCTAATATACTAATTAAATCAATATGACAAATTAGCCTTTATCAAAATTTAAGTGAGTAATTTTGTTTTCTTCTTCAGCTCCCAAATTCCACAACATTCTGAACTTTATACACTAGGATAGCAAAATATGGTATTAAAATGAATCTTCTTAGAGAAACGGTTTCTGAAAAACAAGTGTATAAACCGAGTTTGTACCATTTAAAATTCAATACTGAGCCTTGCTATTAAATTTTCTCTCAGTCAGTTACTTCATGTGTATCCTTTACGTCAAACCACTTGCAACATTTATTCTAAGGTATACTTTACTACATTCTAAAGCCTAGGTTACCATTCTCACATTCTGTTTTCCATAATATTTCCTATAACTTACATATTTTAATTATGCTTTTTGCTTAATTTTCTAACATAGATTCTCACTCTGTGGCCAGGAAACCCTAGTATCTCTGTATAACCTGCCTTAACCTTGCTTTTCTAAGATACTCTACCTCAATCTCCAAATGTTGTGATTAACAGGTATACCTCCAACTATCTGTAATTTGATAATTTTATGAAAATATGCTACATATACACAATGAGACACTATTCAGTTGTAAATAGAAAATGAAATAATAAATAATAATGAATAAATGAAATATTTTCCAGATGGACCTGGAAACAATTATATTGCATGAGGTTATACAGATCCAGAAAGAAAAATGCCTTGTGTTTTTTACATCTTCTGTTCCCAGTTCCAATTCATAAAATACAAGATATACAACCACAGAAATCAGGAAAGATGGGACCATATGTGTGTGTGCAGGAGTGGAGAGTGATGGAGGATGTTTGAGAGGGAATAGGAATCAGGTGTTATAAACTAGAAAATGGAAAAATATGGAAGGTACTTCAACTAGGGTGAGGGTAGGCAGTCAGTACAGAAAGGGAAGAATGGGTAGGAGATAAATCAGTTTCTTGATAATGACTAAAAAAATCAAAGATGTTTAGTAGAGGCATTAATACAATTTTATTCTCTAAGCCTGTCCTGATTATAGACTATGAACCCATAATTGAAGCTCAGTAGAAATGTGTGTATCAATGAGGACATAGAATCTTTCATTGTGGCAACATTTTTAAATCAATTAGAATCTAGTTTCAGGAACATGCAAAGCTTCATATTTTCTTAATATGAAAATACTTTTAAGTCTTTAATATGTTGAAGCTTATGAATATTAATTATTGCTATTATTCTTTTTTAAATGTCATGTTGAACTTTTAGTAAATTTTATAAAAATCAATCTGTGGGTGAATAAGTATATACTATCAATTTATATTCTCTGTAGTTATGTAAGTCACTGTGAACATTGAATTAAGGTTGACTGAATTATTGGTCCTTGACAAAATATAAGGTAAGATATCTGTGGAGATCTAGTCACAAGACTTTTTGTCTAGAAGTTATGACCTTATTTTATGTGTTTCTGTTAAAATCCATCTTTTATAATAACTATGTCTGTACAATATTTTTATTAAGTATTTATTTTTATTTATTTATTTGTTTGTTTAGTGTGTGTTTTTTGTTTTGTTTTGTTTTGTTTTTTTGAGACAGGATTTCTCTGTTGTAACTCTGGCTGTCCTGGAAATCACTCTGTCGACAAGGCTGTCTCAAACTCCCAGAGATCCAAGATCCACCTACATCTGCCTCCCGAATGCTGGGATTAAAGACCTCTGCCATCGCTGCAAGGCCTCAGTATTTATTTATAATGAATCTCTATTCATTGAAGAAATAGCGTTTTTCTGATTTTAAGTCACTTGAAAAACACCCCCCCACGTGCACACATCCTTTGTCTTTTAACCTGACAGTCAAGCCAATTGCAGACTTTATTCAGTCTTTACAATCTCATTAATTCACAAATTTAGCTCCTTTGCATTTCTACCCCATAATCTACTATAGCTGATTAAACATGGCCTCACAGGATTTTCTAATTATATTCAACTCAAAGCCAATAGCAGTATTAATTTTCAACTCAAGAAATTTATCTAACATGCTTTTTGTTTTTTCTATAAGAGAAATCACAGTTTGCTTAAAGGTAGAAATCCTAGCTAGCTTTTCAACATAATGCTGGAAGGCAAATTTTAAAAAAATTAGTAACAATAAAATCTCAATAGAGACACAGAGTGCTTCTCTCTTTAAGCCAAATGAAGGATTTATGTAAGACAATATTGTTTTAATAAATGCTCCTTATTCTTCATCACATGCATCAGTGTTTTTAAAGGACACTCTAATACAATAAATCAAAATGAACAATTATTTTTTAAGGCATTTAAGAATCACAAAAGCAGCTAAAAAAAGCTGGCTTTGCATCTTTAATATATTCTAAAATTAAATAAGTATTTCAAAATATATTTTCCACATTCATTTTTTCATTTCAATAAGACTTCACTGTTTCAATATGTAGTCATAAAAATTATAATTCAGGGCCCGTATTAATACTTTCATGTACCAGATGATGTTAGAAAAAATTAATTTAGTTTTCTATTTGTTGATTTCAAAATCTGCTCAAAAGCAAGATGCTTTGAATTTTACTACACACCCATAAGGTATTAACACTCATGTGTCTGTAAATGATTGGTGCTCTGATATTATGAATCATATTCATATCTCTCTACAAAATTTTTAATTGATTCATAAATGATTAGTTATGTGGGAATATTGTTTCTCATATTAGCCAAAAAATGTTCTGTATAAGTACTGTATTTTCACTGAAATAATAAAGGTATTGCATAGACTCATTTTGGCCTAGTCAAAAATAATCTTGAATTACAAGGAAAAAATTTTAAAATAGAAATTGATGCAAATAATGAAGAATTCCCTAAAAATAAGACTTAATTCGCAAGGCAACCTATCTTCCTGTGATATAGCAAAGTTAAACTCAATAGCACACAATTTCCCAAGAAGATACATAAGGGTTAATGCACTTGGTATATATATATATATATATCATGTTTATTCTTGAATACTTTGAACACAAAACAAATGAATATTTTAAAAATGCATTGTATGAAATTCTCAAAGATCTAATGAAAGTGAGAAAAATGTCAAAAAGAAAATTGGAAGGAGACTCTGTAGGCAGCTTGTGCATGGCAGGAACTCATCCTGAACCATCAGGCTGTTTAATTCATTTCCTGTTTACATCTTGATAAGCTACGACTCCTCTGCAACCCTGTGTGGGATAATTCTGGTCATAGACCTGGGCCTTAAAACTGAAGGCAACTTCTAGTGATATATATTCTAATAACAAAATGAAACTTCAAGACACATATGACAATTTTTATTGTTTAATAAATGTCATTATATTAAGACTCAATATTTTAGACTATAAATTAGTTTAGATGCAAATTGAACAATAATTCATTATTTTATAATCATAGTATTTTTCTCTCTTACTAATTATATTAGTAGTAATGAAATAATTCGTGGTGACTGGTTTGCAACAAGCATAGAATTTTGGGTGGAATTTTTTCCCCATAGTTTATAAAATTACAAATATAAAGGAAATATAGCTAAATGAATTTTCTAACATTTAAAGATATGATTAGAATTTCTTTTCAGAACTTATACTTTATTATTCCATAAATACATAAGGAAAATTCTCTACATGTTTTCCTGAGGACCATCTATAAGGCAATGATATTTGCAATCTCCAATAGAACTTTATATGTTAAAATGAGCATCGAGTATAAACTAACAATAAAGTACTCTACTAATTTTTAATAATTTTTTTTTAAGAAATCACTAGTGCTAAGATGAGTCCATCCTTTTGATTAGTTGACATTTTCTACTTTTGCTTATCTAAGACAAAACAAGAATAAAACAAGCCTACTTTCTATTACAATAGCATATAAGATATTGTTTCAAAATTATCTTGTGTTTTTGGCAAGTTGAAGACAAATATGTTTATGGTTTTATGAAGGACCAAAAACAGTGAGATTTTTATTTATTTACTTTTTCTTAAATCCTACAATATATCCAGAACACAGCTTCCCCTCCCATCACTCCTCCCAGTTCACCCACATCTTCTTTCTCCCATGGATCTACCCCACAACACCCATCCCAGATTCCCCTCAGATAAAAACAGGCCTTCCAGGTTTACCAACAGAACATGGCATAACAAGATGGAACAAGGCCAAGCACAGACCCCTGCATCAAAGGTGGATGAGGCAATCTAGCAGGAGGAAAGGAGTCCCAAGGGCAGATAAAAAAGGGTCAGTGTCCCTATCTCTGACATACACTCCAACTTTTAAGAGTTCTTCAAGAACACTAAGTGAGACAACATTTAGTTATACGTAAGGAACAAAGGACAGACTCATGCAGCATAGGTGTCTGCTGCATCAGTGTCTGTGCACCCCTATGGAAACAACTAGCTAGGGCTTGTAGAAAACTTTTTAAATAATTTATGGTTTTTATGTTATACTGTACATATTATTAACTAGTGAAATGTGAAAATTTTGATTTACTTGTCGATGTCCCTTGAGTTTCTGGTCTAGATTTATGTATTCAGGATAAATATGAAAAAAACAATAGTGATCAAGCATGAATTCTTTTTTTTTTTTTCAGTTAGAGAAATAAGCAGGATAACACAAATCTTTAATTTTAGTGTGTTCTTTTTCCTTGGATCTTTTTGAAGTACTTAAGATTGTACTTTCAACCAAATAAATCAAGAATATGAATCCTTTCTTATCAAGATTCTTAAATTTTAACATAGTTGGATAATCATTATTTAGCTGTTGGCTAGTATTTTAATTTATTTGCCTCACTGGTCTTGAGCAACAATGTAGGTCATCAAGCAATGAGCGAATGAGGAAAGTCACAGAGGAAGGAAATTCATGTTAGAATCTGGTGAAATTATAAATAAAGTCTCAGTGCTTAAACTAAATGCACTTTTTGGTCACCCTTAGATTTACTGATTAGGAGTCTTGCCACTACATAGTATGCAGAAAGAAAGGAAAGTATACAAAGTGTGTGACAAAAATGCACCATCATCTAGTAATTTAGACACATGACCAAAACAAGAAAATACAGAGTACAGTACTTCAAAAAAAAAAAAATATTGTGCCTAATGCTTTTCTTCCCCTTGTTCATCTTCTAATTGACTGACATTTTCATCAGCAGCGTGACACCAGCTGACCTACATGGGAATTATGGCAACGTATATTCCCTAGGGCTACCATTTACACTATAAATTATGAATGCATTATTATGCTGCTACATTGGTTTTTGAAGTGCATATGTTAATTAAGAGCTAAGTCAGCACACATACAGCACAATCATTTTTAATTAAGATTAAAATAATTCACTATGCCAATACAGTCCTCAAAGGGAGTGATGGCTTAATGTGTCACCTCATTTTCTTATCTGCATAATATAGTCATATCTTGTGTTTAATTTTCATTTTTTAACCTTTCTGGGTATAAACTACTATGTCTCCTTGAGATTGGCTTTATGATAGAGACATTGTTGTACATAAGCAATTAAGAAAATACAGTGCAAATTTAATTTCTAAAGTAGTTTTGACATGTAAAATATAAGATTCTGTGTTTTAAGGACATATGTCTATACTTCAGATAAACAATTATTTTGTTGATAAAATTAAGAATCTTCCTCTATGAACTTGACACAATGCAAAACAAAGAAAGTAATTTCCAAGAATATAGTAAAACAAATATACGTGGATAAGAAAGAATATTTAAAATTATATTTTTTCCTTTACTTTAATATTAAGCAGACAGATAACTTAAATTTCCCTTTTCAAATAAAACCCAATTAATTAGTTGACTTCCTCTTCTTCTCCTTCTTTCTCCTCCTCCTCATTCTTCTTTCTTCCTTTTCCTCTTTTTCTTCCTCTTCCTCTTCCTCCTCCTTGTCCTCATCCTCCTCTTCTTTCTTCATCTTTTAATTTGAGATAGTGTCTTACTTTGTCATTCTTACTAACCTGGTGACCAAGCAGACCTCAAAGTCACAGAGATTTACCTGCTTTGACTCACAAGTACTGTAATTAAAGGCATGTACTCTCTTTTATGCAATTATGGAAGTGAGTATTCTATAACTGAGTCAACATTTTAATTCATAATAAAATATTTTTAATAAAGAAACTTGGTTTTCATTGCATTTCACAGCCACTCTGAATGTATTCAATCTTAAACTCACAACATTTATAAGTGTTAAACATTTCATTTTACAAATTATTTGTTGTTATATGGCAGATATACCTCTCCATGAGGTAAAATTTGTCAAAACTATTTAAATGACACTTTCTATTGAGATTAAAATTCAACCACTTTTATTAGTTTGGAGAATATGCATCTTCCCCAGAAACATGGTCGGGTGATATTTTCTTCCATTCCTGCCAGAAATACAAACTTAGGGCTGACAAGCCATCTAAATGTTTAATTTTATTTCGCCAACAAACCAATAAACCTGCATGCAGTGACCACATTCCTGTGGACAGGTGAATAACTCAGTCTCCTTGGGAAACTCTGAAGCTGAATCATTCAGAACAGCTTGCCTAAATTTATATTGGGACAACAATAGAATAAAAAGACATGAAGTCAGAAGTGAAAGTACAATTAAAATGTTTTGTCTGACAGTTTGTTTCACTTTGATTGGCAACTTAACACCTGCGGTTGGTTCAGTGAAGGAAAAAATTTGTTTTCAACGTGAGACAATGTTCTTCCAAAAATAATGCCAAGAAAATTGCACAAGAATGCGCAGCTACAGAACTACATATGTGTTTCATTAAGTACTGCAAGTACCTTACAGTTATACATATTATGTTAATTGTCATTTTCTGCAGGATATAGCTAATATTCAATTCAGGACAACTGAAAAAAAAAACCTAAGGACATTGGAATATACTATGAAATGACATATGTAATTGGTGATAAGTTTTTTTTTTAAGTAATACGATTTTATTTGAAAAGCAAAAATTCAAGAACACTTTTGAAATAAATCTGATTATTCTGTTCATCTTCATATGGGTGCAAATATATCTTGAATGTTACTAAAATAATTCGTATTTATGAATGTGATCAAAACATCTGCAAAGAATGAATGTTACTATATCTAATAACAGTGAGAAAACAAAAAAAAAAACCAATAAGGAGTCTGGTATTTTATTGACTATAGTTGTTTTGCCTGTTGGCCCTAGAGCCATCTCACATACCATAATCTGTTTGGTATATAAAAATAGATAACCTGTACCAAAATAAGTAAGGATCTAATGCTACTATTCTGAGGTATTTATCCTTCCTTATCATCTGCTCTATCTTATCTAGTGGATTGCTTTATTGTTAAGGAAATTTAAGCAGCTTAAACATTGCATTTTGGTATGCTAACTCAAAGTTCTTTCCTAAAGATGTTATTGAAACCATCTTCATTGAGGGACCTTATCTTAATATACTCTAATGTACATAAAATAAAATTCTGACTTTTTCTATTTTTAATGGAATTAACAATTACATGCCAATAGAATAAGTAATATTCTACTTATAAGGACAGAAAGAAACATTGTAATAAAAACAGTAAAGTTTCTATTGAAGAGAAGAAAATTAAATGCTGCCCAAATACAGTTTTTAATAATGCTGATTATTTTGGACTAAATTTTACTGCCTTTTTTTTTTTTAACTATGTTTGTCAAACATGGGCAATCATTGTTTTGAAAATCTAAAAAACTAGTTATTTTTTTCTTTTAAAAGCATTTCCTTAAAAATCAAAGTGCAATTATTGAGGATTAATTAATTAATTGATTAATTATTAAGCAATAATTAAGCACTGAACTCTTGAGTAAAAGTGTGTCCCTCCCCTGCCCTTGGGAGTATAGCCTGGTGCTTTGGTAGATAACTACAATCATTTACAATTTTGTAAGTCTGAGAGAATTTTGTAAATCTGAAAGACTAGATCAGCGACCACTGGAATACAATTGGTATAGTGCCAGGAACAGATGAAGCAAAGGAGGATACATAATTAAGATTTTCACACAATTTAAATAAACTTCCTGAAATGTTTTTCAGCATAACTTCACAAGTTATTTATGCCATACACCTTTTTATGATATGATCCTGCATTTCTTGCTAATTTGATTTCTAGTTTTTGGCAAAATTCTATGAGGCATATTAATTTCTCAAAAGTCGTAAGTTCTAATTTGTGAAAACAATTTACAATTAGGAAAATTAAGCATCTCCTTTAAATGCTCCCCTCTTCCCCAGAAAAGGTAAACTACATGTTCTTGTCTTAAACTTCTGAATAGCAAGTTTTTCCTTTGAATGTTTTTCTTGTAAATTTTTCATTTGAAAAGTACATGGACACACTAGTCAGAAATAAGAGTGTGTCATGTAAATAAAGATAACCTTTTTGTTAAGCAGATAAAGAAATTTGTTACTGTTTTGTTACTGAGGAAAAATAAGTACTTTAGCTGCTGATTTCTTAAATTTGCCTTGAATGAAACACATTTTTTATGTTTTTACATTCAAAAACATATTCCCAAGAGAAAATAATTTGCTGCCTTGAAATTGAATGATTTGAATTTCAGCCTTTAGTTATATAGATAATAGCTTTATGACTCTAGATAAACAATGTATACTATTTCAGATCAGTTTTGTCTTCTGCATAAGAAGAATAATGACACATATGCTTATATAAATTAAATAATGAAATATTAAAAGAAAATTCCACTTGAAAAGTAAAATATTAAAATTTAACTGCTGTATTTAGATCGTTGAAGATATACTGTCTACTTTAAAATTATACTATTGACTCATACTATGAATATTACCAATAAATGTAAACTAAGTAGATTTTTATGCTATGCCCTTGCACAAAGCCTTGTTATTACACTTTTAAATACTTCTCTAAATCAGGGTGGATTTGTCATTTCTTCTCTCCACATTTTTACTATATGTTCTCTTTTTAAAACAAGTTTTTAGAATTATTATTCAACACTGTTATTTGTCTTCTAAGTTAGTATGAAGATGTATTAATTAATGCTTAAAATTCACAAGGTAATGTTTAATAGTCTAAATTAAAACACAGTTCATTTATTTTTATGGCTGTACTATAATAAAACATTTAACACCCTGCCATATCTTTAAGTTAATGAATATTGTTGCTGTGTTCAAACTCATTTTGGAACCTTCCTATGCTTCAACTTATCTACAGCTGCAAACAATGGTTTTTGAGAGTCTGTTTGCGTGATAATGTTGAACTTGCCAGGTAACCTAGACTGCCCTAACATTCTTAGATCTCATGCTTCTATCTGAAAATGCTGAGTTTACAGGATTGTGTCATGATATCTGCCTTCCTTAAAATGAATTTACATAATAAAACTGCTATGTTATCATGATACCACTCAAAAGGCATACACCACAAAAAACACATGAATCCTCTTGTATTAGGAATCTCTTTTTAACCTTGAGTAGACCACATAGAAAAGTAGTTAATTTTTACTTATCCATTCACAGTAAGCCAGACTATAAATTAATTGCTGTGGTTTCTTTGAAAACACAGGTGTCTGGCTCTAAATTTCATTTTAGAAAATTACAAGGGACTATGTGTAAAACAAAGTTTATGTTCCTTTCCCATAAATTTGAGTTTCTATACTTATTCTAAAATGAGAGCAGTGAAAGTAATGTTAATTTGTTAAATACATGCAAGATGAATAATAATTGTATGAGACATCAGACACTAGCAATGGATAACTACAAGTAAATAGGAATAGTATTCTCAAAATGTTTAGTAAGTGTAGTAGTGACCTATAAAAGCCATCCCCTTCTTGATATTTAATTACACCTGAGAGATAAGATGTAAATACAAACTCAGTTTTCCTCAGGTGCTACAGAAGTGGAGCTATAGGAAATGAAGGCATTTCAAACAGAAGGAAATCACAGTCCCTCAAACAGCTCATTATCCTCAGGATGAGCTTTCTATAAATCAAACCAACACTCCTGAGAGCATTCTAATATTCTCTCTCCCTATATATAGGAAACTCTCAAGTAAAACAAATAAAATTTGGCTACTTTAGTTAGAGACATCTAAATATGTTCTATATTTACCCTACAAATTTGGTACTTTAGAGTTTTTTTAAATAAATGAGAAAGTTATTTTTATGTAATAATTGCAGAGTAGAAAATATGGAGTAGATTTGATCAAAATACATTGTATACCTGTGTGAAATTCTAAAGAAATTTGAATACAAATAATTATTTCTTCACTGGAATCACTAGCATAAAATTTTCATATTTTGAGCACTAATTTATGCATAGATTTTTACAATTTATAGTCAATATGAACTTGTCAATAGTAATGTTTGAGTGTGCCACTCTCTTGCATTTAGAAGACTCACCAGATGCCCCTACAATATGATTGACCATTCATTCCCTTACCAGTGGAAAAC
The DNA here is from genome assembly GCA_026225945.1 of Cricetomys ansorgei. Classification (NCBI taxonomy): domain Eukaryota; kingdom Metazoa; phylum Chordata; class Mammalia; order Rodentia; family Nesomyidae; genus Cricetomys; species Cricetomys ansorgei. Next base: position 12,669,384 of record JAMJFZ010000199.1, read on the forward strand.
AACATTTTATGAATAGAAAAAATACATTTATCTATTTATGTTATGAAAATTTCCATCCTCTCAAATCTGGTAAAGATGTATGTTTTAAAATTATTTGTGGCCAGAGAAATGACACTGTGAATGGTGAAGAACACTTGCTGCTCTTACAGAGAACTTTATTCAGCTCAGTTACCAAAGGCAGCTCATATCCTCTATTACTACAGCTACAAACATTCCAACACTCCCTTCTGACCTCTGCAGGCACTTTATGTATGTGTTTCACATAAATATATTCATGCTAAACAATCAAACATATAAAATAAATATGAATATTATATAAATGTTTTATGGATGCCATTCTGGGTAATAAATTAAAAAATGGATAAACACAAATATGAACTTAAGAAAGGTTGTTTGTAATGAGAACTAGGGAGTAGAATTTGGTGAGAAGAATAGAACTTATATATTCACCAATGAAGGAGATTAATGAACTACTTAAACTTTATCATTGATGACTGAAGAAACTCAAATAGTATCATTTATCAGAGAGCTTGTATTCAGTATGAAATGCCAGGTTATCTGCTAACATCTTTTCTTCACTACCTTAATAAATACTCATGTAAACACACAATATAGTATATCTTCATACAAGTATACATATCAAATTCTGTCTTGTCTCTTCTGATATGAAGGAGAAATGACTAGTGAAAATAAAGCTCAGGGAAAACTGACAGGAATCAAACAATAATTTGGAAAGCCAAAGCTTGGTGCTTACACTGAAAATACACCTCATGTAAGAAAATGTTAAGAAGAGTTAGGGAGATGGGTGTAACTGCTATGGATTTTTTTGTATTTTAGAAGAGAATTTCAGCCCTAAAGATCAGTGACCAGCAATGGAACATCCATTCAATGATAGAGGTAGGATAGACATACCTTAGTTATATTTAATGAAAATTATCCTTGTTTGGTGACATGCAAATGTTTAAAAATGATTAGGAGAGATATTCTGAATTTGCATTGTTTTGTACTTGATAGTTTTCATAGATATTCATAATTGAAATTCCAGAATTTCCTATCATGTGTTATTTTAGAGTGCAGCAAAGTATCTACTTTCTGACACATTTTTTTATTAATCTACTGAGACTGTCCCATCAAAATCACCTTTATATAAATATTTGGCCTTGCTATTGTACACATACATTTATAGAATGATCAAGCTTGTTTTATAAACAAACTATTGGAAAATGTTTGTGTTTTATAGTCAATTCTAGAACATGATTAAATGTCAATAAGTGGAAAATATGAAAAAGCTTTACATTGATAACAGTTACAATTATCTAACTATTTAAACAACAGAAAAAATAAATTACATACCTTTGTGTATTTATATATGCTTTTGCCTCCAGACTGTAATAACACAATTACAGTGTAATAATTAAAACTGTCAATTTAGAGAAAAATATTATATATATATATATATATTTATAGTTTATTTTTCATAAGACATTGTTTTTATTTGTCTTAAAATGCCCACATTTCATTGGTTTTGACAATAATATTAATTAAATACAGTATAAAATTAAAATATTTTTATTTTATGAATAGTGTTTGAGATCAAAGTATGTTTTCAAGACATTAGTTTCTGGAAATGGTTATTTAATATATAGCTCATTCAAAGATTGCCGTTTAAGAATTATAAATTGTACTTTTCACCGAGTAGCAAATGAGTTTTACTTTAAATAAATATGAGTACCTGTTTTTACCCTGATGTCATCATTTCCCTCTGTTACTCTGTTCTTAACTCAGTGAAAATAAATAAAAGCAAGTTCTGAATATAATTATTAATTTTGGTATGAGCTGTAATGAATGACAAATATTGTCTTTACTGTAGCAAAGCCAATGAAATCTGATAGACTGCATTATGAGGCTTTGTATTGACATATTGGCATCATATTTTTTCCATATATATTACAGAATTTCCAATGAATTATCCATAGAGTCAGTTAAATATGCCTCCTGAGGTGAAACTTTACATTTCTTTTCCTCATAATGGCTCCTGCCATTACCAGAAGGGAAAAAAAAAATGATTCAGAATGACTGATGACTTACAGGACTTACTCAAAGTAATAAAGTTACTTTTCATGTTTGAAAAATGCAGTTACATTGACAGGGGTTGTCTATAAGGAATTAGTCATGTGCATGTCAATTTGAACTCTGTGACCTTGGTGAAAAGTATGTACAATAAAAAGTAATGCGATACGCAGTTATTCAAATATTGGCAGCCATTTGTAGATGCAGCATGTGGACATTTTTGGTGTATTCCTATGGATGTGTTTTTTTTAAACCAGCTATCAATCCTTTGTTGGTATTCTTTAAGGAATAATCTGAAGCTTACATTTGAATATGCTCAGTGAACTGTGAAGCAATGGAAGTTAATCATGCTTTGGGTTGATGTTCAGAGATGACCTAGTCTAAAGAGGCAAATCCAAAGGTTTATAAAACCTGCACGTCTTTTTTTCACAGCGAATAGTAATTTCTTTAAAAATAAAGGACACCAATTCTGATGTTTATAATATCTGCCATTTAGGAATGTATACTTGGTAATTGGGGTACCCATGCTTCTCTGTGTTGCTGAGTCTGTAGTGAAATACTAATGCTCTTAAATATGTACTTTATAGTGACACATATTTTCATTGCTAATTAAAAGGTTATAGATAAAAACATTGAACAATAATTTAATTTAAACTTTTTGTAATATGTTATAAGCTATTAAGTGCTTTATGGAGTGTTACATTGTTATAATGTGTGTTTAACTTTATGTATATGTTTTCTTTAAAAACATTGCTATTTGTTCAAAGATTCTAGCCATTCATATATATATATATATATATATATATATATATATATATATATGTATGTATATATATTTACACTGCATTGGAAAATCATATGAATGCTAAAGTGTTTCCGTCTCCATGAATCAACCAAAAATAAAATGTCATTTGTATGAATATGAATTAGTTAAACTTTGTTTTAATTTACTTATGTTTGTGTTTGTTATCAATTGTGTGTTTGGATATTCCTGTACTTGTGTGTTTAAGGGTGTGGAAGCCAGAGAACAATCTTAGGTGTCATTCTCAAAAATAAAATCTACCTCTTTTGAAATAGGATCTCTTGTTTGCCTGGAGTTCACCAATTAAGCTTGGAAGACTGGCTAGAGAGCTCCAAGTAACTTCCTGTTTTTATCTGTACTCCACAAGGTAGATGCCTATGGCATTTTCACAGAGTTCTGGACATCAACCTCAAGTTCCTCTGCTTGCAAGGCAAATACTTTCCCAATTGAGCACTCATGGCAGGCCTAAGTTTGATTTTTAAAGCAATAGTTAAAAAAAAAGTACTATCCATGAGACCAATAAAAAGAAAAAAATAAGAATTGCCATATGCCAGTTCTGTCATAGTTGAATTGTACAGAGCTGAAATTAAATTGTTCTCATTATTTTGGTAAATTTAATGGTTATAAAGAGACAATGATGTGGTTTACCGGGATTTGTGTGTGACACAGTATTTTTAATGTAATACCATAACTAGAAGATAGGGGGAAAATTATTCACTGTAATTTATCTTGAGCCTTTAATTGGGTTTTTAACTCCAAAATTGTTTGGATTCCTGTTGTTGATAGCTGTTTACAAGATAAACTATCACAAAGAAATAAAAAGTTGGATAGATTAATCTGCAATAGGGAAGTTTTCGAGGTACAAACATTGATACCTTTTGTGCAATATCTTCATATGCAGTTCATCATGTCATTCAAAAGTCATATGTAAGTTAAGGAAATTCATTGCTATTAGGTTATTATGGTGTAAAATTATTTCAATTTAAAGTTACATTCTTAAGTTAATACTTGACTTTAGCATCAGATACAATATTTATGCTGAGATCACTGTCATGTGAAGTACCACAGGAGACGTTCCAGTACATTTGGTGCATAAACAATTCACAGGACCTGTATTAATATCTCTAGGAGAATAGAAGATTTTTCCCTGATACTTGCCTTAAATGAACTTGTTAGTGCTTTAGGGAATTGTGAGCTTCATATATTGATTAATTGATTTCCATGCTACTCTAGATTACCAAGGATAATATAATTATTTTTCAAAGTAGGTATTTTAATGAAAGGAAAAAGAATAAATCCCAGAGTGCAGAATAGTATAAACCAAAATGCATATAGAACCTGAAAATAAGTTGTAGATGAAGGTAGTAATTCAGTTTCCTGAGAAATTATTACCAGAAAAGAAGATAATAGTAACTTCTATTAATAAATTAGAAAATAGTAATTTGGGGAATCATTTTAAAATAAGAATCCTATTTATGTAAAAATAAGAATATTCTTAGTTTCCAATATGATATATCACTACATTCTGTGTTATGTAGCATCAAATAAACTTCATTTCATACATATATATATATATATATATATATATATATAGATAGATAGATAGATAGATATAGATATATAGATGTTACATGAGAAATACACTTCAAAAATAAGTGTATTATACACTTTCAATAACTTTGGTTATCAAAGTTAATAATTATGGTTAACTTATTGATTTATTGTGTTAAATTGTAAGTATTTTATTATGTAAGAAATGTCTGATGTACTTAAGAATATGTACACTGGGCTGAGAAGATGGTTCAGTGGGCTAAATACTTGCTATTCAGTCATGAATTTTTAAATCTGGTTTTCCGATATCCCAGACATCAGTCAGGTGTGGCAGCATGCTCGCCCAACATCATCATCAGGCATAGGAGACAAAAGGAGCCAGTGCCCCAATGGTCCACCAGTTTAAACAATTTTGGATATATCCTGTCTCAAAATAAAAGCCTATTGAACAGCAATAATGACTGACTTGGCAGGGTATGCCCAATGGTGCAATAGTGGCACCAATATTACAGGAATGACCAATTATTTTTAATTGGATCTAGGTCATACTCTATAAAATGGAACTCACAATAGGCACAGATATCAGGGCCAAAACCTGTCACTACTGTGGTCATAAACACTAGTGGGGACCCTAACACTAATATTCTGCTAAAATGAACATAGTATTAAAATGACCTCTAATAACTTATTGCTATGCCTAGAGATTAATGTCTTCTCTTCTTTAGCAGTACATGATGCCTAACACAGGGATTTATAACTGGTCAACACAAATAGATAAAAGATTGTAGAATGCTTAGTATTAAATGGTGTGTTAATATTGAAACCCCAACCCTAGCAGATGAACTAAGAAGAGGACATGCCACTCTCCTTCAAGAAGGTGATTACTGAAAGAATTTCTGAGAATACGTCAGTAGGTATCCCTGCAACCATGCACTGGCAGTACTGATTAGAGTCAGTGTGTAAAGACAAAACAAAATTGAAAGTAATATTCACAAAACAATTACACATTAAGTTGATGGAGAATAGTGGGAAGAACACAGGTAGGACTTGTGTCAGAAAAAATGAGGGGTGGACTTGCACAAAACACAATATATGCAGATACATGGAAAGTGATAAAGAAAAACCATCTACATATATATATCTATATATATTTATATGTGTATAATTATATATATATCAGATATATGTTATATATATATGATACATGCTCATATGCAAATATAAATAGTTGGTATAAAATGAGTTAATTTGAAATATATATATATATTTCAAGACATGTTTTTTTTTGTGTGTGTGTGTGGTCCTGGCTGTCCTGGCACTCACTTTGTAGACCAGGCTGGCCTTGAACTCAGAGATTCACCTGCCTCTGCTTCCCAAGTGCTATGATTAAAGGCATGTGCAACCATCAACCAGCCAAATTGAAAAATATTAAATAGAAAGCCATATGAACTATTAGTGTAAAAAAGTATTGTTCTGTATGATATATGCATGCAAGTATCAGTGAGAAACCCTGTCTTGAAAACAAAATAACAACAAGAAGAACAACAAATACCCCACATGTCACTGGCATAAAGCCCATTCACTGAGGAGGTGGAGACAGGGAGATACTTGGAGCTCATTGAGTTGCTACTATAGGTAAATCAGTAAATTCTGAGCTCAGTGAGACACCTCTCCCCCTATAGCCATAGCCTCTACACATATACACACAAAAAACAGGCAACACATACAAAAAATGTAAAAAAGAAGCATACTTTATGACTTACAATGCTTTGTGTTTGTAAATTTACAATGATGAATATTAACTTACAGAAGAAGGCTTTATTAGCATGAAACATCAACATATCTATTTTTTTTAAATACCAGTCAAGCATAGCACCCAAACTATTTAAATAGATATTCACATATAAGCATTTCAATTGCACTTCACTTATTCTGATCAAATATTAAGTTCAGGAATATGCTACCATCAAATAGAATCAGTCCTTCCCACCAAAAGCTAGAAATCTAGACAATAGCTGGATGGATCATGGTCTTTAAACACAATTGAGAAAAGAGAAAATGAAAATGGTCTTCATTATTCCATTATTTCTTATAATCCCTATCAAACTCTACCAAACTTTTGGAGAATATTCAGAGCCTAGATCTAGAGTGTTACATAAGCTCAAGATGTTTAATTAAACATTAACAGGAAACTTCAAAGTCCCTGATTTTCATCTGTCAGTCTGGAAGGGAGTTTTTGCCATAGGATTTCCTGGTAAGAGGTCTGTAAAAAATTCCCCATATTTTCTGAGATGCTACAGGTTCAAAAGTTGGTTAATAATCAATAAGAAAAATGAAATAAATTGAATTTTAACAAACATTTCAAAACTAAGTCTTGCCTCCCTACTTAATGTATTATAATGTGGCAATCATAGTGAAATTTTGCTGGACAGTGAAATAAGGCAAACAACAACAAAAATGATACTAGCTCACTTCTGTTTATTAGTTCATTGTTTTCTATTCTTTCTGTCTTCTTTGTTATGCCATGTTCTGTTCTCCACAATTCACAAATTGCTAATATTGTCAGCAAGGTGTACTATGACTATTTATATTTTAAGTATAGACTATACAGAAGGGAGAGTCTTTGAAAAGCTGAAAAAAAAGAGAAAGTTTTCCTTGGCTGCGATCTTATGCTGACAGAAATTCTAACGTAATTTAAATATCCTTGAAAGAACTTGAAGTTTTGCTGAGAGATATTAAACAGTTTCCCCTGATTCCTCAGTGGATTTTGTCTCTATTAAATGACATGATTTTGTACCCCCTCCCCAACTCCCCCTACCATACCCTTGTTTATGAGTGGAAATCACAAAAGCTTTACCAAGTTGCAAATAAATCAAAACGTCCATTCAGGCTTATTTATAAAATCATTTGGGTCTTTCTGTTCATTTCTTTTATAGGCATGTAGTTAGTAGATTGACTCCAACTATGTAAGCTATCTATTTAAATAAGAATCTATTAATTCTTGTGGCATTCACATAAAAGGCTTAACAAATATGAATTAAAGGAAAAGCTTTCTAGAAATTAGAGTAGCATATTCCTAGAAGCTTGATGAGTTATATGGGAATTTGGGCTCCTTTACATCATATATATATGCATTAAAGAGCCTGGGTTGGTTTCATGTCACATACAAAGCATACAGGTTTATATATATAATTTATAATTTATGCTATATATATGTAATGGACATGTCTCATATAAACTAAAGTATTAGAACATATCTAAATCCAAGATAAGTGAACACTAAACTGAAAATTGAACACATAATTGCATTTCAGTTCTGGTATCTCTTCTCATATGCAAATGCAGGTCTTTTTTTTAAGATGAAAGTTGATTCACATTCAAAAATCCACTGTGCTGAGAGAAAACATTCTTTTCTTTTGCCTTATGAAAAGAAAAAAAAAGTCTTACCACACTTATATAAAGCCTAGTGATTTGTAGTTCTTATTTTTGTTTTCATTTTTGTATTATTTCCCCTAAACAACTACAGTTTAGGGTCTGCTAATAATGCATTTTATGTCATCCAATGAATAATCTTTAAGGATTGACCTAGGATGTTATTGCTCTTTGCAATGCAAAAAAAAAAAAAAAAAAAAAAAAAAAAAACAGCAAGCAAACAAACAAAAAATAAACCACACACACACACACACACACACTTTGGTCAAGAGGATCTTCACATAAAGTAATACATATTACAGAATACAGACACAAATTTACAAATTGATCGCCTGGGAGAATTTAAGGTTTAAGACTTAGCCTATGAAACTTCATATAGAAAGGGTATGCTTGTAAATTCTCCAAATGCCAATTGTTTCTTTACTAGGTGGTCACACCACCTAGTAGTACTATTATGTTACAGTTTTGCTGCAAAATAGACGGATGCATGTGAATATGAGTGACAAATTGCTCACTAACAAATCAGAAGTGGCATAGTATAGATATTAATACACACAACTCATGATTTGACCACCTATTATATTTTTCTAATGAATTTTAAAAACAGTCTTGGTAATAACTACACTGAGGTTGAGAAGCAAATTACTTAAGGAGTGTACAGGAAAACTACAAAGATGGAGCAAGAAAAAATTATCTAACGAGAGTTTCTTTGTAATTATCTGGCACATCATAGGACTGCAGAAGGTGACCTACATAGAATGGAGGATTTTTAAATGAAATTGTATTATAATTTTCTTTCCAAGTACAAAATCAAATGTATAGTTTTTAAGTAGCATAAAATACATAAATGCTCTCTACAATTATACCTCTTATACAAATATATTTACATAATAAAAGATAATTTGAAGATTCTAGACCAAATAACAAAACAGTTGCATAATTTTTATTTGCTTTTATTTACAACTGGATTTTAGTCTGGAATTTGGAATTGTGAAGTAAAGTAAAATATGCCTAGAAGTTAAGATCCTGAGTATAATTGATGTTGTAATGGGCAAATATAACACATTCATCTGAACAATTAAGACAATATTAAATAAAGAACTCTAAAACGCCTTCCTTTCAAGTGAATTCCAAGCTATAAACTTGATATTTTAGATATGGTACAAGAGAATCAACTTAAGGGCAGATGCCTGACAAAAATATATTTAGTTACCATGAAATTGCCTCACATTTTATAGTAGAAAAATCTGGGTTTGAATCCTTGCTCAGTAGAGTCTTGTTCTTTTGCTTAATAAAAATTATTTAAGCTCTTTGAATCTATTATTTTTTTAATTTTTTTACCAGAAAGATCAGGGCCCTGGTCATAGCTCAGTGGCAAAGAGCTTGCTTAGCATATGAGACCTTGAGTTCAATACTCAGCGTTGAAAAAATATATCAGAAAGAGAAAATACTGTCTTTGAAAGGTTGGGCGGGCCTAGTGACCTGTAATATCAATTACTCAGAATATTGAAGCAGGGAGATAGCAACTTTTGCCTGTCTAGGCTACAAAACCATTCTGGAAAATTTCAAAGGATTTTATCTCCGGACTAAAGTAACCTAACTAACTAACTATAATAATAATAATAATAATAATAATAATAATAATAATAATAAAATAATAACAACAATAATAATAAACAAAAATGGTGGGCTACAGTTTGGTGGTCCAGAATTTATTCTTATGATCATACACTCAATACACAATAGCACAAACATATGCTATTATCAGGATTTTATATCAAATTTTATATTGAAAGTACAGACTAACCTATAGGTTATCAAGACAGTGAGCTATCCTTAAGCACATACCTTGTGTGTTTGGTTTTTTTATGCTTTGTGTTAGGAGGCTTAAAAGTAAAATAAATTATTACTTTTTTCACTTGCGCAGTGGGTATAACAAGTCTTAATAAGAAAGTAGCCTAAAGAATGAAAAACAGCTGAAAATCACCTCCTAGTGCATGGCTCATAGAAAGTCTTTAATAACTTCAACCAGAAAAATATGCAAGTTTCTATAATTCACTCCTCTAGGCAATATCCAGAATTTCTTCCTTAATCCTTCTACTAATGTTTTATCAATCTGTCTCTCCAACTTTCAATTAATCAGAGTCCAATATAAGTTTCAAGCTGATGGAGAACTAGAGTTTTCAATATAGTGTTATAAGACTCATTCTTTATTAAAGCTGTTTTGGCAACAATGAAGAAGTTTTATTCATATCTGATTGATCCATTTGAACAACTGTGACTGAATCCAACATAAACTCATTATCACTAAGTGTGTGTGTTTATGTGTGTGTGTTTTCAGTGATGAAAATGGCATGCTTATATTTTTCAGAGACAAGATGAAGACAAACTCAGGTTCTAAAAAAATCACAAGTGGCAAAGACCCATCCTCTCAAATCATAACACAGTACATAGAAATGCTGTTTATCATGCTATACTAGTAAGGTTCTTTTTGTTGTTTGTTTTGTTTTAGGTTTTTTGAGGGAGGGTACTTTTACAGCTTTGATATTTTGAAAATTTCATTATTCTGCAACTCCTTTGCATTCGGTCAATAGATGTCAAAATGGAAAATCTCAGATCATATAAAACATTTGTGTTTTGAATGCCACTTACTATTCAGTGAAAAGAACACTTCAAAATAATTAGACATAGCTGTGTTTAGTGTTGCCAATTCGACTGAATCTAGAATCAACTGGGACATACACATCTCGGAATGCCTCTTTAGGTGATTATCTTGATTGCACTAATTTGATGTGAAGGCTTCCCCTCTGCTTGTGGTACCATTCCTTAAGAAGAGGACTATAGACCATTTAAGAATGGAGAAAGTGAGTAGAGACTTAACATCAAACATCCATTGCTCTTTTCTCACTGTGGACCTTATCAGATTAGTTGCTTAAAGCCTGCTACTTTCACTTCCATCATGATGGAGTATATCTTGAACTGTGAGATAAAATAAGTACATTCTTTCTGAAGTGTTTTTGTCAGTGCATTTTATCACAGCAATAGGGTAACAATGTAAGATAACAGTTACATATATAGTACATCTGTATGATTTGTATACTCATGAAATGATTCTGATACATTAAATTGGTGTTTCATTTGATATTATATATAATTAAAATTAATCAAATATCGTATTATCAATCCTATATTGGTATTAATTATCATAAAAATTTTAAGTTCACTCTCAATAACAACCATAACAACAACAAAATGCTCTTATGTCCACATGAGATAATTTGATGATAATTTCACACTACTATGTTGTATCGGAAAAAAATCCCATTTTAGCATTTTAATCACAAGCAGTACTGGAGAAGTTTATGTGGTATAGACAATTGGAATTACCATTAAATTGGTTAGGGTCATAGTATCTGATCCCTGTGTTGAATACATAGTCCAATGTGCTCTTATCTACTCCACTAAGGGCATGAAGAAAATCAAGTAGAATACTTAGTTAACAATGAACTCTTTAAAAGAATTGTGAACCATGCTACAGATAGGTATGTGATACAGAAAGATCCACTGGATTAAATCTTTGTAGCTATTGACACTATAATTCATTTAACAATGGATGATAGAATGAGCTTTATCTTTTTCTAGAATATAAACTTCATTAGAACAAAAAAAGAATAGAGAAACATGCATGGATGGAGGGTCTAGTCTCCTTCAATCTATGAAGATGTATCTATGCATATGCATATACACATACAACAATCAATGTATATGTAAATATATATTTGTGTGTGTATATATATATATACACACACATTCATAGATTGAAGGAGAGTAGGAGACTAGACACTCCATCCATGTATGTGTGTGTGTGTGTGTGTGTGTGTATACGTATATACACATACATACATACATATATATATATATGATCTTTAACTAAAGTTCTCAGTATTTAGTTTTACATTTCATAATTTAGCACATTTATATATTCATCTTCTCCTGAAATCTCAAACATCCCATATATATATGAATGCTGACAGACCAGGCAATGAAGTGAAGGGCTATTAATACCAAATTTTCTATAAATAACTAATAGCACTGTAGAAGAAAAGGAAAAAAATAAGAGATCAGTTAACCATTCATGGGGAAACATTTCAAGTTTTGTAGTCATTCAGAGAAAAGAAATAGATGCTTTTTGACAGTAGGGTAATCTTTCCTCTTTGGGTTTTTAAAAATACACACCTAATGGGTATGCCTAAGGGCAAAGTCTTAACTAATCACTTTACTAATCTGCTGTCCAGTGTAACTTGGTTCAAAACACAGCAGCTAAAAACAGAGCTTATTAAAGAGGATTTCTACATGGTCATTTTGAATATGACAAAAGGGATTAAATAATTATTTATCAGAAGAAAATGTCTTCTGAGGTAAAGAAACCATATATGTGCTTTAATAAACACTTAAACTTAGATACTATGTAAGCACAGTGATGACTCTGTGGGCAAAACTTGCATAGTCTGTTTTTCTAGGATTCAAGAATTAAAGGTGCATTCTGCTTCCAGAGATCTAAAAAAAATTATAAAAATTGCTTTGAGGATAATAGTATATGCTCTATATGGAAACTGATTATTAAAAATGAAAGGATAGATTTCAACAGGCTGAATGCCTTGCAGATATGGCTTTTTTCTCTTGTCTTTATTGAACACTGACAAATAGCTGACCTTGGGCTGAGATAGACAGTGTGAATGAATATGAAAACTCACAAAATGACATGAATAAGAAATTAATTAGAGGCAGAGTTCATTCATCTGTTCTCTTCAATATTTTTCTATTGTCCTCTGTTGCTCTCCTATTTATCTTGTTATGGAATATCATTTAAAGTTGAAAATATTTACTTCAATGGGCATATTGTGGAAAAAAATAGGAGGCAGGGGGATTAAATTCTTGTTTATAGAGGCTAATACTGGGAAGATGTTTACTTGTAACTGTATGGCTAGAAAAATTGTATGGATCAAATTGTGCTAATACATGTCTTGCAGATGTTATTGAGATGGATAATGTAGATCTCTTCTTATAATAATCTAGGAAATTTGGATGTCAGCATACCTGTACAATTTCACTGGATAGATGCAAATTATTTATCAGTTTTTCAGGTCTGTTGAGGCAAATCACTTTTTGAAAAAGAACAGACATCTCAATAAAATGATGAATCATTTGTAGTATGTAATTATATTGAAATATAGACAACGTTCAGACAATGATCTGTAATGATTCATCCCTGTGTTTTATTTAGATAATAGGATGGAACCATGTATTATGCCACTTCTTTTTATTTTTAAGTACTTATGTGCAATTAACACACTACATTATAATTTGAATATTTTAGTATTTCCACTTATCAAGAATTACAAACTCACTTGGTTTTAATTAAAATAATGAAGTAATAGTAATTTATCAGAAATATTAAACACATAGAAACAAAGTCTGATTATTAATATTTCCTTCATAGTCATAAATTTCCATTCATTTAGGTGATTAAATAGATGTATTAAATTGCTTCCAAAATATTCAAAAATAGTTTATAGGACTTTTTTATTAGTTGTTTTTTTCTTCAGTATCCAATGAAGAGTATTATAAAACAAATGCAAACTTAAAAAATCTTAAATGCATGTGTGATAAACTATGGCTACTTTCCAAGGATATACCAAAGCCAGTATAAAATGCAGCTTTTTTTATGAGTCCTCAAAGATGTGTAGTGAGGAGTAGAGTAATCTTTAGCCGCATTCTTCACATTCAATTTTTGTAGCTCAAGATATTCTTGGTGAATGAATTATTCTATTATTGGAAATAAGAATTGGAACAGGGATATGTGTGTGTGTGTGTGTGTGTGTGTGTGTGTGTGTTTCTCTCTTACATTTATGTAGTGTTACATCAATAAAATAGATTTCAGGCCAGATTTTAAGTTAGTTCCTCAGTTTATAGCACAGTGTAGCACATGCTTTTATTTCGTAGTTGTACTTCCATAATTGAAATGACTCTTAGCAAGGTGCCTTGGAAATTCTACCTTGAAACTCATCTATATTCCAGCACAAAAATAAAAATTGCAAATAATTTTACCATTTACTTAAGCCAAAGAATTCCATATAACATCAGTGGAAATTTGGAAAACCTGAAAATCCCCATGCTGCATATTCCCAGTGTCTATGGCTTTTATTCTTTCCTTCACCACCTAATTACATTTATTTTCTCTATCTTGAGGTCGATTTGACTATTTCATGGTTTTGCTAGATATGTGTTATTGTAACACAGACTTTTTTAAGGATTTGCAAATCACATTGGTTAATAACATGTACATATTCTAGAACTACTAGATCCATGTGATAAAAGGTAAATGATGTTTCAAAAAGTCCTATGTCTTCAGTCAGGAGAAGAGGACAAAGGGGCACAATAGAAGTGCTTATGATCTGACATATTAAGAGTCACATGGATAGTTATCTGACCCATCAAAACAGCTGACTCTGGGAATGGGAAATTCAGAAAACATAGAGAAATTAAAGCAAAATATCTCTAAAGCTTGTACATAGGGGGAATTGTACACAAATGGTGTACCGTGACTTGAGGTCTCTTGAGAATACCCACATTCTTCCATCTTCCGTTTCTACCAAAAACAAAACCTACCATCACCATTACCACCTCCAAAACCAAAACCATCAGCACTGCCATCAATACCATATCAATACACACACACACACACACACACACACACACATACACACACACACACATGGGCTAAGGGTAGTGGTACAAAGCAAAACAAGAAACAATGAATACAACAACAAATAACTGAAGGTTTATTACCTAGAAAACTTGAGCTAGGCAGTTTGAGAGAATTGTGAAAGGGCAGAAGATTTGCAAGGCTCAAATTTGGAAGTAAAATGTTTAGCTGACCCTCCCATATGGTCTTACTTTCTTTTACATATCTTTTTATATAATGTTGGGTGATGACTGTGTTGAAAAAATAATCAGAAAAGGACATATAATCAGCTCATCAGCTTGGTTTTTGTATTTAGAAACAATAGTGACCATGACTGCCAATATAGTAGGTTCTGTTCCAAAAATTAGTCTGTATTAATCCATCTTGTCATCACTAGTGCATGAAGTATGTCCTACTATTTATCTTTCCAATGAAAAGTGAAAGCCAGAGATAGAAGGCCCAAAATAAGATTGGTCTATATTTTTAACCAAGACAATTGGATTCACATCCTTTTGCTTCAAACTATCTTTATGTTCCACTGCAAAAATGTGCCCTAGAATAATATTAAACATAAAACTTAGTAAGAAACAAAGACTAAAAATAAACTGGTTTCGTTTTATGGGTAAAAAAATATTTTTATAGTAGAAGCCGGATAATCATTTGTAAGACACAGTGTCATTTATCAATAAATTATTACTTATTAAGTTATTATTAGAGAAAATTAGATATTAGCATGGTAGATTATGCATGCAACGCACAGGCTTTGACAGAATAGTAGGTTTGAGACCAACCTGGACTGCTTGGAAGACAAATCAAATCAAAACTGCAATTAAATTGTAATAATTCCCTGTAAGTTCATGCAAATATACTTATTAATACACTTTTTCCATAAATACATTTGTTATATAGTTTTTAAACTAATATGTATATATGGCTTTAGTGTATAAATTATATGTGTGTATATATGTGTATATATATCTATATATCTATATATATATCTATATACATATGAGAGAGTGACTTCAAGGAGTTCATTTTCCATGTATTGATAATATCAATAAAATGGTCTTTTTAATGTGAAAAATTACATTAATATCTTATTATCATTTAAAATCCACTTTTGTAAACACTACAGAAATCTCATATAAAATATAGAAAGTGAACTTTAAAAAAAGTCATTTCTAATACAAGATTGGACAAAAGAAATGATGAAAAATATCAAAGACACTAATTAGTGTGCCAAGGGTGTCTTGGTTTTCTTTGCCACTATTATTGTTTAATGTATTGAACATCTTTTTTCATGAAATCAATAGTTCTTACTCTTTGACTTTTGTAAAAGTAATAACTTTGAATGTTATACACTTCCATACATTAATAAAAATGATCTCTCTATAGTGACAAAACTATCTGTAGACGTGATCTGTATCTTGATCTTTCTAATCTAGAAGGTATTATCCAATCATATTTACCTTAGTGTGCTCTATTTTTTGCTCTAAAACCATGCAAAACCTGTTCTTTAAAATACTATTTAAATGCTCATAATTAGATAATTATGGAATGGATCAGCTTATTATATTCTGACTCATATTTTCAATGCATTACCTTCTAAAAGTAACAGAAGTGTTTAATGTCCTTTGGGTTCCAACATCCTTTGGAACTCTAACAAAGTAATTCTTTGTCCCCCTCATTCTCACAGATTAATGAAGTAGCTGTATTTGTCAACCAGTGCTCAAGACTTTATACTTCCTGCCAATAATTTATAAAAGTTTTAAGTTTAATAAAGTTGATGGACCTAAAGGTCAGTTGTCACTTGCTTTTGAAATCCAAATATGCTTCCTTGATACTGTACATGGAGAAATTTCCAAGCCTGTGAGCCATTTTGTGTAGCTTCCAGAACAAAATCTCTTTGTAACACCTTCTTAACTGTGATTTCCTAATCACTATGCAGAAGATTGCACTGCCTAATTAAAGTACTGGTGCAGTGATGAAGATAAAGAATACAGAGCAGGGCTGCAAGCTAATCTACAACCAAAACACAGGAGCAACTTGTCAGCGGTGAGGGCATATTTTATCGACAGCTGTGTCCAATAAGGATGAGTTATGCAGTAAATATTTAATATTAATGCATTCTTGCCATGATTGTTGCCTCCTTCATTATCTCTCAGTGAGCCTAGTAAAATAATGAATACAGTCACTCATCAAAGTTACATTTTAAACAGCAGAAGCTTTAAAAAATAATATTCATATCCAATGGTAATGTAACTCTCGTTGTTGTAACTGACAATTTATGAATCCAATGAAATAAACATATAGTTAATCAGGTTAACTGTTCGGTTTATTGGTTTGATTCTGCTCTGAATATATGAACTTTACACAGTATTAATTACATATATATGAGCAGGAGACAGAATTGATATAATAATTATCATTTTGTGTAAGGAATTGATGGTTCAACATACAAAAGGAAATTTAGAATCTCTGTACAAATGGCTTGTAAACACTGAGATGGAAAGGTTCAATCTTTCCATTCAGTTATTCTGCCCTTGTTAATATAATAATATTGTCAAGATACTCAATCTCCTTTAGGACTGATTTTCTCATATACTAGAAGAAGGGAAAAAAAAGGAGTGAAGCAAAGAAGACAGACAAGAAAGATGAGGAGAAGAGCAATATATCTTTAATTTTATGCTTTAGTGAGCATACAGAAGACATACCAGAATAAATGGAGGACATTATGTATCAATAAATGTAGTTCTTGCATCTCAGAATAGATAACATGCTACTGAATCCAAATTATACAAAATAAAAAGTATTTTAAATGCGCTTTGGAGTTTACTCACAATCTTTCTAATTTAGATTGATAATTTCAATAAACACTACATCATTTATAATAGAACAGAGCCCTATATAAGTTAATGTAATGATATAATTAAGTATGATCACATGGAGTAAAATTATATATTTTCTGTATTTATGTTAATGAATATATATGTGTATATCTATCTGTTTGGATATAATATAATTGAATTTGATACATTTCCCCCAGGAAAATAAAAGAAATGACTAATGTCATAATTTGAAAAAAGAATATTTTAACATAGAAATTAATTGGAATAATTTATACAATTACAAGAAAAATACATACTATGTAGTACTTTTAAAAAGTAGTTCTTATTAAAAACTGAAGACTTTGATGTAGGGCTGGGTGAAAAAGCCTTCAGTTTAAAGATGTCACCAGAGAAATCAACAGCAAATAATTGGATCATCCTAGCTCTGCTATACTCTTGATACATCATGTCTTTTCCCATGCATTGCTTGACTAATAATTTACCTACTGCCCAAGGATTTTTTTTTGACTAGAGATCAGGAACACTTTCTTTATGTTCAATTTTACCTATGTCATTAGGTAAGTCATACCAGTTTTACAAGGTTATAATCAGAGTTGATGGTTGGGGAGATGGCTCAGCAGTTAGGAGCAATGACTCCTCTTCCTGAGGTCCTGAATTCAATTCCCATCAACCACATGGTAGCTCAAAACCATCTATAATGTTATCTGATGCCATTTTATGGCATGCATGCAGCTAGAGTCCTCATCTAAATTTAAATATATATGTATACACATATATGTATATATATGTGTGTGTGTGTGTGTGTGTGTATATATATATATATATATCAGAGTTGATGGAAATATGCATTCACATCTCTCTTGTACAAATGAATAAAGACATATTAAATTCTGATAGCACAAACATTGAATTTTATGGTTCCATTGCCAATTATCTATATTTTTCTGAAATCCATACCAAAATCTATGCCAAGGAAAGCATAATGGAACAGTGAAGTGTAATAATGAACTAGAAAGAAGTGTAGATTTTCCTTAAACCAACTGTGAAGTTTTTGAAGCTCTTTTGTTTGCCACAGGAGGACAAATACTCCAAGGGAATGTGACATTAAAAAAAATACAACCACCAGAGTGACACGAGCTGTTGGAAATCTTGCATTCTGCCATTCATTGGGGGATATTTGGCACTGAATGTTTGTTTGCATCTAAATATTCTTCTTTCTCATTTTAGTACATCTCAGCAGCAAAGAGAGCTGCCAGCTTCCTTCAAAGTTGGTTTATCATTAAGTTTGTGTTAATAAAATCAAACAGACGTATATCATTTCTGAGTTTGTAATTTGGCACTTAACAGTTGTTTCATCAAGCTGTTTTCACTTCGTAAGATGGAATAATGGAGGAATCAAAATAAGACTACTCGGAACAAGGTAGTACCTTGAAATGTGTCAAAGGAACAAGACAGATGAACCTGTATCTCTGAATAGTAACAGAAATTTGAGCCAACAAAGGTATAACCTATGAAGCCCACTTACTTTTGTGCATTGTGTAAGACAGAATCAATGTATGTTATTTAAACTGTTATATTTTGAAATGTTCTTTTCTGATAGCTTTGTTTGTGTTCTAAGTTCTACAAGTATTTTATCCAATAAAATAAATAAAATACTATAAATATAATGATAAAACTAAAGTATGTCTTCTATATTTTCTTTTCAATACATCCAAAAGTAAACAACCATTTTAAGGACAGGAAGAAAACTAGCCAGATGTGGTCAGAAGTTAAATGGAAAAACATGAGGTGAGTAACTTAGACAAAATGTGTAATGTCTCATATTTATTTAAGTATCATAATAAAACACATTAAATTATACGTGAACTTTAAAACATAATGAGATGAGAAAAGATTGTAATTTCCCGAAGATAAATAATAAGAAGTTTAATCTTTAATGAGAAACAAATAAAGTTGGTATAAAGAAATGTGTCTTTAGTTCACCATTTAACACTCACTTTCTTGGATCTTACATGCACATCCTTCCTACATGTCTGTTCATCTGATATCTAATATCACATTCATTGTATCACTGAGAAGTGCCCTTTACATTTCAAATAGCCTTGAAGAAATATAAAAGTTTTCTATAAATAATTTCTAAAATATTATTATTTATATGGAGCCTTATTAAATTTCTACTTTTAGTATATCTATAATAAGAAGGTTACTAAGAGATGTTTTACTTTTTTTTGACTATGAACCTCTTCCAATTCTTTCCAGAATTGATATGTAACAACACCCCTCAGAAGACTTTTCTTCAACTTTCATGTTTTCCTTTACTGATGAATTGAGTTCATTTAACTTTCAGCAAACAGACCTAATTTTTACAGTGGTAAGAATTGCCCAAAAACCTTACAGTTTTATTATCATTCCTAGAGTACTGAGTCCAGACTAGTGGTTCGTGGTAAATCATCTTATAGTTTTCCTTTATCAATTCCTAATTTACATATCTCTTGAGTTATTTGAGTCATAAAATACATGTTTTGTTATATAATAAGCTTGAGAGACATTTGCAGACAATTTTAGATACTGATATACACTTTTCTGAGATTTGAAAATTCAAATACATTAAAAGCTTCTATTTGATCTCTGAAAATAAAGCATGTAGACAGTTTATAAATAAATAAGTATTAATATTTATTTCCTTTAATTCAATAAAGTTACATTTTATTAGTAAGGGATTCTAATTTGTTTCCCAAATATTGTCTGGCCTTCTGAAATTGTTCTTTGCTTGGCTTATCACATACTACAAAGCAGAGAACCCACTACACTAAGAAACACATTGTTTGAACTGCTATTTGGTCCATCTTCATAGTATCTGCTTAACATCTTTTATACCTTTTACATGCAAGATGCAGGTTTGCATACTACATGAACATGTAGACCATATTAGCTCTTGCAACTACCATAATATATATTAAATTATATACTATGTTCGTGCATTATATAGTGGGGGGTGTAAGATGTTGTAGGAGATTTTAGTTATGGATAATGTTCCAGTAAGCTGTCCTTGAAGCAAGTAAAGGATTCACTGCCTACCAGTAAACAAAGGAGTGGCTATATGGCTCTCCACAAGAATGGGACATTCCTTAGCCTTAAGGCAGATGAAGGTTAGGCTCCATTGATTTGTATATTGGAAGGCTGGGTGGAGACAGAGCGGATTTAGAATAAAAAAGAACTAGGGCAAGGGCGGAGGGAGAAAAAAGGACAGACAAACAGCAGAGAACAAGGAAGAAGAAGCTAGGGAGCAGGAGGAGAACCAAGAGGAGAGCATGGGGTGAGGAAGCCTTGGAGTGAGCTCTCTGCCTAGCTGCCTGGGTATAGAATTCTCTGAGATTTGACATGGTTTGTGATTAATAAAGAGCATTGGAAATATCAATGCTGGACTCTCCATTAAGCACCATAACTTTAATGTAACAGTAAGATTTATTGGTTTTTGTTTAATTTTGTTTTTGTTCTTTGAGAAATTTGAGTTTTATAAAACATGTTTTGATTATATTCAACTCCCTATTCTATGTCTTCCCATATCCAACCCCCAATACCCATCTAACTTTGTGTCTTTGTATTTTAACATTTCAAGACCAATTTGTGCTGTTCAAATATTCTTGGTGTGGGACTTTCCAGTGGAATGCAACTAACATTTCAGGGACTACATGCTTAGAAATATCTGCTTTTCCCTTTCCTAGCAGCTAACAATTGTGGTTCGATCCACAGCTAGGAGTAGAATTTTGGATCAGTTCTCTACATGTTGGGACTTGATCTAGATTGGGCTTGCACAGCTTTTGAGCTTGTTGTTGCAATTCTTGTAAGCTCATATGTGCAGCCTCCTATTGTGTCCAGATGTTTCTTTTTAATTTCCAGTGATGATGTTGTAAAACATCATGATTTCTAGCTCATTGAGAACATTAGTTCTTCTCTGAATCTGAGCTCACCTGATAGACTTTGGGTAGTTATTTTACTCGAGTTGTATTCTTTCCCCTTGCTCTTCATTATAAAATTCCTAGAGTAATACACATTCCAAAGTGATTATCCATGCATTATATTTAGTATCACTTAAATAAATGTAGCATTATTTATCTATATTTTTGACTTTAAGTTGTAGGAATTCTTAGACACTGCTTCTGTGTAACAGGCTACCTTCAAAGGACTGTCTTTTTTGCTGCTCTCTACATGTGTATGCTGTTAGGCAGCTTCCTCATTACCTCAACTTCCTCCCATTTTGAATAGACATGTATTGGAGGTGTTATTATAGAATCTGAATTTGAAATATATGATTACATCCACTCCCACTAATCATTGCAATTCACTGTCTTATTGAAATGCTGTTAAATATGTAGCTTTATAGATTATCTTCACTTTACCTACCCATCCATCAAATACTTCCGTATTCCATGTCTAGCTTAAGTCTTGACACTCTATTCATGACACTCATGGTCCCTTTTAATTAATTAATTAACTAATTAATTAATCAACCTATTTTTGGTAATTCTGACAACTTGAGACAAAAACTATCTCTGACTTTAGTAAGCCCAAAGTATGCTGTGGAAATGGTTAATATTGATTGACATTTTCACTGGCTCTGGCTTCAACTAAGAGTCATAGATTTTGGTGAGTCTGTAATGATTTTCCCTGGAAGATTATTAGAAGGAAAAGCATATCCTCCAGGGTGGGAAGTACCTTCTACAGAGGTCCAGATGTTAGGAGTTCTGAAGGGAATGTTACTGCTTCTGTCTGCTTCTGTCTTCCTCTTTTTGGTGAATGCATCAATTTTGTTGTTCTCGCTGTCACTGCTGTTGTTGCAGTAAAATTTTACTGACATTACAACCGAGTATCTTTACGTACACCAGTAACCTTAAGCAAATCCTTCAGGCAATCACATTCTGAGTCAACCAAACTGCTTTATGGAGTAGTGACTTTGTTCTTAGCCATATATATATATATATATATATATATATATATATATATATATATATATATAGAGAGAGAGAGAGAGAGAGAGAGAGAGAGATACAGAAAGAGAGAGAGAGACAGAGACAGAAAGAGACAGAGAGAGAGACAGAGAGAGAGAAAGATCTCTTCAGATATTGCCAATATATGCACAATATGTCACTGGAGGAGCTCAGCTACCATCTATGGAAACAATTTGTTCATATGCATGCTTTATGTTAACTTTATCTGATTTACTTTTTACTCTGTAAATATCATTTCCACAATATATCCTTAAACATAGACACATACTTATATATCACAGTTGGTCCTTGTAAAATCCAAATTAAGTTACTGTTTAAAATAAAAGTGCATGTATGTGAAAGATTTCAGCAATACTTTTATTCCCTTCAATATAACTATTATATGAGACAAATATTCCTTTACTTACAACTATCATTTTCATTAATAATCAAAAACTCTTGTAAAGTTTCATACACTGTTCCAAAAAAATAGTAACCCTATTTCTCATGTTGTATGATACTATTAACTGTGCTTAACTTCCCTAATGTATCTACTATTTTTCTGGGCTATAAATCATATTTATAGGCATTATAAACCTGAAATAAAATAATAATTTATAGATCAATTTTTTATGTTATCAGCTATCACTTTAAATTTTGAGTTTTCAGGAATTCTTTATTATGGCATAATTTGTGTCCAGCAATCAATATTAGCAAGCCTTCTGAACTATGTCCAAATATTCAACTTAGTGATGATTTGATATAAAAGTTTTAATGAATGCAAAACACTAGAGCTGTAAACACTAAATTGTTGTGCTAATAATTTTATAGGCATGCCATACTAAATGATAAATTGTATCACTAACCAGTCAGTTATAAATATTCAGATCCTCCACCATTTGTCAAGGAGTTCAGGGAATTTGAATCTCACTAATTTTAGGTAGCTTCAGTGCACCATACAAATGAGACTCCATGTCTTATTGCCAATGGCAGGCGTTTGTGAGAATTTATGTGGCTCACTAGTGTGGGAAAAACTTTCACCTCAACATATGTACTGTGACATTGTTTTCCACATAACATTTAGTGAATTCTAGAAAAGCATTGAAACTGGCAGTTGTTCACAATCTTGGCTATGAGAGGTCATTTCTCTGCTGGATCAAAGTTAAGTTAGTTCCAAGATAGAAAGTCAGAGGAAAGTAAAAGCAATTTCTCTATCTCTTTTTTTTCCCCCTGAGCTCTTGAAATTCACATTTTCCATGAATGGCTGAAAACATTCTCTATCAACAGCTAAACTCCAACAGAGAAAAGTTGTTGAGAAAAAGAAAATAAAGTAACAAAAATTTTATTTGATAATAAGAAAACTGATTCTCCATTATTTGATTAGCAACATTATGTCCTATATTTATCATAAAGTACATACTCGGTTTCTTGAGTTTGTTGTGCAAAGGAAGACTAGGAGCTGTTGTCAAGATGAAAGCTACTTATAATCCATGAAAAAAGGTACCTGGCAAAGATGTGTAGGAAAGAAGGCACAGTTTATGAATGCTAGATGTGGACTTTGGACCAAAATGAGCACTAGTCCATACATCTACTAAGCACCCCTCTAAGCAGTTTGTAGTACATGTGATATCTTTCCCCTTATGCTAAAAATAATTTCACATGGTATATTTTCCACCCCCAAATCATGCTCAACTTATTCAATATTGGAATAATTTGATAAAATCCCTCCTGGAATTAACCTCTGATGAAATTATAGCCCTCAAATGACAAAAACATATAAAATCAGGCAAGATAAATTTAGTCTGAAATTACGGAAAGCCTTCATTAAGCCTTAATATATGCTGTCAGCTTTGAACTAAATAATAGATGAGATTTTAACATAATCAGAAGAAAACTGCTGCTACCTGCCTTTGCTGCTGTCACAATGAAATTGACAAGATAATTTTGAAAATAAGGCCTTCTCGAAGTCACTTCATGGATCTGACAAGCACACAGTATTTAGAATTATATCTATTCATACAGAAAATGATTTATCCAGAAGGATTTACGATAGTTGAGGGAAGATCAAAAATACTGTACTTTGGGGAATGTCACATCACTTGATTTAACAAATGAACACAAAAGCAGCATCTCTGAGCAACTCTTTGCTTACAGAAATATTTTCATTGTTCAATTCACGTCCGATGCCTTCCAAATGAGTGCTATGTGTTTCGACAACCTTCAAGTAATCAATAAAGACATGACCTATGTGTGTGTCAGAGTGCCCATTTGATTCATTCTTCTTTATTAATATATGTAAGAAGTTCATTCTTCTTTATTAATATATGCAATCTTCATTGTAACTAGTAAAAAGAAGCACTTTGCTAGTTCTTATACACAGAGGGTTTGCAAAATAAAACTAATATTCTTATAATCTTTGTGGACATGTGTTACTACAAAACTAAAATCTGTGCAAAGATACTGTAATTTGTCATAGTATTAAATGCAAAGTATCAAAATTCTCTTTTTTTTCAAGATGAATATAAAACATATAAAAGACAGAAATAACTTGAGACTTTAAACTCACTCGGGGGAATAGTTTTATAAAATTAAAAGTCATTAAGTTTTATATATATTATGTAACTATTCAATTGATTGTTAATTCAATCATAATTTGTTTCAAGAACAGAATTAAGTAAAAATACATTTTACCTTTTATGTAGCAAAGAATGATTTGCTTGTTAATATTGGTTCTTGAATACACATACAGGACCAGAAAGTCTGTGAGATAACTGGTCACTTATATGAAGTATAGACTAGTGAAGGAAACAAAAGATTTCTGCCTAACAATTTTTTACCAAACTAAACTAATACACTTAGGATGAAATTTTTTTCACTTAAAACTTTTAATTGAATTTCACGTACACTTTCAATTTGAAACAGTATGCACTATGAGATGATGAAGTTAATAACATGCTTGTATAAAACTGTGCTGGCTAAACACAGTAGCTATCATATCATTTCTATTATTCTTTCAAATTCCTAAAATGGGACAGTAAGAGACACAGCAGGGAGACAATCACGAGCTCACCTGAAAGCTAAGTACAATAGACAGGTCACATTTTTTGAATGGTCAACTTTGAAGTGTCTTTACGTCTGTATTACAAATCATGTCATATTCAGAAAGTTTAAACGCTGAGGATCTATTGAATACTGGCCCTGATCTTCAAGAAGCTTGAATTTCCAAAGAGACACATAGACAGGTTTTTTTTTTTTTTTTTTTTGTCCTTTTCATTATATGTCTCCAAGCAAAAAGTTTAAGATGGAGAGAATAAAGAAAGCTTTAGGAGCTTGACGTAAAGGGATCAGTTTGGGATCTGAATAGCAAAGAATAGTGTTTTAAAATGAAAAGGTATAAATAAAAGAAAAACATAGTTAACTACACATAATCATTTATTTATAAATATATAAAAAAAAAGCTAAGTAAATGATCTCATTACTCACCAATATTCTCAGAGATTTGTATCCTGAACAAGCTTTTTAGTAGGGTAAAGTTAAATTGTATGCTTAGGTTCTCACATTGCATTCTGGAAGACATGTATATTGTTGAGGAAAGGAATGAAAGGTAATTCTACAAAAGTCATAGAAAGATTTAAACTTGTATCAGATATATGTCCCCAATAATCCTTGAGATCTCAACATATTGTATTTAAAGTTTTGAAAACAAACACAAAATTTATTATATTTTATGTTTTCTAAGCTCTTTAGCAATATTATAAGTTAACAGTGTAGTACCCCAGAAGATATTTTATAAAAATTAAAATGTATGCAATAATTTTGAAATTTTAATATAAATATACATTTGACTTAGTACAACTGCATCAGATATCATTTTAAAAGAAAATTATTTTCCTTTTTAGTTTATCTACACATACACACACACAAACACAGACACGCACAGGACCACAGTAGAGATATTTTTATAACATTGGCAAGCATATATTTATTTGTATGCATTTGGACACTTGCAAATAAGTAGAAGTTCTTTATAATAAATGAAATCAACATACTTAAAGTGTGAATTCAGTGGTTCTACTAAAAATGGATCTCAGGTTATTCTGGATGGCTTAAACTCAATAGACCGTAACTCCGTAAAGAATTATTGAACACATATATCTAAGAACATTGACAACATATCCTGTGAAAGAGGTAGATTTCTGTATAAACCAATGCCAGTGATAACAAAAAAATCATTTCCCCTATTCAGCTTATTCAGCTACTGCACTTGGAAAGGGCTAGTTGCAATAAAAATCAGTGAAAGAAGAATTTAAAATTTTGCCCCAAATCAGAGCTTGGATTTGCATGAAACAACCCACAACTGTAAATAGTTGTCAGACCTTTCAGTTTTTAGTTTATGAATATCTCTCTCTTTCTCTCTCTGTCTCTTTCTCTCCCATTCTCTCTCTCCTTTATCTCCTCTCTCTTGCTTTCTCTCATACTCTTTCAAATTCTCTTGCTCTCTTTCTTTCTCACTTGCATTTTTAGAGTCCAAGGAATTGAAATAGCTAGTCAGAATAAGGTTAAAAGTAATTTTCTTTGTCAGAAGAACAAGGTGGTTGAAGTTAACATGATACAAGTTCCAACAAAATCTCCAGATAAAGACCATCATGGAATAAATTAGGTGAAGATTTAGCAGGTGTCTGTCAAGCTACATTTTCAATCAATTCTGTTGGATAGTTAAACTACTTTATTAGGACATGCCTCAAGTAATATTTTTAATGAAATTGTCATTGTATTGGTGTAAAGTTAGCTATGTGGTTTTGTCAGATTACTTGAGGTGTCTCAGTCCTATGGGAGAAAGTCACTATAGTTAAATTCACACGAGGCTTGTTCATAAGCATGTTTGCTAATATTTTAAATTATATGAGAGGGATAGTCTAGGGTTCGACAATTGGGACAATCTTTAGCAAGGGCATACCCTGCTGGGTAGGTAGGTTCTCTGAGGAGACAAAATTATAGATTAGATGTTTCTCTTGAGAACACAGAATTAGAACAAAGGGAGTTAATGGTCTTAAGGGATCATTTTATCAGAGAGTGATAACCTGATTAATTGCCCTCCCCAACTCTTCTACTGATGTTTTTGTCCAAAAACTGGGCCAAGGTACTATGGAGTCATAACATTTGTCTCTAGTTCAGTTCCCCCATACTCCAGGATCTCATGTACTTTCTATAGATATTTAGGTGTATATAAGATTTTAGAAAAAAGAACATAGCACTGATATGAGAAAAGCATAAAAAAATCCCTGAAATTTTGTGAACTAGTTGGTTCTGTTACATGAAGATATGTATACATTATTAATTAGGAATGGAAAGCTTAATGACCTGTAAGGCTTAGACAAAAAGAAATAAGAATTTGTATTTGTTCTGTTATGGCAATAGAGGTTGGTGATTAAAAGGGTTAAAAATGATTTGGTACCAAGAAAACAAAAATTCTTTCTTTCTGAGTTATCCCTTGATGACTATTTTGATACATTTCATTAGAGATGATTTCTGTCTAAATGGACAACCATATGAAAATCTGATTAAAATTTTAAACAGAAGTTGATAATATATAGTCATTGGGAAGAAAGATGTGAAGAAAAACAATTATAGATGGGTTTTCAGGTCTTTCTCACTCTATTTTGCCTAATATGATACCTGCTTCTCTTTAGCTAGACTTGCTGACTTGTGTCTGAAATCTCATAAAGATTATCCAGCAAAGTGTAACATTACAGTTTCTGGGTTGACAGGGTGAGAGAGAAAACCTTTTTTTAATCTGTTAAACTGTTGTACTCCAACTCTTCCTCAACTCGTGGGGGTGTGGGCCATCTTGCTGAAACAGGAGCAAATGCTCCTTTGATCTAAATTGAAAGTCAGTGGGGAGCTGATGAACTCTCTGTACCTCCTGCTCAATTTTGCTGTGAACTTAAAACTGCTCCCCAAAAGTTTGCTAATTTAAAAAATCAAATACAATTTGAAAGGGAATGCAAAGGATGTGGAAGACCAGCTTTCTTTCCTGAAACCAGACCTACATTTGGATAAGGATCCAATTCAAGTCAACAAGGATCACTTGTCCTCTGCTTTCTTATTTTTTTATTTCTTATTTTTTTTCTCTAGAGAACTTTTGTACTTTGGCTGTCCAATATGCCTTCACAAGTTTTTTGTTTGTTTGTTGTCTTAAACATAATAATTCACAAATAACACATAATAATTCACATAACAGTCATATAGTCAGTGTGAATGATGCATAAAGGAAAAATAGCAGTTATGAAAAGACATTCCATTCACTTTCAGAAAAATGAAAATAGTTGTGTGTGCCATTGATAAAGCACACACTCACACACCCACAGTGAATAGCAATGTGAAATGCAGTTGTTAAGATTTATGTCTGACCATATCTAATTTCCTTTGACCTGCTGTTACGATTTTATTTTCTATTTTTACAGTAAGACAATCAGAGTGGTAAAATAAACACAGCATTCCATAAAAGAAATTTAAAGTCATTTGTATAAAATCTTAAAAATAAAAAAGAACTACAGGAATGCTTTACATCACATTTTTCCTTCTAAAACCTTAGCTACATTTTGAAATGCAGGGTAGTATGAAAAATAGCTTTTGGAGGTCTTTTTAATTATAGATCAATAAGTATGTCTGAGTGAAAAATCAATTATTAATTGATGTAAGCCTAAAAATTGGTATATTTTATAAAGTTGGTTTCTGTCTTCAGAGTGTTCCATGCTTTTGGATAACATATTAAGCAGATAACACAATTTTTTTCTAAACTACTTTTAATGCTTTACTATGTTTCAAAATGGTCACTATGTAAAGAATCACAAAGTTAGTTGAAAAACCTTGACACATAGATGTGAAATATGAACACTAAACAAAAAAGAAAGTATCAGGTAGGTATCAAACCAGCTGGTTTTTTAGAGCTTAAAAGTTAATATATGCCAGAGAAGAGTTGAGGCAAAATAGATGAAAATATTTCCCACTCTATCCAAGATGTTCTCATATAAAATCTAAAAATGATCTATCTTTGGTTAAGTATACTTCCTAAAAATATATTAGTCTTTTTCTCTTACACATGTAAGATAGAAATCAAGACATGAAACAATGCAGTAATAAAGGGCCATGCTTGGGAACATAAAAACAAGTATCAAAGAAGGAACAGCGTAAGCACATCTTAATTCACACTACGCAAGTGGCATCAACACTCAAAACTGCATGCAGAGTTCAAACAGACTTGCTTTTTAATCTCTCTTCAAATAGCAAAGTGGTGAAAGACCATCAAATATGAATAGACTGAAAATGAATCAGCAATAAAGCACAATTGTGACACACAATTAACCATTTGCAATTTTACACAACACAAGTCACACATAAATTGAACATAACGCACTTTTATTTAAAATAACTGCTTAAAGTACAGATTCTTTCAGCATCTGATTATTTGCACTAATTTAATATCTTTGAAAATCTGGATTTGTAATAAAGCCTCTCTACCAAAGATCTTTCCTCCATCTGTTTGACAGAGTAGTCATCTTTCTCCCTCTCTCCTGTTGACAGTGGCACAGAGACTGCAAACGCTGTGCACTCCAACTGCTACTCTCATGTGTGTGATGATGAAATCAAGGGTATATCCCAACAGATGAACAATATCATTTGAGTAGGAAAATTCTGTCAGGAGGAGGAGAGGACATATTTCCTTTTTTGATTCAGGACAGTGTCACAGAAGCAGGAAGCTTGGAGCTTATATAGCCAATTTGTTCCAAAAAGATAAAAATCCTATCTGCCTCCTGTTGGTTCACATCCCTCTTTAATTCAGTAGATTCTAAAACTCCAAGGAAGACTGGGAAGTCATGGTAGCCCATGCCTGTAACCTAATGTTCAGATATAAAGATAAGAGATTTGGGGTAAGTTCAAGGGGAGCCATTTCTACATAGTGATTTCAAAGTTAACCAGAGCTATGTAGCAAACCCTACCTCAAATAAACAGAAACAAAATATGCAAACAGAAAACAAATACCATGGAAAACACTTTAAAATCAGTTGCCCTAAAAAAAGGAAAGGAGAGAGAAACTCAGATTGTTTTCCCTATGTTATGGAAAAGGATAGCTAAATTCCAGTCAGTGTGACCTTTTCTAAGTCAATGCACATTATGTGGGATAAAAGAACAAATATCTAGAACACTGTGCTGTAGACTGAGTCATTCTTAAGTGTTTTGTTTTCTTTCAATTTTTACACTAGTCTTTTCTTTTACATGAAACTCTTTTTTCCAAAGGCAGAGGGGTAATGTGATAGAGAATAATAAAAGCATATCCTAAGTTGTATAAGGCACAGGGTCAGTCATTTCCAGGGAAATGTAGATATGTTAGATCTTGCTTCTGGCATGGAAGAGAATGGTTCAGTAGGAGAGACAAAGTAGAGAAATACATGGCCATAAGACAGCAGAAAATCAATGTCAAACAAGAAATAGGACACACTTAGAAAGTAAAAACACACCTGAAGCTCAAACCCAAAACAAAACACATGTCTGAATATGTAAGAAACACCATGTATAGCAGAGATGGGCATCCATCCATTTCAAGAGTGATTCTAAGTAAAAAAGTTGAAGTGATTTTGAACAATTGTGAGTAGCTTCATTTTCCTTATCCACTGAAATATAAATGAGTTTAAGAAATGAAAAGAACTACATTTAGTGATTATATGTTGAAAATACTTGAATAGAATATGGTTTTTATACATTTAGGTACCTATCCCAAGTGTTCCCACAATCAATGCATATACTCCATATGTTTAAAGCTTTGATAAATGTGAGTACATATTTAAATTATTTTAGCTGTTAGTTTCTTAACATATCTAATAGTATTTTAAA
Source organism: Cricetomys ansorgei (assembly GCA_026225945.1). NCBI lineage: Eukaryota > Metazoa > Chordata > Mammalia > Rodentia > Nesomyidae > Cricetomys > Cricetomys ansorgei. The sequence goes on from JAMJFZ010000199.1 coordinate 12,700,713, forward strand.
CTTTATGTGGATATTATTAGAAACATAGTTCATTTAGTATTATGCACTAGCCTTTTTTCAGGCATTTGCTACCAAACCTGAACACCATATATACAAAGATAGGCTATGGTCTCATCTATAATGAAAATATATTAGGTTTGTTTACAGTATATAATATTTAATATACAACTATCTTACTGGGAAATGAGGTATTTGCTTTGATAAATTACTTAAATAATAAAAGATCATGATCATCTTCTCTGTATATATTCATAAAGCAAGAAGACATATTAGTATAGATATATCAAACTTAATAAAATAAAATATCCTAATAATATTGTAAATTTTTTACATATTTTACTTTTTTGTTAGAAACAATTAAATAAAATGGCTAAGTCTAATTAAAAATAATGTTCAAAGCATGCCTGACTATCAGCAGTGGTATAACTAGTGTTTACAAAATAATAGTTATATGATTTTACATATATGTTTGTCATTCAATAACATCATGACTTCAGAATTATTGTTTTTCTTTTTTAGCTTTTGTTTTTTGCATTTCTGATATTTCCTACCTGTATAATGTGTACTTTGATTTTCATATTCCTCCTCAGTCTACTTCATGTACACTTTTAATCCACCTCCTCCAACTTTTACCTTCACCTAAGTAAAGCTGGGCTTTAGAGTCAATTACTTTTTAAAGTTCATAAAAATCAGTATGATCAAATTTATGTCAGCATTTAAAATAAAATGAATTTATATTTTAGGAATAACAAATAACCAATTAAAATCTTATTAGTAAATGTTTTAAAGATGATTGCTTGAAACTGTATTGAAATTAAAATATAGCAAAGACTACCAAAAAGATGTTTTAAAGTATTTGCTGTTAGCTTTTACTACAAGCTAATTAGAGGCTATTATTATTATTACTATTATAACTACTACTAATTGTAGGGATGTGTTTAAATATCAAATCAATTCCTATGCTGTGTATAGCATAGCAATTTTTAAATGGATTTAAGCTCTTTAGGACAGAAGACTGAATTATAAGATATTAGAAATAAATGAAAAAGGGAGGGAAACCCAGACAGAACAGTTAATTTAGCACACAGTTATTTTTGTGTTCCTTTAAACTCCAAGGGAAAGAAAATAATAAAACAGACATCTTATAAAATATAGCATAGTTATTATTCATCTGGACACACTGCTGTTTATTTAATATTTAAGAAACATTGGATGGTATTTTTTTATAGTGTCTTAATTAGGTTTACAAAAGATTCAGTCACATCAGTCTTTTAGGTAAATATTCTTCATATAGTTCCTTTTACTCACAGATGAAACATTTAGTAGCTAATTGTTACATGATATAATACTGTGTGGTCTAGAAATCTAGCTTTCTATTTAGTTAAGTAGGTAGAGGGGTTAGAGCTCAGACAATGTCTAGGAATGGCTGCCAAATAGACTATCAATCTCACATATCAATTGTCTCAATGAAGCTGTCGAGATAATGGAGGTTCAAAATGGTGTCTGCTGATACCAGACAACACTGGCTTTTTGTTATAAGACATTTAAAATTGCAGTCAGCCAATATCATCAGAGGCATGATCAGAGACTGTCAGGGAAATCCAAAATCACTCCTTTAAAAGCAATGCCTGATCTTCCTAAGGATGAAAAATTAGACAAAGACACAGAGTTCTGCACCATTGAACATGGAAACAAGGTCATTTGATATCACTTTCTCATTTGTTTGTGTGAAATCATTATTTTTAGTTCCACACACTTTAATGATGTTCACCAAGAGAGTTATTGCAGTTTAATCAGTGGTGCTATCCTTAAGCAAACGATCAGTTGAGACTGTCTAGCATATTTTAAATGCATGTGCATATACATATCCACACATACACTCTCATATATACACTACTTTGGGCCCTGTCAATGGCCATCCTGAAATTGTTTGAGGCTCATGGGCTTTGTATGTTGGCTGGCTTTTGTCCAGCACTTAAAAGAGAGCTCAGTCATTAATAGAATCCCCATCTGCTGAGAGGAGAGCCTTTGTGTTGCTTCCAGTTGCAACTACAGGATCCGATATTAAGTAAAAGTTACAATGGACAGACTATAAAAGAGCATCCATATGGCACAGACACTATGAATTGTGTTAAATTAGTTTCTGCTGGAAGTCTTTCTTTGCATATCTTTACTCATGCTATCAAGTCCATCAAGGCCTTAGGCTTATGTTCTTTAAACAGAGACATTTTTCTACTTATCAACTTACAAATTCTTTACTGGAAAAATCGTGACAGCACATTCTTTGAAGACATCAGTAGGGTAGTTGTAACAGAATATTGTTTGATCGCAATATAAAACCTGTTTTTTGTCAGTTAATAATGCTTGCTATGAAAGATGAAAGTAATAAATATGACAAAATAATAATTAGTGCAATTAGCAACTTGAACTGAATTACTTAGCAGTGTTTCCCTAAATACGCTTTACTTTTGAATTCCAAGGGAATTTTAAAGCTTTGCATTTATGCTTTATTGTGTTTCTAATTTTTAAGGTTTTCTTTCTTTTCCCAATCTAATTCAATGCAGGATATTAACTTCATGAAAAAAAAAAAAGCAACTGCTTTGTGGGAGGTACAGTTTGCAATATTAAGAATATAGGTGTTTGAAAGATATAATCTGAGCAGAGCATAGTCTATGTGTACAGCAAGACTGTTTAATTAGAAATCTATATTGCATAATCTGAAAGAAACTAATGCTAGCCCTGAAACCAGGAGAGATATGACACTGTAATGTGAGCATTACATCCACAATATAGAAGTGATTTCTAACTTGTGAATTTATAGCTATATAAGTTCAAGAGTATTTACATACACTTATTTATATTTGTAATTTTGTCTTAATTATGAGTATGTCCATTACATCAGAAACTCTCAAAGTGTAAAAAAAAAAAAAAAAAGGCTGCTGTACATGACACATTAACTCTCCAACTTGTTTCACAGTATGTGCTGCATGCTTGCCTGTGACTTTACAGTCTCAGTGAAACTTTGCATTCTGTTGCAGGTGAAGTATTACAACTTCATGAATCATTCACTTCATTTAAAGATGTTAATACAGTCATCTAAAGCTCAGACTAGGAATGATAATAGCTGCTGTTCATTTGCTTTTTGTTGTTTGTTTGTTTGTTTGTTTGTTTGCTTTTTGTCCCTTGATCATGCTCTCTAAAAAACCCCTTTAACTCTTCAGATACTCTCTCATGGTATTATCTATTTGCTTTGTAGCATTCTGATTGTGGCTGCTGGAATAATTAATTACTTGTCTTTTACATTTTAAATCAACTCATCAGGCTTAGTGTTTTTTTTTACATTAATATATTTTCTTTTACTTTAAAATGTTTAATATAACATATTTATGAAACAAGTTTAAACTGTTATATATTGGTATTTTTCAGTTTTCCTTTGCATAACTGTTTTCACTATGATATTATAGTGACCTGAGGAAAAAGAATAATAATCAGAATTATTAGAGTATTTATTCTATGCAAAATATTGTGACAACTACATTTTTATATTCCTAAATCACTTTTTCATTTGTGGTCAAATTGCTAATCTTATTTGAGATTATTAATATGTTTCAACAACTTTAAAGTTACACACTCCATTTTTACTTAGTGTGTTGCCTCAGAAAATAGTAACTAAAACATTTTCCATTATCTTAAGCTACATATGGGCATTTTGCCTGCTATTATTATCATTTTAACTAAGATCACCAATAAAATAAATTGCTTGGAACAGAGGAAGCAGCTTTAGATCATTTGTTAATGATGGCTAAGCAAAAGAGTTCAATAAGGTGAACTGAAAATACTGAGGTAAAATATTCTGGAATGAATTAAAACGAAATGTTCATTTAAGATGGTCATTTTAAAAAATGAAATAACAAGTCAATACTTTACCTAATGATTGTGATTTCTTGATGCAAACCTAAAACTCTGATTCTAAAGATGCATAGTATGCAACGATAAAAAGTATTAACATGACAATCAAGAAAATACGTGATTGCAAAATGCATATAAATATGAGTCATAAATATATGAAATTCAAAAGAAATTGAGTAATCTGAACAAAAGGCAATAATACTCTGTAGAAATTATGTATGTAGCACTGTATTTAAAATAAATTAAAATACTTATGAGTAAAGGAACGGAGACTCACAACTGACCAAAGTATAGATAATAAAAAATGTTCAGTCCTCAGGGAATATATATACTTTACTGCCCCCTAAAGTCCTACCATGTTCAGTCCTCAAGGAATATATATACTTTACTGCCCTCTACAGGCTCAAGGATCATTGGCGAAGGAAAGAGGTAAGAGCTAAATGTGGTAGATGACTACAAGAAAACATTCTAGATGAGTCAGGGCAGCTGCAAGAGTGAATTCACAATAATTCTGACAGCATTCAGGAAACCAGTGCAAGACCATACCAGACAAAATCAAACTGTTAGCTGTTGGAAGAAGGAGAGACTATTTTTTTTTTTCTAAGAGTGGTAAGTTTACCCTGTTTCAGTGGAAGATATATATGCAAGAGACCTGGGGCATCATAAATTGGTTAAAAAAAAAAGATGCAAAGTTGTGTAGGTAGGCAAGGATGAATGGATCTGGGAAGACTTGGGGTATGAATATAATCAGAACACACAGTATAAAATTAAAAATTCAAGTTTTCCTTATACATAATTATATCTATTTAACATACCTACTTACTAATATATCAAATGTTTCACAGTAGAAAGCTCAAAGGTAACCATTTTATCCTTGGAAAACAATGACATGGTCAATAATCTGCGAAATACTAGGTAGCTTTAAATATTAAGATTTATCTTGGCAGGGCGGTGGTTGTGCATGCCTTTAATCCCAGCACTCAAGAGCCTGAGGGAGTGGCAGGCAGATCTCTGTGAGTTGAGGCTAACCTGGTCTATAGAGTGAGTTCCATGACAGCCAGAGGACAACATAGAAACACTGTAACGAAAAACAAAACAAAGCAAGTTTTATTTCCTAAATGTTCATTGTATACAAAAATAAAAGTATAGTAAATCAAATCTACTGCTAAAAGGCAATTTCCAAAATTGGGACAAACTAGTTTTGTTTTTCTTGTTTTTTTTCCATCTGAGAGTCATCTCCTAGATTGATAAATGAGAAAATTTCTATGGAATCTTAAAGAACTAATATTTTAAAAGCCTGTTTGAAACACCAAAGACAGTTGGTTTGAAAGAAGTGTTACTCTCTGTTTGTAAAATCGCCTCGAACAGCAACAGTGAATTGAAGACATTAGTACATGTGGGACAAAACAAGGCATTAAAACAAACCAACAAAAATAAACGAAGCACATTAACAACACTAATGTGGTTTTGTAGCCTTTCGAGGACTTCAGGAAGTTTCCTCCTTCAATACAAGCTGTTCCTTTTCTTCTTTATAGTTAAACGTCCATTCACAGCTGTTGCTGTTCTAATGGTATTATGATACCATCTCACGGGAAGGAGATGAAAGGTCAAAACACTTGGCTTGTTATTGGAAGTAGTAAGTACCAACCAACATTTTGCCACTTACCGGGTATAAAAAAATGGGGACAAATAACCTGAAATCCTCTGAGTCTTGGAATTTTAATCTTTTTAGTAGATGCTAAATGTTTAACAAAAATATCTAGTGTTCTAAGAATTATAGAAATCAGTGCTTGGTGTACACATTGAGGCTGCCACATGTTAAGATAATACTTTATATTATTAAGTAATGGAGTGTGATGCGAAAGGGTGCAGAATATAAATGATATTTCAAGTTGGAAAGGAAGGAAGCATTGCTCTCTAATTTAAAGCTGAAGTCATATAGACTTGCCAGAGAGAGACTGAACTAGTGAAGCATTTCGCTCCAAAATTGAGTGCTTTGGACTGCATATAAGTACTTTAAAACTCTTCTAAATAAATGCTTCCCTATCATCCAGTTCATTGGATGGATCCCTGGTGAAATGACACTTCACATTAATAGCTAAATTATTGACCGCTGTTAATGTGTTCTTAAACACAAAATGGATTTGAAGATTTTTAAAATAACATTGTTAGGATGTAATTTAAATAAAATGCCACTTTAAAGACATCAGCTCTGTGCACAAAAGAGAAATATAACAAACTCTATTCATTTGTTCACTTATGAAGTTGTCATAAGTGAACGCTGTAGAAGATTCTGTACTAGGATCTCTGAATATCACCACCATATTATAAGAAACAAAATGAGATATTCTATGGAAGATGTACAAGTTCACCTTGAGGACCAGAAATCAGTACTGCTATTTTTGCTGTGAAGCAACAGGGAATGTTCTCCAAAACATTCATACAAGTGTACACAAAAATTTCAGAAATATTTTTTATTAATAATTTAAATAATTTGAGTATTAAACAACTTAGTTATTTTGTATTAAAACACTTAATTCTGGTAATGAATAAAAGAAAAAAATGTTAATGAGTTACTGGCTAGAGACATGGATCAATACTTCCTGCATATAATACTTAATCTTGATTTTCATCTTGAGATTTAGGAATGATATGAGAATAAACTCTGGCAGATTGTGTGAGGGAGTTTCTAGTGGGATAATTGAGTGAGAAGACATACCATATTTATGAAACAGACTATTCCATTAACTAAGAGCCAAGACTAGTCCGAGGTAGAAGTAAGCTGAGAGCAAGCATTCATTGCTCTCTGCTTCCTTAGGGTGGATCCAGTTTGACAAGATATCATACATTCCTGCTAACATACTTCCCAGCCAGAGTAGACTTCAGCTTCAAATTGTGAGCCGAAATGAATAATCCTTCCTTACATTGCTTTTTATTGAGTATTCTATCAAGTATTATATCAGGATTAACAAGCAACTATGAGGAACTTGGTCTCCATAACCCATTTAAATGGCTTGGCTAGGTGTCACATACTAGTAATTCCATCACTAGGTAGACACAGGTGAAACCCTGTAGCTTATTTGGTAGTAACCCTAGATAATATGTGATGCCAGTGAGAAATCCTGTCTCAAAAACAAAGTACATAGTGCTGCTGAGGAAGAACGCTAGAGATTGAGCTCTGACTCCACATATGCCCATACATATATATTCACAGTCATGTACAGGCATATACATAAATATATACATACTTATGTATCTGTACACATATGTATATACACTTCTATATTCACATGTAGGTGTTGATTCTAGGCAAAGCCTTTTATTCTTTGGCTAATTAAATCACAGTTTCTTAGTCCTGGAGCCCGGTATTGAGTGTTTCATCCTCTTTACAATCTAGTCCTAACTATAGAACTGGAAGGCTTCAGCCTCAGTCTCTGTAAAATCTTGAACATTTAAATCTCTGTACAATCTAAAACATTTAAGCTTACTCAGATTTTTTGCTATGCCCCTTATAAAATAGAGTACAAATATGCAGAGCTGTACTGTGTGCTTGCTAAGTTTTCCTTTACTGATTAGGTGTTCCAGTTTCATTGAACTAATCCTCCATTTCTTTCTGAGGAACCAGGGAAACAGCTCATTTAATTTGATGGGAACAACACTTCAGTCTTGTTCTGTTTACCATTTCTTAACCTCACTGTGAATTCCTGGCCCTGTATCTGACATCCACATGACAAGTATTCATTTGGAAATTAATCCACTGGAACCAATTTGTATCAGATATGAGGCCCTTGGAGTTACTAGCCAGATCATTGGACTGGGACGAATGTCTACCTTCAACATCATTGTCAGCCATGTGAAATACCCTAGGCATCTACTTATATACATTATTTATTTTTTCTTCCTTTCCATGTGAAATTAGATATCTATAATACTTGATAGGTATAGTTTCCTTATTTCTATAATAGCCTTGGGAAGTAGGATGATTTTAGGCATTGAGACATTGTTTTACATACCTCCTTTAATGTTAATGCAGTATTTAATCAATATTTCTTCTATACTTTTGATTATGGATTAAGAAGCTTCTTTCAATACTGTATTAAGGGCACAAGTATTAAAACACAGTGAGGTTGAAATTATATCGCACCTTTGCAGGAATATGTGTGTTAAGAAGACTTTGCAGTCATATTGGGGAAACAGTACTTCTCTTGACACAGATAATTAATGCATAAGCAACTTAACCCAATAAAAGAAATGCTTTCCATCAATCCATCGAATATTTCACTGGAAGAGCTATCTTTTTTCATTTCTTTTCATCCAGACTTTACAAACCAATTTTATTTATCACAAAATAGTTGTAATATTTATTATATTGACTATTTTCAATGACTGCTTCAAAATAATATTGATATCCATGCAAAAGAGCTTGTCTTTGGTTAGCTGTGCTGGGCATGATCATAGCTGTCTTGAAACAGAGCAGCTGAAATAACCCAGATGAGATTCTTACAAAATCAGGACAATTAATATTAAAAAATAGAGCTTACAGGACTCCTGAGACTCAGGAAACCTATATAAAAATCTCCATAGATATTTAGATGCCCCATTCATTCCTACAATTATAGCCAATTGATTGGTGAGGTATTTCTGTTTGGTGTGGCTGTCTAAATTAGATGGAGCTATTTGTGAGTTTCCAATACTCTGGTAATTAACAACTACAAAATCAGCAATAATAATAATTACAATCAAAAACCTAATTGTTTCACCCATCTGGATTGAGACTTGAATAAAAACCTTTCTTTGGTCTTTGTCTTCTCTGTTGGGAGCAAATATGTGTTTATCATGTATACCTAGGAAAAGTTAGATAATGTTACCATATATCAACAAGTTAAATATCTGTATAGTGATCTATAACAATGTCAATTATGTGTTGAAAAAGAGAGATATGCTTGCTAGAATAATGTACAATTAAATTAGCACCCATATTTCATGTTATTTTACTTTGTTGTTGCCCATTTTAAATGATACGTGAAACAGAAAGCTCGGGATTTTTTTGTCTTAACTAATAATAAATGTGAATCATCACATTGTGACACACATTGGCATAATTAGTTACTGCTTTTAGCCTTAGCCAGAATTTTATTAAGATGCTCAAAAGAGGATTTATCCTGTATCTTTAAGCAAAATGTTTTAAAGCCTTGGAGCCCTTGAAACAGAAATGCCTTCGATTTAGCATAACAGCCTGTGATGTACTGCTGAAAGTCATGTGCTTACTCTCAGCACAGGAGCACGTAGGCAATAAAAAATCTGTAAGCATGTTTGTAAAACACAAATTCTTACACCATTTTTTGTGGTCTCCACTTGTGGTGTAGATGGAATGCATTCTTGAATAGCAAAATGAAGTGAAGGGAAACCATTGTTACATCATTCTTCATCTGGGCCACAGAAACCATTGCTTATTGCATAAGGGCCAAAGTATTACTCTTCTGCACAAACATATTTTAAATAATTCATTAGAAAACAATTAAATATAAAGCTTGGTAAATGGAAATATTGAAAGGAAACTAAAGCATTGTGTGTAGAATTAACATTACAGTCAGGCATACCTGACCTAGAATATCTAAAATGCAAACTTACTTTAAACTCTTTTTTCAAGTTGCTCAATAATTCCATCTGGCACCATTCAAGTGGTTTTTTAGGATAATGTAAAATTTTGTTCTAAACACCTGTCCTGAGCATTTGACAACTTTTACTTGATTTATAAAGCTACTCCTTTAGGATCAATATGACAATTTCAAAAACCAATTCAGCTCAAGAAATAATTTTATGTTTTATAACTGTGTGTATTATAACTGTGAAATTGATAAAACATATATGAATGCTAATTTTCTTAAAAAGTTAGCTACAAGAAGGTGATATAAAAGCATACTGCTGAAATGGCACAGAAAAATCTTTTCTAAAATACACAAATCAGCATCCTTATCCTTAATGTTAATTCTTTACAAATGAGGAAACTTCAAAACAGAGCAAAGGTTTGACTTTCTTCCAGCTTAGTGTTAAATGATGCCATGGGAGAGATTTATAATTATTATTAATTATTATTATCATTATTAGGAACTCATCATTTATAAAGATCCTAGTGCTCACAGTCTTGCTGTGACAGAAGTGTTCCTTTAAAGGAGCATCTATAAGGCATTAATGTTTCTGTGTAGACTTTGCTAAATAATTCATATGTAAATACTTAAGTATAAATTGTGAAAGATAATTGTAATATAATAATGTCCTGTTTTGTGTTTAGGCCAATATTTTGGATTTTTCAAATGCTTAGTTCATTCATTTAACTATACCATCCATGTTTTTTCATTTACAATAAGCACAATGAATACACAAACACACACACACACACACACACACACACACAAAGCAGAGAAAGCTACTGAAATAAATGACCTTAAAGTATACTAGAGAATAAGGTTAAACACAAAAGACACTTTCAAGATGAAAATGTTAACTGCAATTATTATCTTGAATGTACAATCCTCAAGTTTGGTTATTAAAATAAAGGAATTGAGTAATATTCATAGAAGTTTAGCATCTGCATAGGATACATTTATTGCTATATAATTCTATATAGTGGCAATATATTATAGTATATTTAATGTAACCAAATATCTTTTAATTATCCCCAAGAATGATTTATCCTCTTCTGTAAACCTGATTTATGTTTATTGATAGTCATATTTTAAGTATTTTATACTGACTATTAATCCTGACTGCAAATTAGAGAAAATGGATATCACTTTTATATTTATTTTTGAAAATATTGAAAGTAAAAATAGTGTTGAAAATGCAACATTGTAGACAATGTTTCAAACATGACTCCACCTAAATAAAACCACGAAAATGCAAAATACTTAATGGGTGTTATTGTTAAATAACATGAATATGAAGCCAATTAAATTATAATATTTTTGTGCATTTCTATTCAGAATATTGTCAATAATATAATTATAATTAACTTCATAAACCAGCTCCACATTAAAATTATATTGATCCATGAGTCTCTATGATGATGTAAGATTGTTTATGAATTATATTATTCCTTATCATGTTAAATTTCAATGAAATGATGTTGGAAATTTAGACTAAATTATTACAGAGCTATTAGAGATATTTAAAAGGGGGAATAGTAAAAAATGAAGGAGAGAAGCACTGAAGACATATAAACATGAAGTATGAAGCTAGGTTTGAGAGCTGCAGGCATATATTATCAGTACACAACAAGAGAAAGGATGTATTTTGTAAAATAGTGTCAAAGAAGCAAATTAATTTTAAGGTGACAGAGCAATATTTCATAATGTCAATTAATGGAAGCCAAATCATTTATGCTACTTTTCTCTAAGAGATCCAAAGAATGGCACTATCTTCCCTGTGCAAAAATTTTCTGAGACTGTGAGGAGACCATGAGTGCTCCTATCACAAAAGTACATTGTCAGAGTTACATGTCTTGGACTCAAAACTGGGTCATAATCTCTTAGCTTTTTTTTTTACTTTTTCACAACTATGTGACTTTTTGAATATAATTATATGATCAATACAATATGTTATCTAGATTTTAAAATATTCCTAAAGGAATTGGAGTTATACCTACTAGTTTTCTGAACATAATTATGATTCTGGACATGCTAATGTGTTCTAAATGTTCTAAAAGTGAAGAGACACTAAAAATGAAGTGACTCAGTCATTACTGGGCTTTTACAATCTTCTTAGGGGTCCAGATACTCAAATATGACTACAATGAACATAGTATTTTTCATCAAGAAAAAGATTAATTGCCTTCCTATATCACCTTAGTCCATAGATGATGTTCTTCTGCCATATTTTCTAGTATTTTTGTCATTCATATATCTAGAAAGCTAAAGAAAACGCATTAACTCCATGGCATATGCCTCATAAATATAAAATGGCAATTTTGGCCTTTAATCTTAAAACATATTGCACATAAGCAATTCTCCTAATGGAATTTCATTACTTAACAGTTCTGAAAAAGTAACATATTAAAAAGAAATAATTACTTTAATTCATAACAATATTTTACATTAAATAAGAAAATCTTTCTTTTACATTTTATAAGTAGGAAGATGACTTTGAGTCTCAACTTTAGGAAGAATTATAAATAGCTTTCTACTTCATTTAACCTATAACTGAATGTTCTCATTAGAAAATTTCGACATGTAAATCTGGATCCAAGAAATCAAAAGTAGGAAGACTGGGCTGCAGCATTAGCTGAATAATAAGCCCCAATTCCTGAATAAAAATGATAAAGAGAAAGGAAGAATAAAAGGAATACTTTCAAATTGAAAATAAATTACTAGGTTATTGATACATATTATAATTATTTAAGTATCAATTAAGATTATAGGAGCAATCAAATGTCCCACAATTCATGACAGATTGACTAATGAATATTTCAGACAAATGTATTACCTTCAAATTTTGGAGTTCAATAAGTTAAAAGTATTAAGAAACATTCACATTTTGGTAAATCATTTCAAACTTTCAATGTTTTATAGATAGGTTAAAGATTACCAAACAGCAGAAAATTTTGTAAATCACAAAGATGATAAGTTAAATTATTGTCAGCCACAATTTCAATCTCAAATCAGCTCATTAGCATATTACATGTGATTAAAATTGAGTTGCATGTTTCATGGTTGCCAATCTATAGTCTTTGTTATATTGGTTTGAGATTATATATAGATATAATATATGTAATTATAAACAATACATACTAATTTATTATATATAATGTTATGTATAAATTATACAATAGCAAACTAGTATTTATATACATCAGGAAATTATATTTATATATATATCTGTCTATATATAAATATATATATATATATATATATATATATATATATCCGCAAAATAAAACATATGGATACACAGTTTAATGAATTTTGTTTCACTCTTGTCTTCTGACATCATTTTTAATCAGTCTATTCTGTTTAGTTATCTCAAGCCATCAGACTTCAGAATCTGCATATTCAATTAGTGAAATAAGAGCGTATCATTTCCTCATAGTTTAGTCTAGTAAAATCTTGAAACTATGAAGAAACCACAATTGCACCTCCTCTTTTTTCCAATTGAATTGTACATTATTTTCTCACTACTTTAAATCAAAGTGAGGATCACCATCCATCTTCAACCCTACTATTGTATTGACAGATCACATTTTCCCACAAAACATTATTTACATGGTTTAAGATAACAAGGTTCTCCTAAATATCACCTCTATGGAAGAATATATATCCTGTGTGCAGTAATATACGCAAGCACGCCCTCAGGTCTCTCTGAGTGCAAGAGCCAGAGAAAGTTTATATAGATAACTCAGACAAAGATTACTGTTATAGAGTTGCTCATGGCATGTGGTTTTATTCTTTATTATGGCAAAAGCATTTGGGAATGCTTTAAGAAAAACAGGCAAAAATGACATATTATATGAATAAATAAAATTTAAAAATAAAAAATAAGATAAAAATTAATTGCTGAGTTGTATGCAGGTGCTTACTTTAAAAATAGAGTTAAAATAAGAGCTCAAAAATTTTTAAATTTGTATATGTACATGATTTTCAAATGGACATTACTGTATAGTTATCAACAGCCCTGTGTGTGAATGAATCTTATGTCCACTATATATCATCTTCAGGACTCAGTGGGGAGAAAATTCCCTCAGACAGGATGCGGACTCAGCAAAACAGTCAGAGCCTGCTTAGCTATTAACTGGGTCACGTTAACATGAACAAGTACTTTTAGCACTCAGGGACCCTGGCTCAGCAGTTTTATTTTTGTTTTTAGATAATGCTAAATTAAGTGAAATCTCTAGAATCTTAGAGGATAATATAAAAAAATTATACTTCAAAGTGACATTTAACTTTAAATATTATCATTTGTATAGAAACCAAATTTTCTCTTAATACAGAAATACACTAAACATGGAACCAATCAAATTAGAGTGACATTATATGATCTGAGCAGCGAATAATCTTCATAAGAATGCAGACTTCCAGCTCTAGTAATAATATAAAAATCATTGCATTTGTGTTTTTCATTTCATAACTGTTTTCCTGATAGGTATAACATAACAAGTAGTAAAAATAATAGATCTTGATGAATAGTACTTTGAAATGATAAATACATAGATGAATATGTTATTATATACAATTTTTGAAAATGATCCTCAATGGGATACAATTTTAAAAAATAGGTGATAAGAAATTTTGCCATTTTGTAGTTTGCAACTCTGAAATGAAAAAAAAAAGTGATTAAAAATATTAAGCCTGTTTAAGATAAAATTTGCAAGTTAAGAAACTTATCATTAGCTAGATGTTTTTTTCTGATGAAACAATGGCAGACTTACTCTTTTAGGAATAATAAATGAATATATTAATAAATGAATATAAAATCATATTATTAAATAGTAACTTATATAATAATAAATTAAAAATGCCTAGACAATTTTTCTCTCAACTGGAGAGTTAAAGAAAGTTTATCACAGTTGGAGACGATACAAGGAATCTCCATCACTGTGATTCAGGTACAATTAGGAATTTAAAAAATGGTAAAATTAACAAATAAATTGGTTCATACCACTGTTCAAATTTACCTTTATGTGTGAAGGTTATGGCAGGCTTTGGGGACATAAGAGATAAACTCAGTTCTCAGGAATAGCTTGAGACCATCAGGAGAATAAATTTGATTCTCTTCAAGTTGTAATCTTTGAGTGCTGAACTTTTTGTGTGCTGCTGTGATTCTAGGCTTTATTTCTTGTTGCAATTCTCTTTTGATTCATCAAAACAATGAAATTCAGAGAGAAGTAGTTAAACTCATAACTCTAAAGTAGTGCTCTGAGAGAACTGATTGGTAGTCTAGCCCTATTTTTATGTACCCTCTAATTGGAGAAAAGAATTTTATTCTCAGAGTCTAGGGGGCATTATGCAAATAAGAATTTATCTTCACAATGGAGTTTTGTGATTTCTTTTAGTGTAACCTAAGCAGGCTCCTTAAGAGACAGAGGGTTTAGTAACCCCACTTCTCCAGTGCTACTACAAAGGACCAAGAGAAAAGATTGCTTTCCAAGCAGAGTCATGAATAAGCAATTTTAGTGGTCCTCTAATGAGGCAATCCGTAATAGTTTTCCTAAATGAATTATTTCTCCAGCCATTGGACAAAAACATGATCTCACAGACTGTTTTAAGGAGAAGCACACACTTGCAAACACATGAACACAGGCACACACAATATATTCATTCACAAACACACATACACTCAGAAATACTCATTCCTTGTTCTAAAAGAAAGTAAGTATATAGATGATATGATCAATGCATGAAGTCATTTTGAATAAAAAATAAAAAAATCAAAACTCATAGGCCATATATGCTATCAAGACCTTTGCTCAATGTGAACCTCAAAAAGTTACAGTTGTCTTAATATTTTATAAATATATATGTAAATATTATGATTAATTTAAAAATCTTCTTTTTGTAATTATATTACAAAGATTATATTCAGATAATAGTGTATGGCTTTATTTTTAAACCATGATCTCAATTTATTTGTGTAATACATATATATTTTCCCATAGGCAAATATAGAAATAAAGATACTCAAATCCTTCTGATTGAGTAAAATAAAATACATTACCTTGACTATTTACTGTATAAGCTGAGAGTGTTTTCTGTTTTTAATATTTCTCTTACATGAACTGCAAATGTTAGGATTAGAACTTAATGATCATTTTTGCAACTCATGTCAAATAATCACTGAATAAAAAAGAAAAAAAAAGAAGGATGATATATTAGCAATCTCAGGACTCAGTTTGTTTCCAATATTATTAAATATGAGCTTACTAATTGCTATGAAAATGACTTCTAAAGAAATATGTTATGGTCCTTTTGAAGCACCAGAACCAGTATCAGAGGACTGTTCTCAGTTATTTGTATTTCAATACACATGTTAGATGTTGCTTTGCATGTCCTAAACTCAGGAATTTCTACTCTACCGTCACCTAAGCATGCAATCAACATTGTGCTCACCTGTTTCTCCAGTGAATCAGAATAGCAAGCTCCATTTTCAAACACAGTAACAGAGTCTTAATAGCGAATAGAGAATATTGAATTCAACTATTCAAAGCTATCCCATAGATTGTATGTGGAGAAATACACTTCAAATTTCAATTTATATACATAAAATAAGCATTATTTTTGCAGAAATATTTCACGCTTTTCTAAAATGAAGTCCTTCAATGAGATAAATCCAAGTCACCTGCCTTCCTCTGCACATTTCCTGCTACCTTTCAGCCTTGTGCTGTTTCAACATAGCATACTTAATGGTGACTTCTTTGGTTGTACTGACACTGCTGGCTAAGCTATGAGCACATATTGTTGTGGGTCTATAAATTAATAAGGCATTTTAGAATTTTTCATAATATTAAAAAAGGAATTATTATATGACCCAAATTCATCCCCTTACCAAGAACATATTCAAAGTCAATGAAATCAGTGTGTTATAAAGATAGCTGTTCACTCACAATCATTGTGGCCAGGAAATAGAAAGACCTAAGTGTCTATCAGTTGATGAATGGATAAAGAAAATGTTATGGATACACAAAACAAAACATTGTTCAGCCATAAAAGGATGAAACCCTATCATTTGTGACAACATGAATGAAAGCTAGAGATCATTGTATGAAATCTACCAGCCACAGAATGACAAGTGGCAGCATGTGATTCAATTTTGTGTGTGCAGGATGGACACTAACAACTGTGAAAGTAGGGGCAGAGAGCGATAGTGAAACATTGATGAATGAGTACAAGGTTAATTAGATCAGAGCAAGAAATCCAAATGTGCTGTTAAACAGCTTGTGACTATAGATAACGATGACATGTTATACTTTCCAAATGTATGAATAAAATAAAAATTTTCAAAGTTTAACCATGAATAGGTGATAAAATCTATAAGAAGTTAAATATGTTTACCTCTACTTACACATTACAGAATGTGTATAAGTATCAAAACGTCAGTACAATTTTGTGTGGTTTTGTATCAATTGAAAAAAAAGTGCAATTTAAAATTTGTCAGAAGGCAGAAGGAATCTGAAATTTCTATTGTTGTCTTCAATGTTAATTACCAGTTCCTGGGACAAGTCCCTGCATATCTCTATTTGATAATAGCTAAGTTATTCAAGTTCCCAAATTATCCCAGTCTCTCAGTTGTCTATTTATCACAAGGTAAACAGAAAGAGCATGAGAGACATAGCTAAGAAAGTACTTTAAATCTATGATGTTTAGGTAAGTTGGGCCTTTCTCAAAGTGGCATCATGGTTTTTTGTGCATGTAGAGCTGTCTTAGAGGTAAAAGAGAGTTAAAGCATGTTTTGAACCCCAGATTTCTCACCCTGAGAGCAGAAGGTGTTCCTCTGCTCCACTTTCTTACTCTGACAAACCCCAGCTACACAGCTAGCAAAGCTCCCCAGGTACTGATATGCCTTAGGTATGTCATGCCTTAGGTCGCATAGTCATTGATAAGATCCTGCCTTTCCAAGGCATATACCCTGGTTGCTTTTTATTTACCTCCCCCTTCCTCTTTTGAGAGCTCTTCCCCTCTCAGCTCTTGAAATCTCCACATATGCAAAGGATACTTCCTCAATACTCTGGCCCAGGCCAATGATATGCTACCACCCATGCCTAATTGTGAGTCCCTACAAGCAAATGGAGCTCCCCTAGTATCACTGACCTAGCCAATATCATACCATAACATAAGGCATCCCCCCCCCTCTAATATATATGTATTATTCCCCTTGCATCAGTAAATTGAGCTGTTCGCTGACACTGCCTCCTGAAAAAGCTGCTTCTTGTCACTCTCAGCCTATGCCCAATATCCTCTTGCCATGGACAGTTCCTGGCTGAGTCTCCCTTCTTAAGGCTGGGTCAGTGTGCAATGGATTGGTTTCCCAAGGAAGGGACCAGAAAACAGGAACCCACATGCCCACTCGTTAATTACAGAAAGATTCAGCACCAGACTATCTACACATACTATCTTGATACCCTAGAAACACTTTGAACTTCATCTACCTACTAATGAATTATTATCATCACTATCTGGGTTTCTCCCATTCAGTTATTTTCTAAGTTAAAGTTAATCCTTCCATTTCTTTGGTATCCTTTCCAAATGTTAGAAATGTCTTTGATATGAGGTTGGTTCATTTTAGTAAGCATGAACATATTTAGCTACACTAATTGAGCAGCAACTTTGTTTCAGCTTTTTCACATACATATTTCTGAAAGCCTAATGATGGTTCTTATTAGCAAAATTGTACAGAGCAGAAATTTTAAATCCAGTTATGCAACATATACAATGACTTCAAAAGACTGATCCTATTTATTTCAAGCTGTTTAAATTACATTTAATCACTTACATAACACACTTGATAATCTTAAAAAGCAAAAGTAAGCCTATCAACTCTGCTATATATTTACTCTCATCCTCCTTTGCATATTCTTTCTCCGCAGTAAACAAAATTCATTTTTATACATGCATATGATGAGTTTTTACACATTTTTGAGACTATAATATAATTACATTCTTTCCTTCTTCCCTTTCCTTTCCCTGATCCCTTCAATGTACCCCTATCCTTTCTTTCAAGATCTATGGCCTATTTCTTTATAATTGTTGTTATATATATATAAATGTATTTATATATATATACATATATACTTGTGTGTATGTGAGCGCACATGTGCTCAGACAATGTAATGTTAAGTGTACAAGTATATTTTCAGGACTGACCATTTGTTATGGATAACCTGGGGAAGACTAATGTTCTTATCATTCTTTAATTGCCCATAGTTGTCTAGCATTGGGGTCTCAGTGTGCTTCAACTTTCTGTGTTAGCAGGGTTATTAGTGTTGTTCTCATTCAACTCTTGTTTAGTCAGTCATATTGTATGATTGTAGCCTTGGACATTCCTAGGAGAAACAATCTTAAAAATAATCCCTGTTACTCTGGCTCTTCTAGAATTTCCACCACATTTCCCACAGTGATTCTTGAGACTTAGGTAGTTGTGGTGTAGTCTTTTCAGTTGGGCCTGGGCTTAATAACTCTGTATTTTATCATTGGGTTTTTCTTTAATGGTGTCTCTCTGCTGCAAAGAGAAGCTTCTTTGATAAGATTGAGAAGTATATATTTGTCTGTGGGTATAAGGACAAATATTTAGACCATAGTAAGAAAACATTCTGATTTAGTTAAATGGCTGTAGTTTCTTTCTAAGGTCCATGGTTTCACTAGACCTTGGTCAGTTGGCTAACATTTCTAGTACCAAGTATATTTCCCTCTTGTTTAGCAGGCCTTATAACCAATTAGACATCTATTGGTTACTACCAATATATGAATGGCACTACTACACCTGTAGGGCAATGTGCCACGCTGATAGTTGTTGTCTTTCCTAGCTGTCATTCTGGGTTGGACTCTCAGTAAATTCTCTCCTTTGGAAGCTTGTATGATACCTTCTGGTACTGTAAAACTAATCTTGGGGAGAAGGCTTTCAAGTCAGAATTTTAGTCATTATCCATCACATTACCTTCTCTCAACCCTCCTCCATTTCCTGATAAATAGTTATTCTTCTAAAGTTCCCCACATGATTTCATGTATTTGTTTTTGTTTGTTTGTTTGTTTTGATTTTGTGTGTGTATATGTTTATGTGTATAAGAAATAGAATGAGAGAGAAGGAAAGAGAGGGAGGTAGAGAGGCTGAGGGGGAAGGGGAGGGGAGGGAGAGAGAAAAGGTTTAAGGTTGTTTACATGTGCATTGCTGGAAGGTTGCTTAATGTAGTTAGCAACTCATCATTATGTGTTACAACACTGAAGAAAGTAACCCTACTTTTGACCTCCAGCCACCATTTTAATTGCCAACAGTCTTCTGGAAATGGTGGGGCCTCCTTCCTTTCCATAATGAAATCTTACTAGATTCATATTTTTGCAAGTAATCATAGTTTCAGTAAGCTCATAAATGCAACGACAAGATATGGATGCAATGACATGACATGCTCAGAATTTTTTGTTGTTGGTGTTACTCATTTTCCCTTCATGCTCTTACATTCTGTCTCCTCTTCTGTGAGGTTTTCTGTCATCTGTGTGTGTGATGGAGGTGTCCAACTTTGAGACAAGCGGTGTACTAAATACACACTTTTTGAAATCATTGGCTACTGTTAATATCTTTTTCCCTTTATATCACATACACTAGTAACACCTAGAATATTCACACATAGCATTTTTTTTTTTAGAGTAGCATCTGGAGAGGCCCAGGGATAAACATCTTGCAGAAATTGGAGAAGCTCATGGAAGAGGAAGAGGAGGTATGGTGGAAAACAGAGAGGCTGAGGACACCAGGAGAACAAGATCCATAATGACAACTGAATAGCACTTTTAGGGGTCTACAGAGACTTAAGCCATAGACACAAATCCTGTATGATCCCCTAAATGCATCCTGCACCTGGATTGATGTCCTTGAAAAAACTTTTATAGGCTGGAGTGGGAGTGTCTCTGATCATTTTACCAAACTTTGAGACTCTATTTCTCCTGCCAGGCTGCCTGGCCTTCCCTTGTTGTAGGGATTGGTGCCTGGCTTTGCTCCATCCTGGACGCCATGTCCTGATTGTGCTGTAACCCTGGGGGAATGGTTGTCTTCTGGGGAGAAGAGAGAGACATTAGTGGATGGTAATAGATCTTGGGGTGATCGGAGGGGATAGGGGGTATAGGGAGGGAAAGAGGGGAGCAGGGATGTATTCTATAAATTGTATGAGGGAAGATTAATTAAAATTAAAAATATTTTTTAAAGTATAAGACCAAACCATTCATGCTTCAAATATATTATTTCTGTCATTTATTCCTCCATCTCTATATCTCTCTTAATACCCTCCCAAACCAACCTAGTTCACATTTCATAATACATTACATATTCATTCTACTTTCCTTCATCTCTGTTTCTTCAAAAAGCAACTTGTGAGTACTTAACAATCAAAGCTCATCAAACTTTCACCAAAGGCCCAGATAATGCTTCAAATTTTAGGAGACTAGATAGAAAACCATATGACTATTTTGCAAAAATAGTTAATAGTGATTTTTATACTTTACATTTGAAAAAAAATCCTTAGAATTCAGCAACAAAAAAACAGCAGGTTAATCTTGACACATGAAAAAGTAATGTGCCAATGATTTAGAGATTATACTTGTGTTATTATTTACCCATATCTCCTATCTTATGTGAAAATAGATATTACTTATTATTCCAATGTTTGCCACACAATAGTCATTTACCAGATGTGAATTAACACCATAAAAATTAAATGATATTTTATCCTGAGTTAAAAAAAAATCAATGTAACCAACATTTTAGGTTACAAATAGAGAACGTGGATTAAGAGAAAAATTAAAGAGGGCTACCAAAGTTTATACTAAGTTTAAATAACATATATTATATTTAATTATATAAGTCTAATGCATTTTTTTTGTTAATTGTGTATATGTATTTCACAATGAGGCAAATATTTTGTTTATGTCTTTCTCCAAAACCCCAGCAAAGGAAAGGCTAGCATGTAAACAATCTTTTGCTTTCAGCAGCATATGAGTTTTATGCTTCCTTGCAAATTTTATATCACTGTACTATTAGTTTATTGAACCATATAATTAGGTCATGACAAAGCTAATGTTATTATTATAAATATGAAACAGTGCTTAGAAATATCATGTGACTTCTCTAATCTGAAAACATACTAGAACACGACATTCAAGACACAGTACCTGTTTTCCAATCATAGATACTAGATCTCAGTATAAATTGACTTCCCAGAAGTAGGCATCTATTTAATTCTCAAATAAAGTTCTTTCAAAATTGAAATGACATTTTACTGCAAAAATGAAAAGCAATTCAGCTAAGGCTTTAACCCTCCCAATGGAATAATTTTCTCCTAGTTATAGTTTGGAGTATTCATCAGAGAACTTAACTACTATTAAAGATCTTGAGCTTTCTTTTCAACTCAGCAAGTAGCAAAATTGTCTGGATTAAACTTTATGCTTGTTCATAATATTATCAATAACATAAATACCTGAAGAAGCAAAACAAAATGAAAGAAAAACTCCTTGGCACTAAAGAAAACAGAAGTCAGTGATGAATGGAGATGTTCTGGTAAATGCTTTTCAGTTAGTTTTCTTTAATCACAGACCTCTAGAAAGATTCATGTATAATATTTCACTTTTGCATTATATTATGTATGATACTGTTGTTAAGCTATAATGGCAAAATAAATGTATGAAAACATGTTTTTTATTATTTGTTTTTACCATGTTCTTTTTATTGATTTTTATTTCAGTTTAGGTATGAATGATTCACATATCTATGGCAAATATGAATTTAATAATTCATGGGATGAAATCCCTTGTCATCATGGTCAACTAATTATAATGATATTAATAATGGTAAATTTTTTACAAGGTACCCTGAAATAACTCACTGAGTACAGTGAGATTGGGGACATATATTGTGGATATGGCTAGTACTAAACCTATCTAAGATTCAACTCTAAATGAGGACAGATTCCTTTTGATTTTGAAGGCTTATCACGAATCAAGCAATTCCACTGAAGCCATAGAAGTATAAAACATAAAAGGCAAGTTTCCATGTTGAACACATAAAAACCGAAAAGTGTTGTTTTCCTTACATTTAGAATAATTCATCTAAGAAAAATGTTCTTAAATAGCCTTCATACAGAGGTTTGAACTGATTCAAAATGAAGACAGATATTTTTGCATGAAATTGATTGTTTGTTGGAGATAATGGTGGGCTATTATGACTTCCATAAACTGCTGAGAGTTAGAAACACTTTCCAAGGATGATTTGACAATACAACTGCTGAATCCCAAATGAAGGATTTCAGACAGACAGTACCTGCTCCATCTTTACTTAATATTTCATTATGAGCTCAGAAATAGATGATTCTTAAACTGAATATCTTTATTAAAGGGACTCTTATCTATGATATTGACATTTGCAATGTTTAATGGGTTGTTTAGTAAGATATTGCCTTTAGACTCCATAAAATCTATATTGTAGATTTTTGATGATCAACATACAAAATATAGTAAAGAAAATATGAAGACAGAAATAGGAGTTATTTTACTTGCGCATATCCTTCCTAGTCATACCATATTAACATATAAATTTCATTCAGTCAGTTTATACCACGCAGGAACTTTTGGAACACTTCTTAGACCAGATATTTAGTCAGTTGAATTTCATTTCTTGCAATATAAATGATCATATATATGGATACACCCCCATGCATCACTTTCAGTTTAGAAATAATTTAGACAGCTTTGTAGGGTATTATAATTTTAAATGACATGGCCAATTAAAATTTTTAAACATTGTTGTGGATGAAGTTATGAAGTCTATCACAACTGAAAACATGATCTCTTGCTTTCTTTCATAAACCACACATGATAATAAACTTCTCTCTGGGAGCTATATTTATATCCTCGTTCAGTAGGATAGTTCTGGATCTTTTCCCAGACATCCTGTACTCTGAAGTATCTTACTGGAAAATCCTACTTCGCTGAACTCATAAAAGATAATCTGATACCAAGATCTCATTGCAGCATTGTGCCTGTGCCTAGTAATTTTCTCAAGCTCAAAATTGAGCATAAGAACAAGATAAAAACATTTTATTGCTTTGGCTCTGAACACTAGGCACTGCTTTCCCCAAGAGAGAATCATTAAGACTAGGAATTTATTGCTGGGCCTTCTGTTTTGAACTCTGCATCACTTTATCGACTTAGAATTTGTTTAAGTATGCATGGTTTACAAGGCGAGGCAAGGGACTAAGTTTCAGATTAGAAATGTGTGTTTGGAGTAAGCAGAATGTATTTATAACCTCTCAATTGTATTTCTTAATTATATAAATATTACCCCTTATTTGGAAACATTTAAAGTAAAATAGAAATACTCATGGAATCATAAATAATCCACTATGCATTAAATATCTGAAAATATGATATCAATACTATCAATGAGAAACGATAATATATTAATATATAATTTGAAATTAATGTTTTTTTTATTAAAATATGTGACTGAATAACATTTGAAAAGTAAAACATTTTACATAGTATACAAAATAGCAAATCTAAGCTTCTTTATTAGGTACATAAAAATGCATTCATGCCCAGTTTAAAAGAGATGCTACACATTTGAGTATATTTAACACTGTACTATTTCCATTGAGTTAGCCTTTTTTTCATAATTGGACTTTTGGAAGATACACTACTATTCTTTTGAACAGTAGACAAGGTGTTAAAGTGCACTCAGGAAGCCAAGTATAGTCAAACAAAAGACTTTGTGTTGGGACCTTGTGGCAAGAATGTTAGAGCCTTTCTCAGTTATGTCCTCACACCTGCTAATTAAGAATCTTAGCTACTAATATACTGAACTGTCCCTCTAATACTGAAGTATAACACGATTCCTCACTATACTTTCACATATATTTTGGCTTATTTTTATATTGTGAGAAACCTGAAGTTCTTATATTCTTTACTCTAAAAATAAAGAAATTCAGAGATGAGAGCACTAGCAGATAAATTAATATATTTTTACTTTATTTTTATTTAAGGAAGAAGAAGATAATCTATATTGGAAGGAAAAAATTAATTATGTAGTTAAGACTTAAACAAGACCTAGATTTACTTTATATGAAAAATTAATGCAAATGGTCAAAAGTACTATGTTAGTTCACTATTCAAGTTTTTTCACATTTATAACCATTCAGATGTGATTAGAGTTTTTTATATTCTGAAAAATCATTTTAGTGAGTTTCATGTATGCTAAACTCTACAGTCTAAAACTTAACCAGCTTGAGGTTGGTCCTCATTGACACTTTGCTCCTATTTAAGACAATGCTCTCCAGCTCTGCTAGCCATCTCACACTAACCTCACTCCATCCACAGGAGCAGATACCTCCTCCCTATCCCCGCACTTTCACTCTATTCTTAAATAGAAAAAAAAAAATCTAAAGATGTATTTTAAGAACTGCTCAAATCACCTCACTAAGGTTTGCAATAGGATGTATCTCATCTTGCTTAGTATTTTTTGCCCATCTCTATTGTCAAATATGATTGATAAGCAACTCTTTTTCAGCTTATCATTCAAAATAATATTGAGATACAGTAACATTCGGGCTTGTCAGATACAAATAACAACTCTGTTTTGTTCCTCAGTGACTTCGATAAGTAAAACCTCTTCACATCTATGTAACTGAACTTTCCTGACACTAAGAGGCACACACAAGGTTCTTTAGAAGATTTAGGAGATGCATTTAAAATGATAATCTTCTTTTTATTCATTTCTTATGCTATTAGAATGGATAATTCAAAATTTGAACTTAACATGGTGTAAAGTAATGTTTTAAAACCTTCAAAAATTTTTTCTTAGAATCTAATATTTAGAAATTTTACAGGTTCAAATATAATAATAAATAAATATTCTTTCAAACTCATATCAGTGTTATTATGAATACTAATTTCAGTTTGTCGTGAGTAACATTTTGGGATTCTGAGAACAATTTAACCATTTCTGTAGTAATTTAATTAAAATATTGTTTTGAAATATTCTGCAGTACTATTCTTACTTAGCTGTTGTATTCTATGTGTCAAATTTTAAAAATCAATTTTCATTGTTGTATTGTATTTATTTACTTCTGTATGTGTGTTCATGATGTGTGTGGTTCTGAAAATGTGTAGACATTAATGTGCTTTATTTTCATTAAGTTAGACTAGCAGGTTTGCTTATGTAGTTTTTATACTCAGTGAGTCCTGTCTACTACCCCTGTTCCAACCCTTATACTTCTGCCATGTCCTGTCTGTGTTCTATTATCTTTCCCATCTATAATCTGTATATCTTTTTCTCAACCATTTTTTGGCTCTCTTTCTAGATCCTTGGTGTCTATAGATACTCATTTACAACATAAAATTTAAAATATGCTTTGTTAACATCAGGTTTAACCATATAAAGAATTAAGCTCTAAAAGTTGGGAAAGTAAGATTTCTGTAGGGTATTACAATTATAAGCTGGTAGATATAGAAACCATGAAGTGTATCCATTATAGATTATAAATGGAACACTTTCATAAAAGGAATTTCATGAGCTCTTGAAATACTGTGAAGTAGATAGAGGTAACCAAAGGCTCACAGTATGGTCAGATCATTAACCTATGCCTAAATATAAAAAATGAAAACAGTACTGATATAATGCAGAGCAATGACAACTGGATGTTTTTAAACTGTCAAATCACAGGCAGGCATGAGAGCACAACTTTTCTGGAGAAAAATAAAAGAAGCAAAAATGGAGGAAGTAACTGCAGAGAACACCCATAGCCATTTTCCAAATCCTATTTCTGAGATGTTCATAGTTCTTTGTGTCACCATGAGGGTAGTAGTGGTAGATGAGTCCTTTCACAGCATGTCTGATAAATTTAGCTATTCTAAGCAAGTACAACATAGTCCATCCTGAGTATCCCTTACCCAAATGTTTAGACATGAGAAATGTTTAGGACTCTGAAATTATTTTCAGATTTTGGAATATATATAATGCAATGATTACTTGAGTATGAGATGCAAATATAGAATTGTATGTATTAACCTTTTACATAAATATTATTCATAGCCTGAAAAAAATGTACTCAATATTTTCAGTGAACATGTGTTTTGAATGTTACTAATCACACCAGATCCTGTGTGGGATTTTCCAATTGTGGTCATATTGGTTTTCAAAAATTATAGATTATAAAACCTTTTAAATTTCAGATTATTGTTGTAGTTGTTATTTTGTCTTGTTGTTGATGATGATGAGGATACAGGATCTCACTATGTAGTTCTGAGTATCTTGGATCTCACTATGAATATCAGACTAGTTTGAACTCACAACATCCACCAGCTTTTGCTTCCCAAGTGCTGGGATTAAAGGCATGTGCCACTACCTCCAGCTAGAATTCAGATTCTTTTTATTGCAGATTTTCTATCTCCCTTGTTTCTCACCAATTTACAAAGAGGAATGCACCATACCAAAATTAATAAATTATCCTTATACTTTTACAACATATATATATATATATATATATATATATATATATATATATATATATATATAAATGAAAAGATTGATATTTCATTTTAGAACTGAATGGTTCAGTTGCTTCTGATAATAGAAAATAGAAATGATTTTGATTGTTTTTATATATTCTAACAAAAATTAAACTTTTAAAATATAATACATTGCACAAATAATGTATATGTATTTTAATACATGTATGACTAATAGGTTCTAAATATGCTTATTTATACTGCATAAATAATCAAATGATCTTAGTCTAAATGTAGATGTAATATATAACATATGATATATATTTATATATGTATATACTTGTACACAATAAACTTCAATTTACTCATAATTTCAGCCTCTTAGGGAAAAATATGAGGCAAAACATTTTCTATCACGAGTTAGTAATAAGCAAACTTAATAGAATTTTTGTTTGTTTTTGTTTTCTGCTTTTTATCTATAAAATGATACCAACAGGAAATGCAGAAAACAGATGACACAAGTCTTGGTTTCAATACTTAATGCCCCCATACTGTTTAAAAAGGAAAGAAATCACATGCCATGTTAATTCATTTGATTGTCATCTCTTCTTTTTTGTTTGGTTTTTTTGTTTTGTTTTGTTTTTGGTGTTGGGTTTTTTTTTTTTTTTTGCACTGAAAATTTTTCAGCTCCACTTAACCTTCACAAAAGTCTACATGCAGTAATTATTCAATTGTAAGCAATACCCAAGCAAATACAGTAAATGAAGCAAAACATAGTAATATTAACAACGTTCAGCATCCCGAATTTCAAATATACTGAATGGCACATGAAAAAGAAAAGCTGCAAGACCATCAGTAATAGGTAATTAGTTTTCATGTACATTTTTTAGGACATATGGCGAACGTAGTACAAATGAATAATTTTTAGTAATCAATATTCAACCTGAGACAAAATGCAAGACAGTTAATGGTTCCCATCCTGCTTGAGCTATGAAAACATGATTATTTTGCATGAATTAATTTCTACATGTTAAATAATTAATATGAAGCAATAACAACCATAATTTAAATTAGTTCATAAATATTGCCTACACTTTTAAAAATAGAAACTCTCATGTAGAAAAATTCACTACAGCAACAAGCAATACATAATGAGCATTTTTAACACTAAATGCTCCATTTTTTTCTTGAAAACAAGAACAAAAAACAAAATTATGACTTGTAATTATAGTGTGGTTGGAAAACAAGCTGGCCTCCCAGAGGTAAAACCCAACAGCATCACCTGGTTTTATTGTTTTGCACTTCAAATACTTTCAAAATGCATATACCTTTTCTCAAAGTCAGGCAAAATCATGTAAAGTCTACCTCGGTTTTGTCAATTCTTTAATCACTGACTCTAAAATGCTGATAGTCATTTAGAGTCTTCTTGGGATAGTGTGGCTATTAAGTTTGATTTTTCTGCTCCTAAAAAAACTACAAAACGTTCATACATATTAATATCGTTATAAAAAGCATGACTCTTGAAAACCAGTATTTATAGAGAGCTGTAGTATACAGAATTATCTTTCAGTTCTCACTTTGTCTTTAAACACTGAAACCTATATGCAACATAAGGTGGCATACATATGCTGTTCTTCAGCAATAGGAAAATTATATGTTCCATCCACTGCACTCATGTTGGTAACCCAGTATGAGATTTCCTCTAGATATGTTCAAGTACTCAGTACTACAGTTAAAAGAAAAAGTTACCTAATTTTTTCTCTTAATGTTTCAAAGTTTTATGTGAAGTAGAATCTGCTCCTTAAAATTTCCAACTGGAAACCAGAATGGAAAAAAATATGTTATTTTCCCTTGGATCTCTTTTTATATTTCAATATGAAGTAGTTTGGACTATAATTCACTATTCTACCATGAAGTATCCAAGTAAGAACTAAATGTAAAATATTCTTTAGAGATTAATGAGTGGATATATCTCCTATTTCAGAAAAGTCAATCCATTTTATAGATGATAACTAAAGATTTGTATATGCTTCCATAAAACCAACAGGTTTGCTGTTGTTGTTGTGATTTTGTTCTTGCTTTTTCATATTTGATGCAGAGGAAAGTCCGATAAATAGAGTGTCAGCACAGGTAGATTGAATTATAAAACATCTCTCATCATTATGCTATTTTATTTTTTCTACAAAGATCCCAAGAAGAAGGATTGACCCAAACTGTAGCTTGTACCTAACTCTCATAGCTAGATTTTCTTCCTACTATAAAACCATTTTATCTATGGAAACATTGACAAAATTTGATATCATTGATTTGACTTAATAATGACTTTCTCAATTTGTAGTCTTTAAGTGAAAAACAAAACAAAACAGCAGCAGCAGCAATAGCAACAACACCAAAACACAGGCACAACCACTGTAAGTTTATCTGAAATGCAACTTTATAAACATTAGCTTTACAACATGTAGTATTAGAATATAAGATATCTGGATTTCAGTAAACTTGATAGGTAATGGAGAAAGCACCAAAGTTAGAAACTTATTGGTTAAGCAATGCTAATTCTAATTCTTAAAAGCAAACTTAGTATAATGATATTATTATTAATACATTGCTAGTAGTTTTAAAAATAATAATCATGATTTTCTAATTTTTAAGATAATTGAGTACATATTAAAAGTATAGGAATGCTAGGCAGTGGTGGTGCATGCCATTAATCCTATCACTTGGGAGACAGTCAAGCAGATTTCTGAGTTCAAGGCCAGACTGATCTATAGAGAGAGTTCTAGGACATCAAGGGCTACAGAGAGAAACTCTGTAACAAAACAAAACAAAAAAGTATATTTATTTAAAAGCACTTTTCAAAGCTTCAGAGAACATAGGAAAATACAGTCCATGTTTTATGACTTCGTCATAATTTATTATGTGTCTTTAGAAGCTTAAAAATTCTTGAGACAATGAACAGGTCTGTATTACCTTTTGTATGGTTTGTACCTAGAAGCAACGAACTAGAGATTAGTAAAAATACAGGTAAAGTGATAAAGTCAGGCAATCTGGAAGGTTATAATAAAAATGTTCAGCACTTTATTCCTTACCACCCTTTCCAGATATGACTAGGTTTTGTGAATTTTCTGTGAGGGCTTAATATCATCATTTTAAAGCAGACTGGATTAAGAGTCCAAATAAGAATTAAATACTGGTATTTCACATCTACCTTAATTTTTAAGTATTTTAGTATGTGATCATTTGTGTTCAGTTTGTGTTTCAAGAGCTAGAAAATCAGAAGCTTAGAAAATAGAGTGAGGACTGAATGAACAAGAATGTGATAAAAATGCATGATTCCTAAACAGGAGCTTGATAAGTAAATTCCATGCTGATTTTGTGTAAATGCTCTATGCTCTAAGCTATTAAAGAATGTAGACACACCGAATGTATCTAGCCTTTTCTAGAAGTACAACCTTACACGGATAGCTCTATTAACTAAGTTTTAAGAAATACGCGTTTTTAAGGAGTATTTTTTGTTAAAATAGATTTTAGCCATCTGATCTTAGAATATCATTCGTATTACAAAAGGAAAGACATATTATAGTATATTATTTGCCTAGCCCTTTTTAAGCAAAGTAATAGGAAAGGTTCAAATTTTTGACAGACATCTTGTGAGAGAAAACAAGATTCTAAAGACTAACTTGTAGGAAGTCTCACTTTTTACATTATGAATGGCATTGGCATCACTATGATGTTGCTTAATCTAGCATGAAATGTCACAATAAATAATATATTATACACTACTCCCCATATAAATTTGCAATAATTAAATATTCTTGTTGCTTAATCCCTAGAATGTTTTATGTTGACAGCACAAATTGTCCCTTATAAGATTTGATCTTATTTCAAATCATTCTTAAATCTATTTGTTTATAAATTATAACTTTAAAATCAATGCATTTGACCAAAACTATTGGAAGTGGATGGCTTACAACAAGAAATGTATTTTAAAGCTCTTATGTATTTATGTTATTAATTTGCAATGTTAATAAAATATATTTAGATTTAACTTAACTAACTTTATTAACTAACTTTAGAAGAATTTCAAAAAAAAAATGATATGAATCACTACCAAGGATTATTTTCGTCAACTACTATGCCTTGCTAACTATTTTAGGAAAAATAGCTTCTTTAGTAGATATTTATTAATTTTTACTAATTCGTCTATTTTAAAAAATATAGTTTTAAAATAGTTTTAACATTTCTATTAGAATCACTTAGAGTACATATTAAAAATGAAAATATTAACACAAAGACCACTTAGACTTCAATCAAAATTTATGAATGGAAGCTTCTGGAAATACATTCAAGCAAAAGCCTCATTATTTATCACTTGTGACAATTTAGTGGATAATAAATACTGTTTAACTGCATTTGTAAAAGATTTCTGAATAAAAGAAAACCTGAACTTATAAGCCTATTGATGAAACATATGAAAATACAATTAAACATGAGGTATGTGTCCATGTAATACTGTATACTTAAAGCTATCAATGATTCAAACTGAGGTTCCTTCAAATAACTTTTAGATAAAATGCCCTGGCCACATTGCTTGAGAATTTTAGACATTATGAGTTTATTTCAGACTTGCAGAAATCATTTTTATTTTTTACAATCTTAGGAAGGGCTTACCATTAATCTTGAGGTAATAAAAACTATTATTGAATAGTCAGAATAATTAGATAGTGTCTCAGGGAAAGGTAAGGCTATACTATCTAAAACTGATAATTTATACTTTAAGGGAAATAGCATTTCCACTGTGGTTTTTCCCTCAATAACACACAGGAAGAAGAAAGTTTCAGAAATTCATGAGAAATGGCAGGCAATGTAAAGTTAAGTTTGAATAAAAATGTAAAAACCTTGAGGTGGTTGCAAAAATCCTTAAGGGAACTTGTAAAATGCTTATTAGAATTATCAGGTTTAAAAACTTCCCTGATAAGAATGTAAATCAAAGTTGCCTCTGGATTGCTTAGCCAGCAGAAAGAGCTGGAACATGGGGTTTAAACAGTGCTCCTCCAGCAGAGAGAGAGAGAGAGAGAGAGAGAGAGTGTGTGTGTGTGTGTGTGTGTGTGTGTGTGTGTGTGTGTGTGTGTGCGTATTCAGCTTGCTCAGCTTGTAGAAAAAGAGAGAGGATGAGAAAAGGAAGGAGAAAGAGAAGATCCACTGGCAGGAATTTTGACTGAGGAGCTGTTGGCTTCCTATTGCTGTAGCAAATACCTGATCCTAATGATTTAGGAGGAGATACTTGTTTGGGCTCATAGATAATACCAGTCTCTATCCCATTGTGATAGACCTATGGAGAACAGTTTGTGATGACAATACATGGGCCTATCAGCATTTCATAAGGGTGAGAAAACAAATTGAAAGAAAAATAGTTGCTAAGGTCTACATGTGGAGATAGGCCATTGCCTTTTGTGGAACATTTTTTTGTCCTAAATCCTGTTTTATTTTCCCATATAAGAGATGCATATTTTTCTAGCTTGACTTTTATTCATTTATTCACTTTTAGGAGAAAATACTTGAGTTAAAGACTGTTTTGTCCTCATGCTAATTAACTGGGGAATTCTTACAAAGGAAATGTTTTAAAAGATATGAATAGCCAGCTGTGAACATCTATGCATTAATAGCAAAATAAATTAATTTATCAACAGACCAGTATTCTCACCAGCACCTGAACTATGGAAGTGGACTGCATTTCTACACTAAGAAAGATAAAATGTTGTTCTCTACCATTGGTCTCATTACTTTTGTTCATGTTGTTTCCCTACAAACTTATCTTTGATCTATACAAGTTAAGGCAAACACATTCATTTCTAAGTATTTGTCTATCTTAAGTATATATGTACCCAAAGAGTAAATTACTACTGCCACTAAGGAATAACTATGACTTTTATATTCATAAAACTTACAGTTTCTTTTAAAAATGATGATTTAAATAAATATTTCCAAACAATCAGTTTTCAGTAAAGGAAACCTGGTTTTCCTGAAAGTTGTGGCTATCTTTCCTGAAGTTGTACACAATTATAGAGTGATATACCTTGAGTATGTTACTAGAAGATTTTATTACCTTTTACTAGATCTATTGTGACCTTTTAAACTTTATTTTCCAGAGCTCAGTGATTTGCAGCAAAGTACTTCTTACCTATATTGTCTATCTTTACTCCTTTATTAGAGGCTGGGCTGACTCCTTTTATGTCAGTTTGACAAAAGCTAAAATCATTTGACAAGAGGGAACCTCAAATGAGAAAATGCATCTACCAGGTTAGCCTGTAAGCAAGCTTGTGAGACAATTTTTTTTTTTTTAAACTCATGATTGATGTGGAAGGGCCCAGCCCAGCCTGAGTGGTACTACCACTCAGCTTTTGGTTCTGGGTGCTATACAAAAAACTAGATACATAAATCCTGAGGAGTAAACAATAAGCAGCATTTCCTTGTGGCTTCCAGTACCTGCATGCAGGTTGCTGACCAGAGTTCCTGCCCTTGCTCCCTTAGAGAATGAACTTCTAAATTGTAAAATAAAATAAACTCTTTCCTCTCCAAATTGCTTTTAGTCACAGTGACTTTTCACATCAATAGATACCTAAGACAGAGACTATAATTACATTTATCTAGCATTTTATGTTTAATTCAATGTTGTATTAACGTGGCATATTTAAAATGAGTCCCCTCAGTTGTTAAATCAATAAAAATTGTTCATTTGTCTTTGAGATAATTCACGTTACAGCTTATAAAATCTATCCATAGAGAACCTCCAGTTTTATAATTCAGTAGTTCAACTATGCATGGCTGAAAGTTGCTGGTTAAAAATATGTACTACTCTTCTAGAAGACCAGAGTTCAGTTTCAGCACTCATATACAGCAGCCAGCAACTGTCTGTAACTACAGCTCCAGGGGGTGGGGGGGTTAACCTCTTCCTGATCATGGACACACTCAAGTGTACTTGCTCTCCTCCAAAATGTACACATAATTAAAACATAAGTAAAAATAAATAGACTTTTACTATGCTTATTTATTTTCACATCCATAACAAGAAAACCAATGTAGGCTTTAGAATTATAAGATTAATGAAAGTATTTTTGAAAGAATAAATTACCATTTGCTAATATCTTTTACACATAATCTCATATATACCTTATAACAATCAATTCCAGAAAAAAGGAAATGAAGGACCAATATATATTACATATTACATGAACAAGCCTGAATACATCACCTAAACATATAGATGTCTCATTTCCAGTAATTACACTTATTCTAAATCCATGGACTTTTTCCCAAAATCTCTTACATGAAGAGGTTGTATCTTTTTTATATGATTCTTAAAATCAGAACATGGTGCTTAGATTCTGGCTCCTGAGACACTTAAAAGACTCTGTTGAATGAACTGTTTCTCAACTCCATCTTCAGCAAGGTCAATTTATTAGCTTGTAATCAGTCAGAGTTGCTGGATCTTTAGCTACATAAAATAGAATCTGATACAAATGAGGACCTTTCTTCTCCCAGAGAGCCAGTTGCTACTAATTTCCTAACACAACACATGGATCTGACCTATATTATGCTTGTTATGCCATTCACTCGGGAAATGTAGAGCTCTTTGTTTTCTTACTTATTTAAGCCTATGATGCATTTGGATGAGCACTTTCTCTGTAAAGAATGATCCTCCCTATTTAATTGAGTATATGATAATTAAACACATCATTAAGCACACTAAAGTTCACTTAACTTTTATGTATCATAACAAAATTCACGAATACTATAAAAACCACTGAAGTTTCTATGAACATTCATTCCAGTAGGCAGTTTATGGGGTATTCTGGGATGCTTTTTCAGACATTTTTTTTTTCAGACATTCAGTTCATGAATGAATTTTACTGAAGTTGAATACAAATTCATCTTTCCATTGTCTTAAATTAACATTCTAATACTTTATAAGCTAATAAAACCTCCAGAGAACCTCTTTTCTAAATCATTTAGCTTTTTTTTCTGTCAGCCACCATTAATATATCAGTTTACAACAACATGTCTTCCTCATACCAAATCAAAATTTTTATAATTTCCAGTAATACATTTTTAAAGGCAGAATGCTTGAACTATACATCAGGATGCCCTATTAAAGGACTACTTAAACATTGTTTTATTTGAAAATGATACCTTGGCATTCTTTGAATGAGACTGTATTCTACCAGTCCTTTGGCCTACCTAACCTTGTCTGTCATTAGAATAAATCCAACCTTGGTATGTGTTGTTTGAGACTATCCTTCTTAGAAATCATTCTCATTTTATCTAAGACTTTTCTGGAGTACATTTCTATTTTTGCATGTAATTATTTGTTTAATAAATATAATTTATAGAGTTTGAATTTTATTTTATTTAGTATCTCTGAAATAGTTTTTTGTCTTCTTCATTCAGAATAATCTCTCAGTTATGATTTGCTTAGTGTTACCCTGCTAAGAAAGTGGACAAAAGTAGCTAGCAGAGAAAAGAGGTTATTATTGTTAGGTCCCAATCCCTTCAGTCAGGCTAAATTCTGAAGGATGACAGGGAATATATAAATAACTACAGTCAGCATTCATCAGGAGCATGTGATACCAGATTCTGCAGGCCAGAAGGAACCACTTATATTATCTTCCCTTGCCCATGGTAATGGGGAAATACAGCTCTCTACTGACACTTATCTGTGGTGTATATCAGCATATTGTACATGCTGGTATCCTGGACCTTCTTAGCTCACTTTCCACCTTGCTAACTCTCAGATTCTCACCCCTCCACCCTGCACCTACTTGTTCATTGTAAGGTCCTTCTGTTCACTATGCTTCTGAGAGATAGCTCTGGGCTTGGCCAGTCAGTGTCCCTCTCTGCCCTTCCCACCTAGGAGTAACCATTTTTGTTCTGGACTCTTCTGATTCTTCTGGCTTTTCCCTCCTCCTCCCTCCTTCTCTCCCCCTTCTCTCACTTCCTACCCACCTTTTTTTCTCTCTCATATCTACAAAAAAAATTTCTCCTACCTAAGGATCAGTTATTTTGGTGGTTTCACTTTGTCCTTGCATACAATTATATCTTACAGGTTAGAATTCATCGTCCAGGGAAGTCAGAACAAGAAATTAAGAGAGCAACTTGGAGGTAGAAACTGAGGCAAACACCATGGAGGAACATTGCTTATGGGGTTGCTTCCTCTGCCTTTCTCAGCTATCAACCTTATTCAAGACAAAAAAAGACCAGCTGATCAGGGAGTGGTATCACAGGCCCACAGGTATTTCTCAACAGGAGATCCCTCTTCTGTACTGTAGTTTTATTCTTTTTGTTTTTTCAAGACAAGGTTTCTCTGTGTAGCCCTAGTTGTCCTGTAATTCACTTTGTAGACCAGGCTCGCCTCTAAATTAGTGATATGCCTCCTTCTGCCTGATAAGTGCTGGCATTAAAGGCATGTACTGCCACCGCCCAGCTCCAATTTGGTATTCAGGTGACACAAATTAGCCAGTACACTTGGCTATTGCTTTGTGTATGCAAGTGATTTCAATTGTTTTAAACTGTTTTGAAAACTGAACTTCAAATAATTTTATTTGACTTTATTTTAAAGTTTTTAAATTTAATTTTATTTCAAAGCTAAGTTAATTAAATTAGAAAATGTGAATTTTAGAAGGTGTCTAAGAGTACTACCTTTGTTAATTTCCTAAAAGAGCAAATGTGAAATGAACTGTGAGTAAACACACGAGGGCATATAGTGTTTTGCAAAAATAAAAGGAAGAGTTAGGTATAAAATGAAAATGAATTGAAATCACATATAAATGTACCACAGTGCTTTTACCTAAAAGTTTCTCTAAGGCTAGAGTCACCAGACTAGTTTATCATCAATCTGGCAAAATCAGTTTCTTTTAAAATCATATGGTGAAAATATAAATGAAGAAGTCATGGAAAATAATGTGCTTCAAAGGTGGGAAACATATGATCACATACGTTTATGTACTTAATTATTTTAACCAGGGTTTGAAAGCAGAAAATAAATTTCAATAGCTATATTCTGTCCTGCTTCTCTCATCTGTTGGGTCAAGCTTGATACCCTGTGTTCCTTTTTGTCTTTTTCCTTTTATACACCAAGCAGTAATGAACAAACCAGGGAAGATGCGAAGGAAAGGAATCATCCAACTGGAAAGAGAAAGGAGTTACTGCAGAAAGTACTCATGAGGACTGTCAGAAATTTGTATGTAAATCTAGTAAGAAATGATATAAGACTCTGTTGTCCACTAGTTTTCTACTATCCAATTTACCATCTATCCGTGATCTAAATTTTTTCTAAGATACAGTTGTCTTAGGAAGAATATTTGAAATCACCTGTCTTCTAATATATTGGCCTCTTTTCATCTGTTCATAAAATTCACTCAGTATAATTTCATGAAAATGTTTTCATTCAATTTTAGTGTTGTCATTGTATGTTTTATCATTTGTAAGCGAGGTTCAAACAATGACCACCTAATTTGTCTCCCTGTCCTATTTCTTCCCCACAGGTATCCTCTTCCTATGTTATTTCCAGAGTAAATTTTGCAGATAATAATATTACTGTGCCATTTAACACATCCTGGAAATTTGTCTGTACTTGAGATTTAGTCAGAATTGTATGGGATAGCACAGAAATGTCTTTTATTACCCAAGTACTAAAACTTTGTGCTTGTGGCATATCTCTGAAGTAAGCTTTTCTAAATTAACTCCCAAGAAACTTTTCAACCTTGAAAATTTTAAAACTTAAACTCAGTTTTGATTCCCCCTGGATTTAATATGATACCAACTACAAGAGGATTTCTAGAATAGTCATAGTTTATGGTTTCTATTTCTCTAAGTATAATCTTATAACCTCATTCATTTTCTGCTGCAAGATGAAAAAGAACATTTGGGATATTTATCAAGAAGAAAAAGACAAGCTTCTAACTATCCTAATCAAAAAAGCTTCTTTAAAATTTGTAAATATAAAGACTATAGTGTTCTATCTTGAGGAATAGGTTTTGTATTAGGTCACGTTAAGTCACAAATCATTTATAAACGAATATATCAAGTTGGCTATAATTTATTATTGTGTGTTTATTTTTATTAGTGTGTAGATATGTATCTGCCTGATTGTATGTTCTTCATGCGTGTAAAGTGCTCATGGAGGCCAGAAAAAGTTGTTAGAGCTCCTGGAGTCACAGTTATAAAAAAATTGTGAACATCCTTGGTGTTGGGACCTTAATTCAGGTCCTCCGCGAAGGCAGCAAGTGCTCTTAACTGCTAAGTGACATCTCTAGCCTTTAAAAAAAAACTCTACAGAAATACTATTATCAATGTATTTTTCTTCAAATAGGTGGTAGCAATAGCTAATTGAATAAAGATTCTTCTTCAATTTTTTAAATATTTTCTTGTTCTAAACATGTGAATGAAGAGTGAAAACTATTACGATTCAATAATATACAAAATAAAATGCTAAGAAAAGAAAAATACTGGAAGGCAAATAAAGAGATTAACAGACCCAGTGTTCTGCTTACAGAATATCTCCTGCTACTTCAGTAAGTAATCAGTCAAAGAAAATGACAGCTCTGTTACATAAACATGTGTTCACTATGTATATATCAGAGACTAGGAATTGTGGAGAAACTACTTCTGACTTGTTTGAATAAAGTCAAATTGGTGTAGTAGAACATGTTCTTTTGAAGGATTTTACTACTCATGTAAGTTCTAAATAAAGACAAATAAATTCTAAAGTCATTGATTAATGGCCTCTGTGAAAGTATTCTACATTTTATAATAAAAATTTTGATTTCCATGAAATAATTACTATCTCCAGCCTGACTTGAATAACAATATTCCTAGGTATTTTATCATGAAGTTTAATGTTTACTTTTATCTCTCAAGCCGAGAGATGGCTTAGTAGTTAAAGCAATGGCTGTTTTTCCATAGGTACTGAGTTCAATTCATAGCAACCACATGGTGGTGGCTCACAACCATCCTCAATGGGAACTGGTGCCCTCTTCTGGCATTCAGGTGTACATTTAGACAGAACACTCAAAAATAAATAAATAAATAAATAAATAAATAAATAAATAAATAAATAAATGAATAAAATGTTTAAAAATTACTTATTTGAAAATTAAAGACTAAAAGTCTTAAAATTATGCCTCTTAATTTGTAAGACTGAACATAGCTACATTTATTTTCTTGGAGTACTCAATTATAAATACATTATAAAACCAGGTTATTCTACCCTTCCAGAAGAAAGTGTGGTTCTACACTATATTATCATCCTGTATTTATCCTAAAATGTCCCAATAATTGTCTTTTCATGCTAAATAAGTTTTTTTTAATTTCTGCTTTACATTGCAACCATAATCATAGAATAAGGGACAAGATGGAATCTGAATGTGAGCTTCATTTAAATATTTAGTGTAGTAATAAAATTTGATGAATTTAACTCAGTAGGAAATTTTTTCTAAACTTTAGAACTTTTTCTAAACTTTGGTTTCCCACTTCCCCAAAATTATACTGTCTATATTTGGACAAGTAGGTATTATGCTAACAACAAAACTAGAAAACATTTATAGTACAATTAAATATTAGAAATATATTTACTTTTATTTTGTTTGTGTATGTTTATGTGTACATGTAAGTGTATATGACCAAGTACAACTTATATGTGTTGTTGGGAATGTTTTTGAGCATATGCATGTTGATGTCAGAGGTCGACCTTTGGTGACATCTAACTTTTTCTGACTAGACTAGCTTCCACAAAGCTTTGCCTTCCCAAATATACAGTCACAAGACATGTCACTATGCCTGGCTTTTTAATTGTGACTTCTGGGGCTCAAATTTAGATCCTCTTGCTTGCAGGGCAAGCACTTTATTGATTTAGCTCTCTCCAGCGATAAGTTACTTTAAAGAGAGAAAATACATGTGATATCTTCCTGGGGTTGTACTTACTCAGGTCAGTTATGGTGTAAGCTGTCTCAAGCTGTTCTGAACTGAGGATTCCTGAGCCTTCAAAGCTTCACTCTCCTCTTAGGAGAGAGGTCACTGATCAGACATATTGCATGCTCCTGAAATTTCTTTCTTGTCTCTCTCTCCTTTAATTTTCTTCAACTCAATGATAACGGGCACTACAGAAGGCCAAAGAATTCACCAAAGGCGTAAGTAAAGAACTTTAATTACTGATGTATGATTTTAGGAGACAGCTATAGGAAATGCCAAATTCTTAAAATCTCACATGTCTTCTCCATACAAATTATGTCCTTGTTCTGTCTAAGTGCTCCTGGATGCAGATGATATTTTTAAGATCCAGACAAAGTTACCTTGGCCCCTCTACCAATGTTGTCTTCTCATTTCCACCATACACCTACAAATGGTGTCTGTAGCATGATGACTATCCAGATTAGCAACAGAGTTGTAGTTCAGTAAAGAGAGTCACCACTATTTCAGGTAAAGCTATCATCTATTTCTGAAAACTGATTCTCACTCATACTTTATTTTCTGGCAAGCTGAGGCCCTGAGATCCTTGTCTGAATTCAGGACTGTTTGTGTCTTAGTAACCCAACTCCAGTATCTTAACTTATAGGACAAATGAAGGTAATGAGCTGAGAACAATATGGAGAACCTCAAGG
Source organism: Cricetomys ansorgei (assembly GCA_026225945.1). Lineage (NCBI taxonomy): Eukaryota > Metazoa > Chordata > Mammalia > Rodentia > Nesomyidae > Cricetomys > Cricetomys ansorgei. The sequence continues at coordinate 12,741,460 of JAMJFZ010000199.1, forward strand.
ATTTAAAGTTCATTAAGATGAAACATAATGATTCTGACTGAGTGAGAGAAGGAGGTGTGGGGGCTGCGTTTAAATTAGGGTTGCGTGCATGATCTTGGTTGAAAGGCTATTTATGAAGCCTACTTACTACTGACTACAGCACTAGAGAAAATTATTTCCATCATATCTAGCAACCATTAATTTCAGATGGTTATCAGAGATGGAAATAGATTCACAAGCCTTTCAATATACATAATGATTTGCCTTGTCAATTTGATTAGTTTGTGAGATATTGTGGTAGTTTGAATGAGAAATGTCCTAAAAGGCTCTTGTATTTGAACACTTGGTGCCATTGGTGGCACTGTTTGGGGAGGCCATGGAACCATCAGGAGGTGAAATCTTGTTGAAGGAAGTACATCATCTGGGAAAGAGGAGCCCCCCCCCTCTCTCTCTCTATATATATATATGTAAATGAAGAAGGGAAAGGCTATCTCCTGCTTCTGTGCTTCCTCTCAAAGTCACATGTTAGTGTTTGCATTTGTGTGCATGTATGTAATTACACTAAGCCATCTATCTTGTCAGCCCTTGATACACCTTTTGCAGAATATTTTATTGTGGCTACGTAGAATATTTTAAGGTGACTATCATCTTCATGTATATTTATAAAAGGAAAGCCAAGATTTATCAATTTTGCATTCATGTTTAAATATGCATTTAAATTCATCTATTTAAAATAGTAATTTTATATTAGAGTTAATTATTTTTCAATTCAGAAAGGTAATCAATTTTTCATGAGTTTTTAAATATATATACATATGTCTCTTATTATATGTTCATCTTACTTTGGTAATTTCTGTTTCAACAATAAAATGACATTGAAAAAAATTAATTATACATGTTGTCATTTCCCCTGAGTTGTCCAAGTAGTATGTCAGATACCGACTGTTAGAGTCTCTTTAGGGAAAACTACAGGAAAGAAATGGTACAATAATTAGGAGATGAAACTGATAGTTACAGGTTGTATTTTGTCTTAGCACAAAAGTTATAATTTTATAATTCCACAATTTTGGTGGATTAATCATCTAAAGAGGGATAAAGATTGAGCAACAACAATACTTTAAATTCTTTTTCCTTTTAACTATTTTTTCAAGGGCTGAACTGAGTATTTAATCTAGGGTGTCACATACGCTAGCAAAGTGCTCTAGACCTCAGGTGCATTCTTGATATTAGTTCTTCCCTACAGTTCTTCTATTCCAATGGATACAGCAAATACTTATAGAGATAATGGTAAATTACAATAAATGAAGTCAGAAAAAAATAATGAAAATAGTGACTAATGTATGGTTCTGACTAAAATGACTTCAGTTGCCTATATCTGGATTGCTGAAATTTCAATCAGAACTGGAAGCCTAAAATATTAAAAATAAAACATTCATTGTTCAAGATAGATTAGAATTTCTACACTATTATCAGAGTTTAAGTATATTAGATATCACAATACCGCAAATCTTAAGAGTAACTTTCCAGCTTTTGTCTTGTCTTATTTATCTTGCTTTGTTGTGTTTGGTTGTTGTGTCTTAGAAGACTGCTCTTTTCTGAAGGGAAATGGAGGAGGAGTGCATCTGGGGGAGAGCAGAGGTGCGGGGATTCTGGGAGCAATGAAGTAGGGGAAATTGTGGCTTGGATGTATTATATGAGAGAAGAATCTATTTTCAATCAAAAATAACTTTTTAAAATTAATTATAAATGTAAAGATGTAATTAGATATATTTTATTCTCTAACTGATAAAGGTTTAGAAAAAAATTTCTAGTAATGTATAAATAAAAATGCAGTGTTCTTTGAAAACACTAGATACATTAGTGTTAACAGTGTTTATATTTACCATAGGTTTTTTCTTTTCTTTTTTCCAGTAACTGAAACACTATCATTTTTCTTTATACTATGACATGTTGCTAGAGTGTAATGTTCCCACCGAACAGTAGAAAATCAAAATTTGTCATTTGGGCTCAATGGAAGCAGTGAACTTGATCTTTATTGTGTTTGGTGCTAGGACCATGGTCTCCTATGTTTTGTCAGCAATGTCTGGATAAATGGTGGTGCCATCAGACCGTATTGACATATGGATGACGACAATATACTTTATGCCACAGAACTCCATGGCCAGAAAAGAGAGTCAGAAGAGCACCTCTGTACATAAGAATCACTCATTGTGAATGATGATCACCTACCCATAAGGCAGATCATAGACTTCTCCAAGTAGTGGGGGAAGGCAACAGTGGCCCTTTCTTGCTCAAAGTCCAGTACAACATAGCACTACTTTTCTTTAATGTCACACAGGATCTCACACTCAATGGCAGTCAAGAAGCTATAGCCTGGCCCAGTCAGGATCTTCATGAAGTATTTTCTCAGGTCCCAGCCGGGTAGGTTCAGGCATAAAATGGCTAGGGGAGTCTTTAGGCCTTATAGGTAGACATTGCATGTATTATGCATTACCCGAGTCCATTACAATGCCAGTGTTGTGCCCAGAGGTACACAGAGACAGCACTACCTGAATGGCCATATGTATGGCTGGGGTTGTAAGTTTTAAACATTATTTGTATCATCTTTTCACTCAGTTAGCCTTGAGGTTCTGGGTGTCCCTCATCAGACCACCAAGCGCTCCTCAGGGGCCACACACAATCATTCTAGAAGGAAAGGTGCCAGACTTTCTCCATGTCCACTCAGTGGTGACAATTCAGAACACAATAGAGTACATCAGGGTCATGATACTCCAATTCTTTGCACCTCATGGCCAACATATAAGTACTTATGTCCACCATTTCACTCTGGTGTCAGGGGTGCTGACCAATGGAAGGAATACACTCTGGACATCCTTACCAGATGATTTAACTTTGCACATACTGGAATCATTGTCAGTAATGAGCACAACAATTTAGGTATTCAGCATAGACCAAGGCAGAGATATCCCACTGATCGTATACATACATATTGGGTGATCCCATTTACAGGAACACTGGAGATACAAGGACTTTTTTTTAATCTCAACCAATTTCTTCTTTCTTATACTGTTAACACTTTCATGCATTTACCTAAATTTTATTCTAGGATTCTCTCTAGGCTGTTATACATATGTCATCCCTGAACTGATAATTTTATGATCATTTATGTCTCTTAGAAAATTTTGATCCTTTTTTAAGTCTTCAATGGTCATTTCTGATCTCTGTCAAATATATCTCTCTAAAATTCACCTGTGCTGTGTGATTCACTATGACCTCCTCCTATTGTTAATACTCACTTGGAAATTCATATTTGTTTATGCTACTATTACTGCAAAACACATATATCTAAGTGAAGATCACTATTCTTCTCCCAATCACCTTTGCCTTAAAGCCTCATTATACTTGTAAAATTTAATGTCAAACTCTAAACATCCAGAGTCAAGTTATCATTTTTTGAGTAATCTCTTTTTGTAAGTTACAGATCTACTATATAATATTTAAAATTCTCCATTGCAGTTTTACTGTCCTGTTATGGTTTCACCAATCACTACTAACTCCAACTCAACCAAAGTGGTTCTCCTAACTTAATCTTCTTTCTGGATTTCCTATACTTCAATTAATTTTGTTTTCTATATGTATTGGATTAATCATAAATTCAACCTTGCAAGGAGATACAAGTATGATATAAACTAAAATTCTAGTAACTAATAAGGATAAATACAAAGGGCTTCACCAAGATGAGAAAAATATCCCCTATAAGAATACAGGTAAATAGATCTGGCTGAAATGGAACTTACATTTTGCCACATTTAATTTCTGAAGTACCATAGTCTTCAAATTAACACTAAGTTCATTAACATCCATGCAAATGAAACTGACACACACAGAGGTTAATATAATTATTATGTCCAGGAACATAACTTTTCTTTAATCTGTACTGATCAGAATATATCAAGATGATTATCTTAACTTTGGAAGATGCATTTTAAAAATCTATCTCTAATGGATGATCACAGTAGATGTGACATTAGAAGCTGTACGCTTTATTTTTTTCCTGAAGAGAAACATAGAGAATTCATATTGACAGCTAAAATATTTAAAGGCTATCAGAAAAAGCTACATTTATCCAAAAGAACTGAGAGAACATACTATTATATTGGCAATATTTTAGTGACAATCTGAGATAAATTTTGTTAATAATTTTAAATGTTTCTATAGCCCATATCACACAATTATATGGCTATATTGATAGAAAAGTTTCCATAAAATGTCTGTTGGGGACAATAATCCAATTACAGCAGATGGGAAAACATGATTGGCATGAGGGAACAGGATTGCTGCAACCACTGTCCTCAATCTGTGGCTAATGGGATTTATTCTTTGTACAAAATCATTTCATCTTAGGTTAGAATAGAATCTTTCAAGGAACACCTAACTAGCTCACTCCCTAAATCCATATAAGTTTTTAAAAAACTTCCAAAATACTGAGTTTATTTTATTTTATTTTTTAAAACTCTTTAAGAACAAAACACTATGTTCTAACTGAACATGTTTCTTTTCTTCTTATTTTATTTCCTTCAAGTATCCAAGTTAGTAATTCTGACTACAAACATTGGAAATGTGATGGGAAGCTGGTAAAAGCATCTTTGTCATTTGCAAGTATACAAACAAAGAGGGCTGTTTTTGTTCCCAAATTCATCATAGAAAGAATTCTTGGTATAGAAGTCAATTTTACATAACTCTTCAGTGTTTGATCACTATTGAATCAGCTACTCTATTATTAAGAAAGAGATTACCATCTCCCTCCTCCTGAATGTGTGGATTCTGAAAGGTCTGATCTGGGAAGTTCACATCTTCAGGCAAAGAATAAAATAAATATGACATTGACAGCAAGAGAATTTTAATGTCCTCATTGAACTAAAGGTTAAAGTATGGACTCTAGTGTAATTCTTATGGATCTTCTGACTTGCCAATGGGAATGTATTGTCTTATTTCACTTGAAAAGTATTCTCCATTCTCCACTATTTACTTCATTTTTTTAAGATTTGAGTTAAAATTCTGTTTCCATGTGAAATCTTCCTTTATAAAGTCCATGCATATACAGCTTCTTTCGGGTACCAGTAGTTAGCACTAAAACATCCATACAAGTAACATTATATAGAAATAGCTGGCTATATTTAGGTTATATATGTAAATATGTATACAGATATGCACATAATAATAATAAAATAGAAGGCATAAATTCAAAAGAGAGAAAAATGATAAATGGGAGGCTTTGGAGGGGGGAAGTGATGGTAGACTTGATAAAAGAAAAATATTCTTTGTCTTTATTACATCTCCAAAGAAACCCTTATTATTAACCACTTAAATGATTTCTTTGCACTTTTCATTGAAAGCCAACTTACTTTTATACTTTTCATATCTTACTTAAAAAAGAAATAAAAAACTTTTTCCATGTCATTCCATTTTATCCTTTATCTTTCCGCTGACATTAATTGAGCTTTTTATAACTGACTGTATATAAACTTACATAAACATGAGAAAGAAATGTGTCATTTAGGAACTTTTAATCTTTTGGGAGGAAGAAACAAATGGCTAGCAAACTTAGTGGAGTCTATGTACTTCAGTGAAAACAGTTAAAACATGTACAGGCTACATTCTAATACTAATTTAAACCAGGCCAGATTGTTCAAAAAGCAGATGACCAGCTTTTTGAATGACTTTTCTTTCCTTTGTTACATAACATGAACACAGCTAGGTAACTGCCTTAAGTACATGGAACTATGAACAAGCAAGTGGGATGTAAAATTCACATCTTAGCTGTGAGGGGATGCCTCTGTTGTACACAGGTATCCATAGTAGAAGATGCTTACAAGTATTTTTTCAGTAGTTGAGAGTTAAGCATATTTTCCTATTTAAGATTGTACATAGCTTATATTAGAGTGTCTGTTGCCAATGGTTCATTTGTAGGGATGATGAATAGGTTAGTTAAGAAAGGATATTAAATCCAGGAAAGATTTATTGCGAATCATTCCTGTGAACTATGCAGTGTGATCTTTAACTATTTCATCTTAGGTGAAACCCTTCTTGAAGGGAGGGAGGAAACAACTGGTAAAGCTCAGGAATTTTGAAATAGAAAAGGCTTAGAAGTACATAAAACTGACAAGACTTGGGAAGTGCCTGAAAGCTCACAAAGAAGAGTCTCCCCAGGGATATGTAAGCGTTAATAGCTGCTGAGGAGAAGAATCCCTAATATTTGAATAAATGAAATGCTGCTCAGGGAGTTCCAGGGATGAAGCTTTTGTGTGCTATGTGTGCTATCACCCAGGAAACTGTTTTGTTTTGTTTTGTTTTGTTTTGTTTTGTTTTTTGAGTCATTTGTGCTCCTACAAGTACTAGTATACTACTTATATATTAAGGCCAGTAAAATCATTAGTTCATTAATCTAGACTTCAGTGGCATTATTCTATTACCAGTGGCCTCTGTAAGATAAATAGATGCTTGCTGCTGTCTCCCCAGGTAAAGTCACACAACAAGGGGAAGCATGAATAGGCAGGAAAAGTCTTTGAATTATATATAGTTCTGGCCTCTGAGATTAGGGATAAAGCAGAAGAATCAGGGAGATGAGAACTAAATTCAGATTTTGCACATTTTTAGGACACCATGATGTTGGATGTATAGTATTAAGAAAATACACACAGTGTTGTGATTTTTCTCCCAAAAACGTGAACAGAAGACTCACACATATAAAGATATTTCATTGATGTGTAATTGGCTAGATGAGACAAGAACATTGAGAAACAAGGGGAGATGGTTCAGTGGGTAGTTTGACACACAAGTGTAATTCCTGAGTTCAGCTTCGCAAAGCCCATGTATAGCTACGCACAGTATCAGGCATCTATATTCCCAATGGTGAGCTAGCTTGGGAATATGCAAGGAAATACAGGTAAAAAAAAAAAAGGCAAACAAACTAAAAAAAAAATCCAAACCAAAACAAACAAACAAAAAACTAATCCACACATGCAGCATGATAAGCATGTGATTGTGCTCACAGAAATGTACTCACTTTATACACACACACACACACACACACACACACACAAACACACACACACACATGAAAGGTAGACAGTCAGCATTTTAATTTTAAGAGGCTTTTTAAAACACTGACAGAGTCAAGTCATCAATTTAAATGTCATACATGTTGTTTTGTAGTGAAAGAAATGCTATATTTTATACATTTTATTTCACATTTTCAGAATATATCACAATGTTATCATGTATACTAGTTACAGAACAAAATCTGAATGAATGGTTGTATAAATCCAACAACAGAGCTCACTTTTGAGCTAATATATTACCATTCTTATGTCACTTTATATAGACCTATTTATATACTTGACTCATTATTTCTACTGTGATTTCCTGGCTAGGGTGCTGACTCATTCTTTTCCTCTGCAAGAACTTGTAAAGCATGCATATGTTTTTAACATTTACTTGCCCTTTTATCCACTACTCTCTTCAGAAAAAAAATTATTAAACAGGAAGAGCAAAAATAACATGAATTGCCGTTATTGTCAAAGTACTCTGCAAATATCAAATGAATAGTCAGTGCTGCATGCCTGGCCTTGAAATTCTGAAGATACTTTTTTCTTTTTTGTTTTTCCATTTGATTGCACATTTATTACAAAAGATCTAGCATTTTATGCAACATAAAATAATAAAAGAATTATTTTACTGGAAAATATTGTTAAGGATGCTCAGAAACCTCCTAATTACTTGCTAATCTTACTTTTTATAATACTTGAAGTTACAAGCCACCAGAAACACTAGAAGCCTATGGCACAACATTTGCCAATCTGAGATTCCCATTAGTGTTTTTTAAAGTGTCTTCATTTCTGAATTTCTTTTTTCTGTTGCAAGAAAAATTAGAATAAGAATAAAAGTAGAAGGAGGAGGAAGGGGAAGAGAGAAGAAGGGACTGGAAGGCTTTAGGAACATGGAATTTAGGTCAATCTCAATTTTTGATCCCAGGCAAAGGTCAGTAATATTTAATTCCAGAATAAACAAACTCTTATTCCTTTAGAAGAAGGAGCTACATTTCTTGAACCTACAACTAAAATAACACATTAGGCATGTCTACAGTCTACCTTTCATTTATCTCTTCTTTCCTTTTTTTTCCCCACAGTTCAATCTTGCAGTCTTCCTTCAGGCACTTCTTGAGACTGATATCATCTTATCCCACAAAAAATATATGCACCATGGCAGCATCCTTACTCAAATAGATTGCTTTAGGAGCTTTAGAAACTCAGATTGTAAACAGAGTTTGCTTGTAGTAGTAGGGTTGATGCCTAGGATAAGACAGGTTTTCTAGTGCATATTTGCTATAGGGGTCATCTGCTCCTTTTTCATAGTCTCTCTCTTATATTTGCTGAAAATAGAGAAGCATGTTGTGGTTGTCTGTTTTTTTGTAAACCATGCTAAATTTTTTGCTATTAAATCATACCTTAAATTGGTATGACAGTACTCAACCCCGTCACTCTCATATGTATCCGCAATCTTTAACAATAATGTTCATTATGCCAAAGAAACTGTTCAAGATGCTCTTTCGAAATTAGCTCATTTAGGTGTTGTCACAAATCTGGGTAGTCCTCACTAACTTATCTGACAGATAAGAAAACTATTACACTGAAAGATAATAGTATACACAAATACACTGTACGTGAGAAATCACAGATTTGTGCTTTGAAAACATCTACTCATTGTAGCAGGGGGTAGTATGTTACATGGACTGAAAATGTGGCTTCTCAGACATCTTGTCCATTTTTGAACAGATAATATGCAGACGATTCACCCTACTAGCATGATGCACTGTTTCAGAGTTTACTCTGTTGTGTTTGAATCACACCATTCCACAACTCCAGTTTCTGGATGGATGTTTTGTCCCTTAAGGCTTTGAACATTTTTTAACTTAATTGATGGGGTGAAAGAATGCAGAGTATAATCTATGCCTGCTATGGAAAGTTTATTGCCTAAATGAATATCAATCAACATAACTGCCTTCTAAAATAAATTCTAAATTCATTGGATATTTTTGGGATACATCCTTAATTAGGAATTTATTCTGTAAATGACTATATATGCTGTTTATTGCAACCTGGGATGCACTAAATAAGAGATGCAATTCTTTAACATTCACTTTTCTTTCCAAAAGAAAAACAATCAAACCATTTTCAAAAATGAATATCATAATCCATTCTTTCTCGTGCTAAAATTGTCAATAATTATATTGTTTTAATATAAGCATTAATAGAAGAAGAACTTTATTTTTTCATGAAATACGAGTATAAATGTGGCAAAATTATTTTTATTATGCCTAATTGAAAATTTTTCAGAATACCATATATAATTTTAAGTCAGAGTTGGAAACTTACAACTTATATGATTGTAGGCCATCTAGACCTCAAGGTTTCTGCTTAAACATGAGACATGCCTGTAAAATAGTAAAATATTTCTTGAAATATATTTAAAATTATATTAAAAAGTCAATATTTTATATATAAGAAAAATCTCTGTCTACTAGATAAAAAAATACATATATTGGATCACTCAAATAAATAGCTCTTAACCATATGAACCTGACTCAAATCAATTTTTCCTGGGCTGTTATTCATTTGAAAGATTTTACTACATCATAGCCCAGCCTCATAAAACACAGGTGAACAGGTTTTTTTTTTTTTTTTTTATGAAATCCATGATTAAGTTTTATTTATTTCCATAGAGTCATAGGACTTGCACTTTAAAATTAACAAATGGGCCACATCTGTGATTGTTTCTCCTGTTAGTTAATATATGCAGCCTTCTTGATCGTTCTTAACACAAATATGTACAAACTACTCTTAGTCTAGGAAAATTCAGCATATTATTGTTTCTTTCTCTTTTTTAACTGTTAAATATAACTAAAAAGAAACTGAAGCTCCATTCAGAGAATACAAGAGAATATTGGTATGCATCTGCTATCAGCCTTCCCTTTTTCTGAGGGAAAAGTTCAATAAGTTCTATGTACAACTTAGGACTTCTGTTTCTCAAAGTTTAGAACGAATAAATGTCCTATCTGATTGGAAATTATAGCAGATGTATCTATGCACATGGATGTAACAAAAGAGTATTCAGAATAATAGAAACACTTGCAAATCAATTAAAAAGAGAAAGTGTAACCAAAGCCTTTGTGCTGTAGTATTACATGCGAAAGTAGATCTTGGTCCTGAACCTCATAAAGAATCAAGAGAAAAATAAACATGCTCTAAAAAAAGAAAATTTTTCTCTTCTCATGTATTTCAGATGACATATCAAGAATATGCAGTTTTTGATGAAACAGAACATCTTTATAGCACTTCTGAAATTATGCACTAGTGTTACTTCCTGAAAAACAGGTTGAATTATCTTATTATAACATTAAAAATTTCCATATAGTTTTATGAGGTAATAGCACTCCTGGAACAAAATCTATATGTACACAGGTAAGCATGATGAGGCTTTTTAGTCAGGCCATCTTCAAAAGTAAAATAAAATACCAAAACAATACAGAAATAACTATTCCTCAAACAAGTGATAGTCAAACAAGTAAGTGTACTTAGTTACATTAGTTAGTAAAAATACATTATAATACTGGAAATCATTATTGAATGAGGAAAAATAAACATGAAAGAAAAATAATCTTTTAAATATTTGTAATAAAATGTGTACATTTTATTAAAAACTATTTAAAATCATCAAAACTTATCATCTTTATAATAAATACATAAGTAAGTGAAAATTGTAGTAATAGTTAACATAAGAAGAGATGAAATTACTTATACAAAGAAATATAAGAATTCAGTAGCCTGATTAAAGTTAAATTATTGAATTAGTTAATATTTATTATGTATAAATGTTTATATATATGTATATATATAAACATTTCTATAATAAATACGCATTTATTTATAGCAAGTTTATATGTAGGAGATGGTATAAAAAAACATATTGAGGGACCTGTGGGGAGAGTAATGGAATACATATGATTTTCAGTGGAGTAAATATTGGAGTGGAAGCCTTGAGAAGATGTATGGGTCAGGGATGTACAGGATAGGAATGGGGCAAGAGGTTCAAATCAGCAAAAATTAATATTCATGAAAACACCATAAGTAAATTGTAATTTTGTATAATCATTTAAAATTAAAATTTACAATATTTATATTTAGAGAGAAAAACTTTATATTTGTATAAGTAAATAATAAACACTATACTTGATATAAAATGCTAGATAGTGTTACTCTGGTTTCTTTGTCAGTCATTCTAGTACAAAGTTACAGAGATTATATTGATTCAGCACATTGTATATATGTATGAAATCAACAAAGAATATAATTTTCATAAGTTCATTGTGTAAAAACCAATAAAGACATATTCAATAACATGTATGATACAGCTGTAATTATCTTTCATATTTTAATGAGGTCTAGCAGCAAAGGCATCCCTTTTCTAAATCTTTGTTACTGGATTACCTGTCATATTTCCCCTACTTATTTTTATCTTCTTATTCTTACACATTGAATTTGTATTGCTTCTAAGCATAAATAATTTCTGATAGTTATAACCAATATTCACTATTCTATTTTAATTTGAATATAATGACAGACACTTTATGTAAAGATGGGAAGAAATTTTCAGTCTATCCTTTGGAAAGGGATTGAACTCCTTGTTTGTCATTGAACATATTTTCTAGAAGCATTCATTCAGTCATTGCTGACTTCTGCTAACAGATTGAAAAATAGAAATGTTTGCCAAAGCTCTCTTGCATAGAATGTGCATTTTTCAAAAAGATGTCAGAAAATAAGATGGGTGGCAGGAAAGAATGAAAGCTGAAACCTGAAAATGGCCTCAACTTCAGTTACAGAATAAAAGCCAATGTTTTTTGTCTTTATAGTGTAACTGTTTCCAGTAGAACACAAAATGAATTTAATGGAGCCCCCAAAACATACAAATTGAATAAAATGCATTTTTGTTGGTGAAAAAAGAAAACAATCTTGTGGGTCACAATGTTTTGATCCTTTGAATTCAGATCCCTTTGAAGGTTATTATATTGATTTATGGAGTGTCTTGTTATTATGAAAGGCTATTCCCTTCACTCTGAGTCTTTTCTTTTGCAAAAAATGAAATGAGATTATCCAGCTGATATCATTAAAGTAAGAGCGAAATTGCATTGAAATGCAATGTTTGAGAGTTGAACATGAAAGTCAAAGACTTTGCCTCCCTCATCTAAATTTTTCAAGTCTAGAAACCATTTTGAGTGAATTCAGATCAATTTTCAAGAGGAAATGAAACACCTGACTCTACTGCTATCAAAGTCTATTTTCTTTAGTTATTTAAGAAAGTTTAAAACATTCATTTTTACTTTGATCTAAAATCAACAGTATAGCACAAATAGCATTCCATTTAAAGAGCATGCATTACTTCAAAAATAAATTTTATATGGACACAGAGCTACTTGGGGTGACTAATTTTACCATAGTGTATGATTAAAAACATATTTTTTTTTGTCAAGAATGCTTAAGCAATCTTTATAAGATGTGTACACATACTTGAGTTTACGATGTCACTTAGTTTTACCACTTTGGAAATTCAAACCACCTATTTATAAATATAAGTAACTTGTACTGTTTGATACCACATACCTATACTTTAATACTTTTTGTTGTATTTTATCATCTTCACTGATTATAGTTTTAAACCACCTATAAAATTGGATAAATTGCATTCTATCATCCCAACATTGAGCTGTTATGAAGATCTCAGTAGCAAACAAACAAAACAGGAACTAATAACTTGGTGAATATACAAACCAAGAACCTGGATTAGTGAAACAGTGAAAAATGGGCACTGACCTAAGGGGATAGCTCTCAAAAATACATAAACAATAAAATATATATGGAAGAAAAGGTCCTTATCAGTAAAAATCAGTGGAAATGTTGACCAAAACTATCTTCCCCTGATGAATCAATATTGCCTTAAAAAATAACTAAAGAAGCAAGTATTGGTACAGCTATGGAGAAAAGGAAACCTTTGAGTCTTGTCTCTGTGTGTGTGTATGTCTGTGTGTGTCTGTGTGTGGTATAAAATAGTATATAATGATTATAGAAAACTGTACAGAAATATTTCAAAAAAATTAAAAATGAACTGTCCTTGAATAGATACCTAAATAAAATGGATAAACACCTTCATTGTCCAATCAATTTGCTTATCTCTTGTTAAGATAAACACCATAAACAAAAGCAACATAAAAAGGGGGAAAGGGTTTATTTGACTTACACTTCCATGTCACAGTCCACTATCATGTTAAGCCAATAAAGGATTTCAGGTTTGGAACCTAGAGGCCTGAACTGAAGCTCAAACTATGGAAGAACTTGGCTTATTGCCTTACTCCATGGTTCAAGTTCAAATACCATTTATATACAGACTGGAACTCTTTCCAACAGTAGGCTGGGCACTCCTACATCAAACCACAATCAGGAAAATGTCCCAGAGACACTGTTATATCCAATTTGATGGAGGCAATATCTCAACTGAGGGTCCATATTCCCCTTTGTGTCAAGAAGACAACCAAGATCAACCTTCACAATCCCTATGCTAAATATATTGTCATTCCATCCAGTCAAAAATGAAAGAGAACTACGTGTCCTTCATGATGAATTAATAAATAATTTCTGTTTAGTCACTGAAAAGAACAAAATCATAACATTTACAAGAACCTGAATAGAACTAGAGGTCACTGAGTTAATAATTATTAAATAATTACTTATTTAATAGTAAATATTTCACTGAGTGAAATAATCAAAACACAAAATGACGAGTATCATACGGTTCCACTAAATGACTGAGTAGAAGTTGAGAGGAAATAATGGTAGTTATAAGATTCAAGAGGAATGCATGTGGTAAAATAGGAGATAAGAGGAAGTTTGATCAAGGAGTACCATATTATAGTTGGAAGCAAAAATTATAATAAGAACTATATATCCAAATACTGTCACCTTCTGGATTCCTAAAAGCTAAATTATCATTCAAATGTTTATGTGTCCCATACCATGACTAAAGAAATCAATAATGTGTAGCATATTTCAAAAATGTTAAAGATTGGGGTTTTGAAAGTTTTAAACATAAAGAAACTATAAGCATTTGAAAACATGGATATGTATAAGCTCTATGTATTTGCATATTACTTAGCAGTGAGTAATATTTCTGTGTCAGTAGATTTAGTGGTGACAAAAATGGATCATGATTGCCCTTAGTGCAGCTTGCTGTCTGACACACACCAAATACACTAAACACTTGAAAGAGTACAAAGCATTATACATGATCCTAAGCTAGGTTTCAACATCAGTCATAGAGTAGACAGACGCTATAGAAAAATTTCAATGAGCAGAAAAAGTCTCTGCTGAGAAGGACCTGCAGCACAAACCCTCAAGAAGGCAAAGATTAAAAAGTGTAGAGCAGACATATATTAGATGGAGAAAACATGGTAGTGGTAGAAAAAGGTTGGAAGGATGAGGGCCAATCCAGAGAGCAGCAGCCATCAGGATGTCAAATCGTAAAGGAAGGAGGTCAGATTCCATTTAGAGAGAAATATATATCATCCAAATATTTGGAGCAATGCTTGGAATGACTATTAATCATTTTCTGAAATCCCCAAATAATGTGCTGTGTAGGCCAAAATGTTAGGAACATATCCATAGGACCATTTTATGAAAAAAAAATTATTGCATGATGTAATGATTCTTAAAGTACTAGATATATCATTATTCTTTTTTCTTTTTTCTTGAAATATTTTACCTTTAATATATCCTGATTACCCATAATATATTCACATTATCCCCTCTCTCTACTCCTTCCAGTTCCTCCTTATTTCTCCTCCCATCCAGATCCACTCTCTTTCTGGCTCTCATTAGAAAATAAATAAGCTTCTAAGTGTAAAATAAAATAAAATATACTAAAGTAAAATAAAAAATAACACATCAGATTTGTTCAGGTCAAACAGAGTAGAAGAACCCAAGAGAAGTCACAAGAAACAGAGACCCACTTGTTAGCACAACCAGGAATCTTATATGAATACTGAAGTGTAAATCATAACATACACAGAGTACCTGGTGCACACATAAGCAGGCCCTGGGCCTGCTGCCTCTGTCTCTGTGAGTACATGTGAGCTTTGCCCATGTTGATTTGGAGGGCCTTGTTTTCTTGTTGTCCTCTATTCCCTCTGGCTCCTACATTCTTTCCACATCTTCCTCCACAGGGTTCCCTGAGTCCTGAGGGGAAGGATTTAATGGAGTGATCCTGTTTAGAAGTGAATGTTCCAAGGTCTCTTGCTCTCTGCATATTGTCTACCTGTGCATCTCTGCTTTTTTCTATTCGACAGCAGGAGGAAGATTCTCTGCTGATGGCTAAGCAAGACACATTATGCTATGCTATTTATTATTTTTAACTGTCACAATACACTCCAAAAAACAACAAAAATCATCTTCTAACACCAATAGTGCTTAAATTTTAACTCAGATTCTCAAATATATTGGACCTCGAATTTGTTTTACAGAATATGTTTGGCATCATTTTTATTTCTGAAAATAAATATGTTGCAGAAAGTAAATAATTCACTTCATCTGTGCTTTGACATTGGGATTAACTTTATTCAAACTTCCAGTCACTTAGAAAATTTAAAATTAAATATGCATAGGTTGTTGCCTTAGATTCATTACTTGGTATAAGTCATAGACAAATTGCATCACAATGCAGCATACTACATGGATTTTCTAATACAAAAGTGGGATAAGCTGTATTCTAATTCATGTTTACATTGGGCACTTTTGACGTTAAATATAATATAACAGCTTTCCCAAGAAGGACTAATATGAGAATACTAGGGTGATTTTAATTAGTTTCCATCAGCAGGATGGGTTTACCTGTGTGACTGTACATGTGAAATGCATATAAATCCTGGAGCATCACTCATGAATTTAAATCAGAATGCTCATCAACTAAATGTTGGCAAGGTGAAAGATAAAAGCCAGCGAAGGTCCTTCCCAGCCTGTGTCACTAATGATAAACAGCATTAACTGCTTCTGTAGGCACTAATGCTGCTATCTTGGGAACACAGGCAGCTACCATGAGAACTTTACAGCTTCACTAATCACACTTTTGTTTGTCACAAAATACCAAACAAAATCTCAACAAGGAAGCAATAATTATTAGCATTTATGAACAAAAGAAGGTCACATTAATATGTAGATTTCAAAATATTTGGTGCATTACTCATTAAATATCATGTTCATTCTTGTAATATTTTAATATAGGTGAAGACAAAAACCAAGAAAATAATAAAAAAAAAAATTCTGTGAAACATGAGTGGATTCTGTTGGTTAGAGAGCATCTCTTGACTAAAGATACTGTAAATTCAGCCAAGGTTTTAATACTACAAAATATTTATTTGAACAAAGAAGATTTCTTACAGAAATTAGCATTTCAAAAGGGGATATTAAAATATATTTCAGCTAGTTCATGGAAAGTCTTGTTTTGTGGTATTACATATTATATGCAAATACTTTCAAGAATTTTGATTGCTCATAATTTGAAAACTGCAAAATGTTCATTATTGAATAAGTTTTAAGGTATGTCCCACAAAATTAAGATAAATGTGCAGAAATTATATGTTCCCTTCAAAATATTACAAGGATTATATATCTTTTCCTAAGGAAACACATAAACTCAAAATAAGGTATATTTTTTAAAATCTTACAAATTATTTTGAACATTATATAACATTCAATGTGCTACTTTTCAATTGTGTAAGAATTATTACATTTCAAAATCTTAAAGTAATTTCTACTATGTTGAGTGGCTTCATTTTCTTGTTAGAGTTTTCTTGTTAGATAACATTCCTAACATGTTTTACTCGCATTTTCTTTTTTTGTTCCATTTCCAATGAGATTAATAAAGTGATGTTTCAAGAAGTTCAAATTAATCAACCGATTAGTTAACTCTGCTACTAATTATACAAATGTCTTGTATTCTGGTCCCTGCTGGGTGATCATTTTTAAATGTTGCATGGTTACTTCAGTTACTATATCCCAATGGGGCATTCTTAGTAGTGCTATGCTAAATCTCAAGTGCAGCTAGATAACCTGCATACAATTTAGATGACAGGTATGACTAAACAGACCATGCCCTTTAAGGCTGTAAAATGCTCTGAGGAGGAGGATCCTGATCTGAAGTCTTATGTTTGCTTTGATTGGTGTTTGTTTTATTTCTTATAAAACACTATGATTCCTATTCTATAAAGTTGTCATGCAGAATAAATTATACAATATATATGAGATTATTATTAGAATAAAAGATGAATACACTATGTATGCAGTGATTGGCTTACTATATTTAAGTGTCTCACTTTATAAGTGGATACTGAAGAATATAAAATAACAAGGAAATATATGAACACAATTAATCAACTAATGTGTGTGTGTGTATATATATATATGTATGTATGTATATATATCCTACATCATAGAATTATTTACCTAAGTATTAGGATACTGAATATTTTATAGTAAAGAGAGTTAATATATTAAATTGTATGGATAAAGAATTGAGAACCAAGTTTTGTAATGTTTACTTAACTGAAAGGAGAGAAAAAATTTTGTACATTTAGTTTTTCTGTGTTAGAAATTAGTTCAGTAGGTACCTGATACTATTTATTTTTGTCATTAGCATCACCTTTTATAATTATATCATATTATTTTATGTTCTTTTAATTATATCTTTGATTGGACTCATATAAATTTAGTTGCAAAACCCAGTTCTATCATTGGAGTCACATAATTTTAACATAGAATCCTATTCCTTTGAACCTTTGAACTTCCTATCTCATTGAAGATATAGAATTCAAATATGTAAAAGATTTACAGGGCACAGTCTCTGAATTGTACAGATACCTTCCTAGACTTGGTAAAAGATTGCTATTTTGCTGCTCTATAGATAGGGGAAAGGAAAAAAAAGGGTTAACCCAAAAGACTGATTAGTCTTCCCCAAAAGAACTACTGTGTATCACATATGTACACAAATATTTAAAAGGAATTAGATGAGTACTTGGGACTAATCTTGCATCATTTCTCTTTGAAAAAATATTGCACTTATTTTTATTCAGGGCTCTATTTTAATGAGTTGCCTTCCTGTAGAATCAAGATATTTTACAATCTTGCCTCATTTTAATACAATTTTGAGTTTCAAAATACAAAGAATCAAAACAACTAACAAAATGACTTAGAAGGGAAAAAATATTTATAAGAAGAGAAATAAATGACAACTTTTAGAGTGTTGTTTCTCTTTGGTAAATCTTATTGTCAATAATTTTAATTATAAAAATCTATTAACTGTTTCAGAGAGGTATGAAGAAAAATTTTATAATTTAAAATTAATATTTCTAGAATTCATGTGTATATACCTGTAAAATGTGTGAGGAAGCACTATAAGAGTAGGTTTGTCATTGTTAGCTAACTTTTACCGGTTACTGCATATCTTCTCTACTAAATGATCATCTTCATGAGATATCAATTACTTATCCTACTAATATGGGAAAAATAAAACTTCGCCTTAGGAAAACATCTGAGAAATAATACTAATCCACATAATGCCAGCCTACTCCGTTCTAATTGCTGTGTCTAATATCTGAAGCACCACTTCCAACCCTGTACTTTTTGCTTTCCCATGTAACTATTGTTGAAGATAAAATTAGATCATCAGAAGCCATTGGTCTGTGAAGGACTATCACTATTGAACAATTGTTAGTGATGTACAACCCAGAGGCTTAGAACTGAAAAGTTCTGAGTATTCAGGAGTTCTAGTCATACACAAAATACAGTTGATAATAGCTTTAATAATTGCAAAAAATACCAAAAAGGTATTTTGCCAGAAAATGATTATTTATTAATTATTATTAATGAATTATTTTTAAATTAAATTATTTTTAAATTATTTTTAAAATACATTAGAGTTTTAAATTTCAATTATTTCTCCAATCTCATCTCCTAAATATCTCTCAGGATACAAATTTATTGATTCCATATTGTGTTCTAGATAATTGCTTGGGAACAAATAATATATTTGCAAATATGTCAGTCACTGTTGTGGGACCACATAGAATATTATGGAATAGATGACTGCAATATTATCTAAACATTATAGAGCATATAAAAAGGCTGGTCTCACATAGTTCTGGTATTATTATATTGATGGGTAAATTCTGGAACCAAGATACTGCATTTTACTCATTTTGAAGCTCTTCTGTGTATTACCCTAGTATGACATGGCTGCAAATAAAATTTATGGACCTGAAACAATAAATTATAGTACTTCTTTATTGATTAACAGGTTAAATGTTGACTTCAAGTAAATATGAATGTTTTTAGATTTATAAATTGCTTCTTGAACATATTTTAAATTTTATTTCATGAGAGGGTACAAAAATATTTAAAAGAACTCTTATTTTTTATTTTATATTTCAAATAATCCAATTGACAACATTTTATGGTATTTTTATTTTCTTTGTCATGTACTGCTATAAAAAATTAATTGAAAATGCATATTAATATGAATGACATAAGAGAAACCAGTAACATAGCTCTCTATATCATTTTAAATATTTATTTTTATTTTATATGTATGAGTGAATTGCTTGTAGGTATGTTTGTGCACCATGTGATCACTTGGTGTCCACAGAGGCCACAAAAGAGCATCTGTTTACCTGGAACTGAAGTTACAGACAGTTATAGTTCACCAGATAAGGATGCTAGGAACCTAACACAGATCCCCTGCAGATTTTCTCAACTGATGAGCTATCCCTTATCTCCAACCTGTAATAGTTTTAGAAATTGATTCAATGTCCTCTTCCAATAGAAACACTTGCAGAAATCTAAAACTATTTTATGTTGTACTGCAATTATTACATATAGTTATTTATTTTAAAAATTTACCAATTACAATAAAAATAACAGTAAAATCACCATTGATAGAAAATAAAAAATATAGAATACTAATTCTTCTGTTTATATTCATAAAGTAACATAAAGAAAATATTGATATAAAATTAGTTTTTCTATAACTCATCTTCAGGGCATTGAAATTAAATTCTACCATTAAATTAAGTTTGCTAATTTTGCCTGACTTAATTTTTGTCTATGAACGTAGAGTCTTATTTATAAAAAATGGTGATTTTTTTCTCTCATGGTTAACATTTTTCTGATAAAAGCCTTAGAATTCCTTCCTTTCAAAGATTATAAATGAAAAATTACCACAAATAAAAAACCTAAGAAAACAACATTCTGACTGTGTTGTCATATTTATTATAAAACACTTGGTTCGCTGCATTTTGGCATTTTATACAACTGGTTCTGACAGTGATTAACAGAGTTTGGGCTTCTGCAGTTTCACCCAAGAGAAATAAAACACCAAAATCTCTGCAGGTGTGTAATGGGCCAGAGACTTACAATCTGTTCTGCAAATTCAGACTTCAAAGACTTGAAAAAATCCTAAAGTTGGCAATGCCTCTATCAACACAATTACTTAGGGTATTTTTTTTGAAGATTTCAAAAGGAACTGAGTGGCTAATTGAGAAGATTTCATTTCGAATTTGACTCCTGTGCAGGCCTTTCAGAAGCCACTTTTCACCGTATATCTCTCTACCCCCAATATACTGCCAGTAACTATATGAAGCCTTGGAGTCATTATGTATTTACTTATACTGCCAAGGAGACTTCACTTGCATTTGCCGCAGTGCTTAACTGAAGCTGGGGAGTTGTTGGGAAGTGCCAAGGTAATTACCAAATGACAATCAGGTGTCAGCTAGTGGCTATGGCAGCCCCAGGACAAGTGACCATAATTGCTTCTATGATTGCTTGATGAGAACCTAATATAAAACTTAGCCAAGTAGGGTCAGTAAACACATGATCATTTCAATTATGGGGATTTTTTTTTTCCCCAGAGCTATTCACAGAGAATGTTCAATAGTTCTATTTCAGCTTTTAAATGAGAGTTTGCCCATTTTTGTGGTTACTCAGGTATCCATACATGTTTGGCATATCATGAAAATTATCTCAGGTTTTACAATCACCAATTTATCTACTTCTAAATAATATCTACTGTTCTACAAGTAAAGATTTCTAACAAACAAAATATCACAAAGGGATTTCATTTAAACAGTATGTTCTGCATGAAGTCACTGGTTGGTAGGTTCATTTCCTTAATCTTTAATTCTTTTCATAATTTTTAAGAAAGTATCTCGTAATCTCTGTCAACCATTAACAGTACTAACAGAAAAGAAATAAATTGAATAAAAGGATGATATTTTTAGTGAATTTAAAAGCCAAAGGCTTTTATTGCTATGATATTTTGTCTAGTGTATAGTTCTCACTATTTCAAGTACATTTGGGAGAAATTACTAGGGTCACAGATACACATATTAACTATATCAGTCAGGATAGCAAGAGAAAAACCCTGTTCTATTGCACAAATTGAAGCCTTCATTCTTGCATTCCTTTTCATTTCATCAGCCTGTTTAAAAGGGGAGGTATTTTTTTTTAACTCCTAGAAGCATCTTTATTAATTTAATTTTAAAATTTATTTATATTTTTCTCATACAAGACATCCCAACCACATTTTCCTGTTCCTCAACCCTTTCCATCCTCCCCCACATCCACTCCTGCCGAGATCCACTGCTCTACCTTTTCCCTTCAGAAAAGAGCAGGCCTCACAGGTATATCAGCAGAATAGGGGCACAACAAGATACAAATAAGACTAGGCACAAGCCCACATATCGTGGCTATAAGAGGCAAAAAAGTAGGGGGAAGAGTGTCCCAAAAGCAGGTAAAAGAATCAGAGACCCCTACCAATTCCCACTGTTAGGATTCCTAGAAAAACTCTAAGCTAAATGACCTTAACATATATGCAGAGGACTTAGCATAGCCCCACGTAGGCTGCATGACTGCATTCTAGTCTCTGTGAGCCCTATTAGTTGATTCAGTTGGCCTTGTTCTCTTGGAGACATAAAACAAGGAAGAAACATTTCTCTAAATTTTTGACCAAGACAGAATGTATAAATACTGAATGATTTTAAATCTAGTAAACAACCTTATCATTTTACATGGTGTGCTTCAGAATATGAATGAATAGAGTATTTCTTTACAAAGTATCTTTAAAGTATAAGTAAAAGATGTAACTGCAAATTTGCTACCATCATTTGACTTAGGATTGTACAATACTGTGGTATCATTTGCCAATGCCAGTGAATGTAAATTCATTTATCACTAATTTCTTGGAGCTTTTTGTTGTGGGAACAAGTATACAATCTACATACAGCAGGTGATCCACCAGCATTTACTCAACAGCTTAGTTTCCTAAGCAAAGTTATTGTGTCTCTCTGTAAGGATGCTTTAGTAAGTTTCAATCAATAATGTTGACTTGAAGTGGGTATTGACTTGACTGAACTTGAACCTAGTGTAACACTTTATTACAAAGATTGGAGGCTACAGTAATTCACTGTTTTAATGAAAGAAATAAGACTGTTTTAGGATGTACAAAAGCCATCATTTATATAGTGATGGTAATTTTGAGGGTTGATGTGCTTTAATCTCCCTTCCTCTTGCCATTCTGTGACAGAAGTGCTGAAGCCCTGTGAAGGTTACAAACAATGTTCACTAATAATGGGCTCTCATGTCCTTGTAGGTTTCACTTTGATGGATATCCATAGTGTTTCGCCATGACATAATTCAACTGAGGAAAATCACATCTTAAAAACACAGCTGATACTTTCACCTTCAAATGGAGTTCTTATAGTTTATAAGAGAAAGATCAACTAAAAATAAATAGATGGATATTTCTATCTGAGTCTTTTGATGATTTGTACTTCCAAATTAAATTGGTGAAAAAAATACTTACAGAACAAAAAGACCTATGTAAAGTATATATATAGAATCAAAACACACACAAACACACACACACACACACACACATATTCTCTAATACACTAGGGAATGGGCAGAATAGAGGTGAGTCAACAGCCCTGGGATGTGGGCAGAAAATGAATGGTGACACTGATCGAAGATGAAGAAATCTGACTGGAGTAAGGATGGGAACAATAGCTGAAACCACGCTGGAAAATAGTAATGTGCAGTAAGCACCATGTTCTGGCATCCAGCTGCTGCTCGGTGAAGCTAGAGACCACCAGTGATGGACCTCCAGTCAAAGTTGTCCTAGAACTCAGTGCTGCAGCTGAAATTCAGCTCTGGTGCGGCTAAGGTCCCCTGAGTGTCTGGAATGTTGGGTGGAGGGCTATCGAAATTCAGTGTGAAATTAATCTTTTGACTTTTAAAGTCCCTGTACTTTCTGCAGGACTGGGGTTCTATGTTCCCATGGCCCAAATGTTACTTTGAATGTGATTCTAACTACAACTTCGGTACTCAATATGAAGTCCCACCCTTCGTCCTACTGAAGAGATAGATCATCTCTAAACTGAATGGAATGGGAACTTTCACTCTGTTTGGGGGGTGGAGGGAGAGGGAGTCCAAAGTACTGAAGAAAAGTTGAGCAAGATAATTGAAATATTGACAAAAAACTAGACAGAATAACATAATTTTTAGTGAAAACACTTCTGCATATTTTAGTGTTTATTTTGTTAGAAAGCTCATAGTTCATCCTATAAATATTTTTAATATTTCCATCATTATGTGTTATTTAAAACATAAGCATAAAATACAGAATAAATGCTTCAAAATTACAACATATGAAGTCTTTCAAAGGTTTGTGCTATTGACTGTTACATAGATGTGACATGACACAGATTTTTCCTAGTACTAGTTGGAACTAATGTATTTAGATGTTCAGACTTTATGTAAAGATTAAACTGCCCTTTCAAATGCAATTCTAAAACTGTTGGCATTCCTACACAAAACATTTTTTGTAGTGTTTAAGGCTTTTAATTTTAATGCACCTTGATGTGAAATGCTATAAATTGAATGTTTTTTTATCGGAAGTTGATATTTTGTTTGCACTGTATTTCATTTCAATGGACTTCTTTGCACATTTCTATATAGAAATAACTTGAATGATACCACTGACAGATGTCTGTTTCAGAAAATTAAAAAAAATAATTATCCTTCTCAATATACACACACATTATAAAGCCACGTCACATACAATTGTATGAAAGCAGGATTTACTGTGGACACTGTGTATTGATCAAGAGAAGCATTCTTTCTATAGTGAGGTTTTGTGATCACCTTTTGTGCATTGGTTCATAGCCTAGGGACTATATGAACCTGGGACTGCAAAATGTTTCTAGTAGAAGTTTAAGTATCAGGGCAGAAATTTACAGCTATAACTTTCTATCTAAACATGAAATATATCCAGGACACTGTGTCAGTATAAATGATTCACTAAAAGAATGCAACATGTTCAATAGTTATCCACAAAGATTCATTACATGATAAGGTTAAAATCACAGACACAGGTATTAACTGTGACATACCTGTTGGTTTTCCAGTCTGCACTGGTATTATCCTCTTAAAGGTATTGCAAATATTATATTGTATAATTCCTCCAAAAGACTCTCAAAATGTAGAGGAAAACAAGGAAACATGCAGTTGCAGCAAGACCACAAATATTATAAACAAACGTGATGAAGTTTAATTTTTCATTTATTTTTTAAGTGACAATGCAAACTTCTTTCCCCTCCCAATAGTCTGCAGCTCATTATGGAAAGAACTTTAATACTGATTTATACATGAACATATAGAGAAGTTATCAAGGACAGTCTTTTATTAGGTTTTTCAAAAGTAGCTTCTAAATATATGCTTGTCACTTTAATGAAAAGAGTGATGAGAGTAATTTCTAAATGACCTACAGATGTTTTTACATAGCACCTGCCTATCTCTATTGAGCACTTCTTTCATTTAATCCCAGATACTTCAAATGAAGAAGAGTGGGCAATTGCAGTCACAGGTATTTATTATTCATACGAAGAAATCTAGTCATTCCCTAAAAAGCAAGATGTATTTGATAAGCAAAATTTCAGGACTACCCTGAAAGGTAGAAACATGACTTCTTTTCTTTCAGAATGAAAAGTAGAATTATTTGAAGACATTCCACCTGCTTCAGCAAATATGTAGCTCTCCCTGTACTGGGAACATCTGTTTGTAAGGAGGTGAGATGTAATTACTGCAGGGAGAACTAAGATATTCCATATGCCTAATCTCATTGGAAAAGTCCTACAATGTGCTGAAAGCTCAAACAAAAGTTTTCCTTAATTGTATCTGAAAAGCGTTCCCAAGGCTGACTCTACCCCAAATCATATCCAGAGCTCTTTACCTTATCAAAGACCCAAGTAACAGCAGGAAGAAGTTGTAGAAAGATCACTAGAGTTGGGAAATGTGAGGAGTGCTATAAAATGCTTTCTTCTGGGAATGACCTGACCAATTTAATCATGAACACACAATATCTATATCTACATATACATAACCTGCACAACAAAATATATGAAAGTAGGAGTAGAGGTCGTTAGGGAGAAGATGTCCATATGAGTTGTCAAAATTAAATAATAATAATAACTTCAAAAATGATACCCATGCCTGATTCTGCAGGGTAGTCCAGGAACTAGAGATTGGATAGTCAGGAGACTATTTCTCACGATATCCTGTTCTTCTCAAAGATAGGTATCTAGTCCAGTCTCCATCTGGGCGGCTTCTGCCAGCAGCTGGTGGGAACAGAGGCAGAGTCCCAGAGCCAAACCTCAGTAGAGCTCTGAAAAACTCACAGGATAGAGGAAGGAGACATTTCTGGAATCAGAGGCCTCATGGAGTTAATGGACCAATGCTCTTGGAGCCCCTCAGAGCCTGAAGCAGGAGACAGGGAAACGGAAGGGTTGTCTTGTTTGGGGTTCTTCCAGAGAGCCTGTAGGCTAGAGTATATGTGGGGATTCTCTGATGCTTTTGCCTGCCCTGGGGACTCATTTCCTCTAGCTGGTTGCCTAGTCCATTCTTGATACTGGGACTGGTACGTGGCTTTTTCCCATTTGGTGTGCCCTGTTTGAGCAGTGATCCTGGGAGGACTGCTCTCTTCTATAGGGGAACAAGTCGGGGGGTAAGGGGGGCTGGATTATGAGTGAATGAGGTGTGTGGGATGGGGAGGATATATAATAGGAGGAGAGGAAGGATGGGGGGGTTAATGGAGGGAAGCTAGGAAGGATGTTTATATGTATTATATGAAAGAAGAAAAATAAATTAGAAATTAAAAAAAAAAGAAAGAAAGAAAAAAAGCTGTAGGCAAGCTTGTAGGGAGTTTTCTTAATTAGCAATTGATGAGGGAGGGCTCAGTCCATTGTGAGTACCTCCATTCCTAGGGTGATGGTCCTGAATTTTATAAGAAAACAGGCTGAAGAAGTCATAAAGAGAACAAGCCAGTAAGCAGCACTGCTCTGGGACCTCAGCACCAGATCCTGCCTCCAGGATCCTGTTCTGATTGAGTTCCTGTCTTGACTTCCTTAGATGAGGAACTGAGATGTAGAATTATAAGTCAAATAAACCCTTTCCTCTTCAAGTTGCTTTGGTCAAGGGGTATCATCACAACAGTAGTAACCCTGACTAAGCATGTTTTCTGAGCTTCTACAGAAATACATCTAAGTTGTGGTAGATTTTGTGTCTTAAGCCTTTTTCTGTCACTACTTAAAAAATATCCTGTCACAGATTCATAACTTGTCTAAAGATTTTGCTCTAAACACATATGGGCATAGGTTTTATAGCCACGAAAATGTGTCTTTAACTAACGTGGACAGGGTCCCTGACTCTTTTGTCCCTATTTTCTCCCATATCATATATATATATATATATATATATATATATATATATATATATATATATCTTGAAAGTCTTTAAAATTGTTCTTTTCACCTTTAAAGTTGCATTGTAATGCTCCTGAGTATGCTTTCCTGTGGACTCAAATTACTTTGAAATGCTCAACCAAAGGATAATAAGAATAGACAGAGATTAATCAATTTCTTTTAGAAAAGCTGCCTTTGTATCCCAGGGAAATATGCTCATTTGCATGGTTGAAGTATAGCATACTGAGTTTTTCGCCCCTTCTACCCTTCTCAGTCAAGCTGAACACCCATGAATCACAGGCAAGTGTAATGAGGCTGTAAAAAGATGTCCTGGTGGGAAGACTGTGCCAGGTCCCTTAGGATTCATGAGATGGCAATTTATATTTGTTTGAGTTTACACAAAACTATAGTCACATTACAAAGTGTTTCAGAAAAGACCATTGCTACCGAGCTGTTGATTTTGTACAATGTTATACTAAGTATAGAATAATGCATACAAGCTCTTTTCTTATTTAAAGCTCCAGTGTTTTTCACTAAAATCAATGTTTGGTTAACCAGGCACTAAAAAAGCCTTAGTGTTGTTATTTGTTTCTGGACCACATGCATATTATATTGTTAATTTAAAACTAACTTAACAGTGTGCAGTGAATATGTCATCATAATGAGTATTTCTTGCAGATGATACACACAAATAGCTTATCTAAGATTGGCTCCCTGTATCTCTCAAATTTGTTATCAATTTTATTGGCTATGCAATTTATTATCTTTGGTCAATCACTCTTTAAATTGACTAGTCTAATGCATCATAGCAAGTTATTTTCAGAAACCAGTAGGGAAAACAAAATGCATATTCAGCTCACAGACTTTTAATTGACCTCACTCACACCTACTGATGGCACTTCTAAACAATTTATCTTATTTGCTGTTCTTCATTTTACTAAACTCTGAATTCAAAAACTACTTATAAAACCTATGTCCCTGATTCTGAGTTATATTAGTTATTTTGGAATGATTTTTTTTTTTTGTATCAGCCAACTGTCAATAAATTTGGGCCTAGCTTGACCAAAACTTTCTTAGAGTTAAATTTGAAGAAATAGTGTACAGTGATGGTTTTCAATGCATAGGTCATTATCTGCAAATATTTTTGAATGTCACTCTGTGAGAAAGAGTAAATATTGTCATCTAGTGGGTTAAGGGCTAGAATTTTCTGTGTTGTATAATGAATAGGGTAGTCTTCTGTGACAAAGAATGATCCTGTCAAATTATCATTCATATAAAGTTGAGATATCTTGGTATATTGTATCTTATAGAAGATAATTTGAAAGACTTATAAGCTGACCATAGAATTTTTTTGTGAAGCCAGAGAAGTCTGAGTCCACTGTCTGTCACACTCTCATGTCCTCATTTTTGTTACAAATTGAAGACGCTGTATGATTTACTTCTCGATAATTATGCTTTGTCTGATGTGACCTATTCCCTTAGAACCTCCCATGAAATTCTTTATAGTAAACAGCTTTAAATCATGCAATCTACACTCTGTTGTCACTGATAATTTACTTAATTTCTTTCAAGGAGAAAAGGACAGAGAAGTTCCTCCACTGTCCAATTTGATACATTCAGATATTTGAATGTATTTTCATGGTAAGACAATATAATACAGATACATTGTAAGATGAACATGGATAAAGGGTTAGGCTTGCTGATTATCAGGCTGTTATACTGCTACATTAGTAAGATGTGGAAATTGTACATTTAGTAAGATGTGGCGACTCCTTATTCATATGGATATAATAATTAAATAAAATGTTTCAATTTATAGTACTAGTTTATCATAAGAGAGGTGAATTAGGGCATCTTGATGAAATGGTCTGAGTGGGAGAAAAGTTTTTCAATAAGAAGAATTTAGAAAATATTACACAGAAATAATATCACAAATCAGGTTTAATGAACATATATTTGAAGATGTTCCATGTAGATATGCATATACTAATATTTCCCTGATAGTTAATATCAAATGATATTAACAGCTCAAATGTAATTTTCCTTTGATTGGTACCTATTTCTATAATTTTTCCAAGGGTGATAGAAAGAACTGACAATTCATTTTCAAATAAAGACTGTGGTGGTTGAATCCTTCTTACTTTTAGATTTTTCACACATGATGAATTTTCTACATAATTAATAAAAGTCATGGGGGTTATCTGGTTGAGACACCACAGTGGTCCCACAGATTGATCAACTGATCTTGCTAGCTAGGCAGGAGTCTCCTTCCTGCTTCACTGTTCTATGAATATGTTCTTCACACTGAGTCCTTGGTCAAAGCCCTCCAGATAGAGGAGGGCCTTACTATTTCAAGTATAAAGGGTAGCTATGTCTCCCTGATCAATCCTCCTAACAAGTTCTCGAAAATATTTAATCTGAAAAGTCAAATAACTCAATTTAAAGTGATCTCAATAAAAACATCATATTAGCAAGGTATGGTGGTGCATTTCTTTATGCATGACATAAAGTGGCAAGCAGATCTTTGAGTTCCAGGATACTTAATGTACCCAGTGAATTTCAAGCCACCCAATACTATATAGTAAAACTATCTTTAAAAAATAATTTCTAGTAAATTTTTTTCACATAGAGTGATTTGAATTAACTAATTTCAATTCTTTTTTTTTCTGGTTGTTAGCTTAAAGTTAGTATGTCACAAATATGTTTTAAATTATCTTTAGATGAACTTCTCAGAATTTTATGTAGGAAAACTTATTGATATACATTTCTATTTAAGTCTAATTTTGTATTTACAAACAATAAAATTAATTGCTGCATGATGGCTGCTTTTGAAGTTCTCACAAAATAGTGAACTAAATATCAGTTTCAAATATGACCAAAGAAAAAGAGAAAATTAATAGAATATTGTAAGTACCACATCTGAACATTCTTAACTATATTATGTTTTTAGTAGGTCTAGAAAACTTATTAGTATACTTTACAAAAGATTTTACAGATGAGTCTGTATCCTATAATCAATGAGAGTCAAGTATTATTGTATAGGCATTTCAAAGTCACCTTTCATAGCAGGTGCTCATTATCTTGCATTGACTTCCAGGAGTCTTTGCTGGAATTTGGGATTTGAACACCTTGGTTCTTGACCAGCCCTCTGACCCGTTTTGCTCTTCATGGATACTGGGCTGCTGCTGCTCTGATTTCTTACTTAATAAGAGGTATTCTTTTTTCATTCTACCATCTCTGCTTCTTCTCTGAAATGTTTTACTAAGCTTTCCTTGTGTTCTATGATAGATTCAAGTTCGGTTACATAGTTCAGATAAACATTTAGAAACCTTATCTCTAACACTGTATTCCCAAAATTTTCTTTATGTAGTCTACTGTTTCATTGTGCTGCCATCTCATTAAATCATCTATGCATAAAACTTCTACATCTACCAGAAATAAAAATGCTAAAGTTAGGCATAAAATTATTAAAATTATAACTGAAAATGTTATTTGTGACATAAAAATGTTTCATCACTATTTACTGAAATGAGTGATAATTGAAATAATTGCTTAAATGCCTATTGAAATGATGGCAGCATTCATAACACTAATTCCATTATATAGAACATACATAACAACAACAAAACCTGAAGGTCATTAATTCATATTCACTAGCATCAAAAATAAATAAAATGAATTTTAGTGTTGTCCTTTCCTCCTCCTATAATACATCACACATTGCTTTAATCCTTGAAACCAAATAAATCGTATTTGTTATTATAACCTTTATTTGACAATAAAGGTGTGTGTTTGTGTGTGTGTGTGTGTGTGTGTGTGTGTGTGTGTGTGTGTGTTGGTAGACCTCAGTGCCAATAATTCATCTGATTAAAATTAAAAGATGAATATTTTTGCTCTGTTTTTAAACAGATAATATTTGTGTGTAATTCAAATGCTCAAAATTTCATTATAAAGCAAGGGCAAATAATTAACTAATCCTTCATGAATTCCAGTGTATTGATTTTGGAAATGGGGACTTAAAACTATTGAGTGGAACGAAAGACAAAACAAGTTATCTAATGAATATGCGTTTACTATTGAGTGCAAAATCAATTTCTGCAGCCATGCTATATAACCAAGGAGAAATGAGTGGCACTTAGGAAAAGAAGATCTACAAATAAATAAATAAATAAATAAATAAATAAATAAATAAATAACAAGAAGTCTCCAATAATGTCTTTATAATAAAAATAGGTCATTGAAAACACAAACAAACAAAACTTTAACAAGAGAAAACCTTAGGGAACTCATTGCACTGGAAAATCAAACATATCAAGAATCTCTGATTCTTTAAACCATGGGTGTGTACATGTGAATAAAGAAGGAAAATAGGAAGCTGAATAGGTAAAACGCAGAGATGAAAGAAAAAGAAAATCATGGCATCAGTTGCAATTTTCATACTATTTCCTTCATTGCAATTTTAGGATGGAGTCACTATAATTCTTTAATGAACTGATCTAATATAATGGGATACTACTGCATTCTTTTCAGTTATAAAAGCCACTGCCTTCAACTTCCCTAAGGGAAGTTTGTGTTTTTCCATTTTCCTCAATTGGTGATTCTTGTTTACTTCTTTTCTAAGTCCTAAAACATAAGCAAGGAAAATAACCTCACACTTTACACAGAAACAATGACAAATGCATTAAAACATTTTATTAGAAGAGCTCAAAGAATAGATTATTTCTTAGTCATTTGAAAATCAAGCAAACATGTGCACAGCATATAGAGATAAATGAAATTCCAGGATGAATACAAGTAAAATATTCATTGTAGACTGGCCTGAGAAACTTCTACTAAGGATTTTCTAGCATTAAATTTAAATCTCTATAAAGCTTATCATGATTCTATGAACAGCAGCATATCATTGTGTCTGACTACTTGAGGAAGGAAAATTCCAGTCCATTAATAACTCAAACCACATGTGTACTATACATACTGACAATGAAACCTTATTCAAGAAGCTAATGGGGAATAGACATGTCATTCAATAATCTGAGAAAGTAGCCTTCCTCTAAAACATAAAATACAGAGCATCAATGTATTGGTCTAGTTATTGTGGGAACAAATTTTGATATTTTACTCTCCATTTCTTCATTGTGATATGTAGACCATATTTTAAGAAAGCAAAAGAACTTTGCCATGTAAACAACTAAAAGAATAGAAATGCTACTTATCCCTACTTCCTCAAACATAGGAAGATGTGAAGATATTTCTACAGATTTAATTTGAAAATAAAACCAAATTTCCATTACTTTGCAATGTGATCAGCCTGCTAGAAATTGATTAATTGTTCACCATTGCAAGATTAATATTAGCTAGTCATTTTGGATAATCAGAGCTATTTTCCTGTGTTTTTAATTGCCAAGACAGACCTAGTAATTCTGACTCACATCTTTCTTGAATCTAAAATGCTAGCCAGGTGGCGATGGCACATGCCTTTAATCTCAACACTCAAGAGGCAGAGGCAGGTGGCTATCTGTGAGTTCCTGGACAGCCAGGACAGCCAGAGTTACAGCAGTGAAACCCTGTCTCAAAAAAACAAAAAAAATGCTTATATTTTATAAATCCATGTTTTATCTGGTGTTATTTCATAACACTTATATTTTCCAATTTTATGTTTTAGATATAACAAAATAAGGTATCATAAGGTGAATTGTAGTTTCCTAAGAATTGATCTTTAATAAACATGAAAGCCTACCCAAAATTGGGGGTTATATAAACATTTGTATCAATGTAAAAATATCACAATCTTATGTCTACTTTATATGTACAGGTGTCTAGAGAATAGTCAAAGACAATTTCAAAGTATGGCTAATCAGTAATACTAATGATTCTTTTTGAATATTTCAGAATTTTTGTCCATCTGTGTTTGTACATACAGCACACTGTGTATTTGTATGTTCATGTATGTCTGTGTGTCTGTGTGTATGTATGTCTTTGGTTCTCAAAAAGGAAAATCATTCTTTATAATTAATTCAGGGAGCACATACAAAGAAATCACTCACTCTAGGTTTGTTAAAACTGTCACTCTAAAATTTCTGCAGTTTCCCTTGAAATATTCCAGTGTGTGAACTTAATTCAAAATATCACTTTAAACTGGGACTACCCAAACAAAGCCATAAAACCTTCAGCTAATTTGGAAGTATTTTTCCAAATTTCAGGACTCTGTGTCCTTGCAAGCAGCTGAGCAATTCCCTCATTCCCTGAGCCAGAGCCATAAACTTTACATATGTGAGCAGCACACCCTTGTCAGGTCTTATGCCTGCAGCCTCCGTGTTCCCTGATCAAATGGAGCAGGTGGTTAAATATTCAAGGTCACTTGAGGGACAAAGTTTACTGTAGTTCATGGAACTGTTGTTTAAGGATTAAAAAAAAAAAAAAAACAAGTGGCAAGAGTTTATTCAGTTACTCCATTGAACAATCTAAAGAATCACCAGTAATTTCCTTTCAGTATACATTATTGCTAATGGATGTGACATTGATGTTCTCATTTGACTGGACAAAGTAATTTTTTTACTTTTGAAATGTTAAGGATCTCTCATATTTTTGTGTAATTTTGGCTGGAGAATTCTACCTTAAAAATGTAAATAATACATGCTAAATCAGCAAGGATGATGCCTTTTCTCTTTTCAGTAATTCTTAGTTTAGAAATATTTAATTTGAGCATGCCTCTGTAGTAGGCTCCAAAAAGTAGGCAACAGACTTAAGACATATATTTATTAGATGTCCATATATCTTTCCTCAGGAAAGAATGAAGTGATTATCTTGAAAAGGTAGATTCAGTCTCCTAAATCAAATACATGGTTCAACATATATAAATCTAGCCTTGAAATAATTCAGAGAACAATTGATCCTGTTCTTGAAATTTTTTATTTGATCCTATGTAAACAGAAAATACTTTTTATAATCTTCCAACATTAAATCACACTTCAGTTAATGTCTCTCTTTTTCAGCTTGCTCTTTGTTCAATGGGAAAATATCAGTACAACTTTTAAAAGGCAGGGTACTTTCTGAAATGGATGAATTATCTACTGCCCCTACTTTCACTATTTTCACCACTCAAACTTCTCCTTTTTTCTCAGTTTTGGTAGATTATCCATGTAATTTGGAAATACAAAGTAAATATCAGGAAAATAGTTAATGGAGCTTGAAATTACATATTTTGGGAAGGAGAGTTAATTTCTTTCACAAATTTTATTATTGATTTGGACATAGAGTAGAATTCATATGTTATAGATAATCCCATACTTCTTTGGCATCGGGTTAATTTGATCTCTCCAGATATACTACCCCATTTCTGTGCCAAATTCATTTTTCCTGTGTTCTCATTTAAAGTGATTCAATACTATATCTTTTGTGTGTTTTATACCTCAGTAATGATCACTCTTAAGAGAATCTTTAGTTCTAGACAAGTAGCTTCTTACCAGACTTGATCAAGACTCCAGTCTTAATTTCTCCATTAAACTAAATTCCCTGTCATGCTACAGCACTGTCTCACAATGAAAATAATAAATACAGTTTATGTGAAGATCCTTGAACTTTTATTTCGCAATTTCCATTTGGTAATGCCTAACTTTTATACAAACATCTAATATTCTGATATCTCTCTCTCTTGCTCCATCTCCCCTTTCTTTCCCCTCACTCTCTCTTACACACACATACACACACACACACACACACACACACACACACACACAAAATTACTATGTATCAGGATTAACATTATCTTTGGACTTTTAAAAGCATTTTATTTCTTCTACATTGCTCCCTTTTGTTTAATGACAAGATATATACTTTTGTTGAAAACTGTAACTAGTATGATTTAGTGGATTTAGATTAGATATGATATTGACTTATTCATTGTGTTTTTTCCTTGGAATTAAAAAAGATATTAAAGATAATGTAATAAAGGGAGAATAAAAAAGAGCTATAGCTCAAGGGTTGCCTAGCATAAGCTATGCCCTGGCTTCAGTCACCAGTCCCATATACATGAAAACAAGCGGTCAACAGCAAGTACATAAAAGTAGTAACAAGGACAACCAAACCAAAAGTCAAATGAAGGTAGAATAATAAATACTCATTATCATAGATGACTTAGAGTATGAATCCTGAAACATAATGACAAAGACATTAAAATTACAACCTTGTAAGTTTCTAGGTTTCTAGATCATTTCTACAACATAAAGTATTTCACTGAAGAGAGTTTGAGAGAAGGGATGTTTAAAAAATATAAACAGGATGAATTTAAAAGTTCCATCAATGACAGCAAATAACAGGATAATTAATTTCCAAGGAGAGTGATGATTATTATACGGTCATTAGGGATTGTGGAGTCAATCACCTCAGATTATATTAAATGGGCTTTCAAATATTAATGACCATATAAATAGGTATTTAAGATGGCTATATTATGAACTAAATAAATAAAACCTAAATATTATTATAATCATTTTTGTCAGTCTTGAAAGTTATTAGAAAATTTCTGTTATTGTGTTTTATTATTATTATTATTTACTCAACCTAAGAGTTAGTAGTGCATCTCAGTTGGTATAGTTTTTGTAATTGGGGTTTTAAAACCCCATCAACACACACACTGGGTGAGGTCTCACATACATGTAATCGTAGCACTTGCAAGATAGAAGTAGTATGATTAAAAGTTCAAGAACATCTTTGCATATACACATGAAGAAGAAATCAAATTTTTTGAATTAGTACTTAATCCACAAATAACCACAAGATAAATTATGTTCTTCAAATTATCTAAAATATCTTCCTGAGGAAGTTACTTGAGCATTATGTGGTGATGAAATTTCCTGCTGAACATCACACAGTATAGACTTTAATTTTTAGTGGTTTTATTTCTTTATGAAGAATTGTTACCAAATGGATTAAAAATAAGAAAGTCAATATCTCCTCAGTTATATTAACAGTTACACACACACACACACACACACACACACACACACACACACACACACACACCTTTGTGAAAGGCATATAACATTAAGATGTATTTTTCAGATTATTTTAATTTATTTTCTGAATAATTATGTGAAAATTAACTACTCGCTCACTTTTCATGTATTGATGATTTTCACTGTCCATAGAGATACTGAAATGCATGTTATGGTTGTTTTTTTTTTTACTTTTAAGCCCTGAAAATTTTGTTTGTTCTTATTTATTGTTAAATACCATAGGTATATTATTATTGGTACTAATAGGTTTTAAATGATCAAGAGAGATTTGAGAAATTCAAAATGTGGCAGAATATTTTATCTGTTGGACACATGTTTTTTGACAACTCCTTACTCCTTGCTTGTACGCTTCTCTGTATTGTTTGAAAATATATGAGACATTCCTTATATAGTTATCTCTTTCCACCACCATTACTGTACTGAAGGAGTAATGCACATGATTTCTTTAATAGTGAATGTCATAATGCATTTGCAATGTTGATGCCTAGTTAAGATCTGGGTGGCTACTATAGGCAGTGTAAAAATTCAGTCATTGCTTTGAAATTAACTTTGTTTCTTGAGATGTCAGTAAATGAATGATTGTATCTTAGAAATCAAAATGAAAAAAAAATTAATGAAAAACAAAACAACAAAACAGTAAAAGGAAGTGAGACAGAAATCCAAATAAAAGAAAGGACTTAGAAAAAGTGCTTAAGAGGACAAAGAGAAAAAAAAGAATCATCCCTTTAAGACAGATGAAGTTTCTTCAAGATGTGTTTCTCTTTAATCTGTGTTAAAGCAATACACTTGCTGTATAGACACACATTATTTTTTTCAGTATTTAAAGAAATGTTTTACAGTAGAGTTTGTCTTTAGTTAGGTTTATCTGTAGATTCATTTATTATTAAAATATACTAGATTATTTTTTAGTTTGTTACATCAATTTTAATGCATATTTCATGCATACTTACAATGCATCAGGAAGAGTTCATAGTCCTTTGAACATTTTAAAATGGAGTTCTTCATTCCACTGTGAAAATCCAGGAATTAAGTAAGAATCACTGATTTGAGTAATTTTCATTGTTGTTTCCTGTGTCATGAAGTCTATCTACTAGATTTATACTTTTAAACGTAGAAAAAAGATTTTAAATTGGATCTGATTTTTAAAAAAAGAAGAATGACAGAAAGAAAAAGAAAGAAAAAGAAGGTAGTCTTTTTACACACTTCCTTAAATCATAGTAAAAGTAAAACAAACAAACCAAAAAAACAAAACATCATTTATAACAATGCTTCACAATTGCTAACTCTATTCTTTCTAGTGACTTAAAGCCATAAAGTAATGCGTGATCTTTGAACAAGTTGATCTCTTTACTCAACTTTAAAAAATTTAAAGTCCATGTGGACTGTTTATGTGTGTATACATGTGCGTGCAGATGACTTATCCTGCTCTCCAGTTCTTGCTAGTATAGAAGTCAGAGGTCAGTATCAGATTTTTTGCTCTCTTTCCTTGTATATATCTTTATAATATATATTATGTATGCTATATATATATATGTATATATATATATACATGTGTATGTATATGTACACGTATATATGCAAGTACATGTATACATGTACACGTATATATGCAAGCGTATGTGTGGTGTGTG
Source organism: Cricetomys ansorgei (assembly GCA_026225945.1). NCBI lineage: Eukaryota > Metazoa > Chordata > Mammalia > Rodentia > Nesomyidae > Cricetomys > Cricetomys ansorgei. Next base: position 12,779,031 of record JAMJFZ010000199.1, read on the forward strand.
TGTGTGTGTTTTGTATATCTTTAGATCTCTGAGGCCTGCTAGTCTGCTCTAGTTAGTGGTGAACAACAAAAGAAAGGCACTGATCACAAACTAAGACATATAAGTACTGACTTTTCTTTTTGTCCTCCTACTGCCACAGGAACTCTGTATTACATGTGAAACTGTATTCACAAATAGTAATATGTAAAAGCATATATATATATTTACCTATATCATACACATATAAAACAACAGATAATCTACATGAAGATATAAAATGTGATCATTTTTCTAATGATTATTATATAAGAAAATATTAACACCCACAAGGTTTTTAATGAACAACTGTAATATTGAATATACAAAAATAAAATTATTGCAATAGCCCACGATGTTACAGTGATTCCTCTTTCCCAATATTAAGTCTGAATGTCCTTTATATAGATTTCTTTATATGAAGACTTTGCCTGACCAATTAACAATATTCAATGTCCTTCAGAAATCTTTTATTATAAAGGTTGCTAGGATTAAGCAGTTACTCAAAGTGGTTTTATTCAACTTGATCATGTTCAAACATCTACCTAATGTATGTATTTTGTGTTTAAAGACTACTAGGAACTGCCTGTGACATCAAATATACAAACCTAATGCAAAATCTTGATAAATATCTAGCTGATAAAACTTGATGTTTCTGCAGGAAGGCTATGTCTTCTACAAAAGTCACTCTTCTACTATTTTCAATCAATTAATTCCTTTTGCTAAGTTATGCTAATATCACCTTATAGCAAACAGGCACCTGCTAATAGATCTTTCCATTATTTGGCATCTGCCAAGGCACTGATGGAGATAATGATGCTTAAGGCCATAATCTAAGCAAATGTAAGAAAAATCAATATGTTGCAAACACATTAAATATATCCCTACTGTATCATGTCAAGATACTAATGTGAAATAGCTTCTAGAGTTTAAAAATATGGAGTACTATATGAATGTCACGACATTGCCTATAAGCACTATACATTGAAGAAAAAATACAAAAGGGGAAAACTAGTGAATGCAAAGAAAATGAAATTCTTTTTAAGTAAATAATCCATGTCAGGCAGAGCATTCTATGAGATAGGATGTAGACCTGTCTATAAATTGCATGTCTATAAATTCCCCATTAAAAAGTCAAGAATACTTAGCTTTTGACTCTTTTATTTGCTCTAAGGTTGAATTGACAAAATGGAAAACAGTATTTACATGGAGCAAGCAGGATCTAGTTTATTTGCTAAACTCCAGGATGTATTAGAATTCCAGGATGTAGTAGAATCATCAAAAGACAGAAATACTATGATAAATAGTTATGTAGAGGTCAAATATTAACTCTATTATAGTTTTCAGTTCCTTTGATTTAAGACTTATTTTTATTCCAATTAAATACAATATAGAGTAATATTTATCTTTGCATTTTATATACAACCATTCAAAAAAATCTGACTTGGCTCATGGCGTATACCTGAGAGAGTTGATATATATAGAGAGGAATATTCAACATTGCAAGCTAAGTGACATAAAACTCATCCTTTTCACTACCTATGAATGAGAATTTAAGTAATGTTAATTACTTGATGGAGTAAGTTGCAGGTCAAGTTTAATGGTTAAACTAGCCCAAGTTCAAAGTTATTAGCACAAATATTCTATTTCACAATAAAATATTTTTCTTCAGTTCTCTTTTCAGTAAAGCACCATATTTTATTAAACACAGAAGTCAGAAAAAACTTATCAATGATTTCCAAATTGTGAAATCAATTTATGATAGTCTATATTATTCATTATATATTTTAACGAGTATGCCTTTTTTATTTTACAGTTACTAAGTGTAATAAAAAACAATGACAACTTAATAGCAAAGTAGAGAGAAATTGAATATATTTCTGGCAATTTTGGAAAAATGTCAAAAACAAGTTACAAAGGTGTTCTTAAACAACCTGGTACAGAATATGAGGTTTTACACATTTTTTTCTTTTACCTTTGAGGTGAGAGCTGTGTTTTTGCCTTGATGAAATACTAAATTGGAGGTCAATGGGTTTAGCAGCCAGGACATCATTACAAAGCATAGAGAGAACTTTACTATAATCTTTTCCTTTTAGTTAAAAAAGAAAAGGCCAGTTGAAATGCATTTAGTTATCAATCATTGTGAATGTACCAGAAGAGGTGAAATTGTAAAATAAATTATGGATTGAGAGAATACTGAATAACTATACTTTTGTATGGAGAAATTGATTGATTGATTTTATAAGTTTAGAAATGTTTTCAATTTTCTATTGATTTTATTTTTCTAATTCAAAAATACCAAAGTAAATATTTTTATTTTTTTCCAGATTTTCATTTGCAGAAAAATTACTTTGCATTTTTTGTTAAGTTGTTAGTTTGATTTTCATCAAATTTTGAAAACATACTTCACAGAACTCCAGAAGTTATTTTTATGGTCTCCACTGGTATTGATTCATTACTTTTTGTACTTAGACCATGTCAGTTATTGGCTGAGTACCACAATATGATAGTTTGTTTTTAATTGTTTCTAATTCAGTTGCCATATATGAGAAAAATATGTCAGTTACAATTAAGCATATTAAAATATTAAACATTTGTCTGGATTTACATTATAAAGCAATGGAAGGTTCTAAATGGACATTCAATATTAATGCATGGATGTTGAATCTTCTTAAAATGTCAACAATTTTGCTTAGTATTAGAGTTATTTTGCCAAAGGTTCTAAGTAAAATATGTACTTATGTTCAATTTGGTGACTCACTAAAATGTACTTTGCTGTCATCATAGTTTATTTATTTATTTATTTTTGTTCATTATCATAATAGTCAGTTGGCCAATGAAAGTTGTATTTTACAATGGGATAAAACAACTTTGCTGAGTCCTTTCTGAGGTGCCTTTCCCATGAGCTGGTACCTGTAGGATGCAAACTACCATGTATTGAATATCTGTCATTGCAACCAACCTAAATTACTCTGAAGTCCCTATTTGGGTGTTTAGAAGTGGTGGAGAGACATGATTAGCACTAATGAAGGTAGAATGCTTTTGTTGATATCTCTTGCTATTTAATGACCCTACTACCTGAGAAAGTTTAGATAACTCCAAATTCTGGTAGAAGACAAAATGGCATTTGCTCCTAAAGACATGGCATATCAAGTTATTAACTAAGGAAGTCTATATAAAAAGTGTTTTGTAATCTAGAAGAAATATTGAGAGACCTAGGCTTTCAAATTATTTTTCTGTGGCTTAAAAGTAACTACTTGTGTACCTATCATTAATATAAAATTGCTTAATTTTATTCATAACATGAGTGAAGATCATAGTGTAGTATTACAAGCGTTTTTATATTTTATGTTACATATTTGAATATTCCCTATGGTGGCATATATATGTATAAAGGAATGAGGTGAAGTGGCAAAATTTGCAGGCTAAGAATGCAAATCAAATGGTTATGCCTACACAGTGACTATTATGTATCATGCATATTTGTCCCACATCATGAGCTCTAGCTTACCTCAACACAAGACTGCATTTAAATATGAATGATGAGCCCTTAGGCAATGATTCTCTTAATGAGTGCTATTGACCTGATCAACTGTTTGAGTTTGTCTTGTAATCTGGGCTTCAATGTTAGAAGGCCAAGGAGAAATGATTTTATACTAGCAATTGAAAAACTGCAGCAAGAGCAGGAAATCATGTTTCTTCAATAACAAAAAAATATTTAAAATCATTAACCTAATTAACATTTTCACCTGGTCTTCATTTTATGTGCAAACAGGCAGTTGATGACAATAATTACTCAACTGCAAACTAAGTGGTCAATTAGATATACAATTACCCAATTTGTATGCACAGAACTGAATTTTATCACTAAAAAGTTGTTCCTAAGCATCTAATATATAATAAAGACAAAATTGGGACAGTAACAAAACTACATAATGTGTGCCCATCCATTATTTTTTTTCCGGAATGCCTTCTTGTACCCTGTTCCTACTGTCCATATATTAATCTTCCATTAAGAATAATGAGGTAGTTATTGGGGGGACATTAAAAAACCAAATTAAATAAAATTAGTGTCCTCTATTTTTTATTTTAAAACTTTTGGTAGAACATTGAAAGACATTTAACATTATGAACCAGATTTGGAAGAGATTTGGCTGAATTGCCATTGAATCTTTTTGTTTGTTTTTTTGTTGGTTTTGTTTGTTTTTTGTCAATTGACTGTAAATATTGATGTTTACATCTGGACTCTGTTCTCTTTATTGATTTGCTTTCGTGTTTTCAAGCAGTACCACACTGCTTTGGTTATTGTAGAGGTTTATTAATTCTAGAATCAAAGAAGTGTTTGCTTTCTAAACTTTCCTCAAATGCATTTATACTATTGCTTTTTACATATGCTAATAATTTTAGAATAAACCATTTTCAAAGAAAAAAACTACTGGAATTCTCAATTTGATTAAATCTGATATTTATACCAACACACATCTCAGTAAGTTTGCATCATCCCTCCTTGAGTTAATCTATATAATTTCATCTTTTTGTTCTCAGAAATGTTTTATATCTTTCTGTGTACATGTCTCACGTGTTTTGAAGTTATTCTTAACATTACTTGAAAATGTTAATGCTTTTATAATCAATGTCTGTTTTATTTTTGTTACTATTAATAAGTAGTATAATTATTACACATGGGGTAAAATTGATCTTTTAGAGAACTTACAAAAATATACCACTAACTGGTGGCTAGCAGTGAAGAAATAAGTCATAACATACTTTCAAAGGCTAAAGCCCACTGAACGATTTTGTATATTTCTAAGGATTTTATTCAAGATAGTTTTTCAGGATCTTTCCATGTCTTCTTTCTTAAATATAACTCTGATTCTGTGTTTAAATACACCCTTATTCAGACATCAGTTTTATTGACTTAAGAATCAATTTATTGACTTCAATTTAACTGTACTCTTTTCTCGTGTAAATATCCTACCTCCAAAAAAATTTCATATGCCTAAATCAATGAGGCTTTGTGTGTGTGTGTGTGTGTGTGTGTGTGTGTGTGTGTGTGTGTGTAAAGAATTACATGTAAACCTATAGTTTTGTTGATATAAAAATCATTTGAGAATAATTTTGTACTAACACAGTTCTATTACTCAATTAACAAATATTAATTCAAGTGACACTACTAATGTACTTTTTCACTTGACTTAATAACAAGGTTATGTTTCAGCTACTTATTAATCATATGGTTCTAAAGTTTTTAACCAAAATGTCAGTTTCTGTTTTGCAATCATGATATTTCAAATTTATACCTTTCTAATCTCAGAATTGTGACACTTGTGGAAAACTTCATGATAAAAGTTGATTGATCTGGAAGCAAACTGTCTATCACAGTCATATCTTTCTGCTACATACAGTGAAATTGGAAATCTTGCAATGACCCAAGTGTTGTGGTTGTGCTGCAGCCTCAAAGCACTTAAGTTTCTATCAGGCAATTCTGGCAAATAAGAGGCTGGCTGTCAGATCCAGTGTAAAATTTGATTTTAATCTCAGTACATAAAAGAAAAACATCTTTTAAGTTAAAGTAAAATCAGAGTGGACTTTTCTTCTCATCCATTTCTTATAAAATATAATATACATTGTAACCATGAATATTTCACTATGTCTTATACTATTTAAAATCATTTACAAATCCTTGCAGTTGTTTTCCTTACACTTTAATGCCCGTTGTAATTCTTATTTGTAATATATATGGAACTTTTTGATAATATTTATGTAATACTAAATGTTAGTGTGTTATTATTACCTATCTATAGGATAGCACTAAGTCCTTTTCCTTAAAATTGGGAGAAATGACAACTAGTAAACACTGACTGGCACTAGAAGTTGAAGAAGGAAGTTGTCTGACTGAAAACTCGAAGCATACAGATGCAACTAGATTGCCTGGAAGGTATCTGTGTAATTTGGTTTTCTATTCAAAGTTTACCACAAGATCAAATGAGAATGTAAGATCAGAAGAGCCTGAAAGGTGACAGCGGTAGTAACCATGTTGACTACCTTCAAATGGCTGTGTTAGAAATACTGTTTACTTACTTGGATATAAAACAAACTAGTTCATAATCACAATATGTAATAAGAGATACAAAACAAGAAGCTAAATAAAATATACAAAAATAAATTATAATATGTTGTCTTCAATAAAGAATATTAATGATTATATGAAAAGCCTGGACACCTGTAGTGATTTTGAACTTAACTTGTAGTGTGATATATATACACAAATACAATATAAATTAAAACAGAGTACTTATTTATCAGGCAATCAATATATCTGTCATCTATCCATCTATGTATGCCAGGAAGTGAATAGGATAATAAGGATCATCTCTTCTTTCTACTTTATAAATATATGTTTACAGTATATCTTAATATTATGTAAGTATAGAATACTAAACCATGATAATGTCTTCTTAACAAGACCTTGTTTAATTTTAAATAAAAAAACACATTTTTGTGCGATACAAGTTATATATGACATGGTAAAATAATAAATATTTATATATCAACCATAATATGTTGTTTCTAAAGAAATCAATCTATGTGTTCTGTGGAGATGTCCCATCATCTTGGGCATCAGATGTAGCTGTTGATTCACATTCAAAACAATTTGTTTATTCTTTTGTCTGATTCAATCACCAGCCCTAGTTCTGAGGCCCTGGAGCGTTTCTGCCTCCTTACCATCTACTCTTAAGCCTACAACAGGAAGGCTTCAGCCTCAGTCTTGGTACAATCTAAAACCTTTAAACCTCTGTACAATCTAATCAACCCCTATGACTTATTCCTGACTGACTCACTCTTACTAACTCCTTCTGAACTCAAACTTTTACTAATCTCAACTGACACTTCTGCTTTAACTCAGTTTACTCACTGTTCTGGCTTAAAGCTGACTGGTACAAACTGATCTTCTGAGTCGACTTACTCTTTCTAACTGAACTCTTCTGAATCTGGCTGACTCTGGCTGATACTCTGATTGCCTCAGACTGAACTGCTCTGCTTCAAACTGACTCATACTTCCTGTCTGATATGACTTCTGTCAAGCTGCCTCTGTGTCTTTGTCTCTCCCTGAGCTCTCATTGCTCCATATTTCCTCAGTCAGCCTCTATATTATCCACACTCAGCTGCTTCATTGTCTCTGTGTCTTGTTATCTAGCTGCCTGTTTCAGAAAGCTAGCCTCATACTGTCTGTTGTAACTGATCGCCTGATGCAAGTGACTCATTTCTGAGCTGAGAACTTGTCTTTTTATTTTGTGAGAGATAGGCATGTCCTCATTCTTGACTCACTCTGCCAACTCTTCCCCTGATAGTCACTTTGCCTGTCCTTCACTCTGACTCATTTCAGATTATCACTGACTCCTGAGCTCTGCTGTCTGTGTCTGTTTCCACACTGTTTCTGTCATAGGGATTAACAGCGTGGACCACCACTGCCTTCTGAACACTGGCATTAAAGAAGTATAGCAACATTCTTAAGATTCTTTCTACATTCCATCCATACAACACAGGCCTCTGAATGTGATTTTTCATATAGACCTCCTGGGAATATAGACTCATTCTAACTTTCAAATAAGCCTATTCTATAGTTGTGTAAAAACTTAATCATCCATTATTCATTTTTTTTTCATAATTATTTATCACTATTCATTTAAGTGGTAGTAAACCTACACATTGAATACAATGGAAACTGCCACCAACATACAATGTTATTTAAATCACAGTGAGAATACGTAATTTAAATATTAATTTTCTGTGATTTGGTGCACACATGTATAGCCACATATTTTTATTCATGCATGGATTTTAGATAATTTTTCTTTAAATATTACTAAGTAAAAAGAGATTAATATTTACACATATATTTTCAATTTGGTCAAATTTGGATTAATTATGATGAAAAATTCAAGTTGATTATAAGAAATATATTTTGAGATATAGATTTTTTTGTAAATTATTTTACAAAACTCTAGAATTTTGGATATTTCAATAATTCTTTAAACTCAATTTACTTGAAAAGGCACTCTGTGTTATTTTCCAATGAAAAACAAATATATCAAGGTACCATTATCTGTGACTCTGCTCAGTTAACATTTATGTGAATATTTATTCTTTTCTCACCAATCTAACCATTCTAAAATGGAAATACAGGGAGGATTTCAATTTTCTTCTTTTTAATTCCTAAAATTATTACTTTCTTTAGTGCTACAGTAGAGTCTTTAAAATCATTTAAAGGGTAAAAATTAAAATAATTAGTGCTTATTCAAGGTCAAGAATGTCTTCCTCTTTGAAAAATACTTGTTACTTTATTCTACCCTTAAAACAAATTTTTTTTTTAAATGGTGTCCATCAGGGCCTGCAGAGAAGATAAGAGGGAACTTTATCATTTATTCTAAACCATTGTTCAGAACAATAACAAATATTCACTATGCTTAAACCACATAGCTTAGGTTTCCAAAAATCACTTTCCTTATGTTAACAATAGATACAATGTGACTATTTGCTTTGAAAGCTAAATTTAAGTGCATATGGAAAGTCCCTTTGTCTTCTTTTCTGATTGTATGTGTCTGAAACAATGTTAAATAGAAAATCACTAAACAAATACTAGGATAAACTTGAAAGAAAACATTTTAATTATTAAAACCTTTTGGTTACATAACAAGGGCAGCAGGCTGGAAAGAAACTAAAGTGCTATATAAAGCTCCAACAGTTTATTTATAAAAATATCAAAACTTTTTATGACTTTGGCCATACCCTATCCAAGGCAAGACTCACTATTAGTTTTGTGGCTTTGGAAAATAATTTTACTGGGCTTTGAAAACTACTAGAAGACTATGGAAGGAAATAAATTTTCCATGCAACTGAGACAGACACTTGTTGAATGCATGTCACACAACAGTAGTTATGTTTAACACATTTAAATTCATTCATTTGTTAGTTCTGAAAAAAAATTTCTGAGAGATGGTATTCCTTTTCAATGAAGAGGGAATTGAGATGAGAATTTATCAGATTCCCTTAACATAAGAACTAATATGCTATAACAATTCAAAACTACATCTACCAGTTTTATAGCTCACACAATTGTATTATTCCACATTGGATGCAAAGTAGCTAGTGTTACAAGAGTCTTTTCCAAGTAAGAAAAATTAGGCAATCATAAAGCTTCCTTCATTCTGAGGTTTAATTGCATGCAGATGCTCATTTCATTATGATACGGAGCAAGCGGTAAGGCTTTGAAGAGTGAGCGCTTTGAAGACTTGAGTCCAAGAAAGCACATAGTAAATTCTCATGGAAACAGATACAAAGTCGATTTACAATACTAATCTAAGCTCATTGTTATTCAAGTATTGATCAAACACCTTTGTAAGTGTTAATTTATGTCCGATCACCATAATAGTAGTAGAGACACAATAGGCTAAGAAGTCCTTGGTTTCCTGAAACAGGAAGACATTATGATACACCAAGAAAGAGGTGTAATTTCTTTTGTGAGAGCAGTACAGCCAGTATGATCTTTCATCTTGTTTATGCTAACTACTGTGTTCACAATTTTGCTTATTTTGTGTGTCCTTATTATCTAACTACCATTATCCTCCTATTACCATACATACATTATTTTCAAAGGAAATGAAAGTTAACCTCATCAGAAAAATTGCTGAGTTTTCTAGAAATACCAAAGTGGTAAAATGAGATAGCAGAACAAAGAAAATAGTGTTGAAGTTGTTTTAGGCATGTGTTAATAAGAGATGCTTTCTGATATTATTCAACAAGAATAATTACTGAAATATGTAAGAGAAGAATTTATATAATTTTGTGGAAATTTTGTAAATATTCAATGACCAGAGAGAAAGTTGCATAATAATGTGATGTAGGTGAAAGATGGAACAATTGTGTTTTATGTCTAAGGTCTTCATATTGAGTACAGGTAGGATTATCAGGTTGGCTGGTGATACAAAGCTGTGCATGATCAACATGTTGAGTAATTTTTAATGACAACTATGATACAATATAGTGGAACACTAACAAACCAAAAAAAGTACAACTTACATGTCATCAGAGAAAGAATAAATATCTGACAAAAGAAGTTGAAAACACTGACTTTATAGAAAATTACAAAGACATGTTTAAAACACAAATGCTATCCAATAGTTCTAGTGTAAACAAGTTTATGGAAAGTGCATTTATGTTCAGCCAGAAGAAAATTATTGATGATTCCTAATTTGAGGAGCAGTTAAGGACATAGATTGCACCAGATTTCAGAGGTAGGAACAAATAAGAAAGTATGAACTATTTTCCAAGAAGATTGTTGCTTTGGGAAATTAGTTTATGAAGATCAAAAGGCTAATAGAAAAGTAGTAAAATGACTTTGTCAAGGTTTCCAGTGTGTCAATGAGTAGCACTACCGATGCACTTAGGGAAGTCACTCAGAAGCAAGACATCATAGTGGATTAGTGATGACAATTGCTGCCCTGATAACTTCAATATTACTAGTTAATATTACTAGGTTATTCAAGCAAGAAGTCCTTTCCTTTGTGTTTTTTTCAGATTACTCATATCAAATATATTTTAATTTCTCACTGTGTGTAACGTGTCTACAATTGTTTGACTTGGTTTTTTAGCCTGCCTTTCTATTACAGAGACAGAATCCAAATAATTAATCATGGAGAGGAGAATTTTAAAGAACATTCCCCAAAGACAGAAAACACTTCATGAAGGAAATCAATTTAAAAAAAACAAACAAACATTCTTTTAAAATTGAATATATCAGATACAGAACACAAACCAACACAATATCTTTTCCTATTGGCTTTTCATAGTTGCCTATTTACACTTCCACAATGGACATTTCTACTAACAATATCCTGAGATCAGTGACAATTCACAGGCAGGGGATTATGGTATTATGAGCAAATACTTTGTGTTATCAGGCTGCCAACAGGTAAAAATGAAACACTTTTCACCAAAGGTGTAGACTCCTTGTGAGAGGCATTACACTCTGTGAATTAAATAGCATTCCTCTGCATAAACATGTGTTCAATTCAAGAACTCAAAATCCATTCCTAGAATTTCCTATGAAAAGAGAGAGCTATGATTAAAGATGACAACAGCTATAGTGACAGCTTGAAATAAAAAGAACAAGACATACTATTTTAGATAGATAACTCTGGAGGGCAGGCAACATTGGGTAAATTAGATAGTAGTGTCTCTTACAACATGTGGGATATACTGTGTATTGTTTTCAAGACTGTCTAAAATCAACCTTTTATTATATGTAGACTATTTAGGTACATTAAAATGTGGCTTTTATCCTTACATAATTTGATTTCATATATCTATATCTTCAGTATCATTTGATAGTAGAAAAAATGTGTTACAGTGATACAGTAGATGAACACTGTTATCATTCATAAGCAAAAGTGACCCCACTGTATTTAGTCCATTTAATCGTATGTTTTAAAAAAAGGGACTAAGGATTTGAAAGGGAAAATGGGATGAGCTAGAGCAAAGAGAAGAAGGGGAGAAATTATGTAATTATATTTCAATTAAGTACAAAAATAATTAAGAATACAATTTTTCAATCAAAAGTTACTTAGGATTTATAGAAAATCAAACACTGAGAATTTCAGATTTATTTCATACTTACTATCTTATAATGGACCTCTTTAAGCTTCCTTTCCCGTTAATTCTGGAAGCAAATTACTTAGTCATATACGAACAGATCAAAGCCTCATATGTAGCATAGTTCATATTAGATAAAAAGAGATCTTTAGAGTAAGAAGTCCAATTCATAAGATGTTAATAGGACAAGTGCATATGGTTTCCAGTATTTTCTTTAGCCAAACATTAAAAATGAAATTGGGACAGTATATTGAAAGTTATCTAAATTTCTTCTATTTCTGTGACACTGGTTAAAGATAAATCATTATTGTATTTTAAACAATATGGTTTTTATCTTGCTTGACCTAGTTAATTTTCTTTTCATTTAAATGGCATGTTTTATCCTCTCACAACTTAAACAAGGACTTTGTAAGTGCGAGTGATAACATAACTGATGATGATTGAAATGCAAGGCAGAGGAACCGAATTGAACGTCAATATAGGAAGCATTATTTCATTTCACTTTTACTTCTTTTTAGAGATAGAGACCATGATAACTGGTATCTGAATCAATGTGATAAAAATCTTGGAAAGTATTAGGAATTAAAAATAAATGAGCTAGACCCCAAAAGGAAGTCATAGAAAACACAATAAATGCTTTATCAGCTCTCAAGTGAGCCACATTACCGAGGGATTGCTGACATGGGAAAAGATTAGGCATTAATACTTAAAGGGAAGCATGTCAATACATTTTATATTTCTGTCTGTATCTAAATGCAGGTGGAACTCTGAGACTGGAAAGAGCAAAGTGAAATCTGTTGCCCTGTTGTGCATCTGCTACCTTGTCAAGGCTGTCTCCTTGAACCAAACTGATGTCGGGGGACAACTGCCAGCAGCTACAGAATATGTCTATGGAGAATACCTGTAGAGAATACTTCATTCTCAGCTTCTGTTCCTAGGAGGGGCCCAGTGTCGAAGAGATGCCAGTCAGTTTCAAAATCCAGAGTGTATAGTAGAAAAAGGAAGGTTATACTATTGATTCTTTCATACACACACAAACACACACACACATATATGTTGAGCTTTGTTATTTAACTATTTGTATGTGTGTTCCAGTTTGTTTTATACTGTTATTGTTGGTAAGGGGATGGTGAGGAGATAGTTCAGTGGATACAATTCCTGAATTTGCATACACTGAGGGTATTCCAACACTGGCCCACACTCTTAGTTCTGTTCAATATTTGAGAGAAATATGGAAGGTCAGAAATCATCAGCTGAAACACTGTTGATGTGAGAGAACAGATGATAACACTTCTTTTCCAAATACTTTTTATACTTTGCAAGGTATAAAACTGTATCCTCAGCCAAATATATTGGATGCCACTGTGTCCACAACTCTCATTTTAAAACAAGCAATGTCTCTGAGTACTGCTAACTGTGGCACTATAGGAAAAATAGCCCAGTAATAATATTAATTATATAAATGAAAATAAGTAAATATTGATTTGTTTTCCCATTTCATATATGTTATATTTGGGACAGTAATTTTAATAATATTTAATTTATAGAATTGATGTTGGATAAATGAATAAACAGATGTGAAAATTTTATGTATGAAATAATTATAGATATTATGTATTCATTATCAGATTTTAATATAAAATCAGGTACCATAATAAGTTTTTTATGTGACTTTTTTTCTTTTTCTAGTTTATTCGTTTTTTAAGCTGAAAATTGACTTCTAAGAGATAAGTATATGATATTCATCCTTTAAAGTTCTTTCCATTGTAACCTCATCATTAGAAAAGATATTTAGATGTAGTATTTCACCTGAAAAAAGAAATATACAAATGATGTCTAAGTCTCTTAATAGTATGAACCATTCTGTAGTGATTATCAAATTCAATAATACTTCCTATGTTCAGCATTTTCTAAACAGTGACACAATAGTTATAAAATTCTTAAAACATTTCACTTTTATTTTAATCTTTAAGCTATATTTACAGTTGAGGTGAACACCTTAAGATTCTGAAGAAACTATTTAAGGCTTTGGCTTTAAAAGTATTATTTGTTTTATGTGTTTGAGTGTTTTGCCTGCATTCATGTATGCACACCATGTGCATGCAATACTCAGAGAAGCTAGAACATTTTTGCAGATCCCATACAACTGGAGTTACAGATGGTTGTGAGCCACCATGTGGGTTCTGGGAACAGAACCCAGTTTCCCTGCAAAAGCAACAAGTATTCTTAACCACTAAGACATCTCTCCAACCTTGGCTTTTATTATTAACAGAAAAAAAATCACTGGTTTAGATATTATTTCTTTGTAGTTAATTTATTCTGACATTTTACGTATAATTGTTTTTACTTTTTTTTTTCTGACTGGGAGGATTCAGGGTATGAAACAGCATAACAGAGGTAGGGGATACAGGTGGTAATAAAAAAACTTTTCTATATATTATTGTTTATATAATATAGCTATTTTTCTTTCTTTCATCCTTCTTAAGCTTTTACATTCTTATTCTTGAGTCCCTCCATAGTATTCTGTTATCAAATTATTATACTCTATGGATTATTCCTAATGCTTTGCTTATAAATACTCTTGTATAAGTTTGCTCTTCTAGACTCATGTATTAAAAGCTTAATGTAGAGAGAGTCTATTTCTCATAATTGCTCTACATCATTAGATACTTAAACTACCAAACAGAAGGTGCTTTACCCTGTCTATCTCCTGTCACGTGAAGAGCAGAGTGTCTTTTCCCTGGTTAATATCATTCTCATAGAACCTCCTGTAGCAGAGGCAAGGTCAGTGACAAATTCTGGCTCCACGAAATGTTAAAGTAAACTTATATTCTTAAAAGATTTATTCATTTGGATATTACATGTGTGAGTGTTTTGACTGCTGCTATATATGTGAACCATGTGCATCCTTTGGTGCCCAAGAAGGTCAAATGAGGGTGCCGTATATCCAAGGACTAAAGTTATAGAAAATTGAATAGCCATGTAGGTGCTGGGACCTTAACCTGGACTTTCTGTAAGAACATAAAAGTCTCTCTGTGGCTTCTCAAAAGAATATATAATATATCATAACATAGTTATGAAATAAGTCAGATTTATTCCATATAGCACTTTTTAAGTTGTGTGAGTTGATAATACTTGTAAATTTAAAAATATATATATAAGTTTCATGTCATAATATCAAGCATGTATGTTCTGGGTAGTGGCATTCTTGACAAGTATCCTATAACACTGGGCTCAAACACAGCTAAGTGCTAGGTCTCCAGTCATTACTCTTCTGCTTATACCTAAACCTGAGATCTTTATCATCCAATTTTTGTTTTTCAATTATTTTAATAGTACACTTCTGGGTTGAATTTCGTTTTGTCAAAGTTTGAAATTTTAACTGATTGACACAGTGTATGACCTTATGTATTAGCAGGGTCATTACAGGCAAACTTTATAGAGATGAGGGCAAACTAGAGTATGGTGGGCATCAAATCGCTTATGGTAGCCGTTTTTCTTTATGATAGAAGAATTTACCTAAAACAGAGAAATTCAGGAAGAAGACAATTACAGGATGTGTGAGGCAAAAATTGGATGAAAGTGTGAATCATTTGCAAGCCAAGAAACATATGGAGCCACCAGGAGGCAGAAGAGACAGGAAGGAAAACCTGTGAGAATCCGAGGAACCTTGGCCTTATCAGTATTTGACTTTAGAGTTATAAACCACAGCATCCATGAGAATTCATATCTGTGCTCTTTGGTTCCCTGTTACAGGCTTCATCAGAATAGCTCTAGAACACTGGTGTGTGTTCCTCTGAGAAAGAGAGCATTTAATTTGCATGGCTGCTTTCAGTATGAGTAAAAATGAATGTAGCAATCACTTCTGTACTGTTTGTGTTTAGCTTCAGTGGATTTTTGTTCTGTACAATTCCTTCCTAAACCCAATGAACTTTACATCATAGTTTAAATTTAATTTACCATGACACTTACTATGAAGAAATATTGAGAAATGCTTACTGAGAAAAAAGTGAAATTATTTATTAAATGACATCAATCAAGGAACAGGTGTTTAAAAATACATATAAATAATAGCTCTTCTTACATTTGGGAATAGCCCATTTATTCTTTATAGTCAAAACTTTCAGGGCAATCAGGTATTGATTTTATTGTGTTTTCTGTTAGAATGGTGTGTTTTTTTTTTACGTTTTAGTTTTTTTTTTAAGTGTATGTATGTTTTATGCTAATGTGTGTATGTGTACCATGTTTGTGCCTAGTGCCAGAGGTTAGAAGATGGGAACAGATCACTCAGTTTCAGGGTTACAGATGGTTGTGAGAACCAAACGCCCAACCTCTGCAAAAGCCAAAAGTGCTCTTAACTGCTGAGTCATCTCTCCAGCAAATAAGAATGTGAATTTATTTTTATGTAGCTCTTAAATGATAAATTAGATTAGCAAAAGTCATCAGTTGTTAGTAATTGGGAATCATTACAGTATAGGCACAATTATGCTTTTTTTTAGAAATGAATAGAAAATTGAGTGGCCTAAGACTACAAGTTCTAAGAAAAATACAGTTAATAACTTTTATAGTCATAAAATAGCCAGTTATCTTCAATGTAAGAGAGTTAAACTAGAGACTTCCAAGAAAATGCATGAATCCCTATGATTTATTCAGAACAAATTCCATGAGGTTTTGATATTGTTTGCTTTTTTTTGCTTTTGTTTTTGAGCCAAAGTCTCATTATGTGCCCTTGTTGGCATAAGACCTACTAGGTAGACCAAACTGGACTTAAACTCTGCTAGAGCCATCTACTTCTGCTCCCAATGCTGGGATTGCCTTTGGCCCATGACCAACAGGTTGAATTTGAGGACATATATGTAAGTTGAATCACAGTGACATGAACGCAGATTGTATGGTGACCACTGTAGCACACTTTGTTTCCCATGTATACAATGTTAGAGATGCCATTTCTTTCACTCAAGATGGCAGAAAACTAATGTCTATTGTCATCAAATAAAAACATTTGACCCAAAGAAGTGAGCTAAGGATTTAGTATCCACAGAAAATGTGTTCCCTTCCTGGTTTAAGAGGAAAAACTAGCTGGTGTGGTGGTACATGCATTCAATCCTAGCACTCAGGAGGCAGAGGCAGGTGGATGTATTGGAGTTCAAGGCCAGGTATACATAGAAAATTTTAAGAGAGCCAGGTCTATGCAGAGACAAACAAACAAATGACAAAAAAAAAAAACCACACACACAAAGGAGGAAACAACAACAGAACAATAATCTAGGGCCAGCAAGTTTGCTCAGTAAGTACCTGTTGACAAGCCTTATTGCCTCATTCCTTTCCCTCTGCCAATGGATAGAAGGAAAGAATCAACGTTCTTACCAGTTGCTCTCTGACATCCACACATGTAGCTATGTCTTGCTCATGGATATCCTTCACACACACAATAAATGAATATATATTTAAAAAATTTAAAAAATCTGAGATTGGAGGACATAATAACTATGATAATATTGTTTAAAGCTGTACAGAGAACTGTCCCAAAATTTTCCATATTAAAAAAAAGTCTTACTAAAATGTATTAAAAAATAACATGAATGACACACAGTGAACACAATGGTATTTCTCATGAGTATATTCACACTATCGCTATGACTGGAAGTTGCCATTGCCTTCTCCTCCTACATTTCCATCAGATTTTAGAAATGTTAGAAACTTCATAAAGAGCTGCTTGCCTATAGAGAAAGCAAAGCTTTCCTCATTAGCACACGGTTGTGATCCACAGGGTAGCCAGGATTTGATTATTAATGTGAACTGTTTAGGCCATTAGCTGTCACCTGTTTCAAAAACTTGCATGATGCTGTTTAGCTTTAGACTCTCTTTCCTGCTGTCAAATTTAGTTAAAATGTGCCTCTGGGATCAAATATCGTAAGGGGGAATACACAGTCAGAACAGTTTCATAAATCTTCCACCTGTAGGAATTCTGGTTGAAACTAAATTAATTTTTAATACATGCCATTTAGTATTAGCTTTGTAGCTCTTGAAACCTTAGGATAAAGACAATATTTATTAATAATGTCCTGAGGTTTTAGGGCCAGTGTGTACTCTTATAATTCATTTTATCACTTCTAAAATAGCTGTTGCTATAAATTGATTTATTTCCCATGATGTTTAAAGTTCCTATTCTGGTTCTGCTTTTATTTAAACCTTTGATAATTATGCTAATTCAAGCATTCTCTTAGATATTCCTAGTATTAACAGAATTTAAACTTTGGAAAGCATCCATGTGGTTGTCTGTGTTAACCTGAACGTCATCCTGGATATAATAAATACAGAACGATGTCTTTAGAAGTTTATTCTTTTGGATAATTCAACACAAGTAGAGTGATAAAGACAAGACATTTTTAATCATTTTCATATTTACTCAGTTTTTTCAGAAGGTGAATATGAAAGTCATAGAGTTGCCAGAATGAGATTTCTTTAAAGTCTAGTTTAATCATAACTCCCATAAGGGAAGAAATGTAGTTTAAAATTCTGTTGCTAGCCTATCTTTACCACAGTGTTCAAAGAATATCCATTAGCCAATTTAAATATAAAATTATATTGTAAATAATTAACTAAAATGGCTTTATTTGACTTTAAAAACAGCTACTACTATCATTAAGTCATAAGTTACTAATATTTAGGAAAAACATTATTTGTTTTATGTACCATTTGTTCAACAAATTACTGCTATTTTACCAAAAAGAAGACAGAATAGCAGGAGGCAAGACCATCTTCACTCTAAACAGTTGAAAGTATCATTCGCTCTCATGAAGCATGAATGAAGAAAAGAATGTATGAATGATAAGAACAAAAAGTTGTTCAGCATATAGTTTCAAACAATAGCACTGTTGTCTTTTAGTGACAAATACATCACAAGACTCACCCTTGTGAAGTATTTTCTCAAGCCCTTTGCCACAAGCACATTGTGAAATGTTTACTACTTTTAACAAGCACAGCTGTTCACTGCAGGGAGATTTATGGTGGCAACAGATTTGTGAAAATCATTTAAAGTTTAAAATACTTCCCATAAAACAAAGCACAGGTTATCACACATTTATATTTTGTTATAGTAGGAGATTTGTAATGATTTGTATTTTTTTAGAAGTAGAGGCCAAATCTGATTGTAAATCCTTCCTTTGAAACAGGATCATTTATCAAGCAAGTGTAAATACAGAAATATGCATGCTAGTTATTTCAAGGTTAAGTGAATGATGTTAAAAGGCAAAGCAGCTTGTAAAAAATTAACTTTTAGACTTTTTTTTTAGATTAACTGGTCACTGTATTCATGATTATTCACATTATATAATTTTAATTTTAAGTATCTATTTGTATATATGATTTTGTGGACAATTAGATATTACTTGTTCACTATAAATTTAATGGGATGATCAACTAAAATATAAATATCTGGACAACTGAAAAAGATATTTTCTTTAGTAAATCTCTTTTTCCTGTAAGTTGTAGCAGGTATCTGGTTTTGTTTTTGTCTCTGCATTATAATCGCTTTCTGATGTTATCAGCGGCATCCAGTATAGTTGTAAAGTATTAACTTTTCCTGTAGATTCAATAGTCTCCTTCATTATGACAATAGTATTTCAAGTATGATACAAAACATACTTTTTATAATAGGGATGACTGTTCCTCTTCACATTCCATGTTGGAGGATTCAGGCTCTATGAATGAATTGGTGATATTATCAGTTCTAAGCAATATTCCATGTTTGGAGGGGTGATCATCAGGCTCACAGTGATACTGGAGGAAAACAATACCTGGTGATATTTTAAGAAAATGAGCGCCAGAGGCCAAAGAATGCTTATAATCTATTGTCCTATGCTCTCTTTCATCCCACATCTTATTCTTGCTCTGAGTTTACAAGCTTTTATGTAAATGGACAAGAGATTCTTAAGTGGAATGCAATGCAATAGTTAACTATTAATGTCACATTATCACATTTATAAACTTGATCCTGATTATAGAGAGGGGTTTAGCACGAAAATGACATGGGGCATAACAATAGATGCTGGAATGCCTGCATCTAGCTAAATGTAAAATTTCTTACACAGTCATCTGAAATACTGTGCAGCCCAAATAACTGTCAAAGGTCTTCTACTTGCCTACCTCTGATTCTATTTGCCTACAACTGTGAACTAACAGAAAGCCATGAAGCCCTCTATCCTCCAAAGAATCCCTGCTCAGAAATTTTGTCATCAATGTAACTATCCCAACCCCCAGATATCTTTTTAAGTCCAATTTTTTTATTTAACTAGGAAACATTTTGGCTTTAAAAGAGGAAAAGCAGAAGGAATTCATCAGCCTTGTTATTCACTGATAGAGACTGAAAAACAGCTAAGAACATTCCCTAGAACTATCTGTGTTGAAAGGAATCTTCTATTTATTATAGAACTGCTTCTCTAAGATGACGTACTTTAAAATAAGAAAACAGATATAGTAAAATCATTAAAGCTAACTCTAAGAATTTATGGCAAGAGACATTGTCTAAGGGGCATTAAACACTGGAATGGACAAGATCTTGAATAGCGGTTTTAAAAGAAAGAGAACAGGCATTCTTCACATGGCCATTTCTTACACTGACCTTCAATAAGAAGCCAAGGGCATGATGCCATATCATTACTCTGTGAAGGTATCTCTGAAGGGGGCTATAGAAAAATGTCTTGGAAAGTACCATTCTGATGACCTAACTTGATATATACAGACACAGTCTAGAAGATTCTAGAGAAGGATGAAATTCTTGTAGAGACTGACTTTATACTGATTTTTGACAGACCTATTCATCAGTTATATGAAAAGTGAGCTTCAGTTCAGTATTAAAAGGCTTTGTCTTTGTTGTATATTGAGGAAAGCCTATAAAGAGTAGCAGCAACACAAAGAGCATAGGAGCTGACATTAACAAGTGTTTTCTGTTTTGGTACCTGCAAGAATGAATTTTTATACTTACTGAAGCTTCTTTACATTTGTATGATATAGGTACTTTTTATATCATGATATTTAATCTAAGAAAAAATTGAAATGTATAGAGATTCACTAAGTTTCATGTGCTCACAGGTATTGACTACAATTTGTAATGTAAAGAAAGAAATCATGTGACCACATTTACACTATCATATGACATATTTAGTCATAGATGAGAAGTTAACTTTATTAGTAAATGAAATGACATACCTTGTATTAAGCACATGTAGATAATTTCACATTGTCATAGAAATATATTTGAGAAAGCCATGACTTTTCAAAACCAGGTTAAATCTAACTCTAATTAACAACTGGACAAAGAAACCTTCAGAGTACTTGTTTATAAATTATGATAGATATAATTTGGCCTGGAAGAGTTTGACATGGTAATCATTACAACTATGTCTATTTACTACATGAGAAACTAATTTTACTTGATACTGATTCATTCATTGAGCACAGGGACTTTACAACAAAACCTGCTGAGTTTGCCAATCATGCTGTTGAATGATTACAAAATAAAGGCTTCTGTCTTCTCATGGAATTTGAGGATACCCTAATACTATTATATGAGGAAAAAGGTTTTGGAGGGAATTTAATGTTTTAACTTATTTCTGTAGATAATTATGAGCATATGTCAACTATGAATTAAGGATGCTCTCAGGAAATGTACCATGAAGTGTATACAGGCAGGTGAGTTTCAGGACTTAAGACTCTGTTTTGTATCTGAAAGGCCCTTCCCTATCCAACTTTTCCTACAGGTAGTACTGAAATAAAGAATCTAGAGATTATCAAAATTTTGTTTTCTATCACTGATTTAATATCTCTATCGAGTTAACAATTGCTCAGTAGATCCAATGCATGAATAACAATCACAATGGAATTCATTGGGTGAGCAAACTAAGAAGTAAACACAATTGTCTTGGCCCATTCTTAAGACATTAACACCTTCAAATTTTAAATTGATACCAGTCAATAACTGCCTAGTTCAGGACAAGAAGTCAGCTTTCTGAAATTGCAAAAATAAGATTTATGAGTTTATAACTTGGGAACTAAATGTATGCTATATTAACAATTCCATATAAGCATTTATATATGTATTATTCAGTAAAATACAATATTAATGTAAACTATTTTGAATAAGAAATTGAGAGATTTCAATTCTAATGATAAAAGAAAAATTAAGTATCTTTTACTGAACCAATTCTAAATTTAATATTTTTCTAGAAATGTTTTATTTGTGTGAGTTACAAAATGTATGCAAAATTCATGATAGGAAATCAGCTATCATTTCTTACAAGATGGGAGAATATAGCAACCATATGACCTTGTAACCTAGAGGGTTTGCTATTAGGTTACAAAGCACTATCTCTACAAGAAGCAAGCATTGATTTTTCCTACATAATAACGACAATTATTCTGTAGATCCGAATAGGACATATAGAGATGCTTTGGAAGAAGTATGTTCTAGTGCATTCACTGCAGGAATACAAATCAGGAGCCATGAATTTCAGTGGTTTTTGCTTGAATTACTCAGTTTCTCCCTTGGTCAATATGAATGCATTAGATATTAACTCAAAAAAGTGTGCAAAAGTTTCTGGCTATCTACATTTTCTAAATTTATTTAAGGTCTCAAAAATTTTGAATACTAAGAATATAACCATTTTCCATACATAAGTGCATCAGTCTATGTCAGAACCTCAGAAACTTTTATGTCACATGTTTAAATTTTTCATATGATATATGATTGAATATCACCAATAAAAGTAAGACAACTTAAAATTGTTATTATATGAAATTCAAGAACTGGCCAGTGTATCTACTTCCATCTTTGAGGGGAGATACTATGTATGAAGGTATAAGCATGTTGAGAGACAGAGTCTGGACTACACATATACTCTGAAATCAGTATTTGTAAGTAAATTAATCTGGATGTTTAGGGTGTGAAATTATATTGTATGTAAAATGAACCTGTGTGTATAATCTGTGTAAAGATACATAGCAAAACAATATTTTTTTACCTCTGCAATTTATTTAGATTTTTAGAAAGGACAAGTATACTTTTGAACAGTTACAATTCTAAGGCACAGTCTGAGCACTGGAAAAGAGCAAGGATTCAATGTTATTTATTTGCACAGCCTACAAAACAGTGTATCTTTAATGTGAAACAAATTTGATACCAATAATGGAGAAATAATTTTATCCTCAATGAGCCTAATTATATATCAAAACCCAATGAAGACTATTCTATATCACAATGTTTTTAAAATTACTTCAGGGAAACAGTTGTAATAATATGTGATAATAAAATTTTGAATGTTAATTTTGACATATGTAATTTACTGTTATTCAATATTTGATCAAAATGAGACCTATAAAGAATGCACCTCCTTTCATAAACATACATGTACAATAATTTTGTTTCTGACCAGTGATTATAGGAAAATTACTTTGTGCTTTCCATTCACAAATTTATGTTGTAGCAATAGGTTTGTGACTTTAACATGACTAATTTTATTAATATAATTTTCTTATTTTTTCATACAATATGTTTTTTTTTATTTTTATTTTTTTTCTTCTCCCAATTCTTCCCAAATCCTGCCTACCTCTCTACACACCTAAATTTATGCTTCCTCTGTCTCTCTGTCTCT
This sequence comes from Cricetomys ansorgei, assembly GCA_026225945.1. Taxonomy (NCBI): domain Eukaryota; kingdom Metazoa; phylum Chordata; class Mammalia; order Rodentia; family Nesomyidae; genus Cricetomys; species Cricetomys ansorgei. Next base: position 12,802,349 of record JAMJFZ010000199.1, read on the forward strand.
GACTCTCTCTCTTTCTCTTACTCAGTTTCTCAACCATATAAAAACAGAAAAAAAAATCAAAATAAAAAAAACCCAAAAGTGTCAAAAAGCAAAAACACAATCAACTGAAACAAAATACAAAAATAATCAAGGAGTAGGTTTTGTGTTAGCCTACTACTCCTGGGCATGAGCCTCCCCTACAGTGTGGTTGCTATAACCAGAGACATAAGCAGTTATACTCCTTGGAGAGGACAGCATTTCACTTTGCCGCCTGGTGTCAATTGCAAATAGCTTTTTGTTTAGGATAGGCCCTCATATACACTTCTATCTATCAATGCTAGAACCCCTTCTGGCTTGGGCATGCTGTCACAGGCTGTGGGAATGGACTCTATATCCAACTACAGAGATACTTGGTCAACTGTGTTCATTGCTGCTCAGTTTATAATAGCCAGAAATTGGAAGCAGCAGCTGCCTAGACATCCATCAACTGATGAATGCGCAATGGAAATGTGGTATACTTGCAACACAGAATTTTATTCAGCTGTTAAAATTGAAATTTCCAAGTAAAATGGGTCTGTTTTGAAGAATGAATGAAATGAATGTAGCCATATATTAACTATGAGAATATTTTTTTATTGAAGTAAAGAATTCCGGTTAAATAGGAGGTGAATTGATATGAAAACTGTAATTTGAACATTTGTAATATAATTGGTGATCAAAGTAAAGCACCAAGTAGTTTGTTGATAATTTATCAAAGAATGCTCTCGTCTCAGATATCATGATGAAATAAATGTACTCTGGGCTTTTCATTCCAACACCACTGTGTGACACATGGTCACTTTCCAAACATTTTGAAGATGAAGCTTTGTGTAACATGTTTGTTATGATGGCAAGAGGCTTCTATGTTTGATTAAGAGTCACTGCTAGATCTTAAACCATCTTGTTCCTAAATGTAGCCCTTATGCCTCAAAGGCAAGGAGACAAGTTATACAGGAACTTGTCAGAGTGGTTCACCTAAAATTCATTCTAAATAATAGATTTAAATAAATTATGTTAATGTGAATAACTAAATTTTAGAGACTGAAGAAATAGCTCATGGTATAGTGCTTGCTTTGAATTCATGAGGCCCTTAGTGCCATCTCCAGATTCACACTAAAAATGACAGGTTTTGCAAGCCTGTAATACCAGCATTGGAAGTCAAAGACAGTATGGGAACTGGGACTTATTGCCATCTAGAATAGCTTGACTGGAGAGCTTTGAGGCAATGAGATACCTGTCTCTAAGGAGGTAAATGATGTTACAAATAATGACACCAGAGATATATGATGCCAGTGGTATAAGATATTTAATCTCATGGTGTTATGAAATTACATTTAACAAAAATTATTATTGATAGTAGGGATTATTGAATTGACTACAAAAATACAATTTCTTTAATAATTTAAGTGTTTAACCCTTCATTATTATATGCTTTCTCAAGCTCTATTCATTAAATCTAAAATTTGAGAAAAAATTGCTTTCATTAATTTTGTACATATAGTTATTTGTACATATAAAATTTTATTACAAAATCCCCTTTTGTACAATTCAGTCATATCAAGATTTTATATATATTTGAAAGAGGCCAAGAAAGTGTCACTGAGCTAGAAAATCCCACAGAAGGCTGATAAATGAAGACTTTGCCCTTAGAATTGGGTAGGTGTAGGTGGGTACTATTTACTAGCAGAAATTATATCTTGAAAGATTTATTTATTTTTACTTGTGTGTTTGTTTGTAGGAATGTGCACATTAATGAAGTTATCTATAGGCCTAAGGTGTTGGCTCCCCTGAAGCTGGAGTTCCAGGGAGTTGTGAGCTACCCAGTTTGGGTGCTGGCAACCATACTCAGGTCTCTTGCAAGACTAGTGGGCCCTCTGAACTGCTAGCCCATCTCTCTAGCCTATCACAAATATGAAAGAAAAAATTTGTTGAAAATCAAATATAGAAATTAGAAATTTAATTTAATTTAAATTTAGAAATATAAAATATAACACATTTAAAATACTTTGTAAACTTTCAATTGCTATTTAACATTATTTTTCAATATCTGCAATAAATTTACTTTTAAAAGCCATTATTCCTTTCATTTTCAATTAGTCATTTGTCACCTGTCTTGGACAAGGTCCTATGTTTTAAATAGCCATGAAGTAGAACAGTAGAAGAGTGTGTCTTTCAAGGACTTATGGTATAATTAAGAAGACTGAGTATAAAAGAAAGCTGCATCTTAATAGGAGTTATATATGTGAACTGCCAAAGATCTGAATAAGTTTATGTATTCTGTAGAAAATATGAGTTTGGGGTCATGATGAATTTGAAATGCCCCACTGCCATTAATTTAAAATTATTTTATCATAATAAGCAAAGTTAAACAGTGGTCCATCAAAAATATGTCACTTATTATCACCATGCACCTTGTCCTTCTACACCCAAGCCCTTTAGTTGACGGTATTGCTTTATGAATTTTCAACACGATGCTTTATGTATGGTAATGTCAGTACCCAAATGTTAGAAGTGAAGTCTGTACCAGCTGTGTCAGATAATTTTTACTGTTTTAAAGGTCACTGAGTTAAAATTTTAAAAGGCTTATGTTTTACACAGTTGGAATAGACAGAATCTTAGTTTCTGAAACTTTTTAAGGAACTAAAATGATTTTCTCTGAAATTAAGAATTAGTGTCTGAAATTTCTTGAAGAAAAATAAAGCCATCCAGTATCTCTCCCCGGCGGGAATGGTACAAGACGAGAACAGCAAGGTACTATGTCCATCTCTCTCATTTTACTGTTGGCAACCAAAATACCTCTATTGGGGCATTCTCTTTTATTAAACAAACAAACAAATAAATCTAAATATCTTTCTTCACTTTCCAAGGTCAATAAGAACTTTTAATTTGAAGCTTCAAGTGAAATACTTCTTAAATTTTGTGTCTTTAAAACTGAAGTGCAATGGTCCTAGGAATCTTTTTAAAGGCAACCATTAAGATTTTTCAGGGACAAACGATTTATCCTACAGGAACCAGTGTCTGAAGATTTAAAGCAGTCTGTTTAATCTGTTGGGAGGGGTTCATTCATATAGCTATTCTTAGCTGTGATTCTGTGTATTAAGTGTTTAATTATCTGAATTATTTAATTCTGAATATCAATTTATATGCCATTGACACTGCAAAAACAAAACAAAACAAAACAAAGAACCAACCAAAGGAAAAACACTGAATTTAATGCTTTTAAGCAAACAAAGAACAAATGTCATATATCAAATGCCACTGTCCAAAACATTTAGGTATAAACCACAGGGGGCATTCATTGGATTTGACATTATATAGTCTACTTATTATCAAGAGAAAGTCAAACGTTCTCTCCTCTTAAAAAATATTCTCAATAATATGTATCATATGACCTGAAGTTTACATGCAGAAAACATTTTACATTGGTTTCTTATTCAAATGTTAGAGATTTTTCACAAGCAATTTATGTAGGTACAAGCTTCTTAAAATGTCCTTTGGGCACATCTGTCTTCCCAATTTCATCAGTTCAGCTGAATATAATACCCGTGTCCCCAGGTAAAAGTCATGATGCAATTCTATCAGACAGTTGGTGTACTTTGCGCAGTGTGGGTGTGAGAGCTAATTTTGTCCTTAGATTCTGAAGCTTCATTAACAGTCTTAACACATTCACTGAAGCTTTCGAAACCTCTCAGGCTTTAACACTTACACTACTGCAGAGCTAGGGAGAAAGAAAAATAAAATGTATCCTTGTGTAGAAAGAACATTTTCCTGATTGGTAGCATGTACAGCTCCATAGTAAATGTCCAGATCTTAGTTCTAAATGTCACACTGTGGAAACCTTTGGGCAATGCACAGTTTCTGCCATGAGAAATGCATTTTTACACATACACAAACAAACAGAAATGCTTTCCAGACATCAATGAATAAGAGACAAGGGTAGGCTTGATTAAAGAATTTCCCACAGCTACGAAAGAAGTAGGTGGTCCTTTCCTTTTATACTTCACTTTATAAACCTTTAAGTTCCACCTGACTCATTATAAATTTAACTTAACAGGCTTTAATGATTAATTCTAACATAAAGCTGTCTGTATTTGAATGAACACATTTATCACAGCCAGGCTTGGTGGTATACACGTGTTCTTTCAGCTATAGAAGAAGTCAAGCAGGAAGATCACAAGTTTAAGCTGAGTCTAGCCTGTTCACTGAAATCTTCCATACATTTTATAATTATAAAAGATTTACAGGTGTAGTTCTATGGTAAACACTTTCCTAGCAAGCAACAGACCCTGAGATCAATTGCTAGTGTCCGTGAGGAGATGGAGTGTGCAGGAACCACATTCTTACATCTAATGTTTAAATACAATATCTATACTGAATTATTATACCTGTAAGAATAGTGGTATTATATAGATACTAAAGAAAAATGTGAATTGTTTCTAAAATGTGTTTAGAAATTAACACATGCTTTTCCAAAAACACACCTACAAATCTAATGGAATGATGTTGAGTAAAGCATTGATGTACGTGTCAATCTTTCAATACATATTCATAAAATATCTCATAATCATAGCTCAAACAAGTCCAATTCACCCATTCTAAACTTTGGGTTGCATGTCTGAAAGATTAGATTAATGAGGAACTATATAAATAAAAGTTTTCAAATATAAGTAGTTCAACAATGAAATTAGCAAACATGGACATTAGAATTTAAATTAAACAAGTAAATATTATATACATGTTGGATAATTTTGTTGTTTTCTTAGAAAACACATTAGAAATTGATGATCTATAAAGTCATTTTATTTATTTATTTTATTTTTGAGAATATAATATAATCACATTTCCCCCATTGCTTTCCTCCATCGAAACCCTCCCATATGCCCTCCTTTCGCTTTCAAATTAATGGCCTCCTTGTTCATTAATTGCTGTTACATAGTTAGAGAGAATCATTTTTAAGAACAAGTTTTAGAAAGTACAAAAAATACTGGGCATTTTTGTCACTTGTTTGAAAATAGAATAGGCAGAAATATTTTTAAAATGAGTGAAACAATTTCTGATATAACTGTAGTCAAGATAACATGAATAGAGAAAACACAATAGTCAACTTAAACAGGATGTAATGACACTTGAACGACCAGGATAAGCAGTGAAAAGAACATAGAGCAAATGTCTCTCTTCATTTTGTGCTATACAGTTTCTAGCTAAGTAATTCAGATGTATGTATGACAATGGCACATGATAAAACACAATGTTCAATCAGAAGACAGCATCACACCTGATTTTCTAGAGAAACACTTAAGTAACCACCTAATGAAAAGGATGAAAGTTTCCTTAAAACTCTCATTTAAAAAAATAGATATGTATATAAAATTTAAATATTAAAGAATCACATATAACCTTCATTTTTCCTGAAGTTGAAGCTGGAATGTTATTTGAATTTCACTATTTGGATGATAATTTTCAATGAAGTATCAGCATACTATAAATGTACCATAATACTAAAGTCATCCCAGCCCTGTGGGCTACTGTGTAGTACACCTGTAACTTGCAATTTTCTACATCATTATGCAGACACCATGTTTGATACAGAGTGCATTAAACTCATACAACAGGGGAATATTAAATGAAAACAGATTTATATTAGATCATATGTGAGAAAGATACTAGACAAAAAACTCAAAATGCTATAGTCATGAGCTTTTTATCTTTTCATTTGAAAATGGATTTAATTCACTATCATTCATACCTTACATGGAAATAATGAAATATAAACAAAATATTCCTGCAAGTAAAAGTATGGCTAATTATTAAGAATGCTTGTTCTCCAGAGGCCCCCAGTTTTGTTCAAAGCACCTAAATGGTGGATATCAACTGTATGTAATTCCAGTTGCAGTGGATCCAAAATTCTCTTCTGGCTTCCACAAGGCATGTACATGGCACACAGATGTACATGAAGAAAAAAAAATGTCCATACATGGCAAACAACAATAAAATAAATCTTAAAAGATAATTTAAAATAAAAACAACTTCAAGTGATTTTTCTAGCTATTCATGTGGATACTATTAAATGTATCTGGTTTTTGTGGCTTTTGTCTGATTGCTAGAGAAGGTAGAAATCCTTTTTAACTTTATGTTATGTCATATTCATTAGAATGCTGAACAGAAAGGGGAACAAAACAGAGTAGATTTGCTATTGCAACTTTGAAAAAAAACTATGTTTTATGAACTATAGCTCTCAGATGATTCTGGAACAGTCATAAATCAATAGCACAGACCACAAAGAAAAAAGTGAGATGATTGCTCTTGATTTGTAGTTCTCCAACCACTACAACCTCTTCTCACATGCTTGAAAATAATATAAACTATACAAGAGCTGGTAGCATTGGCCTGTAATAGAAAAAACACCATAAGAAAGCCACAGAGACAAGTGTGTTTCAAGTCAAATATTGTCATACCTTGATCAGTATCACATTATGTGTGTATCTCTTATTGAGCACCTTAGTATGGAACATGTCAATACTGCCTACACTGACCGCATACAAGAGAAAGCAGCTTTATTCTACTTTATTTTGAAACAAGAATTATGCATATAATTGACATATCTATGTGATCTCATCAGCTATAAAAGAACTATATAAAGGCAATAAATCCTGGAAGTTATAATTAGATTTTATTTTTCTGGGTTATTTATATACTTATTCTTTAACTCACATACATTTTAATTTATGTCTAAGAAATGGAATTTAAAATGGCTTTTATACATACCATATAGCAATTAGTTTCTCTATAAAGTAATATAAATTTCCATTGCTCTCCAAGATCTTTTTAAAATGATTTTTTCTTTGTTTCTGTAGATACAGTAAAGCAAGGAAGATGGGAATAGATTTGAAATGAGTAAATGATGCATGAATATTATAATAGTGCACCAAAGAAATATTGCAATAATATACTAGGTTTTCTGGTGGATAAAATTGAAACAATCTTCTCAATTTTCATGAATGTAAGAAATTTTACTCTGGGCTAATTCGAAAGAAAAATCAAAACACCATTGATACACCCAGAGTTTACATACAGTTCTGATCCTAATTTTGAAATAAAATATCCTGAATTATATTTTTGTACATATATATCATCAAAGACTATTTCTTTACAGAAGCAAATCAAAGATTCTTTTTTATTTGAACACAACAAGACTCAATCAAGTTTCAAAATTATTTTTGTATATGCATACTTCCTTGGTTATGTGACTCTTGGCTAAATGCTATCTTTCAAATGGTCAGCTTACACTTATGTTTAGATGTGGAGTTGAGTCCTTGGTTTTAAATTACTCAGAGATGCCTCTGATTCCTTTTAAATTCTTTCTTCTATCCTTTCAGTTTAGAATCCCCTGCCTCTGTAGAAATCATTGTCTCTTAAATGTTAAAGGAACAACCAATCTGCATAAACATATTTTACAAAGACAGACAATGTGTGCTTTTATAGAGTAAAGAATTCATGTGCTTTCATAGACCTGGATTCCATGTAGGAAAAGTTCATTATTGTAAAGAGAAACAAATAAGTAAGGTGTTTCATTGGAAGCTGTATGATACAAAAAAACATATAAGATTTTATATGAATTTGATAACAATAGTGTGAAAGAATGTAATCCAATGACTATCTTAGTGAGGTGTATATGCATATTTACACACACACACACACACACACACACACACACATACATATATATATACATATATCATTCTGTGTGTGGAAGTTTATTTTTAGGCATGTTTAAAATAATTGTTTTTGTGAATTTTTAGAAAAAGAGTTGCCTAGGTCTTTGTGTTTTGTATTGCTTGCAGGTGTTGACTTTCTGTGGAGGTTATTTAATTGCTAATGAGCTGCATGTGCTATCAGTAGAATACCTAAGGAGTTATGAATCAATAAAACAACTGGGAGCAGATGTTTGGGGTTGCACTATCAACTGAGTATGATGCTGGCCAGGAAAGTAGTTCCCGCTTCTGAACTCTGGCAGGTTTGCATCTATGAAAACTGCCCCATGTCTCTCTTGCTGAGCTAGCACAGCAGTGTACTACTACAAATGGTGCACTATCGTGAGGCAGTACAGCACCCCTAGGTAATTCATAGGATAGAGATTATATATTTGCAAAAATAATGAGTAGAAGTCTCCTGAAGGAAGAGGAAAGAGAGAAAGAAATAAGCTTCTGTGAAGAGAAAAGACTGTGAAATTAATAAATAAATGAGGAAAAAAGTTCCAAGAAGAGAGCCACAGAATGGAGGGCCTTAGCAATAAAGAATTCAGCTTTTCCTGCTTTTCCTGATCACGGAGCCAACACCCCTCCTGTCACTGGTGGGAGCCTGCTGTTTCATGAACTGACTTTTCTGATAGCTGCCTTGTATGTGTGTGAAGCTCAAGATGTTGTGTTTGAGATGTATGTATGTTTCCCCTTAGTAGTGGTGAGAAATGATGCCAAACTTCCAAGATTTGACAGATATTCTTCCCACAGGCATAGGACCCCCTGCTGTGGAAGCCACATCTTGGAGCCAAAAGCAGCTTAGTTAAAGTGATATATATATATACATTTTTTTTTCCTGCAAATCTATCTACAAGAGGTTCCCATACAAGACACATCTGATATGGTGATGAGAACTCCATCCCATCTCTGAACTGAGAACCATGAAGTGTGGCCTACTTCTGAATTGAATGCTCCCTTTTACATACCAAGAGCCTAGATTAAAGGCTTGTGCAGCCATTGCATTCTTAGTTGGGTTACTTAAGGTTTATGCTGGATTCCAGCCTGATAACAAGGGCCTTGAATGTGATCCTTTCCCAGAGCAACCATGCTTCTGGATTAAAAGATTAAATATTCCTGTATGACATTACTACTGAGGAATTAGGTGGTGCCTAAAATGTCACAAGCTCATAAGATTGACTTACTTCTTTCAAGTTTTATTTTTTTCATACCAGTATTTTATATACTATTGCTTATGGTGATTGATAACTTGATTCTACATTCCAGAAATTCATGATTTTAAAATATTTAATATATTTGATCTACCTTTGGTATTAATTATAATACACAAACATAAAATTTATGACATATTACATGAAATTTCATACTTAGCATAAGCTACTCACTTCACAATGCTTTTTAAAAGTATATCTTAAGCCAGAATGTGGTGGTACAACCCTTTAATCCCTGCACTAGGGAGACAGAGGCAGGCAGATCTCTGTGAGTTTAAGACCAGCCTGGACTACAGAGTAAGTTCCAGGGCAGCCAGAGTTGCAACAGAGAAACCATGTCTCAAAAAAAAAGAATAAAATAAAATAAAAGTATATGCTAGCTTTACCCCTTTCTAGATACATAATTTTGCTAATTAATGTCAGTTCTCTAATTTCTTGATCTCTAAAGGTAGATGATTTCATAACCTCTGTGAAAGAACTGAATGGGTTAACAAAAGCAAATTACTTTAAACAACATTAGCACTGAATGGTTATGTAAATATTAAAAGATTTCGAAGGTAAATGTGGAGGTGAGAAGATAATTAATTTCTAAGATTTGTTTTTCTTGTCCTAGGTGCCTTTACCTCTCAAAGGCCAATTTTATTCTTTGTATAATTTTTTAAACTTTGAACAATAATTTTAGAAAGGAAGAAAACAAGCTGTGCATTGTAGTTAAATTATAGCTTCCTTGAGAATGAATTGTACAGGAAAAAAAAGGTAGGGAAGTTGGGAGTCAACAACAAATCAATTTAGACTATGTCCAGAGTTAACTGAGATCATACACAATAAGGGAGGTTCATGTTGGGGCTTGACTGGCTGTCTACATTAACAAATTAATGAGATAATTGGCATTTCTTATCTTAACAGTTTATTGTAAGCATGGAATCAAGTTCTTGAATCAAGTGCCACACAGTATTTAAAACCTAATGTGAATTTGAAACAAAATGTGCAGTAGTTTTCCCTTTCATTAACCCATTGACATTCCTGTCACTAACCTCATTTAAAAAAGAAATCCCATAGAGATTTGGTATAATTAAAAGGATGTGTACTCTGTGCTTTCCCCCTCCATAGTTAGTAACATAGAGACAGCATGTTATAATTTGAATGTCGGTTAAGTTACAACTATTGTCTTAATAATCTTGAGTAATGTGAAATATAGGCATATACTTTCAGTGTAGTTTTTTTTTTATGTTGATAAAAATAAAAAGTTGTTTCAGTGTATGAAGAAAACAGTCAAGAGAATTTTTTAAAAGTCATGGACAATTTCCTATATTAGCAAAGGCTTACCAAAATGTACATGGGGTATGACTACTGTTTACACAATCAGACTTCCTTATTTCATCAATGCAAAATGAATGGTATCTGGACAAACAGCCAGCTATGGAAACAGTAAATGAACTCAATAGGCTGTATTTAAGAATATGTATGTATTTACAAATATATATATATATATATATATATATATATATATATATATATATATATGTATATGCCTGCAATAACAATTGATTAATTAAAGAAGGTCATGAAAGAGAGTAAGAAGGGAGGTGTTATATATGGAAGAGGTTGAAGGAAGAAAATGGAAGAGAGAAATATAAATAAAACACAATTTCAAAAATAAATAAAATTGGGTCTGTATTCATCTACTGATATTCTAGTATATTAAGAGGTTTGTTTAAATACTGACTGTAAAAATCATCCAGCAACAGTAATGGTCAAATTTGTCAATTTAATCCATCTATGGGGAATTAACCATAACAGAAAACAATAAAATGTAAAGCAGAGTATCAGATGAAATGAAACTGACTCTAATTATGGTATCTTCAAAGAAATATACACCTAAACTGCCACAGTCACATTTGCATTAGAATTTTATCTTTGAATTTTGCATGTGTGCATACAGATCAGGTACAGACTGGCTCCTATCCCATTTTCACCATGCAATTACCTTAAATATGCATGTAATTGAATATTTTACAAATTCTGCAGATGCAAGTTATATGCCAAGCATGAAAAATACATTTCCCTAATTTTAAAATATTAATCAATTTCTCAAAAATAATTATAATTTTTTTACCAGGTTTAAAAGTTCTTAATGCTCTTTCCACACAATTTATTTGTGAAGAGCTTGATATAACACCACAATAAAACAAAACAAACTAATGCAAACCAGACATGAAAAAACACAGGAATAAATGTTTTATAAGCTAAAAATAGTGATGGCTACTAATTGTCTTATACAGAAGCAATTTATACTTGTATTTGTAATACAGCCTATGTTTCCCAATGAGCTTGCCATTCTTTCAGTGTCTAATTCTCACAGTGTCTAATTTTCCGAAGTGGAAAGTAGAACCACTTCATAGGAAAGAAAACAGAATTTAGGTTTGTGGGCTTTGTCAAGGGCCTGTAACTTCTAAGTACCTGACCTGACATTTAAAGGCTAGTACTAATTAACACTGCATTATATAAAATTAATTTTATTAGGGAACCTAAAAGAAATCATATATTACTTCATACATTCATGTTATAGAATTATTAGTAGTAAACCAATTAATTCTAAAGCTTCTTATATTTACTGATGGTAAATATCCAAAGAGTGACGCTTATGTATCTTTTAATAGACAATATGCATGATGGCTTTGTTATTGACATTGTTTTTTTTCTTTTGTATTTGTGATAAAAGTTATGAATGCTAGGATTAGGGGCATATACCTCCAGGCCTGGTTTACAGTGCTTTAAGGATGAAACATACAATTCTGGACCTCAATGTCAAAGGCTTTGATTTGTTAGGCAAGATATCTACCAACTGAGCTATACTCTAAGCTGTAACTATGGTTGTGATTGAACCATCTATGTCTGAGGATACTATCATTGAGAAGGCAATGGAAAAAAATCATAGGAACATTAAAATATCATTAGTATGATTAGCAAATAAACTCATTTTTGATGACGATAAAAGTTGAATGATGTAAAATATACAATACAGCCATCTAAGACTATTGAAAATATAGATATAGTATTTCAACTACGATTCTGATCCAGTTTTCATTTCATAGTCAGAGAAAACTGGCATTGTTTTGTGGACCTTTATTAGCTGATTTGTAAAGGACAGAGTAGACAAAATCATATTATATAAGTAATTTACAGTTTTGAATTTCTCTAAGGGTTAGATGGGAAATAATGCAATGATTATTTGCAGCAGAGATTTAATTAACACCTTGTTGATTTAATTACATTTTTACTTAATTTTTTCTTTAGTATTTTGTCACCTTTTCTACTGAAAGCAAGATTATATTAAATCTAAATTTATCTAATTACATTCTATATTTCTACTATGCAAAATATATAAATAATACTGAATTCCAACAGTTCATTTAAAACTATATTTTATGCAATGAGGCTTCTAAGAATACATTTGCATCTTTCTGAACTACATGATCAGAAGAAATTTCCAGGGTATCAAATTGCCAAATTGAAATAATGGTTGAACTATAAGATGTAAACTCATAATACATGTATATTGCTGTAGATGTTGGTGTGGGTATTGATTCAGAGCAAAGCCTTTTTAATTTTTGCCGAATTAAAATGACTATTTCTATCTTGGAGCCTTTGCACATTTCAGGCCTCTGTACAATCTACTCATAAACTAGAACTGGAAGGCTTCAGCCTTCATGCAATCTAAAGCATTTAAACTGCCAGCCCAGACCTAGAAGACTTCAGCCTAAGTCTCTGAGACATACTGCTGACTGAGCCACTCTGACTAGCAATTTCTGAACTCAGTGATGACTGAACTGTACTGTTCAATCTGACCTTCTGAGGTAGCTGACTGTATTTAACTGAAATCTTCTGATTCTGCTGACTCTGGCTGTTTTTCCCACTGAACTGTTCTGATTTGCTTCAAACTGACTCACTTTTCCAATCTGATACTGACTTCTTCCAAGTTGCCTCTGTGTCTCTTCCCTGAGCTCTCATTGCTCCATATTGCCTCAGTCAGCCTCTCTGATTCTCATTCAGATAGTTCATTCTCTGGGTTTTGTTTCCTGTATGCCTGCTTCAAACTGCTCACCTCATACTGCCTGCTGTAACTGAGTTTCTGAACTGAGATCTTGCTTTTCTATCATGAAATTTGCCTGTGCCCTTATTGTGACTCTGCTAATTCTTCCTCTGATTAGCCGCTTTTCATGTCCTTCACTCTGATACATCTCAGAGGTTAACTTCCAATTTGACACTGACTCCTTCTGAGCATCTCCTCCTGTGTCTGCTGCCATACTCTTTTTCTGTTTTATGGACTGAAAGTATGGACAACCACTGCCTTTTGAATATTGGTATTAATGATTTTGCTACCACTGCTTTACTGGGATTAAAGGTATATACTGACATTCTTAACATTCTTTCTCCATTCCATCTGGAGGGGCCACACAGGTCTCTGAATGTGATTCCATCATATAGACCTCTGGAATATAGAGACTTCTATCTTTTACCTGGGCCTATTCTTCTACAGAATGCACTTTTAATTATAAATTTACAAAGATAAGTACTCCATCACTAGCTTTGAACCCATTACAATAGAGAAAAATTAATTTGTCTATAGATAGTAATATTTCAGGAGTAAGCTAATTAGTAGCAATTAAGTGATTTAGGTTTCAGCAGCAATATATTTGACAATAAAGCTAAAGTGCTTTCTAGCTTTACAGAAAATTTTAAAATAACATTTTTAATTAGATTAATAGCTACTTAATTCTGAATATAAGTGTTTACATTGTAATAATAAGCCAGGTCTTTAGCTATTGGAGTTACCTCCTCAAAGAACCATATATTTTCAGCCATAAATTTCTTAAGAAATATATTTGGAAAGTCTTGCTAATTTTAATTATGTATTCCATTTTCACAGTTTATTTTAGAAACACTAATCTTATACCAATATATATTGGATATTATGTTTTTTGGTTGGGTACAATATTATAAAAATCTGTAGTCAATTTGCTAAGTTACTATAGTCGTGTTGTTGTTTCATGTTCATTGTCTGAAAAGCTTAGTAAATTAAAAAAAAAAGTTCCTGCATCAGGTTTAACATGTTTGTTTTTTTGAGATGGGATCTCCCTATTATGTAGCTCTACCTCTCCTGGAACTTTCTGGCCTTGAACTCATAAAGATCCACTTACCTCAACTTCCAATGTAAAGTTAAATGTGTGTGCCACAATGCCTAGTCTAACTTGCAGACATTTTTTTAAAAAGACTATATTATAGGTTCTTTTACAAAGTCCAGGCTCTCATGACAAGCATTATGATTTCTTTCAGATTACATTTGGTTGTCCTCCAAATGCTCCCGTCCCTCTTTATATTTTTCTTTAACTGACATGGGCCTCCACTGTAAGTATCTAGTATGCACTGTAGATTCATTCAGAATAGCTCTGAGGAACAGAGTTTACATATACACTTTATATACTTTCCTCTTTAAGGTCTCATTTAGAAGAGTCACAGCATTTTCACGAGAGAACTACAGTGAAAGGCACAGGTAAAGTCTCTTCATTCAATCAAATGCTTGCACATGCACATAAAATAGCACTATCCCATTTGAAGCATTGAAGATACAGTGACAGGTGACAGGCATGCAATAATATTTTTCAACTTCTTTCATTAAATGACTTAAAAAGTTACTACTTCTTTAAAGCATAGGCAATTACCATAATATATGCAATATTCTTACATTTGCAGATTTGGATGATACAGTATATGATTCTACTACGACACAAGCATATACATGAAAATATAACATTTACGAATGAACAGTAGTGTTGGATTTTAATTATTATTAATATTAATGAATACAATAATAAAGCAATAAGTATAATTATGGAAAAATAACTATTTAGAAAAAAGATATTAAAATATTAATATTATGAATGGAACTACTGGATATTTCCAATGAAAATAATTTTTCACATATATAAAATTTTAACTTGTTTCATTTTATAAGTAACATATTTTACATAGAAATATGAAAATATACTATGTTATTTCATGAGGGCTTGTAAAAGACATATATATATATATATATATATATATATATAATTCATATATGTATATACATATTTATCTATATATGGGTGTAGTCATCAACATTGTGTATGTTTAAAACATTTTGTTTCTTATTGATTCAATAATCTGGAAATTGGCAGCAAAAATGTAAGGAATATTTATATTTTTAAGTATTGTCCTGTCAAAAATACATTTTAAAGAACGGTATGTTGGAAAATTCAAGAGGATTTACTGCCAAATACTCTTAAAATCTCCGCTGAGAATATTGAGAATCTTAGGTTTTATATGTTTAGGCTGGAGTGAACATTTTATTATCATAGGCTTTAGTTTATAAAATAATGTTGAATTTTTAAAATGGTAAATATGTTTTTAATTTGATCTAATGAAAATGTTAATATATGTGTTAATAATATATATTTTAGGTTGATTTTTATAAACAAAGTTCCAATGAGATTTCACATATATCATAATTTTTAGACAGGTTAGAATTTTGGCTTATTTTGATGAAAATTCTTTACTATTGCATAAGATTTTCTTGAGTATGGTTTCTTTTCCTTCATTCAGAACCCTCAGTGCAATGGAATTTATAGACAGAATGACAAATCGTTTACAGTGTGAAATGAGCAAACAGGTTTACAGATGAGCCTAATAGGTCTTCCTATAGTTGAGCAGTCAAGTAATTTTCATTGCATACTGCCTTGACCTGATTATTCAGAACTATTTACATAATGAGAGGAAGTTTTTGACATGTGAAGTATGCCATGCAAAATCTACAGTCATTCAACATTTTTTAGAAGTCGTGGTTTTCTGCTTGTTTGCTTGTTGGTTTTATTTTCTCCTTTGCTTAAGAAAACAGTTTTGAAGTAAAAATATTCATTAAAATTATCCATTTTAAATTTTTTATTTCTTTGAGAATTTCATGCTCTCCCTTCAGTTTGGCTCTTATTTTACTTTAGAATTTGTGTTTGTATTTCTATTGTAAAGTTTTGTTCTTCTCTTTGAGAAATCTTGATTCTATCTAAGAGACCTTCAATTTGTTATTTAGTTCTATTTATTTCATTGCTGACATTTACTATATTTTCATTGTAACAATTATATTTCTACTACTTAGAAAACATGTATTTGCTCATATGTTTTTTTCTTTAAGTCTTGTTCTGTTTTAGTTTTGTTTTTCAATTAATAATATAGTGAATTTTTATTAGAAATTATGAAATTCAAGACAGGTATAGATGTGCATGCCTTTCTTATGTGCTATGAATATGAAGTAGACGAACTGTTGCAAGTTGAGGCCAGTCTAGGATGTATGCTAACCAATTATATACTTTATGTATTTCCCATGTTCCTTGACAAACAAGCCTTCACTTGTTTATAATTCTCAAAGGACAACTACCCAAACATTTAGTTTGAAGCTGTAGGAATTAGGGACTGGAGAGACTGTAGTCTTTCCAACTCTTTGAATTTTAATTCTTTTTGTTTGGTTGTTTATTTTTTATTTTTTTCAAGATAGAGTTTATTGTAACTCTGGCAGACCTGGAACTCACTCTGTATATCACCTACCTCTGCCTCCAGAGTTCTGGGATTAAAGGTGTGTGCCATCACCACCTGATTGAATTTTAATTCTTGTGTTAAAATTCCTTTACAACTATTTTGGACCACAATGAATGCCTTTGCACTGCACTTTGTGCACTTATTACAGTGCTTTTCATTTGGTTACTCTTTACTCCATGCTCTTACTCTTACAAGTTTCCTATCATCATGAATTTCCTTGCAACTATCAGAAAACTAACAATTGAAAATAGAAGATGCTGTATCTACCTACTAACTTGAGTTGGGTTAGACAAAATAGTTATTTGTGTACCCACTAAAAAGGCAAATATGGGAAATATGGTATAGTGTTTTATTCTAAATAAGTTGCATTGAAATGAGGATTATCCCATTCTTGATCTGCACAGTTCTGGTTGGTGGTAAATGCTCACCATCACTATATACTTGATGGTCCCAACATGCTACTGTAAACCATGTGCTAACACTTCCTTAAGTCAGGAGGATAGGAACCAGTCTTAAGGCATAGTAGAGATTTTCTGCTTTTCTGCATTAGTTTTTGCAAATGAATATATTTTTAAATGAAGTCCATTATTCTATCAAATATTGAAATAGACTTTTATATTTATTACCTAATTGATATTTCATATTTTTGTTGTTATGTTGTCATGTGACTTAAGGTAAACTCTCTCCTAAACATAACTTATATGAAAAAAAAATGATGTGTTGGAACTCTGCAGTTTTGTTCCTACCACAGATATAAACACGTACCAAATCAAGAGTACCACACAGGTCAATTAATTTTATGAGCAATCTATAAGTTAACTGAGAGGATTCTGGCAGTACGTCCAGACATATTGAAGCTATTAGGAAAAGAAGCATAAACTTGAGGCATAACTCATTCTCTATGTTCTTCACAATGCAACCAAGAAGAAAACCCAAATGTCAGTCTTCCTCCAGAAGAATTAAGGAACTATGCCACACTAATAATGTGTCCTGTCATCATGACATTAGAGAATGATATACAGAAGCATCTTGGGGACTATCAAGTATATAGTGATGGTGAGCATTTATCACCAAGCAGAGCTGTGTAGATAAAGAGGGGGATAATTCTCATCGCAATGAATCTCACTATAATCAAGACATTATACCATTTATGCCATGTTTGCCTGTTTAGTGGGTCTCCATATAACTACTTCTGTCTAACCACAGCTTTTCTAGTTATCAATTGCCTAAAGCCCAAGAGCCAAGAGGAGGTTTGATCTAGCATTCATCTTTTTGTTGCAATTTTTCTAATCAGTTCAAGGGAGATTAAAAGACTACATTTCCCAAAATGCTACTACCAATTGCAAAAGTTGGGCAAAAGTTGGAAATGCCCATGTTTTACCCTACTATCGCTTCTGATTCAGAAGAACACCAGGGGTTTTCGGCAAGTTGTAAACTTCTGGAGGCCACAGAAGACAAAACAATTGAGTCAGACTCCTACAAAGGTTTTGGAAAACTCTATAGTTGTAGAGAAATTTATAAAGGCTCTTCTCCTGTTGAAGGAGAGTCTATGAAGGTAAAGGAAGATTTATATAGTGTGGCAGCACAAGCATGGTGAGTTAACAAAGAGAGGAAAATGTTATCTAAAGTGGTAGTGGAAGTCCTTAGAGAATGTTCCTAATGAAACAGAAAAACAAAATGCCCTGATGTGAGCTTTAAAGTTGCTATAATAGATATGCTCACTAAGGCAAAAGGAAAGTGCTTGAATGGAAACAATTTCAGGGGAAGAACATAATAAAAATTATGAATTAGACACTGTGGAGAATTGAGTAAATGAACTAAAATTTTAACATGAGGTACTCAATAGCAGATAGATTCAGTATAAGAAAGGATGAATGAATAAAAATTCATTGAAAGGTGTTTACTCTAAGGAGCAAAAATATGAAGTGAGCCAAATGGACTGATCGAGATAATCAATCAGAACAATTTACCATTTGTGGACTCTGAGTAGTAAGATAAATATGAAAATAAAAACTCATTAAAAATATAATTGTTAAAAACATTTCAAATCCTAGATTCAGGAACCTAAAACATCTCAAATGTCTTAAAAATTTTCCTGTGAAATATTATACTTATATTGCTGTTAGATGTCTGAATTTGCATTTCGAAAGCAGAATGAGAAAAGCAACATTCCAGGTACAAGAGAATTGCTGAAAGAACTTTCTCCTTTAAAGGACTTTAAAATATTTAAAGAAAAGAGAATTACAATAACTATTAACAAAAATATATGTCAATTAATTAATAGTAGATATAACATGTGATGTCAAGAACAGACTAAGAAAAAAGCTAACATTTAGATTATGTCTGAAGAAGATACGTTAGTTTAGCTTCCAATATATTATTTTAATTATAGCTTTTGGTGATAACTAGATAAAAGGCTATAAAATTTCAACATTTCTCAAAGGAAGATAATTGTTTCCAAAGTATAAAGATTAGGAAATACATATAAGTGCTTTGGCCTTGTCTTATTTTATCTTGTTCTGATGTTTTTGGTTGTTGTTTATTGGAGGCCTGCTCTTTCCTGAAGGGAAATGGAGAGGGAGCAGATCTGGGGAGAGGTACCTGGGGAGGGGTGAGAAAAGTGGAAGGAAGGGAAACTGCAGTTGGGATGTGTTGTATAAAAGAATAATTTATTTTCAATAAGAACAAATCATTTAGAATCACTTTGAAAGTGGCAATTTCTCTAGTAATATGATGCCTTGGTTTTTCATTTTTAAAAACTTGGAACACATATCTTAGCTCAATGAAGAGATAGCTGTTGGTTCATTATTACGATTTTCTGGGAGCAGTTCGTCTGATGCCATGGAAAGGATATCAATATTTTAAGAATACCCCAATGTCTAGGGAATTTTAACACTTTTATTTAGGTAATTCACAACCAAAAATTTAATGTTCAAGGTTTATAGAACTTGGAGGGATGTGCTGAAAACATTCTGTTTTAGTCAATTTCCATTAGTTTTCAAAATCAAAGAAAAACATGGTTTTTCAATTTTAACACTCAAAAATAAACTTTTCTTTCTTATTTTTTTTTAACAATTACTACTTCAACTACTTTCCCATAATTACTTACTTAAAAATTATATGGATTCACACTATTTGACACATTATTTAAGTCTGTAGAACTATTTGTAATTTTTCAAAAATCGAAAGCACAGGTAAGAACCATATTATGGGACAACCAAAATGGCTCAGTGGGTTAAAATCTGCTGCTCTGAGTTTGGTCTTGCAAACCACATGATAGAAAGAGAAAACTAACTTCTGTAAGTTGTGCACTGGCCTACATATATACATTCTCTCACATATGTGAACCCCCAAATAATAAATAAATAAATAGTAAAATTATTTTAGATTGTCATATTTATAATTGGGTTACATTAAGTCAAATATGTTTCAAGGACAAATCTGATTTATAAAACATGTACATTCAGATGTGAATATTTTATAACCATGCTACTTCATTTGTAGCACAAAAATGATATAGACACCCAACAAATGAATGCCATAAAGAACTTTAAATTTCAACAAAATTATAGAGCTAAAAAACTAGCCTTGGTTGTACATCTGTTCTGGGTGAGTGGGGACACATTTCTCTGCTTCACTCTCCCTTAACTTCTGATTGTTTTTAGCTTGTTCCTTGAAATATTTGAAGACTCACTTGTCAAGTATGGTTATGAATTTTTTAGTACAGAGATAATGAACATATAATGGTACCAGTTAGAACATAGTGTTGATTTTATATATATATATATAGATAGATACAGATATAGATAGATAGATATATACACACACACATGGCTGCATGTGTGTGTGCATATATATATGTTATATGTATACATATATATATAATATATATTTGTTCTGTTTTCCTTATCTTAATTCAAATAATAATTTATCTGTGCATAGCAATGTAAAGTTTAAAAAAATAAGTTTTAAAATAAGTTTTCTTTTGAAATCTTTCATTGTTTTTGGGAAGGACTGTTATTAATAGAAGTGATATTGAACATGTTATGTCTGTCTTCATGGATTCATAGGAATTTTATCTTGTACTGTACTTATTGCAAACATCTACATTTGATCTTAACATTGTCCACTATATTTCCTTAACATTTTTTCAAGGCTAATGCTTCACTGATTACCAAGCTGCTCTAAATAGTTGAGGCAGGTTGGCCTGTTCATCACAGTTGGACAAATAATAAAGACCGTCTACATGCTTCTCTGAATTTTGGTCTTTCTTCTAAATACACACTCTGGAAGTTTCTATTAAAAACCACTCTAGTCTTTTCCATTCCAATAAGCAATCTTAAAGCACACTGTTGTGGCACCTCTTATCAGTTAGTTAAATTTCTCATATTTTATTCCACAATTAACTTTCACATTATTCTTAATTTTAGTGCTGTCCAAAAAACATGATAACTAAGAAGAAACCATTAAGTTCTATCATCAGGAAAACTACTACAAACAGAGCAAAGATAACATACAGACAAAAGTCTACTACATAAAAATAAGAAGTCACTGGGTCAATGGTTAAAATTTCTAAATTTCTAAAAGCTAAAACAGTGTCTGAATTAATAATTGATGGAATTAACAATTGATGGAAAATAGTAATTAATAATTGACGAAAGCAGTTAAACCAAGTCATGGTGGATTCAAAGCATTATTTAAAAAATAATTTTGAACTATGACTTCCAGTTACACTGAAATGCATATGTGCAGTAGCAAAATATGTTGAAGATAAATAGTGGTGCTTTGTAATGTCACTTGGTAATTGCTGGTTCAAATGCATTCAAGAAAGAAACAAATTGAACCTAGAGGTGAGAGGAACCACCTTTCAAATGTGCATTTGTGTGTGCATGTAGTTTGATAGAACTTGATTGTTTATTTATAGGTGGCATCCGAGAAAGTAAATTACATAACATTTTAGTTTATCATATCACTTTAAGAGTTTAGTTAGATTTCATTACAATCAGCCTCTCATTTTGTAACTGCGAGTATAGTGATCTGATTTTACTAAGTGACAAAAATATGCTTCAAAAGTCACTACATAACAAAGAGAATTTAGATTATTTCGAATTATCAATAATAGTTCTTATTCTTATAAGATATTGTAGCACACACATAATGACCCTGAAAGATTTATTTTTATATTAAATGTTATTTGTCAAAAAAATAACTGCCCTATACTTTAGATTCAAAAAGAAAAATCACTTTCAAACTATGAAACTAAGACCAATTTTATGTTAATTTATTTTTGAAATATAACCCATATTTGAACATAAGAAACTGAAAGATATTATAATCATGACTTTACGACCAAAGAAATCACTTAGCACATACAGGTAACAGAAAACATTTGGGAAAATATTAAAAATAAAACAATCTGAACGCAGAAGCCATATCAATGGAGAAATATATGTAACTGAATACCCAATCAAGACATTCAAACACAGAAGTCTATATATTTATCTGGATTACATATTTTTTCTTTAAAAATCTCAAAATTTTATATGTAAATGCATATTTAAATACAAATGCACAACTCATGTGAACACATCCCTATCATTTTTACCACTTTGCATGTATGATTTATTTTATGTATAGTCATTCAATTATTACAAAACAAGTCAATTTCATCACAAACATAGACAAATCTAGCCCAGTTTTAGTACCAAGTGTTCCTGTGTAATAAGGCCATATCTAAACTGAACTTTTTTCACCTTCCAATCTTTTTGAGTTTCTCTCATATCATCCCTGTCTATTTTTATTACTTCAGCCACAATATAATTCACCATAATTAATTTTTTAAAAAATCATCAATTTACATTAGTATTAATAGGTCCCTACTAGGAAGAAGGCAATGTGAAGTTGTTTTGTGTGGTGTGTTCACATTTCTATCTCCAGTCTGGACAACTGCCAAGTGCTGATGAGTCTTCTTAAAAGAAAGAATGAATAAGGATCCCAAGAGAAACTGTAGTTTAATCAAAAGGGCACTCTTCTCAACTGGTATACTGCTATAAATCTGTAATTGTAAATATAACTGTGGAGAGTAATCATATGACAGTTGGTGCTTTTATTCTGTTGTTTCCTTTTACTGCTAAAGCACTGAAGAGACAGACAAAATGTCATTTGTATCACAACATAATTATGAATCTGATATAAATTTAAGTTTCTCCATTTAATATCAGCCTTTCAACCTTTTTCTAAAGTTTGAGGGGGAAAAAAAAGCATTTTTATAGAAAGCTGTTTGAATAGAACCAAATAAACAGCTGCCTTTTCTGTAACAATAACATGATTTTAAATACTTTTTTCTTTTTTCAGCATAGAAGTAAAAGTAATTTAAAATGGTATATAATAACATATTTCTTTTTTATCAAGAAAAATGTGCACAAGTTGTATTAGCTCTTTACTAGGAAGATGATTTTATGTATGATTGCTTTTTTATATTATATTTTCTCCCCATTTAAAAAGTTTTACTGTTAAAATGAGAAAGCTATTTACTTTTTTCTGCTTTCTGAAGCTGTTTGATGCACTGGGAAGAACATTATTCTTGGGCTTAGAATCCATCACTGGTATGCCTGACTCCACAGCTCTGTCTTGCTACTCAAATCATTCACATAAACATTTTTCTTCTATCTGTAAAACTTGGACAACATGCTTAGGCTTTCTCAATGATAATTTGGACACCAGATGACTTAGAAACTGTACTTAAATGTTGAATAAACTATAGTTGTCAGATACTGGGATATTGTTCATCTAGAGATATGAAAACAAGTGTGAAATGAAAAGTATGTGTTTTTAGGACAGTATTTAGTGGGGTTTTTTTAATTTGTTATTTTGGAGTCCCTTCTATTTTTAAGTTGCATCAAATCATAATCTACTACAGAATAATGATTAGAACATGGCTATTTTCTATTTTCTTTTTCTTTATTGTTCAATACTATTTCTTACTTTTATCTTTGGCGAAACAGAATACTAAGATCTGTGTTGATTTCCCAGGTTTTATTCGTTAATTTACTTTTAATTCCAAATGTATTAAGCATCAGATTCTAAGGATGACTGAGTAAAAAAATACTAACCATTCCAGTTTTGACACCTTAGTCTGATATTAGGAGGAAAGATTGGTTGTTTCATAGATTCTGTAACTGTGACTTAGAGAAATTATTAAATCATACTTTCATGTCTGAAAATTTACTAAATTTTTTTCGATGATACATTCTTTCATAAATTTTGTCATTGAGCAGCACACTAATATTCAAATTGCTCTCTAGAAATAAATATTTTAAATAAATAGGTATAACTAAATATAAATTCATAAACCAGAACAATGTACACACTGTTTTACAATGAGCAATATTCAAATCTGAATATAAACTTATTTGGGATTATTTTTAATTCAGAAAACTATTTTTCTAAGACCAACTGCTAATCATTCATTACCTTAGAGGATGTTGACATTTAACCTGACACTGCTAGGTACTAAAGTTTCTAATGGTGTTTCAATCAGAGTGATTGTGTAACAAAAACATGCAAGGGTAAAGGCAATTAACCTTCCCATCTTAAAATGGCAAATTGAAAAACATAAATGAGAGTTGGAATACATAGGTCAGACATACCAATGATCAACTAAATTAATTTTTTTCTGGGTATGCTCATTGAAAAAAACATGGTTTTTATTTAAATCTTTTCATAAAATTTATGTTTGGATTAGGAGAAATGAAAATAGCTCAGTTCTTAGATAAGAAACTTTAATAGTGTTTCTCTTCAGTGGTCTATATAAGTATGTGTGGAAGGAGTTGCAAAAATATATATTTAATAGTGAGTATTGGTACTCCAGTCAGGAAAGCAGATCAGTGCCCTGTTCAGCCATCATCAGAGAAGTTTCATCTTGAAGCAGATAGGAAGACATACAGACCATACCAAGAAACCACACCAAAAGAGTATGCTGAGAGTGACAGACCCTGGAATACTTATCCCTAAATGGAACCAAATCTCCATCAAATCCCTCTCCTCAGGTTTTAGGAATCCCCATGGAAGTGGAGGCAGAAACACAAAGAAAACCAGAGGGAACAGAAGACACCAAGAAAATTAGACGCTTTTAATCAGTGTGATGGACACACATGGACAACATGATGGAAAGCAAAATGACTGAGGCAGAATGTATAGGACATGATAGGGTCTGCACCAGATGGGGGCTCTAGAGCACTAAAGATAAGTAGGGACAAGCCTCATCCCTAACTCACATGCTATCTCCAGTTAATAACAACTTGTAAGTGAAAATTAAGTTTCCACCATGGGAGTCACACAGGGAAAGTAATGTACTCTCAGGTTGGCTTCATGGCAAGCAGTAGGTGCCCAACAGAAAATGAACTCAATACAATCATTGGAGATTCTCTGACTGCCAGTGAATTTTCTTTTTCTTTCTTTTTTTGTAATTTTATCTTATTATTATTTATTATTTTTATAATATACATGTATATATGGCTTCTAGCTCAGTGCTTTTATGAGATTTCAGAATATATGAACAAGTGGGTCTCTGTTTCTTGTGTCTTTTATTGGACTCTTTTCCTCTGTTCATTTCTTTTTTCTAATTCTTTTTAGTTTTTGTTATATTATCATATTAGTTATGTTAATCTCTTTAAAGCCTGCTTGTTGTCTCATGAGAGACAGAAAAGTGCTGGATCCCAATGTGATGGATTGTGGGAGGAGTTGGGAGAAATAGTGGGAGGGAAACCATAATTATG
Source organism: Cricetomys ansorgei (assembly GCA_026225945.1). Lineage (NCBI taxonomy): Eukaryota > Metazoa > Chordata > Mammalia > Rodentia > Nesomyidae > Cricetomys > Cricetomys ansorgei. The sequence continues at coordinate 12,827,735 of JAMJFZ010000199.1, forward strand.
ATATACATGTGAGAAAAAAATTATTTTCAATAAAGGGAAAATTTTAAAAAAAAGTAAATATTGATCTGAGGTCTCAAGTTTGATAGTTCTATTTATTGGTTTAGATGAAGGAAATCACTCAGCCTCATTTAAAACAAAGCAGTAACTAAAAAGTGACTAATTTTGATAACTAAATTAGAGGCATAATGTGAGAAAGTATGAATAATTACAGTGTTCTAGTTTCTTAGTATTAATGTAGAACCAACTGGATACTTGTGTTTTAGATTCTAAAATCAATGTTTAAATGTAATTCTGAGTTCAAATTTTAAACAATTTACAAATATATAATGGTTTGCTTAAATGGGATGTTTTCATCAAATACATTCAAAGAAACTACCTTAAAAACTAAGAAAGTGGGAAAATTTACAGTTAATATTAATATTAGAGGATCTATTTCCCTCTTATCAAAATTTATTGACTTAATAAATATTTCAATATTTCCAGTTTTCTAATTAGAATGAAAGATCCAATAGGTATACAGTTTGGTTTAGTTAATGCTAATGTAATTGAGTATAGCTACATGTAGTTGTATTATTTAAATACTACAGAAAAGTATTTGAGTGTAATTGTAATTCAAATTTAGGAAAAATATGTGTATTCATAGAGGTATCTGCAGTGTTTCAAGTTGCTGCAAGTGACATTGGCATTTTACATGTATCCTTGTTGACCGTATTACCAACTATTGCTTTTTCTCTTTTTTCAGATTACCAAATCATCCTCAGATACCAGGTCAGTTATCTCAATTTTAGGGGAATTAATACCATACCCAGATATAAGATCAATTATCACTTCCTCAGAAAAGGTTTTCCTAATACTGATGACCCAGTCATCTGCGTACTTATTATTTATTATGACTTTCAAAGTAGTGGGGCCATTTATTTTGCATCTAACATTCATATGTAGCACTATCTTGTAGGAATTTAACCACCATCATATTAATAGATAGAATCTACAAAGGAATGAAGAAAGAAAATCTTGAATGTGCTTGCAAATAAATTTATAATGAGACACATAAATACAATTTTTAATTACAAAGACAGGATTTTAGAGACTAAATCAACTTAGCTTTTCCATGATTAACGTATTCTATTTGAGATCAGGGTCCATGGAGAACTGGTTCAAGACTCCTCACAGAAACAAAATTCAACAGGTATCCTCATCCTATATATGACATGCCTGTAATATTTGAATATACACTCAACCATTCATTATACTTACATTGCCTCTATGCTAGTTATATAACATTGTAAAATATAAATACATTGGAACTGTTGTTATACCATATTGTTGTAGGAGTGATGATAAGACCAAGTATCTTCAAGTAAGCCATTGAAAATTTATTTCAACCATTATCTCCCCGAATCTAGAGGCACAGAGCTTCAGATATAAAAGGATGACTCTATTTTCCTATAATACATATCAGTTCTTCAGGTTATACCACAGAAAATAACAATTCATTTATATGTCTAGTTCATATTCCATTACCAATTGGTTCTTCTGGAATCATGTATATACAAGAAATCTTAAGTAGACTTAGCAGGTAGTATTTATAAATTTCAGGTTGTATATACATATATACATCACAAAAATAATCACAGAAAAGGTTGTGAATTTGAAAGTGATTAAGAGATTAATGGATCCCTGTAGGGAGTTGTATGGGGAAGACATGAGAAGTACTAAGAAACAGGGACTGGGGAATGACGTAATTATACTTTATAAATTTTGTTGTTATTTGTAGTAAGTAATTACATACTAGCCCCTATTATTCATACTAGACTCTATTATTCATACTAGTCTCATAGAAAAAATCCTACTTTCATGGAAATTGAAATATAATTGGTTGAGACAAAGGTGTGGAGATAATAAAGTAAGAAAAATAACCTGAAAATAATACATAATAGAACATAAATGGACCAAAATAAAGAAATAAATATAGTACATTTAGCTGTGCTAGTCCTGCATGACTTCTCTGGGAAGGCTTAGTAAATATGATCTAAAAAGATGTGAAGAAATAAAACAGATATCAGATCGTGGCATCTTCATGGTAGAGAAAAGAGGATGTTCAAAGCCTAGTAAAAATTCTGCTTTGCTCATTCCACAATATTGAGCAGGATTAGTGATGAACAGAGATACTCAATTCCTGCAGTGACAAGCTCTGAACACCTTCCAGAAGCTACCACAGATTGAGCTTTTAGCATAAGAAGACACATTTGTAACGTGTCAATATCGTTTTGAAAAAATAAAAGCTTGCATCTTTCTATAGTGTGTGTGTGTGTGTGTGTGTGTGTGTGTGTGTGTGTGTGTGTATGTGTGTATGTTTAATTTAGTCTTCAAGTAGGCTGTATTGTTAAATCCCCATGCTCATTACTTGGGGATACTCTTTGTCATACATTAGACAATTCTTCAACATGATTAGAGTGCTGTTACTGGTTACTAATGAAGAGCTACTAGTTCTATTTTAAATGAATGTTCATGCTCTAAGTTAGACAGCAATGTCAAGTCATTGATCCATTATTGGTTTTCTCCTTTATTTCCCCTTCAAAAATAATTCAGCACTGCTGTTCTAGTAGAGCAATAAAATCTTAGATTACTCAAGGGAATGCCATGGAAACAGATCATTAATTATAATTCAATATTAAATACCTGATACCTCATCTTATATTTGTAACTTAAAAAATTATTTCCAAGTGTTTTTGAGATATTTGCAAAGATCATTAAAATTTGAGAGTCATGGCTACTTGATAAGAGTGTTTAGAAAGAATATGCTCAAAGTTCTCCTTGTCCTTAAAGAGCAGAATCATCAAGGAAATCATTACAGAATTGAGAAACATTTACTCTGATACTGCATGTGTGTGAATTGTTTCACAGAAGTATCCAATAGTTAGAAATATGAAAACTAATTTTGAAACATTAATTTGTCTGTCATAATCTATCTCAAAGAATGAAACTATTACCTAAATACAACTTATTGGTTAGAAATGTATACAATATTTAGGTTAGTATAGTCATAAAGCCATCTTTTATTTTTAAAATCACTTCTAAATTCACTTACTTTAATTTAAATTTTAAAACAATTCTGAGTGAGAGTAGTGTCTCCATGTTTGAAAAACTTAATTGTGAGACTGTAAAAACTCATTGGAAAAATAAAATATGGTTATTTATAGATATTAATCTACATATCCTTTTCCCTATTGTTAGAGGTCCAATTGCCACCTTTAGTCAGGTTGTACAGCACAGCCTGATAAAGAATAGAAACATTTATGCATTCAGAAAGTCCACTTACTATTTTCCATTATGAGACTATTTTCTTTCAAACCTCAGGGCATAGAAAACAAGTTACTGTGTGAAAAGTTGACAATTTTGGCTCTATTAAGGTAGAAACAGCTACCTCTGAACATGTGAATGAATAATAAAGTCTCTTCAGACTTAATACTAGAGGGCAGAGAAAAGAGGCTGGGAAAACATATATTTATTATATGATACAAAGAAAGTAGTTTGGCAAAACTGAAAGCTATGAATAAGAATTATTTTTCCCATTTAAAGTTTCAAAGTGTTCTGCATAATATACTATAATTTGGAATCTTCTCAGGCATTAGAGTTTAGAGTACTTCATCAGGAAAAGTTCATAAATATCATTTATAAGGAAGACTAATATATTCTGGTTTTGACAGTACCAAGAGAATTTAATAGGTTAGATAAGAAAAAATACAACAAATAAGTATTTTAATGAAATAATTTGAAATTATTCTATCAGTCTAAAATTATATTTTTGTAACTATAATATACTAATTTAAAATTAATGTGGATTAACCTAGATTAGGTATGTCTTTAAAAATAAGATTTACTAAAATTTTTATGTACTAGCAAGTACTTTCCCTGTTTTCGATGTTTTTCCTAAGGTGTTACATATGTTGTTTAAACCAATTTGCACTGATGAAGAACTTCATGATTCACAGAATTTAAATAACATTCCAGAACATTTTTAGTAAAGTCACCTGTTAGTCTATTCAGTAGACTTCTGTAGGTTCCTTTTGTTATTAATTACTACAATTACTAATTACTACATTTTACTACATTTACTACAATTTCAGGAATTTAGCTAATATATTATGAAATGTAGATAATTTAGATAAATCTAAATTAGATTAGGAAAAATGCAAATGCTACTTTTAAAAGCTACCATATATTCAGAATGTTTAGCTTCCTAACATTTTACTGCAGTGTTATCAATGCTTTGGGGGTATATATGCCTATCATAGCCATATGTTTGAAAGAGTGAAAGTCTGTGTGACACTGTGTAAATATTTCCAATTTGGGTGTCAGTAATAACACCAGAGGTTTTGAAATAGGCTAAACTAAGTGGATTGACAACTGAGGAATTCTGCTAATATTCATCAATTCTGATATATCATTTTGATAAGTGTTTAAATGAAAGACATAATAAATTAATGGAAACAGAAAAAAATTTATAAAACATCTATGAAAAGAAATTGAGTACATGAATTTAAAATAAATAATACACCAATTATTTAATTACATAGTCAGTGTATCTCCAATATCATTAAAATATAAAAGACACTTGGATAATTGCATAATAAGATTTTTTCAACTTAAAAAATGTGTGTGGGGGGATGAATTGTGCACACACCATACTTGTATAGAGATGAGAGAAAAACTTCCAAGCATTGGTCTTGTCTTTCCACCATACGTGCAATGACTAATCTCAGGTCATAAGGCTGGTGCAGCAACTGTCTTAACCTGCTAAGCTATTTGCCAACTCTAGAAAGGTGGTTTGTAAAGAAATGGTTGTTGTTATTAGAAACATTATTGTTTTCCCTCAAGATCCTGTTCTTTACAGTACTGAAATACTTTGTTTCAAAACAAAAATAACTTAAAATGAATGATATGTTATATAGACTAGAATTTTAACAGAATATGTGAACAAAGAAACTATTTCTTAATTCATATTTGGCATCACTACATCAAACAATGACTATAAGGCTATAGTAGTGGACATAAGGGAAGCTACTTGTTGCCATGCTCTGGTTCAGTAAGTACCATTCTGTGTAATTGAAAGTTTGCCTCTGTAACTCCATGAGAAGTCCTGAAGCTACTACATGTTTAACAACAAACTGCTTGTTTAAAAATTAATTGTATAAAATATGTATTTCCTATATAAACTATCAAGCAAATTAAAGTCAAAAGTCTAGAAAGAACTCCCAAGGGAGAAGACTCAGAAGAATAGCAAACCAGTGTCTGAAAGATAGGTCAAGGAAGAATTATGCCCACAGAAAGGCAATATTATTGCATGTTTGATGCTTTTATAATTATAAGACTTTCAACTCATTGATCTACACTATGAAGCAGTTACATTTAATTTACCATATGACTTAAAACCTTTAAATGAAGAAAATCACAGAGGAAATGAGGTCAGATGGGAACAAGACTCACCAATGTAATTTCCCGTATATCAAAATATTTGCATTGTGGAAAGTAGTGAATGTAATTTAAAGGTGAGCTTTAGATCTGGACTTGGAGTTCAAAAGAAACATCTATATAAAAAGTAGAAAAGTCTGTGGAGACATATTAAGACACAACAAAAATACAAAATTTTTCCTAACTGCAGCTAAAGTATGAAACAGAGTATGTGAATGTTTTAATTATGAAAGATAGCAGACAACTTGAAGAACACCATTAAGCCCATCTTCTGCTGTATTTTCCACAAGAAAAAAATTAAGTTGAAAATAATAAAGAATTAAAAAGTAAAAAGCATGTTCCTTCAAAGTGATTATAGATACAAGTTAATTTAATAGTCATTAGAATTAATATAAATATTCAGAATGTCACTTTCATACTAAGTTTTATCAGAGACAGTAGCACATATTGACAAAGAGACATTTTATTCAATCCTTTGGATCGTTTCCCAAAAAATGATAAGTTCTGTATGATCATAGATGCTAAAAATTCTAATTAAATAAAACAGAATGTTTATTACAAAATAGAATATAATGTTGATAAAGTTGTTAGGAAAACTTACAATAGAATTTTTCAACATGAGCCCATCATTTGGAGGAATTTCAATAGGGTATCAATATGAAAGTGTTGTCAGTTAAACAGGGGGACCTCTAAGATAATTTTTTCAAGACTAAAATAACTACTACTGATATAAGGAAAATAATATAAAATTATAAGAGAAGAGGATAGTTCATATATATCTGCTGTGTACTCTGTATTTATATGCAGTTTCATATGTTTCATATCACTAATTATACAATTCAATGAACTTCGTCTGTGTGTGTGAATCTGTTTGTGTGGCCCTGTGTATAAATAAATGAGTAGAGACAAGTGTATGCATGTACACATGCATGAAGAAAACCTTGGTTGTTGTTCTCCAGGAGCATTCTACCTTGTTTGCTTTTGTTTATCTTGAGACATGGTTAGTCACAGTCCTGAATATTATAATGCAGGTTAGTTTGACTAATCAATAAGTTCATGAGATCTGCTTGTCTATGTATACCTAGCTGTCTAACAGAAGTATGCCCCATCACACACCTCTAAGTAATATTTTACTGTGAAATGTTTACATTAGATATTTTACACTATTTAATCCACATAGTCATTTTTATTTTAACCTTAACAAAAACTTCTGTAATTTTTCTTTCATTTTCAAGAAAAACAACAGATATGCTATTAAGTTTTAAGGCCATTGTTAAAGGCCAAATTGTACTTGGAAAATTGGAATATCTTGTTCCTAGCCCAACAGTTTCAAATGATATTTTTTCTGCTCAGATTTTCTGGTGTTTCAATTTTAACAACATTGGAGGTAGATATAGATGTATATTAACCAGGTGCCAGATGTTGATTCAGGACAAAATGTTTATTCTTTAATTAAATAATCAGTCTTTAGTACTAGAGCCCCAGAGCATTCCAGGCTCCTTACAATTTACTCTTAATTGTAGAATTGGAAGGTTTCAGCCTCAGTCTCTGTGCAATCTAGAAAGTTTAAGCCTCTGTGACATACTGCTGACTGAGCCACTCTGACTACCTCCTTTTGAACTCTGAAACTTCTGGTTCAATTCACTAGCTGCTCTGGCTCAAACTCTTCCCAAGATGCTGGTATCAAACTGACCTTCTGATCCAGCTAACTGTTTCTAACTGAATTCTGATTCTGGCTGATTCTCTCACTGCCTCAGCCTGAACTTCTCTGGTTGGCTTCAAACTAACTCACATATCCCATTTGATATTGACTTCTGCTGGCCTCTGTGTCTCTGTGTCTCTCTTCCATCCTGGCGGCTTCAGCAACTCACTGCTCCATAGTGCATCATTTAACCGACTCTTCTGTAACTGACTGCTGTATTGGAATGATCTGTAACTCATCTTCTGATTAGTCACTTTGCCTGTCATTAACTCTGACACATCTTAGACATCACTTCCTGTGTGGCATTGACTTCATTCTGAGCTCCACCTCCTGTGTCTGCTTCCACACTCTGTATGCCTCTTAGGGATTAAAGGCATGGACCATCACTATCTTCGGAATACTGAAGTTAAAGGTGTGTAACAACTTTCTTTCTTCACTATAGCAGCCACGCTGTCATATTAAAGGATTAAATATTCTTCTATAAATCACATCTGACCTGGTATGAAATTCTTAATTTCACTATCACTCTTTACATCAATATTCCTCTACAGGTAGATAATATTATTTAATTTGTAGTTGCGATTTTTATTGTGGTTGTTTATTTGGAAGAGTATCTCATGTAGCTCAGGCTTGTCTTGAACTCACTATGTAGTTTAGGCTGGCCTTGAGCTTCTAACGTTCTTACTCCTTCAGGATGTACTGATTTACATTTGTACAGTCTCTTTACAAAACACTTTGCATATTATAAAACTGCTATAATAAATTTTATCACTAATCATGGCTATATTATAAAATTCTCCAAGAAAAACATAAATTCAGCCTCATGGAGTAAACAAAATTTAATGTCATTGAACAAGTAATTTATGTCAATTTGATGTCTTTTCTCCTCAGAATATTTAATCAATAATTTGACATAAGTTTGAAAAGACCTGTCATTAAGATTCTAGATTGCTGGATGCCAGAATTGAAACTCAACATTTTTTTTCAGTTATTGATAGAAATTTATACTATCTAACATGAATGATATATAAAATCTGAAAGTATATTAGATATTTAATGTGTTATTTCAGTAAGTGTGATTTGGCTTTATTTGAAAATATACAGTTTGAATTCTCTGAACTCTAACGCAGTTTAACATACTATTTCTAAAAACAGATGAATTTACAAGCTTTATTTGTGTATTTACAAATATTGTGTGTGTGTTATTTTCAGAAAGCCATGGAGCTACACAAAAAAGATGAAAATACACACCGGTGATAGCAACCTTTCTTGTAATAATTAGTTGTGTTTTTGTAAGGTTTGAACTGATTAAGTGATTTTTTTTATGAGTAACTTTAATTTTGTCTTCAAAATATCATATCCTACCATGAGGTAATGACAAAATATTAATAAATTTAAAAAACAATTTCACAGCCTCATAATGAAAAGAATTCAGTGTTACTGATATAAATATTTTATATATTTATTTTATTTCTGCTGTATTTGAATTGGTGAATAAACATGGGAACTTGCCTGTTAATTAAATAATTTATTGGAAACTTAAAACATTCTGTCTCTGAATGTGAATGAAATCAAGATATTTCAAGGATTTGTAATAGTAAGCAGATATAACCATAGCTATATTGAATATACAAACATTCAATTAAGTATATTATAGAAAATGAAATACGGTGTTTGTTAAAGGATGCATAGATATTTTAAAAAGAGAGTTATATGGAAAAGGGACCATAAACAATCAATGACTCACAAAATTCATGATATTTAAGATGGTTTTGAAATGGAGTTTAGAAAAGCACTGATCAGATATGTCACTGAAATGAAGCAAAGAAAACTGGGAATAATAGAATAAGTAAACAAAGAAGTAAGACACATTTTTCTTCATAAAATGATAGAAAAAAAAACCTATCAAAACTGGTTTTTCAGCATTATTCACTCTAGAGCTCAAGTAATCACTTTGTTGTCATAGTTCTGAGAATGCATTGCAAAGTCACTGCTTAGAGATTTCCTCATGGATTTGACTTCCCCAATCACTGAACCAAGACTCTTAACAAATAGTACCCTACCAACAATTGCTGAAAAACTATCATTTGTTGATGGCTTGCTTTACAAATAATTCATATCTTCTAGTATATTTATGATCATATATATCGCTGTGTTCATCGGGTTGTTTTGATGAGAGAAGAGGATGAGAGAAGAATGCATACACATAACCTTGAGAAATGATGTAATAGATCTAGTTATTTTAAAATGGGATCTGTACGTATGAAATGTCAGACTGGAAATCACAGGGAACCTCCGGAACATAGATTTTGAGTGCTCATGAGATGGAAGCATTTATACATGATACCACAGCAGCCATAATTATTTAAATCTGTGGCCAAAGCCAACAGCACATCAAATATTTGATTGAGTCTATTGATGTTCTTAGTTTATTTTTCTACAAAAAAGAAATGCCTTAAATATGGAGAATGCCACAAGAATCAATATGTTCTTCAGCTAAACCTGAACCTTTTCTAGAAATTTCAAAAGAAAAGGATAATATTAAAAAGTTTCAAAAAATACTTTTGAAAGAGACTTATTTTAATGGATTATTTTATCCTTTTAGTACTTCATATAACAGTAATTGCCTGAATATCTGGTTTCTGTTTACTACCAAAACTAAAAAGTAAGAAGAAAAAGTTGTGGTAGAATCACATACATTCATGCAAATCTAAGTCAAGTCATTTTGCATATTTACTGCAAAAATCACATTGCTTGTGATATTGTACTAACCAGGGGATATGGTTCATTCAAAAAAGAAAATATTTAAAATGAATTGAGGTAAAAGAAATTTTGAAAAGGCAAATGAAACAAGAAAGGAGTTTATAATTCTCTGGTCTGAATAACTTTCAAGTGGCTTTAAGAAGTCATTCATCTTCAAAAGAGGACTAACCTTTTTGATTGTGTCTGCAGTAGGGAACCTTGGGACAATGAGTTCAGAATGAGCCTAGTTCTCAAAGCACAATTACATGTTATTATTTTTCCCATCTTATCTTAAACCCATAATCAGATTGGAAATCTATAGTCAGCAGTAATGGAGTACTGAGACAATTGTTCATACCAATTCAAGCCAAAGAAACACTTTGATTTGAAATTCTGTATCTACATGATTGGGGCCACTGTACTCTTTTGGTGAGAGTGATTTGGATAATTGTCTCAATTCTCCACTTCATCTTGCTTATATAAATTGTCCAAAGCAAACATACAGGCTCCCATGTAACTCAATGCATTGAAAATATATGCATATTTCCTGACATATGAAATTTGTAAATGTTTAAGAGAAAATAAAACTGGAAACTACAAAGGCCTCATTTACATGTTCTGAATACCTCTTTGCAAAAAATATAGTACACAGGCTCACATGTGTTCAGTAAATTGTCACTAAACTATTCTTCAGAATGATATAATTCTTATTTTTTGATCATCACAAATGATTAGGAGTACACTAAAAGTATTTTAAATTAACTATGAATTATAAAGCCAGATTCACTGAGTGAATGCTCCTGTTACTACAACATGAACAACAATAATGGGTGAAGAAACAAAGGCCTCTCATTGCCCTGCATCATATTTGTGACTTCACTCTTTTGGTCACCACATGTCTTTGCTATGCATTAGTAGTAAGCAGAAGCTAGCAAGATTCCCTAAAGTCGATCATTGTGCTTGCACATTCTCCTTTTGTAAGCCCAAAGTTCTATCTACACCAGAAGTGCCAAGGCAATCAATGCTGATGAATGACTAGCAATGGCTTCTTTATTCAGGTCCTCACAGAGAAGAAAGTTTCCATTATCGTTTCAGCATCTTCACTCCATCACTGTGACAGGGCCAGACATTTCCACACTTCACTGCTTTAGCTTTGGAATAGTGTTCTGTGTATCACCCTGATTCTAATATGAAAGAAAAATGAAAAATAATAAAGTCTGAAGAAACCCTCTTGTTGGCACACATGAACTGTCATCTTTCATTCTCTTTTAATTGTTGTTCCACCTTGTGCAGAGCATAAACCTTTAGAACAGAGTGCCCAAAGATAACTTCAAACCTGGGAGAGCTCAAATTTTAATGTGTAAGATGAAATAATGTTTATTATAGAGAAAAAAAAAGCCAAAGGCATTAATTTTGAACCCTTGTAAATGCTTTTGTCGGGATATGTTTATTCATTCTATAAAGGTAAATCTAATGACATTTTGCCTCCCTCTTCTGGCTTTGTGCTGAACCCTGGCAGTCTAAAAATTCACCCACATGCAGATTCTCTTTCTGAAGAAGGCTTACAATTATTTTCCTTTCATTTTCCCACTCTTTTTAAGAGTATTGTCTATCTCTATGGACCTGAAGAACATTCAGGGAAAATGGAAGGTGTGAAATGGCATGATTTTGGTAGCCAGCTCCTGGGCCTTGAAGAAAAATGTTTCTGAGCCACAAGACAAAGTGTCAAAGAGAAAATTCTTTGAACAACAATGACAGTAGCAACAGCAACAGCAGCAGCAACAACAAAAAGTTCCTAAACATTACTAGGGTATTAATAAGATCATTCCAAGTACTTTTTCTCTGCCAGGCTTCTGTGAGTGCTGCATTAATATTTATCTAGTGTATGTACAATACATTCCAAGCATAAGGTATCTCTAACACCTTCATGTCATGAATAGTCTGTCCCATACATGAGCATGGTAGCATAGGCTGGAAGCGGGAAGTGCAGTCTCAATATATGACAGAGTGATCTTTTTGGATTTTTGAACTCATGTCTCCAGCATAATGGAAATTCCTGCATTTAAACTTACCTCTTCCCTGTATATATCTATGGACAGTAACAATAACTGCATCCATGAAATAAAATTATTTCAAAATGTAGGGATTAGTCCCTGGTCTTATTGCAACTAGCTATACCCTGTTTGAGCAATAATCCTGGGAATATTGATCTTTTATGAGGAGTCTTCGTATTTATAAAAAAAGGAGGCACAATAATTCTTGACTGTGAACTCTCTAAATCCTATAGTAATTAATTCATCTATTACATATTAGTAAACTATCTGTAGCCTGTCACTTCATTCTCTGTTCATTTGTGTCATGATAAATCAACATATAAGGATTTAGAAGGTAATGGAGAGACAAGTTCCTTATATTCACGTTCATATCCTCCAGGATAGCACTTTTCAACCTATAGGTCATGACCATTGGAAAACAAATATTTCCAACAGCCTTAGGAACTGAAACAATGATCAGTAGCAAAAGTACAGTTATGAAGTAGAAATGAAAATAATTTAACGTTTAGCTGTCACCACACTTAACCATTAAGGAGTTGGAGCCTGAGGAAGATTGAGAACCACTGACCTAGGACAACTAACATGAGACAATGGCTAAGATCCCTTGAATAACACTGGTCAGTTTCTGAGTATTTACATACCAACCTTATCTTCTGACTAATGGAAAAACAATTTAAAGTATATCTTCAGATACTAAGCATAATCCTCAACTACCTACAAAATTAACAGAATTTATAAGGCCAATTAGAAGGGAAAATTTAGTGTCTAATTTTTGCTTTATTCTTTCTTTCTTAGCATTAGTTCAGTTTGTTGATGTACACAAATATGTTACAATTTAATTTATAACACTAATACAGATATTTTAATTATATATATACACACACACACATACACACACACACATGTATACACATATACATATGTGTATGTGTATACATGTGTGTGTGTGTGTGTGTATATATATATATATATATATATACACACATATATACCAAAGTTAAAATTTTATTTAATGATGCATAATTACAGGAAAGGTTAAAAAAAAACTGTATCTGAACAGTTCCTATGGTTAAAAGCCAGCTGTGCCACTGAATGTTTACATGAACTTTGGGAAATTACTGAATTATCTAATTAGTCAAATGTGATTGTTTGTATTTAGCTCTCACAGCAGTTAGAAAAAATACAATTGTTTAATATATGTGAGATGGTTAGAGCCATTTCTGACATATTGTCAAACTCCCAGGAATATGAACTAAATCAAGTGAAATTTCAGATATTTTATAAATTGTAACACAAATGCATCTTTTTTAATTTGCCCAAGATGCTAAGTGGCAAATAGAATATCAAAACCAAACCACAGAAAATAAACAGAACTAATTTTTACACTGCGGTAAAATGCCACTTATATTAGTTTCATACCAGAAAAGCATGAAAACAGGAAAAACAGTTGCAAAGTATGGGTGAGTGCTAAGTATATTGTTAAACTCTTAATGTATTTGTAATGTGACTTAACAATCAATAATCTTTGATGTTAATGAAACATATACTTTCTGAGCACTAAAAAAACTTGTAAATAATGTGATTACCAAAAGAGTGAGGATAAAAATAATTGAGCACTGAAGACCTACAGATTCCTTTTTTAAAGGAGTAATATTTCACAAAACTTTGGAAAAAGTCAATATCTAATCATTCACTTTGGATTTGTTTATTTTTGGTATTTGACCCCAGAGTAGTAGCACTTCTTCAATGGGAACCCTTGGTTTCCACAAATGCATTACCTCTAGCCGATTTATATTCCTCATAAAAGCTTTATATAGCTCATAAATGCAGACTTTGAATCCTACAGATACTGCTGATCAGGAAGCTTTATTTTATCTTTCAGACAGATGAAAATGACACTTCCCTTGTAGGGAGATGCTAGTAAGAATGGCAGAGCAATGGTACAAAAACACAAAAGAGAAATTCAAATGAAAATAGGGCTAGGGGAGAAACTGTGAAGTAGAGGCCATAGTAGAAGAGAGGGCTGCTAAATAAAAGCTGCAGAGGAGGAAGTGCTCAGGCTGGGGAGTCAGAGGATCTGATTGCTGAGCCAGAATGCTGAGCCAGGAAATAGAATTACAGTCCAAGTGGAAAGGGAAACACGTTGACACATGTTTTATGTTTAGATTTCCTTATGATAATGCACATCAATTCTCAGAATGGTCTAGATATTTTCACATATCAAGTAAGTGTGGTTCAGAAAAATAAATTAACTTGACAAATATTTTCACTCTATCTATTATATTAAGGAGAGATATTTTTTCCTAATTTTTTTATTTAGTATATGGAAAAATAGAAACAGCATGGATAATAATTCTGTGTGTAGGGAGGGAGGATTAACAGGACAATAATAGCAGGATATGGTGAATCAGTCCGATAATCTCAGTGCCCAGGAAGTTAAGACAGGAGCTATTTTGAAAGATTGAGGTCAGTCTGCATTACATGGTGAACTTCTAGTTCAGAATGAATGGTAGTGTGAGACCATCTCTTAAAGTAATAAATTAATTAAAAGAAAAAAATGTATAGTAACAGCCAAAAGGGAAAGAGTTAAATAATAGACAATGTAAGATCTTATTTTGACTGACAGCAAAATAAATCATTGCTACATGAGTCCTAGCAGATAAGAGCAGGCCAAGTTTTGAGTGCAATTTGGTTTGTAAAATGATATCTGTAGTGCTTTATACATGCCAGATCTTTTCCAAGAACTTCACTTTATTCCATTCTCAAAAGGTTTCGTGAGACAGGTACTTCCATGATCAGTGTTTCACAGAAAGGGCCTTTAAAGAGGGATTAAGCTGAATCATCTAGCTCTGAAGGGTTGGACTCAGAACTTCAGAGCGTTCATTCACAGTTGTCAGTCATTCAGTTATAGAGGGACATGGTCAACATTGTCAGTGGAGCTCAAAACCACATTCGGTCGAGCTGAGTCATGCTGTGTCTAACCTTTCTGTGTATGAAACTGCCTCCTAAGAGTGCAAAATTAGCTATTGGGAAAATAACAATAGTGTTGGGTATGAACTTGAGGAGTTTAACACTAGACTGTATTTTAAATGTCATGCTAAATATACCATGTATGGGGGATGAAGAGTATGAGGAAGCAAGGATGACTGTTACATTCCCATTTAAGGAAAATTCTATGTTACTGTTATTCACTAGTGATGATGAAAATATTAAATATTTTTGTTGTGGATACTACACAGTTTATATTATGCCTTATAAATAAAATACTCTGACAATTAGTTGTACTACTATTCCTTCTAATATCCTAGATAAAATAATTCCATGATTGTTACAAAGATGCCTTCACCCTATTTACAAAAATTGATTTAGGTCTGGGAGGCTGACTATAAATTATGTCAGGTATTGGCTGTGATTCTTAGTGAAACTGGTCAATAGGAAGTACTGGTGGAAAATAGTAAGAAAAGAAGAGAAAAAGAAGTGAGTCACTTACTTTCTTGGCTAGTTGCATAGCCATGAATTAAAAGTCAGAATTCAGGTATGACAGTTCTGCCCACTTGCCCTATGCTTTTTTTCTGTACAATTCCCAGTACTCCCTTGTTTTGGAAAAGGATGGTTAGAACCTATATTGTTGCTAATGTTGCATGGCAATGTTTGCCTTGTCTATTTACAACTTTTTCATATTTATAAATAAATGACAATATTCCAAAATGCATTTTTTCATGGCCTCTATTTCTTGGAACATGACTCCTGGAAATGCATGAATCTTGTACATGGTGGATATTTTTAGATCATAATGAGATAACTGGTGCTAGAGACAATTATATAACTTCAATATAGGATTGAGTCACCATAAATGACAAACCATGACAAGGGAGTTGAGGAGTTAATATGTTCTCCCCTCAAAGGAGGGTAGACAGACAGGTAGAAAGTTGATCTGATTGTGAGTCAATAATGACAATTAACTATACCTAACTAATAAAGCTTCCATAAAAACCTAAAGGACAAATGCAGAGATCATTTACTAACTGAACACCAGAGGGACTCAGAGCCTGCTCGCAGCTCTTCACTCTGCCTCACACTTAATTTTTATCTCTGCCTTTTAGATATTTATTGTATATGTTTTATAATAATGCTAGTAAAGTGGACAAAAGTAAATAAAGTATATCCATATGTCTTAATTTGCTTTCCACCTCTGTGAGCTTACAGTTCTCAGTTCACACACCATCACTGTGGATGTCAGGGCAGGTCATCAGCCCAGAACCTGGGAACAGAACTAAAACAGAGGTATGAATCAATTCTGCATTCAGGCCTGCTTCTTGGGACATGCTCAGTTTGCTTCCTTTCCTTAATACACTGCAAGACAACCTGCTCATAGTTGACAAGTCCACAGTGGGTAGGTTATTTCATATCATTCCTCAATCAAGAAAATGTTCCCATAGACTTCCTGACTGACAATGTGATGGAGAATTTTCTCATAGGGATTCTTCTTTCAGATAACTGTAGAATGCATCAAATTAAAGAAAAAACAAACCAAAACAAGAACAACAACAATGAGGATACCATAATAGAGAGAGTCAATCAAATGATATAACTGAATATATGCAAGGTCTTTGGATATTCAGCTCAGTCTGAAGTAGACATAACATAGAAATTACCAGTGGCATCTGAAAGGGGACCTGTCCAGAGCTTTAACCCCAAGTGTCATTAAGTATCTGAACTGGGATGTTAGAATCAAATTATAGGATACTCAGTATTGTCCATAGAACATCTCACAGTAGAAGTATTAAGACCTCAGTGTGATTCTTATCAAATTACATGCTTGCATTACCCTACTTATGTTATCTGGCTATAACAGAACTCTGGCTTGTTCATTTTCTTAATTCCAAGTTTATTTCTCTGTCAGTGTTGAACTATTTAGGATATGAGTCAAGACATGCATGTGAGGAAACAGCGAGTATTGGGGACTTGAGAAAACTTTTACAAAGTACTCTTGGAAACTTTAGAATGCCTTTAACTCAGTATAGATGAAGGCATAATAGTGAAGATGCCATCTGAATTAGCAACAAACAGTAGAAGAAAAAAGAAAAATGAAGAAATTACAAACAGGTCCTTAGTACCACTTTAAGGGAATCAAGAATGGCAGAAGTAGAACTCAGAAAGGCAACAGATATGATAAGAGTGAGAAAGTTTCAGTCTTTAAGAAACTAAACAACAAAATTGTTCCAGGAGCATAACTCTCAGTGAACAGAAAATTTACATTTATCTTTACAAAGACTGATCATAATCACACAATAACTTTGATTTCTAAGAGAGTAGCACAGATGCACATCTGCATACATTTTTCCTGCAATCATTGCACCCATTGTAGATATATCAGTAGGAAATATTGTAGTCAGGTAACTGTGCTAAGTGAATATTAACATTCTGCTAGAAATATGCAGAGACAACTGCCATGAATAGTAGCAAAATTTTAAATATAGAAAGACTAGGATAAATTTCTTTTCAGAATATTTATTTTGGTTTTCTTATTTTATGTTTCCTTTTATTGTATGTTTTGATACACGATCTCACCATGCAGTTCCAGGCAGGTCTGGAATTCTGTGTAGACCAGATTGGCCTCAAACTCAGAAATGCATCTGTCCCTGATTGCTGGGATTAAAAACTTCTGTGCACCATAACTAGCCTTGAATATTATTTTGTTTTTCAATTTAGTATAATCTGTAATAAAGGTAAGCATTTTACAGGGTTAAAACGTGAAAATTTATTTTCTGCATGTATTGACTAGAAAAACATTATATAAAATTTACAGTTTTATTTCTTAAGCTTGTATAGATTTCCATATAATAACAAGGCCATTAATTTCAGCCTCTGTTCTGTATTTGTCAGCAATCTTGCTGGATAACCATAAATGGCTAGCAAAAGAACTCCAGTATGCTGATGCGATAAATCATATCACCTATTGGGTGAGAGCAGAATAGCAATTAACAAGATAAAACTTTCTTCAATATTATTCATGGAGAACAATGCTTTCTGAAAACAGGTTAATTGAGTTGGGCTATTGTTTATCTACGGCTGTTCCCTATGTACAAGATAATAATAGTAATAATAATAATATATTATAATAACAATAAATATTATTTTATATTATTATTATTATTATTATTATTATTATTATAATATCTTCTTCATTGTTCTTGAGGATTGAGTGGAATAGTGTTCATAAATATATAAATAATACTATCTAATACATGGTTTGTGCAATCCAGATGATATTTATTATAATGAAAGAACATCTGTCATTTTTATGCACTGACTTTTTAGTAATTTTGGAATCTCCATTTACAATCAAACTCTTATACAAACAAAACTAGGTCTGTGATACATTCAGTACATAAAAAACTCTAACACCCAAATAATTTTTCACTATTATGAAATTTATCACTCAAGTCACGTGATCATTGTGGGCATTGATATTATATGATCTCAGGAATTTTAATTTTTTCTAGCTAATATCTCAATATAGTTGGTATAACTTGATGACAGAGCCAACATAAATTGATTGATTACATGCATGGGTTGCTGACTGAACTCTACAGTCAGTTTTTGGTCAGAAAGTTAACAACATTTAAGAAGGCAAATGTCTATGAAATGCTTTAATACAAGAACAGAAAAATCCTTGGTGACCTTTTCCTCAAGGGTTGAACTTGATAATCCTATTCCCCAAAACTGAAGTGGTTGAGAATGCTGGATTGGGAGGAGGGGGTCAATAGGATTTAATTTGGTAAATTCTTATGCTGGGTGGTCAATATGAATTACAAAATTATATATATATATATATATATATATGTATATATATATATATATATACACACACACACACACACACATATACATACATACATACATATATATATGTATATATATATATGCTCAAGGGACTGAATGGTTATCCTTCATTTTGACAAGGTAATCCTTTGACCTCTCCAGAGAATTCTTTAATGAAAGAGCCTCTTGAGGACTTCCAAGATGTCTTTTAGACTTTTAAAATTTTCTGTGTAAAAGTAAGAATTACTTAAAAACATCAGATGCAAAAGGTACATGCTGATAATACTATAGTAACTAAAATGAAATAGTCATTAAAATGTTTCAAATCACTTGAATTCCATATTATACAGCAGAATATTTGCCTATAAAATACATTTTATTTTTTTCAATATTATTTTAGCTTTATCATATATATAGTGAATACCAATATTAACATTTAGTAGTCAACTTGTAGGTATTGTTAATTTAATTTAATCTAATTTGAGGTGATTCTTTGCCAGACTAAATTACCTTGAACATCAGAATATCTGGTTTTGTGTTTCTAGTGTAGAAGAAATTGACAATGTCATATAAGTCTCATTAATAAACTAGAATACAATAATTCCCTTTTTATATTTTACATTAATCTCTAAATACTACCTTTCATATAGTGTCTTTTGAAGTGTCTTTTATTAATAATTTATTATTAATAATAGTTTTATTAATAAAAATATTAATACTTCTAGTCCTTTTTATACAGAGGAAATAAAATACCATTTTCCACTGAAAAAGTACTAGTAAGGTTTTTCTTATTAGCTTATCAAGTAGACGTTTATTCAAGTTTTTTGTTTTTTTTTTTCTTCCTTCCTTTCTTTTTGTTCTGTTTTTTTAGACATGTTTTTTCTCTTGTAACTCTAGCTGTCAGGGAACTCACTCTGTAGACCAGGCTGGCCTCAAACTCAGAGATCTGTCTGCCTCTGCCTCTGGAGTGCTGGAATTAAAGTAATGTTCCACTACTGCCCAGCTACAAGTAGAAATTTAAATAACCAAAATAATACGCTCTTCAAAACATACCAGCTAAAGGTTTGTGGTTATACATTGGTTAAAATTTTCTAATGCACAATCATCCCACTTACCAACGTTCTTCTGTAAATGACCAATTTTTAAAAATTTAAATTGATGTGCAAAACTTAAAATGTATACAAATTGTTGAGGTGCTATATGACACGGTGACATATGTTTAAAAGTGCAATGTTAAATCAGTTTGTAATACCTATTTCCTCACCCTGTTGACTATTGAAGTTTATTTCCCTGCAGTTGGTGATTAATATCTTTATATATAATATTTTTACAGAACACTAGCAAGGACATTGTTTTAATATAAAAAAATTAGAGAGTGGAGGGTTGTTTGGAGAAATATTATACCATACTATATGATATTTAAGGCATGTTTATTTTATAAACAAAAAATAAAATATACAATAAAATACTATTGAATTTAAACTATTCAAATATAGCAAATTTATTTCATGTTGTGCTATTTCATGTAATTGCCAATGTGATTTTTATAAAATTCATTAAAATTTAATACGAAACCTTCATGGATATTCGTTTTACAAAGTTAACTATCCTGTTTCAATTGTAAGTAATTTAATGAGAACTAGAGTTAATAACTCTGAATATACTAATCAAGATTGTCTACTCAATGCATTAATAATTTTCAATTATCTTTTTGAGCACTTACTGAGGGTCAGAGCTAAGAATATTAGAGAAATTCATTAAATACATTTAAATTACATAGACTTTTAAAAAATATGATGTATATCTGTTGAATTTTATCCTCAGAAAAAGGAGGTTTGTGGTAAGGTATTTTGGCTTCAAGTGTGTTATATTTTACAACTAAAATGTGACATCATATTGTGCTGACATTAATGAATATTGATTTACTACCACGCTGAATGAATTAGCATACATATATGATTTTGCTACAACTTAACTCATTAAGGACACCAGACACCTGATGTGGTTTAAATTTTATGTTTTTTCTAAGAGTTCAAAATTGATGAGTAGATTTAG
This sequence comes from Cricetomys ansorgei, assembly GCA_026225945.1. Classification (NCBI taxonomy): domain Eukaryota; kingdom Metazoa; phylum Chordata; class Mammalia; order Rodentia; family Nesomyidae; genus Cricetomys; species Cricetomys ansorgei. Next base: position 12,848,588 of record JAMJFZ010000199.1, read on the forward strand.
AAAATATGTGTTCTAAGTGAACAGGTATTTTGGATAAAATTAGGATGACTAGCTATTAAGTTCCCTCATTTTTCAGCTTATATTGTTGAATATATGAAATCATATTTATCTAGATTACAAATTTGAAAAATTGTTAAAATGTTCAGAATGTGGTAAAATATTAATTAGAGCAATAGTTGTGTTAGGTTAGATTATAGCTTTATATATGATTTGGTATAATAAGTTAAATGAACTTATTAAAAATAAAAATATTAAAATAAAATCACATAAGTACTTTCTAACACTGGTTAATATTTTATACAATTTGGTGTAAAGAGATATTTTTGAATTATTGATTAGCAAAGATTAAATATTCAATATTGTATTTATCTTCTTTGAAGCTAAATAATTACATTATATAAATTTTTTTCCATGTACTTTATTGCTTTCACAATAACTATGACATAAAAAAAGCAGGTTGCTTGATTTTCGCTATTGATTCTTACAAATTAAATTAGCATTCTCTATTTTCATTCACTCAGAATGGACATGTAGATTTTGTAAATACACCAAAATGATGCCTCATGATTACATTGTGCTCACTGGACCTGATGAAATATTTTATTTGCAACCAAAGTACAGCATCAAATTATTCTATATTTTTTATTTCTTTTATTGAATCATTCATAGTTTAACATATTTACTCGATTATTTGGCATCTGTAAGAGAAGACAAACATTACAGAATCCTATTGCTATAACTGCAACATTAACAAAGAACAAGAGAAATAATAATTCACGTGTAGAATAAAAATGTTTGAATGAATCAATATAAGTGAGCATGCAATAACAATTCATACCTGTATAATCAAGGAAACCAGAATAATATTGTACTTCATGCAATAAAAATTAGAAGTTTTATTTGTTTCAACCAAAGTAGTGCTTAATATTCTGGACTCCATGTCAGCCAGCATAAGCTGCAATGAGGGAGGAGGATCCATTCACTAATTCAAATAAGGCCTGCTTGTCAGTAGGGTGGATTTTCAGTCAATAAATTACCTGGAGACCAGAGGTTGGTCTTTCTGCCTAAGTGGTTTAGGCTTCACACCCCAAATATTTTCTTTTTGTCTGATTTATTCTGTTTGAGACATAATTATATCTGTGTTTCCGAAAATCATATAAGTTTATAGACCAATTTATATTATAACAAAAACTATTTTCCAAGATATTATTAAAGAAATTGGAAAATGCCATACACATACATGTATATGTATATATATTTATTTGTCATGTTATTTTAATCTTTGATTTTAGATTTTGTTTTGCGACTTTTAAAGAATCTATAAAAAGCTAGTTCTACCTTGTTCTACTGTAAGTTGATTTCTGTAGGTGAATTATATTAATGTTGGTATAGATTTACGCTTTTTTTCTCACAAATACAAACTTTCCACAGTATGGATTAAGTTATTAGTGTTTTAGCCATATTCTGCATTTCATAATAGTTAATATTATATATAGCATTATAATCAAGCAATCATTCTAATTGTTCATATAATAAATAGTTTACTTCACATTAAGGAATCAATTGCTAGATTTGACTAAAACTCAATGTGTCATAAAGAGATTAAAATATGTTACATTGATTTTTTAAAAGGTAACTATACTTATAAAGCACAAGATAAATAAATCCCAAAGGAAAGTTGTTGCACTAAGTTCTCAGACATAAACATAAATATAAACAACAAAGAAATTTTTAAAATCTGAAGAATATTTTGAGTAAAAGGAATTTAGTCAGTTTCTGAGGCTAAAAAGCTACTGAGTTAAGCTTCCAAACTTTATATCTTTCATAAATTGTTCTGAGCAAATTAAACAGCCTGTTCAATCACTATGATTTTAGTTATTAAGAATGTTTAGTAATATTCTAGTTAACTGCTATAAATCTTTTTTATCAGTTATTAACAATAATTTCAAATAATTAGATTCATTTTTTTTAACCTTCCTAGAGACTATTTCTCACTAAATAAGAAGTGCCTGGGAACCGTGAATGTTACGATGCACTTTTATTCAGTGTGTATTACAACAATGGGTTTTATTCATTGTGCATCGGTATTCCCACATGAAAAGTTTTAAAAGTGTTTTTTAAAGACTCAACAGCCATAGTCATACACTAAATCTACTTATGATATTAAGTTTCTAGATACACAATATGATGTATGAGGAAAACATAAACACAATAAGGGGAAAAGCATAATTTTATTTCCCTTGTCTAGGCTTACTAGGTAGGTGTACCTTTTAATTCATTGCTATAGCCATCATCATTCCAGTAAAGTTGATAACATCCACTTTTTGCCTTGTTCAACTAAGTAATATGCAATCAAACTACCAGCACACTTCTCTACATAGTAGTGACTTATGTGGTAGCTATTGCATTTAAATACTAATCTTTATATGCAAGGAACATGTATGATATCATATCTGATGAAGGAAGATACATAAGAAATGACTTTGTAGTAAATAACGTCACTCAATATATGAGACAGTCAGTTCCAATAAGAGATTCCCTATGGGTACACACAGTAAAGGAAAATATTGGCAATGATGGCCTTAGATAGTTATCTGCTAGCTGGTGTTCTTTCTATACAAGTATTTCAGTTATATTGCATTTTCTTGACTCCACAAAACACTGACCCTGGTTTGTGAAAAGCACACTGGGATTTTCTTTTCTTTGAAGGTTCACATGGCAACTTCAATTTTGTAGCCTAGATTTCCCCAGGTTCTTATTGGGTTGTTTGGTTTCCCTGGCAAGAGTCCTGATTGGAAACAATCATGTGGAAAGCTATTATATGACTTGAAAGTACTCCTTCATCTCAGGTATCATTTTTTGTCTTTTGTTAAATAAGATAAAATAATACGGACTTAGCCAGTGCATTTTCTTTGTGTGTGTGTGTTGGCGGGGGGTCATCAAATTAATCATGATCAGTTACCTTCTGTCAAATTCTAACTCTTCACAACACTTTAGAAAAAATGATCACAGCTTAATAAGATTTTTCTATAGTTTTCCAGATTATAGCAAAGAAATTCTTGGTTGCAGGGTTTTGTAAAAGGTTGGAATGAAGGACTTATTCAACAAATAGATAATAGAATCAATGGCCTAAAAAATGTCCAACATCCCCAAGAGGCCCATAAAAGCAGTAGTCACAGATGGTACCTTCTAGTTGAAAAGAATTGAATTGTATCTGCAGATTTGTACTTAGGTTATCACTCTAAATCATAACTTAGAAAACAGTAAATAATGGCTAATGAGAAATAATAGTTAAATTGTACAAACAACTGAAAGAAATGTTGCTGTAAAAACCCTTTACACATCAAGATTTCTTTTTTTGTGTATACACCTAATTTAAAAAGCCTGAAACATTATGTAATATTATTTAGGTTAGGCTTTCAATGATAAAGAAGAGAAAGATTTTCAGATCAGGTTTAAAACGATTGAACTAGAGGAAGTTTAATTAATGATTTCTTTAAAATCTTTATGCAGGGAAATGATTTTGGCTAATGCTTTACCCAAAAAGACATGAGAGACTTTATCCTTCACTTACAGACACAGCCCTGCCATGCTGAAATTTTTGTCACATCATTGTATGCACTAGTGAATGTAGAATTGTAGCCATAGATTCAGGGTAAAAGATAGTTTATTCTTTGCTAATTCAATCCCTGATTCATAGAGTGTTTCATCCTTTGGGCAATTTAATCTTCAAGCTTACAACATTCCTGCCTCTGAGATTCACTGCTCACTGAGCTTACTCTGACTAGCTGCTAAAACTCACAGTTGTACTAAACTCAACTGGTTATGCTGGTTGGCTGATCCAACTCATTTGGTGTTTTGACTCAAACTCTTCGGCAAACTGCTGGTTCAAACTGACCTTATGGGCTGACTGACTGGTTTCTGAATAAACTCTTCTGACTCTGACTGACTTCTGCAACTTCTGTGAGTGAACTGCTCTGCTAGGTTTCAAACTGCCTCTTGCTGTTGGTGACTCTCTCAAACTCTCCTTCTGCTGAACTGCTTCTTTGTCTCTGCCTCAGATTGCCTTAGACTACCTGAGCTGAGAGCTTGCTATTATATAGTGAGAGTTGGACAATTCCTAACTCTTGATCCACTCTGCTAACTCTTCCTCAGACTCCTCACCTTGCCAGTTCTTCACTCTGATTCATGTCAAATGTTACTTCCTGTCTGACACAGATTTCTTCTGAGCATTGCTTCCTGTCTCTGATTCTACTTGCTTTGTCTTGAGGATTAGAGGTGTGTGCTTCCACAGCCTTCTAAATACTAGGACTAAAATGAACAATAACATTCTTTCTGCCCTAGAGCAGTCATGATGACAGATTTAAAGATTAAACTTTTCTCTAGAGAATCCTTCAACATGATTAACCATTTACTAGCCCTTTCATACTTAAAAACATAGATATATTTAAAATGTTCTGTATACAGGTTTGAAAATACATTTCTTAGCCTGAAAAAAAAAGACTCTGTTTACAATATTTTAGTGTACAAAATTATCTCAAATTTAGGTTGGGAACTTGGAAAATATTTAGTTATTATAGTAGTCTTTTAATGAGATATTTCAGGATTAGTTGCACTAGCACATTTAGATTTAAACAATCAATTTTATTATTGTTTATGCAAATATTTAACCATCAAATATTTACGTAACAATTTTACAAAAATGATTGCATATACTATAGAGTAATTTATTTGTTATTTTTTATTTTGATAGTAAATAACTCAGGAACAAACAATTATGCTGACTCCTATAGTTTTCATTCAATAGAAATGGAGGGGGTGACTTTTTTCTTCCCTTATTATAAGCAGAACCCTATCAATTCTATGTTCACCTTGGTTGAGGGGCCATTAATTCTCGCTGAACACTCTGATGTACCCATTCCATCTGGACAATTTAATGATCAAGATCTCTTTCAGGACCAATTCAGATAATCATATTGAAGAACATAAAATTCTCCAGACATGCAAAGCATTATTACTTTCAGACAAGTAATTAAGATTTTTTTGTAATAAAGAAGTGTCACTTGGCAATACTAATATGGGAATGATAATTCTTTGGAAATGACCCTTTAGTAAGTTGGGCACAAACCTTAGTAATAAATAATACAACTAAAGACATGTTTTGTTTCTTGATGAGAATTCAAGATAATTTATTGGAACAAGGTATACCAAGTTAAAAAAATATACATTTGCTGCTACCTTTCACTGTAATTAGGATATATTAAATATTTTTAAAATGTAACACCTAGAATATTAGAAAATACATGAAAAAATTAAAACATTTGAACTCTTGGAAAAATGTAAATCATAATGAATATATTGAAATTCAATAGATATAGTATAATATTTAAATTATAATAAAACATTGAAGAAAATATTTTGGTTGATCTATCTCCTTTTTAAGACATAAAATTCTCTCTTCTTATGTAACAATTCAAAATCTGAAATTCTAAGATCGTACTTTCTGATTCTGTACCCTTCCTTCTACTTGATCATCTCAGAAATGGTGTGCTTTAAACCTATAACCATTTTCCAGTGCCTTATATAAGAAACAAAAGCTCTTTTCTTCAATTCAAAGTTAAAATTTTTATACTTAACAAATTTAAATTCTATGGCTTTGTCCAGAAGAGAGCAAATTCATCATATTATGATTTTTTAATTCATATTTTGGAAATTTCATATATGGGTACAATATGTTCAACATTCCTTCAGTCTGTCTCCTCCCTCCAACTTCTCCCATGTTCTCCTTACCACTCAAATTTACTAACTATGGTTTTTGTTTATCAAGATTGTGTTTGCGTATTAGAATGAGGAAATTGAGTCACATACACAGAAAAAACACACACATACACACACACACACATATATATATGAATATCCATATATATATATATATATATATATATATATATATATATATATATATATATCACATAAATGCTAATCAAATCGACTTTGAGATTTAATCTTACTCCAGTCAGAATGGCCAAGACAAATAAACAAATGACAGTTTATGCTGGCATGGTGTATGGTAAGGGGAAATGCTCATTTATTGTTGGTGAGAGTGCAAACTTGTACAGTCACTGTGAAAATCTTTCTAACAGTCCCTCAGGACACTGGGAATAGATCTATCTCAAGATTCTGATTTATCACTCTGAGGGACACTGGGAATAGATCTACCTCAAGATTCTGCTTTATCACTCTGAGTACATGCCCAAAAGATGCTTCATCCTACCATAGAGATACTTGCTCAACTACAATCATTGCTCTTCTATTAATAATAACCATAAATTGGACAAAGACCAGATGTCCATCAACATAAAATGGATAAAGAATAATTGGTAAAGCTACATGGAATATTATTCAACTTTTAAATGAAATTCACAGGCAAATGGATGGCACTAGAAACAAATCACCTTATGTGAGGTAACCCAGATCCAAAAAAACAGATATGGTAGGTACTAGTTTGTATGTCATCATAATATTTATATAAAATATCAAACATATTTACAAAATGAAGTATCTAATGATAACACTATTGAAAACTCTGTTTCCTCCAAAATAATAAGAAAATTAAATGCTCCTGATTTTAATTTCCCTAAATTATTTTTATTAACCTACTCGCAGGTTGTACAAAGCAACTTTTGTTTTTATATCAAGATTATATTCCTTCATAAGAACTCTTGGATATAATTTTATAAACTTGTAAATTCCCAGTTTAACATAAATAATACCAAAATCGAATTTTTACTTGTTTATTCACCCCAGCCCTGATACACTCTGACTCAAGCTGTTGTGGTAGACCAGAGACACTACCCTAATACCACCTAACGTGTCTTTCACAGGATTCCAGAAGAGAAAAGCCAGCAGAGATGAGACTGTGTTTTTGGTTTTTTTTTGTTGTTGTTGTTGCTGTTGTTGTTGTTGTTGCTTGTTTGTTTTTTTCTATTGGAAATATTTTCCAGGGAATTGCCTTTATGTTAGTTGTGGTTAAAATGTGCTCAACTTGTTATTTTGCTGCAAAAATTCAAACAAATTAAACATAATAAAACAAAATTGGAGTAGTTACCTTTATCTTAGAAAAACGCCTTTGGTGACATTGTTGTAATACATTTCAAAACATATATTTTTATTTAAATTTGTATTTTTATATTTTTAATAATTTATATTATCATATAAATTGAAATAAATGCCACAGTTGTTAATCAAATAATAAATATCTAATTTAATTGTAGATGCATTATGGAGATACAGTAACCAAAATGATTTTCACTCATTGAACTTTGACTAAGTGATCATTCAAATTCATTCTTTTTCTTCTCACAATACGCAGTGAAAACATTAATTTAGTCACTGATGTTATGAGTGATTCCTTTGATCCATTTACCTTTTTATATAGTAATACAATACTAAATTATCTAAATTTACCTTATTCTATTATTTAGCTTGCTTTCAAATTTTCTTTTAAAAACAGGTGGCCACTGTACAATTCTAGTCCCCAAACTGTTTCCTTCAAAAAGCAATAAAGTGATCGGAAATCATATCCTTGTTTTGCATTTGCTCCACAACCAATGCAGAGACACCCTCTTGGCTAATCGACTTTGAAGTACTCTCTCAAATTTTTAGTGTTGGAATTCACGCACCTTGTCCAGAGGTTATACTCTTGGTTTATGGTGCTTAATAAAAGTTTATTGCAGCTCCTGTGCCAATGTCAAGAGCAGCTAAAAAATCTATTAGTTATATAATTAAACACACGATTGCCCTGGGTCTCAATCTCAAATAATAAACAAAGATTGATTATAACACATGATTTATTCTTCTAAGAACTCAAAACTTATGCTACTTTATGTATTTCAAATATTTGAGTCACAGATGTATGAATAGGTATTCTGATAACACTGAGATGATGACAGATTACAAATTCAGTTATTTTTAGCACTCATGTCAACTCTTCCTTGTCTTTACAGTGTATTCTCCTAATTGAGAAAATGAACAAAATTATAAATGAACACAACAGTACGATGACTGAGTTCCATTGTCATAGTAAACAGAGAGAAGAATTTCCTGTGGAATTTGTTTTCAAATAATGTTAATTATCTCCACAACAGAAGCCAATATACTATTCTGATCAGATTGAGTACCTTATTGCACCTCATTAATTTACAACTAGAATTATCAAAGTTAATATATAATGCTAATTCCAACTTTGTTAAAATAGTATCTGTGACCTTTAAAACATTTTCTATTGACTAAAATAAATGCATAGCCCTAGATCATATAGACAATATCAAGAATTTTAATTTTTTATTTAAAATAATTTATCAAAGAAAAATATAAACCTGGAGACAAACAATCAATGATATTCTATGTATATCAACATATCCAAGTAAAAAGTAAAGTTATTAAGCGTTCATCAAATATGTCAATCATCATTTTACCCTAAATTTTGGTGACATGATGAGTATATTGTCCCATTACAGTTATAACTCTTTATGAATAATGAATGGAAAAAATTAAGAAAAGACAAGAAAACTTTCTCACAAAATGGCACCTTGTGGCAATGTAGGTATTCCAACTCATGTACATTTCAAAAGTCTTTGCTCTGGAATATATTATTCAAGTAATATAATTTGTTAATATTATATTAAATTATATCATTTTAAGTAAATGTTCTGGTAACAAATATCAATGTATAATCTCCATGATTATAATTAATACTCAATAAATCTACTTTTCTACATGTTTTCACATTAAAAGAAATTATTTTGGCATTGTTAATGAAGTTTATAACTCAAAATTCTGTGAATATTTTACATCAAATCAACATTGAATTAATCAGAAGTATATGAAACAATACAATGTCCTTGCTAATTTTACAAAAACCTTTTAATAAGCCTACAAAAGCTTATCTAATAAAATTTCAGTAACATATTTTTTTCTGTGCATGTTACCTTAAATTGTTCTTAAACATTCAGCTGTAGCTAAATATCTTCATTGTTATCTGGGCTGATTTGTTTTATGCCAATTTAACACAAGTTGTAGCCAGCTGAGGGGAGAAAACCTCAATTGAGAAGAAACATCCATAAGATCTGGCTGCAGACAAGCCTATACAGCATTATGTTCACTAATGATTGATGCAGGAGAGCTCAGTACATTGTGATTGGGGCCCATCCTGGGCTTGTGGTCAGGCTCAGCAAGTCATAAAGTACAAACCAGCAATCAGAGTCTCTCCATGGCCTCTGATCAGCTCCTGACACCAGTTCCTGCACAGCTTAAAGTTCCTGCATTGAGATCCTTCAGTAATGGAAAAGGATGCACAAGAGTAAGCCAAATGAACCCTTTCCTCCCCAAGTTGGCTTGGTCATTGTGTCTACCACAGCAATAGAAACCATGACTAAGGAAATATATGTCTAGATTCAAGTTGGTTCAAAACTGGGATTATTCTTATTTTTAGTTTAAAAAAATCAAATTCTACTTACCAATACTAAATATTCCATATTTAATGTGATTTTGTTGTTTATTATCCTAAACTCAATGTCTGCGAGTTCAGCATTCATCCTGATACTTTACATAGGTTTATCTTTCCTTTACTTACCCACAGGGCATTAATAAAGGAGCATATAATACTTTATATCCATGATTTCTGCTTTTTTACCTTCAGTTACTCACCTATAAAATGAAAAAGATAGGGAGAAAAAAGAATATATAGTTAATTTTAAAATTAAAAATCTGATGCTTTGTAACAGACAACATTAATATATCATATATTCTTCCCTGTTATCTGTACTTTGATTTGATCATTTATAACACAAAGTTGCATTTCAGTATTTTGTAGTTTTCTGTGTAAATTTACTGAAAATAAATATCAGCAGTAAAATTCCACCTTAACACCTAAAAAAAATCATAATATTGCAACTATATTGCATTATAAAGTATTTTATTTAATTACTTCATTGAAACTTACACCATTTGTTCCTTGTTACCTGAGCTGTTGATATGGTTAGCCTATTTTTCCCTTTGGGCTCTTTTTTACATTCAAAGAACTCAGAGGATAGACAGGTTATCTCAAGGGGGAAAAAAAAAAAAAACTTCACTACTTCAGCCTCTGGGAGATAAACCAGTAGAAGTTGCTATTCCTCATTGGTCTGAGACACAGTTTTATTTCTAAATTATTTCAAGTTATTAGAGTCATGAGACTGATTTAGAGGGCAAAATAGAAAAGTGAATATGAAAAAGAAAACTAAGAAAATTTTAACTTAACATACTGTTGTAACTTTAGGATTGTAAGAGCCTAAGCATGTAGCTTCATGATGATGTACTCGTCTAACATAAATGTCTCCCTATGCTGATCTTGAATTTATAATTTTTTAAGTAAAATAAGCTAGTTGATTAATGTTTTGGTAAGAGAAGCCTGTTGTTGTTGTTGTTGTTGTTGTTGTGTTGCAGTGGGCAGTTATAACTTCACAGACTCATAAACAGACACAATATTAAAAACAAGTGAATGTTGAATTCTAATGCTCAGACATTAGCAGGAACTCTATAGCACCATTTCTGAAGCTCAAACTATACTAGGGAAGAGAGCAAGGAATACTTTATGAAATGAAGGAGATATAAGTGTTTTGTGGAATGCTCAGACTATGGCTTGGCCTTCACACCCATGAACACACAGCAGCTGTGACTACCTTCACAAGAACCAAACAAGAATGTATATGGAAGGTGCTACTTGGCTCAGTAGTCACAGGTACCTGCCACGAAGCCTAACAACGTAAGTTGGATTCCAAAGATTCTCATGGTCAAAAGCATGAGAACAGATTTTGAAAGTTGTCCTCAGACTTCTAAAGATACATAAAGAGTGATCCACTCTGAACTGCACACAGACACCAGAGAAAATAAAATAATATACGGGCTCAGTTCCCTCAGAGATGCATAATTAGCAATCAAATATGATTCAAGAAGAATATTTTAGGACAATATAATTTGTTCTACTGTAGAAATTGAAACAGTATAGACCCAGATAATTTCATTAACAATAAAGTTAGCACTGAAAGTAAAATAAATTGAGGAGTAGTGTCACATGAGAGTAATCAGCACCACACAAGATTCTGAAGGAAAAGCACCACCAAGCCCAGTCTTCCTGGGAAACTAAGTTAGATCTGAAAATAAAGGTCTTCACTTTGTAATTTGTTAAACCAGATGAAAATATTTTATGGCCAAATTTGTGTTAATTATCATAATTCTAATATGTAATTGTAAAAAGGAAAATCTAAATCTTAAATTGTAATGATAACATACATTTTACATTTTTGTAAATAAGTACACAGATTACACATAGAATTCAGACCAAGGTTTAAAAACAGATCACAAAAAACTGGCCAGGTGGTGGTGGCACACACCTTTAATTCAAGCACTCGGGAGGCAGAGGCAGGCAGATCTCCATGAGTTTGAGGCCAGTCTCATCTCCAGTGTGAGTTCCAGAAAAGCCAGATCTACAACAGAGAAACCCTGTCTTGAAAAACCAACCAACAAACAAACAAACAAAACAAAACAAACAAAACTATTATAGATCTTCCTTCTCATATCCATCATTGATGAGCAGATGACAAAGGATAGTAGTCTACCTTTTATTTAAAAAGTAACCAATGTCTGTCACATTATATCTGCAAATATTATGCATAATGCTTAATTTCTCCCAATTCCCCCTAGCTGCTCAATATGTAATAGTTAATTCAGTTGGTAATGAGCTGTAAAAGTAAAGAACAGCAGCAGAGGGGTCTCTGGAAGCATTTGGTGGAGGTGTTCCTTTCTCTCCTCACCTGTTTTGTTAAGCTTTTTAAGCAGAAATCTATTTGTTACATAACTGGATAATAACTTCATTTGAGTGAGTTAACAATTTCACAGTTTCTAAGCATGAGGTGAACACTAAGTACAATCACTAATCTAACATCCTCACATAGGTCACTTTCATTAGCTATAATGGAACAATGAGATAAACCTGCACTTTGAAATTCAAATACTCGATTACTTGCACTAATGGACTGAATAAGAGCTATACATAATCATAGACAGTGTCTTTTAGGTTTAACAATAGATTATGTTTGGTGTTCTCATTCTTTCACGATTGATAATATGAAAACATCCATCCATCCAAATAATTGAACTATCATAGTTAAAACAAATATGCAGGCTCTGAAGCTTATCAGCATAAACTTTGCCAAAGATCTTCACACTACACACTTACACTTTTAAGTTAGCAAATTCTATAGTTTTTTTTCAGGTGAAATATTAATTTAACATAGATAACATTTGTATTATTTGAATTGTATATGCCATTTTGAAAATCACATCTGGGTTCAGGTGTGAAGACTTCATCACTAACCTTCTCTTGAATACTCACTTTAAATGGCTAGTCAATTGATTACCTAGAATTAGAGTTACTAGTCTTGAATTAGTAATAAAAAGGTCATGATTTCCTAAAATTAACTACTTTTCTCATATGTGTCATTTCACAGATTAGTTTATATATTAACTTCTAGAGAGGAAGAATAAATCATTTGTAAATTACAGTAGTAGTACATGTAAAAAATACAACATTTTGTTTTAGAACTAAAATTAACACTTACAATATCTTACATGGAGTCTCTATTATAATTATAATAAAATGCACTCTAATTTGGTATTTTCTATTTTACGGTATAAAGACTGTTTTCTGAATTTTACCTCTTTCCAATAGCTACTGAATATATTATCAGACTACTATAAGAAACTAACTTGAAATTTGTTTGATTGTTTTACCATGGTTTTCTACCAATACTATGCAGTTTTTATTATAATAACATACTAGTACAGTTTGAGATCAGGATTAGTGATACCCCCAGAAGTTGTCTTATTTTTCAGGATTATTTAGGTATCCTGGGTTTTTGTTTTTGAATGAAGTTGAGTATTTCTTTTCAAGGACTGTAAGGAATTTTATTGGGATTTTGACAGGGATTGCATTGAATCTGTAGATTGCTTTTGCTATGATGGCCATTTTTATCATGTTAATCCTACTAACCTAGGAACATGGAAGATCTTTCCATCTTCTGAGATCTACTACAATTTCTGTCTTCAAAAACTTGAAGTATTTGTCATAAAAATCTTTCACTTGCTTGATTAGAGTCATCCCAAGATATTTTTATGTTATTCCTGGCTATTGTGAAAGGTGTTGTTTCCCTAAATTCTTTCTTAATCCATTTGCCATTTGATTTTTTTTTTTAATTGATCTTGCAGCCAGCCACTTCCTTGAAGTTGTTTCTCAACTGTAGGCATTCCCTGGCAGAATTTTTCTGGTTGCTTATATATAATAATATCATCTGCAAATAAGGATCCTTTGACTTCCTTTCCAATTTGTATACCCTTAATTTCAGTCAATTGTTTTACTGCTTTTTCTAGAACTTCAAGTACTATATTAAATAGGTATGGAGAGAGTAGACAACCACTTGTTGATTTTGATATTTATACATTCCAGGTTTATAATAATATAATAATGGGTGAGACAGAGAACTTGTACCTTCATACTATAGACCATAATGCAGTATACTGATCATGTAAGAGAAATTATGTCAGTCATTGGCAGTCCTAATTATATCTATTTTAAAAGTCTGTGAAGAAAGTGTTTCTTATGATGATTGCAATAAATACATGAGGAATAGCTGTTTGTATATATAGACTGACATTTAAGTTTAGGATGTAATTTGAACAAGATGGAAACCAAAATACACTAATAATGTTCCCTGTATGGCTACAACACAATGTTAAATACTAGCAATATATGCTAAAATATACAGAGCTTTACAGATGACCTTTAATTTCATAGTTGTCAAATAAATTATATATTATCCATAATTTACAGATAAGTTGAATAAGGAGAATATAAAGAAGGTTTTTGCACTCAATTATTCTAGTCCTTACATAAGGTTAACCCATAATAGGATTACATGTGAATGAAATGATTAGTGAAATACATGTCAATCAAAGGGATTTAAGGCTGGAAAAGGAAGCAATGAGACTGGGAGCCAGATGTGTCCCATAACAAAAAGAAGAAAAACAAACAAACAAATAAACAAGATCAAGTAAAAATATTTCAAAATGCTGTATATTCCAAAGAGACTTTGGCAGGGTCATTGGTATTTCAACCAAGTATAACAGCCAAAGAAGAAAAAGATCTTTTGTAAAATCCCTGTCACTATCAATAATTGGCTTAAAGAAATATTGGGGAATGGACCTCCACAATATCCAAAGCTTTGGATACAGACAGCACAGAAACTGCAAACTCACGTTAGTTAGTTTCTGCCATTAGATATCTTACACACACACACACACACACAATAAAACCAAGCCCAATATGTAACTAAACTAGCCTTCAAATGAAGTTTGTTCAGTAATTTAACTAAAATAACCAAAGCAACAATCAGCATGCTGACCCTCTCAGTCTATCAGTAGTTTGGGTTTTTAAATATGCTTCTAACATTTACATATTTATCACCATGTGGATTGTTTTGATAGAGTTTGTATTTCTTAAATTGCATTATTTTGAAATAGTAGTAGAATTTTAGATCTCAGAATGTATCTAGTATTCAATAACTCTAATCCTCTCCCACAGTAGATGGGATAATTCTGATTAGAAGGAATTTCATCCCCTGCTTGGGTCTTTTACAGCACTCGTGATGGCATCCATAGAATTCAGATGCCCTAACTGATGTTTGCCATTACTCTCACCAAATAGTACTCTCTCATTTCTCCTTTCATTTGGCTGAATTTTTCTAAAATATCTTTACAAATTTATTTTTCTTACCCTGACCCCAATATAAGTCTAGTATTCATAAAGATAATCATGACTTCCCTAACTCTCCAGTATTGATTTTCAGAGAATTTTGACATATTATTAGGTCATCTGAACACGTTCCTTGAATTGCTTTTTGTTTGTTTATTATAGATCAAAATAATATGAAGTTAATGATGGAAGTCTGGCAATTGGTGATTGGTTATTAGCTTTCTCTATTTTGATTTTTTTAGTTTATGGCCATTCCTGCTAATTATGGAACACATAAAGTCTTGAGTCTAATTTCAATTCTGTTTTAAATGCACAAAGATTATGATAGGAACATTCATCCTCCTCTTCATTTCTATCATTTTAGAAGAGTCTTATAATATTATATGCACAGATAACCACATGATATTGCTATGCCTCAACCAATTTTGACTTAACTGGTAATTTTGTACAACCAGTCTGGAGATTCATGTCTTGAATACTGGGAACACAGTAAGTTTTGAGGGATTTTTTTTTATCTCAATCAAATGAATGTTTTATTTCTTAAATTCACAGCACATCAAGATTGCATAATTTATAGAGATATTCTCATCAATTTCTGTATAACAATCCTTAATTCCTGTTATTCTCCAGGAAGGAGAGTCATCTTAGGCATTAGTCATCTAAAAATGACAGTCTAATTTCAAATGGTGATAATTTTCATAGAAATTTGTATGCTACTGAATTTCCTAGTAACTTCACACATTGATTAAATCTTCCCTAGTTGTTGTCAACTTTGAGTATCATCTGTACTACAATGGGATCAACATCTTAAAACAAACAACTCCAAAATTTGTACTTTTAGTTAACTCTGATCTGAATTCTTGAATTTTTCTTAGGACTCTTCACTACTCGGTTAATTTGTCCTATTTGAATGACTCAGCAATATTTTACATGTTGTATTACCTGTAGAGACATACATTTAGAAACAACTGGATAATTTTCATAGAAATAGAAGATTATACATATGTTACTAGGTAAGAACAGAACATTCATCAACAATTTATTACCCAACTGTCTAACCTGATAGCTGCAATAAAAACCAGAGTGGCCAGATATTACCACTAGTGTCATAGTGACACTAATGTTAAGATAGTAGCCACCTACTTTCTGTTTGGATTAAAACCTCACTGTACAAGGATATGTGTGCCTGGTTGACTGACCAAAAAACTATGACAAGCTAGTTCATAGGTCATAGGAGGAAATGTAGTATTATGATTTGGTAAATGAACATAGTAATAAATTGCTTCCTAAGTTGTTATCTTTATATGCAGAGATTAATCTATCTCTCAGCTTTCACTGGAGGCTTATTTTTGAGGTAGATATGGTACAGAGACACACAGTTGCTCAACATTCAGAGAATAAGAATCTGGATGCTCATTCTAAATGGGATATCTATTTCACATCTTTCTCCTCATGGCTAAAAGACATAACATAATAGGAAATCATAAAGAATGTAAGAATCAGAGGAAGGATATACCTGTAGCCAATGATGATACACTGAACATGGGACCATATTTAGACATATAAACCCATTGAGGATGAGACAGAATTCACAATAATTTTAAAGATCAATGCAGCTGAAATACTAGCATGGATGGGAAAAGTTCTCATGAAGTCCCAGCCTTATCTTAGGAACTATTGGAAACTTTTGGCTATTGGTAGAAAAATCAATCTTTTTCAGGGCTGGATATTTCAACTCATGCTAGAGCATATGATCCTACATTTATGTACATTAGGGACAGTACTAAATAGAGTTGTGGGTGGAATGGAGGACTTGTATGGAGAGAGAAATAGAGACAGTGAGAAACAAGTTGGGATGGAATAGCATGGGGAGACGGGAGAAACTGAGGGAGGCTGAATTTGGGTGAATTTGTTCTAAACACACATAATTTGTATATATGAATGCTCCATATAATATTTTATAAAACTATTACATTCCTTAGTTTGGCAGGTAGATTTTAGTGACAACACACACACACACAAACACACACACACACACACACACACACACACACACAAATTACAATTTACACACAAAAGATTTAAGTGTTAATTAGTCAGACATCAAAAGTCTTCCATAGATTTGAACTGTACGATTGACTTTAAAGCCAAATACAAAGGTTGAGATTTCACTTTCTCTGTAAGTATGGTGGCTCTATCAGTCTATGTCTCACTTAGATTTTTAGTAGAATGATTCATAAAACGGACTCTGTATATATACTGAAGAAATATGTTATGAGTAAATTTATGAGTAAATTCCCTCAATATTATAAGTTATCTTAGAGGCCACTTCATGAATGCTATCCTCAAAATTGGAGCTAATTGACAATTTTCTCAGTTGTAATCCCAAGTACTAAATCCTGTAGATGTAGATTCAGGGCAAAAGACAGTTTATTATTTGCTAGTCAAATCCCCAGTCCTTAGAAGGTTTTAGCCTCTACACAATCTAAAGCCTAGAACTATAAGGCTTCGGCTTCCTAGAATCGAATCTTCAAGCCTAAATCTACATTGTTTCAACACTGGAGACTTACTGCTGACTGACTCACTCTGACTAGATCCTTCAGAACTCAGAGCTATACTGAATTCAACGAAATCTTCTGGTTGGCTGATTCAACTCAGTTGCTGCTCTGCTCAAACTCTTCTTCAAGCTGACTGGTTCAAACTAACCTTCTGATCCAGCTGATTTGTTTCTGAATTTTTCTAACTCAGGTTGACTATGACTAACTCCAGCAACTTCTCTGATTGAACTGCTCTGCTCATACTCAAATTGACTCTTGCTGTTAGCTGACACTCCAAAACACACTCTCTATCTACTGAACTGCCTCTGTGTCTTATCAAACTATTTCTCTAACTGACTTACTGGCTCTGTGAGCTGAGAATCTGGTTTTATATCATGAGAATTGGGTGTGTTCTTACTCTGACTTGCTCTGCTAACTCTTCCTCAGATTTTTCATTTTGCCTGTTCTTCTCTCTGATTCATCTTAAAGGTCACTCTGCCAAGTCTTCACCCTGATTCACTCTCAGACTTAAGATTAAATGCTTATATTCACTCTGTACTTCACTCTGCCTCTGACTTTCCACTTCTCAGTTGACCAGCATGCTCTGACTCAATCTAACACTGAACTAACAGTGAACAAGGAACTAAGAGCCATGAACTGAGAACCATGACCTACTTCTGAAATGACTGCTTCCTTTTACATCTCAAGAACTTGGATTAAAGGTGTGTGCCACTACTGCCTTCTGAATTGGGATTAAATGTGTATACCATCTAAAGCAGTATGGCTGCTTTCTACCCAAGAGCAGCCATCCTATCAGATTAAAAAATTAAATGTTCCACTGCAAAACCACCTAGGGATTGCCTGAGGTCTATGGGCAACATCTTTTAATAATATAAGTGTTTTGGTTATAAAATTTTCATAGATTTACAGTTTGTTTGAGAAAATTTGAAAACAAGTATATGCATCAAAGTAAATAACTATTAATTAAATGGTATAACAAAACAAGCTTATTACAGTGTTCAGTTTATCGGTCACTAATACAGTTTTTAATATTGGAAGCTGGTTATGCTATTTCATATTCAGGGATGCTCAGTCAATATTCCATAAAGCTTAAGGTAAATGTAAAAGAATCCATGTGCCTCAAGTTGTAATAGTTGTATTACCATAATATCATTTCTTTCCCTCCATTATACTCCCATCTACTAAAATGTTTTTGACCAATAAGCTCTTTCTTTAACTGTCAAATATATAATGTTCTCAAATGGAAATAGTTTCTTTATAGAGGTGAGGTTGTGAAACAGTAGTTGTTTTGGTATCATGCAGGTTATAAGAATATTTCTTTAAAAATCAATATCAAGGTCACTGTGTAGCATATAACCAATTTTATTCACATTTTTGACTAATGACTACAATTTTCTTTCACAGTAGCATAACGAGAAAATGCAGTAGCTTTTAAAGCTTATTCACTGTATCAGCTCCCCTTGAAATATATGTTGAAAGATGATACCAGGGTTTTTATATAAAAATAATGTATATTTAGGCAGAGTCAATGGCTACTTTTAAAGTGACAGTCACCTAAAATTACTATTAGTCACTCTGTGACATAGCAAGTGCAGTTCTGTTTAGCTGCACCATTTAGAAGTGAGCATTTGAGGTTGTGACAAGGTCAGTATATTTTTGGAGCCGGTATCGAAGGGCATTGCATTGGATATGCCTGGATTTTTTAACCCACTCAATTTTACTGAAATATAAAATAATAAAAAGAATTACAATATAAAATCTCTGATTAGGAAACAATATCTTTCCTTTAAGGAAACACAGTTTTTTAAATTTGTAATGTTCAACAATACTATTTCCTCTCTATAATTCCCATATTATATGAGTATATTTTACCAAACATTCAAAATAATCTGAATATCTTCTATGATTTTTTCTTAAGTATTCAAAATTTGCATAAAGTAATCTTGCATTTCACACAATAATATCCATAATACTCAAAACAGCCATTGCTTTTAGATTAAAAACATTATGTGTGCATAAGTCTCAAATATGAGATAACATAGACTCAGTTTCAGTTACACATAGGGAAAATTATTTATACTGTGTGTTACTGATGCTGATTGAGAAAAGATATGATTTAGAAACTTGACATCACTGTATGCATGCATATTATGTCTGCTTACATACAATTGATTTTGCTGTATTCCCTTTCTGTGGTGTCAGCATACTGCCCTTTATCATCTCTAGGGGCACTCGATGGTATTCATAGTTTGTGGGGAAATAATTTGAAAACAGGCTCTTGCTCTCACCTAGCAACCAGAGTACCAGGTGCCTCACAGATGCTGTATAGTTGTCATTTGCTCCCTTGCTCATACATCTCTCTTTTATCAGCATTTCAATAATTATATCATTGAAAGTGATGTTCCTGTTCATAGTAGATTTGAATGGTTCTGGAATTTGACTCACTTTCAAGTAGCATTTACAATAAATTGGCTCACATAATACTTCAAACATTATGAAACATAATGTGTCATTTTTTAAACAAAGAGCTGTATTACATATCCATTCAACTAAACTTATTTTGGTTATAAAGTGACCGAATCAAAGAGTTTGGTCTTATATTGTCAAAAGCATCTTTTGTTTGAATGACTGATTTTTTTTTTACTGTATTGGTGATTGAAACTAGGATATCAGGCTTATAATGGAAAGCACTCTAGTATAGTCTCAGTCTTCTAAAAGCATTTTTTTAATAGAAACATATTTGAAATTTGAATTTTACCAATGAATCTGAATAGTTAATGTAAATGTACAATATTGGAAAAAAGTCACCATTTTAAAAAAATCTCGTAAATGTAGAAGTATAAATTTATCATTGATGGGAAAATAACCATTCGAATAACATTCTATTAGAATATTAGAATAACATTTTAAGGACATTATGTTTTAATTAATTCTTTTACTTTCAAATTATGCTTGCCATGGTACTGAAATCCCAGGTAATTTAATCTTGAAAACAGAGAAAATAATTGGAAATATTACATTTGTAAAGACACAGATAACTAAATAGCCATAGATGATTCCCCAAAAGATTTTGATAACTGTTTCATTATTTTAAACACCTGCACATATCACGTTACTACTAATAACTCTGATATTAATAGGAAAAGATAACTTATTTCTATTCAAAAAGAAATTCCCACATATGTAATGTGTTAATGAAGGTAAAAATACATTAATAACTTCAAAACACAGTCTTCCTGGATGAAAATTTTAGTAAATAGATTCTATTTAATATATGCATCAATTTACTATTTAATGAATGTATAGGTGAAGGTATGGTTCAAAATGAATTGCTAACTTTCTTTGATTTTGATTTTACGTGATTTTATACTGCCATATACATTCTAACATATTTCTATTTTATGCTTAACTCTTTAACTGTACTGATGAAATTCCCTATGCTAATTTTATGAATTTGTTCAAATAAGCATTAATAAAGACTTTCTTCTTCAGTGCTGTAATGTTTACAATTTATGTTAATGTTATGGGTTTCAAACAGGGAGAACTGAAGAGCTAAGTGAGCCCTTTTCTCTGTAAAAGGATTCTTTGACTGTTTAGAATCTGTCAGAAACAATCCCTTATATCTTATATAATTATAATGTTAAACTTAACGTGCTAATATATATATTAATACTATCCAATATATTATTACAATAAATAATAGGTTCTAAGTTAAACTCTTAATATTTTCATGTAAAAAGAACTCTGAGGAGTAAGTAGCACATATAACACTGTGGATTAGGGAAAATGACTATTACAATAACTCTTAGTAGTTTTTTTCCTATACAGTCTGTCTTTTATAGAATGTATGACTATTTAACACCCTAGTAAAATACCTTTGTATTGCATAATGGTATAAAGAGTAAAGATTTCATAATTTCCATGTCAAGATTTGCATAGTATAAATTCAGTAAATCATCTTGAGGAGAAAATTTATATCTTCATAGACCTTTTGATCAGGAGGTTAACTGAGACAAAAATAATTAAATATTTACGTTAAACTATTGACAATGCATTAGAATTTCATAACTTTCTGTAAATGTGCAATACTAAATTATAATACTGAAGATTTGCTTTCTGAAGCATGGATTTTATCTACCGTCACTGACCTCAGAGTGAAAACTATATTCCGTCCTCTAAAATCAATCTACCCTGGTCATTCTCAAGCTCCTTGTGACAATTTAAAGTTGATATGAATTACTTTTAAAACATTGGCAGGTTTTGGTTTAAGAATTACTAACAGATCTATTCGTTTAAGGACTAATTCCTCATCAAAACAGTAATTTAGAAAGAGTCTCATGACTCTAGATGAACTAGTTTAAGTTATATTGTTATCCTTACAATGTAGACTTAAACCACTATGTAAACCACTAGAAGCAGTATATGAGTTTGTGAAAAACAACATTCAGAGTTCTGTTTGGTCATATTATATATGCAATGCAATCTCTTTTTTTTACTCCAATGTCTATCCAATACACAATTGGATAATTTTATGAATAGCTTCACTATTGGAGTGTGCATCATTAAAAAATCCCCATTTCTTAATAGAAGAAAAGTTGATTTGGGTTCTCATTTTTGTTATATTTGTTTAGTAAATAATTGCCTCTTCCTGTTTTTCTACCTCCTTAGGAGGAAAACTAAAGTGTATTTATCTTCTAATCCTCTTATGTTTTGTTATCTAATATTTTGATGCTTTTATATTAATACACCAATGAAATAAATCACCTTTATCTATCTATGATCTCTCTATCTGTCTGTCTGTCTGTCTGTCTATCTATCTATCTTTCTGCCTATCTGCCAATCACCACCACCACCACCACCACCACCATCATCATCATCATCATCAACCAATCATCTATTGATAAGGAGTACTGCATTTCCTTAAAAAACTTGTTTTCTAGACAAGGAGCTATATACCGTTTGTGTGGGCTGAAATGATTGAAATAATAGATTTAAGATAATTCAACCATGTCTTGCAGAATAGAGTCTGACTCATAGAAAGCCTTTCTTCTGGAAATGTAGCATTTTATATATCAGCAGCAATTAGTTGCTTTGTAAAACACATTAATTAAATCATGGAAAGATAATACTGACTTTATACTATTTTCTGGAAAGTTATACTAGTTACTCTACCCTCCTGACAAAGTATCATACCTGTATACATAAAACTCAACTAAGTGGCATGACCATATCAACAGCCACAAAGCAGTGGTTGCCTATTCTGATCTAATACCCCAAAGTCTCCATTTACTGCTGTAGCACTTTTCCATATACTCTTTCATCTCTATTTCCATTTTACATCCAGATTTAATGAAGTTCTGAAAGATAATACATGGAACATATTGAAATTCTAGAAATAATGATATGTTTCCCAATAGTTTATCCTCATTTACTCTCCCTTTGTCTTTTATGTTGTATTAATTATAATCATATTTCCTTACAGTAAGTCTAATAACTTTAGAGAATTCCTATAGTGATCTGCATGATTTCTTTAGGCAATGAAGAGCTATAGTGCTACTTAACCGAATGAGGTATTTGTTCACTTTTAGATTAGTCAGAAGTTAAGACAGTCTGAAGAAATATATTTCAAGAAAGCAAGTTTTATGTATAGCTATTTGGGGGAAATCCAGTCTGCAAGACAATACTAGTAAATGTGTGGTGTGTGTATGTGTGTCTGTGTGTGTGTGTGAGAGAGAGAGAGGGAGAAAGAGAGAGGGAGATATTCTTGCTGCTTTTCTATATGTAGTGTTGTCAAATGTGAGAGCAAAGCCATAATGGGAAGCAAAGCCATCACATTTTAAAATTACTCTATAGTTTCCTTCAAACCTAAGTTTGAAAAATGATCTCTGCTGATATATATTTAAGTATATACATGGAAAAATTCTTGGGCTTGTTGGGAATTATAGATTGTTTTTTTTGATCTTGGAAAATAAAGTGAACTTTTTAAAACATTAATTACTTCATTCATAGATAGATGAAATTTCTTAATCATGGATTTTTATTAGGGAAAATAAATGCAAACAAACACTTAGTATCTTCTTTGCCTGAATGCCCTGAAAAATGTGTTTTAATAGGCTGTGTCCTTGAGAAGCCTGGAATTGTAGATGTTAAATATACATTTAAAAACAAGAAAGTAATGAACACTACAGAAATATTTGACCCTGATTGTAGTATTTTGGGAAGAAAAAAAAAATCAAAGCATCTTCTTTCCTTTCCTTCATTTGAATGGAGCCGTGTGCAGGCATACAATTTCTAAAATGAAAGTGGTTACATTTCTTTTCAGTGTTTACAATCTTTCAAAATCTTAATCTATTTAATATGTTCAAGATCCAAAAGATGATTTTAAAATTCATGATGTAAATATGTAGCACAGGTTGAGGAGGTGTAAGGATGAATACCAGAGTGTTCTCTCTGATTGGGAACAGCATTTCTTATCTGGAGTGACATCAGGTGACACCCATGGATGTTATTTTTAAATCATTGAATCTGCTTGTTGTTTCAACTGTACGAGCACCTGGTGAAATCTGCAGCTGAGAGGATTTTGCAATTTTAAAATAAGTGAATCAGAGATTATTTTTAATTTCAATTTCAAATGCTATAATCACCTGTATTTAATATTAGCCATATTTAGACAAGCTGCCTGTCTCTGCATAAATGCTTCCTCTCTACCTCTGTCATTCTTCAAGTCAACATTTTAACTGCTTTCTTCAATATGTAGATCACAGTGTTCCGTAGACGGGTTGTCATTAGAACCATCTCAAGCCAATTATTTATATATACCTACTTATTTTAAAATCAGAAAAATCTCACCCCCAGCTGATTATCTTTTTTCCCAGGTCACCTTGTGAGTAAAGCTTTCCATTTTTTGATTTGCTATAAGTTTTCTATCTATGTATATGTTTAAGCTCTGCTTTTCCTTATGGTAAGTTTTCCTTACGGTACACCTTCCAGTTTTGCAATTTCTGTGACAGTCTAACCATTGTACTCTTATTGAAATATTCCTATTAACATATTTAAAAGAATGCTAATTTACAAAGAATCTTTAGGATAATAAAATTAAATTTGGGTCTGTAAGATCTGTGAAATTACCGACAACGTGGTAAATGTTAAGTCACAAGCAGACAGAAAACTCAAAACATAACAGTCCTGTGAGAATTAAAAAAGCATATCATTTCTCAGATATAAAAATATTTGATGCTTTTCAAAGACATTTGAATCATTCAAATACGTCAATACAACACTATGAAATACCTTGTCAAATGTTACAATGGAAGAGGAAATGAAAAAACAAGTCATACTTACTAGATACTACAGTCTGATGGAAGAATTGCATAAGTTTTTAACTATAATACATGTTCATAATTATATTTATAAAGTTACAGTGGAGATGATCTTAGAAATATGATATGCCTTATTATCTTTTCAAAATGATTAAATATGAGCAGTGTTTGATTACTGAAATAGATATTATTCATGTTCCTCTGTACATGTTCTACATATAAGTAGGTTCAATTCTAGTGTATTTAAGAAAAAATTTCCATAAATATGGCTAAGACTAGATTCTGATGATGACATCATGTTGCATAATTATATCTACTTTGAAAATTATAAATTTTGTATGTCAAATAAAAAATATTTAATGAAAATCATTCTGTGTTTTGTTCTTAAGTTTCTGTTTTTTTTTTTCTGACTCCCGACATCAATGCCACCTCTCTCTGTCTCTCTCTCTCTCAGTTTCTCTTTCATGCATACAGCACAATTACATGATTTTATATGCTTTATGCTAAACATTTAAGATATAAGAAAATTACAGAATATTATAGATTAGGGTTTTGGTTCTCTAATTCTTCACTACATTGAAGCAAGTTCATTTATTTCCCAACATATGAATTAAGTGACACATTCATGCTTTTTTAATTCACAGTGCATTTTTCTTTACTGCTGGAACCTTATTTATAGATACCATTCCTATTAGTTTTTTCCATTACTTGATAATTATTGATCCATTATAATGCACCGTTCTGTTAGGACACAGATTGTCTTAATTTATCATCAACAAACTATATTTGCTGTTCCATAGAATATTTTATTTTAAAATTTATTGTATAAAATGTCATGTAAACTACATGAACACTAGTAGAGCACTTATTTATATGCTTGTTATCTTACACCAGAAGTATTAAATATATATTTTTTCTCACAATGGCTTATTGAGAGCGAGAGGGAAAAGAAAAGTGTCCTCTAGATAACATCAAAATTACTAATGAAAACAGGAAATCAGATCTAGAAAAACAAATGAAAACCAACATAAAAATGTAGAAATTCTAATTGAATATTAATTATATTGCTCACAGTTCATATACATGACTATTTATTACTATTGCCTTTTAAATACATATGAAGTACATTAAATACAGAATCATGATATAAAATATAATTAAAATATAAATAATATATTTAAATTAATTTACTTTCTTATGATTTTCCATATTAAGTTAACTAATGGACACTGAAAATTGCTACTTAGAGGTGAAATTTCACATAATATTTATTGAAGAATAGTATACCAACAAAAATAAAAACCATACTGCTCATATAAGGTAAGAATTTAAAAAGATTAAGATTAAATTACCGTATCAACAGGTACAAAAAGAAGACATATTTCCATATAGGTGAATGTAAATAATAGCAACTTTATTTATAGTATATAACTATAAGACATTCTTACAACCTATAGTTTCTACACTAAAAATTAATATGAAGTTTTTGCTAATACATAGATACCAGATGTTTGTTTAGAAGTGCTTGGATACTTTGGGATACCCAGAATTTACTAAATATTGGCAGAGAAAGAGAGAGAGAGAGATAATTATAAAATTATTGTTTGATTCATTGAAATTATAATTTAATATACTTAACTTGGAGACTACTCTATTTAAGGCACTATACTAACACAAAAAGGATTACAATGGATACTTGTATTCAGAATTAAATAAAATATTTCATTAGCTATATTGAAAAACTCAATGGATATAGGAAATAAATATAAAGATATGCGTTGATATAATCTCATGAGAAGATCTTTGTGAGCAGGAATACAATGTCACCCAAAGATGAGACTTCAATAAGTTGATGAAACTGAGACATATTTCAGGCATCAGGAAATTGGACATGAAAAGTTTAGAATTGCAAGTCTGTAATAACATTATGTGTACTGTTAGGAGAGACAACATAAAACATAAATATAAGGTAATGGTATGTTTGGAAATAAACAGACATAACTATTAGAAAGCATAAAACCAGAAGTTGATAATTCACTTATTCTGACATGTAGATTTTACAAAGTATATATTGACTCTTAAAATGTGAGAGACTTTTAGTAACTGGTACAAATTAGGGGCAAATAAACTAGTAGCACAAGCCAAATTAAGGTAAGCAAACCTGGAATATTGTCCCAGGGAATTAACCATGTGAATAATACTAGTAAAACACCTCCTTTGAGCATTTATTTGTTGATATGTAAGCAGAGACTGCATAAATTTTGTTATACTTATTTTCACTCCTTTCTTTGTGTTTTTCTGTGTATGTGTGTGCCTGAGTCTATACATGTGTACCATATGTTTGCAGTGCCAGCAGAGGGCAGAGGAGAATGTAAGATCCCATGAGCTAGCATGACAGGTGAGTTTTGAGTTGGAAGTGCTAGGAAGCTAATTAAGGTGTATTGAAAAAGCAACAAGTTTTCTTAATATCTCATAGCTTATGAGCTCATATCTCATAAATATCTTAATAGCTCATGTTTATGCTGATAACTATATTGTCAAATAACACAGCATAAAATATATAATAAATAAATATTTGTTGAATAGAAGAACAAAAGTGTTTTGGTATATTGTTTTCTAATTGAAAAGTAGATCGGTAATTATCACTTTAACCTTCCTCTGTACATTAACTACTTAATTAGATACTTTTATTTTTCCATTTCTCTACCTCTGTCTGGGAACAAAAGCTATATCTACTGTTTTAAATTTTCTTTTCAGAAATCAACAAGCAAAATTGTCCTATGTATAAAAGAGGCAATCAATACATTATATCCCCTTCCTTTTAAAAATGGAGCGAGAAAAGAAAACAAGATCATACTCCTACCCTAAAAAGACTGTAAGCACAAATGTAAAGCAAAACAGATAATGCTGTCATTAAAATAGTCAGAGAATGTTTTCCTTAATCGAAACAAAATGCCATATTTCATTATAATCTAAAAATAATACTTTATTGTACCATTTATTCATCAATAAACAGTGAAGAACAGAAGGTAAAAGCATGATGGTCTGTATCCAGGTATATCGGGAGATAGAGTCACCTGATGTTTCTGCAGCTCTGTGATAGAATTAAGGTGGGCATTTTTAGTGAGAATAGGCAGGATAGTGGGAAAAATATAGAGCTAATTAAATAATATTTTCTTAAATGGTATTTTAAGCATTTAGGTTTTCTAATAATAGTGTCTGTTTCCATTCTGTGCCTCCTTGTAGCTACTAATGGCCATCATGAACAAATGAGATAAAACATAATATAAAAATAAAATAAATTAAAAACAAACCAAAAAAAAAACCAAAAAAACAAAAACAAAAAAAAAACTAGAATTAGAAGCTAGGCACTGGCATTTAGGAGGCAGAGGCAGGTGAATCTCTGAGTTTGAGACCAGCTTGGTTTACAGAGTGAGTTCCAGGACAGCCAACATTACACAGAGAAACCCTGCCTTGAAAAGCCAAAATAAATTAAATAAATAAATAAGAATAAGGATCAGAACTCTGGTTCATTTTCTTTTCTAGAATAAATAAATAGATAATTGATGTTGTAGTTCTAGTTGTGCCAAATATTATTATAATTAAACTATCTTTTGGGGATATTCTTACATTAGCAAAAGTGAGATAGATACTAAATTATATTTTGTGATATAACTCATGACAAATTGATGGAATAGATCCAATAAGCCAGTAGTCACTACTTTTTGAAAAACAGAATATATTGAGCAGGCTATTTGAAAATTATAATTTATTTTTATTTTTGTCAACATGGAAGAAAAGCTGGTCCATGTTGTTTTCCCATAACAGTCAATGCAGGCAGCCACCTCATACTTTTGGCACTCATTTTAAATCGTGTTCAATAACAACATGTTTAAATTGAACACAAGCTGTCATAAGGCAGGCTGAAGGTTGGAAAGGGCTGTCAATTAAAAATCTTCAGCAAATTTACCGATGTGAATATTCAGAAATTGTAAATCATTAATCATAAGTAAACCACCTGCTGGGGACACTCTAACCCAGCATAAAGATTTCCAATGTTCATAATTGTTAGTCTCAGATCGAACTTTCATCTTTGGAAAAAGGGTATGTAAGGTGACTTTGTTGAAAGTGATTTATTAATTTTATGAATAAAAATAAAGGATTTCCTCTTTTTTTTCAAGTATTGCAGTAGAAATAGCAAACAACTGCAGTTCTTTCATCATCCACTGATTGTATTTCATTCTCCACGCATTCTCTATGGCATGGAGGGGATTCTGCTTATACAGGAGGATCAAATAACTTTGCCATTTCATACATAGTATAAATAAGTATTTGTTATCACAAAAAAATTAAATGGACTTTATTAACCAAGAGTTTTAAGTTACAGAAGTTGTTATTCACATATATAGATGAGTGGAATTTGTTAATACAGACTTCAACCTTTTTTTGTATATTTGTGTATTTATGTATATTTAGGGAGGCTAGGAGTTAACCTTGGGTATACAAGAATAGCCATATGTGAAAGCTAGGGCCTACATTCTGTAGGTCTACATTCAAAGGCCTGTGTGGTCTGGATGGAATGTAGACACACCATTAATCGGATTATTCAGAAGGCAGTGGTTGTCCATGCCTATAATACCTAAGAAAAACAAAGTGTGGAAACAAACACAGGAAGCAGAGCTCAGGGATCAGTGCCACAGAAGTGACATCTGAGATGAGTCACAATGAATGGCATACAAAGTAACTAATTAGAGGAAGAGTTAGTAGAGTTAGTCAGAGTGAGGACAAAACTCATTCTCAGGAAATATAAGATGAACTCTCAGCCCCCAGGCAGAGTTAGTTAGAGTCAATTATAGCAGGCCAAATGGGGCAGTCAGAGCTCACAGAGACAGAAGCAGTCTGAAGAGTCTGAGTTCAGTAGGAGGTAGTCGGTGTGGCTCAGTAAGCAGTGGAGGCTTAAATTTTCTAGATTGTATGGAGGCTGAAGCCTTCCAGTTCTAGGCTTAAGAGTAAATTCTATGGAGATCAAAATGTTCCAGGGCTGCAGTACTAAGAACCAATGGTTTACTTACACAAAGATTAAAAGACTTTGCTCTGAACCTATGTCTACATCTGGTGAATTTATATCTAAGCTACACTTGAGTGTACTTCATTATAAGCCATCTATTCTTCATTTTTGAGATGATGTATGTATCATGTCTATATCAAGGACCTGTACCTGCGGCTCAAAGATAGACTGGTTTACTAGCAAGACCTAGAAATCCACCGGCTTCAATCTCCCCAGTTCAGGGATTACAAGCATGTAACTTCAGGCCCATCTTTTTATATATGTGTTGGTGACTGGCCTTAGGCAAATATCTTACTGATTGAGTCATTTTCATAGCTGCTTAGTTTGAATTTTTATAGTTAAATGTCTTATCTTAATTCTATTGATGCTTTTTGAATCAATTCCAATTCTGTGTATATCTGTGAGTGTTTGATGATGTACATATGTTGTACTCATTATAAAGAGTTACTATTGCATTTTCATTATGAAATGATTAAAATCTATAAGGCAGAAATTAGAAATGTACAGATGAGTAAAGAATAGAGGAACACATGCCCTTGCTCATGATACTTTATGAAAAATATCTAGTTATATATACATTCTCAGAGTACAGGCCAGGCTTTTGCTTTCAGAGATTATAGAAGGCTAATGCCATTGTTATGAAAGCCAAGGCCACTGGCTGTATCAAACTTCAAAGGTGAGGCCAGGGCTAACCTGGGACGCATAGCAGTTTTCTAATAACCAAGTCTTATTCTTGAGACTGAGAGAACTCTGCCTTCATTTCAGGCCTCACTTGTGAAAGACAAAATCTCAGAATTATAGAAAAATGATGTTGACTGATGCGAAGCAAGAATCTTGAAAAAGTTGACATCAGTGTCTTTAACTAGAATTTATAAGTACTGAATCACCTACAATCTCATGTCATGAAGCAATTCAACTCTTATATGAACTTCCTGCTTCTCTTACATGTGATACTTTCTTAGTTTTGCATGTTTCCTCCTGACATGGAATAACAAGAATATTGCAACTTGTGCAGCTATTGAGCACTAGTGACACTAAATCCAGACTTCAATATTTTTTTTCGTTGTATAGATTCTGTCAGGGTAACTAACAACACTTGTGCAAAATCCAGGCTCAGGTCATGTCCCAATTAACACAATATTTTTATGGATGATTAGGAATTCCATTGCAGATATAATTCAAGGGATTTGAAGAAAATGTAATGTGCCCTCTCTTGGTATAATAGGATTACCTACATTTTGAGCTATGCAACAAGGCTACTGTCATATCTGTGATTGCTTCCA
This sequence comes from Cricetomys ansorgei, assembly GCA_026225945.1. NCBI lineage: Eukaryota > Metazoa > Chordata > Mammalia > Rodentia > Nesomyidae > Cricetomys > Cricetomys ansorgei. Next base: position 12,879,664 of record JAMJFZ010000199.1, read on the forward strand.
AGCAAACATATTTACTCTAATGATAACTAGCCTCAATTACTACAGTAATCAGCAACTTTTTCATGGATTTGTTTTAGTAACGTGAATCCAGATGATACCATCTAATTCTATACCCGCATTTTTTCTTCATAGATATTGTAATAACATACAGACATTTACAATGTTTCAGTTATTAAATATTTCTTCTATCTTCTTACATCAACAATTTCTACTATTGTTATAAGTGCTCTGTAAAGCAGTTATTAGTTTATGCGTTTTACTTTGTTTATAGGATATACCTTAATCTTATCTCTGAACAATCTGTCTTCTATGCTCTCTTCTAAATAAATTCTGATTAGAATGGCCTCCTACATAGAATTTCCCATCAATTTCTGAATGTTACCCGATATGTTCAATACTATCTTCTTAGTCAGGAAAGTTCTGCACATTCTCTTTCCTGCCTTATGGTTTCTCATGAGAATTTCTGCTGAATATTCTGAGGTCCAAACCAACCAAGGTGTTCAAACATCTTAAGCATATTTAAACACATTGAAATATACAATAAATATTCCTTCTCTATGACCCTACTGTCCTTTCATCAACTTATCTTTCATATTTATATAACAAAAGCTATTTTATTCAGGATTCCACTAACCATGCAACATGGCCAAAATTTCACATAAACTTCATAAAATTTCACACTCCTAAGGCAGTAATTCATAATTTTTAAGGAATTATTTGATTATTATCAGTCTCCCCTACTGAGTTTTAAGTTTAAGTGGTCAGACAAAACTATTTTTTGTCCTGTTTGGGACCTCCAAACCAGCATATAATACATTTTAAGAAATTAATGTCTACATTTGTTGGATACATTAAATGTTATGAGATTATTTTATGCAATTAGAGTGTTGAGACTTTTAGAGTAGCTTATTTTGAGAACTAGGTTTAAAATATTTCAATAGTTCACCCATGAAGATAATACATGAAGTTAAAAAATGCAACTGAATAATGAAAGAATAAATTGTACCAGGTTAGAAAGTGTATGGAAAGGAAGAAATAATAGTACATGATTGGTTAGACTGTTGAGGTTGTGAGAAATATAAAAATTATAGGATTCATTGAATAGTTATTGTTCACCTGCGACTGATAATGTTATATCAGGGAATTACTTCATCTTAGGAGAAGTAGATTTAAAAAATTATATATATATATTTAAAATACATACATATATATATATATGTATACATATTTATGCATATAGTTATATATAATGAATGGAAAGAATGACTTAACCAAAAGAAACTTTGATAATATTCATGGGAAGATCTTTACTCAAAGTCAAGTACCATGAGCACAAAAATAGGCCTTGGAAGGAAGAGAAACAGTCATGATGACATTTTTACTTTCATTCTTTTAAGGAGCTATTTTAAAAGCAAAGCCACAAAATAATCTAAATGATTTCTGCAGAAATTGCCTGATTACTAACAGAAATACCCTGTATCTGAGGACTTGTTTTGCCATGACAGGAAGTACTTGGAAATAAAGTCATATTTTTTATGAATTCCACAATGATTCCTGGAGTATCTGAGTCTATCTTCACTTAAACCATGACAGGTTGAATCATTGCACTTCTGGAAAGCATCTGCCTCTCTTCCATCACCCATGATCCTTCCAGACCAATATCTTCAAATTCTTAATTATAGAAGCCTATATACATTGTTCTCTGATGTCTTACACAATTTTTTTTAATGATGCTAGAAAATGTATCTGACTTATTGCTGCAATCCAGAAGCCAGGAGGAAGCTAAACCTTCTACCTATACATTTTCTCAGCTTCATGTCAGTCTGTCTTTTAACAGTGTGAGAAAATCTATTTCTCCTGTTTTTCAACAATCTAATTTTTGTAATTTAGAGTAATTCTTCACTTTTTTACTTATGATGACAGACACTTTTTTTAAACTTTTATATGTATTTTCACATTATAATATCTATAGAATTCCTTCCCCCGATGCTTCTTGTTATCACACAAGGCATGTTGTAAGGTGCTTAACACAGGCCAGTCATGTGGTATTATATGTTTATGATGACTAAAGAGAGAATTTATGAACACTCAAGTATAGAAATGAAGAAATCATTGACAAACAATAGTTTATCTGCTTGCCTAATATATTTTTATTTGAATGTCAATATTAGACATAGAAATGGAGTACTCAGCAACAAAAGAATGATTGCTCTGATTACCAAATTATTTTTACTTAAATGTTGAGGAAGAATCATTAGAATTTCCAGAAAAGAACCACTTCAGGTCCTGAAAATTAAATTGTATGTTCTTAATTGCAGTTTTTTTTTTACTGCAAAATTTATGTTATGAGCTTCTAATTTTTGCCTTCCAGTGTAGACAACATGATGCTTTATTTTTCAAAGTATTGATTAGTATAGGTTTTCAGCAAATATAGAACTTTACATGAAAAATGCTAGTGTCCTTTCACTTCACATTCACTTCACTTTCAAATGCAGATCTCTCAAAATATGAATAAAGTAACTTTTCAAACCTTGGTGTTCTAGAATTCACATAGCCTTTGAAGTAGTTCAAAATAAACATGTCCAGAAACTTTAACATATTGATTTCTGAAAACAGGTTTCTGAAAAAATTAAAATTAAAATATCTGTAGGAGAATATTTAATCATTTAATCCAGCAACATGGCTGCTCTGGGAAAGGATCACATTGAAAGGCCTGTATGAAAGCTAAGAAGGGATCAATTCCAAAGGTCTTTATGAAGGGATCGCCTTCAGAGGCCTGTGTGATCTGATGGAATATAGAAGTAATGTTAGAGCACAGCACACCTTTAATCAGATAGTGGTGGTGCACACCTTTAATCTCAGCACTTGGGAGAAAGGAAGCAGAGCTCAGAAGGAGTCATCTCCAGACAGGAAGTGACATCTGAGATGAGTCAGAGTGAAGGGCAGACAAGCATAAGGCACAGAGGTAGTCTAAAGGTAAGAGAGAGAGGATAAGAGACAAAGGTAGTATGAGGCAGGTAGTATGCATGAAGAAGTCTGAAAAATTTGAAGCAGAGACACAGAGGCAGTTTAATAGAAGACGTTAGTATTAGACAGGAAGAGTGAGTCAGTTTGAAGCTGAGAAGAGCAGTTCAGACGGAGATAGTCAAAGAATCAACCAGAGTAAGCCAGAGTCACAAGAGTTAGTCAGAAACAGTCAGCTGGCTCAGAATGTCAGTTTGAAGGAATCAGTTTAGAGAAGAATTTGAGCCAGAATAGAGAGTGAGTTGAGTTGAACCAGAAGAGTCAAAGTTCAGAGCAGCCCTGGGTTCAGCTGCTCAGTCAGTAGAAGTCTCAGAGGCTTAAACCTTTTATATTGTATGAAGACTGACACCTTCCAGTTCTAGATTTAATTTTAGATTATAAGAAGGCCCAAATTCCCCAGGCTCCAGGTCTAGAATTGGGTATTGAACTAGCCAAATAAAGGCTTTTATCTTAAATCTAAGTCTATATTTTGTTAATCAATGGCTACAAACATAATAGCATTGCTATTAGACTCATTTACTTATTGTCACTCATCCACCTATATAAATATGTTGTGGAAATATTAAATCTCTTGGAATTGAATGTCATTCATTTATACTAATTATAAAATGCACAGTTTGTTTTTTAGAGTTTTTTATTTTAAAAATTCTACATATTTTGCTTCTTTACATATCTATATTTTGATTCTTTTTAAAGTTGAAAGTGAGTGAATGTTGTGGATTTTGTATGTAGTTGACTAGTTAATTGGTGCAGTTTCAAATCTCATTGAACATATTAGGAAAACTTTATGAGAACAACAATCCTAGATCATCAAGGGAAATTAAGACTTATGGAAGATGTTAAGAAATAATAATCACAGGAAGCTAGTTGTGGAGGACTGCATCACATAGAACACATTCCCCTGGTATACTCTGAGATTCATATTTGACATCTATTAATTGACTCAATACACTCCTATCATTTCTTGTTTCTTGCCATCCCTAAAAATGTCCTGCTCAAAATTATCATCTTCCATTCAAACCTCTGCAGATATTAATTTTGTGAGTCTGGGGAATATTATAATGTCATGAGTAAATTTTACTTATTAATTTTGTCAATTCATTTTAAGTTCATCTGCTACACAGGCTTGCTTCTGGCAAGCACTGCATTTCCTCTCATACAGCCAAGAGTATCCATTTTCAAATGAGCATTAAAGACTAAGTCTCATATTGAAGAGTTGTGGTTACAAAAGTTTCATAGCACATTAAATTAGATATAGTGATGGAAACCAAAAGGTAAGATTATTATGTGATAGATTGATACAATCCAAAGCAGAAAAAAAATAATATCTAGCTTTGAAAAAGAAGAAACACATCCCATGGGGACCTAGTGGTACTTGGTAGTCTTCAAACTAAACCCAGTAATCTTTGCTTCTCTAGGTCCTTTACTTTTGTGCAATCTTTCCTTTTAGGCTGTGTTCTGAACTCAGGGCTTATTTGAAGAAGAAAAGGCAGACTACATAAAAGTAATCTGATACCCCTTCTGAGATTGGGTTGCAAAGTACTTTGTACCTTTTCCTTTCTTGTTGTTCTGAGGGAAATCAGTTGCCTGCTATTTCCAGTTAAGCAGGTAGGCTCTCAAATGGAATAAAACCAAAGCTATTTATGGACACAGAAGGTCCTGAGGGTGGCCAACCACTAGTGAGTAAACTTTGAAGTGGAGCCTAGATGTTGACAGAAGATATATTCTGGTGCAGCTTTGTCTAAACCTCTGAACTAAAGGACTTTCCAAAAGCGTGTCTGAAGTCTTATATATAAGTTATATTGTGAGTTAAGATAACATTGTTTCTAATGGATCCTAATTTAGCCTTTGTCTTCTGAGTTTGTTTTTCCAAAGCATATCAGTGCTTCTCTTAAGACAGTAAGATACTACAGAATAGTTAACTGATGCTTGTTAAGTTTCTACATTGATTATTTTGGAAGGTATGTGTATGTATATGATTTAATGTCTTCTTTTAAGAAGTCTAGTAATATAAGTTTTTATGACAATGAGCTATGATGAACTGTGAACTGCTTCGTTGTGTAAATGGCCAGCCATGCAAGTGTGGAAACTCTGCATTCCATATCCCTAGAACCCTGGAAAGATGGACATGGTAACATGTAGTCTAAAGGATGAGAAGGAATTCTAAGAAGTTCATAGGCTACTACCCTGTCCTATAGAGCAAAAAATGAGACACCTATCTGAAACAAAGTGAAGGAGACAACACTACAGACTATACTCTGACCTCCACACCCATGCCATGTCATGTGTTCACTTGCATTCCCACAAATGCACATGCATACATACACACACACACACACACACACACACACAAAACACACACATATTACCCATTCTCTCTTTCTGGTGATTTTAATTCAATTACTTGAGTAATTTCTTCCTTCAAATCCCTGCTTCAACTTATCTTTACACTGTAAATTATAAAAATTAGTCATATAAGTTTAAATCTCTTTATACTCAGCACCATAAAAATTATAATTTCAGATTAACACATGGGAGACTGATAACAAAAACTTTGTAAACTGTTAGAGTATAACATCTCCCATTCAAAGAAGTCATCGACAATCCTACCCAGCTATGACACCTACGAACAAGAAAATTATGTGCATCCTACTATAATCCTAAGGGCATTGTAGTGGCACACATACCTTGGCAGTAACCAACAGTTCTCTATGCTGTTGGGACTTAAGTGAGACTTACAACCCACTCAACAAGAATGCCTGTTACTGGACACCTAGCCAAATGCTTATGACTAGTGAAGTCATGAATCTTGGACGATAAGCTGCACCTCAAATTTACTAAGCCAGAATAATTCCTAATTACATTTTTAATATTTGTCTTTAAATCCACAATAAATATAGTCCTCACCCCTAATCAAACAAATTATTTTGTGTAACAGATAGAGACCATTACAGAATACGATAACTGTCAAAATACAGTTATGGAACACAGTAAAAACTGACATATCATCTAAGGTTCAGGGATTATATATGGAAAGTGACAGAGGAAAGTTTTAAGAGCCAGAGAAACAGAGATTTTGCTGTGAGATTATGTCTCTTACAAATATCAAAAGTTACACCCAGGACATTTCATCAACATGGCTGCACAGCAAAGACACCAATATACAAGGTTAAAAAGGAAGCAGAACCGCTCAAAGGAGTCAACCCAATACAAAGAACTACAGGTAGCTAAGGAAAAGCAGTAAGTGAGAAATAACACATCAGTTAGCTATCCAATACTAAACAACCCTGAAAATGGGCATATACAAGTAACATTACAGGAACTGAACACATTGCATTTATGTACGTAGGGATATGAATGTGAATGTCAATATAAATGACAACAACCAAATCAATAATAATAATGATGATGATAATGGCTAAAAATGAAAAGGTTATTACTTTGAAATATTTGGTGTAGCTGCATTGAGCACATTGGATGTCAAAATTAGATGTAGATTCATGCCAGATGTAGCTGTAGATTCAGGTTCAAAACTGTTTATTCTTTTATCTAATTATACCACCGATTCTTAGTCTTGGAGCCAGGACCATTTCAGCATCTTTACAAACTAATCCTCTCTCTCAACCTGGAAGGCTACAGCCTCAGCCTCCAAACAATCTAAAATGTTTAAACTTCTGTACAATCTAATTAAACTTCAAGACTTACTGCTGACTGAGCCACTCTGACTAGCTCTTCTGGTTCAAATCCCTGGCTGTTCTGGATCAAATTCCTCTTCTAGGTGACTGCTTCAAACTGATCTTCTGAGCCAGCTTATTGATTCTGACAGAACTCTTCTGACACTTTCTTACTCTGGCTGATTCTCTACTGCCTCAGATTGAATTGCTCTGCTTGGCTTCCAGCTGACTCTTCCTGTATAGTACTGACTTCTGCCTAGTTGCCTCTGTGTTTCTATATCTTTCTGTTAGCTTGTCTGCTTTTGTAACTCACTACTCCATTCTGCCTCAGTCATAAGGCCCCTCTGCCTTATTCTCAGTAAAACCACTTCATTGTCTCTGTTTCTTGTCTTGTCTTCCTGCTTCAGGTCATGATCACCTCATACTGTCTGCTGTACCTGACTGCTCCTATGAAACTAACCTATTTCTGATCTGAGAGCATGTTTTTATATTGTGAGAGTTTGGTGTGTCCTCATTCTGCTACCTCTACCTCTGATTACTTATTTTGTCTGTCCTTCACTTTGACTCATCTCGGCTATCACTTCCAATCTTACATGGACTCTTTCTGAGCTCTGATTCCTGTGTCTCCTTCCACATTCTGTTTCTGTCTTAGAGGGTGAAGGCATGAGCTAGCACTGCCTTCTAAATATTGGGGTTAAAAGTGTTAACCAACATTCCTAATATTCTTTCTATATTCCCTTCAGACAACACAGGCTTCTGAATGTGATTCCTTCATAGAGACTCCTGGAATGTAGACCCTTTCTAGCTTTCACATAGGCATATTCCTCTATAAGTTGGGAGGGATTTTTCTTGGGAGAGTTTGGAGAGAGAAAATGTCATAATTATATTATAATAAAAATCAAAACAATGACAATAAAATCTCCATTTCAAATCAGAATAAACCAAAAGCATGAAATGTTATTGGAAAATGTTTAATTTACAGTTATATCATAAATTGTGATCAGTTTGAATATAAAATATTAATATATAATATATTATTAATATATAATTAATATTAAGATTACATTCTGATTAATATAACACTTGTAAACTGCTTTGCACTTGCAAAATTCTCAGATAAAAGATATTAAGGGATGTTTATGCTGGAAAAAACCCATATATATATATATATATAATGCTACCATAGTATTTCTGTTAAAATTAAGATAAACAGAATGACATAAACAGGCATTTTTAGAATATAATTAATAAATTCTGACATCAACTATATTGTCATAAAATCTATAAAAGTATTAAATTAACTGTTCAACATAAAATTATGGTATTTCCTAGGCAGAAAATATCCAGAAGATATTTATAAGTTATTTTATGTGCAATTTTTTCAATGTAATAATCTAAAGAATATATATCAGATTACAAACTACACAATCAGAACATAACTATTTAATAGAAATGTGTCATTTTTCTGGTCACTTAGATATATGTTTTCAAAAAATCAGGTTTGATAGCATTAAAAAGAAGTTTGTGTAATATATACCATTCAAATAAAAACAAAGGGCAATAACATGTCAAAATATGACAATATATAAATTCATGTTGAAAACTGTTTAGAGTTATCTGCAATTTATGAGGTTCTATCATAGAAATCAAACCATACCCAATCAGATGACAAATATCAATTAATGCTACCATAAAATGTTTAATATATAACTGATATTTCTGGCAACAATCATCTAAACATTGACATGCTTTGATATTATATGTTTGAATTCATTTAATATAAGTTATCATATAAAATAACTTTTGTGATTTTTGTTGTATATATAAAAAGAAAAAATAAAACTACTCCCAACAAAAATCTGACAAAGAAGGCTCTCACTCAGCCCTAACAGGATGCCTTCATCAACCTCTCCCATCAGAGCTCTCTCTTAATTGTTAGGACTTCTACCTACCATCCACTTAGAGAATTCTGCTCAGATAAAGCTAAATTACAATAGTATATACTTCTAAAAGCTCTAAGATATATTTTGTGGTTAAGAAATAATCAATTACTTACTCAATTTAATTCAAAAATATTTATTAAGCATCCACTCAGTCTTCTATCTCTCCTCATGGGCTACTATCCTTAAGAGCAACTGAAGAAGCAAAATGACTTCCATTTATTAGAGACTTTTATTTTAAAGATGCTTAAGTGCAGTTCACAGTTCTTCAATTGCTCTTACCAAATCCTCAGAGGCTCCATTGTAGAGGAAATTCATGTTTCGTCATTCAGGATAAAGACTAATGTGTTTCTTCTTTATTATGTCAAGAAAAAACCAACATTATATTGATAGTAAGAATGCTGAATGTATCTAATTATAAGTCACTGTACATTAATTTGATAATTTATTTATAATTATGTTATATATTATATTATAAGTAATAATACATATAACATAATTATAAATTATAAATATATTTATACGATAGTGTGCATGTACCTTTCTGATGCCATATATCCATGTATTTATAATACATGCTTGCAACATGAGTAAGAGGATATGTTTTGTTTGTTATATTTAGGTATTTAATGGATTAAATAATATAAGAGTCTGCTCAATGGTTTAGTACATCTTTTAATATTTCCAAAGAAGAAAAACATGTTTTCCTTTCTTTTTCATAAGTAGCAGAAAGAGTAGTTAAAAGCCAATCTTAAAATAAATATTCCATCTTTAGCTCAATATATAGTTGATATTTCTAAGAACATTAGTCATTAAACCTCTGAGAACTGTGTCCTTATTTAGTCCAGCTTAAGAATGAGAGATAGAGATAGAGACAGAGAGAAGAAGAGAAAGAGATAGAAAGAAAGAGAGGGGGCAGAGAGAAGCAGAGAGAGATAATGACAGAGATAAAGACACAGAGAGAAAGAGAACAAGACAGATAGTAAGACACAGACAGAATCTTACCTAGAGAACCCTCATGGCTTCTGTTTTCCCATTTAATGATTCAGCAGAATGGCTTAATATGACTATTACGAGTATTCTTTCATGAATATAAAAAAAGTCATGTTATCTTTCATTTGTCCTGGAGTTCCATGTAAGGTTGTTTCAGAGTCTATTTATTCTTCCTGTCAGACAGAACTACCAAGACAGCCTCAACCATAGCTGCTTCTATAAAGCCAAACCCTAAGTTCTAGTAGCAAAGTACTGGGGTTAAGCAATTTATCTTGATGAATTATGTCTTCCTGACATATCTCAAACAGTAAACTAAAGGTTGTTTTATTTTTATATATTAATTTTAATATAACATACATTATTATAGTATGTATTATTCATGTATGTGTTATTCACTTTGGTCACATTCATCCCCTCTATTACACTGTATGACCCCCTTTCTTCTTTCTACAACTCTAACAGTCATCCACAAATTAGGCTTTGTTATTGTCTTAAACAATGTATTCAGTAACTACACAAAAATTATATTTCTTTCTTTTTTGTGCACAGAAATCAATTTAAATGAAATTTAAGGCAGGCTTTCAAAATACTTCATTCTTTGTCATTGTGAAAATTTATTTTATGATATTTTTTCTTTAATGCAAAGGCTATTGTTTCAAACTATATTATTTGTTCTATATCTCAAATCTCCCTTGAAAAATATTTACCTAGTGCATGGTGGTATATTTCTGTGTTAGGAGAGTATATCAAATTCAATTTATTATCATATATTGTACTCCAGGCCATGATTTGTACAAAGTAGAAATACAGAAAGTGTTTGTAAAAACTGTAAATGATAAACACAATGATATATACAAAGTTGTAGGTTTTTATCTAATAATAAGAGAACATCCTTCATCATTTCTTAGCCCTGAAGGTATTCAAAACTTAGTGGAACATTGGCAATAGGTCAATACTCTCTCTGATGTTCTGTCTGTCCTGATTTTCCATCCACAGCACATTCTGCAAACTTCTGGCTCAACACTGCGTGGGTGATAAAGAACCAGAAATAGATACAATAGAGTCTCAAGGTAAAAATAAATTCTACAAGTCTAAAAAATATGTATCAATAATATGACTCCTAATGATATTACGCTATACCTGCTATACTCATATATCAGGGTCTGTTTAGTCATCTTCAGAGAAGTTTCTTCCTCCAGCATACAGGAAAGATGCATATACCAACATCCAGTCATTACACACACCTCTAAATGGGATGTCTTCATCTATCCCTCCCCTCAGATCTCAGGTAGCCCCATGGAAGATTATGGAGACAAAATGTAAGAGCCAGAAGAGGTGGTGGACACCAGGAGAAGAAGGCCTTTTGAATCAACTGAGAAAGGGTCATATAAACTCACAGATATTAACGCTGGAAGCACAGGGCCTACATAGGTCTGCTCCATGTCTTCTATGTATATATTATCCCTATTAGTTAATATTTTTATTAGACTCCTTAATATGAACAAGTGAAACTTTGATTCTGAACCTGCTCTTAGTGATTTTCTTCTGTCCAGCCTTGATGTAATAGTTTTGTTTTATCTTATTATATTTTATGTCATGTTTGTTGTTATATTTAGAAGCCTGTTATTTTCTAATAAGCAACAAAAGGGGAGTGGATCTGGAAGGAAGGGGAGCTGGGGAATAACTGAGAAGATTGGAGGGGGAAAACTATAATCAAGATACATTGTATGAGAGGATCTATTTCAATAAAAAAAATTGGGAACCACGTATATAGTTACTGAAACTCATATCAGAGGTAACAACATCTTAATGACAAACAAAACATTTATACGTGAGGTTTCACATGTCCTGTTCTCTCTCTCTCTCTCTCTCTCTCTCTCTCTCTCTCTCTCTCTCTCTCCCCCCCTCTCTCTCACACACACACATCCACACATACTTGTGTGCACACTGAAGTACACAGCAAAGGTCATTCACATTTTGGCTTCTGTGGCATCAGTATCTCATTTGTGCAAATCATTCCTGAAATCACTATTACTATGTGACAAAGATACTGTCATTTACAAGCCTAAAATTCTTTATAGTGGAATATTTAATCTCTTGATCCATCATCATGGCTGCTCTATGGTAGAAAGAATATTAGTACACACATTTAATCCCAGTATTCAGAAGGCAGTGATAACAGACTTTTAATCCCTAAGACAAAAGGAAGTAGAAACAGAGGAAGAAGAACAGACCAGAAACAGAGCTCAGGACTCAGTGTCAGACATAAGTGATACATATCTGAGATGAATCAGAATGAGGAGCAGGCAAAATGACAAATGGGAGGAAGAGTTAGCAGAATGAGTTAGAGTGAGGACATGCCCAACTCTCACAAATTAAAAGCAGCCTCTCATCCAGAGAGTCTGGCAATTTGAGACAGTTTGAGGCAGTCTGAGGCAGTCTAAGAGAGAGACAGAAGCAGTTCAGCAGAAGGAAGATTGAGTTTGGGAGACTCAGCTGTCAGATAACTGTGAAAGTCAGTTTGAAGCATAGCAGAGCAGTTCAGTCAGAAAGTTTCAGGAGTCAGCCAGAGTCAGAAGAGTTCAGTCACAGTCAGCCAGCTCAGAAGGTTAGTTTGAACCAGCAGAATGGAGAAGAGTTTGTGCCAGAATAGTGAGTTGAATCAGCCAACAAGAAGAGTCAATTGAGTTCAGTATAGCTCTGAGTTCAGAAGGAGCTTGTCAGAATGATCCAGTCAGCAGTAAGTCTTGGATGCTGAAATGTTCAGGTTTGTAGATTAGATTGTATAGTGAATGAAGCCTTCCGGTTCTACAATTAAGATTAGATTATACAGAGACTGGAATACTCTAAGTACAAGATATCAAATTAGCTAAAGAATAAACTGTCTTTCCCCCTGTGTATATGTCTAAAATTCTTAACAATTTTTAATCTTTATTCAAAATCACACGATGTTTAACTTACAAGTTTTGTATAAAAGGCTAAACTTTCATTAAATTAAATGTATGACATTGCACTATTCTCTTAATATAACAACATTATAAAAACAATAGTGAAATCCCATTTCCTACTTAGAATTTATTTTTCAAGTTAATATAGTGGAACAAATGCAAAATATTAATTAAATAAAAAACTATGTCACAGACAGAAATTTCTAAAGGCATTGATTGGCTGAGGCTCATCAGCAACAAGATAGTAAATATCTATGGTGAAGGAATAGCTATCATCTGTTTTCACCCATCACTGGGGTACATAATATATTGAGACAGGAAATACTGCATGATGTTGTGTTATCTGTGAAGTCTTGATAGCAACCTGGAACACTATTTCCTAATAGCATTTTCTTTTAACACTCCAGGACTACAAACTCTATGATAGAAAACATCATGTCTAACTGTAACATGATCTGTTATTGTCCACATAGGTGTTGGCACTCATGCAACATTCACTTTTACAAGTGATTTTTCTTTTGTGTGAAAAAATAACAATATGCTTATGGTTCAGTAAATGAGTCTATGATATATAAGCACACTTGATAGTTTTTATCTTCAGCTTCCTTAATTCTTCCTCAAGATAACAGATATAATTCAATCTTAGAAACTAAATATTAACTTGAGACTATCATTTTGTTTTTATACATTCATATACAATATGCATTCAGAGTGCATATTGTATAAATTATGATTATACATAGCATACTTTTAGAGTTATTTTCATGTAACAATTTATATAATTTGATTGCATTCACTTAGTTTTTCAGAGGATTCAATTATATAGCTTAACATTAAAATTAAAACAAAATAATTTTAATTCTAACTAGCAATATAGGATCTATAATAGAATTCTTTTAATTAGAAATTTCATATTTGAAAGAAAGATGAAAAGATATTTTAGACAGTTGCTTGTATTCTGTACCCTTTTTTCTATGTTAGATACTTGTATAATAATAGTAAAATTAGCAAAACTGTTTTATATTCATTGTTTAAACGAAATATAAAATGTTAAGTTGTCTAATACTATTTTTATTTTCTAAACTGTGATTTTTGTTATTTTTAAAGTATTTTAATCAAATAAATTATTTGAGGTTTCTCAATTTCAGGTTTTCTAATTGTTTATCTTGACTGCACTGATCCGTGGATCTAATGAGAAATGCCACTCAATAGAAATCATTTTCTAATTTAATATCCTTTGTATAATGGGATACAAAATGGCAACTTAACATTAAACTTAAGTTAGATGGCTTTATTAAGAAAGCATCTGTCATAATTGCATACATGATTTTATATATTTATGTAGGTATGTGGGTGAATAGTAGAACTGAGTTTGGGATAAATAGAGTACAAGGAGGCTAATGTTGCCATAACCATGACATCTATATGAAAATATGTGTTACACATGTACTATAAACTTTAATAACTTCATTTTAGCAACTATATACCATTTCATATGATTAATATAAAGAAAATCATGCACCCATAATATAAAAAAAAAGCATTAGTCAGATAAATTTAACATTTCTCTTTGAAACATCTCTAGATTTAGACAGCAAATCAAACATCATTGAAAAATAATTGAAAATGTCCAACTCCTGAAATTAGCACTTTCAAGAAATTATGCATAGATTGATAGGTTAACAACTCACAGTAATATATAAGATTAAAAAGAACATACTTAAATTTATGAATGTATCCCTTTCTTCATAGGTTTGTAACCAAGGTTGCAATTAAATTAGTTGTTTTAATAGTACATTTTATGCCCTAAGAGCACTCGTATATAATTATATGTGAAATACATTGTTTGAATTGAATATTATGCATTTATAACAAAATATTTAATAAAAATTATGGATTAATGCTGCATATGTGTTTTATTTTACTTATTTGCTTAGCAATGTTGATTAATACATCCCTTTACCTTTATGTCCTATTGAATTATTTTTAAGGCATTACAAATGAGTTTTTAGTTTTGTTAATTTTTATTTTATGTGTATGAATTTTTTGTCTGCACATATGTATATGCATCAAGTGTATACCTAGTGTTTGTGGAGGTGAGCCAAGTGTTTCAAATCCCCGGGAAGTAGACTTATGAATGAAGATGAAACACCATGTAAGCGTTACTAACCGAACCTGAATCCTATGCTTGAGGTATAAATGATTTAATCACTGAGTCATCTCTCTATCTCATTTTGTAGAATTATTTTGTGGTGAAACAAAAGGCCTGTCTTATTTTTGAAACACAGTAGATTCTCCAAAATTATTTATCATGTTGTAAATATTAAAGAAGTACTAAAGTAATCTCAAATGAATACAGAAATTGTGACTCCAAATTAAAAATATACAAATCCTAAAATGGCAATTCTATTATTTTCTATTGAAAATATACACAAATTTAAGGCTTTCTTGAGTGCATTCAATAAATAATTGTTTCTTTTTTCTTTAATATTTGGGAGCATTTTCTATGCTCATAGATAGAATCCATAGAAGAATTTCTGAAGTCTTGCATGTATAGACTGGAAAAAGAGTTATTCATTTTAGTATGTCCTATGATTATTAATTTGTTAGCAAAAATATCTAGATAATAACCTGAATTCAGAAAATCCACAACTTCAGGAAAATGAGCTCAGATGGATTATATGGAAAGTATTTTGTATTAACACAGTCATTTGAAAATATTTTGTAAAATACAAATACAAGATAATATGCCACATTTGTTTACACATGTTTTCTATAGAATACTGGAGGCATTAAACCAAAAGAGGAGAGTGCTAATACGAATAATATCATTTGCTGCAGCACTTAGGATCAAGTAATATGTTGTTAGAGAATCCTAATGAGAAACTGATGAACAAGGTGAAGTTTTCAAATGTCTTCATATTATACAGAGACCATATTAGACACATGCCTCCTCTTAAGCATTTCTGTATTGACAATACATACTACCACATTAATAGCCAGAAAGGAATCTTCAAAGAAAAGAAAATAATACTGGTCTCCATTTGTTTTGGTGAGGGTCAATTGGTACATATAGTTATTTATCCCTGTTTACGTTTGTTATTGATGTGTGATTCAAAAGCATTATCTTATGTTTTGCTCTTAGTAATAATCTGTTATCCAAATATAAATAGTCAAACAACCAATACATTTACTTTGTGGAAGTAAGGTTAACAGAGCCTCTATTATCTACAACAGAACATTCAGAAGTGAGTTGGAGTCTTCAGGTTACAATAGACTGATAGGTAGGTGTTCATAGTTTTTTGTAAATGGTTAGCAGCTCAATAATAAAATAATACTAAATACCTAAAATAATACTAAATATCTGAAATTCCCCTTATTTGAAATTAGTCTATTAGAGAAAAAAATTTTCTTACAAATATACTACTAGATTTAAACATAAGTCTAATAAACTTCTATGTGCAAATTTATGCTGTCTTAATTCAGTTCTCTCAGAATTTATAACCAATACATGAATTCCTCCTTTCAGCTCTATATAATTTTGAGTGTGGAAAAATTATGAAACAGTATTGTTTATCTACAAATTGACTGTAACCATTTCTATAATATGCAGTTTAGAAGAGAATTAATCAGTTTATTGATTTTTAAAAATTATTCTATTGTGTCTCAAACAGTTCATAACAATTACTTAATAATTCACAGATAATATATGTAATTATGTAAACTCAAGATAATTTAAAAGTATTTTACATACTGCATTCAATAGGGTCTTCTAAGTAAATAGTTTTAGTTTATTCATGAAATATGCACTTGACTATATTTTACATTTAATTACTCATCAATATATATATAGAAACATCTATTTTGTTTGCCTATTTATATCTCCCTTTTTAAAGTTTGCATTTATGGTTAGCATTTTCATCTTTCTCAAATTAGATTTAAAATTAGCAAACTATTTCCATATGTACAAATTCTTTTCTTACTCGGTTTTATTAGTCGAATAAAATTTCCTCTATATCAGTAGTGATTATTTGTGAGGTTATGCCCAGGTAGTGGGGTATTGTTTTATAAAAGGAATGGCTGAAAAAAAAAGACATGTTAAATAGAAGAGATTAACAACCAATATACTTCTATTAGACTGATGATTAGGTAGTTTTTTATTTCTTAGGAAGATCACACTTCTGCCAAAGAAAAGAGAGCATGAGTACTTTTTGTTATCCATGCACTGCAAGGGTATTCTCAGCCAAAGTTCAATTTTCAACAGCTTTGTCATTACATAGCTCAGTTAGTGGGCAACTAGACCATTAATACACATATCACATTTATTTTTAACATCAAAGATAGCTGTTAAGTTTTGCTTCACTATGTGGAATGACATTTCATGACTTCACATTCATTTAGTCACAGAAACTTAAATCATGCCAACTCTAAAGTTATATGCGTATCTAAAGTAGGAAATAATTTTTCCAGCATTATCTTTTGTAATAGTTTCATCAAACAGATATCAAAAGCCTACAGAGCATTAGCCAGGGACAGGGTGATTAGTTTCTCTCTTTATGGATGGGTAATTAATATAAAAAGGATGGAAAAAATCCTTAATCCCATTACACTTGATCCATCATTTAGCAATGCTTTTGACTCTTCAAGGTAAAATCTGCATCTGAATTTCCCCAAAGCAATCAAGTCGTCAGTTTCACAAAATTATAAAATCCCACAGAAAACTGCACAGCACTGATAGAACAAAAAAAAAAAAGTGAGCTTGCTGACATTCATCTAAGAGAGTCTCATTGAATGAAAATGTTTCAAAGATATCACTTTTTAAATTATCCCTAATAGAATTGACCTAATTTTGCTTTAGTGCATTCAGTCTGAAGATAAATGCAATATCTGTGTAGCAGGTTGGGGTGAGGGTGATCCAAGAAAGCTAGTCAAAATGCTGTAGGATATATTCACAACCCACTGAGGTACTGAGCATATAGAGGAACATAGAGTATGACGAAAGACAGAATTGCCTGTAACTTAGTGAAGACAAGACATTCTGGAGGTGCTCAGGGCACCCTTTCAAAACCCACTAAGTAGTAAGATGGTGACCTTACTGGCCCACAGCTTTAAATGCTATTGATTGTTCTTTCTAACCATAATGCTCCATATTACATAACAGCAAGACATGATTCAGAGCAACTCTTGCACATATAAATGGTGATGGGTTTGAAATATGGAATATACATTTGCAAAGGATAAGATTTAACTTATTTTCTCATGATCCTTCTTACTGTATTAATTCACTATTCCATTACCTCTTTAAAAATGAATTGTGGTGAAATATGCTCAATATAAACGTCCCCAGTTGTAATATTTGCAAGGTTTGCATTAGGAAAATCCTGACCAAACTTAAGGAAGGAAGGGTTTATTTTTACTCACAATTCAATGTATAGTTCACCATGGTGTGGAGATCAATGTGGAAAAGTGCATGATGTAAATGGCAATATTGTATCTATGGTCAGAAAATGAGCAGGTTTTTCTAATTCAATTAACTTAATCAATATTATCTCCAATATGCAAACCCAGAGGCTATGATTCTAGGTATCAATTTATAAATGAGATTAATCATCAGGCCCATAAATTATTTTTTAAGTATCAATTTGTCATGCAACCATTACCCTCATTCGTCTTCAGAACTTCCCCCCTCAGTTTAAAGTCAAATGATGTCCACTGATCACTCCTCATTCTATTTTTCTTTAGCGTCTAGCAATCATCACTATATTTGTCTTCTGTATACAGTTCAATGAGTGATGTGACATGGCAGTGAAAGTGTCATGGTTTCCTTACTTTCTAAAGATGATTCATATGCTATTGTATTTAGATAAAATATTTATGCAGCTACACATTAGGATTCTTTCCATCTTTTTTGTTACCACTAATTATATAGTTACAAATATGGTTGAAATTATTATTTTCATTTATTTTGGACATACGTGTGTGTGTGTGTGTGTGTGTGTGTGTGAATTGCTGGTTCTCACATTAACTGCATATTTAATATTAGCATTTACATAGTGTCCATACCAATTTCTCCACACATTTTAACAATCCTCATTTTTTTCTAATAAACTTAGAAAACATCACAAGATCAGGTAAATAAAGATCAAAGAAAAAGTGAAGCAACTGAGTGTCAGCAGTATTTTCATGTTCATTACCAATGGTGTCACTCCTATGTCTTTATTCGAATGCATGGAAATCATTTCTTAAGAAGTGAGTCAGCAATGAAAAGCACTAAACAGTGACCAACAAATAACACTGACCAGTCTCAGTTTTCTGTATATGCTAGCTAGAAAGCATATGGGAGCGTAAGTAAGGAAGATATTCAGTCAACAAACCTGACAGTTCACTTGTTCCTGTACTCTTCACTCTCTTACAAATCACAAAAGTAGACATCGAATATTTGAAAATCTATTATGGGTAAGAGTGATTAGATTTGTGTGCTTGTAAGAAAAGCAAAGACAATGTGTAGAAGTCAAAGCAGAAGCTAATCCCAGCTCAACCTAAAGGTGAGCTTTCTAATGCTGAGACATACTGCATGGAAAGATAGAGTATTCTGAAAAGAGATGCACTCAGAGATCATTTCAAGGGTATATCCAGCAATGGAAAAGTAGTAGCATCGCCAGTGTTTTCTCTGGCCAGGGGGTTAGTGCAGCTACACATTAGGATGGAAAAAATCCAAATGTGTAGCTGCATAAATATTTTATCTAAGTACAATAGCATGAATCATCTTTAGAAATCTGCATTTCTCTTGCTCTCAGAGCTTTACTGACAATAGTTTGTGATATAAAAAGAAGTTTGCATCCTAAGGGGTTAATGCTCTATGTTAGGATATAAGCAAAATGATGACTAACAGAAACACAAGTAAAGAATGTGGGCATGGATACTATGTTCAAAAGAATCAGGCATTATAGGGATTGAAAAAGAATGAGAACAAAACCTTCCCATCACTACAACCTCAAAAATTGAATTGTATGTATTACTGCAGGGCTCAGTGCCTCATGCTCTTATAATTCAATAGATTTCCTTTAAATAAAATGTAATTGTACTTTTAATACATCTCTTCTGCTTTTTGTTTTGTATGCAAATAACTAAATACCTATGTGCAAAATAAAAGCACAGACACTTATCAAATTATTACTTACATGGCAAAACTCAAGATCTTAATAATGCCAAAGACACATTGAAGTTGGTCAAGATTAAATTTAAGAGTATTTAACAGAAATATTGAATTAGAATAGTAATGCTTAAACTAGAAAAGAGATGGTAGTACATATATCATTTTGTTTTATAAACAAGTTAATAGTTTTAGAATTTTCAGTCACATGAAAATATATTTATTTTGAAATACCAAAGGAATCTAATGCAGCAAATTAGAGAGATGCTGACACATCATTGTTTAGTGCAGCACTGAGCGTAGAATCCAGGTTATATAATAACATAGGATGACTGCCAAAAAGTGAAGGAAGGAAATGTGGAATATTGTATGACAGGATTTTATTTGCCCATGATTAATGAACATATATAATGATCATTTAGTTTGTAATCGATGTGCAATACTTAAGAAAGTAATTCCAGGATACCACCTTTCTTCACTTCACAGATGAGTACCACTCTCCTTGCAGAGCTTACACTAATCGTCTTTATAATACTCATTTTTACTTTGTCTCCTCCATTCAGAGTCTTTCTGCTGAGTAAATTTTAAAATGCAATGATCTTCCTTGGAATATTGCTCAGTAGTAGAAAACATACTTCGAATTCATGATTCTATAGAGTCATTCTTCATTACCCAAAAGGAAAAGCAATGCATTTTATTTGAATAATTATTTAGTGACACCTTGTTCAGATGCTTCACTTCTAAAGGGAGATTATTCAATTTTGTTGCTTTTGTATCTTTCAGATTCTTCCTATATTAATTTTCTGGCAATGATTAAATGTATATCTTTAACTGAAATTACTCTGCTTTTATAATAAAGAAATAGAAGTGATAACTATTATATACACAGGCAAAAGTTTAAGCTGGTTATTATCCATGGGTTCCAAAATAGGAACTGGGACTCACTAGGACTGCAATCTGGCAATCTCATAATTAGAGAATATTCATCCTAAGGTAACCTAATTCTTTTTGACAGTAGGCAAAGCTCTGCAATTGCATTGCAAAAATAAAAACTTAATGTGACAACAACACGAGATTAATGTATTGTACTAACATATTTAATTCTTGCTTTTATATAGATTTCCCCAAATTGTATTAGACTGTAAAAGGTAAATAGTATAGTTTTAAAATAGGTATTTATCGTTAATTTTCTTAATTATATCCTCTCTTTGGCATGTTGTTGCTTGTACCCATCCACGGGACCCTTCAGGCGCGGAGCCAGGACACAGACTCCAGGAGTCAGGTGAGTGGCAAAAGGTAGCCTTGATTTATTACAGGGGGGAAGCCTATTATACCCTCCACCGGGCCCAGCGTCCCATTGGCTGCCAGACTGCAGCTGCTGTTCCCCGGGCCTGTCCGGGTAGTTCTGTCTCTGTGTATGTCCACGTGGGTCTCAGGCCTTGTTTTGTCCAGTGGCAGGTCCAGTTTTCTCCTACAGCATATGAACTCAGACAAATTATAAGGACATAGGGACGGAGAAGTAAAATATCTGAGCAAATAGTATTTGTTTGTAGTTGCTGTTGATGAGGCTACATTGGACCACAAGTTTCTGTGTTGTTTTGTGTTGTTTTCTTTGAAGCATATGCTTGATGATTGAGCACAATGTCCATATTTGTGATTTAAATCATTTTGCACATACAAATTTGTTGTAATTTGTAAAATTGTCACTTTATTTATTCATTGAACATTTCATATATGTATTCCTACTTTACAAGTCCCTTCCTAATTAACTTATCCTACCATCCTCACTCCCCCTCCCTCCATCTCTCTCTCTCTCTCTTTCTCTCTCTGTCTCTCTTTGTGTGTCTGTGTGCTCACATGTGCATGTGTGTGTGTGAGTGTGTGTGTGTGTTTGTATGTGTAACTTGGAGAATTAAATTAGAGTTGCTTGCATGAGAAATGGGGTTACGTACCAGAGTTTGGGCAACTTACCCGTAGCCACACTACTGAACACTATGCTTCTTCCTCCCAGGTAAACAAGAATAAGCCTCTAATACCAGTCCTTGAAAGTGGAGACAGGAGGACTGCCATGAGTTTGAGTCCACTCTTGCCTACATAATAAATTACAGGCCAGCAGGTCTCAAAAATTAAAAAAATAAACTATATATATTATAAATGTATATAACTATACACACATATTTAATAAAATATTTCCATATTTATATTAAATATACTACTTAATTTTATAGAATAAGTAAACATATTAATGATACTGTATACAAATTTATGAAAAAATAGAGAAATGATTTATTTAAGTTCACACCTGCATTTATGTGTGAAAAATATGCAATTCTTTGAGTCCTATCAATAAAATGAGTGTTTCATGCTTGTTTCCTTTTGGGGAAAGTCATTTAAGGGGAGTGTGTAGTTATGAAGATATAGGAGCAGGAGAAATGGCTCAGTTAAGACCACAAAGCTTACTATATTTCAGATGTAGCTGGTTTACTGTTTACCCTACTATAGAAACTGTTCACATAAAAATATTGCTATCATGTCTTTCTGTAGAGTGAAGAAATGTATCCAAAAATAAATTTGACTTGACCAACAAATTTGATGGAATAATGACCTGTGTAAGTTCATATTTTTAATTTGTTTCTGTCAAATATTATCAATATGAAATAATTTTTAAAAATATTTTATATCCCTAACTTGTTATCTCTTTTTACTGATCCACTATTCTCTCACACAGTTCAGAACTAAATATTGATAGCCTACAGAAATTAAATGAACATAACTTCCAGGAATTTGATACTTGGGAAAATGATGATGTTTTTTTTCTTTAAATAACATATATACATAAGTATATATACATCTATGTACACAGCCATATATAAATGTATATTGATTTCCACCTTATGGGGTAATGGGTTTGGAAATGGCTTCATGAGACAAAATGATTTTCTCTGAATGATCACCTGGGCCAGCTTCAGCCAACATAAGGTAGATTGAACACACAAAGCCTAAAAACGCAACACTGCATGAAAATGTCATGAATAATTTTTACAGAAATGTTAAAACAGATGTTACCCATCTTTCATCATATTCATTGAAAACATTACAATGCTTTACCCAGGAGACATTTAATTTTCTGCAGCACAACTTACTTTAAAAAGTTCCAGGGTGAATTGATTTCAAATGTACTTCTAGGTAAATAATTTGAACCATAATTGGAGTTTTTGGATAGATGCCAATTTGAGGGGAGGCAAGCTGAAAAAAATTGTCATTTTAATTTTGAGATAGTTGATCTCCCACTATTTCTGACATTATTTCTGACAGTAGCTTTTTTTCCTATTTATTTTCTATTGAGGATTCTTAATTTGC
Organism: Cricetomys ansorgei; assembly: GCA_026225945.1. Classification (NCBI taxonomy): domain Eukaryota; kingdom Metazoa; phylum Chordata; class Mammalia; order Rodentia; family Nesomyidae; genus Cricetomys; species Cricetomys ansorgei. The sequence continues at coordinate 12,902,756 of JAMJFZ010000199.1, forward strand.
AACAATAACACACTATCAGCAGGGAAAAAAAATCATTCGAATTATCCACAGCAAGAAAGTTATTTTCCAAAAATTCAGTAAACAGGTAATTCTGTCACAAAAGTTTCACTATACACAGTACTATAATCTTGCTCAGATTTCCTAAATGCACTTGGAATTATTGGACATTTCTAATAATCTTATTTAAAAATTTTTGATGTTCCTTTTTAGAAAAATAAAAATATTGAAATATTTTGTTTCCCACAAGGAAATTATACTTTATTATTTTTATGAAAACTGGAAAAAAGATGCTAGAATTTTACTATATATTTAAGAACATGTATATATGCATATATATATATTTGCATACATAAAATTACTGGAATGATTATTTATTTAACTCATGAGGAAGAGTAAACTAAGGTGATCTCAAAACAGTCATATGAGGAGTAAACGTAAATGAACAGGCCCATGGCTAAAGAAACAAAAGTTAAGTGAAACAAATATTTACTAAAAGTTGACACATAACCGTACTTTCTTTGATTTTCTAATTTATATCATCGGGCTGCTTTATTTTAAGCGAATTAGAGTGAAATTTTTCATTCTAAATTTCTATTACAAAGAGAAATACAAGAAAACTATGAATGTGATTATTTTTATGAAAGGAATTCCAAGCTTCATTGAAGATGAATCTGAGATGCATGGATAATTAAACCAGAATCTATATTTATATGGATATGGATATATGAGAAAGTACAAAAAAATTTAGCTGTGGCAGTTTTAGATTTAAATTAAATTTAGATTTAAATTAAAATTTAGATGCAAATTTTAGATTATATTTTAGGCAAAAGGAAATGCTTGAGTAAATACAAATTCAATCATATATATGACTGTATAATGATTTATATGAAAACTGGATTCTGTATTGTCTGAAATATATTTTCCAAATATTGTATAAAGAAAAATAGGAAAAAAGTTATCATTAATATAAAATTATTATTTTGAAAGCCATAAAATGTATAGCATTAAAGAGAAAATCATCTTATAATTATTGTAGTTAACTCCCAGACTTTACATCACAATAGAAAATGATTTGATTGGCATAGTTTTTGTTTTTCATGCAGAAGGATCCAAGATGTAAGAAATCCAAACTTTTGGTTTTTTTATGTTTTTTTGGGGGGGGAATGTACGATTTATATAAGATCTTGGATGTAGCTTTATATAGGTAAAATGTTATGGGAGTGTATGGATAACGAATAATTTGAAAGTGGATTGGATATTGTAATGAACTTTAAGTAATGAACTTTTAAGTAATGAACTTCTTCCTTGCTAATAGATTTTATATTCAATTATTTATGCTCCTTTTATAGTAAGAAATGATAATTACTTTAAAAGAAAACTATCGTATACTATTAGGTACAAATTAAAATGTAGAGATGATTTAATGAAATTGGGCAAAGGTATGGGGCAACATACACAGTAAGATCCATTTGAGTCTGCATGAATTCCAGGGCATGAATTCCAGTTCTACCTCTTTTCGAGTTAGGCAGTAAAGCCTATCACTCCATTAAAAAGTGGCTACAAACCTCAATTGAGTGATATTTATACTTTAAATCTACCTCAGTTGTTTGTACATATTGTTTATTATAAACATAATATTCTCAATTTATAAAATGAATGATCTATGTATGATTAATGTTTTCATGATTTCTATACATAATATTGAATTAAATTTTCTATTAAGGAACAATAATTACCACAATAATTATTTTTGTTTAAACCAAATAAAATATATCTCAATTTTTAAAAGTAATATAATACAATAAAGAACTTCCACATAGGAGCTAATTGTTTTAAAATAATATTTAAACATTGATGTAGACATCAGCAAATACTAAAAAGGGATTCTTGCCTTGTTAAGATTTATAAATTCCTGAAATTTAGGATTTGTAATATTAATTTAAACCATCTACAAACCAATATTAAATGTAAATCATCTACTGCTCTTTTGCTTAACATAGACATAAATTCTTCCTTAGCCATGCTGTATCAAAAATAATTGATTCCATGAAAATATGCATTTGACTACTTATGAATCTTCATTAGTCTCATTGTTTATTTAATGATACTGGGCAAAATAAATTCAATATTTTACATCACAATCTAGACTTTTAGATATTATTCTGACTCATTTTATATTATCTTTTAATTAATACTTAATATTTCAATGAATAAGATAGCATTTTTTAAAAAGCTAAAATTGTAGAATAAATGTTAGTTGTGTTGAGGAATTAGATACATTTCCAGACCAGCATCTTTCATTTATATCATGTTCTTATGTAATTTGTCAAAGACAAAGGCAGACTCAATATGAAAGAGCTAAACTCTATGTCCTTATAATGCAAATTATAGTTTCTGTTTTATTAATGATACTATGATCTTGGACTCTTTTTAAAAACCACTTGCTTTAAATAATTTACCTTGGTTTATTTGAGTCCATAATATAAGGAACTAGAATCAAAAATATTAAATTTATACAAAGTCACTAGATAAGATGAACTCTATCAAACTGACTTTTTTTTAATTTCACAGTACAACTCTGGTATTATGTCTAATATTCCAACATGTCCCAAGATAGCATACATAAGTCCACTGAATATATTACATGTATAGAACAATAATTACTAGTCAGATATCAATTTTTATAGGAGGTAAACACAGTATCATTTCATTTTTTTAGATAAAATATTCGGAATGACATTTGGTCATTTTATAGACTTGTTTCAATATTTTCTTTAAACAATAAGGAACTTTTATCTATATCTTCAGGGATTTTTTTATCAAAGACTCATCACATTTATGCCTTCCCTAAGACATATTAAAACCAATGGATCTTTAAATATTTAGAACTTTTTCATTTTTACTATTAGAAATCTGTCACTAAGAAGAAATGCATATTAAAATTGGATACCCCTAAGCACACATTACATCAGTATGAAAAAGCATTTATTTCCCTCTTGCAAATTTATTAAGTGAAGCCTAAAGCAGAATAGCATTAAGAGTAATTTCTAAAATAATTTAAGACCTACTTCTTAAGTTCATTCTTAAATTCTTTAATTCTATAGCTCATTAAGGAGTATTTCTCCATAAAAATGTGAATATAGTTAGCATTTTTATAGGATAAAGTTTTATGTTGTTTTGCTTGTTTGTTTATATTTTGAACAAGGTCTTGTGTAGACCTGGCTGCCTGCCACATCATTGTAGAGAAAACTCTCCTCAAATATGCGAAGGCCTATTTCCTCTGACTTTAGAGCATCAAAATCTCCTGTTGAAAACATACCAAATGTAGAATGAATATCATTTTATTTAAGAGGTGAAATAATTCAGCATCTATAGTTTTCATGCTTTCCATAAAGCACACAATATGAGTGCGTATATAATATATGAACTCAGATTATATACTCTAGCAATTAACTTATGGAATTGAAACCTAGTTGTGTAGTTCCCATTAAATATATTTAATACAAAAACATAAATCCCTTCATATTCTGGGTATCTTTCAATTATATATCAACTATCTCATATATCTCATGTTGACAGTTTCAAGTTTTGGGGTACTTGCAATATGTCACATCACAAATGGTAGCTTATGTAGTATGTATTAATTAACTCTTATGCATGAATATGCATACATACATGTATCTATGTGAATATATTTTAACTGTGAAGGTGTATATTGACTACTTCTATGTACTCCGATGTAAAATATTCTGTAGAGAAAGTCTCACATGTTCCTATGAAGCTTAAAAGTCAGATTTAAATTTAAAAATGGAAATTAATATGCTATATTGAATTTACCAATTAAGAAAAAATAATTCTACACAAGATCACCTTGTTTAAACATGTGCAATACAAATGTCCCATATGAGTAAATCTTAATTTGTCTGTTCATGGGTGACACATTCTCATACTGAATGAAGTAAAGCATTTGTAGGAATTTTCCTGCACAAATCAAGACATGCCTGATTGCAGTCTGAGCAAGTCTCCAGAGACATGTCCCTAAAACATTCTTTGTTGAAAATGGAGAAGATTTAAATAACACAATTCAAGAAAATACAAGCTTTCTTCTAGTGAAGTGGGTCTTAGATACAAATGCTTGGCACATGTTTATGAGTAATAGCTAGAATTTACACTAATCTCACAGAACAGAAGCTTAACTGTGTACACCTTAGTGTCTCTGTTATCCCTTTTATACTAAAGCAATTTATTCTTTTACAATTGCAACTTGGTACTGTCTGAAATGACACTTCCTTAAGTTATTTAAAAAGGGCTCTGTCAAAGAATATCAAAAATATTTTATTACATTTGTTGGTATCTCCCATTTTAAGTGAGTTTGCCTTCATATGGCAACATACAAGACAGCATATGGAAGCTGTTATATTGACACAAGAAAAGAAAACAAAGAAGTCCAAGTATAAAACAACCCTCTGATCATTCATTACACATTAGTACTGTCTTAATGTAAAATGATAGAGTTATAGGCCTTAATTTTAAACACTGACAACATCATAAAAGTCTACAGAGCAAATAGAAATACCTAGGTTATTATATCTAATATATATATATATATATGTATATATATATATATATATATATGCCATACACAGGCCATATATATGCCTTATTATGGCATATTATCATCTGCCATGTATCTATTTTCCTATATCTCTCATCTATCTATATATCTACCATCTATCTACCTATATATAAACTGCTCATCTGTCAATTAAATTATAAACTACTATACATATCATCTAATTACTTATCTATGTATCATTAACATAACATCTCAATATGTACCATCTATGCAGCCATTTATGACCTGTTAAGCTATCATCTACCTAAACTTTCTATCTTCTATTACATTTCTACCTTGTATAAATATATCAATGATTTCTCTGTCATTTCTCTATCACTTATACATCAGAATATGTGATAGCATTCATTAATTATGAATTTATTAATCTATCACCTATGAAACAAATTTTGACATGAATGTAGACTAGACTGTAAGAATGCCTTATAGCAGAATGTATTATAGAACCTAGCCTATTAAATGTGAAGTCTGTAGTACCTAAAACATATTTAATTCATATAATGAACTCAGTGCTATGTTTTACTCAACATTCTTAGTCATTACACTTTCCTACCTGTGCCAATACCCTTACTCACTAATGGGCCCTTTGTCATCTCTTTTAGGGAAAAAAATGAATGTAATTCTCTATCTTCTGAATGATTTATTTATTATTATACAGTAAGTACTAAATTGCTGGCTGCAGGTTCTATGCAGATTAACTGGGTTTTCAATGTCATTTTATCTGTAAGATCTACAACTGAAAATATCTGGGATATAATAGAATAATAGTGTGACCTTGAAACAGAGGAGCAAACGTCTGGTCTCCTCAGATGGGATGATGAACAACAACTTCCACATATATACACACTAAATCTACCAATATATTTCTTAAAATAAACTACTCAATAACTTTGACACTTATAAAGCAAATATTCAAACCCTGAATAGTCATACATTTATTTTTGAACACTCAAATGATAAATTCTGTGACAAAATACTTTCTGGTTCGCTTACAGTGATAAATAGTGAAAAATAGAGCACATTGTTTTTAAAACAAATGCAATGTTGCATCTATCTTGTATTTAACAAACCTAAGATTTTTAAAAAATGGTTTTATCATGATGCACATCTATCAAGTGAGTTTTACAAGCTCACTTTGTTTTAGTCTCCAGAAATATACAACTAGGTAATAATTTAGATAGCATGTCAAAGATATGGTACAGATTATTCAATCATTTTTTTATTGACACTCTGAAACTTAAGTAATTTTTATTTTCTCCATGTCCCTAATACGAAGCTCCTGCAATTATAAAATTCCTTAGCTAATTATACAATCCCTCAGAGTCTTAGTCCTACATGAAAAGACTAATTATTACATAAATGTCAATTCAATAAAATTTAATTTATTAGAATTATGTAAGCTTAGACAGAATAGCAAATGCGTATGTTTTAAGTTTATTTGATATTTCATGAAATATAATATTTTGTATAGATATACAATTTAAGCATAGAATTGGAGTAATTGACATATCTCCAAATATATATAATTTTCTTGAGGATAGGTTCTTCAAGATTGTCATTTCTAGCTATTTTGAACTGAATAGTACTGTAAGCTATGTTGAAATTCTCCAGTAATTTTCAAATGTACAATACTGTCCCTCTATTCTGTAATAAAACACAAACTCTGTGTTCTCCCTTCATAATTATAGAATGCTAATCACTCACCAACTCACCCACATCTTATTTCCTTCCAATCCTTCACAAACAGTACTTTTATCTCAACATTTATGAGACCAACATTTTAATACTTCAAATTTTTAAAATATTAATATTTTAAGTGAGCCAATTACCTTAAGTTATATCAGAAAAAATAAATAAGAGACAGTTTGCCCAAGTGTCAGACAAGACATTCAACTTTTTGTTTATGCTGGATTGATTTAAAGATTTGGACTATTGAGAGTGAAATAATTGTAATTTGTGTATGGAAAAGACGCAGGTTTTAGGGCGAATGCAGTAGTTTTATAGTCTAGATAGTTCTTCTGAGCTCCAATTGGACTTTCTTCTTCATATTGTGCTAATGAGGTTCCTAATTAAGAAACCTAATGTGACTGTGACATTCATGAACACATTGAATCCTGTGTTCAATTGTGTCAGTTAGATTATGAGGCTATAACTCCTATGTTAATTCTAGTGGCTTATCAAGGAGGAGAAATACCACGTAAAATCAGAATGGCACATATGCTTAGTTAAGTCTTAATGTGTTTAGTAAAGAAGGATCTTTTCCAGATCCTGAGCTCTGTTGACTTCTAGGTGCTAAAAGTATAACCGAAGTCTTGCCTTCATCTTCAGATACTCAGTTATGGTAATGAGAAACTACTGGGCGGTATAACAAATGGAATGTGAGCACATAGAGGAGGATACAATATAAAATGCTCATATACTGTAACAAAGTACAGAAAGAATGCATGCTTAGAGGTACAAGATGACATACTTCACATAAATTCAGCTTATTAAAAGGAGATTGTGTTTGAGGTCAGCTTTTTGTAGAGACAAGGCTATATTTCAAAAAAACTAACAGAAGACAAAGACAGTAGAAAGAAATTATAAGAGAGTCATTATGGTGGAGAATTTTTAACATGAATCTCGAGTTAACCTTTGGTTTCTCCCTCAATGTATTGAGATAGGGCATCATGTGTAGCAATGTGATATAATTTTCATATTTCTCAATAAAAATGTATTTGACTTATACATTCATTGAAATAATGAAGGACTCTTAAATAAAGCTCTTTAAGTTTTCATCAGTGATAAGATGAGACATAAGAAAAAGAGAAACACTTGAAGAAAGATGTTCAGTTATGGCAAGTGAAAACAGGAATGGAAAATAAAAGCCCATGAGGACCAAAATGGACTCTTTGTCACATAATTCATAGACAACCAAGATGGAGAGAGCAATGTGTGAGTACATCAAACTCAATAAACACGCTTGAGATTTTTTTTCAATAACTGAGAAGTCTCTGTAGTACTACAAGAACCAGAATCAACATCAATTTTATGTAAAAGTAGAGGCTACTGTAGAATATAATATACTCATTTGCTCTTTGGTACATTCCTATTTGACAGTACACCATTATTCTGCTCATGGCAGTTAGAAGCACAGTCCAAATGGAAAACTCAGTAAACCAAGGAAAACACTGTCTTTTCACATATGTGAGTGGGCATTCCTAAATTAGCTTCTATAAAGATCCTTTGCAATTTGATTGACGTGCTATAGTAGAATGAATTTCAGCAAACAACCCGATTTGAAAATTGAGCTTGGGAAATTAAGAAGGGCAATTTCTCTTGTCCCACCCGTATGGCTTTATAACTTAATAAGAGCAATGTTTGATTTTCAAATGGAAAATCACTGCCTACTCATGAAAACTACTATGTGAATTTAAATGATTATTTTATTGCTAACACCTACATTTTTAATGTTTTTAAAAGTACAGTTGTTTCTTTGTGAATTTGGCAGTGGTTTTTGTATACCATCTGTCTGCAGGCAGGTAGCCCATATATTCGCTCCTTCCTCCCTTGCATGCCCTTTATTCTTTGGAAAGGCCCCTTATGAAAACCCCTTTAGTGCTCCAGGGTCACTACTTACTACAGTAAATACAGACAAAAAGGTCCTGTCATCCTATAAAACCTTTCAGTTTCTGAAAGCTAAAATTTAATTCCCTGTGCAAATTCAAATATAACTCAAGAATAGAGCAGCTTCTCTGTGTAGTTGATAGGATTATGACAAAAGGGTAGAAGAATTGACTTTCAACTGAAGTGAGAAATTAAGTTAACCTTAACCTTCACTCGGATATACATGCCGGTGTACCAGAAAAGACCATGTTAGTTTCTTTCTAGTTATCAGAAAATTCAACCGACCAATATCAATTGTTAAGACATTGAAAGCAAAAGAGAAAAACCGTGTGTGATTGAGAGAATTGTGACTGTTTGATAAAGTACACTCAAGAGTTGATTTGCTATTTGATATACTGAGACTATCATTAAAAAATAACAAGATATAGGTCATTTTAATAAGGAGGACAGAAGGAATTTTATAAAAGAAAATGCTCTATAAAGCCATAGCTTCTTTCATCTGCGTTACTTTTAAAAGTAATATTAAATACTATATCATCTGGAATGTGAACATTTATTTTCATTAGAAAAGTTTACCAGATGAGCCAAGATAGTTAACTGAAGGAAAGCTGCAAGGGACATTTTTGAGGCATCACTGATCTAAAAAGAAGAGGAGGTCTGCAGGAACACAATACCTTCCCTCTAGCCCCAGACACACAACAAAATGTAGAGTAATAGTGGATATGTAGCCCAGGCTTTTGATATAATAAGCAAGACACATCAGAATGGTGATCTTTATTCAGTAAGGATATTCCCTGGAAAATAGCATGGCTTTATTTGCTATAGTGATTAGACTTTATTCTGTCTGCAAAGGTGTTACACTGGTCACCTGATCAGATTTTAGGTCCCATAAGGAGCTCACACAAATGCATGAGAACCATGTGCAGCTGAGTGGGATAAGGAAAACTACACATACAAGGAACCCAAGACAAGTAGCTGTGAATAGGTAAAAGAACTTTTAATTTTAGCATGTATATACTATTATTCAAAATCACAATTTTATGTATTTTTAACATTAGGCACATGGTCCACAATTAAGATGTATATTTGCTACCTGGAGAATAATATGAATATCCAAAATATGCATAACATTTCTAAAGTTGGAAATTTTTTAATTAGGTACTTAAAATTCTGTTTATTCATCATTTTCTTTAATTGTGAGATAAGTAGAGATCTACTTGCTATCTCAGGAAGTTGAAGGGAAATTGTCTGGTTACTGGTTTGCAGCATGAAAATCTCTGATCCTCTACTGTTTTTGACATTTGAATTTGCAGAGGGATCAGCTGACTGTATACTTTAGAGAATCAGCCTATGTTGACATCATTTGCTAATACTTTTGAGAATTTGACTTGTCTGTTTACATGTGGTGATAGTCATTAAATGACATTGCTAAATGAGGTAGGGTGGTTGATGTATCTAGTAATAAAGTTGTAAGGAATACAACATCTGTTGTATAGGTGGATAATTTCTAGATCCTATCATAATTTAAGTAACAGCCATTTGGTGTATTTGTATGTCCCTAAATACATTTCTTATTCAAATCAATAGCAGAAATATTCTGCCACTGTATATATGTAACCTAATTTATACTTCATGATTAACATAAGCCATACTAATAAGATTATTTTTAAATTTTAATTATTCGGACACTCACTACATATCTCCTTAAATTAAATTCTTATTATTTAATAATCTGAACAAATTTAAAGAAATACAGATACTGAAGCTACATATATGTTTACTTTAACAATTCTATACTGCTTTCTCATTTTGGTGAATACTTGGAATAGTTCAAAATTACATAATAAAATCTTCTTTCATATTTTTAATCTGAACAATTAGGGAATAGATGCAGGAGTATAAGAGGTAGAGGTCAGCCTGAGCATCATAATGAGGAGGAAAGGGAAATTGTCAAAAGATGAGAATGCCAACAAACACAAAGAAAGGTCATTAAATTAAAGAGAATATCAACATAATATTCAGAATTGCTACACACTCTTAATAATATTTAGAATCTGGTAATATTCCAGAGGTATTCCTGCATAGCTTTTGATTATCAGAAGAGATTACTTTAAAGATACCACATTATAGGTTTTCTATTATGAACCCCGGTTCTTGCCTTCACTACTACACATATTTATCACATTCTGAGAAGTCTTCTCGCCCCCTAATGAAATTTATTGCTGCTTCTACACAAAGCATTTCATTTGGCTCTAATGCATGTTCTCTTTCTTCCCAACATACCATCATATTCAAACTCAATTCCTTTTTATTAAAAGTCTTCCTTTTCTTTTATGATATAGAAAAAGTAACAACCCACAAATTGAAACCTTGTGAATATAAATTATGGTGAAAGAAAACAAACTTGTTTTCCATCCTCCATAAAATAGTGTATTGAATGCAGTATTTGTATTTTTGTGTGTCCATCAGACAGAAAAAAATCCCACACAAGCTATTGTTAAATTTTTATATTCTCTGCAAAAGGGATATTTTGAACCTTTACAGTGTCACTTGGTTTAATTTAGATATTTTTCTTAAAATCCAGTGAAATATGTGTAATCAATATCTGTGATACTATAGTAATTTACATATGTATCAATAAATAATCATTTTATGACTAATATTTAACATTAGTAATCCTTGAAATAACTTTAAAATATTAATTATCATAGTATCTTGATAAAAAACAAAAAGAAGCTTATATATATATAAATATATAAATATATATTATTCTTAAATATAATTAGTACTCTCTTTGCTTTCTTTGCCTTTGGGGGAAAAATACCTCATGAAATTCATAGAAACATGCTTCATCAGTGATCCATCAACAAGAGTCATCATAAAAATGGGCTCATATTTACCTCAACATAAAGCATAGAGACATTACAATTACCAATAGTATTAGAAAAGTTCAAAGCAAACCCTCTCTGGTAATTTAAGAATATGAACTCATGGATTTCAAGTCCACTGTTAACACAGTACATGGCAGACATAGTTCAAAAGGTTTCTATCCTTAACTCAGAAATATTTAAAGGTATATGAACATTAATCTCATTTGCCAGATTAGGCAAATGAGACACAGGCTTTAAATTTCTTAAATAAAGTCTCATCTCTAAAGAAACGAAGTTAGAATTCAAACAAGAATTTTTTTCTGAGTACTGAATATTTGATATTTGGCCCAAAAAATTTTCTTTTCTTTAATCTTTGTCCAGATTTCTTCACAAAGTGTAGAGCATGCTCATTCAAAGAACAATTTAAAGATTACTGTAAACTAGATTTATCAGGGGCACATATTACAGCAAAGCCATTAGAAAACACTGAGAATGAGGGCAAGGTGCTAGAGCAAGGGGTGAAAGTGGGCTGGGGGTGGTGATGAGGGAAGATGAGGGAAGGAGGGAGGGTCACAAATCAATTTATATTACATCATTCCACTAGTTTGCTCTTGTCTACATTGTTGGAGAAATAAAAAAGAAACTAGCTCAGCAGAATCAGGACACACACAGAGGGTGGCGGTGAGAACAGCATCAGGTAGAACACTCCAGATTACACAACAACCTCAATTTTCCATCAAGGTTCTAGTTACTTTTGTTGTTTGCTTGTTTTTTGACATCAGTTATGGAATAGCCTTTAATGACTTATATGTTACCAGAAACATGAGTTACACTATTAGAGATTAAATGTAAGGTGCCATCAGAAGAAGTAAGACTGATTATAAGTTAGGGAAATACTTCATTGGAACAGAAATACTCAAAGCAACTTTTAGATCATGGAGTATGTATTTAAAGGTGAGTTTGGACTGTTCTTAGAACAATTAATAGATTAGAGTTTGTTTTTTTTAATATAAAAAAGTGTGTCAGATGCCAAGCAATTGAAAAATAATTCAGTGCCTTTTTGTAATTAGAAAGGAATATCACTGAATATATTCTCTCAAAAATGTTGTATAATAAAGGCTATAACTAACATCGCTGCTTAGTGTTTAACTCACTTAGCTCTTGCCCTTTTTTCTTTATCGTTAGGCAGGTGCATTAACCCCCAGTTGTAAATAAAACATATATTTCATTTTCTTTGTCTCCTGAGAGAATTTTCAAATATGTATTTCAATACATTGTCAAATGGGATATAGTGTTAGTTAGAAAAATACTTCTAAGGACCAAAAGCACAAGTTTTGCCTTTGCACCTCAGTGAATACCACTCAACTGGTAGGCAACCTATTCATTGATGTTGCTGTCCTGAAATATAGTAATGATGAGGGACAGCACAGCAAGTCTCTCTTCTAGCTAATGTGTTTGAAATTAACATATTGACTCTGCCGTGCCCTATTCATTTTCCATGAAGAGATTTGGTTAAAAGGTGCATAGCTTGTGATTCTCCATTTTTCAGGGATGAAAAGTAGATCATTACCTAAATTTGATGTAATTTATCCTCACTTTACATTATTGGGAATAATTAGTACATTTTCTTCTTCAAAATAGCTGTAAGTCTATAAGCATTTTAACTATTTCAATTAAATAATAATGAAAAGTATTTATGCTAATTATGTACACACTGCAAACAATAGGGTACTGCAGGTTTATTCATGCACATTTATAGTGTTGAAAGACTGTGCCAAGACCAAATCATTTTGGATATATTCCATTGTTCATTTTGGACATATTCCATTGTTCATTCATATTTTAACATCACTCAACTTAAAGCATGCTTGGTACAGTCATCTGGGCACTTCAAATCTTATGTATTCAAATCAGTGGTGCATAAAAAATTTTACTGTCTCATGGTAAGGGCATTTGTGTAGCTAATGCCACAGTCTTAAAAGTAAGATAAAGTTCATTCTGAATTAGAGGTGATGAAGGATATTTGTCAAAAAACAAAAACAAAACAAGCAATGAAAAAGCAATTCTTTTGTCACTAGGTGGAACTGTGTGACTATCTGATTTTCTTTACCCAAAAGCATAATAAAAAAGTAGAGTAACAAGGATAGTAACATGAGTTGCATGGTACTTTGACTTTAGGGACCTTGCCTGTTTTACAAGCACTGCCACTCTCTTTGCTCTAGGTGGGGAAGTTTATGGGAGGTTTTCAAGAACCTACCAAATGACTTCCAAACACTTTTGGACAGGGACTCATAAGGAGTAAATTCAGCAAGATTGGGCTTTAAACATTAGGATGTTTAAAATGCTAATGGTTTAATGACAGCAAGTAGCTTAATGATGAAATACAAGAAGAAGGTGACAATGGGAATAAAGAAAAAGATGCCCTGAGTTGTAAAAATGTGCTAATTTACTAAGAAAAGTACACATCATAAACTATTCCATGTAATTGTGGGTCTATGACAAATTCTTAGGCTTTTCAATTAATTGGCTTGCAACCATATTTCTACAGAGGATATTTTTTACAATATTTACAAGTTGATTACTGATTTTATTGAAATATGTGGATTAAAATCATGATTATATTTGAAATAGGATATGTAATAAAGTTTAATGTAAAAATAAATACACAATTAAGACATTGTGGTGAAAGTGTATCTGTGATTTTAAGAAAACATTTTTTTGTCACAAGTAGTATCTAGAAAATGACTCACATTGTTGCTCCTCCCTAGCTACTGACAGAACAAATGATTTTTAATGCTTCTTATATGCTGTACCACATACAAAGCAATTTACATGTGTTAAATAATTAATTCCAGACAGCAGTGTTCCATCTGGAGTGAACTGGTGTTATCCTGATATAGTATATTAAGAAATAGAGTTTAATCCAATTTTTATGTACTTTTCCCTGAGTTATACAGGAAGTGGCTAACAGAATTGAAATAAATGTTTTGCAATCTTTACACACATGTGTATGTATGTGAAGAGTTCATATGTGAATGTATACAGAGGAACATTTCATCTTTCAATCCAGTAGCATGACTGCTCTAGCAAAGGATCATATTGAAGGGCTTGCCTAATAACAAGGAATGGAATCACATCGAAGGACCTGTATGAAGTTATCATATTTAGAGGCTCCTGTCATCCAAATGGAATTCAGGAAGAATGTTAGTCAAACTAATCCTGTCCTCTGTGCTAATGCTAGGTGAAAGGGATTTCTGTGGTTAAGGCAATGTAGCACATACCTTTATTCCTGTACACATCTTTAATCCCAACTCAGAAGGCAATAGTAGTACACTCCTTTAATCCCACCTCTAAGGATTAAAAGGATGCTCTCAGTTCTCAAGAGTGGGAGTTAGTTCAGAGAACAGCAGAGTTCAGAGAGACAAGAAGACAGACCTCAGAGAGTAGAAGTAAAGTTGAGAGTAGACAGGGTAGAAGGAGAGCATGGAAGCAGAGTGGAAATCTAGAAGAGCAGAGCCAGTCCAGAATAAGCATAGAGAAAGCAGAGAGTCAGAAGCAGACTGTTTACAATTTACAGTTCAATGTTCAAAATACAGTTTAGAGTGATAAGAAGCAGTTCAGAAGACAGCTATTCAGAGTGATATCAGTCAGTAGGAGGTCTTGGAGGCCGAAGTATTCTGGTTTGCAGATCTGATTGTATAGAGGCTGAAGTCTCTAGGTCTAGTTAGATTGAACAGAGGATGAAATCCTCTAAGATCCGAAATAGAATTACCTAAGAATTAACTGTACTCGGCCATGAACCCACAAAAATGATAAAGTAAAATAAATGCATACATCTACATCTACAAGTGTAGCCTATATGAACCCTAGACTACATATGGCTTTCACAGGGCAACCATGGGTGTTGGCTTCATCTTCCTCCTTGCTTGAAAGAGCGTTTCTTGCATTGCTGCTGTATATGCCAAACTCGTTAGCCCATGTACCTCTCTTCTTACCATAGGAGCATTTGGCTTACTGCTGTGTGCTAGTAAGCCATGGCTTTGTGTGTGTTTGGGGAAATAAAACCCTGGTACTAACTCTTGCACAGGGAACATTTACTCATTGAACCATACACACAGACCATAGAATTTATATCTTAACCCTACCATTCTGAACCAAAAATTGGTGCTTTCTAACACAACATAGTTGCTCAGTACTTGTCAATAGTCATGTTTCAAAGTGTTAAAGAGGATGATTTTTTTCTTACATGAATTGCAGGGCTTCCAAGAAGTTGAAAATGGATACAGAATAGTAACATACTGAACATCATTAAACATGTATTTATTTAGTTCTAGCACAAATGCCCATTTGCTGCCATGAACTGGAGTTGAAGGAAGAAAGCTGTAAAGAATGTGCCTTGAAACTTATTTGTTAGTTGGTTTCAGCAGGGACCTGCTTCTCTCAGGAGCAAAGTCTAGACAAGTCCCTGGGGTCCACACCCCTAAGGAGTGAGAACAGTTAATTTAGATAACTAAAGTCTATAATTAGCTAATTAAAAGCAAGACTGAGATTCCTGCCAGGTTCAAGACAAGCTGTGATATTCTAACATGCAGCTGAGAAACAGCCACAATTTTATGTCATAAGACCCAGAAAAATTGGCTGGCTCCAAGTCCACATTTTACCTGTTAAATGACTTTCCATTCACTGGGTGTGTGTGAGCAAGTTACTTAACCTCTTAAGACACCCAAACCTGATCTTCAAACTGCAGACAATAATGCTACTGCTGGATCAATGTGGAATTAAGTGAGATAATGGTGGTAAAGCACTGGGAGCATTTCCAGGCGTGTTACTAGTGATGAGGGGATTTACCAGGACACTGTTAAGAAGGTGCTTGAGAATGCAGTGATGTTTAAATACTATTCTGGGATATACTGCTCCTTTAATGCATTCCACTCATGCTCTGCAGGTCCTATTACTTCCACTTTCCCCTTGGCTTCCTCATGACCTCCTAAACATGCATTAAGAAAACGACATCTAGCCTGTCTTTAGTATCTTCTCACAGAAAAAGGTAGTGTTTGCTAATAAGGAATTTAATGTCTGTTAATGTGTATTAAATTACTACCTATACATTTTCTAGTTGTCCCATCTCAAAGAAAATTAGTGACTCTCAGATGAACCAGATCAGGATAATTGCACATTCATGTTGCATATGCACATTTACTTTTATAGTGCATGGCCCAGAAAAACCTGGGATGCGGGAAGTCTAGCCTTCTAAGGGCCTTCTGCTTTCTCCTTATTGAGTTTGACAGTTGTCTAGTTTTTCAATATTAGCTCTACCCCTGGCTAACAGCATACCATTATAAGTAATTATGTGTATGTGACCATCTGCTAATAGTCCTTGCTGCTCAATGGCTTTGAACTCCAACCTGGCCCTGAACTTGTCTGCTTCACCATGCATTGTATGTCCACAGCTCTCCTATCACTCTTTAAGGATTCCTCCTTATCACAAGGTGAGTTCTCCTTAGGAAATCCCTTTTATGACCTAAATATCATTATTTCATATCAAAATAAATACTGAATTCCTCTGTCTTGTCTCACTTATATTAAATTTTCCAAATCATGTAAAAAAAAAAAATCCAATTCCCCATTGGTTAACATTACACACTTTACTTAGCTTACATATATATCTTTGATCTTTATTATGTTGAGCTTTTGTTTTCATTCTTAAGCTAGTCTGTTGCATTCATGTATGGCAAACTTTTAGTTTTTCTTAACAATATATGCGTGTAGCAAATATGTAATCAAATTTATAAGAAAGACCTCATAATATTAAATACTAAATAAATGAGTAAAATAATATTAATTGTTTAAATAGAGAAAAATTATATTCAAATAAAGTAGTAGATTCTAGTTTCATAATGCAATTACAAAGAAATGCATAACTAGCTATTATAATGAAAACAAACATAAAAGAAAATTTAGCATTTATACAAAATTCTTCACTAACTGAATTATCTTGATGCATTTATGGAGTGTGACATCTAAAAATTCAAAAGAATTCTAATAATCACATCACAGGAGGGAGAGAAGGATCTCAATGAGATTGAGGCCATCTTGGTGTACAGAGAGATTTCCAGGATGGCCATAGTTACAATAGAGAAATCCTGTTTTCAAAACAAAAATAAAAAAAGGAAGAAGAAGGAAGAAGGTGGAATGTTGGAATAAATATTTTGCTGTATTTATACTTAGTTGAAGTAGAGTCAGTTCAAAATTTGGTCAGCAAATAAAATGTGAAATTGTTATTTTACATTAATTACTCATTAGAGTGGATACATTGGTTGATTTGGGGACACTGAGATGCCTCAGTGTGTGAGAGTACTACCTGCAGGCCTTATAATTTTAGTTTTAACAGTTAGACCCACAGCATGGAAAAAGATAACTGACTCCCACAAATTGTCATTTGAACCCCACATACATGCTGTGGAATGAATGTGCCAATAAAACACACATATACATACTCACAGACATATATACACTCACACACAATCACATACAGGCACTCTCTTACATACACAGTCACACATACACATACATGCACACAATAAATATGATAAATAAATAAGTAATGAAAATTAGATATTTTTTGAAGATTTTTGAAAAAAGTATGCTATGATTTTTTTCTTCATTTGGATATAAAAGTTAAAGTGTTTTTAAGTAGAAAAACTGAGGCCAGTGGTTTATTTTTTCTAATGACAACACCAAATATGTTTCTGGAGTTACTTCATTAGTATAACACTTATATAGTTTGCAGAAGGACTTAAGTTCAAATCTCAGTGACATAAATGCAATCAGTATATCTTAAAGAGTCTAAGTGTCTGGAGATGGGGGGGGGGAGAGAACAGAAGCAGAAGAAATATAGACACACACAAGTACATGCACAAAAATACAAGCGTGTGCACACACACACACACACACACACACACACACACACACACACACGAGTATGTAATTGGTACTAGATTTTTCAGAATGAAAAAGTAAACTTTGAAGGATGCTTTTTGCTGCTAGTTGCTGAGCATTTCTCTAAGCTTTCTTTACTTTCTTTTCCTTTAGAAATGAACAGCTCATCATGATGCACCAACACCTTTAACTAAGCATAAAACAATACCAGAGGGTAGTCAGAAAGGTACAAAGCATTCCTCACTGTGAAAGTGTCTCTCCTGTTTCTAAAACACTGTTAATCAAATATAGAAACAGCCAGACTTCTACTATTTTCTAGTAAAACATACCAGTGGATACATGGAAGCTACATTTTCCAAATAAGATCTGTATGTTAATTACAATGAGTCACTGAATGAGTTACTGTTTACTAGATGATAACACAAATTATAGAATTAGTTAACATTTCCCCAAATAACACTTGCCTTCAAACAGAAATGGGTACTTTGCAACCAAAATTTAATATCTATAAATACCTAATAGACACTTTTTTGTTATTGATGATTTTATTAAGTGCATTTGCAATGGGAAGATTTGTGAACCATTATTGTCTTTTGAAAGAACATTCAAGCATATATGAACGAGTGATGGTAGAATCTCGGAAACTAGAGAGAGGCTCACGAGATGAAGAAAAGAGGCTTTCATGGAAGGGGTCAACAAGCAGAAGAAATGTCATAGCTTTAAGTTTTATTGAGGTTTTATTTTAACTAGCCAAACATAGATGTATTGATAATAGCAAATTATAACTACCACTGCTGTAATTATTTTTTAAAAGTAACAAAGATATCAGTTCATAGAATAGCTACTGTTCACTTGTTGAACATGGATTGGAACACATACAGCCTGAAATAACAGATTACATTGGCTATTTAGAAAAAAATAAAAAAAATACCTCAAGATTTGTTTTTTTTTCATTTTTTCTGATTGTAAATAATTATTAGTTAATAAACATCTTAATAACATACCATTAATTTAAATGATCTATTATCACATCTTTATAGTTATTATTTACTAGCTTATTGTCTGTTTACTCATTTATAAACTACTTGATAATATCCATTATTATTAAACTTCCCCACACTTCCAAGTATTTCAAAGGTAACTGTATGTAATGGTCCATGACTACAACCAGAATCTGAAAGCTCAAGCCCAGATCATTTCTTGCCTGCCAGAAGCCATTTACTTAAAACTTTATGTATAAAGGAATCCATGGAAACTGTCAGTAATTCTGAGAATCTTGTCCCTCTAATTCCTTGCATTGTAACTACAATAGACTTTAAAACTCACAGCTTTGTTAATCATAGAACATTTTGCTTTTATGTTTGAGGATTGGGTGCTGTTGCAATATTTCCAAAGACAAACAAGAGAAAAAATCAAGAATCTTGTCAACTTAGAAAAAAAAATTGGAGATAATTTTTTCTGCTAAAAATTCAAATGAAATTTGAACTTGTTTTATAATTATGTTGAACCAAAAAACAACTTATATAATAAGGCAATGTAAACCATTAATATTTCCAGTGATTCTCATTGCAGAAAGGCATTCTCATGAAAGTTTTAAGACAGTAACTAACAGTCCTTCTCCATCCAGATGTTTATGTTTACAGCTTTACCTTGATGGCTTATAGAGACCTAAGGTCTCTCACTGTGTGTGTGGTATCTAATAAACAAGATGAGGTTCCAGGCTGCAACAGTAGGTAACCTTAGCAGTTAGAGAATCTCACCTAACCTAGATTCAGTGTATGAATCTATATATCTGCCTTTCTTCATTCATGAGTCCCCCTAACAAAGGCTCTTAGACCCAAGCCACGTGGTGGGCACCCAGGGTTAACACTGCCCATAGTGGGCCAGAACCACCTATATTAATCATTAATCAAGAACATCATGCACAGAAATGCCTAGAGGTCAACCTGATGGAGGCAATTTCTCCAATGAGAGTTCTTCTTCCCAAGTGACTCGGTTTGTGCCAGATTGACAAGTTACCAGCACAGTGTTAAAGTATCTTAATTTATATCTGTTTTTATATTGAGATAGTAATGGTCAGGCCTGTAAGCTGGCTAACAAAGAGAAGGATGCCCACTTGATTTCCTTGTTCTATAGAATATTTGCTTCCTTCTCTCAGTAACATTTTGAGCACAATTTAGGGATATTTAAAAATAAAATTTCAGTATAAATGAGATAAACATACAATGCCCTTAGGCAGTGTAAGGTAGGCCATTATGTAATGGAGTAAGAAGCAAAAGCTTGAATTGTTTTGGACTCACTAAATATATACACATCTTTTCATACTCTATATTGAAGCAAAATTTTTCTAAGGGTTAAGACCAATTTCTACTTCTTAGAACATCCACTGAGTTATTGCATTATGTAATTTAAATAAATAAACTTATCTAAATCAAATTCTGCAACTGCTTGTTAAAATCATGATAAATTATCATTGTACAGTCATAAGATAATCTATTAAGTTTTCTATAAATTGGCTAATAATACATAAAAATTGGCTAACAATTTCTACAGGCTATTTAAGGTAAATGAGAAGATGAGATAAAAAGTGAAAACAATTGACTTTGTGAGCTTATAATTAATTCATCACTCCTTAAGTTATTAAGGCTAAAATAAATTATTTTTGTCCACATATTCTGTATGACCAATTACTTATACAGCAGCATTTAATCTCTTTAACTCAAAAACTTTGTAGAAATATTGCATTATAAATCACTATGTTGTATCTAACTTCATCAATATTAGATTGAATAAATTTACATTTTACTTAGGAATTGACCTTAATTAGAGATTTTGGACAGTCTGTTAAAATTGTTTGAAGAGTTCATTGGTTCTATCCACACAAATTTTTTGGGAATCAGGTAATTCATAATTATGACAATAATATTTTATAGTTTTTCAACAAAGATAAGATAGTGAAAATGGAGAAACTAATATTTGGCTATTTAAAGTATACTATGAAGCTGGTGGTTAATACCAGATATGCTTTTAATACCAGAACTCAGGAAGTAGAGACAGCCGAATCTCTATGATTTCCAGTACAGCCTGGTCTACAGAGTGAGTTCCAGGACAGCCAGAGTTACAACACAGAAATCTTGTGTTGGAAAAAAAAATAAATAAAAATTAAAAATAAAGAAAAATTTGTAAACTTTGTTTAAGATGTTTGTATGTGTTATAGCCAAAGTCTATGTGACACAATGTATTTAATGCCATGCCAGCCACAGCTAGTGTAAAAGTCTAAAGTTATAAAAAGTAGCATAGTCAGCAGTCAATAATTTGATAAAATGTGAATAATTTTGGTTACAATGCTAATTTGACTTGATAAAATCACATAATGTAATAATACACTGCTGTGATTTTCACTTTTTTAAAGTAAATTTCCTGACTGCTTCTTTTTTATCAAGAAAGAATCATGAATAAAGATGTGTATGCTTGTAAGTGTATCAGTGTAAAACATATCACAACACAATTGGTCTCTGAATAAGTTTGCTTGCAACTTAACACACAAAATCTTGAGTAGAGAATAAGTGGATTATATTTAGAGATATCTTCTGAAGGCTATTGTAGCCTTAGATTCAGGACAAAAGGCAGTTTATTCTTTGACATATTCAATCCCTTGTCCTTAGAGGGTTATAGCCTCTGTATAATCTAATCTTAAACCTAGAACGATTCAGTCTCTAAAAATTACTGCTGACTAGATCACTCTGACCAGCTCCTTCTGAACTCAGAGCTGCATTTAACTCAACCAACTCTTCTGGTTGTCTGATTCAACTCTGTTGCTGTTCTGGTTCAAAGGCTTCTTCAAGTGGCTGGTTCAAACTGACCTGAGCTGGCTGACTTTTTCTGACTGAACTCTTCTGACTCCAGCTGACTCTGGTTGATTCTCTGATTGCCTCAGACTGAACTGCTCTACTTGACTTGAAACTAACTCACTCTTCCAAACTCACTCTTCCCATCTGATACTGATTCCTATAGAACTGCTTCTGTGTCTCTGCCTCAGACTGACTCATACTGCATCTGTATCTCTCAACAACCAGTCCAGTTGGGCAGCCTGTTCTTACTCTGATTCACTGTCAACTGATTCCTCTGATTTGTCACTTTAACTGCTCTTGACTCTGCTTCATCTCAGATGTCACTCTGCCAAGTTTTCACTGTGATTCAGTCTCAGATTTGGGATTAAAAGGTATGCCCATTCTTTAACTATGAACTAAGAGCCTTGAACTGAGAACCATGACCTACTTCTGAATTGACTGCTTCATTTTTCAACCCCTAGAGTTAGATTCTTAGAGTTCAGATCCCTAGATTAAAGGTGTGTACCAACGTTGCTTTCTCAGTTGTACTTAAAGGTGTGTGCTGCATTCACATTCTAGCTGGATCAAGCAAGCCTCTGAATGTGATCCTTTCCTAGAGTAATCATGTTGTTGGATTAAAAGACTAAATATTCCTCTACAGACAAGCTTAACCAGTTATATCAACTGTCTTGTTTTAATCTGGTTCCTGATTACAATTTATTAAAGAACAGAAGACATCAACAATTCTATAAATATCAAACAATCAAACTATTACTTATTTGAGGCATTTCTGCAAACATGTACAGCAGATAGATAGGTGTTAGATTATAGAAACATATGCACATACATGTATACATAAAACACGGAATATAGACGGGGATATGTATACAAATACTTGCTTTGCAATGACGGCATTATTTTCAATGTTCTGGCCACACTGCATCAACTATGGAAACAGTATATTTAGAACTCATACTATATTAAGAAAATTAAAAGAGAAGTAAAGTAAAAAACTATAATCACACTTCATGGGGGAGACTTATTCATTTGAACTAGGTGAAAATCCTATCAGTGACATACATTTCTTGATGGTTTTAAGGGAATAAGAATGCACATGCTGATTACACTAATGATAGTAGTAGGATTATGAGGCCTTGTTAACTGAGCAATGAGAAGCTAAGTAGGAGATTTATAACATGTGTTCAATTTACAGCAAACTGTTGTTCCAAAGTGTCATAAAGTATTTTAGAGTATTTTCAAATTACTTTTCTGAATTATAAGAAAGAAGAACTTAAATAGAATAATTTACTGCATTATAAGGAAATTCAAGTGGCATAGCTATTTTCCTTTAAATTTATAATTACACAAATAAAGGAAATTAAAGGAAAAAAGAAAACAGTAATAAGTAGAAGTAGTAAATAGTAGTAAATATCAGTGTAAACTTGGGAAAAATATTTACAATCTATATTATTACATAAGAAAGTTTCATGGCTTATACAACCTTTGAGCTATACGAGTCTATACTGTACTAGTCTAAGAAGGAAAAGCAATGACAAAAGGTCACATTCTCCTATTATACCCTTGAATTTCACTAAATTAATCTTCCATGGACCAAGTCTTCATATAATGTTATTGACAAATCAGATTAAAGTGACACAATTGCACTGCTCATTACTTGATGATATATATTTCTCACTGTGTTCATGAGAAAAATGACTCTCCAAATAAACAAAAAAAGTAATTCTGGTTATAATAAAAAGTAAATGAGAAAGTCCATATTTGACTATATATTCAATTTTAACTCAAGATCAGAAAGTGATAATGGTCAAAACATATATTTTGGAGGATATTATATAAACAAATGAAATATTCTTTCTCCCACCAATATAAAAATATGCATTCTATAAAGTGATATTTAATTTTTTGCTTTCATTTATATAGCAGTAACAAATTTTCATCTACTATACCCTCATGACAAAACTTAAATTGTTCATGTAATCGACTTACTGATCTTAAATCTTTTTGGAATCTAATTCCATATGAACTTACAAGGAAACTGGATGAAGAATATAATGGTACATATTTGTGAACTGTAAGTGATTATTCTAAACAATGCCATCTGCTTCTGGTTAGTCACGAGGTTTCTAAGAATACTCTAAGACCATTAAGACCCAAATTAAATCTACTTTGCTTACATACCTTATTAACTAGCACTGCTAAGCTTGTAAGGCATACTAAATGATGCAGATATTTTAGGGAACATCATTAAATATTAATTACATAGAGGAATCTAAAGGCACAGCTTTTAAATCCAAGAATTAGACATAACTTCTTGAACTCCTAATTACCTTCGCTCTATAAATGAACCTGGATGAAACTTTTCTTGGATCATGTTACAGCATTCATGAAACAAAAATGAAAAGATAAACCGCTGACCATTTTAAACAGCCTATGGTCCTTGAGTAGCAGAATTCTAGAGCAAAAATGTTACTTTTCTTAAATAATGTGGAATATAGCTTAAAAATAGCTATTTAATGGAACTAACAGGAATATAGCCAAGCTTTTATATTAAAATAATGTTTTTTTTTTCCATAAAAAATGAGTGATTTGCTTCAGAAGTTCCTGTAATGACGAAGCATCCTGTACCTGTATATGTTACTGGGAATTACAACCCACATATAATGCTTTAGGTCTAGAATGAGATTAGAGTGTTCCTCCAAAACTCTGACAGGATTCATTAACACAAGTTCAACATTTAGACTATAGACAATTCACAGAAACATTTTTTAACATCTCTTACATAACACACAATACCATGTGGTATTTTAAGATGACCCTTTGAGAAGCAAAATGCTAATGAAATGTACATGGTTTTAATATTCAGATATGCTTTAGGTGGCCCATCAACATTGAATCATGTTTCAAGTCAAAAGAAATTTAATAAATATAAATCTACATATTGCATATGCTATCTTTCTATGATATATTGTACATTGAAATGGATTTTTTATTCTGAATTCCATTATTATCACAGTTTTTTTAAGTAGAGAAAAGTTAAAAATTGATATCACTTATAAGTCATCATGGATCTACTAAAAATCTACTTTATAAATAGTGCTAAGTCTCCCTATGTATTGCATAATGAAATCATGATATTCTTGACAGATACTTACTATCCAAATAACAAGCAATCCATGCACATACCATGTATTCATTTGCATAATGAAATTAGTTTTTAACTTCTTGAACCAGGTGTTTTTCTCCACACTAGAGGAAAGAAGTTAAGAGAATATCTGACAGCTGTATGATTTCAGCATCTAAAAATAACAGATTTAAATTAGCACAAATAATAAACAAAAAAATGTTATAACTCAATTTTGCTTGTATTGATTGTGCCAAGTAAAAATTTAGTTTTGTCATATGATGATGTTTCATGTTAGAAAATTAAGAGAAAAACTAAATAAAACTTACTATATAACTAATATTTTAAAATAAACCATGTATGATATAGTTAATATAAATCAGATAATTCGGGAGAATAAAAATCGCTGCATATTTTGCACCGTAAAATAAAGATTACTTTAAAATCAAAACATAAAAGGCACACACAAATGTTCACAGGAAATGTGTTCTAATGTTCTACTTTTTAAAAATACTCAATAGTGCATCCCTTACCAAACACCTGCATTTCTCCTTGGACTTAAAACATTGAAATATGAACTATGTTTTTTGTTAATTTGCTTTCTCTTATACTCTCTTCATGAAAATTTCAGATTTATCTCTCTCTATATCACTGCAGTATTCCCTAAATAGAGATACAGACATAGTAAGGGTGCAAGTTTGATTTGCAAAATTCAATGGTGATGCACACCATTGATCCCAGCACTCTAGAGGTATGTGCAAGTAGATCTCTGTGAGTTCAAAATAATCTTGGTCTACATGGTAAGACCTTGTTTAAAATAAAAATAGAAATAGCAAATCATTTGCCTTTTACAATCTCAAGAAAATCATTGTTTGTGTAGAAAACTTAACAAATAAAATTATGGAAAATTAATATGTATACACTAAGAGCCATAGTAAATATTATTTCTCTTTACTTAAATGATGGATTCTGGAAACACATTGAATTTTATAACCTTGTTATAAACACATCACCATTCTCTCCACATAGCTAGAAAATTAGTGAATAAAAATAGAAAGATGCCATACATATTGTATAATTTATTCTCTAAATCAATCTCTCTCTCCCCCCTCTCTTTCCCATTTCTCCCCCATCCCTCCAGCTTCCTCTCCCTATCGTTGTCCCTCCTTCCTTTTGGGGATTAAAAACATCAGCATACGCATTATATTCATCTTCAGTTCCTATAACGTTCTTAATACAAAACAAACGACATTTTTATTTATGGATAAATTTTGAGTTATAAAGAAATACCTTTAAACTTTGGACAAGGTAAAATACTGTCTTATTTTAAACTTACTGGATGTTGTTAATGATAATGCTAAGTTACTATACTTAAATTTAGCTCTATTAAAATAATATATTTTAAAACAATTATAAAAGCCTCTTTTGTTTATAAGTTCCTGATCCAGACATGTTGTAATTGAATAAAGATGTTCAATATTCCTCTCTCATATGCAAAAGGCATAAGTATGATCAAGAATGCTAGCCTCAAACTGATACATTCATATTTTCCTTTAATATTTTTGTAGGCTTATAGTGAAATACAGTTATAAGGAATTCAATAAGTGAAAAGTGCTTTAAAAAAGCACATCAGTCCTGTCAATCTAATGCAATGTTTCTTTCTGTCATTTAATCTCTGGAGTCTAAATTACAAAATATTATTCCACAGTAAATCTGCTACCAACACAAAGCCTGATTCCAGACAAAGTAATCTAGCAGCTCATCAGCATCTCATCTGTGTTCCCTTTCCTCCAGCATTCTAGTCATTTCATTAGGATGTCATATGTAAACACTTTTTTATATATATATAGAAATTTACAGGAAATATTCAGCTGCCATTTCTTCCTTAACAAAATTTATCCATTACCTTTCTTTCACACAATGATTTGAGTTCTGTTCCAAAGTATGTGATTTGATAACAAAAGTTTTCTAAATACTTTGAATACTTTTATAGGCTCATTGAACAAGAAGTCTTACCTATTCCCTGGGCTTCATCTCATGCAAACTTTACTGACTCCATGCTCTGACCTATCTTTTCTTAGGTCTAATTTTTGAAGAAATCATTCAGTTGCAACTCTTTTATGCAAATTTTCTTTAAATATAATTTTAATACAAAAGTAGAATGTCTTGCTCAAGGATCTATGAGCCTTTCACTGAAATGTAATTGTCAGAGAAGCTAGTCCTCTTTCTTCCAGGGTATAGGAAGGTGGGAGCCTAAGTCAGATAAACTCAGGTTAACAAACATTGTATCAAGTAAAATGGGTATGAATTTTAAATTATTGACAAGAACCTCACTTTAGATATCCTTTAGATATTATGTGTATTATTTCTCAATTTTATCCCAGGAGAGTGAGTACAAGGAAGATTTTAAACAAATAAATGTATCGGTCAAAACAGTTCAGTATCAGTTGACCTGATCAAGATTTTTTTAATTATTATTTTAAGAAAAAAAATAATGATGATCTTTAGTAGGTTTAAGAAAATAAAATCAGTTTGATAGGTATGTATTAATTAATACAGATTTTCTGATCATAGCCAGACACTGAGTCCTATGAGAAGACATGGTTTATTCTTTGAAAACTACTCTGAACCTACAGGCAAACATATCAAAATTCGTATTTCTTGCCATGCTATGGGAACTGTTAGATGCACATGGAAAAACAAAACAAAACAAAACACTCAGCTCAACAGAAATACAATCGATGGTTTTCCCAAAGGAGAGCACAAATATGTTTCCTGTTAAGTTTTTTGTTTCACTACTGACAACTATGGAAGGCAGGGAAAATATTGTACCTTCCCCACATATCAAAATGATTGTTAAGTGGTCTGTACCCATTCAAGGAAAAGAAAGTTTTATGAATGGGTACCACCCAGCATTTCTCCTTGGCCTTTATTCCTCTAAAGGACTAAATCATCAAAAGGACATCTTTTTTTTTTTCGACTTTTCTCTGATGTACTTGAAATTGAGGCCTAAAGACATAATCAAGCAGAACAACAGGTGTTTCCTTGTCTCAAGTGGGCTATTTGCATTTCGAAGTACCTCTGAATTCAAGGGGATGACTTTTCCAAGGGGTTTAAACAACTTCCCAGAGAAATCACTTTGGAATTTGCTTCACAGTATGTTTCAGTAGAATTGTCTGTTTATTACCATAAAGATTTGTCAAGTGGCTGTTCCCAGCTGAGATATCCGGAGATGCAGGGCCATCCATCTTACAAAGCTATGTGGCTGCACCAGGAAACCTCTCAGCCCAAATGCATCAAGCTTAAGCAAACAATCAAACTAACTTAGCCTCTCAGAAAAATGATAGTGAAATCAAATAATCAAGGCAATTTAACAGAACACTATTGATATACATTGGTTTGTTTTATATAAAAGAATGAATATTCTGATTATGTCAATTGAGCTTTAGATATTAAACAACTAAACATTATTAGTTTTGGTTTTTATTTTCTGGCTGGGTGGTTGTCTGGATTATAGACAGATTCTTGCTCTGCCTCAAATGTACTTGATTTGTACATTATCCTCCTGCCTCAAACTCCTGAGTCCTTGCAGTGCCCAGGTGCATCACTATGGACAGCAACATGTAAAAATGTTCTTCTAAATAAATTGAATATATCTACAAAAACTAGCAGTTTATTTTTATTAATGTAAACAAACGCCAATATTAAAGTATTTCAATGTTTCAAAATAGAGCAGTAATGTAGAATTTATATGTTTGTATAATTATGAAATTTAAAGCAATATATCAATGTATCACCATCTAGATCTGCTTTATACTTTGATGGGCATATAACATTAGGAAATTTCAGATCTAGATAGGTTAATGAATAATCGTTTGAAAATTGATAACTTATAGAAAAAAAAGAGAATATTGTATGAACTAAAATGTCAAATTACAAATAAGGGATTAGATCATTTTGGAAAGAGAGAGCCAAGCATTCTTAGAAGACAGTCCTAGTAAGAGACACAAAGAAGAAGCATAAGTCAGTGAAGGGAAAGGAAACATACTTGAAATGAGAATAGCAGGTCTTGAAACATAAAATTATATCTAAAATGTCCATTAGAATAAGCTAAATGAAGAGTCATGTCAGAATATATAAGTAATTTTCTTAAGAATATATTATATAAGCACTATCTTCTCATACATGAGAAAAATAAGGAAAACTATTATTGGAGTACTTATTTTTGAACAATTACTAATATTTATGGTAAAGAAATAAATTAATTAAAAATATCCATATTGATAAAAGTATCCTAATCCCCCTTAGCACTCTACAAACATACTTTCAGTGAATAATAACTCATTAGTTAAATTATGTTTGTCAGCTTTAATCAAATACAATGTCATGGTATAATCTGACAAATATAATTCAGACAAATGTATTTTTTAAAGGCACCCTGAGGCTTAGTGTGGCATTCCAGTCAGTAGTACCTACTTTCTTTTACACTAATCTGTAATTGATGGCTTATGACATTACCATTTTCAAGCCATTAGTTACACAATAACAATGTTAATTGAGTTTTAATTAAGTTAGCCATATTCAAACTTAGGAGTAATTTGACTTTCTTTCCCAGACTGATGACATTTATTGAGCCTTTTTTGTTTCATTTATATCTATTTTAAAGCATTCTTTATTATTTTCAAAATGTAATTGTTGCTTTATATCTGCCATAACTTGTAAAAGAAAACTATAACATCTGTATATTTTTAACTATATATTACTTAAAATGTTCATATTACAACATACAAGAGAAATTAATGCCTAATGCAAGGTATTAAAGTTTGTGATATAGAGGAACATTTAATTTAATCCTGCAGCATGATTGGACTAGGGTAGAAAGAATGGCAGTTCAAGTCTTTAATCCCCAGGTCAGAATCAAGGAGAAGCAGAGCAGGAAGAACTCAGAAGTCAGTGTCAGACAAGAAGTGATGTCAGAGTGAAGAGCAGGCACAGTGATGAATCTCAGTATAAGTTAGCAGAGTGAGTCAGAGTGAGGACATGACCAACGTTCACAATTGAAAAGCCAGCTGGCTCTCAGCTCAGAGAAGGTTGGGAGGTTGAGACACAATAGCAGTTCTGCTGTAGGAGTCAGTATCAGATGGGAAGGCTGAGTCAGTTTAAAGCCCAGAAAAGCAGTTCAGAGAAGTTGTAGAAGCCAGCCAGAGTCAGAAGAGTTCTGTCAGAAACAGCCATGTCAGAAGGATCGGTTTGAACCAGTTAGCTTGGAGAAGAGTTTGAGCAAGAAGAACAAGTGAGTTGAATCAGCCAACCAGTAGAGTCAGTTGAGTTCAGTACAGTTCTAAATTCAGAAAGATCTAATCAGTGAGTTCAGACTGCAGCAAGTCTTGAGGCTGAAACCCTCTAGGATGAGAGATTCAATTAGCCAAACTATAAACCACCTTTTGCCCCGAAAATACAGCTACATTGCAATAAAAAATATGTTGTTAGAGTTTTTCAATTTATTCTCTAATTTCGACTCATAAAAATTCTTTTATTTGTATGTGTGTGTGTACACATGTCTTTTCTTAGGTACCAACCACCCTAAGAGACTGAATCTCTCTTTGAAGTTTTCCAAGCAGTTTAGGCTTGCTAGCTGTCCAGGCCCAGGGACCCACGTGTCTTCACTACACCACTACATCTGTGTTTTAAATGGGTTCTCGGTTTCATACTCAGGCCCCCATGTTGGCACATATTCCTGCCTAAACTATCTTCTCACACACATATATTTTGTATAAGTGATTATGAGAATCAATACACCTTTGGTATCAGAACTTTGGTATCAGATCAAACTTGTAGCTTAATCTATTTTGATGGAAATTTTAAACTAATCCATAAAGAAATAAAGTAAAATTCTCTGTGCAAGAACACATATATGTGTTATGCATTCAGGGTTTGTCAGTTGATTGAGTTTTTTGAATAAGAAAAGTCTTAAGCGTATTTATGATATTGGTTCAGGATATAATCTCTTATTCTTTCAAATAACCTATATCATTGTGCCATATATTCTACAATAATGAACTTAACATCTCCTAATTTAAATCCATCCACACTCATAATCCTCAACTATGTTGTCTACTTTGATGCCTTTACCCTTCCACAATGTGGTTCCCTCAGCTCAGGTTCTATAACATCCACTATGTTCAAAATTAATAACTGTCCTCCAGAATCCAGGTATCCACCTACTGTGATCACCATCATGAGGCTAGCATTATCTCAGTATGAAAGAGAAGACTTAGATTAAGATTGAATTAAAACATGGAGCCAGAGAGAACAGCTACATGGTTAAGGGTGCTTGCTAATCTTCCACAAGACCTAAATTCATTTCCCAGCACCAATTCTAGTTAGATCCTGAGCCTGTAATTCCAGTTTCAGTGTAGTAAAGACTCTTTACTGGCCTACACAAGCATCTAAATATGGTACACACACATACACACACACACACACACACACACACACACATGTAAAAATGACATATTTTCAGAAAGAAATTATGTACTGTCATTAACTAGTAGAGCATGTCTATGTGAAAAAACTACCACATAGAACTTTATTATACAAATTAACATTATTTAAATTGACATGTAAAATATACAAGGTATTATTACACTAGAATCTAACAAACAAGAAAAATTACAGAAAATTTTTTAAAAGATCATTACAGAAAACCACAACAAATAAATCACAATGTTATTGAGCTCAGGTCCAGTAGATACATAAAAAATAATGCCCACGTGCAAGGCTCTGGTAACATTTCAAGAGGAGATGGAATGATTGTTAAAAACAAAACAATAACAACAACAAAAAAACAGATCAGGGAGTTTGCTGTTACAGTATGTTTTCTAGTAATGGCAGAAACTACACCCATAGAGTCTTACCAATATGACTGCTTAAATATCATCTGAACATGGACACCAACAATAGATATGTTAAAGTGGATGGGGGAAACCCAACAATGCTTGAACCTACAAAAAGAACTACAAAGTAAGAAATGCTGACACTGAGAATATTAGTATTTTGCAGGGAAAAATACCGAATTGTCAGCCCTGAAAAAATACATACAAGTAATATTATACAGACAGAACAGGGTATATTCAGGAAAGTATATGTATATACATATATACATGGAACAAAATTAACTTCATTTCATTAATTAATTATATTTTCAGTCATTAATGAAGGGATGGTTTGGATGGAAAAAAGGGAAGGGTGAAATTATAAAATTACATTAAAATCTATGAAAGTAAAAGAAAAACTTATCAGGTGGAGGTCATTCAACATGTTCAAGCCCACACAATGATTATATGCTAAGGTGCATATTCAAATCTTGACCTGAATTACTGTTAACAAAGGCTAAGGTGATTTTCTTCTTCTAGGATGAAAGAATTACCAACTTGGAAAATAGACAAAGAGACACGTATACTGTATTCACATCTATTTTCACAGCTCGTACTTGCTTCATAAATAATAGATAGGCATTAAAAACATTAATGAACTTTCTACCTTTAATGTCCTGACATAATTCAGACCTTAGAACAAAATTATCAGGGAAACACTGATAATTCTAATTAGCAATTCATCTGCTGCTCTCAAGGGTCATTTTTGAATTCTGCTTATTAACTGAAAGCATTTTCCTTCTCAGATTGACTGTCATTTAGCAGAATAGGTAGATCAGAACTTGTAGGGTACAAGAAAGTAGGACATTAAAAAAAAAAAAAGCATTCCAGTAGTTGAAGATGGAATAGAAAGCTTTCAAGTAGTTGAAGATGGAGTAGAAATTTATCAGAAGTAAATTGGCTATTAATTCATCATTGGCTGTTCTCCCATTTGAAATTTTAAGCATTTTAGTTATAATCAAATGAAATAACATTTAAAACTTGTTAAGCTCATACAGAGTGTCTAAAAATAGTGAAAGAGTCTTATGTCTAATGTCCCACCATGGTTATGTGAGTCTTATGTGAATACCCTGCATGTAAATATTTCTATGTATGATCCAAACTCTAGATTCCCTTAATCCAACTAAGCATAATGCTTGGTCATATAAAAAGTATGGTGTGTCTTATCTGTCAAACAGTATATTAAATAACAATAATTTTAATACTGGTCTCATAAACCATAGAACAGAGTCTTGGAAAGGTTAAAATATTTGTATGGGATCACACAGTTAATAGGTGAGAGAGCAGGTTTTTAAACACAAATTTATCCCATAGGAACTCCTTGCTCCCTGAACTACTTAGGCCAATTATCAAGAATAAGCACTGTAAGAGCCAATTCATCACACTGTATCTAGGTTATTTTCAGAAGGTAGAGTTCAGAAGACTTGTCTAGCCTGGCTGATTTCTATTCCAGCAATTTCCATGTCTAGAATCCATCTTTGAAGAATGCATGCATCTATGACATAATTTCTCTAATGCACTAAGACAGGGTTAAAAAGACAAGAGAACCTGCTAGTTATTACTTAAGTAGTTGTGGATTCAGGACAAAAGACAGTTTATTCTTTGGCTAATTCAATACCCTGTCCTTAGAGTGTTTCAGGCTCTATACAATCAAATTTTGAGCCTAGAACTAGAACATTTCCATCTCTGAGATTTATTGCTGACTGACTCAGGCTGACTAACTACTTCTGAACTCAGAGCTGTACTGAACTAACTGACTTTTCTGATTGGATGATCCAATTTACTCACTGCTCTAGCTCAAACTCTTCTCCAAGCTGATTGGTTCAAAATGACCTTCTGAAACTGACTTTCTAAGCTTGCTGACTCTTTTGGACTGAACTCTTCTGACTCTGGCTGACTCCTACAACTTCTCTGACTGAAGCACACTGCTCAGCATCAAACTGACTCTTCCTCCCATCTGATACTGATATCTTCTGTTGAACTGCCTCTGTGTCTCTGTCTCAGACTACATCCGACTGTCTGACTCTCTGAGCTGAAAGCCTGCTTTTCTATTGTGAGAGTTGAATGTGTCCACTGACTCATCTGCTAATTCATCCTCTGATTTGTCACTTTGCATGCTATTGACTACGATTCATTTCAGATCACTTCTTGTCTGACACTGATTCCTTCCGAGCTCTGCTTCCTTCTCTGCTTCCTCCTTTGCTTCTACTTGCTTCCCTGTTGGGGATTAAGGACCGATGCTATCACTACTTTCTGAATACTGGGATTTAAAGTATTTACTAACATTCTTTAAAGGATCAAATGTTCTTCTATATAAGTGAACCTAACATTTTCTGATTCACAATAAACTACTCTTATATGTTCCATCTTTCTTGGCTAGATAGATTCCATCTGCACATTCCATATATCTGACCCATAAGATTGGTGCTGTGCCTTTTTCCCCATGGTCATGCCCATTCCCTTATACACAGAACCCCTGAGGAATTAAACTCATAACTGTAACTGTGAAGGAACTTAAAAGATTTTTTTCACCAAAACTTATGACATCTTCTCTGTACTTATCAAGCTTAATATTTTAGTAGCTTAGTTGGAGAAATATCACTCCAAATGTGATTGAACTTTGATCTCTTCTTATACCATCAAATATTATTTATTACAATTGAAAGTATTGAAAAAAATATATAATGATGTAGTCAATGACCTAAAAAGAACATGCAATTTAAAATACTAAATTTACATCTTTCCCTCTGTGTTATCTTCACAGTAAAGGGAATGCAGAAAGACTGACTACACACAAAATAAGTTATATAGCATAATTGTGCTAACAAATCAATTAAGCTTTAAAATACATAAAATGTTAATGAATAAAATAGATTTAGTATTATATCAATTAGCTTTTCGGGGACTGTGATAAACTCATTGACCAAAATTATCTTTGGTAGGAAAGAGTTTACTATATCTCTCAATTTGTAGCCCATCAACAAGGGATTCAAGCAGAAATTCAAGTAAGGAACCTTGAGGCGGGAAATGAAGCAAAGTCCATGGAGGAATGCTGCTTATTGGTTTGCTCAGCTTACTTTCTTACACAAACTGCCTGGTCTGGGTTGGCACTTCCTACAGTGGATTGGGCCTTCCCACCTCAGTCATTATTCAAGAAAATACCTCTTCAGGCCAGTCTGGTGGAGGCAATAATTCAGTTTAGATTCCCTCTTTCCAGGTGACTCTTATTTGTGTCAAACTGAAAAAAATTACCTGCGTAAGTATGAACACTGAATATTCCATAGAAAGATAAAAGATTTTCTTTTTAGATTTAGAATTTTATTTAAACTGTTGCACTGGATTGGATTTCTATTGATTTTAATGTTGAGTGGTAATTTGGTAAGTGTTGGTTCTCAGTGTTATCCATCCTTTCCACTACCCAATAACAGACACATAACCTCTTGGGTAGTGGGTATCTTATGTGCCTCAATTCTCTACACACAAAAAATAATCTCAAATTCTCAATTACATTCATGAGGAACAGTTAGTCATGATCCTGCCTTTACATTGTTTTTTTTTTTTCTTCTTTCCTTGCTCCAAATTATTATGCAACAATGTAAAACTTTTGGCAGAAATTTACTAAACATTCAGTAAAAGAGGTTTATTTGCATGGTGTAAATATTGAAGTAATCATGGTGTAAAGGAATGAACAAAATTATAGGTATTTCCAATAAACAAAAGAGCCCTTATACTATTGACAAATTCTGTGGGATAACCTTGGGATTGCATAGTTACAGACTGCATCAAGGAGGGCTGTGAGTTCAAAGCCAGTTTAAGATTATGTGGAATGACTCTGTCACCAATAAGTTAATAAAGTTATTCTTTAAGTGGAAAATCATGTTAAGTTCAGATTGGTATAAAAAATTCAAGATGACTTAAACATTTATGTAGAGGGTTTATCGAAATGTAAAATGTATTGTGATTATAAATACATATAGAAGTCATTATAACTTATATACATATTAAGCCTATATAAATCTGTGATTTATAAAATAGAAGCATGCATAAAAATTGAAGACATAAGTGTATGATATATATTGAGCTATTTAATACTATGACAAACTATTAATTTTTTATAATTGTTGAATATTATTTTAGATTCAAAAACAAACTTGTTTTACAGAGTCTAATGTTGATATTTGGCTCATTAGATGGTTCATGACAGCCTAATACTATTAGTAATGATCTATCCAAATTCATTTTAACATAAAAAAATGAATATATAGGATTCTCTTGGAATAGAAAATATTGAAAATAAATGATGTACATAATACTACATTATTTTCTTAAAATTTACATACCACACTGCTTGTGGATATACAGTTTATATAAGAGGAAAAGTACATGGCAGTTAATTACTCCTAAGTGTTTCTCAATCCTGAATCATCAAATGATATAAAATACTGTGTTGGGGTGTCAATAGTTAATTGCTTGGAAATAAAGCTTTTTACTTGTGTATTTTGCTCAAGGTTAAAGCTATTAAATACTGGAAGGCAATTATATGTTCTACAGTATTTTCATAGGAAGAGGTCATTCCCAGCACTTTATGAGTAAAAATACCCAATTTCTTCTCGACCACAATGGCAACATATGTAGATTTGTGTCTATTAAGTTCAGTGGAATGCTGACAACAGAAACATAGCAAACTTGTGCTATTTGAGATACTTCTTAAATAAGTGCTCAATGATTCTCCAACAAGAATGTCTACCAATCCTTTTGTATTTATCATAACTTTGAAACTGGTATCACATGGACAGTTGATAAATGGATATTATTTAATTGATAAACACTGTTAAGAAACTAAAAATGAATAGAAACTGTGTTTTTAAGGACTGAAAAAATTATTTTGTGTTTTAAGACAATGTTTATGATGAAATTTGGCTTATTTCAATTCGTTTCATGAACCACTTACATTAGGGCAAAACCATGAATGAAAAAATAAACCCTAATTTGAATACTATTATTGTTATATTTTAATAGTGTTATGATTAATATCTGTTGTGTTATTAAATAATATTAGTATAAATAGATAATCTGTCATAGAAATATAAATGATAAGCAGACTAAATGTAATGCAAAAATTATAAACTTTGCAACAAAAGGATTTCAATTTCTAACATGTGACCTGTTTAAAAAGTAAAGAAAAAATTTTAATTAATCAAAAATTATTTTTTTTGAAAATTTGTAAAAAAAACTTCTAGATATTCATACAGTATGATTTTTTTTCTTTCAAAACAAGTATTAAGAAATACTGGAAAACTAACAAGCCTCAGTAAATCCAACTTTTAGCTGATCAGTTTGTTTGGTTTTCAAATTTACCAAACAATTCAGATATAGAAGATCTTTGTCAAATATACCAAATTCTACTATACACAATATTTATTATCAGGTTCCTTCAAGTGATTCTTTCTACAGATTAAATTAATTATGAACTGAATTCAAATAAAGTTTCAATTTATTATTTGGAAGAAAAACAAATGTAGGTTGAGAAAGACATATTAATACTGAAATACTAAGTAAAAAGAAGGCAGTCTCCTTGCAAGAGTATCTGTTTCTAGTAATTGAATCTAATTTTGTATTTCTGCAATAGTTATCTGATAAGACACACCTCCACACACACACACACACACACACACACACACACAAATAATGATAGTCCAATATCCATTCATCATCAGAAAACAAATGGAATAACAAAGACAATAAAAACACAATTAAAAAAAAAACCCAGAATGCATTATCTTCTAGGAATTTCTAAAAAGTTAGAAAAATGTGATAGAAAATTATGAATAATAGTTATGTAGTGCCTAGCTTAACTATCATCCTTTGCTAGCTTGAAAGAGACTCACCACACCATGTGGGACATTTTAGAAAACTTTCCAAAAATAAAAATCTTTTGAGGTATTTCTTCTTTTCCAGTTATTTCCTTCTGCTTCTACTGTCATGCTACCAAAATAATGAGTTGGGTAATTAGCACCCATATCTCAGTGCAAATGAGTGTATTTTTTTTTTCAAAAGAGGCATATGTTTGTATTTCCAACTAAACAAAGTAGAAAAGTCTTTGAATTATCTTAACTATCTCTTCATTTTGACAGTCTGTCATTACCACCTTTGGAAGCAAAGTATGATTTTTTGACATATGAAATCCTTTGTAGAGGATCTTTTGTCCTTCTTAACATCATTTCTCACCAATGATTACTTTATGGATTCCTTTCTTTATGTGTGCTTCCTCTTGATTTTATAGTAGTATGTTTACTTGAACAAAGGACTGATAATTGTAAAGTGCTTGCAAAGACACAAAAAAAAGGAAATGAGAGTTTTATGGCTCTTTCTTGACTCAGACATCTGCTGAGCTACAAAAAGAGATAAAAGGAAAGAAAGAACAGATCTGGTACAAGTCAAATCTGTCTCAAACACATCTTTCTGTCCTACAGAATAACACCTGTTGGCAAAGTTCTCCTAAGACAAGATAATAAGGGATTTATTAGACAATTAGTCTCAGGCAATTTTTCTTCAATTCCTCCATTGCAGTATCCTTGCCTCCAAATTCTTTTCTCTAGGTGACATAAGGAAATCCTGCATATGAGCAACCATCCCTGTCAATATCTTGACTCTTCTCATCACCTCTTAGACAAAGTATTAATGGAAGTCTGCCACTAACAAGATGGTCTGAGATAAGGTATCTATTTTCATACAGAAACATTAGTTCAAAGCAAAGACAGAACCTCAAAACATTCATAAGCAGAAAAATATTTTATAATCAAAATTACTATCAATCTTTTCAGAAGATCTATGTATGTGCTATTCAGGTTGATTGATTTTACAAATATGCATGGTAAGACATGTTCTTAACATATATGTAAAATAATCATACTACTATGTTGCAAACTGATTTTATTTGAAAATTGTATGTACATTTATAAGAAATTTAAATATTACCTCATATTTTTTCTTTAACTCAGAATTATTTAGAGCTTAATCATACATAACAAGAAAAGAAATTTTAAACGATGCTATTATGTTCAGAGTGGTACTCAAATTGCAATTGTTCTTTCTACATAATCACATTAGGGTTCACTAAATTGGTTTAGTAAATTCATGGCGACAGACTTCAAGCAAAAATCACTCTGAATGTTTACTTTTTTCTCTATTATTTTTCACTATCAAAGCAGGCCTCATATGGTGTGGATACTAATTTTTTAGGGAATGAGAAGTGAACACATTATGGTTCACATCTCAGTATGTTTATTAACTGCAAATTTATCACTCTTATTCACTCTATAAGGATTTTTTATTAGAAAACAAATTATACAAGTTTTTATTTATAAACATAATTCACATAATTTCTCCTTTTTATGGTTTCTTTTGAAAACTGATGTCTGAAATTTTGGTATGTTTCTCCATAATATTTAAACTATTTATCAATAACAAACAAAAAAATCCTATAAAATAAAGATTACGACAATTATATATACTACAGCTGGTATAATACAATAAATAGTGATCATACATAATTTAAAAACTTATATTTATGTATGTTTTTATGTATACATCATGAATATAGATGTCAGAGAACAATCTGAGGGAATTCCTTGTTATCTTACACTTTGTAGGGTCCAGGAATTAAATTCAGGCTAATCAGGCTTGGTGGTAAACATTTTTTAAATAATTTATTTAATTTTATTTTATGTGCACTGGTGTAAGGGTGTTAGATGCCCTGAAACTAGAGTTACAGACAGTTTTGAACAGTGTGTTGATGGTCAAATTGAACCCTGGTTCTCTGGAAAAGCAGCCAGTGCTCTTAACCACTGGGCCATCTCTCCAGCCCATCTCCCCTGGTAGTAAATATTTTACTGGCTGAAGCAGCCCACTCGGTGACTTACCATACTTCTTAATCTGGGTCTAAATTAATTAACATCATCTTGTCTTAGAATTCTAATAAAAGGCCAGACTCAAACCAATGCATCCCTGGTTCTGAACTGATTTCTTCTAGGTAAACAACTCACAATGTCTCTCTCTTTCTCTCTATGTATGCAAATAGATGCTTGCAATATCATTTCCTTTAAAAGTATATATATATTTCTTTCAGATTCAAAGAATTACTAGATTTCTCCTAAGTTTACATTATGGTAATCTGACTTTTAAATTGCTTGCTTTTCTTTTACTGTGACAAATGTATGATATAGAGTTCGTTCATTTGGCCATATCTAAGTGCATAGTCAAATGATAGTAAGTACATTCATAAGTTATAAGATCCCTTCCTCTTTTCCCCTATGAGACTTTTCATTTCTGCTTAAAATTCTTTACTCTCTCATCCCTGATAATTATAGTCTACATTATGACTAGATAAACTGCACTGTACTAAGTACCTAACATGAGAAATATCATGCATTTGTGCATTTTTGTTGCCTTATTTCACTTAACATGTTATATTTAAGATTCATTCATGTGGTAGCAGGTAGCAGGCTTTAATTAGAATTACGGCTGAATTTCATTTTTCCTAACATTGCACTTAATAAACCCCTAATGGATATTTGGGTTCTTTCCAAAGTTTTGCTATTTGCATAATGATCTCAGTACATGAGTGCATGAATTTGTTTCTGACTGCCCACTTGCTATTATTCTGCATATATTCTCAGAAGTAGAATTGTTGAGCTATATGATAATTGTACATTTAAACTTTTAGGAACTGTGAGACTATTTTCCAGAGAGATTATAATATTTTCATATTCTGCTACTAAGTAAGACTCAAAGATTTAGATATCTCCACATCTTCCTCAACAGTATTTTTTTATCTATTGATCTTATAATACTAATCTTCAAGACATAAGAAGGCATCTAATTGTGAGTTTGACTTGCATATCCTTTGATTTACCTAATCATTTTTTTCCACACAGGGCATTTCTATGTTGTCCAATCTGATCTTGATAGATTCACCAGCTCAGACTGCCCTGTAACTCAGACTCTTCTGCCTGATGCAGATAGCAGTGTGAATTCTTCTGTCACCATTATGCAAAACCATTAATAGATTCCTTTGGTATGTATATTATTAATGATTGTTAATGGTGTTATATTGAACATCATTTTGTCCATATGGACAAATTGCAACTTTTCATTCTTTCTTTTATTACCAAAACATATAGCAGTTTACATATGCTTGCTATTTATTCTCCCAAAACAGTTAGTTACATGTTCCTCCCCTCTCTTCTACAAACATTCCTACATATCAGCAACATTATATCTAAGAATATTAATGCCAGGCATAATGGGGCATGCTTGTATATCCAGATCATTGGTAGGTTGATTTAGAATCCTATCTTAAGATCAGTACCTTAAGGCAAGACTGACCCAAATAAGGAGATATTGTTTCTTAAATGACAGAGAAAAAAAATAAGATAAAATAGAACAATGATATTAAGAACAGACATATTTAAGCCAGGTAGTGGTGGCACATGTCTTTAATCCCAGTACTCAGAAGGCAGAGGCAGGTGATTCTCTGTAAGTCTGAGGACAGCTTGATCTAAAAAGTGAATTCCAGTACAGCTAGAGTTGCAACAGAGAAACCCTGTCTCTAAAAACAAACAAACAAACAAAAAACCTTAGACATATTAAAAAATCAGTCAGTTGTTAACATTTTTTTTGCAATATTGGATAAGATATCACCACTAAATTCTGTAATTTTCATGTTTTCCATTTGCTATCTTACATCTTTGAGTTCTTTTCTCTCTGTGCCTTTACTTCTCTTTTTCCTGTTCCTGGTACTTGCTTCTTATGTGACTACTTCCATTTGTCATTGGTAAGTTCTCTTTTATCTTTTGCAATTCTTTCATTCATGAAGGCATACAAACTAAGAGTGACTAAAACTCTTAATAAAACAAAGTCAATTTTCTCCAGCATTGGATGTTAAATGCTGTGTTTAGAAATTTCTCTTTCCCTCTTTTTCCCCTCCCTACTCTATCTAAACTTACATTTTCTTAACTTACATTTTCTTTAGCTCTCTAGTAGTCACTGCCATGTTTCCTGGCCTACAGCCATCTTCTCTTGTACCGGTTTTCATAATAAAATGTGTTAGGTTAGATGTCTATCTCCTCTATGATGATCAATAGAAATGATTTCTGTCATATTAATCTTAAATTCCACATAATGTATCAAGGTAGGTAGTATATATTATACCATATTTATTTTGGAAGAAGTGAATTTATTTATTCTGGATTTTTCCAACATTCTTATTTAAAGCTCAATTTCCTTGTGAATGTGCAACTGTCCCCTGTTACCCAGCAATAGAATATGCATAGTCTGCAATTTTTATTTGCATTGTTTTTTTTTGTTTGTTTTTTAAATGTGTCTTCTATCACCTTATTTTTAACTCACACATAAACACAGTTTTTATAACGCTGAATAAATGTTGATGTCTGCTTTTTCCTTGCATCTCTTTATTAAAACAAAAACATACTATTAAGGTATAAAAAATTGTTAAAATTACACAGTAATCTAAATTAGGTAAACTAGATAATTTCTCTTAATTGAAATAAAAAAAAAGTGATAGCTGAAATGCCAGATCAAGAATTGTCACATTCATTACTAAAATAGTTCCAGGTTATGAAGCTATGCATATTCTCACACAACTGAATTGTTTGCTAAATCTCATATGTGTGCCTTTCCACAAACAAGAACTCCTTTGAGATTGGATGAACCACTTGTTTCTCATTGTTTTATGATTGTATACTTCAAGAGAGATGCAGAGATCAACCAAAGGATAAGAAGAAAGGGTCCTTGATTTTCATTGTGACAATGTTCTTGACTATCAGAATCTTTTTCTGTGGATTTTGTGCAGGAACTGGGTTAATTATCAAATGATTTAATGATATACTTGCCAAATCCATGATTTTGTTTCTCTAGCAAAATTAATAATTTTAATTTTATGGAACTTTCTCTTTATCTACAATTTAAATATTTAATTATTAATTTAGTGACCAAGTACTTCAGAAACTAAAAGAAGAGGTCACATTATTTAACCTGAAAGAAGGCTCCTAAAATAAAGCATATCATGTTACAGAGATAATAAATGGATATCAGTACTGAGTTAGGCATAAATGTATCAAAAAGAAACAGAACAAGTATCATACGGTAGTAAGAAGAAAAAAAGCAAAAAAATCAAAAACTGTGGTGGTTTCTGCATAAGATATGATGGTAAGAATCAAGGATATGACTCCATCAGTCCTCTGTCATTGGACCAAGCTGGCTACAAATTAAGACAAGGATAGGTGAATACTGGGCACTTAGCATTCACAACTTTCAAATACATCATTCGTGACTTCAAACAATGTTCAGAATTATGGACTCAAGTAACTGTATCACAGAGTTAACAATTATGTTATCTTAACCATCTTTATGTTTTATATAACTGCTGTTTTTCTAGATATTAAAGATCTAAGAAACCAGAAATTTAGAGTATTGCTTACCAACATCTAAATTCAAATATAGAAATATAAAATTTCCAAGCTGTAATTGTATAATCTTGAAACAGATAGGCATTTTTTAAAAAATAAGGCCACTTTGAATACAAGTGGCTTTGCAAACACATTTCTCAAATTATAATTCATTATTTTGATAATTTTAATTGGATAATATATCTAAGGTGAAGATCTAAAGTAAGATTCAATGATACTATTAGAATAATGAGATAAGAATATCTAAGTATAAAATAAAACATGCTGAATTTTAAGAATCTAACATGCCATACCATCGCAGAGTAATATACTATGACAAAGTGATGAGAAATAATGGCATAGAATATAGTTTTGTGTATAGCACTAAAAAACCAAGCAATATAAAATAGTATAACTGGCCATTAACCTCGATATTTTTTCTAAGTTGAGAATATTCTTAACTTTTTTTCAAAAGTTAGAATAAATAAATGTTTAACAAAACATTATAATTACCTTGTTTTAATAAAAGCAATATGTACTACATAAGATTGAATACGGTAATTTCATAATATTTAAATTATATCACATAAAATGCTAATCTTGAAAATAAAGCTGGTAAGGGTTTTATATATTTTCTTATATTTGATAAGTCTCACATATAAAAATATGTGCATCTTTACAGAGTATATGTGGTTCTTATGCCCTGGCTTACCTAGGGAAAATATTTTAAATGATGAAATAAAAATATATGTACAATTTGATTTTCTATGACATAGACTGTGTATTCAATTGTTTATTGTAATACTTAAAGAACATCTGCTGCAAACAATCTAAGAAAAATCCAAAAAATTTTAATTTAGTTCCTCACCTGCCACATTCAGAAAATAATTAAGTAGTGCTTTTTAATTTTTTTGTGTAGTAAGACAAATATTGTACATTTAAAAAAAATAATGTTTAACAATAAGACAGAAAATAAAAATAACAAACAATTATATTAATTATTGCAAACTTGAATGAGTGGCTTGCCATGTTTAACATGTAACCTATGACTGATCAGTTGTGTAGACAAGCAGAACTTAATTAGACATGCAGAACAAATGGTATTTAATGCAGCAACAAAATCACATTAGCACTACAGCTATTTTAAAAGAACACTTGGATCCTGAGGTGGAAAATAAATAGTATTACAAGAAAACTACGACACTACTACTGGGAATTTTTCTTAACAGTGGAGTAGTGTTTTAGAGTGGAAATAATATACAAGAAAAGATAACAATATGGATAATACAATTATCACT
The DNA here is from genome assembly GCA_026225945.1 of Cricetomys ansorgei. Taxonomy (NCBI): domain Eukaryota; kingdom Metazoa; phylum Chordata; class Mammalia; order Rodentia; family Nesomyidae; genus Cricetomys; species Cricetomys ansorgei. The sequence goes on from JAMJFZ010000199.1 coordinate 12,947,480, forward strand.
AAACTTCGTACCAGATCAGAATAGTCAGGCTCCCTTAGTCAGTAGGAAAGCATTTTAGAATCAAGAGCAATAAGAAAAACAGCAAGGAATTTATAAAAATTCAATTTTAAGCTTCAAAGATGAGAATAGGTGCATGGGTGTTAATGTAAACTCACCCCTGCTCTATCTTGCTTCCTCAATAAGCTTCTTAGACTATGTAACCTGTGCTGTTGTTGTGACAGTTTCTTTCTCTAGGTTGAGAAACAGCCATTCATACTAAGCAGCTGCTAAAACATCAGTAAGGCATGAAGGTATGAGATGATTAGGAATGAGAGTGGGAACAACAGTAAAGTGCAATTGGGCTGGTATAAAAAAAGTTCATGAGATATGTGGATTAAAACAACAAAACTACACACATCATTTTGTTCATCATAAAGATAGTTTAAAAATAAAACAACATGGTTCTTGCCAAAATTATTGTCATTATAATTTATTATACAATTTCTCCCTTAATTTATTTTAAGATCTGTGAGTGCAATAGATTTGGCACAAGAGTGTGTTGGTGTGTAGGAATGGGTTAAAGTTATACAATGAAACTTCATTAATGATAGTAGTGTGAGAAGAAGAAGATATGAAATTCATTGAAATTCTAGAAAGAAATATTATTAGGGAATTTATATGAGACAAAAGAGGTTAATACAAATTTTGGGGTAACATTAGAATCACAGGAGGACTGATTTTTATTTTATAAAACACACTACAGAATAAAAATGAAAATAAATGAATTGCCTGGCCTATATGAACAAGCTGGAATTTAATACAGTAGTGTTACCTTATTTTTATGATAAAGAAAGTAGTACTGCTTTGACTTGAATATAGTAGTAATGACATTTTGCAATAATTTACATAAAAAGGGATCATAATTGAAATTTTGTTATATTTCACAATATGATAGAACTATTAAAAGCATAAATGAGATTTCTGCTACAGGGAAAAATATTCTAGAATTCTTAAATGAACATACTCTACTGTTCTAGGCAAAATATATAGAAGTACTATGATCAGTATCAATCAATACACTTGATTTCATATTTGAAACAAAAAAATTACAAAAATTCTGTGGAAGTCAGATAGGAGGCTATGCAGAAGGAATAGAGTAATAGTTAAGAGTTCACAATGACTTTCTAATCAACTCGAATTCAGTTTCTCACACTCTGTCACATGGTTCTCAACTGCCTGCAGCTCCTCTCCAAGGGAGCTAATATTCTCTTCTGGCCATAGGCACTTACCTTCAGGCTTATATTTATTCATGGGCCCATGTATGAATATAATTTATTAAATTTATAGGACAAATAATAAAATAAATAATAAATAAAAATATAATTCATTGTATTTATAAAATAAATATTAAAAACAAAAACTCTGTGAGATTCTTAAGAGACAAATAAATTGAAAGGGTGGATATAGGAAGACTTCTCAGGAAAAATGAGTGCAGGTGGGAGAATGAAGATATCAAAGGGGATTACTTTATTGTGAGTAACATTCCTTAAATACGTGTATGAAAGTCATGGGAAAAACATTTGAATGCACACCATTTTGTTCATACTAAGAAATGGAGGTTACAATAGCTAATTGCACAGGACTGGATACTATTGCAAATTCCCAGTACAATTGCATATTAATGATATTAAATTCTTACATTTCAATCCTTCAATGTACTTCAATGATTTAATTAAAAACACCTATTTATGGAATCTTTAAATACACAATAGTTATGTATTTCTTTGAAAATCTATTACTCTTCATTTTCTAGACTAACAAAAATTAGGTAGGCATAATATTCATATTCAATAAAGCTCACTTGTTTTAAAAAAAGAATCTAAATTTTTTTGAGACAAAGTCTTCTGTATAGACCAGGTTGGCCTTGAACTTTTGAACCTTATGTGATTAAAATGATTCTTCTGCCTCTGTCTTCAGAGTGCTGATTACAGATGTCCACCACCATGCCAACACTCATCCCTCAGAAACTCAGAATATCCTTATAAACAGGTTACTATGTATTTATCAGCCATCAATTATAATTGTTTTAAAATTAATTCCTATATATTTAACAGAAGGTAAATTTAAGTACATATTTTATTTATTTATTTTGCTAAGTGTTTATTTAATTAGAAATTTTGCAAGGCTTTTGTTAAGTGTCAGAATTGACTGAAATTTAACAAGAGATGTATCACTTTTGATATTTCCTTGGTCATGAGAATTCTGTTCTCAAAACATTAAAAAATAGAAAATAATAATAATTAACTGATGTGAATTTATACTATTCTGCGTCTTTTCTTAACTAACATTGATTGTGTTGTAACACGTTTAGTAACATTTCTTTAACTTCATTTTTAAGGCAATAATTATAGTTTCACCATTTTAAAACATATCTTAATGAATATACCTACTTAAACATCTTATAAAAAGTTACATTCATTAATGTAGAAGAATATTTAATATTTTAATCCCTCAGCATGACTTTTCTAGGATAGAAAGAATGTTAGTACACATCTTTAATCCCAATATCCATAAGGCAGTGGTAGCAAAAGTGTCTTTAATCCCTAAGAAAGAAACAATTAGAATCAGAAGAAGAAACAAAGACAGGAAGCAGAGCTCAGAAGGATTCAACGTCAGACAGGAAGTGACATTTGAGATGAATCAGAGTGAAGAACAGGCAAAGTGATGAGTCAGAGAAAGAGTTAGCAGACTGGGTCAGAGTGAAGACATGCCCAGCTCTCACAATAGAAAAGCAGACTCTCAGCTCAGAGAGTCAGGCAGTCTGAGGGAGTCTGAGGCAGAGACACAGAGGCAGTTCAGCAGAATGTGGCAAATGGAAGGGTGAGTTTGGGAGAAAATTTCAGCTAAGAGCCAGATTCATTATGAAGTCCAGCAGAGCATTTCAGGCATCAAAATTGCAGGAGTCAGCTACTGTCAGCCAGTCAAAAGAGTTCAGTCTGCTGGCTCAGAGGATCAGTTTAAACCAGCAGCAAAGAGAAGAGTTTGAGCCAGAACAGTGAGAGAGTTGAATCAGCCAAACAGAAGAGTAAGTTGAGTTCAGTGCATCTCTGAGTTCAGAAGGAGCTAGTCAGAGTCAACAATTCTTGGAGGTTGAAATGTTCTAGGTACAAGCTAGCACCTGGAAGATTAGATTGTACTGTAAAGAGGCTCCTCCAAGACTGAGGATTGAATTAGTCAAACAATAAACTACCTTTTTTGAACCTACAAGCATAATTACATCTACACTAGCATAATTATTCAGAAAGAGTGCCAAATTTCTTTTCAAGTATAGCACAAGTAAGGAATAACTGTGCTACTCTTGAAAAATATCCTATCAATATTAGCCTTGAGGTGCATGGAAGCATGAAGTCTAGACACAGAGAGAAGTCTATGAATATGGTTGTAATGGATGTGTCTGTAGGTATGTGGGAATGCACACACATATTTTAAATATTAAGTAACTCAATTTGGCAAAATAATAATTCTCTGCCTAAGCCATTTTATTAATTACAGATAACTATCATTTTTCATAATTATGCATGTACTTTATCAATCTTAAGATTTTAAATTTATTTAATTTTTTCTCTATAGATGTATACACAGAATGAACATGAAATGATTCTTTAAACTTATAAACTTAAATAGAGTAGTAATGTATCATAATTTAAACATAAAAGGGAAGGTAATATATTAGGAAAATATATATATCATAAATATAATCTAATAGGTCAATATAATGCTATTTGAATATATTTTTTTCATACTAAATCAATTGGTATGTGTTTTCTATAGAATATCACCTTTAAAAATCTTTAATTTACCTGAAATATGTTTTCTAAGGGAGGTTTGGTCCCTGACTCTTAGAGTATAATTTATATACCACAAATTGGGAAGTTTTACAACTGAAGTCTAGATAATATTGCTTGATCATGTACATTCTTTAATTTGGATGGAAAAAAAAATTTAAATACTAATAACTTTGAAATTCCGTAGATGAAAAAAAGAGGTACCATGAATAAAGGGGGAAAAAAAGGAAAAAAAAATAGACAGTTACAAGATTATTTAACTGTGATATCAATTTTACAGAGCAGATAATGAAGAGATGACAATGTGCTAGTGGTGTGGGAAGTGATTATTATGAGCAAAAATCTGTCAAGCGTAACCCTAGATACAGTTAAGAAACATAAACAACACTTTGAAATTCAACTGAGACTACACAAAGACATGAGAACATTCTTAGCATCCTCAAACAGTTTCTATTATTCTAAAGACAAAATGTTAAAATCAATAGCCCAAAAGTTAGACAGTCCAAATTCTGAGAAAATAAGGAAAAATAGCAGGGTAAAATTTAAGTAGACAGTAATTTAAAGTAGACAGAATATATTAGAAATAATGGATTTGTTATTCCTGTACAGTTATTACAGAGTAGACAATTTAAACAATAAACACTCTTCTGTATTCTCTCAGAGACGTCTAACTCACTGCAGTGTAGAGATTCTGCTCGCCCTTTGATTCAAATGACAGAAAAAATTGAGCTTGAGGTCATTTGGAAGCTTCCATCCCATGTATTACATGAGGTGACTGTGGGAACTTGAAATGGAGTAGGACCAGGTAGTGATAGAGATGGACGTAAATCCCCGGAAAACCTCACTCTGAGAATGGTAGGAGTTTGGCAGCTCCCCTCACCTACCAAAACCCGTGGAAGGGTCAAAAGCTAAGGCTCCTGCTTATTAGTTTAGTTTGTGACACCAGACTCTGGTGTCCTCAGTACCTCCCGCTGGTTTCTGGGGGATCATTTTCTGACATTTTAGGTCACCTTCTTCTCAGAACCTGTTAGGCTTCTTGTTTCTCTGAAATATGACCTCATAACTCACACCCCGCCCCCCCCATCTCTGGGACTTTCCCAGAAACAGCTATACAAATAAAGCACCCTCCTTGGACCACCCAGTCATAAATATCCCTTCCTCTCTGCAACAAACTGTTCTCTGAAGCTGCCTCTGGAGAGTTGCTTCTCACCACACTCATGCTTCCTTCAGAGGTTCTTCCTGCTCCTGGTTGCTTTTCCTTCCCCCAAGACCTGTAGCCTCTCCTGGTTGGGAGAGGGGGTGGTGGACAGGAAAAACAAACGGGACCAACAGCTGACCATAGGCCTGAGATATTAAATGAATGTCAGGTGGTTTTCTAATACAGTGAATTAATGCCACAAGCCTTACTCACCAGGACTCCCCAACTGAGGTCGAGATGCTCTGCACTATGCCAAAAAGAGTTTAGAGAAAAGCAGTTTGCTTATTTTGGAAGGCCAAATAAAACAAATAAAAGCAAATTTCTTTAATATGAGTTATCAAATAAATTGCTTAAGTCAAATGAGCATAAAATTACTAGAAATATTAATAATATTATATGCACATTTGTTGACTACATACCTAATGTCACTATATACATATATATGCATATATACAACCTATATATGTGCATATATGTATATATGTGTATATATACCCTATATATATGTATATATATGTATATATAACCTATTTTTATATATAAAACACATACTTTATATGTTATATAAAATATATCCTATATATTTTTTAAAGAAAGTTCAATGAAAATATAAATGATATTGGTCAACATCCTACATATAGCTTCGTTATCTTATTGTTTTATAATCTTGCCTTAAAATGTAGCAATGCGGTTACACATATATAGAGATAAATATATACCTATATATACACACATGTTTATATGCATTTATATATACACATGTATATATGTATACATATATATATTTATATATAAACATGTATTTATACATACATATGTGTATATATGTGTGTGACAATAAAATAAACATTTGTAAATGATTGGCTGGAAACAAAGGTTTAATAAAATTTGAGCCATATCAGTAGCTGAAGATAGGCATTAATTCAGTTACTTGAATTGATTAAAAGTAACTTTTTGCTGATTATTATTATGTGTATATAAAGACTATGTAATTTCATAGACTGAATTTATATACAAACACACATACATATATATGTATATATACACATATGTACATAGATTACTTTATTAGAATTGGCACAGGAAATGTAAGCACACTCTTGATCTTGCAGCTCAGCATTTTATCAGATAGGCTGAGAAGTGTGAATAAATTTGGGACTTTATTTTAATGAACTTGACAGACATCACATTTGCTTCATTATATTTTAATTTCATTTTAAATGGGAACCCATTATTGCAGTGCACAAATGGTATCAAATGATATCACTTTCATATTCATCAGAGAAACTGTCCTGGAAGCACCTGTCCTCCCACCCAGCATTGCAGATTGTCTCATCTTCAGTCATTCACCTGACAGCACTCCCACAGACTCGTTCCTTCCCTCCCTCCAAAAATCAACTTCTCTCCCAGCAGTTAACCTCTTCCATTAAAAAAAAGGAAAAAAACAGAAACTAACACATCTCTTATTTTCATAAAAGTGAAAACAATGCATAAAATAGAGCACCTAATATAATATTAAACATGCAGAATATTTCATTTAGAATTTGTAATGACTATCACATAAATAATTTTGAACTGGAATTTAGAAATATTATTTTATGCAAATAGCCAATCCTTTATAAAGTTTACCCTTCTTTATATCCATAGCTTTCTCTAACCTCCCGTGACTTCTTTTTCTCTCCTCTAATTTCTAATGTTGCTTTAATAAATTAAGCTTATAACTAAATCTTCGTAAAACTTAATAGTCTATATGAACAATGTCTCTTAACCTCAACATTATGATAAAATTCTGTTTTATTGTCATCTGTTACTTAGTCAAATAAAACTTAGTAATAGAAGTAGAGTATTAATAATGCTAGAATAGACCTGAAAAACTCATCAGGAATTATCTTAGAATTCGGAGATATTTAACTTGATAGAAAATTAATAGGCAAATAATAATAATAATAATAATAATAATAATAATAATAATAATAATAATAATAAAACAGTTTAGCAATGTTCTATAGCATCGAAAGGTACATAGTTTGCATAAAATGCAAAGATGTAGCCTGGCACAGCTGTCGATTTCAAGGAGAAGTGAAAGATTAAATGGATTAATGATGAAATATCTGCATATTATAATTATGAATACAGACAAACAATGGAAAAATTGAAATGTTAGAATGATATGCTAAAGGTTTCAACTACTGTTAAAATGGAGTTTCAGAGGCCATGGCAGAAGAAGAGTGATTTAGAATTAAGGAGAGCAAGCAGAATTATCACTACAGGATGACTGTGAGGCCAAATTGTATTTTAGAAGACATATTAAATCTGTGTCAGAAAGTGAAAACTCCAAAATGGTACTTTGACACCTAAGGCTCTCTCCAGAATCAGCTGTGTATCTGAAGTAATAACTCTAACATTTTTCATTCAATTCCCCATATGAATCTTGTGAGATGATGAGAAGGCCTAATACCAGGTTCAGTAGCAGTTTTAGTGGGTGACAATGTGATGTTGAACACAAAGTATATATCTTTATATGGCTATAAACTGACACCAAGCTAACTTGAGCATAAAGGATTGGTAATTTACATATATAAAATTATACAGATGGTCCTTGGCTTCTGATAGAATTAAATGTCAACAAACCCACCAAAATTTGAATATAACATATACATATCATATATTAAATAGCATAATTGCATTTAACCTATCTTACAGATTATCTTGGAACACCATAAACATGTTAAAATTTTACATTAATCTACCATTTGTCAAAAATATCTAAATACAATTTAATACACAATAAATATTAGCTATATTATCTAAGATATTGGAAACTTAATCTAAAAACTAGGCATCATTGCACAGAAAAAGACAAAATTGGTCATATAATCTAGAAGTGATAATGTAATTTAGAAAAAAAAGAGGGGATTATTCCAGATATATTTTTAAAAAGTGTAGAAAATAGAAAACAATTTATATGTGAAAAAAAGAGATAATAGTTCCTAGGACTGCAACCTAGACATATTTATAAGAATAGAGAATTTTAGAAGAATATTTTTCAAATTCTGTTTGTTCTTTTAAAAGTTTTATATTTATTTATTCATTCATTTATTTTTATGTGTTGAATGTTTTGCAGGCATGTGCACCATATGCATGCAGTGTCCATGGAGGCCAGAAAAGGGAGGGAAAATTCCTAGAACTGGAAATAGAGAGGGTGATGAGCAGCCCTGTTTATGTCAACAGTGGAACCAGGTTATCTGCAGAAGCTGTCAATTGCACATAATCACTGACGCATCATTCCAGTCCCAAAATGTGTCTATCCTTTAGTTATGGATTTCAGCATTATGTAATTTGTGACAAGGGAACAAAAATTTGGTAGTCGGTTTACTCTTCAGGTGTTTTTATTACTACCAACATTGGTAGCCTTTGTATTCATCACTGCACTGAATTATAGAAATGACAAAGAATTCATTGGCTATAAATACAATACAGCTTTTTGAAATGAATTCTCTTTAATTTGTAAAATGTACACATATCTTAATTATGTTGAAATAAAAAGATGAAAATAATAATTCTTAAATAACTGGGAAAATATTCAGATTGATTAAAAAAATAGGACAAAGATAAAAGTCATATATCAGTGGAAGACAAATGTGTGAATCTCCTCCATAATTAGCACAATTGGATAGTTCATGTGATTTAATGTTAAACAGTTGTAAACAATACCTGTACTCTGTTAGTGAACAAATATTTCTAATGAAATATTTCCCATTTGACCATAATTTATGTTCCATATAAATTAAACACATATAAATTAAATAGTTATATATGTGTGTGTGTGTGTGTGTGTGTGTGTGTGTGTGTTTTATGTGTGCACTAACCTACTTTAGAGATTTTAGTTACCAGTGAAGACTTTAAGAAGTTTACCTGTGTCTATTTGACCTCAATATATGTGGTCTTGACATATTAGGAGAGCTTTAACTAGTTCTCATGTTGGCATGTTCTCTAATATTGATGATAATACCCATGAGATACATGTAAACTATTTTTCTAACTTCAGTGAGATAAAATCGCAGAGTGAATAGGTCTACTTTGTCCTGCATGATACATTTTGACAAGCAGCTTAGGCTGTTCATAACGCCTCCTACCCATTTGAGAAATTCTGTTTCCACTGTGGCATGAGTCAGATATTCCTTCAATCTAATATAAATGGGGTTCTTTTGTTGATAAGTGCAGAACTGACTAAGAAAGATGTTAGGGAAATCAAGTGTACACATCACATAACATTTTTTCATTGTTTTTATATTAAATACAGAAAACCTCTCTACTAATATATAATGCCAGCATAAATTATTTCTAAATGCATAAACACAACAACAACAAAAATCAATATGAGAATGTCATCACTTTCATATATGACTCAGGTATGCAAATGTGCATGATAAGTTACATTGCATAGTTGGAACCAACAGAAAATACTGATGAATCATAATAAAATTTAAAAAGGAGTTTTAAGTATACTAACATAATAAATTTTATTAATGAATGTATCCTTGTGACTATTCATAATATCCATGAGATTAGAAGAAAAAAATGTAAAAGTGCAAATGTTTCAACTGTAAGTTTATTATTATTATTATTATTATTATTATTATTATTATTATTATTATTAACAAACTTGATTAAAAATGCCAGCTATTTTGGAAACAAATTGAATGAGTGCACATTCATACATTATGCAAGCTAAATGATTCTCTCTATATATTTGTGTGTGTGTGTGTGTGTGTGTGTTTATGTGTGTGTACTTCAAATTTTTAGTAGTCATCAAAATACACACATGAGGCTAAGAGTGTATTATTTACACATTTAGTGAAGGCTACATTATGAGGTACATATCAAGAAGAGTTCATATATCTATGAAATTTTTTAGGTAAACTAAAATAAGGTTGAAATATTATCATTTAGCAATACTACAAGATTTCACTAGACAAAAAGACAAGGATAAACAACCAGACTACAGATACATTCTAGGCTCAGCAAGGAGGTTGTGGAAGGAATGAGAAATTCAAACTGTTCAGCCCATCTACATTTCATTGCCAGAAGGGGAAGCTTTTCAATATATGAAGATAAACACGCTACAGGCAGAAAAGAAGTGAGGGCAGGAACAACTCACTCTGTTCTCATTTTCTGTTTTCTTTGGAGGATTAAAAATTCAAACCCAAACCTTGTTTTCAGTACTGGGAGTCTGGAAGCCTAAAACTAAATAGTTGGACTCTAATTAAGGCAAAACATGCTCCAGTTAAAGGTAAAAATGGTTTCTTTCCATCCTTAGACTTGAAATATTTTCTAATAACAGAAGTGGAAATCTTTCTGACCAGGTCTAATCTGTTAATATAAGTTTAATTAAATTTATCGAAAGTCATTTATGTGAGTCAAAAGTTCAGCTGATCACTGAACTTTGGGTCTCAACTGCTAAACTTGGACACAATCTGGGAGAAAACAGACGCTGAGGAAAGAATTTAAATGACTTGGATGTGAGAAATGAGGCATTGTATCAAGTTTTAAAATGCTCAAATTACTCCATTGTAGTGCTGTTGCAAAATATTCAAGAGAGGAAAATGGTGCAATTATCCACAGAAGCAAAAGTGGTCAATAATTTTTGGAGGAGAGAAATTCCCCTCTCTCTCTGTCTCTCTCTCTCTGTCTCTCTCTCTGTCTCTCTCTCTGTCTCTCTCTCTTTCTCTCTCTCTCTCTCTCTCTCTCTCTCTCCCTCTCTCTCCCTCTGTGTGTGTGTGTGTGTGTGTCTAACATGAAAACCATGCTTTGAGAACAAAGTTAAAGTTTAGATTTTAAGACTCTGTATCATCAAGTTTCTTTAGACTGTAGGCAACCTCCACCAGTTTTGCTGCTAGATTAACTATATGGCTGGTCTGTTTGTTGAATAAATCTGTCATTAATAATTATTCAGAGTAATTACACAGAAAATATTCAGTTTATGACCAGTACTTCAGGTAGTCAAGTGCTCTATATTATAAATCACCTTTTAAAATCATCACCAGCAGATTCCATCTCATGACAATTTTCCCTAGTTGACTTACATATCTCCCATGCTTAGTAAACACATCTCATAATGATGGCTTTGGGATTAAGATGCAATGGAAGTACAAGTTTAGTGCAGTTGAGACTACCAATTAAAATACCTCTAATCATAAAATCGTCAGTGGAGAGAATAATTATCTGTCATTTTATCTCTTAATAGACACATAGCTCTATATAATGCAAGGCTCGTTGCCTTTTCAAAGATAATTTAAAGTCCAATCAGCATGCCTTCATTTTATTAAATAATTCATAATGTGCCTTCTTGGGTACATTTGATTCTACATGTATTTTGGCTAGAATGTCATGAACCTTTGTGATCTCTTTCTGATATATTTTTTATCCAAATAAAGACACATTTTCAGTTGTTTGTATGATTTCACTACCTAGATAGGAGGATCATCAATTCTACTGCTGTGATTCTCTAATGATGAAGGCTTCACATTATGTTCTAATACAAATTCAGGAATATTTCATGCACACTCTCTAGTACAAAATATTTCACATTTTAGAGTCTCCAAATATTTATGTAACATTTCTTCTCATCACAGATATAATGTTTAACACTATTCAGCAGTGTTTATCCACAGCTTTGAAATGTGAATAGTTAATATCCTAATGGACATTTTAATTGAACATTTATTAAGCTATTCATTCCTTAGATAGATGTTCTCTAGCTGTTTTGTGGAGTTGTGTCATTTCATTGTGGAGAAGAATGTGCTAGGAACTAATACAAATTCAGTACGTTCATAAGCAAGAAAATTAATCAAATTAAGGAGGAACATAGGATTCTTAGTTGAATATGTTTGGATAAAATATTAGGCAGATGTAGCCAGAAAGTTCTCTTCCTCTACCTGCCCCTCGGTAGAAACTTTTTTCTTCTGTTGTTCAACACAATAATCATCACTCAGTAAACAAGTATTTGCTGAGAACCCATGATACGCAGTGAAGATAGAAAAGTAATACAGCATGATTTCTACAGTCAAAGAGACATAAATAATGAATAAAACACAGTAACACAGACATGACAGAACAGTTTAGAACTGTAAAGGAAAGTCTGAGGTAGATTGGCACAGAAGGAAAAGTAGCTCACCATATTTGGCTTCTTCATACAGTAAACATGTATAAGAACAAATCATACAATTGCAGAAAAGCTTTTACTTGACAATGAGTAATATAATTAAAATGGTCACAAAATATGTGAAAATTTTCAAATACCCAATAGACACAAACATATAGTCCACAATTTATTTGTGGTGATTTATTAGTTATACATGAAAGTAATATATTCAAGAAGCCTACTTTTTCCCACATTCCTTTACTTCTCAAACTACGTTTTGTAGTAAAAATCCAAAATGTCTTAACTTTTTAAACAAAGAGAAACTTCCAATTTTTGTTCGATACTCTACCAGATGATTCCCTAAAATTTATTTTAAAAAATCATGTAACTTTTGAGCCATAATAATTTTATTTGTTTGGAAATATATGAACAAAATAGCTTGAACATGTCTGTTTGTCACGTAAGATTTGTTTACAATATGCCAAATATCCAGAAATATGACTCCTGGTATCACATCACTAAAGCCTTCAAGACAATCAGCAAACTCCCCCTAACCTTTCTCTTAAATGAAATTCACAGTTGTAAGGGTCATCTTTTAGATCATACAAAAGGATTACCTTTTCTCCTGTCATCAGAAGTTTTTGAATTTTCTGTTTCTTCACAAAAGAAATGCTCTATAATTCCAAATTTATACTTTATTTTACATGCATATGTTGAAAAGAATCTTTCTCTAAACTAGTATACCATTCCTCTCTTGTATTATAACACTTATATTTTTATGAATCTCAAAAAATAATCATTAAGAGTATCTTCAAATGAGGGTTATAATCACGTATAATGGGAAACTTGTACAAAATATACTGTCTTATTAAAAATCTGATTTTGGATATGCTCTGACAAATATTAAACATTTTAATAAAAATATATCTTTAATGACCTGATACTTATTTATGAGAAATGAGTGTGTATTTTCCACTGAAAACAAACATTATGCATTATGCTGCTCAAGAATGTTATGAATCATCCTGATTTCCAGGTAAGATATTGCAAACGCCAGGAACGACACGAATCTGACTATGAGATTAAAAAATACATCTTCTTAGAAACATAGAATGCATAGTACCTTCCAAATGAAAAAATACAGATTAAAATATGTAACATATTTAGTATTTTGTCTCTGAGTTACTTTTGAGACAAAAATCTCATTTCTGATAATATGTAAAACTAATGTTTTGTATCCCATCTTAGAATTTTTCTATTCAATAGTGTTCTATATTTTTATTTTTATAAATCCCATGAAACTTGCTTATAGTTAGCAGAATTATCTTAAGAAGAGTGTTTTGATAATCATTTTGCATTAAAAAAAAATTCAAATCTGGCCTTAACACTCAAACGTTATATAGTTCTCATTCATTTACCCATCACAGCTAGATTCCAGGTTTTAGCGATTTTACTCTAAATCTTCCTGGGGTAGTGGGTTGTTATGTGCTGCTATGGGAACACAGGAGAAAAGCATAAAGTCAAACAAATAATTCTAAGGCTACAGGATAGGGAGTTAATTATTAGACTACTGGGTATGCCTATTTACCCACTGTTCATCTACATTTTAGCTCGTGGATTTAGCCCGTGTTAGAAGTCTGAAATTTGAAGAGCTCTAGGGAGTAAAAGGAAGCAAAAAGTGGTTATTGGAGGGGGAGAGTAGTGATTTAAAAGAAAAAGTAATTGGATAATAGTATGTAGTAAACTGGGATAGAGAAAGGTTGATAGCTAAGAATATGTTGCTCTTTCAGAGGACACAGGTTTGATTCCCAGCACCCACATCAAGCTACTCACAAACACATAAAACTCTATCCTCATTGTGTTGCCTGAAACATTGGGCCTCTTCACACACCTACACTTGTGCAAATATCCATTCACACATATAAACACATACATGAATATACATAACTGAAAACAATGTTTTAAAAATATGTAGTAAAGTATCATCTCTCCTCAAATAATAATAATGTTTACCCATATTTTAGAAAGAAATCAGTTCCTAAAATAAACATCATCAGAAGATAAATGTAGAAGTACAATGTGGAACAGATAGTGTTCAACAAGGATATGCACACTAAAACACAGACCAGGCTTAAAGAAATTTGAATATTTGAGAAAACAGACATTATACAATGTGACTAAGTGTGAGGGAAAAAGACAAATACTGCACGGTGTCACCTTTATATACTATATAACATTTTCAGACTTATAAAACCAAGAAGTAGAATTTTCATTACCAGAGAGAAGTAAGAGTTGGCAGATGATGGTCAAATGATAGAGAGTTCCAGTTAAGGTATTTAAGTATGTAGGTCTGTGATATAACTTGCTAACTATAGTTAATTAGATGACATGAACATGACCTATTTGTGAGAATAAATCTTATAAAGGCTACTTAATGAATGTATACAAGATGATAAGAACATTAATCAGGTTAGTTTATTATTTTACACAATTACTCACAGAAATATATTATTGACAGATGCATGGCAAATACATATTCATTTATAAAAGCATGCCTTTTGTGACTGGAGGAATGGCTCAGTAACTAAAATGCTTGCATATAAATTTTGAGGACCAGAGTCCAGATCTCTGGGACCAATTGAAAACCAAGGCACAGCAGGTCGTTTCTGTAATCACAGTCAGTGCTAGGCTGTTGGGCCTAGAGATCAGGATCACTGGTATTACAAGCCAGTCATATTTTTTTGCTCTAGGTTCAGAAAGAGAACATGACTAAAATAGCAAGGTGGCGAAATACTGAGGAAGACACCAGACATTGACCTCTGGTCTCTATGATCAAGCATTCATGAGTACTTGTACACTCCTACACAAATGTGCAGAGAATACTTCCAAATAGGAAAATATTAATGATAGATAAGAAAACTTGCTTTTTCATATTCTCAATAATGGAATGTGCACTTATCTGTGTATGAGTATTTGTAGTTGAATGCAGATATAGCACAAAAGCCTTTCTATTAAAATAGATTACAAGAATCACATGTGCAACTAGAAATTCTCTTGGAGTCCTAATTTAATATACAAAAAGAGAAACTTCCAATGATTTTCCATATTATATTGCATTTAAGCTATTTCAACGTTTCATCAGTTCATAACACAATCAGTGTAGCAGTCATGAATGAGATGTTTTACTTTCTTGTTTCATATACATCACCAGATTCTGACTTTGTAAGGCCATAGTTGAGTTGCCTGTGTGGCTGGTGGCTGCAGTGTCACAGAGCCCTGAATTACAGGCTCAAACCTAAGGTTCTTTTGCTTCATTTTAAATAAATAGGTTAAGATGCTAGTTGGGTAATGAAAGGAAATAAAAATCAGTGCCAGTCATGAGTCTCAATGGGGACAAAAGCAGTTCCATTTTCAAGAAACAAGACAAAACGTAATTTCTTTTGGCTAAAGGCAAATGTTAATATAAGCATTTTCAATATCCTAAGTGGAAAACAGAAAGAAATAAACTCTGGTACACATAAGAAAGACCTCAGTGAATTCTTTCTCAGTGTGAATGCTTAGAAAACCAGAAGTACAGCCTTGCTGTTAGCATTGACTTTGTAACAAGAAAAGCCTGAGGAAGTCAGAAAGCGTAGCAGCTCTGCAGACCAGTGGCGGAAAGAATGACGCCTTTCACATCATGCAGTACATTTGAAAACTGAAAACTGACAATCGCGAGAGTGGAGAACAGCAGGGCAGATAATAATTGGGGACTTCATTGCATGCTAATGACTACGCCAG
Organism: Cricetomys ansorgei; assembly: GCA_026225945.1. Classification (NCBI taxonomy): domain Eukaryota; kingdom Metazoa; phylum Chordata; class Mammalia; order Rodentia; family Nesomyidae; genus Cricetomys; species Cricetomys ansorgei. Next base: position 12,963,426 of record JAMJFZ010000199.1, read on the forward strand.
TGTAACAGCAAAAGTATTTAAGGAAGGCAGAAACCTGATCGATCATTATAGGTTTATTTTTAACAGGCTGGTTCTTTTCATAGGATCTTAAATTGAATTCTAACACTGTTTTTTTGTTTCTACAGAACACATGCTGTGCATGTCAGTGAAGCACGTACACCTATGAAAGTTTGCGTTCAAATGCCTTTATTTTTCTTCCTTAATAGTTTACTTAAAGTATTGAGGATCAAAGAATAAAAGAAAACAATCAAAGAAAGAAAGGAATGCAACAAGAGGAAAAAATAAAATTTTTCAATTGTATTTTTTTTCCTGGATGTATATATCAAACAACAACAACAAAATTACTTTTTATTTTTGTTGCTAGCTTTTAAGTTTCTCCCAATGTCTGTTCTTTATGACACTAGGTAGGAAGATCTAATATAGTAGGTCTTCATTTGCTGTATCTCTCCGTCTTGAAAAACGTTTCATTGTATTTATTTATTTGTATAAGAGAGTGTGGGTGCACACAAACATGTGAAACATGTGAAACATGTGATAGTCATGTGAAAGGATGTCTTGGAGGCTGTCTCTTACAGGTATTAAGGATGTATTCAGGTCCTTGGGCTTGACAGCAAGAGCCTTCAAGAACTGAATTAAAGCTCTGCCCCTAATAGTTTTCTCATTTAGGCATATAAGCTCAGGTGGTAGAATTGGCTCTGTGGTTAAGACCATCTTTTATTCTTGCAGAGTTCCTGCGTTCAATTCCCAGCACCCTGTGATGGCTAACTCACCTGATAACTCCAGTACCAGGTCATCTGACATCTCTTCTAACCTTCCTAGGCACCAGGCATGCACATGGTACTCAGACATATCTACAGGCAAAGCATTCATACACATGAAATAATAAGATGAATCTAAAATTTCTTTTGAAAGATTGATAATATGATCTTTTTATTTTCAAGATCATGTATAGTAAGTGGAGAACACAATCTTTCAAAATCAATGAGCACGCAGGTGGTCCTTACCAAATTTAGATGAAAGAGACTAGATAGGGAAAACTGTTTTACTCATGGAGTTAATTTATTTCTGTTGTATTCCAGTTACAGTGTGAGATACTCAAAATCAGAGAAAAAAATTAAAAGCTAGAGAGCTTCATTCCCAATTTTTCTTAAGAAGCATTTTTTATGCCATGATGAAATTGTTCTTTCTGAGTCTTACCGAGGCTGAGAATTGATGATTATACTCCACATGTTTTACTAATAAACATTAATACTTGAATTACAGACAGTAATGTATACATATGTAGTATCTATATATGATTTATTTATGTATTGTAATATATATGTGTATAGAAAAATTTTGTATAAACAGTTCTTTAAAAAGTTATTTAAAACATATGCAGTTGGTTGGATTACTCTTAGTAGCAAGAATGAGTTTAAGGAAGAGAAGGGAAAATGCTCTGTTTGTTGCAAAATTGCTGCACACATCCCATAATCACATATGCTTTTGTTCTTTCAGATTTGGGTTTCTCTGGACTATTCTTTTGCAATGTAAAATCAATGTACATTGATTTAATGAAAAATTACTGCACCTGGGGGTACCGTGCCTGGGAAAAGATCTCTATTCAGCTTAGTGTCTATACATCTGAACTCTATTGTTATGAATTCAAGCACCCAAACACCAGGCTGTGGCATCAACTCCATGTTAGAGGTCAGGAAACAAGTGGAGTTTCAGAAAAAAATGACTGATTTATGCCATTAACCAAGAGGAAAAATAACCATTGAGAGCAAAGGGCTTTGCATTTTTCAATCTGTAGTCACTGTTCTAAAGAAAGACCACAGACTTTATAACTGTGAAGTAACTCTGCCCCTTATAAAAGAGCTGCATTATTTTCAAGTATTACAAAATAATATGTCGTGCTTATAAAGTACAAATAAAATCTTTCAAATTCTTCAAAAATTGGTCATGAAGTCTATTTGCTTCTGGAAAAACACATCACAAGATTTTTAATAAGATCTTTATCAAAGTATAATATTCTATTGAACATCATTATTACTTTCATTTAAGATTCTCAAGAGTACCTTCAATGAGATTCAGGGTGTATATAAACATGAGATAATACCTTCTAGCTGACCCAGGATTTGATTGTGACCTCAATTTGTCCTATCCTATACCCATTGAATAAAGTTGAGGAAAGAATTGATCTTTCCTATCACTTCATGCTCTGTTAAATGAGGATAATCTCAAAAGCATTTCTGGGAAAACCATGTGATATAACTTTTTATGATGTACTTTTCACCTTTCATAGCTGTCCTGCTCAGTTGCCCAAGGCTTACCAAGGTTACAGGTGACAACTGAAGGTTATTTTGCTATGCATTTTGCTTCTTTTTTTCTTATTTTACAATTAAAAAATATGTTCTCTTTATACCCAGAAAAAGACCTGCAATTCAATGGAGTGTGTGTTGTTAGCATCACTCACTGAGGAATATGTCACCATCACATGGAACTGTCAACACTGAAGAGCAGCCTTGTTCTTGTTCACGGTGGAACCACTAGACCCAAGTTAAATCAGATCACCCTCTCTGTGCCCTGTCATAGGATTTTTCTATTTTCCCCAAATAGAAGGAATCAGTGGAATTCCTATGCATGAAAGAGTAGATTCTTGATTCTGTTTTTCTCTTTAGAAAGTATTAAATCGTTCATGAAAATTTTAAGAATTAATAAGCCCTATGCCTGGGATAAAGAAAGAATGTTTCAAATATTGAGTATTGAAGATGAAATGTCACAGTAGAGAATAACACATATTCTCTCCCTCCCAGGTGATCAGAACTGGGAACCAGATGGAACTCATGCACAGATAAAAACTCATTTGACTTTTGGAAGTAAAGAAAGTAGTTGTAAAAAATCCTTGAAGCATGCAGCCAAATAGCTGCAAGTAATGCTTTTTAACTCACGTTTATATCGCAATGGACACAGGCTTAACAAAAGTGAAAATGGCTATAAGTGAAACAATCCTAAAATAAAATGTAGTCTAGTTAACATTCATGCTGTTTTCACCCGAAAATGAACACTGAATGGTTTTAGGCTGATTCCTTTAGTTGGGGTTTTGTATTCTGAGGCCCTCGGCATGAAATTCATTATGTCATGAACGTTAGAAGACATTCTGGTTACAAGTATTGTCATTTTAGATAAAGCCAGCAAAAATTCAATAATGTATTTGAGAAGGCCAGAATTATAATGATGTAAATATGATATTTCATAACATAGAAACTCATAAGATAGAAACTCAGATTCTTTAAATAAAAAAACTCAACATTTCTTAAGGATTATAAAATATATCAATTTATTTGTACTACATGCATAGTACACGATCCCATGTTTTGTTACAATTGATTTGTTATAAAGAGAATCTGAAATGTGATATTTGGTGTTGCAAATTTTACTTTACGATGTTTTAAATTTTTGTTTGTGATAGGATTTTAAAGGAATCTTCTTGAATATTTTAAATATTGAATTAGAAAACATGGACAAAGAGAGATGATAGAGATATCTTTATCTGAATACAAGTATACTAGTGAAAAGTCAGTTAAAATTACATATAAGCTTTTACATATGAAAGCTTATCTTTTTGTTTAATATAAAGTGGCACCAGCAAGAGATAAGATTTGATGGTTTGTATATTATAATATAATTTATCCATTGAGATTAAAAAAATACTAAGGAGATATTAAAATAATCAATTATTGATAATGTTACTTACTGACTTGAACTTTATTGTTCATCTCCCTTCATATGATACAACATATCTCTTTTGTACATAAAATTGGTGTAATATTCTTGGATTGTTGGCCTCATGATTTACTCAACTTCTCCAGATATCTACTCCATTTTTAGTACTCGAATCACTCTGGCAGAAGAGCTAAAGAGCAAAAATTTGTATTTGCTAGATTTTGACCAACTATAAATATTTGATCTGCTAAAATCTAAGTGAATACCCAAATGTAGCCACACTTCTATTTTTCTATACTGTCTCTGAACTGGCACAGAGCAGATCAAGCTATGACAAAGTACGTCACCCAAATTAATAGACACACTTTATTTCACAATCAGTTATCAAATGTTAAAAACACATCTATAATATCACACATATACACACAAACATGCACACACATGCACACACACACACAAAATATTATAGTAGCTGCTTTGTTATTTCAAACGATTCTTCTGCCTTACTAAACCACACCTCTAAAATTGTATTTACTTCTAGTTTTTAAACTTTTTAACAATATCAAAAAGTGCCAGCACAGTAACATATGCATTCCTCACAGCCTTTCTTCAGATTAGTAGTCTAAATAGTCTCTAGCATATTAATTATTTTAATTTTGAGACTGTGGCTTATTTAGTCACTGTAAGATGACTGCTTGAAAAAGTAAGTCTTTCCATGACAAATATAAATAAAATTAAAAGATTTTAGTTAAATATAATGCTTCTACACTTATTCTTCATTTTACTGTATAATATACATTCTGTATTATGACAGAAGATGGAGATTAAGGAAATTTAATTATGGGGTTGGAGATGACTATTTAGAGACCATCATTATTTTCAGATCTTCAATTTTAGAGTTGTGTGGTTAGATTTCATTTTATTCTACTAATTTATATCCTTTATGTCTATTGTGTTATTTATGAACTATGAACATGAACATGCATATTTAATCAGCCTTCATTTAATACCCATATTAAACACATAATATAGGTTTTTAAGTTTTTAGTAATCATTTTCAGTTTTCATAAATTAAAAAAAAATCTATTATATCTATGTAAGAATATCTTTGTGTCTTTCAGCACACAAAGTTTTTTGTAAATCTAAGTTTTATCTGTGATCAGAAAAAACCCCACAAAATATCTTAGTTTGATTTTGTGAATATTGCACATAAAGTAGTGTAGTATATATGAAAATGCCTTATTTGTCTAATTATTGAATTCAGAATGTTTTAATATAAATTTCTGCTATTTCACAGAATTATGAACACTAAAAAAAAGATTTATTATCACTAACATGTATGTTTTTCTGATGGCTAACAAAAATCAAATTATCCCTTATAATCAAATTTGAACTCAGCTCATTTGCAATTATTACATATTCTTAGTATCTGTAATACAATGTAACAATTAAATGAAAGTGTTATTTTGGTAAAAAAAAAAAAAATCATACCCTTGGAACACTGCCTTGTGTATAGGTGTGATAACTGCAGTTGTTAACATTTCTGTGTTATGTTAGACACCCTGGAAGTGCAGACTCTAGACAGTTCATTTTTAAAGCCCTATGGCAAGAATGAAATGAAAGAAATCCTTTTGACAGGAAAGAAAAACATAGGATTGCAAATAGCAATAGGTGATGACCTGCATACACTTGAGCATGCCCAGGGGAAAAATGGCTATATCTTCTTCTAATAGATTGCAACAGGCTCACTTTAAGAGAGAAAGAAATAATAGGACCCTTCTTAGAGAGCATCTATTTACTAGGTTCTTGTGAAAGTTAGGAATGTAAAACTGAAAGAGAGTTTCTAGGCTTCCTACAGATAAAATATCTGCATATGAATGCTCTTTTTGTCATTGATTTTTGTAAAGCTTTGCCCTGATGATCTAACAGGACAAAAGCATCCTTACCCTGAATTTCTATACAGCTACATGGAAATGCTCTCTGTGTTTGTGTTCTACAGTGCTGTTAATTAAAATTTGAGCCTCTTCGCTTCCTTCATAAATCTGAAAGGCTGGTGTGTGATCCAGAATCATACCCACAACCTTCTTGCTGAAGCAGGGGAAAAGAGCTTATTTGTATTAATGCCGTGTAGTTCAATAAGATTTGCTTCCTAAGATAGCCAACAACACAAAGGACGTGATATTTGTTGACTACTAAATATGGATTTCTGTTTTGATTTTTTTTTTCTTCTGCAAGACAACTTTTAAAAATAAGATCATTTAAAGAAAGGTATTGGCAGAATGAACACAAAGTGCTAAGAGCATCTTTCCTGGATCTTTATCCCTGGCTAAATACTATTATCTAAGATAAATGTCAATGCAGGTTTGAACCATATTTACAGATAATTTCTATGTGAGAAAGTAATATATCTTTATTTGTATTTAAAATTTGAACATCATCAACGAAACAAGAATTTATAAAAATAATTTTACTGTTTTTCTTGTTGAAGTAGTTCATATAATAGTAAGTGGAAAGCTTGTGCTTTTAGAGCAGGATTGTTTCTTGTAACTTTGTTTACTATAACTTTCGTAAGATACTAAATTACTCATTAGGAATTACTGAGTGAGTAGATCCTGAGTAAGACAACTACAGAATTGCAACTTATAGGGCTTTAATTCTTTCAATGATTTTGTGTAAAAGTTTAGTTAGATATATATAGTTGATCTCTCTGTGATTATTTCCTGAGTCTCAGGGCATAAAGGTCAGTGGTTGCTTGAATCCATTATATAGAAGGAGACAATATTTGCATATTAGTATCCATCAAAAGTTTCAAAATTACTTAAAACACCCAATATCATATATATCCTGAGTAAATAAATTATATGAAGCTTGGTACACACACACACACAAACACACACACACACATACATATATATATAATGGGAAAATGTAGTTTGCACATACTCAGCAAATGTATACTATTTTTATGGGGGATAAATTTAAATGTTTTAATTAAATTTCTTATTTTATTTTATTTTATCTTATCTTTGACTGTGTGTGTGTGTGTGTGTGTGTGTGTGTGTATGTGTGTGTATGTGCATGTAAACATGTGACCAAAATTTTTCACATGATAGCATGCACGTAAAGGCCAGTAAACAACTTTAAGAATTGTTTTTTCCTTCTTTCTACATTCTAAGAATTGAACTCAGTTCCTCAGTCAGGTGCAGCAAGTGTATTTCACACAAAGAGCAACCTTGCTGGCCTTAAAATACCTTTTGTCTATGGATTTTTGAATTACTGGATCTTACTTATTTTCATTTGGAGAATGTGTTTTAAAAGTCCATACACACACACACACACACACACACACAACATATATATGTATATATGTATAATTAAGTATATATAAGAAATCCTCGATCATTTTATACTGGGATTCTGGGAGTTTGTTTTAAAAGATTAAACAGCTACATAATACATATTTGCTAGAAAAAAATCAATGGAAAATTTCCTGTTGTAAGTTGATTTGTAAGATTATTCATCACAGAGCCCACTGTTGATCATTAGACAATACTACATAAGCAAGATGATAAACATCAAACAAACCTATATCTCATGGTGATGGTTGTGACAACTAAATAAAAGAGAGATCTGTATGGATATTCCAAACCCATGATATGGCCATGAGAGAGAAAATAAATATATTTCTTAGAAATTACTGAATACTAGTCTTATCCACCCTTTCCAATAAATTCTTTTCAAACACAAGGAAAAGCTTTATAATAGAGGAATGGTACAAATAATTCTAAACTATTAATCACTGAGCACTCAGCCAGATGCAATAAACAACGTCTCCATAAGGATCTTTTGGATCTGCTCATTGTTATGAGGGGTCTCCTAAGATATAGATGCAGAGGCAAAATTAACTGGCTTACTCTTGTTTTCTTAAGCTCTCTTATTTCAAATGTCTCAGTAAGACATATAGAATGTTTTATGAAATTGCTGGTAAAAGGAATATCATTTTAACAGGATTTTCCTTCCATTTGTACTTTGATGGCTAAAACTCTGTGAAATGAATCAAGCCAAAAGTTTTTTTTTTAATTATATATTTGATAGGATTCTTAATCTGCAGTCTAGGCTAGCCTCAAACTCACTATGGATTTCTGGCAGGTCTCCAGTTTATAGAGCTCTACAACTTAAGGGTTCTGAGAGTATAAATGTGAGCTAGTATACCTGACTGAATTCTTTTAAAACAGACATTATGTCACATTTTTCTGTTGTTCAATAGTTGAACATTGCATCCTATTCTCATTCACAAATATTGTAACCCTTATCATGATAATTAAAGGGAGTTTTAACATTTTTATATTAAAGTATATTTCTGTATGCCTCTGTGATGTTATTAATAACATGTTTGAAAAATACACTTGAAATGTAAAAAGCTTTCAAATAAATAATAAAATTTAATTATGTTTGAACATCATTTTAACAAAATTAGTTTACAATATTCACACAAATTATTATTACTTTGGAGTTCAAATATAGTTTAAAATTCTTGACTTTTAATATATTTCACATATGTAGACAAAACAAATTTCGTGCAAAATGATGCATTCCCACACAAAAACACATAAAATTATTTTTGTATAGTGGATTCTTAAGAAATTAAATGCATATTAATTTAGCAATTGGAATACAAAACAAAATAAAAGCACCATCAAAACAAAATATGTAATTGCCTTGAAAAATAACTGCCACATCCTGGTAAGCAATCTTTGCTCTCAAATAAACACATAGTTTCTCATAGACAGAAGATGAAATCTAATGTCTGAAGAAAGACAATAATTGTCCTTAAGTTATATTCCATCTAAATGAACCAAAGTATTAAAAATACCAAAGTTGAAGATAGCATAAGTTTAAAAAAAGTATATTAAACCATGAAAGATAACTAAATAATAAAATTGTAAAATATTGCCTATTTATTTCTCTAGAAGGTTTGCCTGGAACAGATACTTCCCCATCATCTTCAAAGAGTATTACATTTCATATATTGCTCATATACGAAAACACCAAATTCAGAATTTGTGGTACATTTTTTATGGATATTTATTTTTGTGCTTTCAGACATCAACATATTTACAAGTCAGTAATTTTTTTTTTTTTTTTAGCTTCCTGTAAAACCTCCAGACGACCATTAAGTATGTTAAAAATCAATTAACAACTGATTTTACAACAAATACTTTCCAACTCAGTAAGATTTATTAATCAATAAATTATTACTTTTTTCCATTTTCAAATACTGAACTATTATCTTTTGCTTAAGGATTAGAGTTGTAACAGTTGTAGCATAATATCAGTTTGTACATTATGATTATAAATCGAAATGATAATGACTGAACACTGGGATTTCATATGTATGTTTGCATGTATATGTGTGTGTGTGTGTGTGTGTGTGTGTGTGTGTTTAAATACATATGGAGTACATTCTTCATATATGAGATAGAGTTATAATTATAAAACCAGAAATGTTTTAGCCCCTCACTCATAAATATTATAGATTCTTCTAACTAATTCCAAATTACAAATATAATAAAATAATATAAACAGAAGTAATTTGGAATATTAAGAACATGGAACCCAGGAGTATAATTAATTTAATAACATTCAGTAAGTGACTTTATCTTTTTTCTAATAGTCTTTAATCTTTAGAATGCTGTCTAAATCTGTATATTTCATAAAAAATTTCCATTTTCCACAGTCATATTCCCAGGCATTATTACACTTCTTTTTTTAAAGGATATTTATGATTTATCTTGATAATGAAAATGCAAGCATTGATCATAGAATTAGACTTATTGCAAAATGTTTCACACCCATGGTCTCAGAACATGAGCTTCCTCAGCACCACAAGCTACCTATTTATAGTCTCAAGTATTGGCTGGGCCAGTTCCCTCTCATTATTTGTTCATTGTTTCCTCATTACAGATTCTGCTTTTATTGTGATCCCTGGAGTGAAGAACCTTGTAAATTTGTACAGCTTCAGATTGCTTACTGAGCTCTGCTAAATTGCACTTTGCTGCCCGGAGATTGATTTGTTCAAACTTTTTTTGGAAGTTTTTTGTTAAGCATATATTTCTTGTTTTCATGTTCTTTCTCTCCTTTTTTCTCTCAAATGGATTGGTTTGTAGAAATGGATAAAGAATTTACAAATGCTTATTTGATTTTTCTCATGATATAGAGGGGAATTTTTTAGTTTTACATGAATTGTTTCTCTGTGTCTTCATGGTGAGAGAGTTGGGAACGAACTCAGTTTACAAGCCCTATCTTCAGTGCTCACTGAAGGTTTTTGTTCTTTGATAGACATTTAGTAAGGGAGATAACTCCTTGATTTACACCAAATGATTGTACAATAGTTCCCTGTCTATAACCTCACTACTGTCAATACATTGTACTATCAAATTCCAGATCTGAGTGGGGAGAGACGGCTCAGGAATAAAGAACATGCACTGCTCTTGCAGAGGACTTGAGTTTCACAACTGCATAAAATTCCTGTTCTAGGTAATCGAACACCCTCTTCTGATATCCATGGGCAGTACACTGCCTTGAACAAATCTACACATACATTAGACAACATAAACACACACACACACACACAGACTTGCAAATAAGAATGGTAAAGTCCAAAATGTAAGAAATTAACTTTAAGAAAAATATTGATTGTAAATTATGTGTGCACTAAATGATACCTATCTTCTTGATATATATCATGAAAAATTGATATTAAAATATCTAAGAGGAAATATTAATTAATTAATTGATTAATGATCATATTTATGATAGGTAAATTCCAGAAGAAAACTGAGAGCAGGATACAAGATAAATGTAAAGATGGAGGTATGATTTTTCAAAATCAGTGTTAGGATAAGTCAAACAGAGAAGCTGAAATTTGAAATAATTTCTCATTATTTGAAAGTACTGTGGGAGTGAGCTATGTCTAAATTAAAAAGCAGAAAAGAGAATGAGAAAGAACCAAGACAAGAATATCTGTGAAAGGATTGCTAGAGAGTGATGTATGGGGCTGGAGAAAAGTAAGAAACACTAGCAGAAGATAAAGCCAGATAAACACGCAGAAGTGAGTACACAAAACTGTACTATGCATTATGGCAGAGTGTCTCCAGATAGCACTGAAAATATGCATAATACAACAGAGGAATTTTTAATTAGGTCCTGGGACTGTTAATTTAAAGCTAGAACACAAGGACATCTCTATTAGTTGTGCAAATGTTATATGTCATATATTTGCACTCTTCAGTTTGGTAGAAACTTATTAGAAATTTATTAGAATAAAAGTTTGAAACATTTTAATTTTATGAAATCTAGCAAAGGATCAAGTATTTTTTTGGGGAAAATATGCACTCAAATTAGGAGGAGATATAACAGTGAAAAAAACTGCAATTGAAAGATAAGTATGGTGAATCATTTTATTTTGCATATATATGAATATTACATAATGTACTGGGTATACTGATTTCATTAAAATGCATTAAAGTATTGAGTTAAAATATCCCTTTATTGAAGTAATGACTAGAGCATGATTCTTTGCAGGTGTTTTTCTCTGTATTTCACTTGCTGTTCTATAAGCAACTATGAGGAAGTGTTTTGTGGCTAGCAGAGAATTAGAGATTCATTGGAAGATTTTCAGTAATAAACCAATAAGAGCAATTGCAAATTTACTTCTTAAAGAAATTTTATGTATAGAGTTGTTTGCCCGCCCCCCGCGCCCTCATCTGCGTGTGTGTATGTGTGTGTGTGTGTGTGTGTGTGTGTGTGTCTGTGTGTCTGCATGCAAGAAGGTTCTTATTTGTTTATGTATAGGAATGAGTGTGGTGCATTTGTATTGGTTGTGCAGTGTACACATACATAGGCCTGTACAAAACATGTTGGGTCCATAGGAGGAATTAAATTGTCATGCTCTATTACTCTCCACCTTATTATACCTATGAGATTGGGTCTCTCACTGCGCCTAGAGACAGGCTGGCAGCTAGCAAGCCCCAATGATGCTTGTGTCTGTCCCGCACAGTACTGATGTTATAGGTATGTGTATATGTCTGTTGTATAGGAGTCCTCAGAATTGAAAATTTTCTTCCAGGAAAGAGGGAAAAGGCTCATGAGTATTAGAAAGGAAATAAACTTACTTTCTAGGAAAGCAGCAACTTTCAACACCCTCTAAGGCACATCCTGTATGTGATGCAAGCAACAAAGTGCTGGTTCAGGAAACTCACAACCCCTGCCTCCCAAAGGCGATTCATACAGAAAACTGTAGGCTTGAAGTTCTCATAAGTCATCACATGTTTTAGGGTGGTATCTTTGTTGCAACAGTTGCATTTGAGATATCTTTGGTCCAATTCAGGCAGACCATTGTGAATAAGCCCAATCCAAATCATCGGTTCTGAAAGTTGGATTTTGGTAGATTCATTATATTGGTTTGTAATGAATTTCCTATCCACAGTGAGTGTGTGTGTGTGTGTGTGTGTGTGTGTGTGTGTGTGTGTGTCCATGCCTCATATCTTATCTCCCTAATTCAGGGCTTTTGTCAAAAGAGTGTTTACCAACTCAAGCATGAGTCCAGCTTCAAGCTTTTCTCTGTAACTAATTCCTGTGTAGCTATCACTAATGGTTTTTATATAAATTAATATAAATGATGCATTCTGCATGTATGCCACATATGTACTCCAGCATAATTGAGTCCTTCAACCACTCTTACAAATTTTATTCAGTTTTTTATTAAATTTGTTTCATATAATCTTCATATTAATCTACACAGTAGGAGGAGGACAGACTACATGACATCACCACATCACCCACTGTAACTCACCTTTGAGCTGTGTTGTGGCAGGAACAATGCCTGCCGCTGTACAGCACCTGTGTGCTCGTGGCCTGACAAACAGCACATAAGCATGACTTGGCGGGGAAATGCAGCTTGTCAAACCTCGCTCAGGCATGGTATGCGAGAGTGAGCAGGCAAAGGTGCGCATGTTCAGCTGGGCTCCCACTTAGGGCTGCTCTGGGGCATGCCCAGACACGCCCAGTGATAAGCCAGTCATGGACTCATGTGCAGTTAAGCCTCCCTGTTTGAGCCTACCTGAAAATCTGAGGAGGGGCCCAGAGATAGATGACATGGCTAGTGAGAAGCAAGCCAATGCAAAAGACCACAACAGCAGCCTGCAATCCAGGAGCCAATGAGTCACTGGACAATGTGTAACATTAAAAGTCTATGCCCACTTTCTCTTGATATAAACCTTAAAGACTCTATGTTGGTTCCCAAATTTCAGTATCAAACATATATCCAAATTTGCCTCTGCAGCCCATGTATCAGAAACAATTAATCTGAAGGCATTATATAGCTATTGTCCACCCTACAATTGCACTGTAATCAATGGATAAACAAAATGGCCTAACAATGGAAAGCTGAGAGGGCAAATGCTACCGTACAATATTATTTGTACAAGTAGAGCACTTGTCATTTCCAAGACCTACAAGCCCTATGGTAATTCAATGACAACTTGCAAACATAATCCCAAATAAATCACATACACTCTGTGATTGTAAGATATTCCTTCTTACAAGAATTTAACTGAGTAACAAATCCCTCAGAATAAATGATAAATAATTCAAATATCATTATATAAATTTTAGGGATGTATCTAATTTTGAATTTTTACATAGATCTAGAAAAGAAATATGAAAACAGACCTTTTAAAAACTATATTTTGGTTTAATGTACAAAGCTCCCATTAGTGTTAATGCAAGTTAAACACATAAATCCATTATGCATCAATAAAGATCGGAAGCTGTAATCTATAAAATGAAGGAATTAAATCATTATGAGTAACTCTTTGGCACCTCCTCTCAGTCCTATCAAGTACATAGTCTGACTTTTTGAAATGGCACTTAAAAGGTTTTATATCCTAATTGAACAGCCATTCACCAAGCTTATTTTTCACTTAGATCTCTCCTAATATCTGGGAAGTAGATTTTTTAAAGTAGGATCCTGGATGGTAAAAGCAGTAATTTCTCATCAGGGAATATTTAATAAGTAGAAGCTATTAGACAACTAGAGGATAAAAAAGAAATTAATCATTCAAAGACACATCACTTTGTGTTATTAGCTTTATAGTATATGAGACTATTTGGAAATTAAAATAAATTTCAATGTTATCCAATATGGATAATAATTTATTTCTTTTAAATTGTGATATATATTTTGAAGATGACACTGTGTAATCTATCCTCATGATAGTATATGATTATATTTATAAAGATTTTTATAATGTTGCTATTATAAAGAAGAAAATATAAACCTATGTGTTCAAACTATGGTGATCCAAAAACAAACAAGCAGAAAATGTATTTACTGACCAAGTGATGCTTGCTAATTAAATATGCCTTTGTCAACAGAAATGATGGCAAACTAACAGCCTTTCTAGATATGCATATGCAATACCTAAAATATGGGAGCCTAAATTCTGTTGTTTTCATTTACTGTTAAACTTGAAATAGTCTAGCCTCAAAAACCATTCATATTTTAAAGATTATGCATTTTTTGATGTAATCAATTGCTTTCCCTTTTTAAAATAAAATTGCCAAGTAAGAGAGATATCTCTGCCAACAGAACCTGAGTTTGATCTTAGAACCCATAAAAAAAAGCTATAACACTGTTTTTTGTTTATAATTATGGTAATGGGGAAGCAGAGATAGGAAGATCTTAAGAGTACTAGCCAGGTGATCAACCCCAGTTCCAAGTTAGAGATCCTAAATCAAAAACAAAGAGGATGGACCCTGAGTAATGAGATCCAAGTTCGTCCTCTCCTCCACAACAGGACATATGCACCTACAGGCATCTGAGCAAGTACTATGGACATAAATGACATTGTGACAAGTGTGGTGATATACACATAAGAGCATGCCTGACCATCTTAGTTTAAATACAGAAATGAAGCATTTTTTCCCTGAAAATTTAAAGTAAGAAACTACCAAAATGATTAAATGGTAACCAAGGTTATCATCTGATATAGTCCTAACCTATTCTCATTTAAGAACATTTTATAATGCTGTGGTTTTTAAATCTATTCAAAACTTTATGTGTTAAATTTTATTTCTATTATAAGCCATTTTGGGGAATCGTCATCTTAAAAACTTAATACCTTAAGTATTAACTACAGGAAGTAGCATACAATTCTTAATTTTTGGTAACATTCATTTATATATTTTCTGTTTGTGTATATGTGTCTATGTACGTGTCTGTGTTTGTCTGTGTCTGTGTGTCATTGTGAGATTCTGTGCCTTTTAGTGTGTCTGTGTATTTGTCTCTCGGTGTGTCTTTGTGTGTGTGTGTGTGTGTGTGTGTGTGTGTGTGTGTGTGTGTGTGTGTTGTATATGTGTGTTTGTATGTATGTATATATCTAAAAGATCATTTACAGAACTTAGTTCTGTCTTTCTTCCATGAGGATCCCAATTATCAAACTCAGGTCAACTGACTTAAGGACAAGAGAGAAGGGATGAGTGAGGGTTCTTATTTGATGAGCCATCTCACTGAACCAATATTTTTTGTTTGTTTGTTTGATTTTATTCAACTTTGCTTTATTCCTGGGATATATTGAAGACCAGCCATTGTGTAGAAGTAATTTTTAATTTGAGAATTGGAATTGCTTAACTGGGACCTAATGTTTTGTCCTTAGAATAAAGTATACAAAAGATATTTTAAAGATGAAAATAAGTTTTCTATATAATGCTCTTAGCAAATATCTACAGAAACGTAAAGAAATAGGAATCACTAAATCCCTGACACTGATCTGCTCTGATATATACTTGGAGAATCTTCTTACGTGTATAAAGGAGAATATCATTGCAATGTTTTTTTGGTTGTTCACAGTTAAAATTCACTCGTTTTGGCAAATGCTGGAATAAATGTTTTGAGCCACACATTCACCACACTTTGAGATTAAAGGGCATTGCTTTGATGAGAAAATGAAAAAAAAAGTACCAGTAGTTAAAAGTACCAGCATGTATAATGAAAAATATACTTACATATAAATAAATGTTAGTATTTAATATGTGTGAAACATGTATGCAACATAAAATATCTTTAGAGGACACTGTATACTAAAAGTGAAAATATAATTGATTCTGGATGATGTGAAAAAGACAAAAATTATGTTGAGCTTTTATGAGAATATTAGCTTCCAATAAGTAGGGAATTAATAAACTATGCAAAAAATACCTGATAAAAATCAAGGTTCTGGCAACACATGATAAAACACCATAGCCATCATCAGGCTATCCTCATGCTATCTCATGACATACCAACTCACTGTCATTAAAATAAAATAACTATGGTAATAGCTATGTAAAGTCTAATGACTGAGGAAAATGACATGTGTGGTTTTTCATTTATGTATAGTTTTACTCTTAGGCTACAGATCATTAATTTGTCACAAGTAATGTATATACTCATATATATGTGTGTGTGTGTGTATCTACAATTTCTTGATATATCACTTTCTTATAGATAGAATATACAAGGTAGAGCTGAGGAGGTAATTTAATGTGTAAAGCACTTTTCAGTAAGGAGAAGGATCCGGGTAAGGAATCTAAGGAGGATGCTTGCTAGTAACAGAAGAAATGCCATCTAGGGGTTAAGCTTGAGACCCTACATCTATATATAAGGTATACAGCCATCGAGGAAGATGTTGAATATTAAATTTAGGCATATATATATATATATTCCACATCCACACATATGGGCACATGTATATACTAATGCACATCAGACATATATATTAAACACCTAAAGGAGGAACATACCAAGAAAAATATAAATGCTAAGACCTGCTGAAAATTGTTCTTAAACACATATTTATATTCAAAGATAATTTTCCCCTTTTTCCTAAGAATTATCAGCAGAGAAAATGGCTGGTGCTTTGAAAAACCTCCAAATAGCTAAACCATGACTTGTTTAGTTTATACTGGAAACAGTGTATAGACTCCTGTGGGTGGATGATTTTGAAGTGATGATTCTCATGTAACATTTGATATTTAATATGTTTATATATATATATATATATATATATATATATATATATATATATATATATATCATGCTAAAGAATCCATATATTTTGGGGAAAATATTTATTTGGGGGCAGAGATAACTTTTAAATAGGCAATAAAGCACATCCATGTCCTAAAATTGTAGGCTTGTCACAAATGTATAATACAACCCCTAAGTATAGTCAAGGGAATGGGATTAAAACTTAAAGAGTGAACTCTACATCTACAGTATCAAACCTTTTTTTTTCCTTCCATTATTCTGCCCCACAGGGAATATCCAAGTTTTGCCCACAGTAATTTAGAAGCACTGTTTCTGAAATAGAGGGTAAAGGCATCAACGGCCATAATTGAACCATTCACTCAGCTTTCCTTTGAGAGCATATTTGATTGGCATAATATAAAAATAGAATACACATTTAGAAATAGATTTAAAATTGCACTTCGGATGAAGACTAAATGGTTCATGAGATTGATGAGACAAAGTCTCTACTACTGCAAATCACTGACTTGAGTCCAGCTTACATTAAAGTGACTAATTCATTACTATAGACAGATTTTCAGAAAATGGACTGCTAGAGACCAAGTCTTGAAGAAAAGAAACCTTTTAACAAGTGTGTGTGTGTGTGTGTGTGTGTGTGTGTGTGTGTGTGTATCAAAAACTAACTTACTTGAAACATCTACTCTATCTACTTTACATTACTGGTATTTATAGCATATTTAAGATAATTCTGATAAGAAAAGTATTTTGTTCTGAGCCCTTGGACAAATGGATGAATCTCTATGTCAGTAAGAATTTCCAAAGAGAATTTGGATTTGAATGAATTCATTCAACCTGAAAAACTAGAGATAAGTATCCTTTTATTGCTTTGTGATTCACTCTATTACTGTCATTATATTTTATTTAGATGTCCTAGGTGTTCTACATTTGTTTAGGTGTTTATTTACGTGTCCAACTTTGCCTTTGGGAGGTTAAATCTCCACCTGCAGATCTCGCTGAACCTCACAGGACTCATGTAAGCACTATAAGCAACATGGAGGGATCCAAAGCATTAAAATTCCATGTTTAGATATCTATAGTACTGATTTCTGTGATACTCCCTGTTTCATTTGGCTTCAGTGGTGTGAGTGTCCTGAACCATCTTAGTGGAGATAAACAGATTTCTGAATGGTGGGAGACTGAGAAACAGAGACAGGAATTGTACTGAGATCCTACTTTGTTCACAAAGGGAATCTAAGTGAATAGCTAATATGTCACATGCCTCCATTATTTATGTTAATGGTAAAATATTATAGTGGAAGTCATGCTCACTAACTAGCCAGGAATTAAACATGCAAAGAAAGCGTTTAATTTGCCTGGACTTCAATGATTGTTTTATGTTTGCTTGTAAACAGAGTTGAGTCAATATTTCCACTCACATCCTATTCCTAAGAAAGAAAGCAAAGAACAAAGAAAGAGAGAGAGAGAAAAAAAAGAAAGAAAGAAAGAAAGAAAGAAAGAAAGAAAGAAAGAAAGAAAGAAAGAAAGAAAGAAAGGAAAGAAGGGAGGAAAAGAGGGAAGGAGGGAGAGAGAGACAGAGAGAGACAGAGACAAAGAGAGAGAAAGGAAGAAAAGGGAGAAAAGAAACATATATACAATTTTAAAACAATTGGTGAGGTATGTGACTGCCATCTTCCTATATAACCAAAGATGGCCCACATCTTTGTTTACTTTCAATCTCATTAAACATTATAGTACTTAAACTTAAGAAAGAAAGCATGGAAATAATTTTTTCATCTTCGAAATCAAAGGGAGTCCAAATTAGTTGTGCCCAATGTTTGCCTAGAAATGTTTTCTCAAATGGAGATGAATTAATTGCTAGAAATACCTGACGAAGATGGCAAGTGAGAATGGACATTCATTGACAACCATGCTGAGGAAAAGCAGTACAAAGAAAACTCTCCTGGGACTGGTCAGTAATGATGTGTCTGTAGAAGTAACAATAGCTACCTTGAGCAGTCTGCTATGCAGTAAGTTTTCACATATGACTTTCTGTATTTACATACTTGTTAAGATATGTTAAAATTGTGAATACATTCTATAAATTCACAAACAAAAATGAAAGGTTCCTGTCAAAACACTTAATATAACTTTAGATTAAGAAATTAATACATATTATAAATCACAGCCTTTTTTTTTGGAAAATTCTCTTCTGAGAAGTACATAGTTAGGATATATCTTGCTCATAAGATCTTACATTAACAGAAGCAACTAACTACATTTATACTGCTTCTATATATACATAGCATGTATATCAGTTGCCTTAAATGATTAATGTTGTTAACTTAACAAAATCTGACATCATGTACTGGACAAGCCTAAGAGCCTGTCTATAGATGACTATGTAGGTTGTGTTCATGCAGATGGAAACACTGGGGATGGTGCTGCTTCATCACTGCGATTGTTCTGGATTTTGTAAGAGAAGATAATAATAATATGCATTTGTTGTTGTCTGACTCTCTCTCCTCTCACTTCTCTTTCACTCCCTCCCTTACTGTTACCCTCTCTTCCTTCTCTCTATCCCTCACACAGACAATGCCACACAGACACAGACACACACACGCAATATAGATATGTTTAAATTAAATGAATTTTTAAATTAAAATTTAACTTTATTTATAATTTCCTACCCTTTCTTGTCCTCCCTCCAACCTCTTCCATGCCCCATTCCACTGCCTCTCAAATTGATGTCCCCTTTTTTGTTACTGCTGTTATGTACATATGCAAATAAAATCTGTAGAGTCTATTTAATGTGTTTTTTTTGTATGTGATTTCAAGGCTGGCTAACCACTTTGTATTGGATAACCAATTAGGGGCTCCAGCCCTGGGAAAGGCTAATTTTTCCCATGTCTGCTGTCAATAATTGCATGTAGTTTTTGTCTAAGGCTGGGACTCTGTGAGATTCCCCACTTCTGCATTAGCATGTTTGTTAAAGACTTGTTTAAGAGCTATTTTGTTGAACAAGCATGTGTGAAACATCTTTGTCATTTCTTGGAGACACAATCTCTGTTTATTCTTTGGGGTGGATGCAATGCAACCACCTCAAGCTCCTGATGCTGTGACTTCTATGTAATGGTAGACAATACCTAGCATTATGAGTGAAAAAAAGCTCATCTTTCTTAATTTGCTTTTCTCAGAGTATTTTATTACAACAGGAAAAGAAACTAAGACAGTGAACTTTCCCTAACCACAGTGAAACTTCTATAAAACATATAATATGACAAAAACTTAGACATTAGCAGTTGAAAATTCAAGAAAATTTCAAAGAAGTATATTCATTCATAGGCTAAATTTAAATTTTTTATTTTATAGTTTAGTCATTTGTATTTGTGTTGGGGGAGGGCAATTGCACACGAGTGCAAGATCCCAGGAGAACAGAAAAAAAACTCACCACTCGGAGCTGGAGTTATAAGTGGTTGTGAGTCACCAGACTTAGGTGTGGCCACCAAACTCTGATACTTGGAGAAAGAAGTTTATGTTCTTAACCACAGAGGCATCTTTCCAGCCCCATGGGATAAAATGTTAAAATAAGATAGAGCTTTAATTTTAAAATGGAGTATTTCAAACCATTAAAAACTAAAATCTATATCAATATCAACAAAAATAAAATGATTAGTGCATAGTTTTAAAAATGTTGGTCCTGCTCATAAAGAACATTGAGAACTAAAATAATTTGTTCTATAATAATGTACAATCTTAAGGGAATCAGAAAACAAGAAGAAACAAGAATGAGATGTCGCAAGAATGAATGGCTAATAAGGCATGGTGATGTATGCCAGTAATCCCAAAAGCTAGGGAAGCAAGAGAGTAGGATTTTGAGTTAAAGGTCAGCTTGAGTTATATTACTTATTAGCTGGAATCTATTTCAAGAGAAACAAAACAATCCAAAGAATGAATTTCTAATTATGCAAAATAACTTTCTTGGTTTAGGATAAAACTGGGTTATGGAAATTTACAGCATGCTGGGCAAGGTGATTTATCTTAAAATATATAATAGTTTTCAAATAAACAATTCCATATATTCAATTCAGCTTAACTTGATTGAGATAAAACATTAGGCCACAATATTGATCTTTACGAGAGATTCATCTTCAAAGTACTAAGGAGGCTGTTCACGACTCAATGCAGCAGAATAATTTAGTAACAAGGAAATATAAATTATAGTCTTCTTCCATTGAAAAATAGCCATTCAAAGGTGGCCTCATTTTTTGATACTAAAAGGTATTCAGCCATTTTCTGTATTTTAAGTAAATGAGTATAGGTAATCTCATGTAACCTATTAAACATATATAAAATATGAAAAAAAATATTGGATATAATAAAATGGTGTAAAACAATGTATTAATTTGTTTTAATTAAAATTTTTATATTTATCACTTTTTAAGGAATGACTTACCAGTACATTGGTTGCTTGCCCAACCCTGTTAAAGGAGCAGATGGTCAGAGACTATTAAATAAAACTTAGATGCGCTGGTGACAGAGCTGTGCCATAATTTGTGTTTAGTAAAATCACCATCTCATGCTGAAATTCATTGGGATTACTATAAATCTTCGAAATTGCTATTCTCAAAGCATACCAGAAGAAATTTTATCTTTACTATCATGGTTTCCACTAAAATGGAAACCTTACTTTACTGAGTTAAATCCAGCCCCAGATTTGAGCTTGAACAAGTGTAGAAAACCAAACCCAGAGATTATGCAGAAAGAGAGAGTCTAAATTGAAGGTCTCCTTTGGGTCACTTCCCTCAGAGCTCAGGGAACTCCATGGAAAAGAGGGAATAAAGATTTTAAGAGTCAGAGGGTTGAGGACACTGGGAGAACATGGCCCACAGAATCAACTAAGCAGGGTTCATATGGGGCCATATGGGCTTGACAGAAGAAGCAAGCACAGAACCTGCATGGATCTGGACTGGGTCCTGAACCAGGTCCTCTGTCCTCTGCAAATATGCTATGGCTGTTCGCTTGGTGCTTTCTGCAACTCCTAACAGTGCAAGTTGGTGGTGTCTCTGACTATTTTGCCTCCTTTTGGGACACCTTTCTTAGAATTAGGTTGTCTAGTCCAGCCTCAACAACAACAAGAAATCCAAAACAACATCAACAAAATGAATTGTATTCGAGGCCAGCCTTGTCTACAGAGTTAGTTCCAGGACAGCCAGAGTACAACAGAGAAACCTTGTCTCCAAAAACAACAATAACAAAAGAAAACATACAAATAAACAAACAAAACAAAAACACGATGAAAATCTTTGAATTGAAGCATAAAATTTTAATTTCTGAGCTATGTAAGAGATATCACAAACATGAAAAAAGAGAGAAACCAATGGTCATGGGGGCATTCATGTGTTATGAGAAGGAAGAGCACTGAGGAAAGAAGAATGCTTTCTCTGATACAGCAAACAAGTCACCAGAGCATTCTGTTGACAAACATGAGGTTTTTGTGTGTCACTACTGTGTATATGTAGTGAGGGGACACTACATGTAGTATAAGGAACTGAAAATATGGATGGTGGCTATATCATGTCAAAACACCACTCAAAGTTTTGCACACCAAGTCAGTCCTGACTATGATTGACATCATTTTCTTTTCAAAATTCTCACTAAGTATAGAATCCACTGTTTATTCCCTAATGGGGCAGCCATTAGTTTTGATCCACCTATCAAGTCTAACATTTGGGTAAATTTTTACACACTTAATTTAGGCTATTATCAATAGAAAGTAAAAATACTTGACCTACATATAACACAGACACACACACACACACACAGACACACACACACACACGAATAATATCTTGGTCAAATTATCTCTTGTGATGATTTTTTTTCTCTCCAAGCATCCAGTAAACAAGCTTAAAACACTTCCAAGAGCTTACTTCCAACATTGTATTGCCTAAAGGAATCTGCCAACTACTGTATCTCATAACCCTTTTCTTTTTACTATCATGTGTATGTATTTGTAGCGTGTGTCCTATATGGGGTAGTTGGCCAACTTGCTTATGCTTGAGGAGTCCAGAGCAGGATATTCAGTGTTGTTCATTTCATACTTCACTTTAATCCCTTAAGATGAGGTAGGCAGTCAGCCAGAAAGGCCTAATAGTCCCCTGCCTTACCTCCTGCCTTGACAGTCAGACTGCAAATGCATGAGGCCATAGCTTGACCTTTCAGTGGGTGCTGGGGATTTCAATTCAGCTCCTCAAACTTACAAAGCAAGTCTCCTTACTCACTGAGTGACCTCCAAGCCCTAGCTTTTTCTATATTTTACCACATACATTTAAAACAAGCATTAAAATTGATATTTTAAATATTTACAAGTTCTTATAATAAATTTTATTAAAATTTGTGTTTACGTACGCATGTAATATTTACTTATTGTGGTGCCTGTGTGTATGTGTGAGTGTGTGTGTGTTTGATATATACGTATGTGGGAGTGTGTATGGGTTTGACTGCCATGGCATACTTGTGGATCCTTGGTTTAACCTGCTGGAGCTGGTGCTGTCCTTAAAACTTTATCGGTACCCAGAGTCAAACACAGGCTATTAGGCTTAATGGAAACTTTATCCACTGAGTCATTCACTACCCCAAGTTTTTCTATGTTACAATGTTTCACCTGTAGTTATCTCAATTAATTGTTCTAGAATATACCTAAATGTAGTGAAATGAAATGTAAAGGTAACCCTATTTGCTGTCTATTTGTCTTCCCTTCAGATCAATATACTGTACTAGAATGGGTGGATATTAAATTACTGTTAAAGTTTAAAAATTTGAAAGTATTTCAGAAGATAAACTTAATATATTATCTGGACCAGAGTTCTGTGTTCACGTCTGTAGTACAAACCATCACGGAAAACTGTCAAACTTTGTAAATTTCTTTACAAAGGTGGCCAGAAAGAGTTATATACATCTATGGTGTATAGTGAGCTCCTCCTGAATAAAGGGTTAAAAAAAAGTCTTTAATATCAGTTTTAGAAAGACTTCAAGATCAATTTTAAAACATTCAATATTTTATCTAAATAAGACTCCAAGTCTATGTTGAAGTCTTTTTTTGAGTAAACAAAGAGTGCAAATGTTAATTATGAGCTTGATATAGTTTATAACCACAATAATGAACCAAGGAAAGCTAGAGCATGAAGGTGCATTTAAGACATTTATTCAGTCAATTTACCAAATAAATGAAGATTCTAAGAACCAGAAAGAACAATGATTTTCAAAGATTAAAGAATTAAAAATGGTTAAACATTGATTATCTAAGAACTAATTAAAGTAACTTTAAATTGAAAAATGACAAATCATTCTACTGTGTTTTGAGATGAAACAGTTTAACTTGGCACTGAGTATTTTAGGAACTTGAATATGAAGACAGCTTGATTCCATTCACTAGATTTATGTAAATTAAATTGAAAGTACCTAAATTAAATGCAAATAGCTAAAGCAAATTTAGTAGATAAGGTCATTTCAAACAGTATCCATCATTATCCTGTTTGTTTGCGTAACATAATAAAAGCTTAGATTGATCCACCAATTCATGAAGAAATTATACAAATCAATACAATGTACTTGCTTTTAAATAAGGAATTGTGTGATACAGTCTTGTTACTCCATGTATGTGCTGATGATGGATAGTCTACAAATAGCCCTTCTACTATGTTGTAGAGATATGCTAATTAATATTATGTTGTGGAGAGATGAGTGTTTTTTTTAAAAACAGTTGCACATGAAACCCAGCACAGAATAGGAAAGGTACACACTGTGTCTGTTAAATTCTTAGAAGACAATCTTAATTAAAAGAGTCAAACTCGTAATTCACCTTGCTAGGCAAGCAGCCATCATCTCTTACTCAATCATTCAGCAGAGGATGAAGTAGCTATTTCAATGAGCTTTACTCTGAGCAGTGAGCAATCAAGTATCTATCATCACCATTAGTTTGAAATGCTCCCTACAAATTACCATTTCTCCAAGGTTTCTGAGGCAAAAATATGTTCTTACAGACTAACTGACCTTCCTCCTTATAAACCAAATAAGAATGAAAGGAGACAAGATTATGAAAAGTGGTGATTATGATCTCAATCTATGAAAATATATAGCTTTATCTGGCAAATAAAAATCTTAGTTCAGGGCAAAACATCAAAAGCCTGTTTTGTTCTTTTTTGTATACAACATTCCATTTTTCGTCACCTAGCATAAATTTAAAAAAATAAAAAATCCTATCATTAAAATAATAGATGGCCACAAGGGAAAAGTAGATCATTTGATCAGTTTGGGACAAAAACCTAAGATACAAAAGGAGGTCTGTGTGTGAATCATGTAATTTACTTTCTTTAAAACAAATTTTCTGTATGGGGAAGATATATAAAAGGAGGAATGAGAGGATGGGGAGAGCTGGGAGGACTGGAAGGATGGTTGGAGGGGTGCTGATATGTTTTTTACAAGAGAAGAAAAATAAATAAAAAATTAAAAAAATTTTCCTTGAAAGAATACTTTATTATTTTAATTTGTATTGGCAGGAAACACCTTTTCAAAGATGAGTGACAGCAGCAGTATTAGACCAACTGCAAGTGACACTGGAAACAGATGTTTTACACTTGGTACAAATTTGCTTCCTAGAGCAAGGTTGACAAAGGCAAGTAAGTCCCTGAGAATTTTATGATGAAAAGAAGTAACTGTACCCAAAACAATTGAAGAGATTATGTCTACTACCCAAAGTAAACGGTTTTCCTTCAATATCTTGTCATTTCTCGGCACAGCACGAGATGAAGAAAGAAAGCAGTGTCTTGAAGAATGAAGTGTAGAAACCTACTGTGGAGGGGACCTGAAAGGAACTAAATATATTTGTGGCAGAATTAATTCCAACACCCAGGAGGAAGCTGCTAATGCGTTAGAGTGAGCTGTCAAGTGAAACGGGAATTTTTTTTTCCATGCATTTTCTAATGAGTTTTAATACACCCCCAGTATTTATTTTAAGACATTCTGCTTGTCGAGGTGGAACTCCTGTTCTCATTTTCAGATAATTGACTAGTTGGGAGAAAAATGGCTTTACTCCATTTCAAAATATTAATAAAATAGTCCACTTCAAGTACAATTCCCTTTATCCTGAAGGTACCTCATTAATTTCCTTTTAAAGAGGACTAAATAAGTGAGCCCAGTGCAGGACAGTGGCATTATTAGAGCCCTTTGCTTTCATTCTCACTCACAATTTACATTTATAGCTTCTTTTGTTCTATGATCCAAATATTGGTTGTTTCAAAGTATACAAGCTTCAAAATGAGCGACACTTATGTTGGTTCATATGTCCCTGTACCTATGACATTTAGCACATGACATCAGCTCAGTGTTTGTAAAATCTGCTCTGTTGATGATGAATTTACTTAAGTCTTGTAAAAAGTTTGTCTTTGGATCACTAGAGATTAAATACAGGAAACAACGTATGCTGATTTACAATGAATTGAATTGAAATCAAATCATCAAAAATAGTCTAAATTATTAGATAAGGGGATTCATTGTAATTGATTTTTGATCAAAATCTTAATGAATGTTATTAAATTACATATATATGTATATATATGTATATATGTATATATATATATATATATATATATATATATATATATATATATATAGAGAGAGAGAGAGAGAGAGAGAGATGTATATGTGTTTTCCCTGACTTAGTGTCACATTACTTTACTGTAGAGGGTAAAAATAGATGTATTAAAGTATTTGCTAATTAACCTCGTGACCATATAAAAAAAACTAAAAGCATTACTTAATAGTATAATACTAAATTCAATTGTAGTTTATAATTGAAAATATATTGAGAGTTTAAATAAGGTCAATAATTAACTTTCAACTATCATTTTATCATTCAATTTTCATGTATATACTTACCAGGTTTTAATGTTGATTTTCTCTGCTATACCCACTAATGATGCTTCAATTTGTGTCTAAACAGTTCATTAATACCTAATCAATTTAGAGCAATTTAAAAATGATTATTATGATTAAATAACACCTATGAATTTATGACATTATTCATCTAAATCAGATTCAATTTTAAAATACTCCCATATTCATCTAATACTTCCATCTATCTAATTATTACTAGATATTAAATATTTTTGAAATTTCATATCTTAGTAACCCTCACTAATTTTCACATTTAAAATTCTGCATGTTCAAGAATTGAGAGGATATAAAAGAATGCTTTCCATGTAAATTTTTAAACTGAGAATGTTTCTCAGTAGATTTTAGCTTATGTAGTAACTATTTTAAAATACATCACTAACTGAAAGCCCTTTAAATAACCAACAGATTTAAATTGAAAAAAATTAAATTTTGGAATATTAGTCATTCAAATTTATATTACATAGATTGATTTTACTCAATAAAAGAAAAATTAAAATGTAAAAATAAATAATACAATTTCTCACAAATGAGTTAAATATGAATATATGCAATTTTATAACATTATATATATTATATAACATATATTTCTAATGTATGAAAGTTAATAATACATGCTATTCAGGTTATTTTACATTGTCTTGTAGTTCTATTTTTACCAGAACCAGTTTCACACTAATCATTTCAATTAAATTTCAAGAGTCAGAACTTTTCTGAAAAATGTTCAGTACCTATTTTTTTTTTTTGGTAGGAAAACCTCCCAGCCAAATTGTTTCTTTGTCCTTATGCCCGCAGGTAAGTGTAATCCTACACCTAAGGCTCAGTCTACATTTCTAAACTTGAGGTAGAATGATGGTAATAGTTTGAGGATCAGAGAGTTAGCTGTGAGATTGTGTCTCTTAGTAAAGGCCTCACCAATATAACTGCATAAAGAGGACTTAAAGATAACAATAGACATACTAACGTCAGTGGGAGAATGACTATGAAGCCTCAACCCTACAAAAACAACTAAGGCAACTAAGAGATATTGGGAGTGGGAGAAAAAGTGTTCTTAAGAAAGAGAACACCAATTAGTAACATAACTCCAAGCAATCAGTGTTGTGGAAGTTTATTTTTAGTTATGTTTGAAATTGTTCTATGCACTGTTGGGTGAGGAGCTATCCTAGGTCTAGGGTGTTTGTATTGTTTCCAGGTGTTGGATTTCTGTGGGAATTGTTTAATTGCTAATGATTTGCATGTGCTATCAGTAGAATACTAAAGAGTTCTGAAATAATAAATACACCTGAGCTTAGATGCTCGGGATTCCACTGTCAATCGAGTATGGCACTAGCCAGGACAGTGGTTGCCTCTGCTGTAGTCTGGCAGAGTTTGCAGTTATGAAATATGCCTCCATGTCTTCCTTGCTGACCCACCACAGCAGCTTACTACTACAAGTCAGTCTGAAAACACATGCAAATAGTGTTATTCTGTTTGGGCAGGTAGTATTTAGGGATATATATATATATATATATATATATATATATATATATATACACACACACACATATACACATATACACATAATAACATTTAGTGGAAAAAAGTGGTCATGAATTTGAAAGACAGCAATGAGGAGAACATGGGAAGGTCTGGAGTGAGGAAAGGGAAGAGAATAATGATGAAATTATGTATAATCTCAAAAGTATTTTAGAAAATTCAAGTGTTTTGGAAGACACAGAAATGATATGTGCTTTCTTCAGTCTTCTGCAATGAAAAGAAAAAATCATGATAGCTGCTCATCCTCACTCTCTTATAATCTGGGTGAGAATCCTACATAGGCTGAGTTCTTTCAGTTTAGAAGTCAGTAGTGAGAGAAGTTGCCATATAAAACTGCCTTATTCCTGGCCTTTTAATCAAAAGGTAGCAGAACCTTGTCTATGCTCATTTGTAAGCAAACAACATATCTTATTCAATGGTGAACACACAAGTATGGACAATCAATTATAGACAATGTAACACATGCTTATCACAACCTATCACAACTGACAAAATGCTATTCAATCTGTTCCTTTGTTGAAATGGTAATTCTGATCAAACTTTACATTCTTAGAATATTCCAAAATGACCAGTAATTTTATTTTGTATAACTCTGAAAATGGCATAAATATTTGTTTAAAAAATGAAGGTTGTATAACACCATGTAAAACAAGTGGAAGACAGCAAAGGAATTTCAGAAAGTGGTGAGTTTCCTAGTAACGATTATCCTTAAATGACTTTTTCTGCTGTAGTGTGGTATTTTTTTTCACTGCAAATATGGTATTTGGATTTTACCAAATATTTCCATGGAGTCGATGAGTGAACGTGTTTATGCATAATAAGTGTACTCATATAAGTTGTTGACAGTGTTTGAACTTCATCTGTTTAAGAAATCTGTCAATATATTCTGTTCATTTATAACATTTCCCAACAAGGAATTTGAGAAATTTTGCAACCACAGATGCAATTTAAAATTTCATAAAGGTTTTTAAAATCTGAGGTCTGAAAATTACCCCAGACTCATTTATTATGAAACTCTGCTAGTTATCATTTTGGCAGAATGGTTTTTAAATTTTTACTGGTAATAACTGGAAGTAAGTATTTAAAACAAAACATCTATGAATTTTACTTACCCGAGAAACACAAAAATCTTCAAATTATGCAAAAGTCACATCAAATGAATATGCACAGGTTATATAATATATTGAATTATATGTTTTATGGTCTTAGGCTATGAAATACTTTAGTCACATGTTATGTTTTACTATATATAACAATGCTGTGAAGTGTAAGCATAGAAGTCTAACACACTCAAAGCAATGTTAATAATTATATTTTTGTGATTTTGCAATTTCCATTACTGAAACTAAAAAGTAATTAAAATAACCAATCATTAATTGGATCTCTCATATACTCCTGTACAACAAATATCACCTCAGATAATTCTTATCACATCACCCAGGAGCTTGGTAAAAAGGTACGCTCAGTTAACTTGCTTTGTTTCACGCAAGTTTTCATAATTGGCAGTACTGAGGATTATAACTAGTATATCTTCATCTGAAGTCATGTATTTAAATCTTTTATCTATATCGGTGAAACACTATCAAAATATGAATGAAACATCGATATTGAATATTACTGCTAGCATTTATAATTAGTGATTTGATTAAGACTGTCTCTCATACACTATTTGAACCCTTAGTCCCCAGGTGGTAGAGGTGGTTGGGGAAGTTGAGGGGAAGTGGTCTTGTTGGAGGAAATATGACACTAGAGGTAGGCTTTGAGAGCTTAATGACTCATGCTGTTTCTAGTTGGTTGTCCCTTGGTGCTGTATTTAGTAAAGATGTGAGATCACAGCTTCCTGCCATGTCTGCTGCCTCCTGCTACCCTGTCCCTGATATTACAAATATAACCCTCTAAAGCTGTATGCCCAATAAACTGTCTCTTCTGTAAGTTGTCTTGTTCATGAAGCTTTATTCACAGCAACAGATAAAATAATATTCAGTCAATATGATCCAATTCAAAGCTTCTCCCTATCTTTAAAGCAAAGAATCTGAGACACATTTTATTGTACATAAAATTGCTTGATTATTATGTATAATGGAATATAGAATGAAGACTATGAAATCTCATTCCTACATCCACTCCATGATTTCTGTGGTCTCATAATGTTTCCCGTTCTTTGAAATAAGTCAGTACTGCATTTGATTAACAGATTATCCTATTTAAATAGTTAACTTGCAAAGGTGAAAGCGTCAGAAGATATTAAGAGGAGATAGTGCTAGATATACACTCAGGAACTATCACTTAAGGAATAATTAATTTTTCTCAAAAAAAATCACCTTTGATACTCAGTGCTTAAGTTCACATTGACATAGTTATATTTTATATTTACAGAGACAAAAAGGGCTCCTATTTGGACTTTTGCTATAAGAACTGACAAAATTATTTCATCTCAAAGAAGTTAATGATTAAATGTAAAGGTAAAAATATAATGTAAAAAATGTAAATGTAAAAAGGAAATGTTCAAATTCTACATAGTGATATTTTCTGGTCTATCACATAAAAGTCCCATATAGAGAGACTCAGCTTATACATATTACAAGCCAATAATTACAGGGAAAGAGCCAGGGCACTCATAGTTGAAAGCATCCAGAGAATGTTAGTGCCCGTAGTACTCAAAGCAATATGGACCTATAGATGCCACATACTAAACAGAAAAGCATACTAGCCTTATAAACAGTAACATTCATTATAAGTTCCTTTAAATTTTTCTCTAAAGTAGAAAAATAAAACTATTAATAGGATGCAAACACATATCTTCAGTGCAAAAAATGATGCCATTCTGTCACAATGGACACAGCATGCAATGAAGCATATAATTCAGGACATATATCAGATTCTTAAAACCTGTCATAAAAGCTCAATAATGGACATACTGGCAAAATATGCATATAAAATATGTAAGAGAATCCTCAGTTGAATTTCAAATGAAAGCACTTAGTGCATGCAAGCTTTTAATAAATCCTACTTGATGAAACCCACTTTCTAATAATGTGAATGATGATGGGGAAAAAGTAAGGCATGCATGCAATTTCATTTTATTAACTTGATATGTCTGAAAACAGATTTCTCATGACTTAGAAAAGAAAGTTTCTGAGAACTTTATTGGAATAACAAGCATGCCCCATGAATAGCTCTGTGTCCTTGATCCACGTGCAGTGATTAAGCCCTAAAGCATGTTGTCACATTAGTTTTTATAGTTCTGTGAACAATCAATTGAACTCTAAGTTTGAAGAATATACAGTTCCTTTTCATTTAGAGGAACCTCTAGTTGTTCTGTGTGCTTTCAAGTTCATTTTCTAAAGTAGAAATGCATTGACTGAAAATGAACAGAGTTATTGTCCTGTGGGGTCATGGCTGAGGTACAGTGACAGGCCCCATCAAACTCAGTAGTTTAAAACACTTTCAATGCATTAAGGCCAAAATGAAAACCCTTTCAGCACTCGGTATTAAGTACATTAAACATTCTCTTTATGAGCTCCTTCCACTTCTTGCTGAGGTATTTGTAATCATTGTTCACAGCAGTGAAGCCTCTCAGATACTTAATAAATATTTCTTTCTCACTGTCTGAATAGACTTGAGGCTATTTACTCAAGTACATGAAGCATCACAAAGAAGAGCATGTTTTTGTGTTTTTAAACAAGTGTCATTTCTCCTCAGGAGTTCTTGTATACCCTCCCTCAGTCAAAATACACATCTATACATTTGTGAAATAACTATGAGAGCTCTTCTGGCTGGTTCTAACCAATAACCTTCAAGGATTTCCAAGCATGACTTAGGAACAAAGATCACATTTCTCTTTTTCACATAACACCAGCCAATTGTAATAACTTCGTAACTGGTTATACTAAGTCCAGGATTGCCAACCTTTTATTTCCTGTTACATAATTCATAAGATTAACCTGCTTAACAATAATACTCTGGCTCGCTTTCTCAATGCCCTTGCTTATCCCTTGCTGCCTGCAGAATTAAGTACAAAATGTCTAAGCTTTAAAACCGTATCCTACATCCTCCAGTCATATCATGAGAATTATTTCTCAGTTTATTGAAGTCACTGTCTACTATAAGCCTTATGTTTTCCTCTTCCATTTCCTGCAACTGTTCCTAATAATTAGACTCCTTCTTGTGTCTTTGCCCATGCAAATAATAGACATAGAACTTGCCAATTTTAATAAGCAGCTTTCCATTATCTACACATAAAGATTTTCCTGATCTCTAATTTGATAACATCATATACCGTTAGGGTAAAGTTCCCAATTTTCTTTTTAGAGGCAGGATTCATGTAACTCAGGCTGGCCTCTTATCCCTACATAATGGAAGACGATCCTGATTTTCTGGTCCTCCTACCTGTATCTCCCATTGCCTGAATTCTATGCCATCAACTCAGCCATTGTTTCTAATTAGAGAATGTTTAATATATGTCCTTTACACATGTATGAATCTTGCTATTACTGATGACAAATAATTATACCTCTTAATGTAGATGGTAAGTGTGATAACCGGACTAAGCATTTTGAAATTACTTCACTCTTTTAACAGGAGAAATATCACAGAAGGTTCATTGCAATCATAAGGACTACAGGAATCTGTTCTGTTAAAATAAGAAAGTCAATTAACTAAAAACATTTCCATCTGAACAGAGACCTTGGAATTTGATTGGCTGTACCGACTCAACATGAGGGTGGCAGCCATTCCAGATGGTAAAGGCATATTTATAAAAAATTTTACATAGTCAGAGAACTTCAGAATAAGGAAGGACATTTAAGTTCACTGACTTTAAGCCAATATTTGAAGCATTTCTCTCTTAAACAATTAAATGATTTCAAACTACACTGAGCTTTCTTCTCAAACTGAAAACTTCTACTTATTAAAAAAATGTCCTTTTCATTTGATAAGCAACCCTAATTTCCGCAGACTGCTTCCTTGTAAACTATGTTGATATTCATTTCCCCAGTATCATTCTATATGTTATTAACTCATTTGTATTTTCCAGAATAGCGTTCTAATATTTGACAACTTTAGTCTTCTTCTTCATCAGTCTTATCTTTCCGGAACTAAACATTTTCAGTATTTCCAGTACTATTTTTTATCTAGTTTACTCAACTTCCTGAATGTATTTTCCAATTCATTAAAAAATTGATTTTTAAAGTACTTAGATAGCAGACATGCATCAGAGAGAACAAAACAGAGACCAGCATGATCAAATTTGGTGAAAAGATATTACATTCCCATTCATCTTATATTGCTATTATATTGTGATTGTCTTGTGATGAAGTTAACTACTTTCATCTAATAATTTCGCATGCTGGCTTTAGCTCTAAAAAATTAGCTGGATTTATATACAGGAAATTATTTTTTCACTGGGTTGACAAATAATCATTGTACATTAGCCATGGTTAACTGTTTGTGTTATTTCACTGAAAAACCCTTCAGACTACTGTTAAACTTCAGGATCATGAAGCAGGATTTTATTTCCTTTACAAGGTTCCATTCCTCTCACAATAAGGAGTATTCTTTTTTAATTCAGAGGCAAATGAGTTATTCTAGGTTGTGTCAAGGATGCTTACTGTAGCTATTCAGGGAAATTAGAACAAACAAGAAAAATTGACACCACTTATAATACAGCACTAATTCATTTTTTTCATGTCTGAAAATGTAATTATATGGTTTCAGTACTATAAAAGACATTGCTGTGTATACTTAACATAAACATTTTGCAAATCTAAACTAATTGAAATACATGGTTAACAGTAGAATGGCTTTTAAATTACAAAGTATGAGAATTAGGAATTCAAGAGAATGATTGGAAAATTTTTATTTGCTTACTTCCAGGGCAAGAATGTCTTACATATAAAAAAATAACTTGAGCATTGTTTCAAATTATGGATTAATTTCCTATTGGAATGAAGTAGCATTAAGTTAAAAACAACACTCTATAAAATTAGTCCTCTGGTTAGGTGAGCTACTCAATACCAGAAGTGTGGCTTATTTTGAAAAAGAATAAACCTGAATAGCTTAAATCAACAATCTTCCCCAGTGGAGTTTGAGTATTATCCAATTTAATTTTCTCAGGCAAATATTTACAGAACTCCTGTATAGAATCTACAGTAAAGTGCTATACTGAAACAGAGTAAGTATTTATATCAGTGGCAAAACTTGATTTATGTCAGTCATTGCTGGACTGGGAGGAACAGTTCGGAGTTGTCACATGCAATAGTCCACTACATGTTACTGAAGACTTCAATTCATATATAAACTCATCATAATCTGAGCAGAAGGAATCTTTTCAATCTTATTGAATCCAAAATAAGTTCCAAAAGTGGAATCTGGTTGTATAAATCTATTTTTTATGGTATACGATTTGTTGAAGAAGACATTTGGGTTAGTATGGTGTGTGTGTCCTTTCTAAAATACTGCTGAACCAAAGTAATTTCCCTTCCACAATAGTCCTGTCCATTATGTGTAATTTTGAAATAGATTCTGACCTTGATAAAAAAGAGATTTCCTTTAAATATTTCATATTTTAAAATAATAAGTGTTTTATTCCATCTAAGTTCCCTAGATGCATGTACATAAGACAAACATTTAATATAACTGCAAGTGACAATTATATGGGGAAAACCTCTGTTCTGAAACATATTGCTGAAGAGTCTCAACAAGCATATTGAATAAAGTGCCTCTAGCCATGGTATAAAAGAAAAAAAAAAAACATGGGTGGGGAGATTAGCATGTGTTCAGACTTAATTTTCCAAACCATATTTAGAGACACTTAATGACCTTAATTTCATACAGAGAAGGTCTTGCACAAAGTTTCTGAATGTCAGGGCATCTCAAGTGACAGATGAAAGAAGTCCTCAAGCCATTTGAATTCCAGAAGTCTGGCAGGTCTCCATATAAGCTTTGAAAAGAATAGTGGCATTAAGCATAATGTGAACAGGCTGGCAAGCTTTAAAGCATGCTGGGAGTAAATTCTAACAATCCTTGTGTGCTGCCTATACTACATCCAAACAGACACGAGAAAGAAGCTCACGGTGTCACCTTGCTCATTTGTCACCTAGCACATGTGCACCTGCAAATTAGAAGCCTGGAGAATTCAAAGCCTCTTCTCATTTCTCATCAGACAGCCATTATACATGATCGTTGTATTCTTTTAAGAAGAATTTGAATGAAGACTCAAATAGGACAATTAAACATAGTTTCCAAAATTTGAATACCTCATTACTAAATTTAAGAATATGGATGCATGTATACATTGTGAAAGCATTTTGCCTAATTACATTGAAAAACTGCTATTAGCTGGATAACTAGATTTTAGAAATGTTCTGGTATGTACACATCTTTTTAGCAAAAAATGCTCTGACTAGTTATTGCATTTCTGGACTAGTATTTTAATGTTCTTTCTTTTCTCTATTTCCACAATTGTGAAATTCTCATACTGTCTTCTTTGCCACATATTTTTGCTTGTTTGTGGTATTTTGAAATTCTAAAACACCACAAAAACACTCTGGATTTCATTGCTCATGCACTTAATAATTTATGGGAAAATTTTCGTATCAGTTGCCTTTCATTCTAGTTAATTTTGGAAATGCCATTGATTTTCCAGTTCCAACTCTCCTGATATGTATGTACGTATGTATTAAGAAGCTACATTTTCAAGAATGTATTGATTTATTTTTGATTTATTTGTTTAATGGTATTTCTTTCGAAGATCATATTTCCTTATCCCATATTCTTAATGTGAAATAGAGTTTTAAGTAAATTTCTTTAAAATTTATATATTGTCATCTTTTGTTAGATATTAGAAGCTACAATATTTATATTTAAAGTAATTTTTTAAAAGAATAATCATTTACAATTTCAAATTCAGGTGTCCTGCTGTGATATAAAATAAAAATAAAAGGAAATAATGTTTTATGAAGCATATATTAGATTCTGGAAACTATGTAGTTCATTTATATAAATTATTTAACTTTATCAGTGTGTTTAAAACAATTTGAATTCAATACCTCATTTTCACTTAAGGAAAATGGGTCTAGTAAACTTGATAAAGAATACATGCTGTTATGAAATATCCAGGACTTGAATATTGTAGATTCTGATTCTGATAACATAGGATGTTCTAACCTCTACTGTTGAAAATAGCTTATAAAATTGCAGCATTGTAAGAATAGTAATACATGAAGTTTATTATACATATTAGAAACTGATGAAATTTTTCTCACTTTGGGAGATGAGATTTTTAAAATAGAAGATGATACTAGCTTAAGATGTTAAGGTGAAAAAGCAAAATTATATTATGCAAACACACTCTCTAATTGCATTTCTGAAATGCATGAATATAGTAGGAGGAAAGCTCATAATAAATCACTCTGTATTGTGTTACCAAAAAAAGTTGGATGGGAATTTAATTATCTAGCTCAATTTCACCGTATCATTAGTGTTCAGGAACAATTGAACACCACATCATCAAGGTGTTAATATGTAGTTTTAAAAGCTGTTTTCTCCAATCTAAATATAGATTCTATACAAAATCTCAAAGAACAAACTTAGATTACAAGGAATCAAACACAGCAAAGCATTAAACATGCAGCCTGTACTTCCAATCACCATTATCACTTCTCACATAAGTTATTGACAGAATGGTTTACCCTCATCACTTTACTCTTTCCCTTTAGACTCGGAAAAACTGACTTATGGTTCCAGCTTCACAGGAAGCATTACCACTAAGTTCTGTGATATGATAATTTTAATGACAAATTCAATGAGCTTACCTATTGTCCTCACCAAAATGATACACTGTACTGCTCAAAATGTAAGCATTTGCTTCCCTTCCAACTGATTTTACACTATTCCTTCATTCTCACTAAGACCATATGGATCTCCCCTATTTCCCCCTAAATGTCCTTAAGAGTACTATACTTCAGCATATTCAAGTCACAGTCACTTTTTTATTGTTTTACTCTGTAAATTTCCCTTTACTGATAGTCTTTTAATCCAACATGAAATAATCATTGTTGAATCTGAATGTTCTCTTTGCTTCATAGACTACACTTTGGGCCAGACTTCTGGCCATCTCAGCTACCTCAAATGCAACTCATTATGTTGCTATAGGATCTTGAGCACTAACTCTGTGGATGTGACTTCTTCATTCCACATGTTTATATAATGTGAAATTTCTGAAGAACGTTTGTGGTTGAGTATTACTTCACTGGCAGAGTTCTTTCTAAATCATAGCCTTAGGCCTCGAATCTTAATTGCCACATCAGGTAAATTGATTTACTTGCTCAAGTTGTATTTTCCCTAAACTTTTATATTTATTTCCTGGACAATATTTCTTTATCTTCACTCCTATGGAACAAACTTTCTGCTGTGGAATTAAAGGTCTGAGAGCCTTGGCATTCCTGAGTTTCATAATTCCTTTGAATTACATACCTAGAAAGCTTATTGCCCACATTTCTACTCAAGAATATCTACCATACAAATACTTATGAGACTCATATACTATGCCTTAAATTGTTATATACTCACAGGGAACTAGAAATAAACACTATTTGTTTCTAGAAACTCTCAACTCATTAGTTAAGTAACTCAGCATTCTAAATTCTGAGAATATTCAGATAATCTGCAATATAAGTGTACATTTCACAAACTACAAAGAAAGATTTGTAACTATATATTATCTCTTAAATTGCTCACATTTTCTGTAATATTTTCCAACCCCCTTTTCTACCAAATAGGATTTATCTTTTGAATCATGTTCAAGTTATTCAATTATACAAACCCTATACTCTTATATAACAGCATTATATATTTCTTCATTAGTGAATTAAAAACTGCTTCTGTGAGCATTTTTGTAGAACTCAACTTGAAAATGCTGAGATATTTGTCAGAAATATGTGCCATATTTTTGATAATTCAAAGATGGCAATGACTGACTATATGTAAATTAGTTTATAATAATGGAATGTAGGAATTTCAATAAACTGTTACAAAATATTTTATATTCTCTGCCAAATAACTGAGCTTTAGTTTTCTACATTGTTGGAGGAAAGTTAGCTACAAAATGATCCATTAAAGTTAAATATATAGTTTGAATAAAATACTAGTGCAATTTCGAGAATAAAGTTGATTTTCAATAAGTTATATTGTTTGCTTTAAAATTTTTATCACAGTTCTTATTGTACATTTCTATTTCTAAAATTTATGTACATTGGAAAAGAATCTATACATGTATTTGCGAATTTTGAGTTGATCATTAACAAATTCCTTCATGAACCTTTACAATATTTCACAATTTTTTTTTGAAAAAGGCCTCAGTACGTAGTACCACAATTAACAAAAGCATTAATTTTTAGGACTTGTATTGCAGTTTCCATTCCTTAGCATTGGACTCAGAGAAGCATCTTAACCTAAGAACAATGGTCTTTGCCTGGTCTGTATATCAAAACCTGATAGTGTACAAAGAACAAAAGTGTGATGAGAGAGAGTTCAGAGAAGACATCTTCATCACAACAGAGCAAATGCAATCAATGCCTTTGGAGCTCAAGCCAAAGAATAACGTAGCAGAAATTTAAATGATCTTCATGGTAGGAGGACTATGACACACAAAGACACAAAATGTGGAACATGACAACAGATTACCTAATTTTAATTGTTGCTCATCATGTTGTTGAATAAATAGCCATGATAAATTAATTAAATATCTACATATTATAAAAAGAACTTTCTAGAATACTTATTTCCCTGTTCTCGTGCTACACTAAGCTAATCTTCAGACTAAATGAAATACATTTGATATCATGGAGAAATACTCATATAATAGTAAAGTGCAGACAACATAAGGAAATAAACATCCTAAGCACAATCTATGCTAATGTTATAAAAATCTTTATCTAACACTTCCAAAATACTTTAGGGTATTACCTTACTGAAGGGATTTACCACAGCTAAAATACAATAGCAAAATGTTATAAATTAATTTCATATTTTATGTAGTATTTTACCATTTCGAATTGTTGGATAAATGGGGATTTTAAGGCATTATTTTAAACTTTTGACTCTTCATAAATATATGCAATGATTTGATTTATTAGTTTAGATATAAAGCAATTTTGTATTCTTTTGCTAATTATGGGGTAAAAATATAATTATAACTGTGGGCAGGCAGCTAACACACAGTATTTTACACTATACAAGATATAATCAACAGAAAAGACCAATACTTATAATTGACCCCGTTGGTTTTTTCTGTCTGTTTGATTCCATGCCCAGGGACACAATAGAGTCAATTCCTGAAAATATACAATAGCTTCATAATGGATATGAGCAGATAACAGCAAAGGATAGGTGACGTTTTGGTTCAGTAATCTTTGTGTGAATTTTGGAATAATGTAGCACAATGAAACTCTGTGTTTATTTTACACAAATTTATACCAGATCCTTCCTGGACAATCATGACAGACATTTTAGTGGCAATCATTACATTTCTTTAAAAATAATTATACTTTTCTGGAAATTGTTTGTTGTTTACTAATGCATAAACTAACCCTTCTGATTAGCACATAGACAATACACTTTTAATTAATATAACCACATGTCTTGGCTTCTTCTATCCCTCTAACCTCAAATTTAGGGACACTCCACTAGAAAAAGACAGTGTCATGTTTCTTAGAATGTTATTTAGAAATGCTGCTCAACAGACTATTACTAAAATTACATAACAGATTATAGACATACATGCTTTACTTAAATTATATGAAAGTTTTTGTAGTATATAATTTTAAAGAGAAAGATTCCTATTTCGTCAAACTAAAAACATATCTTCTTGCACCTGAAAACACCTAGATGTATGTGTATCAACATACCTCCTTAGTAAAAGACTTCTGAAACATGCAATTAATTGTCACTTACCTTAATTTGAAAGTATGTTCATAAAAATAATGAGGTCTTTGTAACCTCTCTATATATCTATGCATTTATTTATAAAATGTGAATATATACTACATTATTCATTCATCAGGATCACTTTAATATAAATTATTTCATTTGAATTATGATATGGCAAAAATAAATAAAAACAGGACCTCTAATTATTTTTTTCACAGCAGAACAGATAGTCTGTCCACACCAACATTGCAGAATATCATATACATATATCCAGATGCAAGAAAGTAGAGTGAGAGGTGTGTATGTGTGTATGTGTGTATGTATAAAGAAAAAGCTGGTCATATGTTGAAGAATTCTGTAAGTTGAAAAATTTTATTCCAATTTTTAACTTTTTGTAATAATATAACAAATACCTATCATAACATTGCTAAGTCATATCTTCTATCATGTGTTCCTATGAATTAAAAGACATCTAATACTCATTCCATGAATATAACATAATCAGATATAATTTCTGCCAATGTACCAAGAGTAAAACTAATATAATTGAATCTAGGTATGAAAATACAGAAATAAAGGACAAGAAATAATTGATATTTTAAAGATCTCCATAAGTAATCCATATTAACAATGAGAGAGTTATGGCGATGTAGTTTTAAGAAAATTAAATTACATGCAGAGTATAGAGGCAAGGTGGCATTTCAGAAAGTGCCAGGTTTTGTATGCACTGACAGCTGTAATGAATCAAAAGATATTCCTTGGATGGGTCAACTTTTGTAAAGTTTTAGAAACATATCAGTTTGAGGGGTTACTTTTTTCTTATGCATATTCTTTCACTAGCTGATTTTTCTTTCAAAAAATAAGGATACTAAACTTGTTAATTTCTTTAAATGGGATATTCTTAACATTGATGCCAAGTATCTTCCCAAGAATTTCACTGATTTTCTTGGCAACTGCCTTTCTTGGAACCATCCCTGTCTGATTGGTAAGTTTTTCCTAAAAGGTAAAATACTGTGTAATATCATAACTCAGAAAAGATTTGGCAGAAATATAAGAAAGAAAAAAATATCTTAAATTCAACATATCCTCACTGTGAAGAGGTCACAATTTAGAAAGTGAGTCTGCCAACCCCTGTAATTTCTTCTGGAAAGTATTCCTTCATAATGGGGAAAAGATAGATCTTTCCAACTAACTCAAAATCCTTTGGCAATACTGAGTTTCATCATTCACTGCTCTAATACACCAGGACCAAAGAGAAAGCCATAACTCCCTTAGCAGTTACACTGCAAGACTTAAATCCCCATGGCATTTCTTTGGTGATTAATTCCATTTATCCCTGGATAGATCTCTGTTATCAGCTGAAACTTGACCAGATGCTACTGGGGGAAACACCACTTCCTCATCTCAATAGGACACAGAAACCTTAAATCTGTTCATCTTTGGTTAGAGGTACAGAATAATTTACAGAATGAGCAGAACTTTCAATCCATAAGAGTCTAAGATAGAGTATGGTAGTGGATAGGACTAAAACCTGATCATGCTCTGGCTGTGAGAATTTTGGAATGAAATGCATAAAATTATGAACTACTGTGTGTTGGCATGGTAAAGACTTCTCTATGAATGTCTTACAAGCTGAGGTATACAAGATGTCTAACAGGAAGAAAATACTATTCTCATTTGTGGGAGGAATCAGGATATTTTATGTGCTGAAAGTATTTAGAGTTTAGTAACATTTGTATGTAGCTCAAACACACAACACATACATGTATAATAAGTGAAATGCTGATTTTAAAAAGGATAAAGGTAATCTTCCTTGGGATAGGGAGATGATAATAGTTGCTTGGGATAACTACATGGTGCCTGAATTTGTCTCAGGCACACCTCTACCAACAAACTGTGAGGTGGAAAACACCCCTCGAAGGGGTATTCCTTTTTAAGAAAGTATGCTTGAGATCAAATAACCTGTCCAGAACAGGGTATTTACAATAGCAAGATGTCAGTGATGGAAAGGCAATGGGCACTGGTCATCCCAAACTCTGTCAGAATTGGAGGGCATGACATTATTTCCCCTTGACCTTATGATGAGTCCCTTTTGAAGGTAAAACAAACAAACAAACAAAAAAACCAAACAAACAAAAAAACACTTCAGTGTCTGACAATAAGGAAGTGAGGTAGCTCATGGAGAATAAATGTGAATTATGGAGAGCTGAATAGACTGCACCTCATCCTTACCAGTATACATGACATTTTTTCCTTTGATGAAACAATAAAATTGATGAAATCTTTAATGCCATAGTGATCCTTGCTAATGTTTCACTTTTAGTATAATCACACTATCAAATACAACTTGCTTTGAGCAGAAGGCATGGATTTTAGGACATTTTACACACCTTCTCTAAAAAAGTTTAATCCATAGAGAGTAGACTATTAACCCCTGAGTATCTTACATATTTAACAAAAACATTTGGAAGAACAATAAAAATAACACCTAAAGTGCTTTAATGAAGATGCCATATATGGTTGGAAAGCTAGTATTCTCATAAGCCATAAGATATTGGATGAATGAAAATTCCAGTGACAGGAGTGTATTGCCTTCCTACATGTTGTTATCCAGAGATGTCTTTCAGGCCCTACAAAGCATGAAGACT
The DNA here is from genome assembly GCA_026225945.1 of Cricetomys ansorgei. Lineage (NCBI taxonomy): Eukaryota > Metazoa > Chordata > Mammalia > Rodentia > Nesomyidae > Cricetomys > Cricetomys ansorgei. The sequence goes on from JAMJFZ010000199.1 coordinate 13,006,266, forward strand.
ATTGCCACTGGTATTTGCTGGATGCCACAGATGGATGTTTAATTTCCTGTTACTGAAGGTAGCATACATGTTGGCTGACGATACACATGGAGAAATCAGGTTGAATTTAAAAATGTTGTAGTGCCAGAAGGTGTTAACAAACTTCTGGGGGAGAGGCAATTATCATAGACAGGTCTGTTTTTTTATGAGCTACCAAAATACCAAAAACAATTAGTTTGCTGCTGAAATAGTGGCACCATTATTATAGGTACGACCAACTGCTTTCTGACTAGATCTATGCCACAGTCCATAAGAATGAGTTCATATTTTGTACTATAAAGAAATGCAAATATCTGTTTCGAGGAAGGCATAGGCAACAGGAGGAGGAACACTGCTATTTTTTGCTGTTATTGTTGATAAAATGTTATATATACATCTAAACATCCACGGTTTATTATGGTAGACAGCTTTGGTAGGAAAGAATTTATGTTTGCATTGGGCAATGGTTATCACAGAAGCTTCTAAATAGTGACACAGCTAGGAATAAATCACTCTTCTCCCCAAGGAGGAGGACTGAATTGGTTAAACAATAACAAATGTTATCCCTAAAAACATGCAGAAAAGTAAAATTATATTGACTGAGCAGGTTGCACTTATGTTTTGAGGAATATATACACATATATGTATATGTATGTAACAACACTTAATGAAAAAGAGGCCATGAATTTGCAAAAGGGCAATAAGTACAAGGGAGTTTATATATAATGAAGAGCACCTTAGTGTAACTCCTAGCAAGTTGGTCAGGAAATTTCAGAAGTGCCAATTTCTTGTGTCATCACCTGTGCTAGAGTTGCCTTTTAGGTGATATAGCTGCCATTAAGTGATCCATGCTGGTGGAAGTAATCCATAATAACATTTTATGCTTAGAAAGTTAAATTTCGGTAGGATACATTCTTTTGTTTAATGCTTTTTCTGTGGTAAATGGATACTTGTCCATGTGTCCCTAAAAAATATCATACAACAGAAGTGTGTATGTAAAGGTCATCTTCATCCTTTCTGTTAGCTAGTTATTCATATCACCAGTCAGTGGATGGTTTATTAAAGCATTTTTGCAAGGGGCATTTGGCTATATAACAGCCCCTTGTATATTATATAGAGAACATGTTTTCATATATTATTCCACTAAACTATAACAGGTAAGAGACTACTATTTTGAAATTTCACAAATGATAGACATGCAGAAAAATGAAATCCTCTCAATAGGTACTTAGTAATATATTACAGAATATAAAAAATTGAATAAAAGAATTTGAGAAGAATATAAGAACACCCCAAAAGTCAAAGTTCAAAAACTAGAACCTGGAGTTAACTTTGTGTTCACTAAACAAATCATTTTGATCGAACTTCAGACCCAAGGTAAATACATAAATTATAAATAAGTAAAACAAATAACTATTGATGAAACCAATAATTAAGGTTTAAGTTTGAAGATTACTTTCTTTCTTGAGACAAATAACAGCTATGTTCAGGCATTAACTTAGAAAGAAGGATGAAATTAATGTGTGAACACTTTTCTTGTCACCATTTGTTTTCTGGATTTGTAAGCCACACACTTCTGAGAATACATTAATAAGAGTGTGTATAAAACAGTCACTGAAAAAAACTTTTGCTCCTGATAAAGAAGAGTGACTGATAGGGTAATGTAGAGTAACTATATGCTAAAAGGATGTACACCAATATTTAAAACTCATTCCTTTCAATATTATGCATATGTGAAACACATCTTTTTCTTCCTTCAAATTCTCCTTTATAGATTGGTGCCTATTGCAGAAAAGAGCGGAAAATAAGCAAAGTGACAACTGTCAGTTATCCTAAGACTTTTCTCCCTTTAAATACTGACATTTTCCATCACTTTTACAATTAGTTTATGGACCTGGCTGAAAAGTCACTGCCTGTCTGCCACGACATGAAAGTACAAAATAGTAACACCATTTTCTTCCTGCCAAAGATGACAAACCTCCCAAAGGGATAATTTCTCTCTGGGGATAAAGCCACGCAGGGCTCTGAATAGTATCTGTTTTAAAAGTCTTCTGAGCCCACATGCCAATTATGCATGAAATTGTGCAGGAACTACTATAGATGACTAAATCCTCATTCTTTGAGGTTCAAAACCAGAGCACTGATACCTGAAAGATGAAACAAGACTGAGTAAATCACATACAATGGAAAAGGAGTAAGATTTAAGAATCAACAATAAAGAAAATAGGATATGAAAAATGCATTCCTTCATCCTCTTTGTTTTCCGCTTTGGACAATTTCTCCCCCTCCTCCATCACTCTCTCTCTCTGTCTCTTCTCACCACTTGTCACACGCAAACTTACAATTGTAAACTCAATGGAGAGCAAATTCTTTATTTTATGAATAAAAATAATCTGAACAAATATAGATATATACTTAAAATTACATCCTGATAAAGATTTTGAGATTTGAGAAAAAGCAAAAGAATGAAATATAAGGCAGAGTTAAGTTGCTAAGCAACTTGGCACTCACATGAAATCAGATATAGCAATTTGCTTTGGCAAGACTATGTAATAAGTTTAAAGTAACAAAACCAGTTATTAGTTTTAGCTACTAAGTAATTAAAGGAAGAAGAATTAAAAGATTGAACTGAATTAAGTCAGTGTTTAACATATAAAAATACAACCAATTTGTCTCAGAGGCCTGAGGGTCCAAACTGATATTTAATTACATGACAAAAGATGACTGTCAATTTGACAAAAGCAATGCTAGATTAAAACACGATACTATATTTAAATTTGATTTTTTACAATGAGTTTTGACACCATGCCAAACCTTTGTAATATTATTTTTTTTACATTGTATAATAAAATGTTCATGAAGCAAAAATCTCCCTGCACATTGATTCTGATTTATATATTTTACTTTCTGGATAGAGGTATGATGTTTCAACAGTGATTAAAATGCTTAATCTGGTAAAAAGAAATTGATGATTCTTATTTCTGTAAAACTAAACCAAGCATACTTTTTATTAAATGTGAGGACATTGCTTGTGTTACAAGCATCAGGATCTTAATCAGAATGCAAAATTGATGAATAGTTCTTTGAATTCCCATAATCAACTCCCTTATAACAGAAGACTAGAAAAGAAGTGGACCTATGCTATGTTTACATGTGATGGTTTGATTCTCATCTAGCCATTAGCTTGTTGGTTTTTCTTCACTCACGAGTATATTTGGGGAGGAAAAAGCTGGAATTTTTATCTATTAGTGACACTCTCAAAGTCTAATCAACATTAATGAGTCTATCTACACAAGAAGTGAGTTGCAGGTAATGGTAACACAGTAACTGATTAAGGATAAATTTGTTGATTTAAACAAATAAACATGTTATTAAAGGAAAAGAACAGAGGACTTACATATATATTAGACATATATATATGAAGATGTTCCAAAGAAAGAATATCTGATTTGTTGACCATCTACAAGCCTAAAATATCCATTAGCTAAAATATTTTATTCATTTAATAATTTTTCAGTTGTAAATGCAAAGTATGAAAAGTGTAAACCCAAAATGTTATCTCAGCTACACAGAGATCACCTGCATTTGTCTTAAAGTATTTGTGTGATATGTTCCTTTACTGCAGGGCTTAAGATTAAACACTGAGTGTTTAATATGTGCAGGGAAAACATGGAATTTTACCAACTGTTTACATCAGTGGAACTGGGAATCATGGCAGCACATTCCCAATGTCTCAAGGTTTGGGAATTGTCATTTAATGAATGTTCAGTCTGGAACCTGTTCTTCTTGTTAAACTTATATGAGATACTGAATTTTGTTTGCAAAGGTTTTTTCTGGGTAAAATTCTCTATCTCCCTCATTCCCGCTTCACTGAATATGTGTAAGTGAGTGTGTGTCCGTGTGTGTGTGTGTGTGTGTGTGTGTGTGTGTGTGTGTGTGTGTGTGTTTACTATATACTTAAGCATAGCTGCAAGTGATAGGGCCTGAATTTATGCATGCAAACTTTTCTTTCACCCTACAGCATTAAAAATGGAACCAATATTCATACCAACTTCATCCTTTGTAATCTGCCTCCATAACTTTCTTTACAGAAAGGCAATGCTGATGCAATTGATGATGCAAAATGAGGAAGTAAAGGTCAAGAGGAAGAAGGGGAAAGGCAGAAACTAAAACTGGTAAAATGGTAGACCATTAAAATATTGGTAAATATATTTGTTTGCCTTAAATATGCTATTGATATAAAAATGTATAGAATTCATGGACCATCTTATAAAAGCACCAACCTGATAAACAGACCTACAGACTATGAATTATTAGATAGAATAAAGGTACTTATCTGCATCATTCACTGAATAAAGGTACTTATCTGCATCATTCACTAACCTATTTCAACTAGAAAAATATCATCTTCATTATGATTACTATTACTATTATTATTACTCTGTGTGTGCTTGTGCATGTGTGTGTCTGTGTGCCTGCGTGTGTGCCTGTGTTTGTGTGTGTGTGTGTGCATGCTTCTGGGACATGTTCATGGCATGTTATCCATCTAATTGAAATTTTTTTAAAAGTTAAATTTTTCTCCTTTCACATTCAGAAGGTTTCTAAATATTGAACTCCAGCATTTTCATGTGCAGAAAGTTTCTTTAAAAGTTAAAGCATCTTTAAGAACTATTATATTAAATGTCACAGAAAAATATTTCATTATTTGTCAGTCTGTGTTTTCTTTACTGTTAGAAATGTACTGTGAAATTATTCAAAACTTTCATTATTGGGAATTGGTTTCCAGTTTTCCCTCTCCCAACAATATGTTTGTACCTACTTGTTTGTTGTGTGGAAAGTGGTGGAAACAATATTAAATATAAAATGACGGAAGAGTTTTGGAACGAAAGGGCATCTTTGATGAAAACATGCCTACACACTTCACTACACCTTATTAAGTTGCAAGCCTAGAAACATTGTAAACTTCCACTTGAGTACAGAAAATCCTCAGATATCACATCATGATTTGTTTAATCTCTGTATATAATCAACCCCAGAGAACTCATAAATTTATTTCTTTGTGCAGAAACCTTACTGAATTCAAAGCTTGAGATTTGCTGAGTGCTTATGTATGTCAAGCAGTCATCTTATTTGTTACAATTAAAATAAGCTCACACGATGTTTAAGAGGGTAAATCACAATCTCTTATTAGTAAACATCAACATTAGTTTGAATTAAGGAGTATATCTACACCCCAAGGCAATTCTGTTCATCACAGAGGAATGTTTTCCATCAACATCCCAGGCACATGGGATCTAAATGAAATAATACACATTCTTTGATTTCACATCAGATCTAGAGAGTTGAAAGTTTATAAAGGGCATGTTTAATAATTCCTATGAATGGTATTATTAATATATACTGAAATGCACCGAAAACCTAATATTAAGACACTAAAGTCACCAAACTACATATGGATTGTTGCTTTGTTCAAGGATAATAACCAAGACCCACACATTCTGGAAGTCCAGGTTTTATGCATGAACATCCTGCACTTTGTATCTGAAGAAGCAGCAGGAAGGAAAATATGCCTCAGATCTCACAAATAAAAATTTCCGATCACCACTGCTTTTCCTCTTTAGTTTCTTTAACCACTCCTACTATTTGTGAACTGAAACTGATGTAAATTTTCATCCTTTCATAAGACGTGACTTATGGAACTGCCACTTAAAGCATCACATATGAAGAACTGACTAAGATTTAATAGTAACCTAACCTTAGAACTTAATATTTACCCTTTAGGTTTTTTTTTTTCTTTTTGATATTTTTTGCTTATTCAATGAATTTTATCAGTCTCTTGGTCCTATCTAATAAAATACAGCATCTCTTAATTTCAAGTTTTGAGGCTATCAGGGAAGATTAATCCAGCAAATATCTTCAAAATTAAGAAACATCCGTAAACGGAGGGTGGGAAACATTAAACCATTAAAGGAAATTGAAAGTAAATAATGAAGAAAAGAACAGACAGAAAGAGATGGAAGAGGACACAATGGAATCACGTCTATATATGCTGAGACTGTGGGTGACTTGTGTTTTTTAAATTGTCAAGCTGTAAAGTTCATAGACAAGGCTCTGTCCTAACGCATATATGAAGCAATATGATAAAAGAAAAAAAAAAACACTTTTAAAAGCCTTCTCAGTAAGGGATAAAGATCTTCCATGCAGTCTGTCCGGATGATGTTCTCTAAAAGAGACATGGAAAGAGACTCCCACCCTCTAGGCCACTATAGAGATTATTTGAAAGGATGACAAAGGATCTTTGCACCTCCTGCAGCACTTGAATAGGAATGAAAGAAACATTTTTGAACAAAGCAACTAAGAACAGAAATAGAAAAGGCAACAGTAACATATAGTTGGTCCTCTCTAATCTAGGCCTGGGGGTTGTGCTTTTAAGAGTGAACTTGGGGCAACTCCATACAGCAGTATTTAGCATCCTCACAGCTTCAGTACACTGGCATTCATTTGTCACATCTACGTGCCCATTCTGTGAAGTGGAGAATGTGAATCAGAAGACCAGGAACAGGAACATGCAAGAGGCTTGTGAACAGAAGCCATTCATATAATACACTGAACTCTTGTCTCCAGCAAGCTCTCCATTGACAGTAAAGCAGAATCAAGCCTCAATGCTGGCCCCTCACTGTGTGTGTGAGTGAGTGAGTGAGTGTGTGTGTGTGTGTGTGTGTGTGTGTGTGTGTGTGTCTTACCAGAAACACCTTAATCAGTTCTACAGTAGAAGTAAAGCTATTATCAAGTTATTTTTCATAATTTCACATATTCTTACATTTATATTATAAAAATAGTAACTGAACAAAGGAGAAAATCTAAGTAGTCTTTAAGTGACAATCTTGATATCCCAATTTGGTAAAAGTCTCTGTTATGACCTTCACACTTTTAAGTTGCTTTGATAGGCTGATGTCATGTTTCTCAAACTTACATATGAACCAAGTACTTATATAAGCTTTAAAAAATTATTATTTTCCCTAAAACACTTTTCTGAATAATGGTTTTGTTCAAACAACTATAGTTTAGATTCTAGTGCTGTTTTTTCTGGGTTTTTTGAGAAAGTGTCAGTCTTATCTTGGAGCTATCAATAGTGCTTCTGTACGACTGATGGAGAGACACAAAAAAAGGATTACACAACAAGTCCAAATATGTGTTGGATAAGAACAACAGAAAAACCATAATGCGTTCTTACCTTCCCTTCTTGGCTGCAGTACTTGTCTTTGTTATGATTTCTAAACTACAGATACATCACTCTCAAAATTAAGGAAATAGAAATGTCTACCCGATAAAATGTTTAATACTTTTTCAACATTGCATGTAATGAAAAGATATAAATGGGAGTATATTAGTCATTTTATAATTTTAGATTTCTTAAGGCAACAAACATTTTTTTCCTGAAAAGCATAATTGGAGAAAACTATTTGACAAAATTTATATAAATGTAATGACTAGAGACATTCAAGAAATGATATCATATACAAAAGAACACAGATATAAGCAGCAGTGCCTCCTGGTCAAAAAAACAAAGAGAATCTAGAAGTGACTTTCATTAAAACAACTCCTTATTCCTTATCACTTAACACAGTTCCCCCTTTGATCCAGAAATGCAGCTATATTCTATTTGCCCCTGCAGCAAGCAACATTTATTTGAAAAACTCTAGTTGCCCTCAAAACAGTTCCACAACATCTCAAGTTTTTATTTTTATCCCACTTCTCACTCTCTTGTCCATCTACTATACAGGATAACTTTCTTAGTGAATAATCACCTACAATCTCATCTGTCCAAATTTTATCATTCTCATTATAATCCCACCACAAAATAAAGATAATTTTGTTGGTTAGAAAGGGATAGCGTAGAAATTCTATGCTACTAATTTTCATACTACGTGTGGGATATTGCATCCTCTTAGATTTGTTTCGACAACCTAACAATTTTACTGCTTCAGTCAGAAAGTTGTCATAATGGTATTTAGATAAAGCTGTCTCTTGAAAGAAAATATGTAAAGACAAAGGACTACCTAAAAATAAACTTCCCAGTCAGTGAGCTTTTTGCGAGTGAAATTCCAATCAGGGAAGTATGAAAAGAAATGTGTGGTTAGGTAATCAAACCACTTTTTAATTACTGTTATGGGTAAAATATAGGCTCCTTATGAGAAATTCAGTTCACATTTTTCTGAAAACAGTATGACTTTACCACCGATAAATAATATGAAATGAAAAATATACATAGATTTTTATTTGGCATAAGTAAAAACAAAATAATAATGTATTCTTTTTAAGTTAGGTAGAAAAGAAGTTTTCTCATTCTTTTTCAACCTTTATACAAAAGTTGAATAGCTATTGAAAAAATATATAGAGAGGACATCTATTAATATCTCCAAGAATGAGGAAAACAATACTAAGGTATCATTAATAAAATGATATACTATTTTTATAATATTTAATACAAAGTTGATTAATCAAAATGACTTGAGTTAAATTGGCAGAAAGAAAGAATTTTTTGCACCATAGTAGAAGCATTTAATAAATTCTATTATGTGCCAAATTATGTCAAGCTAGGATGCTTATGGAAGAAATAAAAAATGGAATTTTGTGTGAAAACTGATCCTGAATCTAAGAATAGTAATCCACATCAGCAGTTTGGCAAAAGCTACTCTAACACTAGTCTCAGACTCTACTTCAGGTGAATAAAAGGAGTAAAATGCAAATATTCCATTGCAATACATAAAATAATCACTTAATATCAAAGCAAAAAAAGCAGATGAAATAAGAATGCTTAAATTCAAAACAATTAAAAAACAGTAAATATTTTTCTTATTTTTATATTAAGCCCATATAGTTTGGGTATTCTGCATGAGTTGAATCCTTATCTCCTGTGACTCTAAGGGCCTCTACATAATATTCCCTGTCTGTGCTTTCACATTAAGATCATTGACCAAAGAAAGGTTGCTTCTTCAGAATAGCTACAAGGGTCTCTATCCATGCATTTCCTTCAACTGTCTGTCAAGTCTCCGCCACTTTTATAACTTTATTTCCTTTTCATTTTTTCCAATTTATGTAACTCCAAATATCAGGAACTTGGGAGTATGGAAACTTATAGAAAAATTTATTTCATATCCGTCAAGATACTAAGAAGAACTAAGAACATACATAAAATAAAGACAGGATGAAAAATATTGTAGAAAATCTTTGCTATACGCTGCATTTCTTTTTGTCAGAAGTGTTCATCATAACACATTAAACTGATCTCAAAACATTTGTGGATTCATGTAGGGGAAACATTTTACTCATAATATACAAGAGGGTTGAATTTTTGAAAAGCAACATTTTTAAAACCTGTGAATGTTTTTCATTTGTCTAATAAGATTAGGGTTTTATTCCTTTTTTCATGTGTTCTAATGCCTCCAATGTTGATATGTTAGCTCCAGCCTCCCTTGTCTCTCACTTATTAGTGAATTTTCAATGAAGACACTAGAAAGACAGAAAAGAATGAGTTCTGGGTATTAATTAGGGTGACTCACATCTATGAGAACAGCGGCTCAATCAAGTTCACATGAATCACAGCATTATTTCTTAGCCCATTACCAAACACCTTAACCACATAACATGAAAATGTACATTGTAGCAATATGTACTTTTACCCTATCCGTTATGCTTTACATGTCTACCCACTCATGAGAGACCTTTTAGGAGTAGATACTTAAGTTAAACTCTTTGTAAATTGCCTATTCTCTCATTTATCTATACCTTAGAAAGGCAGGACGGAAGATATTTAGATTTTTAGGGTGGGATTTTCTTAGGAAATGATGGAAAGAGTTATATAAAAAGTAATTTAAATATGTTTGTTAAAGAATCTATGGACCTGGATGAGAAGGATGTATATCTGCTATAATGGAATTCTCTTCTCGAGACTGGAAGAAAGAACATAAATGGATATATATGCACTGATAATAGAAATGAATAAAATACAAAGTCAAGGGAAGTAATGGAAAGTCATGTTCAAATCACTTCATTTGCTTTGATAAGTAGACTGGCTGAGAATGTTGTACCTATTGAGAGAACAGATAGTAGGCCAAATAAAGTAAATAAGTATGATTCTGACTAACAATAGAAAAATTAAGACTAGTATTAATAACAATAAAGATGAAAAATCAATCTAAGATACAAGTTACCCATATAAAAATATTCAGGCTTGCTATTTTCTCTAGTAGATTTTACAAATATTTTCACAATTTAGCTACTGGGACAAAGAGACAGATGGCAAAAGTAAACAAATAAATAGAAATTCCTCATGGGAAAGAATCATTCTAAACACAGTATAAGAGATCTAGCAAAACAACTTAATGTAGGAGAGGTTGAGTGATAAGGACAAGAGGGAGACATGAATAGCATAAGTGTTCTAAGAGCTGATATAAGAGAAGCAATTATATCAAGACTGAGAAGCATAGTGGAAATATGAGTCTTGTAGCTCAATATATTAAATTCAGAGGCTGGTGAGATGGGTTAGTGGATAAGTAAAAGCACTAATTCTGCAAGCATGAGGCCCAAGTCAGAGTTCTGAGCATCCACGTCAAAAGTCAGGCATGGCTAACATTAAAATCCAAGCCTTTGGAGTGAACACAAGCAGAGCTTGAGATTGTGCTGGCTATCCTGCCTAACCGAAACAACTGTAGTCTCTACTCCAGTGAGAAAAAATGTCTCAAGGCAATAAGGCAGAGAATGGTAGAGGAGGATATCCTGAATCTGTCCCTGGTTTTTAATTTTAATATTGTGCACGTTGGCATAAATACTATACATTCATGCACATATACCACAGCACAAAGGGAGAGAGATTGAGAGATGAGATGAGAAAGAGACAGGCAGCATGAGAGAGAGAGGGGGAGGGATTAAAAACAGGAGTATAAAGGATGGTGTCAATTTCTGAGATATACTGTAGCAAGAAATGGAAGAAAAGTGTAAATCACTGAAGAATAACAACTTGAAATCTGAGTTATTAAAATACCTTAGTTCTTGAAAGTAAAAACTCAATTTTTAGAAATAAAGGAATGGCATTCCTATATCAGTTTTATCAGTTGTTCAGTCCAAAAAGTCTAAAGAAAGATAAGGAATGAAGATCTCATTGAAATATTTTTTATAACAACTAGCTTAAGTAGTCATTTTCCAAGTGCAGATACTCTCCGACAGCAATAGGAACGTTCCAAAGAGCAGGTGATTGTTCTAAGTGAGATGGGAAAGCTGAGATCTAAAGTGTCTAGAAATGAATAGAAGTATAATACTCAAAATAAAATTCCTAAACCACATTTGAAGAGTTCATGACTATAACACTTGCCAGTTATAGTGGCAAAAAATCACATTGTCCATTGTTTTGATGTAGATAAGCACCACCATAACAGCCTTGGCCACTTCTGACCTATGCTCCTTTCATGGTAAAAAAAAAAAAAAAATGCTCATACACATTCCTTATAGGTCACTAAAACTCAGAACAGTAAACCAAAATGAAGCTAAGAAAATCCGGACTTTATTTTTATCAAGTAGATAATATTTAAAAGAAGAGCCTTAAGAACTAGGTCCTTAGCCCATATAAGGAAATAACTACTCCAAGAACACAGAACAACCAGCATAGTTTTACAGTTAGATTTTTATTCAGAGTAGTGAAATGCTGAGTGTGAATAACTCAGTAAATAAATGGCACAAGATTTGTTTCTATGAAGGTTCTAGACTACCACTGAAATGACTGTGTTCAATACCTGATTTTGAACCAAGAGCCTAAAGAAATATTCACCATTTCATTTGAAATACTTCTTGAATATTAATTGTTAAGACAGGAAATGAATTCTATAGTGTTATTCTAGTTAACTAGTGGAGTTAATAAATACCCAGATTGTGGTTTAAAATCCTTAGGTAATCCTTAAGAATTTTGTCAATGCTATACAAGAATTACAGCATATTTAACATGCTACATTCAGCAAAACTTTGAGTGAAAATATCTAATTAAAAAGCTACATATACTCTATGGTTGTAGATAATGATTTTGGAGTTTTTACAAAGCTGATGTGACAGATGTAAGACAGTTCCAGAAGGGAAATTAGTGATAAAATGGTAATTTTACCTTTGTACCTGATTTCTTGGGTTTTATACGGCTATTAGTAAGTTTCTGACTTCTGCACAAGTAGATGGATTGTGACCCCTTGTCCCAACTACACACAACAAGGTGTGTGGTGGATGTTAAGTATCATTAGATTGTAACATTTTAATAGTAACAGATATGTGTTTTTTCTCTGCATTAACAGGGGCGCCAAAAAGAATATGGATATTTACTCCTTAAAAGTTTTAATATAGGATACATTTTCATATTATGTTATCTATCTATTGTCACTGATCTAATAAGGTAAATTATATAAATTTTTGGATGAACAGTTTTTAAGAGATTTTGCTTGTTTTTATGTCACATGTTTTTGAAAAAAAAAAATTCTTGAGATTGATGAGTAAAAATGTCTCCCTGATCAAACATGTAGTCTGGAGAGAAGGTTACAACAATCTGTTTAACCAAAGGAAAGAACAATGATATTGACAAAGTAAGCATGACATCCTGCCCTTATAATCCATTTTTGTACAAATTTGACATAGTCTCAATTTTTTTTTATATTAGTATTGCTAGTCTGCAATATCAAAATGAGAATATCCAACTGAGATTATCCTATTGAGTTCTTTTAAAAACTCCATCCAAAGAACTAAAACACCACTACAAATTCTAGTGTGTATTTCTACATTGGTCCTTTTAAAAATTTTGCATTAGTTTAATAGTGTAATTGCAATACATTTTGAAAAGGGAAATGCACTTTGTGCGCTTATATATAAATGGGTCAAATTTCTAAAATGAAATTTAAGAGAGATAATTTTACGATTGAGATTCATATTAAAGCTAAATATGATTTGGATGAAATGTCATTGGACATTCTGCACATCTCCTCCAGTAACATACTATCAAACCATGGGCAAAATTATCATGCTTATTATGCTTTTGTACACAATGCACCCAAGCTCCATTAAAGTATTAAGTGAAAACATACATGTAAAGATCTTTATTCAATCTCTTGTTTAAGTTTATTTAATTCAAAATGTTAGTCTATTTCCCTAATATTCTGATTTACAAATAAAAATGATTGTTAGAAAGAATTCTTGTTTTTTTTTTTAATTTTTACACTTCAAAATATTAGATTAAGCCTGTAGGTAGTGGCATGTCTTTAATCCCAGGATTTGGGAGGGAGCACTCTGAGTTTGAGGCCAGCCTGGTCTACAGAGTGTGTTGCAAGACAGCTAAAGTTACAACCCTGTCTCAAAAACAAGCAAACAAACAAAAAGAACTTTTAAAAAATTACTAAATTAAAACATACTATGAACTACTTGAGAATGTATAAAATGTATAAAGTTATGTATACAGATTGACTGTTATTAATGAACAGTTATATATTTATAACATGAAAATCATTCTGATGCCATTTCTGCTACTCTGCCTCCTTCCTTCTAAAAAGGGAGCTGATAATAGCACAATGAATGTGCCATATGAGTAAATATCAAGATGCCAAGTAGAAAAGGGTGCAGTAAGGGAAAGGCATCCTGTAAAATCCCTGATGTCTCAATTGCCTAAGTCTCTTATTAATGTTGCTGAGTACCAGTAGTACAGAAAAAAAGTTGCTCACAGGGCCTCAAAACTACACAGAAAACAATGGACCAATGAGAAAATCTGGGAGCAGGATAGGTGGTTATACCTAGGGAAAGCAGCAATTGGTTTCATACATACAAGTAACATTATATAGACTGAGCATGTAATATTCAGGAATATATATGTATATACATATATGCATTCAATAAAAATTAGTGAAAAAAAAGAGGCCATAAATTTGAAGAAGAGTATGGAGAAGCAAATGAGTAGGTTTGGAGGGAGAAAATGGAGAGATGTAATTATATTATAATAGCAAAAGTAAAACAATACAAAATAAACCTGACTTTAAAATGTAGAAATTTGCTTATAAGAATTCTGATAGAGTACTCAGACTTATTTAAAATAATATCCAATATCTCTGTTTTCAACCAAGCATATTGATGCACAGAGTACAGTTCTATTCCCATGGCTATTTCAACCTGATATAAAAAGCAGTTCTTTTAGCAGTTCTTTTTGCTAGCTATGACAATAAGAAACTTATTGCTCTTTTTCCCTTAGGCAACTTCCTTATTCAATTAATGATGTTTTCAAGAACTGTTACAGTTTTTGGTACATTGCCTTTTGGGGTACACAGAAAGCATGCTTCACCCAGGCTTGTTGCTTTCGATTTCTCTTACAGCTCAGTTTACTTTAATGAATCATGAGGGTTTGGTAGCACATACATAAAAGTAAATTATCATCATTTGGATAAAATTAAAAAGAAAACTATCCGAAGAATTAATCTTAATGTTTGATAAACTGTCAATCTGAAGAATAAACAAAATACTGGGAAACTTGATTTTTTTTCAGGTTCATTGAAATAATTCTGAATGTGGTTGAAAATTTTTTCTATTATTTGCATACATTTGTAAAAATAAATATTTAAGTAACTGCATATAAAATAGTTTATCAATAACTTGTCTATCTAAGTACATCAACACGTGAATTTCCCTCTATAGAGTGGACAGTAGTGGAAAATATTTAAATTGTAATAACTAAAAAATTCACAAAGAAATTTTAATGTTCTATAAAGTAGTTGACTAGAGAGCAGTTAAAACATTCATTATCAAGTTATCATTCCTGAAGACGTGAGACTGACTTAAATATATGTCTCCTACAGTTTATTTAGTGTTCATTCACTCACTGCCCTGATCACAAAGCCCTGCACCATTGCGTTTGAGTGCTGTCTGGCAGGGAGCTGAAGCTAGATCAGAACTGCAGCCTGAAGAACTTCACGTCTTTGAGCCAAGTCACTTTACTGTTATGGGCCTATTTTTTATTCTACCCAGTAAAAGGGCGTTTAGGTGGAAAATCTTTGCTCTTGTGAATTTCTACAAATAATGTGGTTGTTATAAAACAATATAGTTGAAGTGCTTAGAATCGGTAAATTCATTTACTATGGAGAATCATCACTTATGCATGGAACACAGTTAAGAACAGAAACCTTTCATGTTTACAGAAATGTACTCTTAAGGCTGTGGAATAAGTATGTATAGAGATGCTTTATATAACCTAATTAAGAAGGTTGGGTGTTCATTCTATTTAAGATTGTTTAGAAAAAAATCAAATATATCTTATTTTCCTAGTTCCAGAAGGCACTTGATTTTTTTCCATTACTGAAGTTTAGGAAATACTATCTGTATTTAATAAAACAGAGCTGTCTTAATAAGATTTATCAAATTATCCTAACGTCTCACGTTCTGAAATGCCACGATAGTCAGGATCCTTTAATGTTTATCAATAAACATTCATTTGATTCAACCAACTCACATTTGAGGCAACATATTTCTTGATTATAACTGCTTCAAGATGTCCTCAAAGAACCTCCTAGGAACCTTAGGCACACAGTTGGAAGTAAGATAACAAATAGCATAAACTAAAAATAATTTTAACTGACTCAAGTGAAATGTGAAAGAGCTTTATTTCAGTTGGACACAAATTACTTCATGGTTTTACAGGTCACCGCATCTCTATACTTTGAAAAGCATAACTAAACAGGGGATGTTAAATGGTGTAATTACTTTTATTGGTCTCATTACACTAGTTTTCATTAGTTTTTTAAAATACTGGATTAAATACTACTCTTTTAAATTTAAATGATATTTAACAAGATTTATATTTAATGAAGAATAAAACAGGAAAATGAGAAGTTTTCACCTAATTGTACTGATGTGTTAATAAAATCACCAGATTTCATAGCTCCTTGGAACTGAGGATCATACATCTTACAATATATAGATGATCTTAATAAGTCTATTATGTATCAGTGCGTGATCAATGTTTCCTTTTTCAATTAAATAAATATTTATCTTAATACCTATTTAAACGTATGTTCATACTCAGATGCCCTATTCAGGGATTTAGTTCTTTTAAAGGAATGTCTAAATTAATTTGTTTCTAATAGCTATGCTATATCAAAATGAATCAATAAAGAAAGAAAAATAAAACTACTCTAACATACTATACTTTCCCATACTTGACTAAAAATAGAAATGATATCACCATCTCAAAATAATTTTATAATTCTATCTATATGGGTATATATAGATATAGCTAAAATAATTTTTGACCATACAGTAAAACACATGGGTATTTGCATATAATCTGTTATCATTCAATATTCAATCAGAATTTTTTTATATTTATCTAGATTCTTTCACATATAATTTAAAAAATGATTAAAGAGATAACTTCCAAATCAAACAGATTTGAAAACGAATAGTATCTCTTATAATAAATATTTACATGGTCTCAGGCAACTGAAGAAAATCTTCCTGCTTTATTTCATCATCTATTACTCAGGAAATATGTGACTCATACCAAGATAAATAAGCAAACAAAGCAAAAAAAGGCATAGGCTATAGGTTCCAATATACGACATTAATAGGCAGATATTTTTATTAGATTTGTCTTATGATACATACTAATAATTGAATATTTGTGGCTCATGTAAGAACATGTTTTTCCTTTTTTGCCAAAAGTGCACTGTGATTCTATATAATAAATTCCTTAATATGTAAGAAAAGTGTAGCCTATAAAAATGGATCTATTTTTGCTACCTTCATATTTACCATGCATTAAATCTATCTAGCAGTGTTTATATTGCTTGTGTGTAGGTAACTAATACAGCAAGCCATGCACTAGTGCATTTATACAATAATCTGTCAAGTAGTGATAAACATTCCTAAGTATAACAATGATTCAGTGTGACAGAGAGAATTTAACTGTTTCTATTTTAATTTTCTACTTTTAAAATACTAATTTGTGTCTGTTTGTTGGAGGGATGGTACAAATAAGTAACTAAAAACACTGAAAAATTATATATGTATTTTTGAGGACAACCACTTAATCTATGTTGAAATATTAATCTAAATTGCACCTTGAGTGTTTCAAGTTGTAAAATATTATTTTACCTTGTAACAGATACTTGATATTCTTGGTTTGAAAGAAATGATTGTTTAATTTTTAAAACTTCCAATAAAAGGAAAAGTAGAGAGGTTAACACCTTTATTCTCTTGGACTCATGAGACTAGGAATCCAATCTATACAAGTAGTAATAAACTTCCTGAGAAAACTAAAGGGGCAGGCACAAGAAAACATAAAATTGGTGCAATCTCTGTGCCCTGTTTCTGGCAGAGACGAAAAAAGAAAAACTACCAAAGAAATTACAAGTAAAAAGCATGCTCGATAAGATAGAAGACATATTAGCCCAGAATCCAATCCTACGAGGTAATAAGGAAGGGAGATCAACAGGGGATCCTAACTTAGGCAAGAACAAGAAAAAAAGAAAAAGAAAACAACAAAATCACAGCAGCAGTAACAATACCTAAGTAAAACCTTTGAGCTATCATTTGTCTTACAATCTTATCTTGCTCCATATTAGTATAGAGTGTTTCAGTAATTCTCTTTCATGTTGTAGTAGTAAGTTTAAAACTGTCTCCATTAAATAATTTCATTTTGCTTAGATTAAGGATTATCCTACAAACATTTAAGCAACTGATGGGTCTCTTTATTTTATAGAGATTAATACATTAATTTCAAGGAAGAGATTAAATTCGGGTGTAGATTCACCAGATGTAGACTTTGGTTCAAGGCAGAGGACAGTTTGTTCTTTCGAATAATACAATCACTGGTTCTTGCCCTGAGCCCTGGAGCCCTGGAGCCCTGGAGCATTTTGTCTTCTATGAAACCTACTCTTAATCCTTAAACTGGAATACTTCAGCCTTTATAGAGTCTAGAACACTTAAATTGCTAGCCCAGACCTAGAAGGCTTGAGCTTTAGCCTTCTGAGATCTACTGTTTACTGAGCCACACTGACTAGTTTCTTCTGAACTCTTACTTTTCTGGTTCAACTCAGTATCTGTTCTGAGCTTCTTCTACCCAGCATTGCCATGTCTTTGTGTTTCTCCCTGAGCTCTCACTGT
The DNA here is from genome assembly GCA_026225945.1 of Cricetomys ansorgei. Lineage (NCBI taxonomy): Eukaryota > Metazoa > Chordata > Mammalia > Rodentia > Nesomyidae > Cricetomys > Cricetomys ansorgei. The sequence continues at coordinate 13,024,452 of JAMJFZ010000199.1, forward strand.
TCCCTCCTGCCTCTGTAACTGACTGCTTCAACTGACTGTTTAGCCACTTTTCAACTGACTCTTTAGTCTGCTTTTCAACTGACTCTCTTACGGACTCCTCTGTCTGCTTCTGTGTGTAAACCACTCTTCAACTAACTCTTTTAGCTGCTCCTCAACTCACTCCTCTGTCTGTTCCTGCTCTTTATGTAACTCTTTTAAACTGAGCAGAGAGTTGGCCTTTTCTTGTGAGAGCTGGGCATGTCCTTATTCTGCTAACTCTTCCTCTGATTAGTCATTTTGTCTTCCATTCTTTTTGCCTCACCTCAGATGTCACTTCTGGTGTGACACTGACTCCTTCTGAGTTCTGCTTCTATTATCTGCATCCACTCCGCTTTTCTAGGGATTAAAGGCATGTACTACCACAACTTTCTGAATACTAGGATTAAAGGTATTTGCTACCATTGCTTTCTGAATGTTGGATTAAAGGTAGGTTTACATTTGATACAGACCACACAGGCCTCTGAACGTAGACCCTGGAATGTAGACACTAGCTTCTGCACAGGGCTATTCCTCTACAACTAAAAATAAATGTTTATGTGATAATCATACATATAATAAATAATTGAAGGAATTTGGGTTATTCTGTAAAATATAAGAGAAGAAAAATATATAACAGTTTGAGTTTTATGAATGCTTTGATTAAGATAATATTAAGGTCTTGTCCAAGGAGATGGCTCAATTGCTAAGCATGAGGACATGAATTCAGGTCACCAATATTCTTGGTTAAAATAAAAACAGACAGCTGTTATTAAGAATCTGACATCAACCTGTGATTTCTGTAGTAATTGTCTCTGTTATTTGGTGTAACTTAGAACATACACACAACAATAGGGTAACTTCAGCAATGACTGGCAAGAGTCACTATGTGATTATAAGATTATCTAGTGAGGAACAAAGCTGTAGATCATTTCAAAGAATTTTGTGAAAACAAATGTTGCCAGAACAAGTACTAAATAAAAGTCCTGCGACACTTTCAAAAGCAGCAGGTTTGCTCTCTCTAATTTTGAATAAGTATTGCCAGTAAAATAGGAGTAAACTCCAAGCATACCAATATCACTGCTCCTATAGCATAGATCAAGAATATTCTGTACTGCTCCTAGAGCTTGAGGTTAAGTATATATCATATACAAATCTCAGGCATAAACTTGCATATGTTAAAACATGTGATGAAAGGCCATCAGAATGGTACAGTGCATAAAATCCTTGTAGTGGGTAGAATCCCTGCTACATAAGCATGAAAACCTGAACTTAATTCTCCAAAATCCATGTAAGGTTAGATGTAGTAGCAAATTAATGTAATAACATTAATCTTTTATAGGAGACATAGGGAAGAGAATGCCCAGAAACTTATGAGCCACATAGCCTGGTGTATGAAGTGGTAAGATAGAGGCCTTGCCTTAGAGAAGGGCAGATATAAGAAATAACACCTGAAGTTATCCTCTAATTGCTACATGAGAGCATTGGTATCCATGTGCCAGTGCTTGTGCCAGAAACACACACTAAGGAATGAAAAATAAAGTACGTGATAAAAACAATGTTGCTCAAAACATTTGCATTTGGAGAATTTTGAAAGTTGTGTATTAGAAGTAATAATGTGATCAGCATTAAGGTAATGGTGTTATTATGATATTTTTCTCTTGGTCTCATGATAACCTGCCCTCTCCTTATTTGTGCTGTGATATTCATAAGCTTTTGGTCCTAAGGCTATTTTGTTCTTATAACATTTTTTTCTCCCCTTCAGTGGTTTAATGTTGTGGAAGAAAACCACATTATATAAAGGGTACATGGGAAAATATTATCAGTCCTCATATGAGAATCCATGATGAGCTAGGTGTGTTTTGATGTGCTAAAGCAAAGACAACACCAGTATAAATGACAAAGGGAATGGTGAAAAGCCTAAGAGACCTTAGCTCTATAAAAGGACTCATAACAACTAAAGAATGTTCAGAGTGGGATAATGTTTTTTGAGGATGAGCACACCAACTGCTTATCCAAAGCCAAATGATCAGCGCTAGAAATGCACGTATGAGTAGCATTACACAGACTGAGCAGGTTAAATTTAGGAATATGTGTGTGTACATAATAACAGTCAATAAAATTCTACGAACTTGAAAATAATTGGAAGCGTATAGGAGGGTTTGGAGATAAGAGAGGGGAGAAATGATGGAATTATATTATAACCTGAAAAAAATTAAAAAAGAAAACAAATGACAGAAGTTCTCACATTGAGCTCTTTAACATAAAAAAGGGTATTTAAAATATAATGCATATGCCATATGCTTAGCTGTGGAATGGAGCAAAGTCTGGGTTTATTCATAATGGCAGACTTAATCTATAATATTTATACCTTATAGAAACACTATTTTTTCTTGATAAATTATAATATGTGTCCTGAAAAATCTCATTCACCTGCCTGCTCCTGCTTTTTTCATCTTTGAGAAGCATTTACTAACTGGACTTGGCAATGTATATGGATGACAGCTATCTTCTTATACTCCCAACAAGAAGTCAGGATTGCATATCATGTAAACACTGTACAATGCAAAGACTGTCCAATTAGCAAAGTCATTGTACTCATTGCAATCAGCTATTAAACAAAATAATAATAAACAAAGTGTTATATTTCAAATAACAATATCTTGCCAATCACGGTATATCTTTATTTAGAAGACAGTTACATCCATATGCCCTTAACTGTGTTTCTATGTCCTTATATCATTACATAAACACACATGCTAAATATGTGCTTCCTTGTGCACACATTTGGATACACACATAACTTTCATGTATAACCTATCACATAAGATCAGTGATGTGAAGAAAAACTGCCTGCCACTTGTGTCTTTAAAAACTCTTGCCTATTTTCTATCATAATATGATTTTGGACAAGACATTTAATATTTCTCTACCCTGAGTTCTAAAACTATAAACAGAACATTCTACTTATTTTACAAGGTTTTACTCTTAGTGATAATTTATAATTGTCATGGCTCAGTCTTGGCCATCTATTATTGTCAACTTTTTATACCACTGGCTTCTATCATTTCCTATTTTTTAAGGGCCAATTTCAAGTTTGAGTTGCAATTCCTGGATAATATTTTGGCTCAGATTTCCTGGACTTGTTTCTCTAATAAGAAAGTTCACTCTAGACTGTGACATCAGTAGTTGATGACGTTAGAGTGGCCAACTCTCTTGTTTCAGTCAAGATTGGTGGATTCCCAAAATGTATTTTTTAATGATAAATGAGGTCTTTCAGGCATGCCAGAAATCTAGGTATATTGTGGTAAATGTTTATTTTGTATTCTTTCTCGTTAGTAACCATACTATAACAAGAAATGATATGGATAGCATCTTTTATTATAGTGGAATCCTGTAACATGTCCTGGCTATTAACATGCTATGTAAACATGTGAGCCAGGTAAATTAAGTATCTTCCAAACTTTGTCAATGCATTTATCATCTACTACTGATAAGCATAGGCAATGTGATTACTAAAGGCAAAAGAGCATTGAAAGGGCTAGAAGTAGTATCCTATCCCAAATGACCACAGTGAGGAAGTTTTTTATATTTCTCCAGACTGAGAAATGATTGAAAATTAACTTGACTGCATTAAATCATTGATATGTAGGAGTTTTCCATTATACCAATTAACACATCTTAATTAATAATAAAATGTATAAATTAAAAATAACAGTGGAAGCAAATGTAATCTGTGGATTGTGCTACCCTGAATAGCACACATGGGACCTATATAGGGATATGATATGAGAAGTAACACCAAAACTTAACATTGCTCATAGGTTTGTGTCTTTCTTGTGACTTGTGACCACATAAGAGTCAAGTAGCAACATTTTCCTTCATTCCTCCATTTACTCACTGATGAGCACATATATGCATGCCAAATCTGAGTAGTAAGTTTGATATATAATGTCAAAGATCCAAACCCCAACACTAAGGAGTATTTCCTTTTCAGATTCTCAATCATATGTTTATATCACACACAAAAAAAGACATTGATTCCAATGCAAAGCAACAAGTGCAGGTTGACTAGACAGAAAGTCCCTTAAGTAATAGTACCAGAAATTTCCTAACCAGACATTTGTTGGGAAATGGTAAAACTGATATTCATTATTCTATAATCAAGTACTCTAGAACATTCTTTGACCATACCTTATATTGCTCTATTAAGATCTTTTATTGATAAAAGGTGAGGAATGTTCTTACCTTTCGGTATTGACAAATATTTAGAATTTGCTTAGGGATAATGCCAGTTTAATAAAACTGATAGTCCTAAGTTTTCCTCCAAGACCCAAGAGCTCATTGGCCTTGGGGAGGGCTAGATTTCCAATACCAGACATGATTTACCTCTTGTTCAAAGAGCTTAAGTTCAGTTAGGTAGTTTCTAGTTACAGAAAAATTATGAGTGCTATTACAATGTCCTTAGGATATTTGTACCAGGCTTATCATAGTTTTGGCTCACAGGCATCATAACTGGGTAGGACTGTTGACTGCTTCTCTCCTTTGGAACCCCTCATGGTGCTGTGAAAACTAGACCTTAGATTGGAGACTTTCATTTCAGTTCATGGTTCAGGGCATCTGGATTCTCTCTGTGAAGTAAATGATATCTCCAGCAAAAGTGACCTAACTTCCCCCTCTTGGAGGCAACCAAGGTCAATACCAACCTTTGGATGTCCTTTGGACATCCCTGATCAAAAGAGGGCTTCTCATGTAAACTGTTGGGTTATTTTCTTAAATGGCTTATGACTCTTGGAGAACATTATAAACCCAAATGGAAAAATTTCAACAGATGGAGATCAGCACAGAAAACTACAATCAATAAAAATTCACAGTTGTAGAGCTTAGTACCAACTGATACATCTATGATACAATTTCTGCAAAAAGGTTTATACATCATTATGGAAGAAGTGGAAGAAAGATTGTAAGAACCAGGGGAACTGGGAGTTTGCTCTGAGATTGTGTCTCCTAGGGATTTCAGAAGCTACGCACATAGAGTCTTGTTAACATGACAGCCTAAACCTGAGCTGAACAAGGATGTCACAATTAGATATATTAAAGTGGATGAGAGAAAGCTCACAAGGACTCAAACTTACAAGGACTACAAACAAATAATGAATGCTGAGTGTGGGAGAAATAGTCTTCCTAGGGAAGGACATACAAATGTATTATCTAATAATAAATGCGCATCCTTGTAAACATGTGCATAGAAGTAACACTACCTAGATTGAACAGATTGTATCTATGTATTTATGTAATAAAAACTAATGAAAAGAGGTCATGCATTTGAAAGAGAACAAGGAACTGCATGTGGAAGGGTGTAGTATGAGGAATGGAAAGGAGAAAATGAGGTATTTACTGTAGGCATAAATGTATGTGTTGATTATATTATTTATTCTCCTGGCTTCATGCAAAAAGCAGTTCATTCTTTGGTTAATTCAATCCCTAGTCCTAGAGAGTTTCAGCCTCTGTACAATATAATCTTAAGCTTAGACCTGGAAAGCTTCAGCCTCCATATAATATAATCTTCAAAATGTGAGCCTAGACCTAGAAGGCTTCAGTTTCTATGCAATCTAATCTTCATACCTAGAATGTTTCAGCCTCCAAGACTAACTACTGACTCGCTTCACACTGACTAACTCTCTTCTAAACTACCTGTTTTCAGTGTGAACTCTATCATAAACCATCTGCTTCTGACTCTGCTTTCTTTCTGCTTGTTCTCCACTGATTCTGCTTTTCTTCGCTTCTCCTTCTGTCTGTGAGCTTACTAAGTATTCAATTCCCTTACTGACCTTGTGCCTACGAAGTAACTTCTGAACACTTCTGAACTGAACTGAACTGAGAATATCCTGTTATATCCTGAGATTTGTGCATATCATCATTCTGATTCAATCTCAGACTTCATTCTGATTCAACCTCAGATTTTGGGATTAAAGGTGTCACTGCCATTGCCTTCAGAGAATTTCATCTACATCTCTCAGGCATTTAAATGTGATCCCTTCATACAGGCCTTTGGATGTGATCCCTTTCTAGCTATCACACAGGCTTTTCAACGTAATCCCTCTCTACAGCAGCCATGCTGCTGGATTAAAAGACTAAATGTTCCTCTAAGAATTATAATTTCAAACTATTTTTAATTTAAAAAAATGTGTTAAAAAGCCACATTGCATGTTACTCTTCTGGAAAACCCCATGTCTTTATAAATGAAAAAGAAATTTAATTAAACAACACTTTTTTTCTAAGAAACAACAAATCTTTCATACTTTCCTAATTCATTGTGATTGCTTATTGTAGCTGTCTGTTTCTCGCTAAGTTTAAAATCAGTTTACAGCAACATAATATCAACTAATCTAAAACTTTGTATCATGAGAAAAGCCTGAGAGTTAACAAGTGTATTTTATAAAGAACTTTATTATATTCATAAACTTTAAAAAATGTTATAGTGGTAATAATAAGTTTTAAAATCAAGACAAGGCGAGAAAAGCTATATGAAAACTTGTTTGGCAGGATGTTGTAAAAATGAAGCAAGAAAAATATAGAACTGAATCTTGGTGTTTAAAAATTAACATTTAGCAAAATTACATCCGGATAAAAGTTATTTTTTCTTATAGCTGAAATGAGAATTTAACTTCGGAAACATTTATTTGAGCACAAAGATAACAGAGAGAAAAAAATTACAATATACTGCCTCACCAGATCACACTCTAGATTTATGCACTTCAAATTAGGAATATTGTCAAATATATTTCTTTCATATTGGGTAAACTAAAAAAGATATTCAAAATAATTTTGATTATAAATTCTCCCTTTACTGTCCCTATATGGAACATTCTCTCATCTTTCTTTGCTTGCAAGAGTGTATTACCTAACAATCAGTCTAATTACTAGAAATTCCTTCTTTAAATCCATATGCTCTGCACTAGCCCTCCATCAGATCTTCACAAGCAATTAATTGTATTTTTGAATTAAGTCTATATTATACATGTTTTTCTTTCCATTTAAAAATTATCCATATTTAAAATTCAGTTCAGAAATTTCTAATCACCTGAACCTTCTAAAATAGTTCTGTTTTTATATTTAGTGTCAGGTATATATCAAATAATTTCTTCTTTGTAATGATCCAATCCACTGTTTGCTGTCTTTAATCTAAATTCAGCTTCTTGACAGTCCTTGAAGATATCTCATTGAAGTCTCTCCATGAAGTCTCATGTATTTTCTACTTCCATCTGTTTTTACCCTGATTCTTTCTCTGTGCTAAATTGTGGACTTTGCTTTAATTTCTAAGTTTTTCTTATTGGTAGATATTTATTTGAGATTTAAATATGTGAAGTTGATTAAACAAAGAACATGTTACTGTTTTCCTGTTGTTTCAGGTGTATTTCCAATTCTTCTGCAAGTATGTAGTAACTCCTCAAACTATCATTCACATAATTCAGTTGTCTCTACACATTTTTATATTACACCATTCTTAATTTTCCAAATAAGACAGATTTGAATTCCACAAATAGACTGCCTTTAACTTCCCACTCTCAACCTTGAACTGTCTTTTTTATCCCTTTGAAAAACTTAATCATTCTTTAGCACTTTGATCTTTAATCAATGGATGACTGTTCTCTCTCCCTGTTGGAGGCCATTTGATGACTCACTTCCCTGGAACCTCTGAAAAATGTCTTTTGTTTTTGATGCTTATCTCAGTTGGATAAATGGAGTCTTCTGATAGCTCTTCCTCCCAAACACACTCACAACATCTTGTAAGCTGAAAATATATTAATCACCTTTGTATTCAAAAATTGACTACATTTTGCATATTCTAAAACTGTATTTGTATAAAACACATTCAAAACAAAGCATAATTGTTCGGGACACCTGTAAAATATCTAAGTGTACATAGATCAGATTGTGATAAACAATAATTTAACTTTATTTGTAATAGCATGAATGAAATTTGCATTGATGAAATATTAATGATAATTAATTACAAAAACCAATAAGTAATTATCAGAATCCCTTTCCTATATTTCCTTCATGTCTTGACATTTATAGTTCAAGATGCATGCATGGCAATGCCTTAACCACTGTGCTGGACTTTTAAAGTCCAAATAAAGTACCTCTCATATACAAAGCTTTCTCTATCCAGTACATTAAACAAAATGGGTTTGACTTCTGTTTGTTTGTTTTTTTGCTTCCTTCCTTCCTTCCTTCCTTCCTTCCTTTAATCAATCCTTCCTTCCTTCTTTCCTCCTTTCCTTTCCTTTCCTTTCCTTTCCTTTCCTTTCCTTTCCTTTCCTTTCCTTTCCTTTCCTTTCCTTTCCTTTCCTTTCCTTTCCTTTTCTTTACCTTCCCTTCCTTTTTCCCTTCCTTCCTTCCTTCCTTCCTTCCTTCCTTCCTTCCTTCCTTCCTTTCTTCCTTCTTTCTTTGAAAAAGTTTTCCCTGTTGTAACTCTGCTGTCCTGAAACTGATTCTGGCCTTGAACTCACAGAGATTCCCCCTACCTCTGCTTCCCAAGTGCTGAGATTAAAGACCTGTGCCACCACTGCCCAGTGTGATTTTGTCTTTTAAGTAAGGATTAAACATAAAATAAAATATGATTTGTGGGCTCAAAAATGGCTACAAATATTGCCCAATACATACTATTATTACTTAGTCAATGGGATCCCTCCTATATTGAAACAGTGTTCTATTTTGTCACTGCTTATTGATCACACATATACAGTCTGTTACCACCTACATTAACCTGTTATAAAAAGTAGTGTTTTATATTTTTGTGAGTTTAAAATTTTAAATTTCAGTGTACAGATTTAAATTGTATAAAACTTTAGACCCTTTTACTTTGTCTTTTACCTTTTTTCTTCTATTCTTTTTCTTCTTTTATTTTCTTTCCATCTGATATCTTACAATATTGAAAGCTCACAGAATCATTCATAGGAAATAAATGAAATTTTAGGGAAAACTCAGAGAGGCAATATATCTTGTGAGAACACAATCAGTCTATTGTCCTGAGGTCAAGCTTGACAAGCCCTCCTCCTGAATTGGAAGTTCTCTATAGTTTCTGTAACTCCAGACATTATGATAGGAACTGCACCCACATCCTCAATCCACATGAGAGAAAGTATACTAGATTTCTCAATATTATGGTTCTCTTTTATAAAATAGAAGGCAACTACATAGCAAAGACAGGTACATGAAAATGTTGTCATTTAACAAATTCACACTAAAATTAGTGATATATATATATATGTATATATATATTTCAAAGCATAAAAAATAATTGAGATTTTTAAAGTCATAGCCAGTTTTAGTATAACATGTCTGTAATTCAAGTACTTCAATGTAGAAACATGAGGATCAGTAGTTCAAGAGTATCTTTTGCTCCATAGTAAGTTAGATGTCAGCCTCTAAATGAAAGTTTAGAAAAGGAAATGTAAAAAGAACATACGGCATAATGCAGTCTTTAGTAAATTTATGTTGTTGAAATATCTACAAGATGAACAATTATATTAAGAGAGTTGAGAAGTTGTGAGTCTATAAGGTGAAAACCTATGTCTCTAAAAACTGTAACTACTTCTTGTGTCCTATAACCTTATACGTTAAGCAGTTGTTTCTCTTTGTTTTTGCATTTCTCAAAAATGAGAGTGTAAGTGAGTCCAATGGTCTTGATGATGATCAGAAATGCAGAAATTTCAGCAACTGTTTGGTCAAAAGAGGAGAGAACACTGAGTCATACATAAAAAATAAAATGAACCATTTTCATAGATTTATGTTTTCTTGAACAAAGTGTGCATATTTGCTTCAGGCCTAAGTTGAACTATTAGACTTTTATCTACATAAAATTATTTGCCTTCTTCCCTTTCCACTGAAGGCTACAGAAATTCTCAGTGTGAGCTTAACTACATAATTTTAATTATGTAGTTAATATATAATATTATTATTATTAATAAAATAACAATAATAATAATATACCACAAATATATTTATACTTTAATTGTAGATCAATCATGAAGCCAAGATTTAGTATTTTTTAAAATTTTAAGAAAATTCAAAGGGAATTTCGATTTACTGATAATAATGCCATTTTTGGATGTTTCAGAAAGTTTTGTTCCTGTTAGCAAAAAAAAATCAAAATCAAAAATAAATATATATGATTCATCACATGTGAAGTGGTACATTTTGTCCTCAATTTGCTCTATCTAATACTTTTAAACTCTGATTTTATTAATTGTATTTATTAAAGTCAATATCAAGTGATTTGTAATGTTAATAAAATAGAAGTAATTTCTATTATAATATTATTTTCATTTTACAAATATGGAATTTTTTTATCATAAGAAAGACAAGAGTTTTTATTTGCATTCTTTCATTCTTTATGTATACACATATAACCTATCTAAAAAATTCTATATTGACTTATTACTAAAAACAGGTTGAAATATTTAAATATGCACAATTTTCATGTTACATCATAATTTTGTAGGAAAACTTAAGCATAATTCTTAAATGCTGCAGAAAAAGGAATTATCATAAATACATATGCACATTATATGTAATATTTTATATTAGGTAAAATAAAATTTTTAAGAGGCTCTATGAAAAATTCATGATCATCAAACAAATATTTAGAAATACATATTAATCTTATTGGAAATGTAGAATTTATGAAGCATTTAAATGTCAAAAAAGAAATAAATCTAATCTACTTGCCAAAAATTAAGCATGTTAAACCAATTTGAAAAATGGCACTAGTTCATTTCAAGAAAGAAGCTGCTAGTGTTGTCAGAAGCAAAGTCCAAAGAACTCAGCAAATTTCTTCATATGAATAAATATAAAATATAAATATAAAATCAATTTATATATATATATATATATATATATATATATATATATAGACAATTGTTTTTTTGCTTGGTAGCATCAATACCCAGACATAAACCAACGGCATATGCAGTGTAATTTTTACCTGGTTATATTCTTATATCAACAATATTCATGTTAAGAACACAGAAGACTTTCATTTCTCAAATTCTTCTCCTTCTTTTATAACCAGATTATTGCTAAATTCTACTGACTGTTGGGTAAACAAATATAATATTTTCATTTTTTGTTTTATTGCCCATAATAATTTAAAAATAATTCACTAATTTCTATAGTGCATGTGGAATTAATGTGTTTGTTATTCTTATGAAACTCAAGAATTATTCTTTTACCATATGAGATTTCACATTGAACAAGTTTACCAGGATTCTGTAATTAGTACTGAAGTTTGTTAGAAAAGGTTTTGTTTACAAAAACAATATCTAGTAAGAATCAACTATGGCTGCATATGATAACTAAATAAGTCAATGAGTATGCAGAAGGGGAAGTGGACACAAAAGTATCATCCCTAACAAGAAGATATTTGCAACTGATACCTGCTGGGAAAGGGAAAAATCTGTTTTCTCCCTTAGATTGTCATTGGGTGTAACAGCCACCATAGTCTGAAGGAGGCCACGTGTACAGAAGCAGTTGGACAATACAAGACAGACTGAATGTTTTTTGGGAACTTTTTTTTAATTGAGTTTTTTTTTTTTTTTTTGATGATTTGTTTTGATTATTTTCTTTTGGTTTGGTTGTTTTCTTTTCTTTTATCTTTTCCTGTTTTATTTTTGAGGAAAAAAAAACCAAACCAAACAAACTTGAAGTTGTTGTGTAGGAAGTTGGGGAGGATCCCGGGAGAGTTAGAGGAGGGGAAAGACATGATTAATGCATTTTTTGAACAAAACATCCTGTTAAGTGACATAGGAGAAAAAGAGGAACGAATAAATGCATACACTTGACAGATTATGGCAGCAAAGTCAAACAGAAGTGAAAGCATATTTAGGACTAAAATAGGAGTACCAAAGCTTATCATAGGAAAAGGCATTTTTGGAAAATTATGAAACAAAAGTATTTCCTCAGTGTCTTCTGGAATAATGTTTTACACAGTACATTAAGAAAGAAGGAAAAAAGTGTCACTTATCTAAGACATACGTGATAATCCTTAAGTGCATGCTATAGGGTGTGAGAAGTGAAGAGTTTTAAGTGAAATCCAGGCAAGATGTTTTGAGGCTTGTTAAGAAGTGTGTATGTATTACATTGAAAGCAAGTTTAATGACAGATTAGTAGGATTCTAAAATTAATCAATAATTACAATATTATTTCACTTGCAGGCTCATTGACATATGATGTGATAGTGCAGACTGATGGACTTTTAGTCCTAAACATGAATAATGGGGTGTATTATCAATGCTACTTACTAACATAGTTGCAGTTTGGAAAAGAAAACCCAGAACTTATGACTTTTCTTCATTTTTGACTTAATTAGATGCATCAGAATCAATTGTGAATTTACTTTTTGCAATCTAATTATTTAAATTTTTTATACAATCCTACTTCTCCATATCCCAATTTTCAACAGAGACTCCAAAACAAGTAGAGTCTGGTGAGAAGTACTACAGACTCTAATGGAACAGAGATGGCAGCCCACACTACCATATCCAGCAAAACTTTCAATTAACATAGATGGAAAAAACAAAATATTTAATGACAATTCCAAATTAAAACAATATGTATCTACAAACCCAGCCATACAGAAGGTACTAGAAGGAAAATTTTATTCCGGGAGGATTAATTATATCCATGAAAACACAGGAAATAAATAACCTCACCCAAACAGAATCAAAAGATGGGAGACACAAACACTCACACACACACACTCACACACACACACACGCATACACATGAACACAACCAAAAATAACTACAAAGTAGTAGAACTTAATAATCATTGGTCATTGATTGGTCATATCTTAGCATCAATGGACTCAATTCCCCAATAAAAAGAAACAGACTAACAGAATAGATGTGAAAACAGTATTCTGCTGCACATAAAAAACACACCTTAATATCAAAGAAAAACATTATCTCAGATAAAGGGTTGGGAGAGATTTTCCAAGCTAATGGACCCCAGAAGCAAGTCAGTGTAGCCATTCTAATATCTAACAAAATAGACTTTAAATCAAAGTTTAACAAAAGAGAAGGGGAAGGACACTTCATAATCATCAAAGGAAAACTTGCCCAAGAGGACATTTCAATTTTAAACATATGTTCCCCCAACATAAGGGCTCCCATATTTGTAACAGAAACATTGCTAAAGTTTAATTGACTTTAATTGCTAAAGTTTAATATCACATTGACCCATCCACTGAGATACTGAGAGGCTTCAATAACCTACTCTCACCAGTGGACAGTTCAACCAGACAAAAACTAAACACAGAAACACTTGAGTTAAAAAATGCTATAAATCAAACGGACCTTACAGATATATACATAACATTTCACCGCCCACACAAAAGTATATTCCTTTTCCTTACCATCTCATGGAACTTTCTCTAAAATTGACCCAGACTTAGACACAAAGCAAGTCTCAATTTATACAAGAAAATTGAAAAACAGAAACAAAAGCAAAAACAAAAAACCTGCATCCTATCAGACTATTGCAGATTAAAGCTACAATTCAACAACAGCAACAGCAGAAGGCCCACAAATTAATGGAAATTGAATAACTCTCTACTGAATTACCGTGTCAAGATAGAAAGTAAAAAAGAAATTAAAGACTTTCTAGAATTCAATGAAAATTAATCCACACATATACAATGGGACACAATATAAGCAATGGTAAGAGGAAAATTCATAGCACAAAATGCCTACCAAAAAAAGCAGAGAGATCACATACCAGCTGCAGTGGAACGTTGATGTGGTGGCAAGGAAGGCAAGGAAGTATTTTCATAGCCAGACTTCAGCAGAGGGAACCAAAGTCATGGCCAGCATCATAGTCAATCAACAGTAGAAACCTAAGCATCTGAGCTCAGGTGTTTTTATTCTTTCAGAATCCCTCAGGTATTCTACTGATAGCACGTGCAGATCATAAGCAATTAAACAACTCCCACAGAAATCTAACACCTGCAAAACATATAAAATGTCCTAGCCAGTCCTTTAGCCAACAATGCACGAATCAATTATTTTATATATGACTAAAAATAAACTCCTGCAATAACTGGCAAATTAACAGCACATCTGAAAGCTTTAGAACAAAGAGAAATAAGCACACCCAAGAGGAGTAGATGGTAAGAAATAAGCTGATGGCTGAAATCAATAAAATAGAAACAAAGAGAACAATACAAAGAATCAATAAAACAAAGAGTTGGTTCTCTGAGAAAATCAACAAGACAGAAAAACACCTATCCAAACTAAAAGACACAGAGAGCATATCCAAATCAACAAAATCAGAAACAAAAAAGGGGCATATAACTACAAACACAAAAGAAATCTAAAAATCATAGGTCATACTTTCAATACCAGTACTTCACAAAATTGGAAAATCTAAAAGAAATGGATAATTTTCTTGAAAGATACCAAAGTTAAATCAAGACCAGATAAACAATTTGAAAAGACCTATCAAGCACAAGGAAATAGAAGTAGTCATTAGAAATATCCCCAGGTGGTTTTAGTGCAGAATTCTATCAGACATTCAAAGAAGAGATAAAACCAATGCTCCTCAAAGTATTCCACAAAATATAAACAAAAAAAATGCTGCCAAATATTCTACAATGCCACAAAAAGATTCAACAAAGAAAGAACTACAGACCAATTTCCCTCATGTACATTATGCAAAAATTCTCAATAAAATACTCACAAACCAAATCCAAGAAAACAATATGAAAATCATCCACCAAGATCAAGTAGGCTTCATGCCTGAGATTCTGGGATTACTCAACATATGAAAATCAGTCAATGTAATCCATCATATAAACAAACTGAAAGAAAAAAATATGATTATCTCATTACATGGAGAAAAAGCCTTTGACAAAGTCCAATACCCCATCATGATAAAAGACTTGGAGAGATTAGGGATACAAGCAGCATGCCTAAACATAACAAAGACAATTTACAGCAAGCCTACAGCCAACATCAAATTATAGAGAGAAGCTCAAAGAAATTCCATTGAGATCAGGAACAAAACACAGTTGTGCCCTTTCCCTATACCTATGCAATTTAGTAAGTCCTAGTTTGAGAATTAAGACAACTAAAGGAAATCAAGGGGATTCAAATTGGAAAGGAAGAAGGCAAAGTATCCTGATTTGCAGATGATATGATAGGATATATGAGCAACCCCAAAAATCCTACCAAGGATCTCCTACAGCTGACAAACAACTTCAGTGAAAAGGCTGGATACAAGATCGACTCAAAAAAAAAAAAAAAAAGAAAGAAAGAAAGAAAGAAAAAAGAAAAAGAAATCAATAGCCCTCATATAAAAATAACAAATGGACTGAGAAAGAATATGGGGAAACAATACCCTTCACAATAGCCACAAATAACATAACATAACTTGGGTTAAATCTAGCCAAGGAAGTGAAAGATTGTGTGACATAAACTTCAAGTCTTCGAAGAGAGAAACTGAAGATATTAGAAGATAGAAAGCTTCCTATGCTCCTGGATTGGTAGGGTCAACATAATAAAAATGGCTATCTTACCAAAAGCAACATATAGATTCAATCCAATTCCTATCAAGATCCCAAAATAATCCTTTACAGACCTTGAAAGGACAGTACTTAACTTCATATGGAAAAACAAAAAAATCCAGGATAGCTAACATAATCCTGAAAGATAAAAGAATGGGAGGAATCATTCACTATTCCTGATCTCAAGCTGTACTACACAGCTATAGTAATAGAAACTGCAAGGTATTGGCATAAAATCAGACATGTTGATCAATGGAACCTAATCGAAGACTCAGACATAAACCCACACACTATGGACACCTGATCTTCGAAAAAGAAACCAGAAATATACAACAGAACAAAGAAAACATTTTTAATAAATGGTGCTTGTCTAATTGGATGCCTGCATGTAGAAGACTGTAAATTGATGCATATGTATCACTACCCACAAAACCCAAATCCAAGTGGATCAATGATCTCAACATAAAACTAGAAGCACTGAACCTAACAGAAGAGAAAGTGAACTTGAAAACATTGGCACAAGAGACAGCTTTCTGAATGGAATACCAATAGCTCAAACACTAAACTCAACAATTAATAAATGGAACCTCATGAAACATAGGTAAAGGAAACTGTTAATAAGACAAACGGCAGCCTACAGAATGGGAAATGATTTTCACCAACTCCACTCCTAATAGAAAGCTAATATCCAAAATATATAAATAACTCAAGAAAGGAGACATCAACAAAACAAAAAATCCAATTAGAAAATGGGGTATAGATCTAAATAAAGAATTCACAAGTGAGGAATCTCAAATGGCTGAACTAAACTGTGAATAGTTAAATTAAATACAATATGACATATTTATTTAAATAAGCAACAGGGCATATTGCTTGAATATAGCTTTGAAGTTTTTTCATATTTATTCATTCTATATATATGTGTTATCTGTCTAATATAATATTATGGTAACTTTATTGAAAAAATGGAATGGTTTTAACTCTCTAATAAATTGGTTTCATTAATTATGCACATAAATAAACAATAGTACTCATTTTGATTTAGCTTTTCTGAAGCTGAAGAACATTAATTGAGTAACAATTGTTATCTAGAATATAAGATATCCAGTGCAGAAACATAGATATTCACTAAGTTACATGAATTAAATGAAATATAAATAAAAGTGATAGGAGTGATTTTTTTTATTTTAGATTATAAATGACATTAAAATAATAGGCTCTTTAAAGTCCATCAATACTGACCTTGAAATAGAACAGTGAAAACGATAAGCTATTTCCCAACATGTATGTAAAAGCTTGTCAGTCAGTTACTATTATTAGAAATATTAATTGAACATAGTAACAAATACATGCTATTATTTTTCTCTCCTTCACCATATGTATTTACTAGAGATATCTAAAGATCTAAATCCAGGAAGAATATTCTGATACATTAGGTTAACATAAATTTCATTTGTTCTTTATATGAAAATAATTCAAATATTTAATTGTGATTTCAAGTAAAACATTCCCAATATTCTATTCATTTCTTTGTCAACTGCTACTAGGAGAAAAGGAGCATTTTTGATGTTTCCAGGTTTTCAGAAAATCTGACAGTGAATGTGATCTAAGGTTGTGTGGCTCAAACAGTCAATGTAGTTTCCAAAGTGTTTTTCCCACTGGGCACACACAAGATATGCCCTTTGATTGTAATCTTCAGTCTCCTTCTGAAAGTCCTATCTCTGTTCATAACTCTTGGACTTGGATTCTGCTTTAAGTTTCTTTTTGTTTTTTTTTAAGCAAAGGGTATTCCACAGAGCTGCTTGCACTGCAGATCTGCTGCATGCTTCGATTGCACAGCTATCCTGCTATGCCACATTGTTTGTGTCTGTGTTTCAATAATGTCTTAAAAGCATTTCTTTGCCTATAACTGTTGGCAATTACTTCTCCTGGTCATACATCTGTACATTCTAGTAGGGGAACATATTCATTCCTTTTTATTAATAGAATGCAATTAGAATTAATATTAGACTCCTACTCAGTTAAAATCCCATAAGAAGTTTAATGGTAAAATCATAATTGAATCCCATTTTAAGTTAAGGAATTAAAATTTCCTTGCTAAATCACTCGGAGTTAGTAATTGAAAAATAAGGCCTACAATGCCATTAAAAAGACATGAAAATAACAAAAGTCCCTATAGCTGAGGACTAATGCAATTCAGGTCAGTGAACATTAGACATGTATAAAGACACAATCAAAACAAAAGTCAAACCAACAACAATACACCTCATTTTAATATCAAATTTTAATCAGACTTCACTAGTATTAGTTTTACTTTTGGTAAAATAAATGTAAAACTTTCATTCCATCTCTGGAGTTGATATTGGCAGACTTATCTTCCCAAAGCTTCTCATCAGCAAAATGCTCAAATACTACCATTATCAATTTATTCTGGACTTTTCTTGATTTCTGTCCAAACTGTCTGTATCCCACTCTGCTGTGAATCATAGACTCTAGAGTTAAGATGTCTTGTGAATATACTGATTCTATTTGTGTATTGGGAGGATCCTATATCAGTTCTATGTTTAATATTTCAAGAAACTGCCACCATTTTTTCTACCATGTTTTCCTAATTTAAGTTCTGACCATAATGTACAGGGATTCCCTTTTCTTTATATTTCAGCTGGCATTTGCCATCCTTGTCTTTTTCTACATTAGCTTTGTAATAGCCTTTCTAACATTGTGGTTTTGACTTGTATTGCCCTGATGAGTCATAAATTAGACATGTTTTCACATATCTGTTGTCTATTTGTATCTCCTGTATAGACAAAGTTCAACATTTACTATGGTCTTTTTCCATTTTCAATAAAAATTTTTAATGTATTTTTACTCACAAAAACCAGTATGGAAAACAACCTAAATTTCCACGAACCAAAGAATGGGTATACAAATGTTCTATAGTATGGATGTATAATGCAAATGTTGTATAATGTGGATGGGTAAAGCAACTTTTGTATACTATGTATACATGGTAGGCACTTTTATAGTCTTTAAAATAAAATCTGTGTATGTGTGTGTGTGCGATGACAGGTTATGTGTGTGTGTGATCTCCAGGTTAACCAGGAGAAATATGCATTTGTTGAAAAGTACTAGATAGAGAATGACAAATCCCACAGCTTACTCACATATGGAAGCTAACTATGATGATCAAAATAAAGGAATAGAGTTAAAGTAATTGTTGCTAGAAGTATGTAGTTATTTATGTTGTGATATTGTATGTTCAAAATATATATATCATCACAGTGGTGGTCAGCCATGTATAAAGAAATATATATATGTATATATATATACATACTCATATATATATATATATATACATACTCATATATATATGGCATAGATAAATATAAAGGTACAACAAGTATAAAACAGATGAGTTACTAACCTAGTGCTATGATCTGTGGGAGGAAGAGAGCTGAGAAGAAAGTGAGAGAAAAAAGAATGGTTAGTAATAGCGCTGAAGTTTCTTTCTGATGTGATGAAATGATCCAGAAATGATTGTGGTAATATTCCATATCTCTGTGAGCATACTGAGAACCACTGGATGATGTATTTTTCGTATTTCTAAATTTAATTAAAATGTAATTACATGATTTCCTCCCTCCCTCTGAATGATATATTTTAAATGGAGGAGTTGTGTGACTCATGGATTAAATCTCAAAAAAGCTGTAATTAAATGAAACATACTGGAAGTTTTTCTTCTTATTAGTATATGTAGTGAAGTCATCTAAATGTCCAATGAATGTTATGAGATAAATGTACTATGCAATTTCAATTCTATAAGTGGTATTCCATGAAGAAAACTATAGCCAGTGGCCCGTTACCCTACTTTGTGAATATAATTGTGTGAGAATACAGTAGTACCCATCATTTCATTTCATATATCAGTATCTTATTCCAAATGTAATAGTTGGGTCGAGTAGTAACCATGTAAACCATAAAGTCAAGAAGCCTAAAATGCTTTCCATATGATTGCTTAAGTAATATGGCCATGTCAATTCCAAAATCCTAAAACGCCATTCATCAAAAGTTCTGTCTGATCATCAAGTTCACTGTACATATCAGACCAGATAAGTATTAGAGGTCTTAAATTTACCACCAGCCTAGATTGTTGTTTCTCATGCTATTTGATTAATAGTTTTTATGAGTTTTAAGCTTCAATACTAGATCACTAATTGGTCATTGAGAGTTGGAGATATAAATTTTAACACCTGTGATGCTTAATGTAAATAATTAACTTAACAGGCTCTAGAATCATATAAGTGATGACACCCCAGGAAGCCTTGAAGGATAATCTATATTAGCTTAATTGAAGTGGAAAGATCCAATTTAACTATATGTTTCCACTCTGTGTCCTGGAGTCCTGGACTGACTATGTGGCTTAAGCAAGCTGAGCAGTATCAATCATCTCCCTGTACTTCCTGACAGCTGATGCAAAATGATCAGCTGCCTAAGGCTCTTGTTGCTAGGATTTCTCCACCAAAACAGACTATATCCCAGGACTGTTACCTGAAATAACCCCCTTTTCTTTTTAAGGGTGTTCTATAACAAGAATACAAAAAATATCTAATACACTATGTGTAATCCTCCACATCACTGCCAAATGGGGTTTTTTAAAACAAACAAAAAAAAACAAACAAACAAACCTGATCTCTGGTGTCTTACCATCACTTAAAATCAGTGAGCACCATTACTATCCTTCCAGGTAAAATCAGACTACAGCTATAAGTATTGAAATAATCTTCACGAGATAGATCAAATCCTGTGCACTTCAACTGGCTTCTCATGTCCTTTCTTATTTGAGGGATTCCCAAGCGCTTTATTCATATTATCAACCTTTCTCTGCCTAAATAATCACTATTTCAAAGAATCAGCTAAACATCTGGGCTGTAGAAACATTGTTCGCATACCTGGAAGTATGCTAAGTACACCCCTGCCTCAGAACCATTCTTTGTCCTTAACACAGAACCAAGACCTTCACTGGAATTACTTACTCATTCTCCTCCATAATTTCTACGAAATGGAGCATCTAGAGGAAAAGGGTTGATTTCATTTCACGTGTCCAGTTTCTATGTGCTTACTAGCTCTGCACCAAAAATAATCATCATCAACAACAACAAAACTTGAATAAAGGAAAAGTCTCCTTTAGTATTGGATGAATGAAAATTTGGGGTTTGCTTTGACAGGAACATAAGAAATTATCAGAAAAAAAAAACTTTAGATAATATGGGAGACACCAGTAAAATTGTTTTTCATCATTTATTATTGTTATTATTTTTATGATGCTAAGAATTGAATTCAGGTTTTCACATATGTTATGCCAATGTTCTACCAAATTACTACACACACAGCTAGAAGTTATTTTTATATGTTAGCTATATAACAAGTTTTTCTTACTTTGTTCTGCTTAACCTTGAAGAGTCAATAGTTTAGATTATTTCAAATTATATAAAATAGAAAACAATAACCAGTTAATAAAGAAAAATTTAATTCACAATTATTACAAATCAATAATTTCTCACATAAGATATCGGGTTGCCAAACAAAAATTTGTAAAAAATCATCAACTGAGAACTCAATTACCTCTTAAAAATAAATCTTGGCAGCCCAAACATGCTTTACATGAAAACTTTATATATGTCTAAAGACTTATAGTTTTACATCTTAGAAGCTATAATTACAGATTATATACCCAGAATAGTGTTCTCTAAATGAGTTTATTACAGATGAGAAAACATATATGCAAGTTAAACCATCTATTTCAGGGCCATAAGGTAAGTAATAAAATCTTAAGTACCTAAATTCTCATCTTATTCCCAACACAAGGGTTTAAAATTTGGTTTTAGTTATACTTTCTCTCCAAATTTTCAACAATATGAAAAGAAGGTATTTTCATATTTTTTAAATATTTTCATATTTTATGAAAATACATCAAAGATTTTCTTGGAAGTTCTCTATTATTACATAATACTCTGCAGGAAATGTGTACAACACAACAGAAAACTAAGAATTTTTCCCCCTTAAGTAATTGCATTTTAACAGACTGGTAATAATAAAACATGCTAACTCTTACTGCCTAACAGATTGCAACAAAAGACTGTTTCCAAAAATAGATTCCATTTCTCTCTGATTCATATTTTTCACCATGTATGGTGAATTTTGTTTCTTAGCCATCTAATATTTTAATGTATTCAATTATAATTCTCGAATTTTTTTCATACATCATCTAGTGCTCAAATATTTTATATCATAGAAAAAAATCATGTTTGCAATCTCCAGCAATCTAAATATCATCACAGCAAGATGTATGATTTGTTTCTCTTAAGGAACAAATTTGTTTTTCCTTTAAGTTTTAGGCATCATGTGTTCTCATACTTAAGTAACTAAGTGCAGGATAAAATTGAGACTGGAAAGTTATTATTGTCCTGACAAATTAAGAGTATTGCTTTTATCTCTAGCACTTTTGTTCCTCCATGGTGAAGTGAGCAGAAAGCTATCTTAGTGATGATAACAGCCTGCTCTATAAAAACAGATAAAGGGCATTTCTAGATATTCTGCTGAATGACTCTAGACTCTTTCAAAGTATGACATGTTAACTGCCCAGTTGTTTGAAATGTGCTAACTTGTAAAAAGAAACAATCTCTCTGTAAGAGATAGAGAGAGAGAGAGACAGAGAGAGAGAGAAAGTGGGGAAAGGAAGAGAGATGCTCTAAAGCAACCATCAGTTTCTGGAACACTATTTCTCATTTTTAAACATATGTAGGACCTGGCGAGCCCATGATACCTCTGAGTGTCTCTGTATGCCTTTGCAATGTGTTTGCTACTGATTGTGATAGACAGAAAGTGAAACTGACTCTAATTCTGATCTTTGTAACACTGACTTTAACAAGATTAAGAGTTTAGGAAATTCTTCTTTCCTGTCACTCACCAACAGAAATGCACATACTAGTGCACAGCAGGAGACACAACCTTGAGAAAAACCACAAGGCCAAACAGCAAGATACCACACCAACAAAGAAGAGTCCCCAGGGGGAAAAACAGAAAACACACATGGTATAAGTAGAAGAAAGGTGGCAATATACACTGACAGCACATATATTATTGATAAATAAAAAAATCCGGGCAACAGTCCATGCTTAAATGGCAAGTTATTGCTAACATAAAAAGTAAACAACTACCTCAGACTAAGGAAAGGAATACATGTGTCTTGGATTAGAATCAACTGTGTTAGTGCAGAATACAATTAAAACGTAAGGGTTAATTCAAAAAATTATCTGTTAATTTCAGAAGTGACTCTGAACTATTTGGCTAGAGTTAAAGAAAAAAAAATTAGTAGTTTTAAACCATTTGGGTTATCCTTCAGCTGTTAGTCAAATATTTGAAGCCAGTTGACTACTTCAAATCTAGGAGTGCATAAATTGGGTTTGAGGATATTTAAGTGATCTTTCATAAACAGATAATCTCAAAAAGTTCGGAGGCTCCAGGAATATTAATGCATTAAGGTTAATTACTACATCTTTCCTTGCTAAAGCTTTGAAAATCCATAGCACCTGCTCATAGAAGAGACTGTCAGCACAGAAGAGGAAGCTACACTCAGAACACAAGTGAAATTTTCTGAAAGCAAGGAGAGGAACTCATCTTTCTCGCCTATTGTGCCTGTTAGTTATTATCTTAAACTGAAATTGTAGAAAAGGTAAATTTGTATTTGATGTGCTGTGTCATGAAGACATAGAGAGAGACAGAGAGACAGAGAGAGGCAGAGACACAGACACAGAGAGCTATACTATATAAGATAGAAATAAAACTAGATTGTGCTTACATTTTGAAATTTGAAATTATAGGGCTAAGAAGACAGGCTTATAAGAACTAGAACAAATGCCAACTGAAATATAATATCTTAATTTAACAACTTAAGAAGAACAAAAAGATCAGAAAGAAGTGAGAGAGAGTGAGACCTTCAAACAGCTAGTCAAAATCTGTAGAAATACAGTGATCTTTCTAAATTGTGACTTTTTAATTGCCACGTGTGTCAAATTTTGAGATTGCAAGAACTAACTTATTTAAGTAAGGTAATATGGTGACAGCAATAAGAATAGGTACAATATCTCTGAAGAAAGCAAAAAACAGTGCATTTACTTGGAAATATAGCACAGCCAAGTGAAATCTATGCTTTGTAAATTCAAATAAGACTCATTAAACCATTATTCTGTCTAATAACATATAGATCAGGAAAGTATGAAGAGTTATAACTGTGATTGCTTATATGTAAATATGTATATGTGATTTGTGGAGATATATATATATACACATGTGAACTCACACATATAAACACACACATATACAGTCAAAGACAAATAAATGTTTCAAAAAGACATTGGAATAAAGCAAGAAAAGGCAGACAATAATCAAAAGGGAATTTGTTTCAGCAGATTGATATGAAGAACTATAGAGGAATAGCCCTATAGGAAAACTATGGTTTCCAGTAGCTACATTCAGAGGCCTGTGTGGTCTGTATTGAATATAGACCTTTAATTCTGTATTCAGAAGGCAATGGTGGCCCACACTTTTATCCCTGGGTGGGGGGAAACAGGGGAAGCAGACACAGGATGTAGAACTCAGGTGTCATTTTCACACATGAGTCAGAGTGAATGGCTGACAAAGTGACTAATCAGAGGAAGAGTTAGCAGAGTAAAGATATGCAGAACTCTCACAAGAAATGGCAGGCTCTTTGTTCAGAAAAAAAAGTTACATAGGAAATAGAGTCATTTAGTTAACAGAGTCAGTTAAGAAGAGTCAGACAGAGGAGTCAGTTGAAGCAGTCAGAAAGAAGAGTCAGTAAGGAGAGTCAGTTGACCAGATAGGCTCCCATCAGCAACTAAGGGGAGCATTTGGAGAGGTCCAAGGCCAAACATAGTGCAGAGATTGGGGAGCCCCAAGGAAAAGGGAGAGAAGCCAGAAGATGGCAGAAATCAGAGGGGCTAAGGACACTAAGAGAACAAGCTCCACATTGTCAACTACTAGCACTCTTAGGGGCCCACAGAGACTGAAGCCATAGACATAGAACCTGTAAGGATTCCCCTAAATACATCACATGGCTGTCTAAATTGCTGTCCTTGAAAAACTCCTACAGGCTACACTGGGGGTGTTTCTGATCATTTTACAGGCCCTTGAGACCCCTTTTCTGCTGGTAAGCTGCCTGGCCCACCCTTGGTGCCTGGTCTCATTCTATCCTGCTGTGCCATGCAGATTGTACTTTAACTCAGGGGGACAGTTTGTTGGTTTTTGTTTTTGTTTTTTTTTTTTCTGAGGAGAAGGAGGATGTTAGTGGTGGTGATGGGAGTAGATCTGGAGGAGGTGGAAAGCAATGGAGGTGGAGGGAGGGGAGGGGTGACTGGATGTATTCTATAGGTGGTATAAGAGAAAAAAAACCCTTAAAAACAAAACAATAAAATAAAGAGTAAAGAATCAGTTGAAGCAGTCAGTTACAGAGGTAGTGAGAGCTCAGGAAGAGACACTGAGACAATGCAGTGCTCAGCAGAAGCCCAAAACAGAGAGGGAGTTGAACTAGAAGAATAAGAGTTTAGAAGGAGCTAGTCAGAGTGACTCAGTCAGCAGTAGGTGTTAGAAAACTAAGACTGAAGCATTCTAGTTACTGGTTAGCAGTTTAAATGTTCTAGATTGTATGAAGGCTGGAACCTTCCAGTTCATAGAAGAGGAGAAAATGCTCTAGGGCTCTAAGCTCAGGCAAGAGCTAGTGATTTAATTAAGCAAAAGAATAGAAGCCTTTGCCCAACATCAATAACTCCATCTGGTGAATCTATACCAACACTGACATCTATTTCTATGAAGAACTGTGATTCAAAAATTATATACTATCATGACAGTAAGTTTAAAAATATTATAATTTGAAACTGTCCATTTTGCCTTTATTTGTATTTTTAAAATATATGAATCCATATAAAATAACATCGAAATGCATATTAAGAAAAGAAAGTCTGCTCTGTAACTTTAAAATACAAGTAGAAGCAACTGACCAAACTGTTCTAAAACAATAAGAATACCCTCAGACCTGTGAGATGTTTAAACCATGATAAATCTTACAAATGGAATTTTTTTGTTATTTATTCAGAAATACAGCCCAAGGATATCTTCCAAATTTAGAACTGTATGATTACTTTCCAGAATGAAGAGAAAGCTCTGAGTCAACATTGATTCAAACACATTTCAAAATCATATTTATTTACCATATAATATTCCAGCTTTATCATTTGTAGATACTCTGTTTTTGAGATTGTCTTGTTTCTCAGGTTTATTAGCAAGACTAAAATCAGTACTCTTAATGATTTTATGTTCATGTTTGGCCATGTACAAAGTGTTAAATCAAAATAAGTTGTCAGATGCATACTTTCCTGGCTTTGGCCAAATCCAGCAGCATTGAGTCTTCCTGTGCGGCACCCAGAATACAAGCAAGAGTTCTCTATTTTTTCTGATATTTGGTGTATTATGCATATTATATGACTCTTTTAAAATATCTCCCCAAGCATTCAATTAGTCAATGTGTATATGTATGTATGTATATACACACACATATGTATATGAAATATACATAAATCAAAATTATATATTGATTAGTTCTCAAAGTGTTGTGACCTTTGATATATATGAAAGTAGTGCTGTAATGTCCGATATTCAAGTCAGTGTTCCAGAAACTTTCTATAGCATAGAAAGAATTGGTTATACTCAGTCATACAAAGCTAATGATGATGCATGCTTAAAACTACCTAAAGCTGTTTGCAATTAGGACGGGACCAATCTAAGTTAAAATTAGCTTCACAAATGGAAACCTTCCAGCATAGTGACTGTTCCTTGTGAAACTCTGATCATGCAGTCATGCTTAGAAAGTATTCTAGGTCTGAGATGGGAAAAAAACAAAAAAAAAAAAAAACAAAAAAAAAACAAAAACAAAAACAAAAAACTTGTCTTCCTCCTGATACTTCTGATACTGATACTTCTCAGCTTCTTACATTCACAGTATCAGGTCAAAATAGCTTGGGAACTATCTGAAGACAGTATTTCTTTGTGTGTGTTCACTCCTGTGTAGTGAAATACATAACTAGCAGTCAACCAGGTGGCTAGTTATCAGTGCCAAGCCGAGTAAAGCAAGTCTGAGCCTCTGGCTGCATGCCCCCTATCACAGAGGAAAACATAACCTGCTGTGTGTCTGTTCCTCGAAACCTCTAAGCCAAACTTTGTATATGGCCGTTGCCCAGCCTGAGAAATGCAAACAGTTGCTAAATGATTGTTAGCACTAGTCCCAATAGTCAAAATTGCTGTAAATGTTTACGGTGCTGCAAGCTAGTCAAATCTACACTCTTGCTCAATTATAAACAACATTAACATTTCACACTGCATTTTGTTCAATAATTGTATATAGTTATAAGATATGCTCTTCTGAATTTTTGACTTATCCTTAAATATTTGCAGTTTAATTCTGTATGTCAGGCCTTTAAATGGAAACCTGTAGATCTTAAAGTTGTATGGAAATCACTGGATCCAGAAGACACACTAAACTACACCTGATATCAAAAGCATTTAAAAAAAATAAACTTTATGTTGCATTTTAAAATACATGTAGAAAATTTTATTTTAAGTTTACAAGGCCATTAAAATGGGAAGAAGACACTTGGAAGATTATTTTAAGAGAATGACTATGACAAGCCATCTCCATTACTTACCTTAGCCTCACTTAAAAAAAGAAAGAAAGAAAGAAAGAAAGAAAGAAAGAAAGAAAGAAAGAAAGAAAGAAAGAAAGAAAGAAAGAAAGAAAGGAAGGAAGGAAGGAAGGAAGGAAGGAAGGAAGGAAGGAAGGAAGGAAGGAAGGAAGGAAGAGAAAAGAAAGGAAAAGAAAGGAAAGGAAAGAAAAGAAAAGAAAAGAAAAGAAAAGAAAAGAAAAGAAAAGAAAGAAAAGAAAAGAAAAGAAAAGAAAAGAAAAGAAAAGAAAAGAAAAGAAAAGAAAAGAAAAGAAAAGAAGAAAGAAAAGCTATTTCAGGTACAGGAAAATGAACATTCATGGAGAAAAACAAAAAACAGGACTTGGATAGATTTCGTTATTGTTGTGAATTCTCTGTGTCAACTTCTCATATCATGAACAAAGAAAAAAGACAAGGCCTACTGACAAAAGCCACCAAGCCCAACAAATCAAATAAAATGTTTGCTTGCAATTTTACATGGGAAAAATTAATTCCATTGTCAAATGACATGAGGTACATCAGAATGACAACCAAGGAAATGAGTTTCAGAATAGACTTCCTTTAATTGTCAACAGCATCTTTCTCATGCTGGGAGTGACACTCTCTCCAGCCACTGATTCGATGCAGGGATTATCATTATCAAATGAAAATAAATAATCAATCATCCATTTCTTTATTATCATAAAAAGGCATAGTTATTGGGGTGTTTTTTTTCCACATCTGTATAACCAGGTGTAATTGCTAAGGGAATTTGATATTATTATGTAATAATTAATTTGACAGAAACTAAAAGCATATACTGTGATACTGATATCCATATATACAATTTAATAATATTTTGATAACTCCCCAAATGATATATAGCTGTAGAATAATATCAGAAGAACATATGTAAGAAGAGAAACATTCTTATGTACTTAAAATCATTTTACCTCATCTTTCTCTGTTTATATGTAATAGTTAATGGTTTCTCTAATATTTATGAGAAATGGTGGAAAAGTTTATATAGAGCATGTTTTAAGAATGGGAAAGAATATGGTCAAAATGTATTTTATGAAACAAGGTTTGCAACAAAAATAAAATTAAAAATATTTTAAAAGAAAAATAGTGCTACTTTTTAAATACATCATACAAAGAAACAGATGATAACTTGTAATCAAATAACACATAAACTAGTGGGAAAATTGGGCAGAAATTGTGATGTGAGTCAATTCCTTATTATAGAGATTGAAGATTTTTTAGCATTGTTTGAATCTCAGGATGATAAAGCGAATGACACCCTTTAATTGTGCAAATTCTCAACACGGACACATCAGTCTGATTTTCCTTACAAGATGTCAAAATCCATCCCAGGAGACAGTAAAGCAATTTGAAGTTTTACTGAGCAAACACCCTGTATAGAACGTTTTCTAAATACTGTGAAGATAAAGGGAATTTGTAAATGTTGTGTCTTTGATTCCAGGGCAGAATTCTGCTGCATAGTTATGAGGCAATGTCGTGCTGTGATCCAAAGATGTTTATGAAAACTGCTCTCATTGTCTGTGTGAGGTGCCAGGGTTGTCACACAGTTAATAGTGTTTCCAATATTTTTCAAAACATACATCTTCTAAACATTTTCTTGAAGTTAATTGTTCTCCTCTCTTTTCTTTCCCTCTCAATTAATGTACTGTTTTTTAAGGAACCTTTGAACACCCCAGCTTTCTTGAAACTTATGAGTGAGGCTGATCCACACGGTTTTGGTGAAGAATGTTTCCTGCCACAGTTTTTGTCTGTTATCCATTAATTATAAACTAATAAAAGACAAATAGGCCGTATATTAAAATGATCAGACCAAAATAAATGAAAGCATTAAGTTGTATATAAGATTGTCAATGAATTTCTTGACAATGTAAATAAACTACTTAAGTATCATTTTAATAAATAATGGAAAGTATACAGCATCAATTTGTGAATAAAGAAAAAACTGAATAACCTAGATTTTAAGACAAAAAATCTTAAGGGAATATAAAAAGCTAGATGAAAATAAGGGAAATATCTTTAATTATTATCAGAAAATACTGTTTTTATACTAAAGAAAGTTTAGAATAGTTGATAATCTAGTATAAACTACACTAAAGTTCTTTTTATGCAAATGATGTAGGTATAAGATGATGTACTATTTATGGAAAATATGCACAGTATTTATGAATCTTATCATTTACCCTCACAGCCTAAATTTGTGCATTAGTGAGTTAATTTAACTTAATATCAGACATAAATCATTTACTGCTGTTTTAAGAAAATAAATTCTACTCCTTTTTATATTGTATGCAATGCTCTTTACAAAAGCATATTAAAACCATGTTAGTCATAAGCTTCATGTGACACATATGTGACCCTAAACCCTGTATTCATGAAGTAAGTCATACCAAAGAGCAAAATGGAACATGAAAGTCTCATACTTTGTTTGCTCTGAAAATTCTTATGCAGCCATCATCCTTCTGCATTCTAAAAATTAAGACAATAGTCTCAAGTCTCCCTTTTAATAGAATTTTAACAGTTTACAAGATTCTTCTTCTGAGGGACAATACACACTGGGAAAAAAATCATTCCTGTGTCAGTCTAAGGACAAATAAGAAATATCAAAAATCCCATAATAAAATAAATTAGAATTATTAACCAAGCATTTGTCTTCAGTTTTAATCTACAGCTATTCTGAACCAGGCCACAAAAATCTGAGGCAGTGGCTACAATAAAAGTAAATGTGCATACATATTTTAAAACAATGTGTTTGTAGTAAGAATTCAGGGGGCAGGTTAAAGACTATAAACAATTCTGGAAAGCCATAGAATAGTGTTAATCCCTTTCACAGGAAATGTGTCAGGCAGGATTTTCAAATCTAGCAATTACCAGAGGTCAATCACATGGCCTTCCTTCACAAAGACAAACGGGCCTTGGAAGGATTGAACAAATGTTTCTAAATGTAAACATCTCAGTGATTTGATCTAAATTATACTAACACAGATTTCCTGTAAACACTGTAGTACAGCCATGTGTATACTATGCAACTCTCAATTTCACAAATAATCCATTAACTCAAACATTTCAAAAGTGTACTAAACCCAGAAACTGAAACTTGCCAAGCATTACATGACTTATACTTGATGGACTGAGTTAAAATATAATGTTTCCTCTTGATTTCCATTTACCATCTTAACAAATTCTTCTGCAATTCTCCATTTGAAATCACATCAGCATGAAAATATGGCAAGCAATTCACCCTCAGATAGCATGTGACAAGCCTCTTCACCATACTACCTAAACAACTAAGAAAAAAAATTCTCTGCGGTGATTGTTAACACTCCTCACTGGATAGATTTTATTTTATGTACATGTGTACAGGAATGTGCACATGCACGAATGTTTTAGTGAACCTGCAAGTGTGCATAGGTAGGCCAGAGAACCGAATAGCATGAGGCATTACTCGCAGATGTAGTGTCAACCTTCTGTGTGACAGGGTCTGTCAATGGACTCAGACTTCAAGCTTGTGTCACAAGTACTTCAGTGAGTCAGCTATCTCCTCAGCTCAATATATATGTTTCAACTTTTAGGAGGAAATGATTATTTGCTGATGAACAGACAAACCGTTATACTCCTATGTAATCTAAACTGGTAAAAGTAGATATACATATACTCCCAAGTAATCAGTTTTATCTTAACACATTTTGTTAAGTATTTCTTTATGCTTTGGCTATTCTAGTAACACTAGGGGTGAAATACAATATAATATTAATAGAACTCTGTGACCCCCAAATGTGCTACCCAAAAGAAGAAGCTTTGACAACAACAAAAAGGAATAAACTCCTAATTTTAAATATCCTGCTTTTGGAAGGACATAAGAATAGTGAATCAAATTATGCTTCTAAATATGTCTCTTAATGAATAATCACATATGAATCATGTCTATCGCAGTCATTTGGAAATATTGAGGTTTGCTACGAATACAGTCATAAACATATTTTTTAAAATAGCAGTAAAGACCATAATTAATTAAATGAATCCATCATAACATGTAATATTGACACTTGAAATAAAGGAATTTGGAAATTGCATGAAAGTATATTTATTAGGTTGTATTTATACTGATCTTGGCAGGCACTTGTCAAACTTAGAGAGCTAGAAGTGGAAAAGCAACATCTGTGCCAAATTCCTTCAGAAATGTTACACACTCTAATACGGTGTACATGACAAGCCTGAAATGTTGAAAGGAAGCCATTTGGATTATCTGAGCACAAAAAAAAGCATCTGGAAAATTACCTAACAACTGAAACATTCTATTCACATTTTCTGGAATCTCATATAGCTGAAAGAATGTTCAGCAGGTCCAGAGTTTACACTAATTTGCAAGCTTTTGAACAAGTACAACAATATCAAAGAATAGGAACTATTTGGTGGGCGTATCATTAATGAAATATAATTTTATCAGAAGAAAGGGAATTTTAACCTTAATTCTGTTGCTTTTGTGTTAAAATCCCTACCATAACATTAATATTTAGTGTCAGGTGAGGATGTATTTAGAGATAATGGCTGGAAACAAAGGTCACAGTGAATTCTTTGTTCTGGTCCCTGAGGATACCAAGCACGGAATGAGAAAAATAAAGAATTCACGCTCTTTGTCAATTTTTTTAAAGGGGAAAAATGACAATTCATGTCACCCAGTGTGCTTCTGTTAATGGATTTCAGATATTCACTTACGGTTTCTTAAATTATTGTATTTTCTGTGGAAATCCTATAACTTTATGACTTTTTGCTCATACTTCCCTAATGGTGTACCACTGACAAGCCCTGCATGTTGTGAGATCTGCCCTTAAAGCTGACCTTAGCAGTCACACTGCAATGCTGTTACTTCATATTAACTGGTTCTATACCTACACTCCCACAATGGACTATCCCTTTGTCTATTTGATTTCCTTTTCTTTGAAAAAAAAAAGACTCCCAGATTATCCCTATAGCCACTTCATTGAACTCTGTTATCAGATACAGTATCATGCATCAAAATGCTAGTGTTACCTTTCTAAGTCTTATTCCTATTAGAAAAATTCCCCCCTCTCTCTCTCTCACCACACCTTCACTCCCTCTCTCCCTATCTCTCCCTCTCCATTCTTGACTGTCTTCCTTCCTCCCTCCTTTCATCTTTCCCTCTCTTTCTCTTAGCAAGGCAGGTAGTCCAGATATGTAATCAGTCTTGACCTGCCCATCTTTCTGCTTCAGCCTCATAGGTACTAGGATTGCAGATGTTTGCCATCAAGCCTGAATCACTACTCATTTTACCTATTCCTACAGTGGTCTGGTAAATCAGCTTCTCCCAAGCAATAATGGTAGTGGTTTGTCTTATCCTGGAATGAGAGAACCGCCTAATTTTAGGATGTAGTAAATATGTTTCCCATAAGCAATTTTTGTTTGGGATTCAACACTTTCCAAGTCAAAGGAAAGAACTGGAATTAGGTACTTGCATTTAGGATTGACAATGTACAATATCTGAAATATGGGAATTAACTTTTCCTTAACAAACATGAAATCTATCTAAAAAGATAGTATCTGTCACACTCAGCTTTCTTGCATACATTTCCATACCCCCCACTGTTGTCAGGACAGAGCAGGCTTTTGAACTAACTTCTCATAATGTATAGCAGACAAGATTTGAAGATTTTAGCTACCATTTGTGTGAAACTAAAATAGAGACTATTAGCATAATGCAAAAACCAAAAAGACAATTTTACAAAAGATTTTTAAACGACAGGATCTCACTGCATAGCCCTGGCTGACCTGGAACTCATTATTTGGCTTTGGAACTCAGAAATCTGCCTGTCTCTGCCTCCTGGGGGCTAAGAGTAAGGCATGGGCACCATGTATGTCATAATTCCAGGGCATACGAAATACATGAGCACATCATTAATTCCATCCCTGTCAGTACCTTGTGCTGTACATGTCACATCCCCCAAGTTAAAATAAGTAAATAAATAAGTAAATATAAAATAGAACCCTGAAAATGCTTATAGCAATATGAATAGGCCATAGGGATATAAAAAGGAAGAACTCAAAATTGTTTAGAAATGAAGCAACGAAAATGACAGCTTACACATTATCTTCAATAAGTAGTCTTATTTCATCCAGAGAGTGAAACTAGCAAAACTCAGGGTAGGTTTGTTGAAGTTAATTCAGATATCCCTAACTCATTAATTCATACATGTATCATATTTCAAATACAATAATCAAAAATGAAATAACCCATTTCCTACTAAAACAATACCATCTATATGTTTTATGTATTAGTAATTTGACATATAGGAGAGCAGGGTTGAAGATCAGGAAGGTCAGTATAAACTGATGCATAATTTAGTTCTGCCTTCATTTTTTTTTATTTTAATACACATACTATATTGAAAGCTATTTAATGAAAACGATACTAATACAAATCACTTTGATTCCTATAAAGGGAAAACATCCACTAGTCATTTTCATTAAACATATATTGAAAAATTATGACAAGTATCTTAATCTAATAGAATAAGTAATTTAAATAAATGGGTCAAGCAACTCGAGTTTCTTTACATTAACGGACTAAACAAAGACATTTTTTTCAGGTACTACTTTGAGAATAAACCAATTAAAATTATAAGTTGTTATTTAATGGAGGAAAGAGTTTTTTAAATTAATATTTCATACCTTAGTATTGAAATAATACAGTGTAGTAATGTGCTAGGTATTTTAGTTACTTTGAATTGCATCACAGAATGTTTACAAAGTAAAGTTTAAGTTACCATGGATCAACTGATGAAATAAAAGCAGTACATACATTATTTCAGTAAAATATTTTGGTAAATATAAATAATTTAGAAATTAGACTGGTATTTATAGTCTGTTCAGTACAGTGTCAATGTATGTTGTCTTTAAAAAAATATAAGCATCCATTTCCATAAAATGTTCTAAGTAATGCACAAATATGTATTCTTGAAATCCATATTCTCTCATGTTTAAATGTAACGAGATCAATAAATATTAAATGCTTATTATTGTAGATAATTTTCAGCATATACAATACTCAGTGAATTAAGTACTGCAGGTAAGTATTCATCAATTGTCTTCATAATAATCTATAACCTTATACATTTGCTCTGCAATCATTTTTTCTATTTTAAATAACTAAGTGTTCTTTTGGCCTTTATAGTGATTTTATTTACATCTTTCCTTAATAATGTATGAGTAGAGGAATTTTAATTGCTGAGGAAGAGAATAATCATAATTTGATATTTTGTGACAAAGTTGTTCATGAAAAAAGTTGTTTAATTCTCTTATTGACACTATGAATATCATGCTTCTGCTAAATTCAATTTTACAGACTTAAAGTTGTGAAACTAAGAAGTACACACAAAATTATACAATTTATAAATTGTATTCAATTTAGTGAGTAGACATTCAAGTTACTAAGTTGAATTTTAATTAAAATTTGCAAATTGGCAACTAAGAAGGCATTAGTGTTTTACAATGTACAGTATCTAAGCAAGAATAAAAAATGAACATCAAAACTACATGAAACCATAAAATGAAATGCATACTCCATTGGAATATACCATAAAATTTTAGTGATGTAACCATATCAAAGGGTTTCCCTATTATAAACACAGAAGCAACCACTCAACTCTTTGTAGAATATATTAATTTTAATTACTATAGTTAATGGCTTGTCTATTTAAATAACTACATATTTTAAAATGCCAACCTGACAAATTTGAGGGAAACTAATGATGTTTTAAGGTCAACTATAATGAAAAAATCCCTAAGGACAGGAAGGAAAATAAAATCAAGGTGAAAAAATTGAGGGAATAGTTTGCTAGTCTTGTATCAAATTATTAAACAAATGATTTGTATAAGACTGCTGTTCAACAGAGTTATGATTAAATTTAAAAGCCATAAAAGATTAATGTACCTACTAATTTTTCATACATACAAACTGACTTCAGAACATATTTGTTGTGCATAACAGATGGAAATAGAGATCAGCTACAAATTGCTTCTTAAGTGAGCTACTGCCCTGTCTTTCAGTTCATACTTCAAAAGCAGGGATACTATTTAACATATGTCAAATGTCCAGTATTCTTTAAAGGAAAGAATAATTTAACAAAATAGGAGGTAACTGATATAATATTTTCACAGTATACTTGAGGAAATATAGGAAATAGTTGATAGTTGAAGTTATAATACATATGCTATGCAAAGCATACAAAAAGAGCAAGTAATCAGATGCTTATGATCAGAAATGAGTTAATCCATAAATAAAAGAAATTTTAAAGAAAAGTAGTTGTCTAGTGAGAGTTTTGAAGCAGAGTAACAAAAGACAAACATTATGATGATCTCATGCATATAAGCACACTACAGAGGCTGATGAGTATCAAAAAGATTCTATACCTGGATAGGAAAACGCCATTTAGGGAAAAGGAATGGTCCCCTCTGTGCTTTCCAGACTCTCCAAAACACAAGAAAGCACAAAGGCAATACCCAGCCTGACTCTGTCTGGAAAATGCTCAGAAGTTTCAGAAGTGGATGGGGATTTTGGGAGTGTTGCTAAATGCAAAAGGAGCTATATTTATTGAGCACCAACACTTGTTAGTTGCAACAGTTATTTTCTGAATATTTAGTGTAGGCTTGGACTGTGATTCATTTCATGGATCATTCCATGAATGAGAGATAGCAAATCTCCCATCTACAATGTGAGTATAGAGAAGAACACTAGTGAGCGGATGTTACAAGAATAACACATTGGAAGCATGAGTTTCATCTTGATCCAGTAGATTCAAATATGCTATGAAGGGTAAGGAAATAGAAATTATTGGTAAAAGGCACACTACAGAGGCTGATGTGTATCAAAAAGATTCTATACCTGGATAGTAAAATGCCTTTTAGGGAAAGAGAATGGTTCTCTCTATACCTCCCAGACTCTCCAAAGCAGGCTGAAAGAAAGCACAAAGGCTGGCTTTTCCAGCCTGGTTCTGTCAGGAAAGTGATCAGAAGTGAATAGGGAGGTTTGGAGTGTTGCTAAAGCAACCCAGGTGTTCTCATTTTACTTGTGTTTTGTTTTGTTCCTCCAAGTCTGTTGCCACAGTTCCAAATCACCATCTTCCCTACTGGTCATTCTCTTCTTCCAACCCTAAGTACAGGCTGTGTTCAGTACATTTGTGACAGCCCACACAACCCTGCAGGGGGAGAACAGGGCTCATTTATCCTTATCAGTTCCACCAATTAGGAAAACAGATGCATCCCAGAACAGTTGTGGTACATTAGGAGATGGGAAGGCACTGCATGGTCTAGGGAGTCTGGGAGACAGCTGGGGTAGGCATAAACAAATACAGTTGCTGACAGCTTAGGAAGTTCTATATATATACCATAACTTTTAATAAATACACATTAATAATCATAGTTAATACAATGGTGGTTAAAATCTATACAGTTTTGAGATTAACCAATTGTACTCATTTTACACCACCAATGACAGAACTAACAAATTCCTATAGTTTATATATTAATATAGAAGATAAATAAGATGTTCACTTTATAGAGGAAATATTATATATAAGGCATACCATGAAATGGGTAATACATTCATATTAGGAGTACCCTCAGTGTTCTCCAGAATAAGAATTCACAGTGTGAGAGGAAAGTTATTTAAAAGAGAATTAGATTTGAACATAAAGTCTCCTTTATAGACAATAGAGTAAATGAGTGCAAAGGACAAAACACAGCTGGCTGGAAGACTTCCATCTTAATATTCTCCTAAGTTTTCAGTTAATGTGATGGGAAAATATCACTCTTAAGGAGGGCATCATGTGAGTCCTCCTGAATGCTGTAGTCCAAGCCTGAGAGGCTTGCTTTAATCATAATAAGAACAATGTGAAACACAAGAACAAAAAATTACTGACACAAACTAAGATACTTTATCTCTATCAGCTTATCCTCATAGTTATAATTTTAAATCCTTGTGATATCATCTAAATATTGATATAGCTAAATATGTCTATTTATAGTTCAAATTTCCATAGCATCATGGAAATATTGACACAAAAATTATGTCTGGTTACATTTTAAAATATAACTGATGATATTATTAAAAGTTTTAATCGACTTTTTATTTATATTTCATAAATCTGATTAGTCTGCTTAATATAGGTAAGATTATTTTAATCCATTGTTCATTGTCCATTCTCAAGGTTTTTGTTTGTTTTGTTTTTGTTTGTTTTAAGGTAGTATTTCTCGGTTGTAACTATGGCTTCCTTGGAACTCACTCTGTAGACTAGGCTGGCCTGGAACTCACAGAGATCTGCCTGTCTTTGCCTCCCAAGTGCTGGAATAAAAGGAATATGTCATCACTTCCTGGCTGTTCTCAGGTTTTAAAAATAAAGAGGATTTTCTTCCCTTTAAGAGTATCCAATGAAACACATTAATACTCTTCTCTGTAAACTCATTTGAGAATTTCATTTCCTTCAGCAGAAGTAGGAGATGGGCTAAATGTACTGCCACTATATTCAGGGACATATGGTCCTTACAAATTAAGTTCTGTCAGTTAGGTACATGAAACTATCAGTGACAAGATTAATAACAAGAATGAAACTATAAAGAAAAAAATATAATGACTTACCAAGTCAGGTCATACATCTGATCAATTTTAAATAAATACCTTATTGCACAAAAGTTATTATCAAGTTCCCTTCAAATGCAGTGACTATTTCACCCTAATAAATTATTTAACATTCCTCACTTCCCTTTAGTGATTCCTTAATCTCCACATTAATCATCCTGATTTTTGTGAACTCTGACGACATCTCCAAAATTAGGCAATGTCATTCCATGAAGTTCATTCAGACATTTTTAGAGGTGCTTACTCAGCAGCCACTAGATGTGTCAAAGGAGAGCTGTATCCCACTAATGGGGTCAGCCAAGCCTGGACCACTTTAAAAATATGAAATCATACTCTGAATTTAAAGTAGTCAATATGGATAAGATCATTTCTTTGGTTAGATTAGAATCTTTTAATTGCATCAAAGGTACTTTACTTTTAATGCATTAACTGAAGAACAGCCATTTTGACTCACTAGCAATTATCAGGTCAGCAATTCTACTAAAATAACTGCTTTTATTAGAGTGAAAAATAACATAAAATACTTTGCTTTTAGTGACATTATGGCTCATTTCCTATACATCTGGAACTGTGGAGATTATATAAAATATCTTAAATGGAGTATGTGTAGCCACTAAGTATCAAAGAACCAAACATTGATGGATGTGCATTTTTCTCTAGTCATCTTAATTATTATTAATGAGCCATGATTAAAAATTAATCTCTAGAGTGATTCAAATTTCTCTGAAAAAGAACAAACTATTACTCTTTATATTAGCTCTATCAGCTTAGCCACACAGTTGTAAAATCTTCCTAGTATCTGAATATTGATGTACCTAAATATATCTGGTTATAGTTTTAAAATTTTAATGTCAATATAACTGATTATATTTGAAATATTATTACATTATTACAATAGTTCTGATCAACAGTTTGAATAATATTTCTTGAGTTTAATTAAAGATTAAAATACCGGGTGGCCAGAATACTGAGTCTTATAAATGTGTTAATTGTGAATACTAAATTACAAGTATTACAAAGTTCATAAGGTAATAAAAGAATATAACTGGCAATATATTAAGATGTTAGAATGATATGCAAATATATACACCTATAAAAATTCACAACTCAGTATCTCAATACAAGAGCTACATGATTAAAATTAGAGTTGATCATATTTAGAACCATAATTCTTCAGATGAGAGTATAAACATTTTAGGAAACATTATAAGTATTTCTTTTGGTTTTGGCATGTTTCTTTCTTATGGTATCTAAAAGAGAATTGATTCACAACCTCACTACCTATTACATTTCCCCATAGTGGTTTCTTTCCCACAAAGCTTTGTGTACCAAATACGGCTTATTTTCAACATTACCTTGTTTGCTCTCTGACATGTCTGGCATATGTACAAACACAAGTCACAAGATGTATGTGGATTTGGAAGTGCTGCAATTTCACTGGAAGTGAGATTCTCAGTGAGTGGATATAGTTAGCTACCAGTGGCTGGCTTTTGGGGGAACAATGACAATGCCCTTTATACCAAGCTAAATACTTTGTGATTTAATTGGTATTCAAAAGAGTGGTCCTATAGAGAACTTTTCATAGAAAAACAAGTTGAGCTTTGATTTTTAAGAATAAAAACCTAAAGAGTTGAGAGGATGCAAGGAAATGGGAACAGAACTGCTGAAGGAGAATATAGCAACTGAAAGATTACACATTGCAGGGAGCAGACAAGGTCATGGCACAGTGTGAACAAGAAAGCAGCACACAGGAACCATGGATTAAGCTAATGCAGAGTTAAAGCACATCAAGTGTTTCCTTAATTTGGACATTCAGGAAGCAAGGATGGCACGTATAGCTAGGGAAATCCAGAAATTCAAGGGCTCAAATAACTGAGATAGATAATAAACTCGGCTTTTGCATGTCTTTTGCTTCTCAACATAGACTTTATTTCAAAGATATTCAAAAAGCAATTAAATAGAAGGCATTCAAACTGGAGAAATTCATCCTGATGAGTCATTGTTGGCCTTCAAGCTCTTGTTTGTGCATTACTAAACACCAGCATACACTTTAGGTATGTATAAATACCCTGTTCTCTTTTAATCCTGCATTTTAAACATTAGTCATAAAACTAAGTGTAAGAAATGATAGGAAAGTGCATGTATAATAAAAACTATATGAGAGACAACAAGGCTCCAGAGGCTTTGCAGATGTCTGTGTAGTATAGCGGGTTCCAGACAACGTGTTGCTGAAATATTGAGAAAACTTTCTTAGCCCTTCCACGGAATAAGGCATAAAACTTCATAGAAGGATTTTGTTAAAATTTCAAGACTGTTCTAGCTATTTATGGAACTTATTATACATGTCAATAATAATTTTCCCCCTTTCACCGTGACAACATGGGTGGGAAAAGCCAGTGAGTATTATGCTAAGTGAAATAAGCTACCCCTATTAGAGATCATTAATAGGCAAACTCATGAAGCAGAAGGTGCAATGGTATTGCCAGGAGTTGTATAGGGGTCTGTGTTGCTGTTCAATGAATATAAAGTTTCAGCTCTGCTAGGTGAATAAATTGAAGAGATCTGCTGTTCAGTACTATGCCTAGAGCCAACCGTATGGCACTGTGCATTGTAAAAGAGGGTATATCTCACTCTATGTTCTTACAACAAAAGAAACAAAACCCATAAAACACTGGAAACAAGCAAAGAAGGCTTTGTAGGTATTAGACAGACATATCTACTATAGTTACCGTGGTGATGCTAGCAAGGATATTAGGATGATATTGTGCACATGAAATGTATGTGTCCTGGATGTCTCAATAAAGCTGTTAGAAAATCATTTTCCAATATACACGATATCTTGTGTTGTTCTCATGTCAAAGCTGACAAATGCGATGTTTATGCTCCGACCGCAGATGAAAAAGCTGTGGATAAGCGTGTTTGTTTTAGCATGTCTGAGAAAACTGACTTCTTGGGTTATACGGAAAAGATGCCTGGGCTCAGGAACCGCGGCCTTGTTGTTCCTATAATAGAGGAACTTACTGCCTCCACCTTCTGGAAATGTGGATTCAGTGTGCTGCTTTGGGGGAAATACTGTATTTTAATTCTCTTTAAATATTCTTCAAAAATAAATACAAAGATATAAAATTGTTACTGTTGCATTAATAGCAGGTGTGGATAACCTACAACTGGAAAAAATTAAGAAAATAGACAGTCAAAAATCCTTTAAAATACTAGGCATTTTTATCTATCAACTAAAGCTTCTGAAGCCAATAATTTTCAGGTAAGTATAATAATTCTCTGAATGTTTGAATAGGCAACACATTTTTCTCAGTCCATCTTCACACAGCTAAAAATTATTTATGGTAATTCATATACCACACATGTTGTACAAGAATGAAAAATAAAATTTGTAATACAATGCAAAGGCTAATGTTTGATAGAAAATTCCCCTGGCTGTCATGTCTCAGTTGACAGGTTAAAAGCCAAAATAATATGGATTAAATGCCTTTACATCCTAGCAGGTGTCTAGTCATCAATAATATTCACTGAAGGCCATTGTGTATAGAGCACTTCCCTTCCTTTCCTAATTCCCTGCCTGGCTCTAGGCAGAGAGAACGGGAGGTAGACAATGATTTGTGACATGTCTAAGAACTTTGCAGAAGAAAAAGTAAA
This sequence comes from Cricetomys ansorgei, assembly GCA_026225945.1. NCBI lineage: Eukaryota > Metazoa > Chordata > Mammalia > Rodentia > Nesomyidae > Cricetomys > Cricetomys ansorgei. The sequence continues at coordinate 13,066,151 of JAMJFZ010000199.1, forward strand.
AAATCTTTCCCAAGAATGTGCCAGAATTATTTCAGCAGCAGCTTTAAAGTCATCTGATTTCTCACAAAATTTGTTTCATTAAAAGTTGCTATCTGTGGAATTTGATCATAATAATAAAACTCCGAACAAAGGACAAAATGCCCTGCATTTTGAAAGAAAAAATTATATATATATAAATAAATAAATATATATATATATTTACTTTCTGAAGACAGAGAGAAAGACACACACACATAGGGAATTTCCAAGAGAAGAAACACAAGGCTCTCATTGTTTTTGTTGTTTTAATTAAGGGCATGAGAATTACAGACTAATATATATATTGCTTAATATAGTCATTGAAAATTTAAGAAATTGATAAATGTCAGCATATCACTATTTCTAGTGGTCTTTAATTAAATGCAAAATTTTATGTAAAAATATACCAAGTTGTTAACATTCAAACAGGAAAATTCATCATCTTATTTCAAAAGACATAAAAAATTTAAAAGCCTCATTAACTAAGTTTACAAGACATTTCAAAAGTGTAGGCTTTGTAATTATTATCAATACTCAGTAATTGCTATTTTGTTTTGAACCATGACTGCTGAATAATTAGTCAAACTAGTCATTGTAGGAAAATCAAGCAAATTTTGTATTTCTCTTGGTCAAATTTTGTATCTTCAGATTCATATTCTTAAAGCCTAGGTCAAATTCTGATAAATTCTTAGAAATAACAAAAATAATATATTATTGATCTAGTGTTCATACAGATTTAAAATACATAAATCAAATTCTCAAACATTTCCTATATCTAAATTCACTTAGTATAGCATTCATTTTTTTAAAGAACCATAAATATTGAATAATAAAAATGGAAAAGTTTAAATATTTGACAGAAATTTCTTTCCCTATTTAGATTTATAATTAAATAAGTAATTCACATTGATATAAACTCAAGCATAAAATGAAAAAGAACATACATATATACAGAAAATCTTATTTTAGTCTTATTTTAATTCAAAACACAAAAAATGTGAATTTGTATTTATATCTGTAAACACAAAAATTTAATTTATTCAAATAAATCTGACTAATGTTTCTATCTTGTGACTTTTTTCCTATGAAGAATCCTAAAATGTGCTACCATTTCTCTGAAAAGGTGTCCTTACAGTATAACATCAGAAGAGCAAACAAATACACACACTACTCTAGTCCACCACAACCAATTTTAAAATCTCCAATATGTGCAAAGTGTATCAGCTGCAGCATCCTAGTTTGGCCATGTAAAGAAATGACTATATTATTTATATGGCACAATGTGGTGTGCGAACCTGTTTGTGTGTGTGTGTGTGTGTGTGTGTGTGTATGTGTGTGTGCGTGGCGCATGTGCCTTACTTGAAGCAAAAATGTAAAGAAATGTAAAAAAAGATTCCCTCAGTGCCCAAATAGTGCTGTCCATTAAAATATAATTGTCCTTGATTGGGAATTACATTGATGTTGGCAATGCAGGACTACACTGGTGCTGGCATTGTATGAGTGCACTGCTGCTTGCATTGCAGGACTGCATTGATGCTGGCATTGTATGACTGCATTGTTGCTGGCAATTAAGGATTACATTGATGTAGGCATTGCAGGACTGCATTGATGCTGGTAATGCAGAACTGCATCGATGCTGACAATTCAGGATTGCAATGATGCTGGTAATACAGGATTGAATTGATGCTTGGTTACATTGGAGGACTGCATTGATCTGGGAATGCAGGACTTCATTGGTGCTGGCAATTCAGGATTGCATTAATGCTAGCAATAAAGGATTGTATTGATGCTGGGAATGCAGGACGGAATTGATGCTGGCATTGCAAGACTGAACTGATGCTGGAAATGCAGCAGCTCATACTTGTGTAAAACTCTTCACTACCATGTTGATTTTCTACCTCATTTCAGTTCTGAAAATCATCTGTACCAAAGTTAGAAGACTCCAGGAATATATTTAATACTTTCAGCAAAGAAGTAATGTGAATGGAATAACTTATGATTTACTTTCAGAGAAGAAGATATCGAAGGATAAGAAGAAGAGAGCAAGGGACAGAAGAAGGAAAAGAAGATAAAGAGAATCTTTCTACAACGAACTGCAGACACAGTCCCCATGGTACCTTTATAGCTGTAGGGTGTCCAAAATTCAAGTGATTTGATTTTTCTGCCTTTATTCATTAAAATATTTTCTACCAATAGTATATTACATTAATATTCTTCCCCATTCATCCTTCTGTGACACTTTTTCATAAGCACATTAACCCCAAACAAACTTTGAAAAGAAATAATATAGTTTTGATATTATATAATTTTTTTTCAGTGGTTGCCTTCAGAGTAGTCAAATCTTTCTCATTAGTTTAGCTTTTCTTTTAACTCCTAGAATACTTTGTTAAAAATAAAGTGCCAAGCATTGCTGAAGAACCTGCAACCAAAATTCTGAGGATTTAATATAAAATTGGATAGATTGTTTTATTTGTTTTTCTATATTTTCTATTTTTTTACTGAGTGTGCATCATTTAACTTGATAGCTACATGCCTTGAATACGATAATTTTCATTTATCAAGTAAAACACCTTTACATCAAAGAAGAAAAACCACTTGCTCAATGTTACACACACACACACACACACACACACACACACACACACACACACACACAGAGCAAAGAGGCAAGGCCTGCTGGATTCTAAATTGACATTCTAGCACTGCTCTCTGAACCCATAGTCTATGGTTCTGCTTTTCCAAATGCAGAAAACAATACTATGCAAAACAGAAGCTTCATATTATTTATTATTATTATTTTATGTGAAACTCTCCAAATGAGGAAGACAAATAATGTGAAACTGGAAGAAAATCTCAACATGCTACACTCCAAAATATGACTAAGTAGATTATTTAAGATGGACATATGCATTCTTATCTGTTTATGTTTTCCTGTTTCTAATAAATTGATTTGAAACCAACTAATAGCTTAAGTGAGGTGATCAACACCCTGAATTAAATTTCCCGATCTGTCCTCTCTCTGGCAATTGTAAAATCCACAGCTTAACAGTAGGAAAACGGGGGAAGGGAAGAAAAGAGCTTTCCCTGCAGCTGCAGCTGACTATTTGGCAAAGTCGAAAGCCACTGTGCTGGCAGTTTAGCTGGCATCTGGGGCTGTCGGTGAATTAGGCTGAGGACAGACCTCCATCGCCCAAAAACATTCTACATTTGCTTTGCTCCAAAGTGAATGTAGTTTTACATTTCTTGAACAATTTTGATTAGGGTTATTATAAAATCTTCCCTAAAATAGTCATTAGAACCTTTATTTAATGATACACTGAGAATGGAAATAAGCATTTGGATTTTAAAGAAAAAAACTACGGTTGTTTAAAGTGAAATTCTGGATTTCTTACAAACTATACAGATTCATAAGTAGCTACAGCATGATTTGAAGCCTTTGAGCTCCATTATTTTATCTTGAACAGGGTACACCTTTAAATCATCAAATAAAAACCCATCTCTTTTAGATATCAAGCAATATCTTACTACATTCCATTTTAATGTGTAGTAATCTAGTCAGCAAATAATTTCTTAATAAAAATCTAAAGTGCTCTTGGAATAATGAAAGACTATTATCTTTGTTTTGAGCCTTAATGAATTAAATGCTTTAATGGAGTATGGTATAGAATAGTCTTTCCTTATTGGAGTCTCTTCCAGACATAACCCAGCTTCCCTTTCCAACACTAATACCTTGTATTTGCTAATAATTTAGATATTCATTAGAAAAATGTTTTACAGTTGAGTATTTCTTCAAAGGCATGCTTGTATCATAGCTCTATTTATAGAGAATAGGATGAAAGTTCAGAAATATGAGAAGAAACATACATTCACACACATGCTATAAACAAGGAATTGCATACAAAAATTAATTGACTTATATGCCTATATACTAATAAGGTTGTCAAATATTTCAATTAACATGAAAAAACATTTAAAACACTTGAAAATATTTGTTTTCAGAATCTAATAAACATTATATATGTAATATATATGATAGAATTTCATAATACCTTTGTCTAATTAAAACTTTTAACTTAATGGCAAAGACATAATCATAGTCTAACCTTTGCCAAGCACTTCCATTTATTTTGATTTAGCTGCACAAATGGAATAAGTCTTCATGCTGAAAAGGATGTTTGGAGAGGATTCAAGCCTAACACCCTTGGAGCACCTGACCTCTAGAGATCATCTCCCTGATGGAGACTGCCACTGGCAAAGTCATAATCGGCACATTCATTCTTGATGCCTTGTACTTGTACTTTCCATTTACACTGTGCAGCCTCTAAAATAAGATTTAAATAGAGTTGAAATGAGATCACGTTTAAATCCAAAGTGCTGAAGAGTTCATTTTAAATTTTCATCCAATTGTGCAAAAACATATTTTTTTTGTTATAGACTTTCCCACATAACCTATTATGAGCCTTGGTTTAATTTTTTTCCCACTTAATTCAGTCACAATTCCATTACTTCAGTCTCATTTCTTTTATAAAGCATGCATGTGTGAGCACGCACATACATGCTAAACTGCTAGCAAAGATAAACTAAACAAAAAGAGGAAAAGTGTTCTGATGTTTCAATAAATAAACTTTTATCTCCATCTTTTCCTTTTTTAAAATGATGAGCAATGGTGGTATTGTGCTTTAATTCATACACAATGAGCACCATGACAAATATTCTAAAAGAGCAAATCCTTCTGATGGAACATCAGGCATTACAAAGTATCTAATATTATACCCAATAGTAGGTAATGCTATCCAGGGACTTTGAAATATTAGCAACTTTGAAATAATATTAATTTGATTTTCATTCACTATATTAAGTTTCTCAAAAATTACCCTTTCTTTAAAAAGTAAACAAGAAAAAAAATCAACCCTGCAACTAAAGTTTCAGAAAAACTATGCTGCAGACTATGTTCTTAAACTTGAAGATAAAAATTAGAGATCTCTGAAATTGCAGTGCTTGATATGAAAAAGCAGAAAATTTACTAGGTTAGCAAGAGAAACAAATATGTATCTGTGATTAATGATTGTCCCAATGCAATAACAAGAAGGGGGCTATTTTAAAGTAGCCTCATTTCTTATTGTTTGTTACACATCTCACATTAAAGCTATACAAAATGAAATGAATAAAGGAAACTTTCCTTCCTTCCTTCCTTCCTTCTTGCCTTCCTTCCTTCCTTCCTCTGTTTCTTTCTTCTGTTCTTTCTTTAAGTGCATTGATTTTCAGCATTTTTTAACTTATATTTTTGGATAAGGAAGGCTGCTTCCTCAAATGTCATGCTTTTCTCAAATTTAAGGATTTCTTAATTGCTACTAGGTAGTGTTCTTTTTGAAATGTCTGACAAGTGCCACATTAGGAAGTAAATGCAGAGATTGCTTTGGTAAAACTTGTTTTGTTTGGTTGTCTTTATCTTGTGGAAACAAATCAGTGAAATGAAACTATTTCTTGGCTTTTAAAAATAGTAGGTGTTTCTTAACCCATCTCAACATATCTAGCCCTTTTGAGAAACTGACCATGTGTAAAATACAATGTCAGAATAAGAGTCTCTTCAGGGATTCATTTTTAAAAGAAAGTCATGGTTCGATTACCATGTGCCTTCATTTGTACATCATTTAGATCATGATCTAATCAAAAGCAACTGGTGAAAATATATTTGGAAAATGTCCACATTGGTGTACATTGAATGTGAATGTATGTAAAGTTTGTGGAAAGATTCTTTCTGTGACAGTTATTCATGGTTTCATTTCAATTGTTCATGTTTAAATTCACTTATACTTACATCTTGATAATCATAATATTCTTTGTTAGCAGTGATCTGCTACATTAGGTACTAGACAGACTAAATGAAAGAGCACCCCAGATTTGTACTGAGTTTTAATTAAACTTTTTTCATCATTAACATCAATGTTATAATGTCAGTGGACAATGAGTCAACTACACATTGATTTGTGGATTTGGGATATAATTATATATTACATCTTTCTAGGAGGCTATACTGTATCATACTAATAAAAATATACATAGATGTACAAATTATCTATTTCTATTCTGTGACACTCTTACTTTTATCCTCTTAAATACTATCAGTCTTTTCTCTAGCTGGATCACCAGCTTTGCTGCTACTGATCTCAAAGAAATTCAGAAATTTCCTACTTCTGTTGTTTTGGATTTTGTTGTTTTTTAGTCTACCTTTTAAAGTGAAAACACCTTTAGATCCATGAAACATAAATCTTTTATCATCGATGAAACAAAGAAAGATGAAAAGAAGCCTCGGCAGAAATTTCTGTAGAGACTTTTGGAAAACTAAAATGACATGCCAGAGCCACCTGCTTGTTGCCATTGATCACGTATAACCAATGGTTATGCCATATTGCCAAAGAACAACCATTATAAGAATTATTATGTGGCATGTCTCCCTTTTCTTATTCTAATAAAAAGTCTCCAAGAAATAAATACTGATCATAAGAAATGGTAAAATGAACATATCAAGCATCTCAAAGCTGATTTAGTATATATTATCTATATACAATGAGTTCCATTTTGACATTTCCACGCCTGGATATATGTTCACCATATTTACCATGACCTCATTGTCACAACTTATCTCCCTTGCACTCTCACTGATCCCATTCTTCCTCCCAGTTAGACTCTTTAATGCTGTCATGTCTCCTGATTCTTGACCTGATATGCTATAGCCGTGATACATGGAGAAAATCTTAACTTTATCCTATTTGATTTTACCTGCAAATTATAATTAATCATCAGATAATTCATGAGATTTATAATATTTAAAGAACCAAATAATTTAAAAAATGTATATTAGAAGAAAAAAATAATTTTCAATATATTCACTTGGAAAATTTGCACCAAATTATATAGATTTAAAAATAAGGTATTGGATATGCAATGGCCCCCACCTTCGTCTTATGAAGCTTCCTAAAGTTAAATAAAGCATCTGATGTATTAAGGCTGAAGTTTTTTATACTCTCTAAGACAATAGAGTCATTTTAAAAATTGTTATCTTCCAAAATGAGTCAAAGTTCTGATATTTAGTATATATTTACTTTTGCTTTTTAAATTGTTTATTTTATTTTGTGGGATTATATTATAAATTTTTAATTTCCCTCTTTCTTTTCCTCCTTTCAAGACCTCAAACATATCTTTCCTAGCCCTTTCAATTTCATAAGTATTTTGAGTTGAAAAAAATCTAAATATCTTTAAAGGCTTTTTTAATTTTATAATATTATCTTCATCTCTTATAATTATATTTAAAACCTAGAGAGTATTTTAATAAGATTAATTTTACCCCAAACATAAGTCTGATTTTTTCATATGAAAAATACATTTCTTTACGTACTACCTTTTTTAGCATTATGTGTTAGGAAATATCAAACCTTTTCTATGTCCATCTTTATACTATAGAAAATGAAGGCATTTTATGAATAAACTATCCCATTCATGATTTTTTCCCAATCTGTACTCTTTGAATATTGTGATTTCCATTTCATTTAGAAATGTCAGACAGACATAGGCCTAGAAGTCTAGCAGATATTCACTTACTATTTTTATACTAGAAGATGCTCATTTCAAAATTATCTACCATCAAATAGAAGTGCAATGAACCTTTTTGAAATACTACATAATGATTCTATGTTCCACTGATAAAGGATATAGAAGATAGCACAGAATACAAAGAGCCTTCTACATAACACTCACTATTTTTTTAGGTAGTTCTTAATGGTTTTGTGTTATTAAAGACAATTTTGTGTTATTAATAAGAACAATAATACCACTAAAAAAAGATAAAATGTTCCTGCTCTGTTGAAATAAATTCTACATGGAAGTATACAGGGTCGCTTCAGCAAACATTATTATCCTACGGCCAGTGCCACTTGTTGAATGAATTAGATGATAAATTCTTCATAAATGAAATTGCCAAATCATTGGCACTTTGTAATTTGTACTTAATTTATAGTTTCTTATGAAGAACAAGGTATTTATTCAGCAGAAAACAACTGTAATACTTCATAAGTTTTATTTCCATTCTTAAAATGTCATAGTATTTGAAAGAAGGTGTAGTTCATAACAAGAAAATTATACAAGAGGGATTCCAGGGTGTGTGTGTGTGTGTGTGTGTGTGTGTGTACATGTACTCTAACAATAAGACTAGCTTTGTTTATTGTTCATTAGTTTATAAAAGTTCAAATCAGTGCTTCATTTTAGACTATCATCACTACCAAGTTCACTGCAAGGCTGAACCATCTTAACATTTTCTGAAACATGAAGAGATTACCCAACAGCATAACTTGTCTTTGCAAGAAAGTAAATTGATTCAACAGATTTTTTTTTGCAAAATTCATAATTTTATTTTCATTTATTTAAATATTTAATACAAGATATAATAATTTCAAGTGATACAAATATTTTCTTGAGCTTATATACTATTGGTATTTTAAATTAAATAAGCTTTAATACCCATACAAAATATAAGCTCCTTAAATTCTAATTCAAATAATTGTAAGGGTTTTGACAAATAAAAGGCCAAGTACAAGGTTTTAAAAAGACCTAGAAACACAAAACCTGGATGATTTTAGAATTTATTGTATCTTAAATATTAAAGACATGAAAGAAGTAACAACATGTGATATGTCTTCCTGCTTAGGAAGTATGGCTTCATGTTGCAAAATACTTCTGAAAACAAAGATATAAAAGCAGTGTATAGTTGGTCAATTGGTGGAGCATAATATTAATAGAAGATAGAAGGTGGGGTTTTTCTTAGCACTTACTGCATGAAAGTGTTTAACAAATCTAGACCAGGACCTAGGCAGCCAGGGAGACAGGAAGATGACAGAATAGCAGCACCACCTAGTTCCCTCTATTAAAGTTTCAAAGTATGTATCTCTCACTTACTCTGTAAAACTGAGCACACTTTCAAAATAAATCATTTGGTATGAAACCACACTCTAGAAAATTATCACCTGCAACACAGCATTTACTTAAATTGCTTTAATTTAAAAGTTTCTTATGAAATAAAAAAGAAAGTAAAATTAAAGATAATGGGTAAGCTGAAGTTTTTCTAACTGTGCATTTTACTGTTGTATGTAATCGAAATAAATAAGTCCCTAAATATACACTAGCCTACTACCATTACAACTTCTCAAATATATAGCAAGAAAAATAGAACAGTGTGACTTTATCTATTACATGTATATTGTCTGTTCCAAATTTAGCACTAGCCAGGAAAAAAGAATACTGTGAAACAACATGTACTCTGTTAGAACTATCATGCCATTCTGCAAGTTATTGAAGTTCGATGTTGAAAGAAGTAATATAATATCAAGAATATTTATAGGTTGCCTCTATGGTTATACATTTTCTTTCTATATTTTAAATTAATATGACAATTTATTTTGGAGTTACTAAGTGACATGATTGTGTCTTTCCTAGTTTAGTTTTCTAAGTGCTCCATGTTTCAGTTAAATACAAAGCTGACTCTGCAGGAAGTTAGGTTTCAAGAATGCTGTTTCAAGAGAGGTAGTAGTGGTGCATGTCCTTGATCCCAGCACTTGGGAAGCAGAGGCAAGTGGATATCTGTGAGTTCAAGGCCAGCCTGGTTTACAGAGTGAGTTCCAGGACAGCCAGCATTACCACAAAGAAACTCTGCCTCAAATAAATAGCTAAATAAATAAATAAATAAATCTGTTTCATCAGCAGATTCCAAAAAAAAAGGCTGTAACAGTATAGGTTGCAGTCTGGCACAACACATTATAATATAAGCAAGAGCTGAGGCCTTCGTATATATATTATATGACACAGCACAGGGGACATTGTTTCTAGATAGGACACTTTATAACCTTTTCCCTGAGGCATCAGCGGCTCTTAAAAGGACTGTGGCTGGTAACATCAGAATTGCTCAAGCAAAACTCCAGCTCTGAAAAACTAAATATTGTTGCTTGTTACATAGATTCTCCTCACAGACCCCCTTCCTCATTTTCCCTCCATTGACCTGGTCATCTACTGTTCTGGCCTGCTGCTCTTTTATGAAATTAAATGAATCATCATCTTTAAAAAATCACTTAGAATGGATCATGCTTGAATATTTCTTGTTCACTTGTTAGTTCCTTTCATGTTGTGTTAATAAAAAAAAAAAATAGGAAAGAAAGAAACTGGCATCACAGTGAGAATGTTTTTAGGATAAAGGGCTGGAATAATGAAAACCTTTTAATCCAGCCTTAAATAAAGAAATGTTAAAAGCCTAGTGAATTTTATACTATTGCTGTTAAGTCAGTGATTTCTCCTCCTGGTTAAATATGTCTTCGTTGGGTTACTGTTGAAAGATACTTCAACAGGAAGAGAAGTTTTAATTTTACTTCTCAAGAAAAGAATGTGTTACATCCTTTGATATTTTATTTTGTGTTCTGCCATAGAATAGATGCTCCATAAAGACTGATATTTTTTCAACCTTGCTCAATCATATGCCCAGGATTCAAACAGACAATGGATACAATGTGTTTAAGAAAAACAAAGGTTAGCAATATTTTCTAAATTTTTTACACAAACATTGAGTCTATAAAAAATACTAAATTCAAAATTACAAATTGGAATTCAGTTCAATTCTAATAATAAAGATGATTAGTAAATTTAAAGTGTCTTAACTTTTGAAAAAGTGTGCACAATTATTTTTCTGCATGAGTGTATGAGCACCACATGCATTCCTGGTGCCCAAGAAACCACAAGAAGATGTAGAGTCCACTTAACCTAGAGTTATAGAAGATTGTGAGATGCCAAGTGGGTGCTAGGAACCAGACATTTGTCCTCTGCAAGAACACCAAGTACTCAGGTAGTCAGCTGAGCTGTCGCTCTATCTGTAAAATTCATAACTTCGGGAATAAGCTACATATACAATTCAAAAAGAAGTGTGTTTAATTTAATCCCAGGAACACGGCTATAAAATTAATTGACAAAATATATCAATAGTGAATGAAAACTCTTAAACTTATATTGACACACATATCTGAGTAAAATATTTAATCACAGAACAATGAATGAAAGACAGTTTTTAATTTTGTTTTTGTTCTTGTTTGTTTGTTTGTTTCAAATGCATAGTTGTTATGTTGACTGTACTACAGAGTGAAATTAAGTGGAATGGAAGACCCAGCAAAAATTTCTACAATTCCAATCATGCATTAAAGAGTAGTCATTTCAACCTCTAAATCTATAGACAAAACAAAGCTTTGAGACAGTTAACTGGATGAAGGCCTCTGAGATAGTTGGATGGAGAATATGATTGCCTAATCCTACAATTCCTACAATAATGTGTTTCTGCCTCAGTAAAATTCTGAAATTTTGAGTATTACTCAGTACAATAATACATTTCTTCCACAAAATAAACAATTCTCACTGCAAAATTGAGTATACACACCAGGTCCCTCTCCCTTCCTCTTCATAGAAGCTACTGTTTGGTAATGTCTGCAGCTCCTATTGACATCACAGATGAGTCCTATGTTTCGCAGCCTCATCAATTTGTCACCTGTCGCACTGACATAGGACCAATGAGTGAAGAGGTCCTCTTATGTGATAGTAAGGACATTATTAAATTAGTTTCTTTAGTCTGCCCACAATCATCAAACATATTTATTACTGAAAATGCATTCATGACAGCATACCCTTCAAGACAATAGATTCTTGTTTATTGAGGGTCTATCTAAGGATAACAAAATATTTGAGTAAAATGAAACAAAATTTAAAATTAAACTTTTTTGTGACTATAAGACTTTCAAAAACTATGAACTTACGTTTCAATGTCTCTGTCTCAACTATTACATGTAAGTGAACGATATAAATGATAGGAATTTATAACATCATTAATGTAACCTAATCTAAAGAAAATCTAGAGTTAAAAAAAAAAAAAAACAGCTCAGTAGACAGGACATTATCTGGCATGGATTTTACTTAGTAAGCATCTCTCTGTAAGGATAATAAACCTCCTACAATATCATCTTGATGAATATCATAGATATGATCTTAAATTGAAGACTATACACAATAATATTGTCATAAAATGCTTTAGAGTTTAAAGTTTCAAAAGAAAAGAATATATATTCTGTCTTTTCATTAACCTGAGCCGCTGAGTAAATTATGACAAAAATGCCTGAGAAAGGTAATATTTCAATTATAGTTACTATGTGGTTATCTTTAAAATATTAAACAATCATGTTTTTCTATACATCTATTAGAATGCTATTAATATAACAAAAATCAGTAATATATTCAAATATGCTTCGTAAGTTAGTAAACTTGTCAACTAAAAATTGCTTCTGAAACCACTGAGTGTCTAGGAAGCCGAGCAGCAAGATGTCACGTTAGAAATGGAGGCTTCTTGTTTTGTGGTTGATTTTAATAAAAGTACGGCTGAAGTACTAGTAAAATCACTGGGAGAATATAATCATTAATATCAATTTCACAAAGTGACAAAAATCCTTAATAAAGTAATCAACTTGAGTCTGTTTCCAACATTCATTTACAATGTATATTTCTCCAGGAGTGTGATGGAATGGTTTTAGCATCTGGCCTCCAGTAAATATTAAGTTAGGATAGTTAATAACTGATTTTCAAACACTGAGTCATGAATCAGTCAAGATTCTAAAATACATCAGGGAAATTGAATTTTCAAATGCAAAGAAAGAAGAAAATGACTTTTAAGGAAAAGCTGCATTTCACCTGGACTTCTAGGAAAAGCTTTCTTATAACACTTTACATTGAAATGCAGTCACTGCAAACCCTAGAGGCTTTTCCTCCCAGTCTTAGGATCTCAGAGACTATATGTAAAATTCGTTTCCAAAACCAGTTAATATTCCCACCCTACCTTCTTCTGTTTTAGGAACATTAGAAGAGAAACAACTCGGATGCTTCAGGACTAATGTGTGTCTTCAACTGCAGAAGCATGACTAAGCATTTAAAAACAACAAGAATATTTTGCACAGTTCTGTAAAGTAGCTCAGCTGGCTAACTGAAAATGAACCCTAAATCTTCCCTACCTTAGAGACTAATCAGAGTACGCCTATTCCATAGCTTGGCAATACCAAAAGCAGGTCAGTGTATTCATAATCTCTTGGATCAAGGTCAGTTTTTAATTCCTCCTTGTTGATACATTTATAGCTATTGGAAGGAGAATGATAAGGAGAATTGTTTGTGTTTAAACAAATACATCATCAGAACACTATGGGAACTGGAAATAGAAATCTGTAGGAAGTACAAAAAAAGATATGTTTATCCCAAAGAAATCAGAAAGGCTCAGAGCTTGAGAGGAAGGTTGCAGTGCAAATGTAAACTGACTGCCAGGCCTTGAAAGCAATGTGAATCTATGCTTAGAATCCTTTACTGTTCTTAGCATCTCTTTTTGACAGCCTTGTAGATTATATACAGATAAAAAGTCACGCAAATATTTATTTATCTAGGAGACTATATTGGCATGTTGGCAGTTATCATATAAATACACAAATATCTGGATCCAACTAAATTGTGCCATAATTAAATGTATTGGAAGACAGCTAATCAATCAGTGGAATGAAATTACTTTTAAAAAGACCAACTAAGATGGACTTGGATTAAAAGAAAGACCAGAGTGTCTACCTTGCACTCTGGAGGCTTATGGATCCTGGAGGATACCTAAGTACATAACCTTCAAAATACTCTAATATAAACACAAAAAGGGTTATATAGATCATAGGCTGATCAAAATAAAAGGCTTTATTGTTTTAAAACTAGAAAGACATATATGTTCATAATAATCAATAAATGGCAAATGACATTCTTTTGTCTTTTAAAACAAACATATCAGACAAGCCCTGTTGGTACTGGGCACTGCCAGTAGTTATAAGCTATAAATGGCTTTAAAATATGCAATTATAAAACAATGAAACATTTTTAACTTAAATAGTTAATATGTCAGTTTATAAATGTGTACACATTCTACGCATACATTTTAAAAAGTCATATTAACAGATCAAACCAATATTTCTTGTGGTATATGGCATAAAGCAAGGGAATACATGTAAATAAATAATACAACTGATATAAAAGCCCTTAGAATATCACATACTGCAGTCAATCAGAGTTTATGAATGCTAGCATGCACTAAACAAGCAAATTCTAATGCTTTATTCACAGTTAAGGTCTCTTTAAAAAGATTTTCAAAAATATTTTAAAACCTTCTCTTCTCTCATTAAAGGCTCACAGTGTTCTACTAGCATGCAAATAAAAACCGGAAAATATCATGTCGCAATTTTGGCTTTGCACTGACATTTGACAGTCCATCAAGATTGCAGGCAATTAACGCTATCTAAAAATCTATAGCCTCACAAGATAACCAGCAAAACATCAGGATCTACCCCCACACACACCCCCGTAGCAAAATGTAGTAATGGGCTAGTTAAGGAACGGATTATTGACATACGAACAGTTTTTGATTCTTTTTGTCAGTAGAGAGAGTAAAAGGAACAGTCCCTTATTCAGAGTAAAGAATACACATATCTACTTATTACTTTATTTCATTCCTAGAGCAAAGAACTGTTTAGAAATAACAGATACTATATTATGTATCACAATGGTGAATTTAATTCTGCCTTGGCAGGAGCACTAGTAAATTCAGAATATGAGTAACAGCTTGCTATATTGGTGCCGTAGATATATAATTGCCTCCAGAAACATCCTCCTCTGAATACCACCTACACATTAATAAGTGACAGTGAACTTACAGCTAGACCCCTGTTCTATCCCATATGATCCCTGAAAAGGCTTTGAAATGAGGACACGTGCATAATTAAGGCACACTGAATATCACAGTACATGTAACAAACTAGAGTATTATGAATCCTCAGGGAAACCTCATAGAACTAATGTATTTTCTAAAGAAAGCTGCACATGAGTAAAGGGAGACTCAAATGCTAATTAGATCCTCTCAGAGAAAGCTATAGAAAAGTTGCTCCTTGAATTCTGAAGTTGGACACAGAATGGAACATTTGTATACCGGCTACTGGGTGGAAAAAGAGTCTTGATATAAAAGCCATTCAATAGATGATTTACACAGTTTGTGAGAAAATAAACTAAGCAAACTCAAAAATATAACAATGAGAAAATTCTCATCTTTCAAAAAGGGGTAAGTATGGGAGCTGATTTCCTATTAGGATGGGATTATGTAACAACAGAGGGAAATAAATACTCAGTCTAGCATATGCTAATTTAGTCAGCTTTGCCAGGCATTGCTGTGTGTTTTTGGCTGGCTGACTTGCATTCCTTTGCTCTTACTTTTTACCATTTTTATTACTAGACAAAAGAGGTAGAAGTCTCAAAAAACACAATAATAACTGCAAAACATTGAGGTCTGCCCTTTGATGTTTAAGAAATTCCCTTACTTGTATGTCTTCAGAAACGATCATTTAACAAAAGTCCTTAGCTATTCATCATCCTTCATTAATTTCCTTTAATGTGTATTGTTCCAGGTTGGTAGAATGGTCATGTAAAGAGATACTATATTCTCAGAAAGTTCAACATGAGCCAAGTTACCGTTCAAACTTCAGCAAATAAACTAGAAAGCAGTAGCAAAAGAGTGGCACTTAAGTTTTGTGTACATTTTATTTGCTTTTAAATATATATTTAATATTTATATATTCTAAATTAGAATTCATAGTTATTCATTTTAATCTAAGTATATTTATATGTACGGATTGAAAAACAGAAAAAATGTAAAGAGTAGAAATGGACATAAAATAGAGGTGTCTTGGACATTTTCTCCTAGAGCAGGGATAAGGGGCAAGCCAGCATAAAAAATGAAATTATGAAGTTAATACTAGTATATTTTACACACTGAATATTTCAGGATTTGATGTTTAAATGAGCACTATTGAGGTACCTACTTTTTTTAATGTAAATAATTTTATCCCAGAAACTAAAAAATAGTTCTTTACAAAAAGAAATTAATTGGTTTTATAAATTACATGGAATTAATAAAGCGCCACAGAGTCATCAGTCAACAGCACATCTTTGTCACAAATGGTGTTTTTCAATTCTGCTCCCAAGAACACCTTTAGATAAGCCGTGCATCTATATTATAGATTAATCATCATAATGCATATAATTTTATTAGAGACTCAATTCCGTCTCTAAAAGGTCTTTTATTTCCTTATAACATGAAATTATTGGCATTGCTTGATGACTTTACTTTACGATTTTATGTTCCTAGAAGCAAAAGAATGTTTATTTGTATATTTTCTAAACCATCCCCAACTATGACTAGACATGATCTTCCTCGGCAGCATTGAAACAGTCAGTGGATAATTTAAATTTTAAGTGGTATTTTGCTGACTCAGAAAGTGTCATTTCAGTGTTGAATAACGATTGTCTTAATATTTACTTCAGACCTCTAAAGTATATTGTGAATAATGAATGACCAATAACAAAGATCTGATAACTTCATCTTCTATCTATTCAGGAGGCAGCCAGTTTTGATGATTTATGCTCAAAAGCACGAAAGAGTCAAAATAAATTCTCAACTCTATTGAAATTTTGCAAATTTTATATCCTGGTTGTTTTGGTGGAGCAGTTCATTCTTGCCATTGATGAAGAAAATATATTAACTAAAAGGAAAGAGAAAAATAAAGACTAAAAAGAAAACAAACTCACATTTTCCTAATACATCACATTATAACCACAGATTTCCACTATTTACAAACCTAACACGTTTGTCCTTCAGTCTTAAAGTAATGGTGTATTTTAAGTGTTAACATGCACTAATATATATGTCTAAGTAACCAAGGGATAGTTCCCTTCTCAAAAATTCCTTCACTGATTCTGGTATTATTTATTTCATGCCTAATTAAGGAGACTACTTTCTTGCATAGTGTTTAAACAGAATATCTTTTTTAAGAGGAAAGTACTTTTATTTATTTTTTTCTTTAAGGAAACCCATTAAACACATTAAGAGGAACTTGTGGGCCCATTTCTTGGATAAAGATCAATATGCACAACAGGACAAGTGTTTTGTTCTTTAGCAAATGGAATTCAGACAAAATTGCATTTCTCACTGTTACCCGATAGGCTTTGGTGGCATGCTGAAATTAATATTAGGTACAGAGATCTTACTATTTTAGGAACTCATTTGATGACTATTCTTATGTCAGAGTAAAAAATTCTATAATGAGGAGTCATAAAAACATATGCCATTTATTGACAGCAATTTATCTGAACATAGACTTTATATCTATATGAAACAAACAGAAAAGCAAAAATCTGTTTTGTGTAATGTAGAAAACATTAGTTGGACAGAGACTGAGAGAATAACTGTTTACTCAGAGCCCCTCTTGGACCTATACTAAGTAGATCCATCACATGTGTAACATGGGACTCCTATTTTAACTCTGGCATTCATCTTCATTAAATTGACCAAGGATCCTGGTAATTTACAAGAAAATCAGATGGTCTCTAGTATTTAATGATAATGTGTATAATCTTATTTGTTTATCATTAAACAAAACCTGCTTTCTCTTTTGCTTTGCCATGAGATGGTGTGATTACACCATTTTTGGATTATTTCAGATTGCAAAGAGTTAAAGCACAGGTCACGTCTACCAGAAGCTAGAAAAACACTTCCCATTTCTCTCTCCTGCCACATGTCTGCCTTCCTGTGTTTGCCTGCTGTGGCTGAACACAAAAAGCCTAAGATGTCATTTGCATCATCACACAGCAGGGGGCTTCAGTGCCTCCAGCTCCAGGTAATCCTCACTACCACTTTACAGAAGGAATTTAGGGAACATGCTTTTTTGGTACTTCAAAACTACACTCCAAAATGCTTGACATTTTCAGATAAAATGTTGGCAATGAACTTGTCCTTTTTAATATTTTAGGTCAAACTAGTAAATTTAAATTATGTCTTTTTTTTTCATAGTATAAGTTTATGGTCTACTCTGACATAAGTTATCTGGGATTTTTAATCTTTGAAAAGAAATATAAATCAGTAGGAAATGATGTTTAATATGATTGGTTGGATTGAATTTATAGAAAGCTATATATGCATGTATCTATCAATAATTACATACATTTAAATTTTCTCTAAAACACAACTATCTTAGAAACAAATATAGACCTACAAAACATCAAAATTTTCTTGAGTGCTACTATATTATGAAGGAAAGATATTAACACTACCATGGCTGATTGGGAAACACACATTATTCAATGCTGTCTGGTTTTTTATATATTTACTAAACTAAGGATGGAAATTGCACATATGTGTAGATTGTGTTTGCCCTCAGGGAGATTATATTTATTTTTACCACTGGTTCCTAGAACTATAAATAGAGTAAGTTAGAAAGACAGCTACCAATTTGGCCAATGTTTTCATACTTCATCTTGGAAATTTTGCAGCTTAGATTTAAAATTGTCAACAGTAAAGAAATATTGACTTTGGCAAGGTGTTTGTTTAATGAAGTGAAATGCTTTAAAATAAGAACTTTCTTAATAAATATTTCAGGACATGTGTCAGAATGATTAAAAACAAACATTATGGTGGAAATCTATGTTACCCTCTTTCTTTATCCTCAGGTCTTTCAAATTGGTGATTCAGTATTTCTCAATCAGAATGTACTTAGTGGCTCCCTATTTTAAAGGGGAAAGTAATGTCAAGCATGTTTATTCCAGGCCACTTTTAAATACATAATTATGAGGTCATCCAGCAATTTTTCACTTACACATTACACTTAAAGTGATTTGAGTAATTATTTTTCTTTAAGGAAAAAAAAATGATACACCATTTCAATGCTAAGCAGTTTTAAAGTTTTAGATAAACTCCTGAAGGACATGGGAACCAATCATCTTGGTTGCTGCTTAGCTATGCCATATTACACTTCCAGCATTCTAATCATTGCAGAAATATAAAAAAAAAAAAAGACAATGAAACAATCTTCCATATCTTAAGATAAAACCAGCCAAGAGACACAGAATCCTTTGCAGGGATTTTTTTTTTTTCTTAATTACTACACTTTGGTGGTATTAATTGCTTCAACAAGTCAGACTTTCCAGGCAAGTCCCACCTCTATACACTGCTTTCCAAATTCTCTTTTATCAACAAAGAGAAGAATTCCAACTTCACTGACCCTAAGAAATAAGCTTGACAGGACTTAAGTTATTCATGTATAAGTAAAAGAGGTAAGCTATTTAGGAAACATCACTGTGATTGTACATGTATTTAATATATAATGCATTTTCTATCCAATATCTGGTGAAGTTCATGACACTAACATGTACAAAAGGGCAAGTAATGTGTACTTTTACCCGAGCATTATTCTGAACTTACTAATTAGTAAGTTCATAGCAAAAATACTTCATAGCAAAAACTAAGGCCCTTGTCTTTATGTTGCACATTTTTCTGTAAGACTAATTTCAAAAAGAAAAATATTCAGAAAAATCAGATGTCTCTGCACATTTCTATTTTCTGTTACGTTGTTCTTTTCTTTTCCTTCCTTTCCAGGCTCCTTTGCTATGTGCTCAGGGCCTTCTTCATCTAAAACCCCCTCAGGCATGGGAAGTGATGTGGCTTTAGAAAAGGTGAACTGATCAGCACTACCAGAACTGAACTACTTAGTGCCTAAAGTGCTCTTAGTTAAGGGTGTGAAGTTGTGTGTTCTTCATTCTAAAATATGTTGTATTTCCCTTCCTCTAGAGTTTTTCCGTTTCCTTGATATGGGATAATAAGAAAACAAGGCTTGTATCTTAAAGCTGAGTCTCTCTCTCTCTCTCTCTCTCTCTCTCTCTCTCTCTCTCTCTCTCTCTCTCTCTCTCTCTTTGTTCTTTACTTTGGTATTTACCTAATTATATTTGGGACAGTAGCAATAGTTAGAGCATACTTATTTTTATTTGTTTTGTAAGGGCCGATTGGGTACAAACTCGTAAATGATATTGAAGAGACCTAGGAAAGCCACCTCCTACAACTACCCTGGCTTAATTTTAACATTGGCTTGTTCTTCCCCAAATTAAGAAATGAAAATTTAATTTTTCTTTCCAGAAAGTGTAAAACAAAAAATTGACAGTATAAAACACAAATAGTTAAAGCACTGAAACATACAGAAGATGTTAAAAGGAGTCTCTTCTTGTGTGATGCATACTGCAAAAATAAAATAAAATAAAAACCTAGAGATCATTTAAGAGATACATAAATTGATTAGCAATAAGTGACAGAATACTACCACATTGCTACTAAAGCTGGAAAATAGGAAGGTACTGACTGACTGTAGCATTTGCCTAGTCATAACTACCAGCAGACAGGGCAGACTCTCCATAGCCAAAATCAGCTGTTCACTAGACCCCCACACACACCCTTTCTTCTCTGTATAGAAAGATCTGTGAAGTGTTTAATCTGTGTGCAAGAAATAAAGCCTGCCTTTTCCCAATCTAACCCAGACCTAATCAAAGAGTAGGCTGATGGGAGAAACATAAATCAGAACCCACCCGAAAGCAATGTTTACAGCCAAGAAGAAGAAAAGACAGGAGTGAGCAATTTGTTTGAGAAAGAACTGAGAACATCAACAAAGTATGATGTGTCTGTAGGACCCAGTGTTTGATAAATGTGAGGCAGCCATAAGAAGAGAAGGGGGCTTACACCCTCTCCCCATTTCTCTTCTTTTTAATCCTCTTTAATATAGACCAAGATGTTCATGAGTATACAGACTTCATGAAACTGGTACTCATTCTCTGGCTGCTATAGAGGATGCTTATTTATTAATTTATTTACTTGGACTTGAGAGGCTGGTGGTGCTGCTGGCTGCAGTAGTGCATTTTCCCTGCCATACTCACACCCCTTCCCCGCCCTATCTCCCCTAGTCTGTTGGGAAAAAGCTGTTCTGTCTTAGTCATTGGTTTACACACTCAATAAAAAAGGCCCAAGCCGGTGGGTGATGGAATCTCTCATCTCCCTTTTCTAGGTTAAGAAAGAACACATCCTCCCCCAGGCGCTGCCCCCACCCCCACCCCGTGTGTGTGTCTCTGTGTGTGTGTGTGTGTGTGTGTGTGTGTGTGTGTGTGTGAGAGAGAGAGAGAGAGAGAGAGAGGGAGAGAGAGAGAGACAGAGAGAGACAGAGAGAGAGAGAGCGCAAGCACAAGCAGACAGTTATTTTCGGTGCACTGAATAGACAATTCACAGGGAAATGCTGAAGGAAGCGAGGAGGCGACCCCCAAGTGCAGTTCACGGCCCACATGCTCTATAATAAATAATCTCTTCGCACCAGCCCAGCCGCGCGTGCAATGACCAGCCAGTCCACCACACTGAGACTGGCAGAGAAAACATATCCAGCCTGGCCGGATTCTCATCGCAATCAACAAATTAACTGATTTCCCCACATCTCACTTCCCCTAACTGGTGCATGCCGGCACCAGCGCCGGCGTGCCGCGCGCTTTGGGCGCGCGCTCCAGCGCGTGTGTGTATACACACACATACACACACACACACACACACACACACACACACACACACACACACACGTAGCGGGGCGGGGGGTGGGGAACAGCTGAGAAATCCAAGTTACTCAGAGGTGAACTAGGGACTCTGAGAGGATATTTTCTCTCGACAGGATTAGAAATACAAGTAACATGTCAGGCACCTGGGATACTTGTAAGAGGGTGGGGGTGTGAGCCTTGGGAAATAGGACCAGGAGGTGTGAGCAGTGAAAATGCACTGTTTGCTTTCTTGGAGACTCTGGTACATGACATTTTAAATTTATATCTCGTGTAAAATACATAAAATATCCACCATATATTCTAGGAAACATCTGTACAAGGTTAGTTAATTGATTCAGCAATTCTGTACCCGTCACTTCATTCACATTCATAAATATTCACAAATAAAATAGGGTCTCAATCTGTACCCCCAGAAGATGGCAGGAAAAAGGCTACATTCCAAGAACTTGCTGAAAGATGGTTCATTGACCTCATTTAAATCCTGCAAAAAACACCCCACGTTTGGGTTTTGATCACCCGTGGGTCTACGTGTATCTTACTTTCATATTCCTTTTACCCAGAGACTAATAAATTTGATCAACTTATCTTTCCTACAGATACTCAGTGGATGACAGAAGGGTTGGAGGTGGACAAGGATTTATCAAGAAGAGTCACCCAGCTTTAAAAGAATTCTATCGACCATCGTCTCGCATTCATCCTTCCCATCTCGCACTCAAGCCGCATCCTCGTTCTACTCTTCAAAGCAACAATCTTCTGCCTCTCAGTTCCTGCTCATGCACGCCGCCTCTGCCTCCTCCACAGCCCCGAAGTGCTTTCTCCCATACACTCCAACTCACTCACGTATTGCCATTTATTTCAA
Organism: Cricetomys ansorgei; assembly: GCA_026225945.1. Lineage (NCBI taxonomy): Eukaryota > Metazoa > Chordata > Mammalia > Rodentia > Nesomyidae > Cricetomys > Cricetomys ansorgei. Next base: position 13,088,571 of record JAMJFZ010000199.1, read on the forward strand.
AATTACCATCGTCTGCCCTTTCTATACATCCCACTCCTCCATCCTCCAAAAGAGGTCTGGGGCGAAATGAACCCGCGTTCCCTAGCCGCCTAGCATCCAGACTAGTGATTTGCATAATAACTGTTTTGTGTGGTTTCCCTCCACTGCAGTCAGAGGGTTTTACATTTCATGTGAAAGGATATTAATTACGAAAAGAAGCGGCAGATAGAGGATAGACAGGTAGAAATTCTGAGCGAAAATTCAAATCAGTGAAGTAACCGCCACGGAGCATATTTTTCTTTGCTTAAAAAAATTGCAAACCGCACGGACTGGATAATAAAAAGTCCATGTGTTGATAAAGTGGATTTATATCTTTTAGATTGACCCTTCGCTCCCTTCTTAATTTCTTGTTTCATTCACATTATCATACGCGTGTGTTCTCTCTCTCTCTCTCTCTCTCTCTCTCTCTCTCTCTCTCTCTCTCTCTCTCTCTCTCTCTCTCTCTCTCTCTCTCTCCTTTCTCTTCTCTTCTCTCTAGCCCAGACAGAGTCTCCCTTCTCTTTCTAGGTGAATGACACGTCTCACAACCCCCCCTACACCGCCCCCACCCCGGGGATGTTATTGCAATGCACACGGTGCCGCCGCTGCTGCTGTTCTTGCCGTCGCGGTAGCTCGCTCCCAGGCTCTCACACACTTTTTAAAGACACACGGATGAGATGCTGGTGGGAAGCAGGGGAAAGAGGAAGGCGACCCTAAAGGGGGAGGAGGTTAAAGAGATGACATGAGGTGGAGAGGGTCGCTTAAGAGGGTGCTGTGGGAGGTGGCTGATGAGGGTGGGTGGGAGAAAGGAATGTTGAGACAGGCACAAGTTGCCAGCCACCCAGAGTGGGAGGGGGGATGCTGGCGGGGATCGAGTGGGGTGGAATGAAGGCAGCTCAGGTGAATGAAAAGGCGAAAGGTGCCGCGTAAGGAGCAGCGGGCTGCCAAAGCTGGGCTGAGCCAGCGCTGAAGAACCAAACCGGCTGGTGCAAACTGCCACTGCCCCCTGCAGAACCGGGGCGGAGGGGGAGGGAGTAGAAACCGCCGGGCACTGGGGGATTGCCAGGGGAGAGTGGAAATACGGGGTGGAATAGGGAGGATGGGGAATGGGCGTGAAGTGATGCTCCCCACAACGGGGCGGGGATTACCTTGTAACAGGAGCCCGCAGACACTGTAGAAGCGGAGAACCGCGCTGCGTTTCCAAATCATGGTCCCTTCTCTAAGGGTCTGGGGAAGACCGAGGGGGCAAGGAGATGCTGGTTGAGCGAAGCACACAGGGCAAGGGCTCCGCTGGTGTCGTCCTCCTGGCTCCCGCCGGACCCACGATCCTGCCGCTGCGGTGTTCGAACCCGCGCGGAAGCTGGTTGCCGGCAGCAGAAGCGGCGGTGGCAGAGCACCCGTAGAATGGGGTTTTGGTGGGCGAAATAGTTTCTTCTTTTCCTTCTGTTGCTGGTGGTGCAGCCCCAACACTCGATCTGTCGGGCACGGGCTTAGAGCTCGCCTTCTTCTCGGAGCTCGCGGCAAGTCCCAGAGCCCGCCCGGAGGCTGCCTAAGCAGGTGATGCAGAGATGCCGGTGTGTCGGGGAAGGTGCAGCCAAGGGCTGCAAAGAGTGGGTAGGTCACGGAAGGGAGGGGTAGGGGGACAGGGGCAGCAAGCTGGTAGCAGTGCCGCTCGCGCTCCGGTATGAGAGTCCTGGGAGAAGGGGCGGTAGCGGTGGCAGCAGCTCTTGGTAGCGGTGGCAGCAGCGGCAGCGGCTCCCGGATGCTCCGGCTGCAGCAGCAGCAGTGGCGGCGGCGGCGGCGGCGGCGGCGGCGACGGCGGCGGCAGCGGCGGCAGCAGCTCTAGCGAGCACCAGACACAAGGGCAAGCTCAGCGCGGCGGAGGCCCCGCCCCTACCCTGGCCAGGGATAAGCACCGCCCCCTGGCCAATGGGAGCACGACCACCCTCCAGGCCGAGCCAATGACAGTAAAGGGTGGGTGGAGACCAGAGCCGGGAAAAACAAACAGGCTTCTCAAGGACCCTTCGGGCAGGAAGCTCTGAAGCCCCCTTTCACGCACTCAGGGCTGGTCTCACTCCTTAGAGGTGTCCACGTGCTAACTTGCTGGGAAGACAACCCTATTTAGGAACTGGTGCTGATTCCTGGAGAAGGATTCAACCAATCGCCACCGCGAGGGGGCTGGGTTAGCTGTATTGCCCCCCCACCCTACCCCACACCCCCAGGTTCTGCGATTCCTGGTGCCTGGGCTTGGTTCTGAGTGCGAAGTTCTTCTGCGCGTTTCGACTCCTAGAACAGATGGTGGCTGCACCTGCCCACTCACCAGCTGCAGTATCAGTCTCTAAGGCTCCCAGCCTCAAAAGGGAGAGATTGCAGAGGGCGTGGGAAAGGCTTAGTATAGGGTGCTGAACACCTACCTGCCTACAAGAACTTGTGGAAGACTTAGAAATGAAGGAAAACCACTTTGTTGCTTTTCTTCGGGAATTTTACATATCATACTACATATACTTCTCCTAATAGCTGTGTGAGCGACTGTATAGGTACTGAGATCAGACAGACCTGGGTTCAAACCCTATAGCTATCACTTTTTGTTTCATAATACTTTGGGATTTACTTAAGTGTTTATTTATGAAGCCTTTTTCAATTGCAAAACCGAGATAATAGTAATGTTCATCTTACAGTTGTAAGGATAAAATGAAAGGGCAAACATTGTGAGGACTATGTAGTGTGTTAAAGCTTTGTGAAGGGTAGTTTAGCTACGAAGAGAAACTTTTCTCATTGAAAATAACAGGAAATATTAGAAAACTTTTAAATTTCCAAGAAGAGGAAATGTATTTCGTTCAAGGATGTGACTAAAATTGGTCACAAAGAACCACCTCTACAAGCCAACACCTTGAAATTCAGCCTTTTGGAAGACAAGCTATAAATGAGCAAGACAAATTAATCACAAGTTGTTGCCAAATGAGTTTAATTCGTAGGTTTTTTCCCTATGACCAGCTTTTAATTGGACCAAAAATGCAGATGATGGAGGAGTTCAGGAGTGTTGAATCAGTCAGAACATAAATGGGTCTGCTTTGTTTGAGATCCAACACAATAGAAATTTACAAACAAAAAGAGAGGCAAAGATGAGAGATGAAATCAATATGAATGCCCTTTACCCTTTCTCAAAACTACTTCCTTTACTTCAACCTTTTTAAAGTCAACCCTTGCCATTCATATCTCTGCTCACCTTTCTCCGCAGGTAATCAAAATTAAAGTGTTGCATAGCCATAATAAAACCGCAAGCAGACTCAGAAAGAAAGGGGATATAAGAATAGTTTTATTATTGTTGAAGGAAGTTCCTCACTATCAGTTTTAGCTGTTAGGAAAGTCAGGAAGCCCATGGAATACTGCTATCGGTGAAAATGTAGTGAACACCCAAAGGTAAAGTCCTATTCTTACATCCCTTGCTTCGGTTTTGTGTCAGGAAAACTATAAAATGAGAATGTAAAAAAATGAGGATTTGATATGGCAGTCAGATTCCTGGGATCCAGTTTGTACTCTGCTTCTGTCTATATTGCCTTGTGATCTACTGTCTCCTTTAGCAGCCAAAAGAATGGACTTTGATCATTTCTAAGGTTATAATGAGCTGAGGGAAAAAGAACAATTAAAATTGTTATATTTAAGCAAACATCCTTACTGATCAGGAGTAAGGCAACACTGGTAACTGATAATATGGAACAGATCATGTTTTGATTCTTGAAAAATACAACAGCAAGAGCTCTACTCTGAAGAGGTCTATAACACTGGTGCTTAATATGTGATACTGAGAACTGAAAACAGTAGAATCTCAGATGCTAAACACTGAAGACAAATCTTTATGGAAACTATTCTATATTAGGGAAGCACTGAGCATTGGAATTATTTTGCTAGATACTCCAGGGAGAATTTCTCCATTCTATGAAAAGAAAATCACTTGGCCTCTGGGGACTGAGGGTTTATTATTTTTTTTAAACAACTTCAAAGACACATTACTTAAAATAATGCAAAACATCATATCTTATAAAAGATAAAAGAAAACTGCCCAATTTAATTAGCTTTAAGAAAATATTAAAAGTTTGATTAATGATTCAAAGGCCAAAGTAGCACTAACATCATGAATTTAGGGTACAGGAATGTGTTTTTTCTACATACTCAAGTCTTGTGGTGAGATTCATCCAAGTCAAAAGCACTTTGAAATCTGGAAATAATGTCATTTTCATATCAAAAAACAGTTACGGTTTATTTTCAAAGTAGTGTATTCATAGATGCCATTAATAAATTAATTTGTAAAAATATCAAATATGGGCTGAGGAGATAACTTAGCAGTTAAGAGCACTCACTGTTCTTCCAGAAGACCTAAAATTTGTTTCCAGCACCCACATGGCACAAGACAGCTCAAACCTGTCTGCAACTTCAGTTGCAGGAGATCTGGTACATTATTCTTGCCTCTGTGTGTAAAAGATACAGTGCACACAGTACTCAGACAAACAAAAAGATCAAACAACTATAAACATAAGATATTCTAAAAATTATCAAGCATTCAGTGTTTTTTTTTATTTCAATACTTTAGAGAAAGCCCTATCAAATGCTACAGATTTTTAACAGTGAACTTTTTTCTGAAACACAGAAACTACAGAAATTACAGTCGAAAAACAGCAACTACAGAATGAAATTAAATATCTTCAAATATATATTCCTGTTTTGAATTTACATCTATTATTATCTACAAATATGATGGGAGTGACAGCAAATTTACAAATTAGTTTTCCTTTTCTGATTCATCAATGAATTAATTTCACAAATTGCAAAAAGATGACATCTATCCATGTGCCCTAGAAGCAAAAACCTTAAATATGAAAAATACTTAGGAAAATGCTTTTTATATTTACTTTCATTTCAAGGCAAAAAATACTTTAAAATTTAATGCAATATTTTAAAAACAATAAGTACAAATCAATGATTGAAAAGCAGGTAATTCACAAAATTCCTGGCCTGTTTATGAAAACAGTTCTTAATCTTCACATGTGATGGGTTAATAATCCTGTTCATGTATATTATCTCAGAATGAAGTACAAGTTCTCTTTTCTCCCAGTTGTACCATGAACATCATAATTCTCTTAACATATTTATCACAGCAGAGGCTATGGTTACTTGTAGTTTATAAATATTTCCACAGAAAGGAATAGGAATTATCAGGATTGTAATGTTTATTCTTTTGTTTTCTTCTGGGAACAAAGTAAATTGCCTACAAATTTAATTGTAAAAGTTATTTAAAATAAACCAGAAAACCTATTATGTAGCCTCACATTGTCTCAATGCACAAATTTCCTGAGAGTCGACACAGGTAAAAGTTTTATGTTTCCATTTTCAAATGTTGAATGTATGTAACATATTTAAGCATCTAAAATATACAACAATTATAGATTCCCAGGACTCAAAATCTAAAAAAATCCATGCTAAATTGACTCTCATAGCAAATTGACTCATAGTAAATTGACCTAGAAAAAGAAATTTCATGGCCTGATGAAAATGGTGACCATTGTGGAAGAAAATTAGTTCATTGAGTACTGGAAGCATTGCCTGTTATTCTCCCTTATCTCTAACATGTCACATATGATGTTACCCAACAATGTTGCAAAGACGTAAAGAATTTATGGCTATAATCTTTTCTAGGTAGATCATAATATACATAGTATAATGTATGATATAAATATAGAATAGACAGGAGATATATGAAAGATTATAATAGTAGTCATTTTCTGAAAATATATATTTAGTTAGCTCTTGTATGTCTTTTAGAACTATGCATTCTCTTTCAAAATTAAATATTTATTCCAGCCTACCCCATGTCACTTATCACTCAAATTTTAAATTATATTGAAGATGATGTACAAAAGAAAACAAAAGATATTCTCAGGTAGTCAGCTGCTTACAATTTCAATATGTGTGTGTGTGTATGTGTGTGTGCCACACATATTAAGTGGCAACATAATGAATGTTTTTGCAGTCCTTCATTCTAACCTATGCAATCACAATATAGTGACAAAACCTACGCATTCTCTATCAGTATAAGATCTATCTCTACAATTATTGAATCTAAATCATTTACAGTATGAATCTGCCCATCATTTTGTAAGCTCATGGAGATGGACAATAACTTTCCCCCAAACAAAAAAATATTCACCATAGTTTATATAGTAGTATATGAACCTGGGACTTAAAATCGTACACTATGTAGAACAGAACTTTTGCTAATGACCACAGATAAATGAAAACAACTTGAAGATGACTCTCTCAATCCTTGAAGTGAAACTACCTTATTATTTTGGAATAAAAATCAAGTGAAAACAATTTCTCCATACCTATATAAAACAGTTTCAGAACTGATATATAGCTAGAGAGTGTAGTTTTATTTACCTGAATGCACTGATTTGGCCATCATAATGGGGGCTGGATAGATGGCTCTTTTGCATACTGCTCTTGCAGAAGACTGGAGTTCAATTTCCAGCACCTATATTATGTGGCTTACCACTTTCATGTCAGCTGCAGATAGATGCAGTCTCCGATGTCTGAGAACTATCACTCACAAAGGTGCATGTATGCACACACCAGACAACACACATACACATAACATATAATAGATCTCAACACAAAGAAGACCATCATGAATGCATTTCTACTTACCAAGAAGTCTGTTCATCTGTTATGTTCTCAGTGAGGAATTTACAGATGAACCTCCTCCTCATCTATCCCGTGGATAAAGACACGCGAGGTCAGCACTTGTATGTTGCTTCATGCACTTTTTGAAACAAAGATTATATTTTGTAAGTCAATTGTAGGTTGTGGGTCTTTATATCATGTATTCTCTTCACCTAATACACACACACACACACACACACACACACACATATATATATATATATATATATATATATATACATACACACACACATACACATACACACACAAATATATAATATGTATTATATATATTATATATACATATATAATATATATATATGTATTATACATTATATATGTTTGTATATATAATATAACAGGGAGTACTTGGTAACTGTATATGAAGCAAAAATAGTAGAATCAACCAGTCATTACTCAACAGTTATGATAAGGTATGATAAGGAATGGTGTATCTACCTAAGTTTTACTTGGTTTATCTTGTATGAGTTCATATTCCATTTTCTTTCCATTGTGTGTGTGTGCATGTGTGTCTCTTTTATGAAGATATAATTTGGTTAGTAAATAATTCTAAGAATTCTTGAACAAATTCTAAAACTAATTACACATTGACACAGAGGTATCTCTTTTAAGAGAAATCTCTATGGTTGATAAACATACAAACATGGTATCAAATAATAAAATTCAGTGAGAGCATGGTGGTTATCTAAGTTCCCACACCAGCAATCACTGACAATTTCCTAACTAGATCTGATGTTTTCCCCACTGAATACTTTGAAATAAACAGATAAGAATAACCATAATCTCTTTTAAAAAGTGTTTTAATCCATTGCGATTGTATGAGTAATTTATTTTTTAAGTATTTGAAAATCCCATACAATGTGTTTGGTAACATTTATCCCCCAGATCCTTCCAGATCTAAACTGCCCAAAATTGTATCCTCTTGTATTTTTTCAGTCTAATCTAGTGGGTCTAAAATTTCCGTTGTCCACATACTTTTGGAAAGTAATTTTCAAGCTGTAGGTCAAGACTCCTTTGGAAATTAAAAGACGCTTCAGAATCTGTCATCATATCAGATACTTACATTATGATTCATAACAGTAGCAAAATTATAGTCATGGAGTAGCAATAAAGTTATTTTATGATTGGGGGTCACCGCAAATTGAGGAAACATATTAAAGCACCCACTGGGGTCTTGGTCATCCTATCAGAGACAACACCCTTAAATGAAATGGACTCTTCTGCTCCTAGCAACCACTAATTGCTAGTAGATCCTCAGATAATAGGACATTGGTTCCACTTCCCTCTCCATCTTGAGGTTTTATCTGTCTCCTGCACGTTGTCACAATACCGGTGAGGTCATTTGTACAACTGCCCTGCTGTGTCTGGAAACACCCATTTGCTTGCAATCATTCACTACCTCGGGATTTTACAATCATTCCATATCCTCCAGTGTGGTGAACTCTGAGCCTTGGGATGAGGGAGTGTAATATAGAAGGCTCATTTAGGGCGGAGTATTGTTCAGCCACATTTAAAATATTTATACTTTCAAATGCCTGTGACTACTTTAGGGTGACTCTTTTAATTATCTTGTTTTAGGATTTTCTTTATATTTGTATTAGTGTTTAATAGAACCCCCATTAAAATATTATAGGTTACTTCTTTGGAAAAATCCAACTAGAGCAATAATAGTGAAACCAACTAACTTTCCTATGTTTTCACCCTTTTAATGAAATTAAAAGAGTAATTTAATGAGCTCATATAACTTAGGAAAATTGTAAAGAGCATTATTATTTTACCTGATTTTTCATAATGCCAAGATAACTTGTTATCTTTTAATTCTATTTTTTCCAGACAATATGAAATGCTAGGCATTATCAAATAAGAGAAAGGGGAAAAGGAATAAAACATTTTAAATTTGAAAATGAAAAATTACTAAATGAACAAAGCATAATTGAGAAATGTATCTATAAAATAATATCAAAATTATGATATTTAAATATAAGTCTTAATGTGCTACCAACTAGGTAGTCACTAACAATAAGTTAGTGACTATTTAAATTTCAATTTAAATTAGTTTAAATTAAATTAATTACAAACTATGTACTTTCCCAATATTAATAAGAATTTAAATGCTCAATTACCAGCTTTGAATAATGATGTCTTTTATGGCTTCATACACATAAATGCAGAATATTTCCACTACCAATATAAGTTCTCTAAGTATTTTATTAGTTTTATTCTTCAGACAATTTATAGATTAATCCTCTCATATCCTCTTCTATATTCCATAGCTTCAGTGAGCTACAGTAAACTATAACTCATAATTATTAAGTGGAAAATATCAGAAATAAACTACTTTTATATGTAAATTAATATGAGTAATATTACATAATTATAATTATTATTATACATGATTTTATTGATTACTTTAAATGTACACTTTTTATAAATTATCCTTTCTCATTGGTATATGCAGAAAATGCTATATAGATTTCTTTTGTAATGATTCTTACTTGGTAGCCTACAGCAGACCCCATGTAAATGTGAAATTATTAACAAATATCTCCAAAGTAGATGTGTTCTAAGAAATTGATTTGCTTTTTGAAACTAAGTTATTGCAAGAGTTTCAATCATAGGGAAGTAACCTGTGAAAAACATGGTATAATTCCAGTTTCTGATGTCTCATTTTGTTTGTCAACTTTCCTGGCCAAGAAATTCACATGTATCTGGTAAATAGTTTGTTCTATCCTGTTAGAAAGAAATTTTCTGAATGATATCATACTTTGAATTCATAGACTCAGTGAAAAAGTTTCATCTCACCAGCACAGGTGGGTTTTACCCTTTTTGCTCAGGCCTTGAACAGAACAAGAACATGTTGGACAAACAACACCCCTCATGCATTCCAAACTGTGGTGTCAGCCTCTGGTTCTCAGAGCTTACTCCTGGTTCTAGGAAATCCAGACCCTCACTCCTGGACTTACATTGGAGCATCTTTTTCCCAGCCATTGCTAGTTCCCAGGCTTTATTTACCCATTGAAAATTTATTACAATATATTTGATCATATTAACTCCACTCCCACAATTCCTTCATATTCATCCTCTTTCCCTACCCAACAAACTTTGTATCAAATACAAAACAAAACAAAGTAATAGCAGAAATCCTCACTCTCTCTTGTGAAGTGTAAGGTCTATATTTACCTGTGGGTAAAGGATGAATATTTAGAATGTAATAGAAATTTTCCTGGTTTAGTAAAGCAGTGATTGTAGATTCTCCTGAAGATCCCTGATTTCACTAATCCTCTGTTCTAGTTAGTTTTCTCTGGGCATGATCCAAGATGGGGGTCATTTTGAAAAGAAGACACTTAATTAATAAACCTTAATTAAGAAAATGCCTCCACAGGATTGACTTGTAGGCAAGTCTGTAGGGCATATTCTCATTTGAGGATTAATGTGAAAGGGTTCAGTCCATTATAAGTGGTATAGTCCTTGGACAGGTGGTCTTGGATAGTTAAGGATTTGGGATGAGCAACCCATGAAGAGCAAGCCAGTAAACAGCACTTGTCCATGGCCTCAGAGTCAGCTCCTGCCCCCAGGTTTTGACCTGTCTTAGTTCCTGCCGTCACTTCCCTTGGTAGATGTAAGCTGAATTAAGCCTTTTCATCCACAAAAACATGTGGTCATGGTGTTTTATCACAGCAGTAGAAATTGTAATTAAGATAACCTGGGTAGTTGGCTAGGTTTCCAGTACCAGGCAGGCATTATTTCCCTCTTGTTGAGCAAGCCTTAACGTTCATGGTGGTTCTACCCTGAGCAAAGAACTTCAGGCAATTAAAGAATGCTGATAGTGGAAGAGATAGTCTTCCCCAGAGAAGAGCCCCAAAACTGATTAGTCAATAACAAACAGTCAGTCTTGAAATCATATACAGATAATTAACATTATATGGAACAAGGAGATTATTAATTTAGGGGTGTATGTGTGTGTATGTGTGTCATAAGGCCATGGATTTGAGAAAAAACAAAACGGGTGAATAAGAAACATTGGAAGTAAAAAATAAAAGAAGAAAATGGTGTAATTATATTTTTAATTAAAAAAAATTAAATTCGTTTTGTCCACACTATATGGTTTTCAGTATGTGGATATCACCTGGCTCCTGGTCAACTTCAAAGGAGTCCTACCTTTAAAGAGAACAGAATTCTCTTTCCAGAAGCTGTCACTTGATAATGCTTCTCAGCTAGAGGTGGGACTTCAGGACCATTTCCCATCTCCATGTTGGAATTGTATTATAATCAATGTAAGCTTATATACAACCACATTGCTACGTCCTGAAAACACAGTTCTGTTGTAGTCATCTACCACTTTTAGGTCTTTCCATTTTTCTGCACCCTTTTGTACCCCTGACTTCATAAAACTTTGTATTGTGACCTTTTCTTACCAAATTAATTTTTCTCTAAGTAGATAAGTATATCTACATTGGGAGTCAAATCAATAATATACTCAGTTCTTTCATATACATAAAACTTTACTATTTGTTAAAGCTCAAAATAAATCAGCAGCAGACTTTTGATAGGGGTGTGTTTGTTTTTTGCATAAAGAATTAAATCTTGGTTGAATATTTGATACTGCAAGGCATAAAATATATTCAACATCTCTTCAAGTTGGATGATATTTTGGTTTTATGATCGTCAATAATGAGAATGCTATTTTACATAAATACATAGAACAAAATGTCAGAAGTATAGGGAAGACCATTTCAGAATATGTTAAAACTTCTGACTTATCCCAAGCCAAGATTCATTTAAAAATTTAGCAACACAAGCAGTAGTTTTTAAAATCAAACATTCTAAGCAACACAATAGAAATATGTGTTCATTTCATACTGAATAAAAATGGTAAAAATGATGCAGAAGTCCTTGTTTTCCATATGTGTCATGTTTTCAGACAGAAAATTTGTATGTGTAATGAAATAGTGTGCTTTATACTACTGAATCAGAGCCATGATATTTCAAGCCCTATGTGTTGACATTGCATGGTGTGAAGACAGGTGCAATACAAAGTGTGCATGATGTATATTCAGAACAAAAGCTTCAGAGGGAGTCAAATTCTGCAACACAGGTGAGCACTGCCAGAAGTGCCTCAGATTCATAACTCAATAATTTTGAATTAACTTTTGATTATTACATGTAAAGAAGTGTTGACTTTTTTACCAAATCTTCATGATTTTCATTTGGTTACATGATCACAAAAGTAACTCTTAATTCAAGAAGTAGGTCTGGCTATTGCCTAATGATGTAACCAAGGTTGAGCAGGTGTCAATCTTTTGGTTCCAGTTAACACAAGTATGAATCAAATTAGCTTAAGCAAATAAAAAATACTGAAATGTTATTGGCTCATTTAATTTTAATGCCTTGAGATGCAAGTGAGGAGGGAACAACTCACTTTACACTAAGTAAAGCCTACTTATGCTCTCACATTCAGTAGATCTTTAAAGAAAGGAGAAGGGGCAAAAAACTTAGCTTCCTTCTCTCATGTTTACATGGAAGGATTCTGAGACTAAAGAAGAATTAAATTTTCACAGCTTGATCAATATTCACTCAATAGTCTTGAGTGACATTGAAGTTGTAGATTTCAATTAAATTATCTTACTATGTGGGGGTAAAAATAATTTGTAAAATAAAAAGAGACTGGACAAACAAAATGAATCAGATGTTGAATACCAAATAGAAAAAATAATAGAATGTGATTCAAGAGACATTTATCTGAACCATAATGATGTGTAAACCCATTTTTTTGTTTGTTTGATTTGTTTTGTTATGTTTTTAATGTGTATGGCTGTTTTCTGCCCTCTGGGTATGAGTTCTCAATCCTTGTTTGTTTGGGGACTAAAAGGTAAAGAGGGTAACTGTTTTCTTAATGGCTGTAGCCTTTTCTAAATGCTGCATATAAGCTTTGAAGTCTTTTGCAATTGTTATTTTTTCACTCTTAACTGTATTCCTAACGGAACTCCACCCTCTCTGGTTCCTCGTCTCCTGGCAATTACTAAAAATCTAATTTGTAACATTTTAAAACCCCAGTTAACTCCACCTTAGCTCTAAAATTCTAGGAAGGAAAAGAAAGGAAGGAGATACTTTTACAGCCCCTTCTGGCTGTCTTATCTCTCTAAGTCTGGGGAACAAGACTAACTTCTAAAACTCTTTATCCCAATAATTTTTTCCCAGTTATCTCAGTAACCTCCTGTGTCTGAGACTTCCCAGTAACTGTTTGCCTTCTTTCTTATTCTCTATAACTACCTGTCTTCATCTGAGTCTTGTTTCGGCTTGGTTTCCTCATCGTCAGCTCCCGGAGCTCAATTTTTCCCCTGACACCAACTCTGTTCATTTTTCCCCTGATACCACCCAATTGTCTTTTCCAACAAACACACTCTTTCTTAAATTGCTCCCCACAAGTTGTTCCCAGAATTCCAAGTGGCATGTAACCATAAGGAAGTCTGCACAGTACAAAAAGCTTTTTGGCAAAGAATTCTCTTATAATAACATCAAACCATTATTCATATTCCTTAAAGTAGTAGATAATAATTGTTAACACTTCACAAAACACAATGAGGTCTCATTAAAGAGATGTATAACCCTGTGTAAAAGTTAGGAATGATCTATAATCCAGGGATCCATAGGAAGGAATTGCATTTAGAGGTCTGTGTGGTCCAGATAGAATGTAGAATGTTAAGAATGTTAGTACTCAGCTTTAATCGTAATAAAGCAGTAGTAGCAAACATCTATAATCCAAGTACTCAGAAGGCAGTTGGTAGTCCATGTCTTTAATCTCTGAAACAGAAACAAAGTGTGGAAGACACAGGAAGCAGAGTTCAGAAAGAGTCAATGTCACACAACAAGTGACTTTAGAGATGAATAAGAGTGAAGGACAGGTGAAGTGACTAATCAGAGGAAGAGTTAGGAGAGTGAGTCAGGAGTGAGGACACACCCAGCTCTCATAATAGAAAGGCAGTTCTCTCAGCTTAGAGCAGTATCAGTTACAGTAGTCAATAGTAAGTCTCCCAGGCTTACGCATTTTAGAGTGTATGAATGTTTAAATGTTCTAGATGGTAGGAAAGCTGAAGCCTTTCAGTTCTAGGTTTAAGAGTAGATTGTATGGAGGCCAAAAAGGTACAGGGCTTCAGGCTGCTAAGAACTGGTGATTGAATTGGACAAAAGAAAAAAAAAAGCCTCTGCCCCAAATCAACATCTACCTCTGGTGAATCTACATCTACAAAGAACAAATCATACTGTAGTAATAAAGCTGTTATTACTGGCACATTTTGCAAAAGAATTATTCTCAGGTGTTTATGAAGCCAAAGGATTTTTCTCTTCTTTGTATGATAATTCATAATCCTGTGCATCAGCTTTTGAAAATGAACAACAATTAAACACTGATTTTGGGCTTTTTCATCCTATAGTGTGAACATGATTTCAAGGACTCCTAGAGACATATCCTGGATTACTGCACACATACCTGTTCATCCCCCTTGTGTTCCACCTGGCAATTGCCTTCATTAAATTTCTTATAATATTTTATTATAATGTCTTTAATTTGTCAGGGAATTTTAGAAATTTTAATAGCAGAGAAAATCCAACAGCATAGTGGATTTTTTTTCCTGATGTCTTTACCTAAGTATCTATTAGATATGTACACAAAGATAAGTCATATGAACACCACTACTTATTACCCCAGAAAAGACATGAATATTTTGTTTAGAATTTGGATAGAAGCTTATTTGTAAGCATCCCACGAGTTCGAAATTTCTTATGGAGACAATCCTCAATCCAGGAAGACAAGATGAATATTTTATAATTACTAGGTTTCATAGTTGTCTGTAAAATAACCACCAAGATTCTAGCAACTCAAGGAAGAATTTGACCAACAGGAAAACAGAAATGTAATGCATGCAATAATTAGAAATGGATTCAGTGCTTATGATAAAAAATATAGTAATTTGTTGTTGATATTGTGTATATTTGTGTATAGATGCCTAGTTAGCTCCTTACTGATCCAAAAGCTTTAGATTTTGATGATTCTGAACACTCTGTAGAGAAATATTCTGTGAAATTCTAAAGTCATACTTGCATTGTGATTTTATGTTTCTTGTCCTGTGATGTTGAGTGCAATGGATGCACGCATACATACATACATACATTTCCAGCTTCATGGAATAAAATGATATATCAATTTAAAAGATATATATATATATTTTTAAATGTCTCTGGCTGAGTAAGTCCACCTGGATGCAGGGAGATATTATATAAGCTAAATCAACAATTTTGAATATTTATGAAAATATTCAATATAAAATGGCTCACTTATAATCAAGTTTCTATGGTCAAATTCCTTAGCAAGTAGTAGGATAGGAATAATGTTGTGAAAATTTCTACAAGTTGGCAGTAAATTAGATGATCATTTTCTACAAATACTTTTGAGTTAAAGAAAAATAATTTATTATGAGACCTTATTATATAACATATTTTATATCACATGTATTCCTCAATTCTATAAAATTTGACTAAAATATCCAATACTATTGATTACTTTATGAATAAACTATTTTATGAATAAAATAAAAATGTAAGAACACCTTAAATAATTTTCACAAATAGTAAAGGCAATAAATACATTTTTATTTAGACTTTGAGCACTTCTATTTTTTCTTTTCACTATGCACAAACAAGGAAAGATATAAAGTTATCATTATTACATAATAAACCTTGCTTCATACTCTCAAATGCTAAAATTTAAAAGTACTACTGGCATGGAGACTGATGATGATGATGGTGATTATGACATAAGAGAAGTTTCTGGAACACCAGAGAGACATTTTGCCTCAGCATATATTAAAATATCTGGATATCCATTCCATAAAGTGAAAATCAGTACTATTTTTGAAGATTTCTCAGATGTCTCTCAAGATTTCAGAAGAAAAAATTTCCACAGGTCTTTCATGCAAAAGGTTTCTGTACTTAAAACATATTTACAGAAATGGCATTATCAAATATCATTTGAAAATGTCAATGCCTTTCCTTAGGCACACAAGGCTTCTATATTTTTCATTTTCCCACTTGTCCTCCTATTATTTCTATAGTTCATATTATCCTTCCAACTCATAAACTAGGTTCCATGCTTTCATTATTGGTCTGCATTCCAAATACCCTAGAGGGATTTTATTCCTAACACATTTACTTTGCATTACTTGAAAAGAAAAGGACATAAAAATGTTCTTATTCCTAGGTACCTTCTAGGACATCATTTCTCAATACTTATAAAAAGTGCTTCTGTTTTAAGTAATCAAATTACCAAATTGTAGGTAGCATATCCAATTCTAACACTCTCATACTACATTTCTAAAGAATTATTCTATGAAGATGGTCAGCTGTGTTCTGTTGAGCATGAATAAAAGTAGTCTAACTGTATCTAAAACTGTAACTCTTGGTTTATATATTTTAATAGACTAATATTTTCCCATGTCTGCACAATTCTGCTGGAAACTGATCACATCTTTCTGTATATCCTAAGATAGGATGATTTAATAGAGAGTGAATTTTGCTCTCAGCTACCATGTGTTTTGGAAGAAACAGCCTGTAGGTAAAGTTGCCTTTTCTGCTGGCTTTACATATTGGAGAAACTGTGAATTATAGTTAATTTTCAGCAATCTAAATTTAACAATGGTTTGCATTGTAAAAGCTAAACATATTTATGATTCTAATAAATAATAATTTTAATCACCACTTGTTTTCTAAAAACTTTTAATATATTAAAAATGATAAGACATTCTGAGCCAAAATACTAGCTTTGCAAGTGTATCATTTGTTAGTAAATGGAAATTCAATGGTCCCTAGCTTGGTATACATATACCTATAGCAACATACACACACACACACACACACACACACACACACACACACACACACACACAAACAATCTACTTCAAAAGTTAACCCTTCCAAAGAGGGAAAGTACTCTTAGTTTGAATTAGACATATGGCATTGAAAACACAGTTTTTAACAAGACAAAATGTCTTCTTCTTGTGAACATTTCACTCACAACATGGAAAGAGAATAATATCAAAAATATCATCCAAGGGCTGGGAAGATGGCTCATTGAATAAAAATGCTTGCTCTACAATTGAGAGGAACTGAGTTTGCATATCTGATGTCCGTTTAACATCTGGGCACTAATATATGCACCTGTAATCTCCTTGCTACAGGATAAGACTTAAATATCACTGACTCTTGCTGCCTGGCAGCCTACCCCTAGGTTAACTGAGAAACAATGTCTAAAGCAAATAACTCAGAGTGATATAGTAGGACACAAGATGTCCTCCTCAAGCAAATAACTCAAAGTGATATAGAAAGGCACAAAATGTCTATTTCTGGCCTCTGCATGCTTATCAAGCATGTGCAACCATACACACAAGCACAAATAAGCATGTACCAAATACAAGACACATAAATTCTCTCTCTCTCTCTCTCTCTCTCTCACACACACACACACACACACAGAATGTCATCCCTAAGATCATCAACTAAGATGTTTCTACATGCCTCTATGAGATAGACAACAATAATTTTTAGTAGAGTAGTTTCTTCCACAGGTAGAAATCCTCAGGCACAGGAAGTATATTACATATTATCACTATTCCTAAATGTTGCAGGAAGATGCTTTGTTTAATTGTTGCTGATTTTTTTTGAACAGTGGGTGGGTATCACAACCCATTGGGCAGGCAAACTGTTTTTGAGCTCAGTCTCTTAGGAAGAATATTCAGAGTCACTCTGGTAGGTAGTTCTGCTTCTACCTTCACAATGCAGGGCTTTCAACCCTAACCATGTCCTCCTTGTTCTGGGAACACTGCGGGATGCAAACAGATCAAAGTACAGTGTTCCCATTCTAGTGTCTACTAAGTATAAATACTTGCTTTCTGTTCTATTTTCCACTATTTACAGATATATTCAGGGTTCAGCATAGCCCATTTCAGACATTCAATGAGACTGAAGTTAACATAGTCCAAGAACAAAATACATAGAAAATATAGAAACAAAAGAGAATTAAATTAAAAAAGATTGAATATTTACATAAAGTAAAATCCTGGAAACTCATAAAACAGAGATACTGAAGTCTAAAACAAATTTACCTCTACTATTTTGATAACATATTTGCAATATGATTTTCTTGTTCAACTATATATTATAATCCCTATCTTATGAGAGTTCTCAATGCCCAAATTTGGTCCTTTAGTAGCTACTAGAACTTTCTCTTATAGTGATGGCTGTTGTGCTTTAGAGTTGTGCTGTTAAAGCCATCCCTCACCTTGTCATGTTTACAAGGATTTAGTAGTGCAACACTTCATGACACAGGACTCAAGCCCACAAATTAGTTAGAAGCTTTCTAGCCCATCTATAGCAGTTTATCCCTTTGTTCTCTCAACTTGAATTTGTTGCTGAAAGGAATGGAATAAAAGATCACTGTTCAAAAACAACAAATGCGACACTGTAGTCAATGCTGAATTTCCCCGGAGGAGGAGATTCATTTTCTGCCTTGTCTCCAAAATCTGTACTAAGATGTACTTCTATCAAACGATTAACTACAGAGCTCTTATAACCATGTGAATTTCTCTACTAAGCACTGACCTTTTGCCATTTCAATACTAACTCCAGGATAGAGACCATCTGGTGAAACAGAGGCCCTTCTTGCATTCTAAAAACCACACAGCATCCTAGGTATCAGGAACCTCTTTCCTCATTTTTACCCTCCAACTTGGAAGGTGCCATAAGGAAATCCTTTGCAATGGAAGCCACAACTGGTGTTTCCAAGATATGCTCCCTAGTAGACTAAGAGGCACCTTACAGACCACATACCCAGTGTTAATACTATACAGTGTAGGGTGTATTTCATTGTTATTGTGTTCTCCGCATTGATGGGGTTTATTAGAACTTTGGTTCTTGTTTCCCTTTTTTATTGTTTCACCTTAGTTGTCTGTCCTTAGATGAGTAGCTGAAATGAGAAGTCTACCCATTATTGCATTCTGAAGTCTAGAACTCAGGATTTATGACTAGACCTTCACAGATACTGCTATCACCAGCATAACATAACTGCTGTTTTACATTAGCAAAGATTGTTCTGCCATCCGCTGCTAAACGCCATGTGAAGACACTCTTTTCTCAAAAATTCCGTGTTTGCCTCAGCTGTGTCTGCTTCCCAAGGCCTCTGTGATCTGCCAGCATCTGCCAAGGCATCTGCTAAGGCCCCGAATGCCAGCATATCTACTCTAAGTGTAGCACAAGATCAAGATGCTGAAGCCAGCATCCTAAAGTTTTCCAAATTTGGCCAAGGCTCTCTTTCAGCCTTTTGCTGAAACCCATGCAGCCCATGCCTTCATTTGTGCTAATCCTGCCTTGTAGCTATCATCTGCCAAGCCAGCCTGTATGCTAAAGCCTCATGCCCAGTGTACAGGAGCGAAAAGCCAAAAGCTTCCCTGCAAATACTTGATAGTCCCAATATAAGCTGCTGTACACAATGAGGTCAAATGCCCTAGAGCACAAAGCTCAAAATCTTGTGTCTTTGTGGAAAAAAAAAAAAAAAACCTTTTCCACTGTACATCTGCTTTAATTCCACACCAATTTGGAGTGTCTTTGAACAATTCAGTGTTTCTGTCTGTCATCAGCTTGGGCCTTAAACAAATGGAGAAGTACGTTACTCATTTAGGAAAGTAATGGTAACCTGTATGA
This sequence comes from Cricetomys ansorgei, assembly GCA_026225945.1. NCBI lineage: Eukaryota > Metazoa > Chordata > Mammalia > Rodentia > Nesomyidae > Cricetomys > Cricetomys ansorgei. The sequence goes on from JAMJFZ010000199.1 coordinate 13,108,074, forward strand.
TGTAAAATAGGAAGCAGCTTGAAATATGTTGATCATTCAGATGATGGTAAAGTGCAACAATCTCCAACTCAGTATATGGAAAAATAGCATCTTTGCCACAGGTCCATCCAGAATGAACAAAAGAAAAAGTAACACAGATCGATAATTGAGCATGATCAAATTATTCTCCTCAAATTCCACTAGGGTGGAGTGAGTAAAGGGATCAAAGGTGTCAGGAATGACTCTATTATCATATTTTCCAACAGGACACATCTACAAAGAACCAAAAGTATACTATGTTAACCACAAAATGTTTTTAATTTCTTTTCTGGAATGAAGATATTTTCCCATTCAGAATACTGTGCCATATGTAGTAGTCATTTCCCAAGTTAGCTCCTGGTAGTTATTTCAAGTAAAACTCACACAGGAAACACGATTATGTAACATAAAGGATCAGAGAAAAATAAGGTCATGTACAACAATCTCCCTGTAAAGTGGACTTTGATGCCAAAAAGTCATTTTTTTTGTTGTTGTTGTTTTCCCCCTTACAGTTACTCTAACATGTGAATAAGTTTCTATCAACTCTAAGATTTTATCAACTGTTGGTGGAACTTAAATTTCAGAGTGGCTTCTCTTATAACAGAAATGTGGCCTTGGAAGGTAAGGTTAAGAAGCATGGCTCAAAATACAGCAGGTGAGAATTTTGTGGCGATTCTCAGTACATGAGAAATATTTAGTATAAAAATATAAGCCAGAGAAGAAGGATATAGGAATTAAAGACATAGAAAAATAAATAGGATAATTCACTATGCCATCTGTGGTTTTCTCTCATACCATTCTTTAAGTCAAGAGTTCTTCCAATTGAATGGCTATTATGTATTTAATTTTGAGTTTCCCAATTATTCATATGTTGGGATCTACATCTTCAAATGACAGTTCTGGGAAATAGGACATTCAGAGGCAAATAGGTCATGATCTTGGAGGCTATTCAAATAGTGATTTTATAGACAAAACCATGGAGAGCTCATTTACCTCCTCTGCCATGTGAGCCCAGTTAGAGAACATCTACAAAGCAAAACGGGCCTTGTCCACTCATCAAGACTGCTAGTTTCTTGACATGGGTTTTCTAGCCTCTCAATTGTGACAAATAGGCTTCTGCTGTTTATAAGGAACCTGGCTCACAGCATTTTGTTATAAGAGCCTGAATGGATGAAAAAAGGAAATAAAGGGAAGGGACAATCATGGGTACCTTAATGTAACAAAATGAAACTTCCCCTGCATGTCCTCTTATTTAAGACAATAAAAGACAGTTTTGAATATCTGGTGTTAATGTCATAGAAAAAGCATAAAGGCCTTTCCTAAAATCTTCATTGTCTTTTGTACCTGACACCACTTTCTGTTAGTATTTACCACACTGGGGTAGTGCATTTAGCAATTCTATCCACAGTGAGGGAAACTGAGGTAGAGGGCATGTATTTCCAGTATGAAAAGAAGTAAGAACCCTTAGATTAAAAAACTGCATGTCTTGTCACTTACGCAGTCCAGTTTCAGAAATAGGAATGCTATGAATGTAACAGACCCTTTCATTAAATTATGTTTTATGACAGTATATTTTGTATTGGAAGATTTAATAAGATCATAAAAATATTCCTTTAGAATATTTCAAGAGAACAATTTTATAGCAGTCATTATATGTAACAATTATATCAGTTGCTACCTTGAAGTTCTAAAAATTTGTGTGTTATTTCCAGGTTCTTTGCAGGTAATATGGCTATTTTTTAATAAAAATAGAAACTAGCATTATATGATTCAGATTTTGTGTTTAAACCTCCCACTTAAATATAACATTTTATGATATTTTTATTGAAATCTGTTATAGTGCATTCACAATATCTCATCAATTATAATCATTTTTCATGAATGGAAATCTAAGATTAATTTCATGAATCTGTTTTGCACAACAGCAAAGGGGTAAAATCATAGAGTTGAAGAAGACAGATACATTGGTTAGAGGTGATAGAAAAATGAAGATGTAACTGAGCTGGAAATATCCTTCCTGCTGACTTATGTTCACAGTGCTGAAAGGTGTTGTGCAAGATTCTGGGGAAGAAAATTTATAACTGATCTTACCCAGCTTTAGAGCACATGTACTATAATATGTACACTCCAGGCAAGACAGTCATACCGGTACAGTAGTGGTATGACCATTTCAGAGAGGATAAGCTACCTTATGGCTGGATTTGAGGCCCATTGCTAGCAACGATATTACATATAGTGAAGTCAATTGTTAGGGAAGACATGAGCCTGGGTGGATACATGCTAACTTTGTTTTCTTGAAGACATATGTTGCCAAATTGCCTTCTATAATTATATATGTTTTCAGTCTTAGAAAGAGAAGATCCATTTTGGATAGGATAACACAATCCTGAGCCTATATTTGGTCATATTGCTGAAAATAAATATCTTATGAGCACTTATCCTTAAGCAGGACACATACATCATTCCATCACTCCTCACCATTTTTCAGAGACCAGCATAGAAGAGAGAGGCGAATAAAGGTAAGAGTGGGAAGATGAGTAAGAGTGTCATGAAATGCTGTAATCCAGATGTGACATCACAGTTGCAATCATAAACAGACAGCAGCTATGGATTCCAGAACAAGATGGAGCCCTTCAAATTACTACAGTGGATAAAGCTGGTGTTCTGATACACACCTCTTCCTGATCAGTTAGTTATTGCCAATAGTTTCTGGAGAAGGAGTGTTAGTTCCTCTAATGCTATAGAACTGGGATATTAAGTGGGAAGGAGTACAGAGGAGGATACCAGAGAGTACTGGTTGCTAATTATAATGACAAAAATGCATATACATATAATATATGTGTGTATGTGTGTGTGTGTGTGTGTGTGTGTGTGTGTGTGTGTATATATATGAATGAAAGTATTAAAAAATAATAAAGAAAAGTAACTCACTGAAAAATGAATGTTTCTACCGTATCCGAAAGGATTTTTTTAAGTAAAATTGGTAATTAACAATTTAAATAAACAAAATTCTAAACATTTCCTCAAAATATACATTGATATATTTTCTGTCAATTTCTCATGAATTCAGGGTAAATGAAAAATACATAATTGACATTATATTGATGACTACAAATAGAATGCCGTGCATTATCAGAACCTGTGATAGAGCGTTTTATATTTTGATTTATTGATTATTATTTATTGACTTGGAATGAGCAATAATGCTCTCACATGTGCTTTGTGAGTTGAAATACATGCTGCATATGGGCAAATAAAATTAATCTTAATTATAGCTATGCCCATCTTGAAAGAATATATCAGAACTTGAATGAAATATTCTTGTTGCAAGTGAGTTTAAACCTGCTCCCTTTACCACCTTATCTTAACAAAATACCTTTAATGAGGAAACCCAGTCCATTTGAATGACAATATTTTTTTAAAAATACAAACAATTTTGTTGAACCTGCAGATTATTTTACAATGTTTTCTTGTTAAAATTCTTAAACTTCTGTTGACATTTATTTTTATATGGACTCCATTAAACTTTTACTTTTGTTATAATCTCTAGATTAGGAAAAAATACTTTCTTTAAATTGTTAATCTTTAATGATCATTATGCTCATTCCAAAGTTGAAACATTTTGATGCAAATTACTTTTTAGAGAGGTTGCAGTTCTGTAATTTGTTTTATCAGAAATTTCTTCAACTCTTATTTTGTCAATTATTCTCTTTGAAATTAAAGAACTATATAATCTCATCTTCATTTCTTAAAAACAACACAACATATTTGTAATAATTTTCAAACATTTCCTCCATTCCTACTCAATATTGTGTTCAAGTTACCTAAACTTCAGTTACTATTTTTATTTTTGCTTCTTTCAGATGTGCTTACAACCAATTCTATTACAAATGAGACATGTTCTTCACTTTTCTTTTTTCTTTGGGAGTTGAGAATAGCTCTATTGTCTATCTTTCATCTTCTCTCTATCCCTATCTATCTATCTATCTATCTATCTATCTATCTATCTATCTGTCTATCTATCTGTATGTTTGTTCTTTCTCTCTCTTTCTCTCCCTCTGTCTAGTGCTCTCTATGTGTATATGTGTGTAAATTTTGTATTATTTAGCTTCTAAATCACTAGCAGAACATTTCTAAACTTTATTGACCCTGCTAAACAAATATGTTCTTTCTAAACTTTAGTGGCCCTGTTAAATAAGTGTTTTCCTTTTTGTTGTTATTGTTTTTCTTTTCTTTTGTTTATCTTCTCTCATATAATGCATCCCAACATCCTTCTTCCCCTCCCTCCATTCCTCCTAACTGACCCCATCTCCTTTCTCTCCCAGATCTACCCCCATCCTCCCACTCCCACCCTCTCCTCTCCCCAGGAAAGAGCAATACTCCCAGGGTTACTGCTCAAACATGACACAACAAGATGCAACAGGGTCAGATATGTTATTGAAATTCTCAAATGCTTCTATTACCATGCTGTCATACAAGTTCGTGTTTCCCTTGGAATACCATTAGCTTTTCAAAACTCCTTTATTAATTATCACTTTGTTTCATTCACACTTTCATGGTATTATGCTTCTATGAGAATGTACAATTTTACTAAATTACATAAAAAGAGAATTTGAATTTCACTCTGTAATTCAATGGATTTTAATTCACATATACTTTAGTTCCATCAGAGGTACTGTGTTAGGAAACTTCTGAGGTTGAGGAAAACAGGGCTAATTAAAATCTAGCTGCGTCTGAAATATTTGTATTTTGGTAAAAATAGGTTTTGATTAAGTCAGCTTGGAAGAGTTATAAAACTAAAATACCTAAAAATTTAGAGTTTCACTTGCATTATCAGAAAATAAACAAACTAATACATGCTAAATTATTATTTGAGATAAATCTCATGTGATTTTGGAAAACTATAGAACTTTTGAAATTACTCCTCAAAAATTGCATGCTAAGAATATTATCCCACTTGTTTTAAGCACCATAATTTTAGCTCTACTTATTAAATTCTTGATGAATCTGTATTCGTTTTATATTTCCTGCTACTTTCAGAGGATTTATAAAAATTCAAATGTTTCATAATATTTTCTCAGTCTTTTTTATCTAATTAAACTTTCAAACATATCCGTCCACTCTATATCTCTGGAAATTTATATTAAAGAAATATTGCATTCATCCTTGCACTGCTGTCAGATCATATTAATAGTTCAGATGAGGTGTGGATTATTTTCTTCTTGTCTGCTCAAAGATTCCTTTTTGTCTTTACTAGTTTCCTGATTAATATAACCAACTTAATCCTTCCCTTAAGATGAGTTTAAATTATTTATGCTTCACGTGTCAAATACTTGGAAAAATCTACTTTATTTATCAATTTCAAATAGATATTCCTTTCGACAAACAAAATCCATTCACATAAGTCCCTTTGGCAGTCTGTATGTCTATGATGCTGTGTCCAGCTGCACGGGACCCTATAAGATTTTCAACTTCCATATTGCTTTCAGTTATGAATATGATCCTCTACAATACTTTCAGAGTTTGTGTCTCACATGCGTTAGATGTCATGGTGTTATTGACCTTCACATGAGAGAGTTTCCCTGTTCTCAAATGTTTTATGGGACTCAGAAGATAACATCCTCAAAGCAGTGGTTTATTAAAATAAATAGATAAGCTTCATCAGAGAATGGGATGAAATTCGAGGAAACTGCATGCAAGACTTCAAAAGTACTATGCCGATGGATTTGTACTGTACGCAGCTAAGTTTAACCGTCACAATAAGTGAAGAGGACCTAGATCCTAGGCCTTCAATGTCTAATCATTTAGCAGGAATATAGTTAGTATCTGATCCAGGAAATCAGAAGTCTCAGACACTCCACCTAAAAATATAAATATGGAAGAAAACACTGTTCTATTTCCATGCCTAGAACCTCTTCAATGTAATGTTGAAAAGTAAAAACTAAAAATTAATATCTTTATCCTGTAATCGTGCTAAGAGCATTCTTCAAGTATGATGCTAGAACATTAAATAATAAAAGTAAAAAAAGACAGTGGGCCATGTTCTCCTGATGGCCTTGACCCCTTTAATTCTTAAAATCCTTTCTCTTCCTCTTCAGAGGGCTTCCCCAAACTCTGCAGGGAGGGATCCCAAGGCGCTCTCCACTTTGGACTCTCTCTCTTCACCTAATCTTTGGCTATGGGACTTTGCATTTACTTCTATTAGTGGAACCAGGAGAACATGATGACAGAATCAACTAAGCAAGTCTCATAGGGGCTCACAGAGCCTGCATGTGTCTGCACTGGGTCCCCTACATATGTGTTATGGTTGGTAACTCAGTGTTTTTGTGGGACTCCTAACAGTAGGAGTAGGAGTGCCTTTGACCCCTTTTACCTGGTCTTGGGACTTTTTCTACCTACTGGGTAGCCTTATCCAACTTTGACACGTGGCATCCTGCCCAGCCTGATTGAATCCTGTTTTGACATGTATGGCTGGCTTCCTTGGGAGACTTACTAATTTCTAAAGGGAAGTGGAGGGGAAGAGAAATTGGGAGAAAGGGGATTTGGTGGTAGGGAGCCTGGGCAAAAGGAGGGAAGGGGATTTTACCAGATGTACTAGAGAAGAATAAAAAAGAAAGAAAGAAAGAAAAAAAGAAGGAAAGAAAGAAAGAAGAAATAAAGAAAGAAAGAAGAAAAGAAAGAAAGAAGAAAAGAAAGAAAGAAGAAAAGAAAGAAAGAAGAAAAGAAAGAAAAGAAATTGAAAGTTTGCTTAGTTTTTGTCACCGAATATACTACTTTTTTCCTCATTTTTTTTTCCATCTCCAGGATGTATCACATTTTTTATTGAAACTTAACTGATATGGTTTATTATTATTTATTTGTATATTTTTATTTTTGGAAAGTTATTTTTGAGATTAGTATAATTAAATTTCTCCCTTCCCCTTCTACCCTAGAAACAGCCCACTCTTTTTAAATTTTGTGGCCTCTTTTCTACTAAATGTTATTGTATACATATATGTAAATGTATATGTATATACATATATCTCCCTTAACTTAATCTGCTCAGTCTGTATAATATTACTTGTATACATGTTTCAAAGAATGACATTTTGATGAAGGACAACCAATTGAAGTGGGAGAGATCACACATCCCCTAATCAGATTCCCTCAGTTGTCTATTATTCTTTGTGTAGGGTTGAGGTCTTCTGGGCTACACTTAGGCATGTCTATTGGTGTCCTTCTTGCTAGGTTTGAATTTCACTGGTATAATGTATTTTACTGTATCATATTATCAGTATTTCTGATACTAAAAAGTTTTTCACTCCTGGGAATAATTCCTGCAAGTGACTGTTTATAACACCTTGCATATTTCTGAACCTGGTTTCCAAAGATTTTGTTAGTGCTATTTGTAGCCATATTAATAAGTACTATTAAACTGCAGATTTCTTGTCATTTCTTGGTCTTGTTTTCGCATCTGAGAAACATCATTTGATGTTTACATTTGATGTATACAAAGGACTGGAAAGGTATCCCATGTTAAATATTTTGAAAGATGCTATGGAAATTTGGTATTGGACCTCCTTTAAGTGTTTGGTAGAATTCAGAAGTGCAGGCTCTGGTTCTGAGTTGTTTTTAGTAAGTACATTTTTATAATAAATAACTTACTTTACTTTTTGTGGGCACTTCAGATTGTTTATTCCCCCTTCAGTTCATTAGTTTCCATCATAGTTTGTGGAATGTACAGTTTTTTCTAACATTCACTAATTTTCTGGCAGAAAATTGTTTATAATATTATTCCTTTATAATATTCATTATATAGAAAGAGAGAGAGAGAGAGAGAGAGAGAGAGAGAGAGAGGGAGGAGGCTAACAGTATTATTTCCTCTGTGGATTTTGATTCTAGTAATTTGAGTCATGATAATTTTTCTTGATTAACCTACCTAATGATTTGTTCTTGGTTTTGCTTTTAAAAAGCTTACAATTTTTTAGTGAGTTTTCCTTTGTCTCTATTCTTTGTTTTATTACTTTCTGATCAAACTTTCACTATTTATTCTTTCCACTTATTTTCCTGTTACTTCAGTTTTCTTTTCCTAGGGTAAGAAAGACAGTTATGCTACTTATGTAAGATGTCTGCTACTAGTATTTTGTTAACCTAAGTATTTATACTTACAAAATTCCCTCCTGATGACATTTAAGCTGTAATTTTTACTGTTTTATCCTTCTCTCTTTTCTTCTCTTCTACTCTACTTCCCTCCCCTCTCCCCTCCTCTCCTCTCCTCTCCTCTCCTCTTTTCCCTCCCTTCATTTTCTTCCCTCATACTTTCCTTCATCAGGTCATTTTTGCATAAGCAGGATTTTACTACAGACACCCTGAACTAGACAGTACTGCCTCCTCTATCATATATGCCGGCATTATACATACACACCACCTCTCCCAGCCAATTCTAATACTTTACTAATCTCTCCTTTGACTTAAATGCCTCACTGATAATTTTTCTGTTTACTGTTTAAATTTGCCTTCTTAGTAAGTTATCCAAAGTTGTTTTTCTATATATCCTGTAATGTATCTTTGCAAATATTCTATGAGTATTTGCTAAAATAAATATTTCATTGCATCATCAGTGTATATATATATATGTGTGTGTGTGTGTATTACAAATGTCTATCATATATTGTATTGTTCAAATATATCATTATCTAGTTAATCTTCACCTAAATTTATCTACAAAGCTTTGAAAGTAAGTTATTTATATCCCTCAGTATCAACAAATTGTCATCTGACATCATTTACCTCAGTGTTTGCTTCATGCATTTGATGGTAGGTTGTGAGGCACGTGCATGTTATAATTATTATATGATCCTGATGATTTGACATTTTTAATCTTTTAGCCACTTTTTTGTTGTAAATCCATTTTAATCCTAATCTGTAGATGTAAATGAAGTGTTGATTTATTTAATTATTATTCTTGTAGATTCATGCATAGGACAATTAATTTCTTGCTAATTCAATTCCCAATCCTGAAGGGTTTCAGCCTCTGTATAATCTAATTTTAATACTTGACCTAGAAGATTTCCCCATGTGTATTTAAGTATAATCCTGGTGATGTGACATATTTTCTCATCAATTTTCCCTCATCTTGGCTGTTGATTAGAGATTATAATATGTCTTCAACAGGCAACTTATAAGTTCTTTTTCTTAATTCCAATCTAACAATCTCTGTCTTTCGATTCAGTCATATTAAACAATGTCCAAGTAATCAACCCCATACCTTTGTTTACTTTTAATTGACTTTTTGTATTCTATCTTATATTTCCATTAATTGCTTTTTTGATTAAGTATTTTAATTCAGTATTTAAATGTATTTAATATTTTTCAACATTTTTAGCTTTCAAAAAGTTTTTACACTAAGATTTGCTCTATATAAAACCCTCCATATATGTACATATTTATTAGAATTTGAACTAAATTTATCCTAATGATATTCCTATGAGACTTAAGAAATTTGCCACTCTATACCTTCATTGCTTTTCTGCCAGGTATATAATATTGTCACATATATCATTTCTATAAATCTTATAAACTCAACAATATGTTATATCAACATACCTCAGAGATATTATAGGTTTTATTCTAGACCACAGCAATAAAATTGTTATGAGAATAAAAGAACCACACAATTCTTTTTGCTTCCACAATGCATATAATGCTTATGATAAAACTATACCAAAGTTTATTAAGTATTTATAAATACTATGTCTAAATATGTACATACCACAAACCTTAATTACAATTTTTTCATTGTTAAAAGTAGTAATTATTCTCTAAGTCATCTGTGAGCTGTAACTTTTTGGTCTGGGAGAATCTTGACTCAGTGTTAAATGTTGACTGATGAAAGTTGGTAGTAGCTGGACAGTTGTGCAATGACTATGACAATATCACTTTTACTATTTATTTTTATTTATTCATGCCTTTAAAATACTTTGGGATCAGCTTTTATTTTATACTCAGGTTGGCCAGATGCTTACCATCCTTCAGCTTAATCCACTTTGTCCTATTGTAACTAAATTCCTATTCCATTCTACCCAGAAAATGATAACAATTAAGTCAGTCTTGAAAAGTTTTCTCTGTGGCATGTGATATGTTCCTGGTAGGATTTTATTTATCTACTGTAAATATCTTTCAACAATAAAGGAAGTAATTTCAAATCTGATGCTGCTTTAACTTTGTGTAATAGTATAGATTTCTTATTTTTATTTTCCCACTCTTTACCAGGAGTAGATTGTATATCAATAAACTATTTTCTTTGATTAGCTATGAGAATTACCTCTTTATCATTAAAGTTGTATCATGATGTCATAATAATCCAGTCTTTAAGATTTAGTATTCTCTAGAGGAATGTAATTCATAGATGAATGAATACAAATTCATGTGATTTTATTAGAGATGTTTAGAGGCTGTGATTCAAGTAGTCCAACAATGTCTTCTGATGGAAAGACCAAGAATCTGGTAGTTGTTCAGCCCATGTGACTGGATATCTAAGCAGTAACAGTCTGGTCCTGGATTTCTAGATAGCTACTGGTCTTTAGTCTATGTTAGAATCCTAAAGAACTGTGTTTTAATCCAAGCAAAGGAATGCCTTAACAATAGGACAGACGAACAAACGAGGACATGCAAACCAAAAACAAGAGCATCCTTATTCCATGCTCTTTTATATTGATTGCCACCAGAAAGTGTATCCCAGATTTAGGATGGATCATTCCACTGCAAATGTTTCAGAGTTAGTGTGGGTCTTCCAACTTCAAATAATCCAATCAAGAAAAATCCCTGACAAGTGTGCCCAGGTTCTTTGACTTTAGTCAATTTCAGATATAGTCAAGTTGACAAGCAAAAGCAGCCACCACACATTCATATATTCAGGCACTGCTTTAAAGTCTAGGTACCATCTTATGTTTGCCATTTGTAAAATTAATTTTGTCAAAAATTTGAACCCTTCCAAGTTATACTTCAGAATTAAAGTCAACTTCTTGCCTGGTGGTAGTGGCATACACCTTTAATTCCAGCATTTGTGAGGCAGAGGTAGGCAGATCTTTGTGAGTTCGAGGCCAGCCTGGGTTCCAGAGTGAGTTCCAGGACAGCCAGAGTTACAACAGAGAAACTCTATCTCGAAAAGAAAAGAAAATAGAAAAGAAAATCAAGTTCTTCCAAAGTCCTGTTAATATTAATTGCCAGACCACTCTTCATAAACCAAAAATATTCCCACTGACATTTCAATGTAAAACATTTTCCAAATGTTTTTATTGTTGTTGTTTTTAATTTACTTTGTATGGACAAATATCTGAGAGAATAGTACAAAAGTTTATTAAGTCATAATAACAAAAATTGAGGTTACTCCATAGACTACATACTTTATCAAGAGCCATGGGAATAATACTAATAGTGTACCCCTCTCTATGAGAGATTATAAATCACTTAGTCTGTATTTAATGAGTAATAATAGTTGATAAAAAATAGTGTTAACAAGCTCCTAAGAGTAGACATAACTTGCTCAATAAATAATATTGTAAAATGATTTTATCAATCATTTGCTGTCACATTTTACCTCCTTTACTCTTTGGTGAGCTGAAGTGTGCTTGGGCAATGCTGTGCATTGATCATGGGCTTAAAATATAACAGATGATTTGGTCTTCTGCCCCAACCACATTATCTATATGATAATTAGGCTTTCTTATCATTTGTACATTCAATTTTCTAGCTATTTTATTTCTTGAATGTAATAATGAATCTCACCCACGTGGATTCATGTGGCTTGCCCAGTGGAGCAGCCATAGCCACCTGTGGCTGGCAGCCCCCAGGCGGAAACAATGTGGAAACATGGTGTCGGCTGTGTGGTCCTTCAGTGTGTATTCATTTGATTTTAGTAGGAACTCCATGAGCCAGGGAGTATAGGCACTCTAGAAGACAGCTATCAGAGGGGCGGTCTCTTTTTATTACAGGGATAGGGTACATTTGTAGGGTGCCGGCAGGGCCGGTCATTGGTCTGAAGCATGGGACCCATTGATTAAGACAAGGATACTGGCATAACCTGATCTACATGTGGAGCTCAAGCCCCCCTGTGCTTCTAGCTACAGTGCAGATAAATATCAACCAAGCCACATTCCTTTGCTTCTGTGAAGCAGATAATATTTAATATATAGTTGGATTCTGGCAGGTACTAAAGCAGGAGCAGCCTAACTCCTACCACTCTCAGGATTAGAAATTCGGGGTTCCAGGCCAGCTTTGACTAACTCTTAGCTCTAGTATAGTCCTACAGTTGAAGAACTTTCCCTTTGCATGTAGAATTTTACAAACTGCTTCACGTGAGATGCCTAACTTTCAACCTATCTTATTTATGCCTCCCACACTAAGTTTAAACCCTTTAGTTTTACATTAATATGAAAGGTGAATTGTCTTTGAACCTTTGTAGGCAATATATGGTAATTATTTAGACTAATTTCAAAATGTTTGATACTCAGAGATTAAAGAGGATGAAGAGACCAATTGGGAGTAGTTAATCAATGGAGTAAGTCAGAACATTCAACAACTAACGTTAGTTTTCTTTCATATATCAGTATAGTTTTTAATGTTTCAGAAAAGAGCAACATTGGAGAAAGTGATACAGACTTGCCTTATGCCATTATTTCATTAAGAAAGACTCAAATGAAACCAAAAAATGTATGTATGAAGTAAATTAATACAAAGAGTAATAAAATGAATTAAGTGGAATTATGACTTAAAAATATAAGAGATGAAGGGTGTTTCTTACACTGAACTATTTCCTGACTGTGTCTCTTGCTCACTCTTCGGTAGACTGGCACAATTGGTAGATTGTAGAAAATAAGACGTGGGAACTAGCAAGGGTCTAACATGCCTAAAAGCACATTCTTTTTAGTAGTCATCATCCTAAAATTTTATATGATATACTTTTATTATATCTTTTACCTTTTTCATCCCCAACTTCTACTATATTCCCCAACCATTCTCCCCAATCCACATAGCTCAAGTTTTTTTTTATATCTCTTTCAAAAAAGAAACAAAAACTCAAATGAATAAATGAAAAACAAAACGGTAAAAAACACTCTCCCATAAAAGAACACAGGAACTGTGGAGCCCAAACGATAATAGCCAACTATTCCTGGACATGGGGCCTATCCTATAGTATGGTTGATATACTAAGTTTTGCTCCGTTGGACAAAACTAATTTTCCTTTTCCTAGAAATTATCAATTACAAATAGCTTCTTGGAATACCTCATACATATGAAAGCATAGATGCATTATGTAAACATGGAGGCACAGGCTATCTCTTCTAAAGAAAGCATACTCTTTAAAACTACATCATGGTTTCAAAGTGATACTTTCCTATACTATTTACATCTCATCTAAGTGTTTGCAGAAACATAATTTTATATGTGTTGTTAATAATTTAAAATTAGAAAACAACAGCAGCAGAAACAAAGTGGCTTCTTGCTTGGGGTGGCTTTGAACTTGTTTTGTACTTCATAGCAGAGTCTCTGTAAGTTTACATGTGTATCAGTCATGTTGTACCTGATGACACTCCTTTCCTTAGAATCATTTACCACCTCTGGCTCTTAAAATCTTAGAATCTTTCCACTTGCTATTCTGCATAGATCCCTGATCCTTAAGGCAACTACTGTGATAAAATTATCCCATGTAGGTCTCAGTGCCCAAAGTCTCTTACTCACACCCAATTGTCCATCTGTGGGTGTCTGTGTTAACTACCATCTACTGCAAAAAGAGCTTCTCTGATGATAGTTGAGTAATGTATTGAATTATCAGTATAAAAATATGACATTAGGAGTTATTTTACTGCTATGCTTATTTAGCAGAATAATAGTAGTAGGTTTTTCCCCTAGATACAAGAAAGATCCAAGATCTATCTATTCTCAGATTCTTGACCACTTTAGCAGTGACAGGAATAGGTTCCATCTTCTGGGTGGGCCTGATATTCAATTAAAAATTGATTGGTTACTTTATTTGTATCACTACTGTATCAGTATATTTTGCAAGCAGGTCACTAGTCTAAGACCCTTACTAGCTACTTAACCTTTATGGCTATTTTAAATGAAACACATACTTCTAAATCTTAAAAAAAAAGATACAATTCACTTATAAGACAAAATATGCACTCTTTGTCGTTCTCAGTCTTGGTAACCTTACTCAGGACAGTTTGTTCTAATTCTAGTCATTCAATTGAAAATTTCAAAATTTTGATTTTCTTAACAGCTGAATAATAATAGTTTATTTATCCTTTTATCAGTTGATCCAGATCTAGGCCATGTATAGTCAAATATTTAGTGAGAATAGGAAGTAAAGAGAAACAGAGTTGAAAGAGAAGAAAGAGTTGAAAAAAATAAAGTTTGGCTTGAAAGTCACTTTATGTAAAGTTTTAGCCAAAGAGAATGAAGTCAATAAACCAAGTTCCTTTCACCAGAGCTTGAGAGGAAATTTAGGAACCAGCAACAAGGTTACAGTCATTACAGCAATGAGATATTAAAATACAAAGTTATTGCAAAGTCTTTCCAGGGAATACAATTTTGAGCAAAGTTCCTACAGCCTTCCTGTCCACAACTACCAATAAAATCACTAGATTCGGCAAAGAATTTAGAGATTGCTCCAGGTGTTCAAAGAAGACTTATGTACAGATAGTACTGAAGGCAGACATTGGTGGCGTCTATGTGAAGCTACTTTTGTTGGACTATAGTTCTGTAGGATTATGAAGAATGACACTAGTAATTCAAGGAAAAACCCAGGAGTTTAGGCTAAGGCTGGAGTCCCTGAAAGCAGCTTCTGACTTAGCAATATGTAGGAATGAGAAAGTAAGGACAAGGCCAAAATGAACATCCTAGAAAGATGTTGTTAGAAACTGGGAATATTTGCTGAGTGAAGCTCTAGGCTTTTACCCAGAAGAAAGGCTGCATGAGATGGAGCATACAAGGTCATAGCTTGTGTGGCTAAGACCTATAAAGCTTTGGAGAAAATAGTGCACACAGCTCCTGGCTCCACTGAAACTGCTCTGTATGCAACATAAGAGTCCTAAGGAGTGTAGAGAGAGGCAAGACTGTGATTTGCATGAAATTAGGTGTCATTCAGTTGACTATATCTGATGGGATGTGGTTTTATTGTTCTTTTTAATTAATTAATTAATTAATTAATTTGAGACAGGGTTTCTCTGTTATAACTCTGGCCTTGAACTCACTCTGTAGACCAGGTTGGTTTCAAATTTACAGAGATCCACCTAACTCTGCCTCCTGAGTTCTGGGATTAAAGGCATGTACCACCGCCACCAGGCTGGATATGGTTTTAGAGATGTACAATTTACAATTGTGCAACAATGTTGTGGGAATGATGAGTTTCCACTTAGTATTTATGGAAATATAAATAGATATGTAGCCAAATTGGCTATACACATAGAACACTGTAAGACTGTCTAAATTGAGCTTATTTTGAACCAAAATGTTCAATACAGATGATCTTTTCTATATGTTAGGTGAAATATTATTGATTACCATATTAATTTTTGTCATGTCTATAAAGTGGTTATATTTTCTGTATGTTTAAGACTGTTTAAGCCTGGTGGGGGTGATGGCACATAATTTTAATCCCAGAATTTGGTTGGCAGAGGCATGCAGATCTCTGAGTTTAAGGTCACTCTGGTCTACAGAGCAAATTTCAGAACAACCAAGGCTACACAGAGAAAGCTTATCTCAAAACATTAAAAATAAAAAAAGAAACTATACACATATTTGTACACATTACTCATTTGAGAAAATCTAGTCCATTTTCAAATCATAATTGTTTGTGTTTTATTTGATAATAAAATGATCATCAAGAAGTTATTTTCCTTCTTTGTGCCTCTAAAAATAATACTAATGAATGGCCAACTATGTATTTCATCGAGATTTTTATTCAACAATTATCAACAGGGAGAAAGGAGTGAGCCATAAACAAAATGAAATAAAGAGGGAAACTATCCTATATAGAGCTGTTAATAATCTAGTTTATCTTAAATTACAGAAAAAGTTTATATGCTTAACAATCAAAACTAAAACATGCTTCCATAATTTTCTGCCATTCATTGTTTTTTAATAACTACAACTAATTTCACTCCCTGCCCTTTCATGTTCATAATTTTTTACTTCATGATAATAATTTAGGTACTTATTAAATAATTAATTTTATGAAACTGTGTTAGGGTAAATGTTTTCAATACATCCAATCATGATTAATATTTAGCCTTCAGGGTTCACTGAGATCTGGAAAATTTGAAGTAAATATTGCAGCTACCTGTCATGTACTTACTTTATCTGTAACAGACTAGGTCTGTCTTACAATGCATGGAAATGGGGCAGCCATGAAATCTTTCTGTTACTCATCAAAGCAAAAATATAACAAATTATTTTTAAATGTTTAAGAAGATATAACTATTATAACAGACAATCCCTGTCTCCAAAAAACAAACAAAAATTATTTTACTCCTCAGCCTCTACCTCCCAATTACCGCCGATGTATTGTGCATCACTGTGTACATATTCTTGCTGCTCTGTGTATGTGCATATATATATTTGCACATATACATATTTGCATATATATGTCATTGCATAGAACTTTTTATCTGAAATTTGGAAGGATATTTTCAGTAATTTTCTTGAAATAAATAGTGACTAAAAAGTATTTAGTGTCCTTAGAGTATTATCAGAAAAAATGCATAATAGGCTCTTCTGCTTTCATTCCACATTGTTTGTCATTCATTTCCAATTCTGACCATTATGCTCTTTGTTTTTGTGGTGTCCTATATATCTTTATAATTTTTTACTAAATTTGTAATTTTAAACAGACCTCCTTAGACTCACTATTGAGGTAACAATTAGTCTAATCTATAAATTAACTTCCCTTTGTGTTGTTACATGAGTAATTTTAAATCACCAGAATACATAATTTTTACAACAACTGTCTAATTATGTTTTGCTCCTATATATTGGCATATCACTCAGAATAATGTACAGATATAGATGATATGGATATAAATATAGAATATGTATAGATATACATACAAATTGATATAGATTAGATATGTAGATATAGATGATTTATATAGACAGATACAGATATGGATATACATAGAAATAGATCTAGATCTAGGTAGATCTATAGATATAGATGTAAATATGGATAAGTCAGATAGATATAGGATAGATATAGATAGGGTTAGAGATAGAAATAGATATAGGGATGGAGATAGATGATGCTGTTATCAAAGTAACATTAACAATATTCAATATTGCTTTACCTGTGCCTTCTACATTTCAAAGATTATTTTGCTATAAATGATCATTATATCATGTTTTTCCTCACTGGAACTTTTTGCAGTTATTGTTCTTTGAAATGATGATTAAAGTCAACTGATTACCTAGCCATTCATTTGTAGCCTGGTTTCCTTTCCTTTATGAACAACTTAAGACTTGAGCCCTAGAAATCAATCAGCTACTTTCCTCATGAAACTAGTAACTGTTCACGTGTGTGCTCAATTTTGATTCTCTCCTTCAATCCTCAGCTTCATATGTGCTTTATCGGAGGTTCCTATTAAATCTTTCACTGGCTACATAACAGTGATTTTAGTTAGATTTATTTGCTTAAATGTTTCTAAATTTCAATCCTCTATGTATTCCACTGGAGATATTCTTTCAAAAATCCTAATTGACATTTTTTATTTGAGTGTGAGTTATTTCTTTAAAAAGGTCATTAAGAACCTAAGACTTTGTATTAATGATGGTGTGTTTGTTTTATTTGTTTAAAATCTTTACCTAAATCTTAGTGGTTAATAAGAATTTTGCATGTGAAATATTGCTTCTTCCATTCTTCACACATATGTATTCTTATATTATTTCGCATTTTCAATCTCTTTATATTATTTCAGTTGTATTTTTTACAAGAAGAAAGGAATCATTCAAATTACTGTGGCCATATATGCTATAAATTACTGTTTTTTCAATATAGTTTGATTGTTTCTTTTTAGAAGTTTATTATATTTTGTTATAACTATTGATTATTGATAGTAAGAATCCATATATGTTTTTGTGCATATATATATATATATATATATATATATATATATATATATATGCGATAACTTTATCATATAAGTAGATAGAAATATTTGAATGAATGTATCATTAGTTAATGTGTAGGATTATTTTTAGTAAGTCCCTTGTTACTAAGCCTACGACTTTTTGATAACTGACAGTTCAGAATAACACAAAACTCTTTAAACATTCTGAGAGGTATGGAATTTAACCCAGGAAATTAAATGCTTACAGATTTCTTTAAAGGACTGAAGACTAAAGGTCATTGAAAGCACAAATAGATCTGAGCTTTGTTGCTAGCTTTCAGGGAATTATGCAGTTGCTATTTCCAAACCAGCTCAAAAGCACAGGAAGATACTGCTGATGGTCACTGCAATGTTAGCTATAGCTCTAAAGTGAGTGATTCTTAGGGACAATGGCCAGTGGACACAATATTTCAAACCTACCCATCTGTGCATCTGACTGTCATTGGAGGAGAAAGTATAGCTGTGTCTGGTTTCTGCCTTCAAGCTTTAAGGAAAGTCACATATTATTATAACCTATATGAAGTGCATCCACAAAACATAATGAGAAATATATTTTCTGGGCATCAGCATCAAAGCTGATGGAGGTCATAAAAGTGGGTGAGGATGTTACTGGATACCAGTGACAGTCAGGCAGAGTTCTTCCCTTTGGTTTCTCAAGAACAGTCAAAAGCCTACTCAAGGTTTTATCCCAAATTGAGGGAGCATCAGGCTCAAATGAAATAACACAGAATGCCTAGCACTTGGGAATTTATTTATTTTCTAGTTCAATCTTAAGTCATCGTTATCAATAAACTTTACATGAAATTATGTGAAAAAGGTAAAAGCAATTGTTAAGATGGAAAAATGGTGAAATGTGCATATTGTCATACTTACATATGTCAAATATCATGGAAATTGTAGTTTAAAATTTGAATTTGAAATGCATGGATTCTGTGCAATTGACCACTAAAATGTATCCTTCTTGTGTACCTGAAAGTGTATAATCTTTGATCAGCATTTCCCCTTTCCTAATTTTCTCTTCTCTCACTGGCCTTCAACAAACACTTTTATAATCTCTCTTCTGTATTGTTCAGATATCTTATATAGTTGTGGTCCCAGAGCACCTGTAAATTTATTTATTAATATGTTAATTACTACACTGCTATGAACCATCCACACTCCTGGGTAAGTCCCATGTGGCCCAGAAGTAGTTGGCCAACACAAAATGAACATCATGTTTTATTGTAAGATTTTCTGTTTTGTTTTGCCATTTTAGCCTTAATTTTTTAAAATTGATATTATGTTATAATTTTATTTTGTTTGTGTTTGTTTCCCTTGTTTGAGAGGGAGAGAGAACATGATGCTAGGGGAGCATGTGAAGGGATGTGAGTCAAGGAAAACATTATCATATTGTATAAAAAAATAAATGAAAAATATATATTAAAAAAATAAAATAAACCAAATAGCAACTGGACATGGAATTAAAGAGAAAACTTTCAAAAGATGACAGTAAAAATATCTAATATTTTTAAATGTTCAACTTCCTTACCAATAGAGAAATTCAAATTAAAACTACTTTGATATTTCATCTTGCAGCAACCAAACTGGCAAAAATAAAATAAAAATAAGGAATGACAAATGCTGGCATGAATATGGGGAAAGAGAAACACTTATTCACATTGGTGGGAGTACAAGTTGCTGCAGCAACTATGGCAACCAGTGTGGAGTTTCTTTAAAAACCTAAAAGATGATCATGACATATCACTCTTGAGCACATTCTGAAAGTCTTCTATTTCTAACTATAGGGATATCTGCTCATCTATGTTCATTGCTTCTCTATTCACAATAGCCATTACATGGAAACAGTCCAGATGCCCGTCTTTGGGTGAATAATTAATGAAAATGCAATGTCTTTATAACATAGAAAATACCTTAGCTAATAAGAACAATGAAACTATGAAAATTACAAATATATGAATGAAAATGGAAATAATCATTCTTAGTAAGGTAATCCAGATTCACCAAAATAAATGTCCTGTGATTTTATTTTTTGTGGACATAACTTTTGAATCTTAAGATATCTTTGTTTATTTGGAATATCCATAGAGTACAGAAAATTACTAAGGGGGCATAGGAAGAAGATATCAGAGGAAAAGAAGTAAAAATAACATACTATAAGGAAATAAATGGAATAATTGAATAGGGAGCGTTAATTTAGAATCGGATATTGAAGACTAGGGTAAAGAGGCAATGCAAAGAGGGGTAACTAACACCTAAGCCTTTAAGAACTATCACATGGAATCCTATTACAACAGATCCTTACTAAATCAAACACACACAAACACACACATACACACACACATATGCACACACACGTATATGTATATATTTATATATATGTGTATATATATATATATGTGTGTATCAATTCATTGCATTTGTGTGTGTGTGTGTGTGTGTGTGTGTGTTTATACAAATAAAAAACTCAGTAATATACATAGGGCATCTTTTTAGGAGATTGTATTCATTAGAGCCCATTGACCCTCAAACATTTCTTGCTAATTCCAATGTTTTGTGTCACCCTCATGAACTTACATTTAAGACCTTATTGCTGAATACAGCACATAATTTGAGTCATAGAACATGTAAAATGGCCAAACTGGTACTCACATGGAAGCTTCATCTCTACTGGCTAGCTATAATAGAGTTGGAAGTTACTTTGCAATTTATGGAAGATGAAAATGAATCATCAGTATTTACCTGCTATGAGCTTTTCAAGCTACATAAATAACTAGCCTGAAAAGGGATGTCTACAAGTGCAATAATGGCATGGACAAATGGGAGTAACCAACCACTTTCTGGTTAGATTTATGCCCTACTCCATGAGATGAAAAGCATAAATAGTGCAGTTATCTGGTACAAAAAAGATATATCTACACATGTTATGGGCCTCAGAAAACCTAGTAATTGTATTCTTTATATTGGAATAATATTAAGCTGGATCCTGATGATTTGTATTATAACCAGATATTGGTTCATCTCTCAATCCTTATCAGACAAGTTTCTTTGTTCAGTAAACACTGAAAGGCAAAGATGATCAAATACCAAAAAATGAAAACTGTAATTATAATTCTGTTGCTTAAGCCTTTAATATAGTAAATACTTTGATAAGACACAGCTTAATGTGGGTTATCCAGTCCTTATGAATTCTGAGTCTGTATGTTCTCATCTGGGAGACCAAACCTTATACTACTGGCTCTATGCATCTACTGCTTTCTGGCTGAAGGCACGGACTTCTCAGTCTCTGTACCAGTCTCTTTTGTGCTGAAATAGAATATCATAGATGAGTTAGAGCCAAAAATAAGCACACTGACTCACAGCTTTGCAAAGTGAAATTTTAAGATCAATGTTCTATGTAGTTCTTGGTGAAAGAAATAGGCATCCTTCCAGGTTATGTCCTTTTGTGTTTTTCTTTGTTACAAAATCAAAACAAGATGGAGGGAGAGATGGGGAAAGGATGGAGGGAAGGACAGAGAGAAAGAGAGAGAGAGACAGACACAGAGAGAGACACACACATGGATTCTTTGTCTTCCTATAAGGTCATAAATTCCATATTGAAAGTTTCTAGCTAATGGGATAATTAGGTCAACTGACCTCTTACAGGTCAAATTTCATAATTTTCATACTGGTATTAGTAGCAACATATTAATTATTTGGAAACACAATTATAGCAGTTACTATAATCATAGAATATAGAATCATAGGAACCAATTATTATACAACATGTATTTTTGGATACGCCAATCGACATCACATTTTAATAAACTTTAAAAAATATCTTTTTGGTTTTTTTAAACATGGGAGAGAGAAAGAGAGAGGGAGAGAGAGAGAAAGAGAGAGAGAGAGATAGATAGATAGATAGAGAGAGAGATCTGTGATCTCTTAGTCTGTAACATATCTGTGTCTTTTAGAGTTTTGTTTGTGAAGCCAGATGTGATCTAATAGATTTATGTTGTACGTTATTTGCTTTTTCCCTTTTGAAGCTTTTAGTATTCTTTGTTTTGCATGTTTTGGGCTTTGATTATTATGTGACAAGGGGACTTTCTTTCCTGGTACAGTCTATTGGATTTCTGTGTGCTTATTGTACCTTAATAGGGTCTCTTTCTTTAGGGTTGGAAATTTTTCTTCAATGATTTTGTTTAAAATACTTTCTGGGTCTTTGAGATGGGATTATATGTTAATGCTAATAAGATTGACTCCCCTAATAAACTCACTGTATTATTTTGTTAAAATCAAATGAATTTTCCCTTGTCATATGGTCACATTTAAACAATATGTTATTGTAGAAAAAGAAAATCACAAGGTATGAGACTATGTTGGTTTGAGTAGGAACGGCTCCCTTAGGCTAGTATATATTTGAATGCTGAGTCATTAGGTAGTATTACTACTTGAGAAAGTTTAGTAGGTGTGGCATAATTGGAGGAAGTATATCACTGGGTGTGGGTAGTGCTTTCAAAACTTAAGTTAGGCCCAGTGTCTCTCTCTTCCTGCTGATTTCATATCCAGTGTTAGAACACTCAGCTACTGTGTCTGTCACGGTCCTTGCAAAGAGGATAATACAATAAACCTTTGAAACCATAAACAAGCCCCAATTAAATGCTTTTGCTAAAATAAGAGTTGTTAAGGTCATGGTATCTCATTACAGCAACACAACACTGACAAAGACAAAGTTGGTTCCAGGAACTAGAATATTGCTATGATAAATTTGATTATTCTTTTGTTTGCAGGAATATGGACTTTGGGACTTTGGACTTGAAAAGTAGTTGGACACTTTAAGTGAAACTTAATGGCCCATCCTAGTAAGAACATGAAAGACAGTGATACTGAGTGCAATATGAACTGTGGGTGCCCAGCTGAAGAAGTATCATAGGTTAAGAATATTAGTAAGTGGCTTAGAGAACATTCTTGTGATAGTTTAGCAAAATTGTCATCTGCTTTCTGCCCTTGATTAAAAAAATCTGCCTGAGGCTAGACTGAAGAACTTTTGGGTTGATGGTATTGGCAGAAGAGATTTCAAGACAACCTAGTATTAACACTGTTGTGTGCCTTTAAGTGCCCACACTTATGCAGATATATAATGAAAAGGAATAAACCAAGGGCAGCACCTATCCATGACCTCTGCATCAGTTCCTGCCACCAAGTTCCTGGCAATGTTTGAGTTCCTGTTCTGTCTTTGTTCAACAATGAGCTTCAGTATAGAATGGAAGCTAAAGAAGGTCTTTCTTCCCTAACTTGGATTACATTATAGCAATAATAAACCCTAATGAAGACAGACACTGTTTCTAGCTCTCTCATCCAGGCTCAAAAAGATTACTAGCTAAAGCTACAAAACACTCTGTAGTTTATTACTGTGTGATCGATTTGTTGGTTGCTTTGTTACAATAAAAAAAATAAGTGTATCTAATATAATGTAAAGGAAGCAACAAGTTTAATAATAGAAGAACCACCTTCCTCAAATGTACTGTATATGCATTTTTAATTTGTACTATATAATTGGTTTAGAATTGCATATATTGCTTTAGTAAAATAAACAAATGACTAACACTCTATGCTTTTTACATAGATGCCATTGGTAGAAAAAACATTATAAGATAAACTGATCCAGGATACCAGTTTTGGCCCCAAACTATGTTATATAAGTATGAGACTGAAGTTACGTTAGGACATTAAAGACTAATATGAATTGTGATTTAGAAATGCCTATAAAATTTCTTTGAAATCTCATGAGAATATCAAGATAAGACAAATTATAATGAATCATAACCTACTAAATCTTTCCTCAAATTCCTATAACTAACTCAAGCATTTTGGTGTTTTAATTTAGTATTTCATAGATGAGTTCTGAAGTACATAGCACTAGACTGGCATATACAAGATTAGTCATATTTATTAAGAGGTATCTCTTTGATATCTATAAGCACAATCATGATTTATACATGCCATTGTAGATAAACTTGCTTTTCCTATGATTTGAATGTTTAAAATATTTCATGCTTTGTCAGAAGATACCAAGGCTACATAGTTTTAAACTGTTTTTGAACTTTGTTCTTACCTTGAAGAGTCTGTGTCTTATTTACTATTGTATCTTTCTTATAATTATATATCCAATGCTTTGTACATGAGAGGCGCACAATATTGTTCCTTATAGACTCATTTATTTTTATAAGAGAAAATGTCATTGTCTTTGTCCTTTAAGGAAAAAAAAATTATACACTTGTGCTAACATCAATATTTAATTAAAGTTAAAGAATCTTACAAACCCGCACATATTTCTATCTATTTCTCTCCCTGCAACAATTCTGCTCACCAGTCCATCATAAGAATTCTTTCCCATTTAATTGTGAATATCCTTCTAACTATATTTAAGAAACTAATAAAAAAATCTCCTTGTAAACTTCTGGAAGTCACTGCTCTAGTTGGCACTATGAAAGGAAACATCTCTTACACTGAAAGCTAGACCTTCACTGTGCTTTCAGTCCAAGGATACCAGTCTTTTTCTACTGTCATGGAGGATTTTGAATATGTTGCTCCTTGTAAGGATTCAGAGAATAAGTCAGTGCTGGTCCTTCTTGTACTCTTTGGTACACATGTAATAGTTTGTCTTCTACTGTCATTTCTCTTCCATCTGATATTCCAAAGTGACAAAACTTTTTACACACACACACACACATGTACACATGCACACAAAGAGAAAGAGATAGAGAAAGAGAGAAAGAGAGAGAGAGAAAGAGAGGATGAAACAGAGAGAAATGTATTGATCAGGAAGAAATGAAAACCCATGTAAGTATAAGAATTACTCATTATAAGGATTTACTAAGGTAATACTTTGCTTTGTGTAGTCTGGCACATATGATAAAAAGAGTTTGAACAAAGATATTTCTAATGAAATATAACACTTCAAAATGACATTTTATTGAATATAGCATTTCTAAATATGGTGAAACATGTAGTTATCCAAAAACATAAATGACGTGTATATTTCAAACTGAATGACTTATGCTCCCTATAGTGTTTGCCATGGTGATAATGTTTTTTCAGTTATAAAACATGTAGCAAGCTCATAGATCCTTGATATACCTCATAAAAGGTATGGGAGTTTGGACTGTCTACTCAAATGCTGTCTTCTTTTTAAACTAAGGAGTAATAAAAAGTTTCATAAGAAATCACTCAATGAAATTGATATATTTAACAGTACCTATACTAAGAAATCATTTAACAAATATCATTTATTTATATCAGCATGAGTTTGTGACAAGTGAAGATTGGAGAATATAGAAATGGCTGATAAAGATTATATTTTTGAGCCAAGTGGTAGTGCATGCCTTTAATCCCAGCACTCAAGGAGGCAGAGGCAGTAAGAGGCGGGTAGGTCCCTGTAAGTTAGAGGCCAGTCTGATCTACAGAATGAGTTCTAGGACAGCCAGCCAGAGATACTCTGTCTCAAAAAAAAAAAAAAAAACAAAAAGTAAAAGAAAAGAAAAGAAAAAAAGAAAAAAAGGTTTTATGTTAAAATATTTCCTTTTAAATGTCTGCTTTCAATAATTTCCTTCTTAAAATTCACAAAGGCAAAACAGTCTAACATTAGAATAGAATAGATTAGTAGATAAATGCTAATGTCACTGTTTAGATCCCTGGGCAGAAACAGTCCATATGTCCATTCCTGTTAATGAGCTCAGTAGTATGACTTATTTAGTATAGTATGATTTACTACAATGTAGTCAGGAAATGTAAACCATTTCTTTAATAGAGGCAATTTTATATGAATTAATCTTTATAATTATTGGAGACAAAGAAACTAGTTAATATTAAAAGGAACTATTACCATGAAAATGAAGCTAAGTAAGATTGGAAGTCATAACCGGAAGGTATTGCCACTATTAAATACAGACATATGCATAAACAGTCTTATGAATGTAGGGTTTGAACCCCTGAGTTGTTTATAGAACTTATTGGTCCTGTAAAGAAGGAGAACTCAAATATGGATCTTGAGGAATGAATATTATGCTGGATAATGGTTACTTGGGAGTCCAAATGGAGGACTCTGCCACCAGTTAGAAGCAGAATTCTGAGGAGGAGTTTTGGGCTAGCTGTCTATGCTTCTGCCTCTGAGGAAATTCAGAAGGTTTGTTTAAGGCATTTGTGAAAACCTGAAAACTGGAACTGACTTCCTACCTAGAACAAGAAATGTTGCTGCAGTTCTGTGCATGCAGTATGGAAGCCTCCTCCAATTTCAGAATTCCAATTGCCTTCTTATTTCTAGACTTCAAGAGTCCTCAGAATTTTAGTATTCTTTGTAGATGTATCCTTGAATCCTGATAAATCAAGGATGACATTCAGTCTCTACATCAAGGAACCTTCTAGACCTAATGTTGTTTGTCACTCAACATTTTAGCCACAGCTTGTCAAACCCAAAGTACATGCCATACATTATTTCTTTGGTTGATATCAACTGAGGTTTTAGCCGTATTAATAAAAAGCTTTTTAATACCGATTTCTCCTGATAACCCTTGAATACATGAGCAAAATTCTAATGATAAATATTGCTTATGATACTGGTTCTGGAACTGATATGTTACACAAGGGAATCTCATTAATTATAAGCATATAAAGAAGTAGGAAAGTAAATAGAAAGGTAAAAATTGAAGTCCATTAAGATGGAGATTTTGATTTTCTTAAGTTATCAATGTATCTCCATCTACTAAAATAGTGCTTAAGAAATGATGACTAAGTACTAAAAGAATCACTACATGAATACATTGATTATAAATTTGAGCGTAGTTTCTAAATGCTAATTTAAGTCTTCCAAAATTTCTACCTCAAAGTTTGCATACGAATGTATCATGAATCACATTACGTTCTTGAAGTAAGAGACATTTGATTTCTCATTTGTCCTCTCATAACTGCAGTGTGATTGATAATCTTATACCTCCTTGAAATAAACTGGCTTTAAATATTTATGTTTTCTTTTGTGATACTTTTATTTGCATGTATTAATTATATATAATAATGTGTTTCATCAGGACTTTTTCATACAGAAGCATCACATATTTCAATCTTATTCAACTGCTACCACTTGTTATCCTCTCTTGTCTACCTCTCATTTTATTTCTTTCTCTATAACATCCTTTTACTTTTCAATATTTGTTTGTTTGTGTGTGACCTAATGTGTTTCATTAGGGTTGTTTACAGGATTATGGGTGATAGTTTTTTCTTTGTTTGTTTTTTATAGGACCATATTACCTTACCAGTGATTTTACCACTGGGGGAAAAAAAGTCTATCTCACTTCCTTAAACAGTTAATGTGTATATTTCTTCAGGGAGGGCAGAGACCTTTGGGTTTTTCCTTTTTTCATGACAGAATATTAATGGGCCATGACTTGTGACCATCACAGCTGCTGTGAATTTAAAAGTGCAACAGCCATGTCATGCCCAGAAGCCAGTATTCCTCACTTTTTTCCCAACTTCTTCAGGCTTTTATAATCTCTAAAAACCAGTTTCCTTAAAAGTCCTTAAGGCTTCAAAAATTGAAACTCTAAGTTGATGTGTCTACAGACACATACATGACACACCCTCCCAATCAATATCACTTACATTAAGATATACCTTAAAATACAGTTAATACGCTATACAGCATGTGTACAAAAGAAGACAGTAAATATATTCCTTTTAAAACTACCTAAAGCACTTATATTTTATTCAGTTTATTTTTGAAGTAGTGAATTGATAAAATTTCTTTGGCACAAAAAATAACACTGTGATTTGGGACAATTAAATTAATTTATATCACAGATAGAAAACACCTGTGTGAAGAATAGAATAATAATTCTATTTTATTGGTTTGTTCTTATAATTAAGAGAGTTAAATTAAAATGTCTACTACCTCTCTGTCTCTGCCTGTGTATCACAGTGTAACTCTTAGCTACTGCTTCTGTACCATTCTATTTATTATGATGGTAGTGGAATAATCCTTTGGAACTATGTGGGAAAGTATCAGAAAGAACAATGTCAATGGAACTAGAAAAATGTCAATGGAAAACTCTAAATAGCTTGCAGAAGACACTCCCAGAAACCGTTACATTTTTGAGTGACAATTCCAGTGCCAGAGATTGGCTTCCTGCCTATAAGTTTCTGGACAGGGAGTTCTCTGAGCCCCAACACCACAAAGGCTATTTGACACATGACAGAATTAGATGGGAAGACCCCATTTCTAAAAGACATCTTATGTTTTGGATATGGCCATTGAAAAAATTAGCAAATGGAACTTTTGCTCATGAAACAAACAAAACACACAATATTCAGGAAAGTCAGGATGTGACAAGACTCCTACTTAGGTTGTATAAACAAGGAACAATTGTAGGAGGCAGTAGGCTCTTCAGTAGAGTTGCCTGCATTCTGGGCAAAAGCTACAGGATTGCAGCTAGTGTGAATAGTCTTCAGTACCAGGATGAGATTTGGGGATGCAAATGCCTTTGAGTTACACATAGTAATCCCAATTAATTTGGTTCACTAAGATTAATAAATATAAAATGCCTAGTACAGTTACCCAAATGCAAAGATAGTTTTATGATTAGGGACAAAGATTTAAAATACAAGCTTTAATATACAAGGAAAATATTGTACATGATTTTGTGTAATTTTTGGTACTTTCTGATCTTTTTATTATTTAATTTTATGTGTATGTGTGTTTCCCCTGAATGTGTATGTATGTGTATCACTTGTATGCTTAGTGCCTGGAAAGTGGAGAAGAGGACATCAGATCCCCCAGAACTGGAGGTAAAGATGTTTGTGAGCCACCATGTGCATGCTAGGAACTGAAGCCAGGACCACTGGAAGAGCAAGAATTTCTCTTAGCTGAAGGGCATCAATCCAGACCCAAGGTTTTACTAATTTTTTATTGAGCTTATTTTCATTACAAAAATTGTTTAAACTTCATTTAAGAAAGACAAATAAGGCAGGGAGTTCACTGGCTATTTTCCCTGTGCGTTTATAGAAAATAACTCATTTGATAGTATGTGTGTGATGTGGTTTTTGACAATGCAGAAGACTGAACCCATAGGCCTGTGCATGCTATACAAGCATATTACTAGTAAATTTAACTCTTCCAATTTATTTTAAACTCTTACATCTTTTCTTTTTTGTGTGTGCACAAAATATCTCAGTATAAACTACAAATATTGTACATTCAAAAAGAACCTTGAGAAATCTTTGTTCTGGAGACAGATTTAGATTTCTAAAGGTATCAGAAACTCCTATTTGGATGGGGTGTGAGTTACTGTTAACTTGTATACATTACAAGCTTGCATTTGGACTTCTGTGAGATCTATTATCAATGGCTTTTAACAGCCGCAGTTTTAAGAAATTTAACTCAATCGTGAATAGTTTAGTCTTCATAATGTGTCAAACAAATTAAATAATAAACCTAGTCACACAATAAATAGTACTATTTATTATAGAGTGGGAAACATGTTAGAATACTCTAATGCTGATAAAATACAGCTTACATTTCATTGAGCTTAAAATTTTCACTCCCTCACGCTGGATTTAAAGGAATAGGTGAAGAACGATAAAATCAGTATGATGTCTGTGATTTCAGTGGCTTCAGGGAGAAGGACTTCATAGGGTCAGAGGTTTGACAATTTTATGGTGGTGTGGTTTGGATAGGTTTGGAAGATGTAGCCTTGCTGAAGGAAGCATTTCACTAGGTATAAGATTTTAGGTTTAAAAGTCATGGCCATTCTCAGTTCTCTCTCCCTCTCTCCTGTTTATGGTTTGAGGTATGATTTCTCGGCTATTCATGTCATCATTTTGGCTGTCTACAGCCATTATTCTTTGCTGTAATGAATGCACATCCCTCTGGAAGCATAAATCCAAATGAACTCTTTCTTCTATAAGTTGCCTTGGTTGTAATGCTTCATCACAACAATAGAAAAATAACCAATATGGTAGCTAAGTTGAACTTTTCTAATTAAACAAATAAGCACAGTGTGGATAGTGACACAGGGGTTCATCATTTAAATTTGTACTACAAGCAGAGTAAGTTTTCATTTCTTATGTGAATACTTTTATGAAACATTTGTCTTTGATAATCCTAGGAAAGAGTTTCATGTTAAATAATGAATAAATTATGTAGATCTTTCCTTAATGAGAAAAGTGTTATTTATTCCCTCCCTAATAGCAATACTTGTGTGAGATGTATGTAGTAGGGCCATAAGAATGAGATCAATTTATAAGACTACAGCTTTTCCTATAGGCGTGAAACACTCATCCCATCTATACATTATGACATGAAGACCCAGGGCATCATTTGTCAGAGCCTAGAGGAGGCAGAATTCTTACCTTATTAATGAAACAAGCCACAAGATTTGGATGTAAATTGTAGAAATACTATGGATATATTCTAGTAAAAATTGATATTTGTCTTGGATACAAATATGAATAGAGCTAAGAATGAGGGAATGGCAGCAAATTAGAAATAAGAAAATAATTCCACAATGCAGGATAGCAAGTTGAGCAAAATATAAGAACTGAACAGTTATTGAAAGATAATCTCAGGTCTAGTGAAATGAGATGACTGACTCAGACCAGGAGAATATGCTTACCATCAAATCTAACAATCTATGATTGGTTCAAATAACCCATATTGTGGAAGTATAATACTGACTCTTTCAGGTTGTCTTGTTGCCTCCATGTGCATGATGTGGCACATTTGTACATATTTACACATTCAAATACAATACAATAAAATAATGAATGTAATTTTTTAAGTAAAGGTAAGATTAAAGAAATTTAAGTTTGTCAGAACTGAAAACTTTTGGGGACCACTGGATAAGGCAAAAACAATATGCCATGTATAGACTGAAGCATCAACAAGGATTATACTGCAAATAAATGGTAAGATTTTCAGAATTGACATGAAATGAAATGAAATGAAAAATTGAAAATTAAGATGTAGATTGTTCTTTTGTAGCACAATCCACTTTTTTTTTAAATCCCTATAATCCTGGTGTAGATAAATTAATCTAGATCTGTTCGAGTCATATCAATTCATATCAGTTTAATTACTTATGTTAGCTAAATTCAACATTCACAAATCATTTCTAGTCCAATTTGCAAACATGGTCTAATCTTTCTTTGCTCTAACTGCTACTTGAGGTCTCTTGTGAGTGCAAATATTAGAGTAATATTGCTGGTGTCACAAGGCACTTAAAAAACAAGAGGAGCTCTTGAGCTCACCCAAAATCCCAAGGCCAACTGAGAAATGAAATCTGAGTACATATTTCTACTGTTTCTGGTAAAACAGTCATAGATGTGTTGAATAATGCAGTTCAGGTTAACATCAGAACTTCCCTTGGGAGGAAATAAGTGTTCTAGACATCAAACTAGTGCTGTATTAGGAATCTGTCTGTGCAAGAGAACGGTGCAGGAACACCTCAGCTGCAGAAGCCAGCAGACACAAAGGTGAGCATCTCTCTGGTTCTTCGTCAACCAAGTTTACACTGGCTAATGGACTCCTCATCCACAAATAAACACAGAATCAGTGGTTCAGTTGAAAAATGTTAAAGATGGTTTTAGCCTGGACTAGAACTACAAATCTCTATCTCTATCTCTATCTCTATCTCTCTATATATCTAACTATCTATCATCTATCTATCTATCTATCTATCTATCTATCTATCTATCTATCTATCTATTTACATAATTGGATCAATGAAATTTGTACAGTGTCTAGGTTTAGTTAGCTGGAAATTATTGGGGACACTGAGGAATAAAGCTATCCAGTTGCAAAGTCGAATTTTCCATTTGCGTTCTAGATCTCAATATATATAATTTACTTTCACTAAGGCTCTGTATAGTGCTTTGAGAGAATACTATATATCTGCAGTGGAACACCAAAGATTCAACTTGATTGTTAGTTTGTGTGTGTATGTGTGTGTTTGGCTGTGTGTGTGTGTGCGTGTGTGTGTGCATGTGTGTGCGTGAGCATTTGGCTGGGTGAGTGTGTTTGGGTACCTTCACCTTGTAGGTGTTTACAGAGGCTAAAAGGTGACAAAAGGCAATATTTCTGAATTATATTTCTACCATATTTTTATGAAATAAGGTCCTTCACAACATATACAACTTTAGTTTCTGGGGAGAAGGCTGGCCACTCAGGTCTTTAGGCCTGCCTGTTTCTGCTGAACACTGGGTTTACAGCGTCATACCACCAGGAAGCATTTCCACCAGGAAGTGACAGATTAGGGCCCTGTAATCCTATGTGAATTCTGGGTTATAAGCACCATGCTCTTATAACCATGCTTTTGGTAGCCTAGTTCCTTCAGCTTCACATATTATGCTCACACATTCCCTCCAAACACTGCATCTAGTTACTTAAGAACCTCCCAGCCCCATCACCAAAGGTTGACTCATCTTTGACCAACAATGTAACTTTTTCCATGCCTAGTAACAATAAAAAATTAGACAGTTTCATTTCAAGTGTATTTCTGAACTATGTGAGTAGGTAGAATATTAAAGCTGATCAGAACTGAACTGGGTTTGGTAGACACTCAGTAAAGTAAAACTGTTTCATCTTGTAACTTTTTAATGGAATCCAATACTTATCATCTTAATCCTATGCATTATTTGGCATGTATATAATTAAAATCAGAGGTATTTTGGAACAAGACAATCTTAGGAATAGTGAATATATAACCTATTTTGTTGACCAAAATAGAGAATCATTCCCTAACTATGTCCATTAGTAACAAGCTCCTTATTCCTTTAGACCCTATGAAAAGAAAGCCCAAGCTTTTGACTGAGTTCCTTGTGCACTTATGCCAATCTTTGCAGTGTACACCTCTATAATCTGCAGTATCTACCTGTTCTGAATGAAGCTGTCTTGCTTCTCTTGCAGC
The DNA here is from genome assembly GCA_026225945.1 of Cricetomys ansorgei. Classification (NCBI taxonomy): domain Eukaryota; kingdom Metazoa; phylum Chordata; class Mammalia; order Rodentia; family Nesomyidae; genus Cricetomys; species Cricetomys ansorgei. Next base: position 13,141,165 of record JAMJFZ010000199.1, read on the forward strand.
TCTCTGTGAGTCCCTGTTTTCAATTCTTTAGGTAAGAATCCAAGAACTTGGAAAGAAGTGTTGTGGGCATTGCCCACATACCTGCCTTTTACACAGGTGTTGGTAATCTGCATTTAGGTTCTCACGTTTAAGTAAGCAGTTTTCCCCCACTGAGCAGTTATCTAGGGTCTCAGTTTTTTCAATTTCATATTCTAGAGTTACAGTTTTATTGAAACAATTGATAGGGTTACTTCTACCCTGTGCTAGTTTCAGCTGTCAAATGTGACACAACATGGAGTCATCTGGGGGAATCTGACTTTATAGATTGTACAGATTAGGTTGGCCTGTGCCCAGAGCTGTGAAGGAGTGTCTGGATGTGGGAGTGTGTAGTACATATGGTCAGCATCATTCCTAGGTAAGTGGACCTGGCCTGTATAAGAAGTCTAACTGAATTTGAGGCAAGAAGCAAATCAGATAATTTCCATTTGTGGTGTTCCTTCAGTTTCTGCTTGAGTTCTTACCCTGATTTTCTACAAAAATGGTTTATGATCAAGAAGTGTAACCCACACTTTCCTTTCCTCTTTTCCTCTTTTACTCCACCGGGTTGCTTTTGGTCAAGATATTTATCCCAGCAATAGACATCGAAATCAAAAGAAAAACTATTAATTAATGACTTACTATATGTATAATTGTATAGATTGAATGATTTTGCATATTTAAACTTCACAAGTTTACTGTTCTTCAAAATTTGGCTTAATATTATACTAATAAAATTCAAATGTTATTGATTTGTCTTTTAGCATTAATATGAAATGACTTTGCTTATTCATGATTGATTCAAATGTGTAAATTTTTATGTAATACAATGAACTTTGAAGTAATTAAGAGAGGTATAATCCAGTCTCACCTAATGAGCATCCTATACTCCGGTAATTTTCTGAGCACTTGTTTTGGAAAACCCCAAAACAACAACAACAACAAAAAAGTTAATTTGAAATCAAATCATAGAAGACTAGCTTAAAAAAAATAACTTGGTAGTTGGCACAAAAATTTCTTTAAATTAGCTGTCTTTGTTTCAGCAAGTATTCCCAAAATGTTAAAATTTCATGAATCTTTAAGTTTCTTTCATAGACTCTTATCTTTTATATCGATATTTACATAACATTCTGTTAATTGACTCTTTTCTAATTACAGTAATTTTTATTTGAAGGCAAACTTTTAATTGGCACAAATGGAATTAAACAAGCAAAGCAGTTTTAAAAATTCAGTTTTATTGCATTCATTTCCCTTCTAGAGTCCTTATATGAAACTTGCTTCATTTTGGTTAAGAAATCTACTTAGGAGCATTAGAAAATATTAAGAACATAATGACTACAAACTAATAATTTCAGTTTGACTTCAACAGAAATATTGAAATAAATTTCTCCTGGTGAGTTTTAGTCCTCATTAATGCTCTAGAAAGGTATTCTTCACATTTTGTTCATTAACAACTTTAAAAGATATTACTTCTGCAGAGAAACTGTTTACAGGAGCTAGTGAATATTAAATACCTAAAATATTTCTTAATTTAATTTTGGAATGAGGAGGAGTGACTGTGCTTGGATATATTGAGAAATAAGAGTGAAATGCTGATACCTCACCTGCCATTTCAGTTTAAAATTGGAGGACATTTGCTACTCTTTCACAACCAAAATTCGGACAAAATTCACACAAAAAAATCTTGTGTGAGAAACAGGTCCTGAGGTCCAAGAAGAGGTTATTATTTTCTGAAAAAAATTATTTCAGATACAGGTAAAGTTAATACCAAAGTAAAAGTGTTTAGAAGAAGCAATAACACAAATAAAGTGAACACATTTAAAATCTGTGTTACTGTGAGTTTGAAAATACATTAGGAAGATGTTAGGCTTTCAGTAAATACTTATATAAATGCTTCAGATATCCTATGGATATTAAGGGGGTTGTGTTAGATTACTCTTCAATTAAAGTATTTTTCTTGTTCTGTGATTTATTTATTTATTTATCTATCTATCTATTTATTTATTTATTTTAGCGTTATGATTCAGATCTAATGCCTTGCATGTGCATGTAAATATAGAACTCTGTTTGGTTTCTTCTGGGAGGATTTTTTTATTTATTAAGATAGGGTCTCAGAATGTAGTGTTGCCTACCCTGGAACTTGCTATGTAACTGAGGCTGGCCTTGAACTCAGAGATTAACCTATTTCTTTCTTTTGACTGCCCTTGTTAAAGAAGTAGTCCAGTACCTACACATGGACCTTGCCCTGTTTTTATTTTTATAATATTTAGCTTTTTCTGACTCAATTTAGGCTTATTGGTTAAGCAAAATTACATTTAGCTCAGAGAAAATATATAAAAATGAAAATTGATACTAGTGTAGGTATGTAATTGAATACCATACTTATGGGGAATTTAAAGAAATTTAGTTTATAGTGATAAAATAACTATTTCTTAGAAAAAAATTCTATCAATTATTTCATAAATTAAAAGATTTTATGTACAAGTAATACACTGTTCTTTTATGTATTAGGCATATTAACAATTTGTTAACATGTATATTATTAAGCAAATGTTTTAAAACTTCCACCCTTGGGATGTAGATGTAGACAAAATTTAATTGTGTTCTATGTTTACTTAGCTTATTATATTTGGTTATATCTTAGAATACCTTCAACTGTAGTGCTTTTAAATATCAGCTTACCTGCTTAGTGTTGTCTCACTCTATACAGCATTTTTGTTTTGTTAGCTTATCTTGTGTTTTGTTAATTATTTATGCAAAGATCATATAAACGTGCTCAGATCGAAATCTTCTCCCAGTTGATGTGACTTGGAAATATTTAAAACTTAAAAGCAAATACAAGTTATTTGTTCTGAAAATAGAGGTTTAAAAGTTTCGTTATTTTGTAAATAGTAAAAAAATTTGTATTCTTAACTAGTGACTGAAATCTGTTTGCATTCTGCTCTGTTGGAATTTGGGAAAAAATATAGTTTTACATTTAAGTTGGATATGATCATGTGTTTTGATTATTTCTTTCTTAGCTGCAAATTTTAGAGACTAGAATACTTGAACATTTTATATTTGTATGATTTCATGAGTTTGACTACAAATAAATACATCACTAAATAAATATTTTTCACAATAATATTTTGTGAACTTTTATAAGCAAAATGACCATAAGAAAACAAACAAAAGGGTGGGATTATTTTGTGCATCCCCAAGTAAAATGAGATAGTTTAGTATATCCAGTAAAATAAACAATTCACTCTAAATACTTTGAACACATCATCATTCCCACCTTAATTCAAGGACCAATATACTATGAGCTTTTATCTTTGTTTAGGCAATGTCTCACGGAGGGAGGTGCTGGCCTCCTACCTCCACATACTGAGTACTGAGCATATTTCCTGGCACTTTAAGAGGTAACTTATACATTAAAACCAGGCTGCCCAGATGATTTACTTTCAATGGGAAAATTTTTTTAAAATGTAAGATTTGAGGTTCTTAGAATATTTATTTATATTTCAATCTTGTACTGTGTTCCAGAGCTAGTATTTTATAAATAATTATGAGAAAGTATTTTGGATCTACAAAATGAGGCATCAAATTAGATTCTCTTGTTTGTTGAGTCACCATGAATAATACTAATGTTTGTAAACTTCATTTTATTAACTACAAAGTCAAGAAAATAGCACAATGTTATGAAGTTACTGCTAACATTAAATGAATAGCCCATACAGATATCTTGGCACTCAACAAATAGCTCGCATTATTGTGACACCTCTTGTGATTCATTTCTTTCAAATATATACTTTCTCCCTCTGGAAATTCAAACTATTTTAGGAATTTTTCATTATTGTTGGAAACATGTTCTGAGTTCCACTCAACTGAAGTATCCAAGTCCATTAGCCAAACATTTTAATTGCTTTTCTTTTCAACTGAATCTTATTTTTAGTATCACCTTTTTCAATAAACAGCAAAGAAATTAAATCAATATGATAGGATAGAAAAAGAAAGAAAAAACAACACTTTTCTTGTAGTATTTTAGGCTCATTGGCTGGGGCACTGAAAAATCACATGGTAAAAAAGAAGAGCAAAGGAAAGTCTAGAGTTGATTAACCTGTGCCCCTTGTTTACACATGGGAGAGCTCAATGATGAGTGATTAAAGGGGTGGCTAGACCCTTAATATAAATAGCACTTAGCAGAGAATGAGAAAAAAAACAGAGAAAGCATTAAGACAAGGAGGACTTAGGTATTGAAACACAAATTTGTGGGATATGTCAGGTGAGGCTAGCTAGTAAGGATTGCATTACTCCTATCTGGATGTCTTCAGGATAAACACCTAGAGCACTTTCTGGTGTTTAAATCATGTCTATCCAAGTATAGAGGAGCATTATTCCTATACAATGTTTCTGCCTTTCAACATAGAGGGGGGAATTTGATTTTTTTTTCTATTCTGATTTTGCTTTAGTTGAATAATTCTTATGTTAAGGTGATGTATTTTAGAGTAATATATTCTCATATTCTGCTTTGCTTTGCACATAAATAAACAGAAATAACTTATGTTTCTTTAGAAATACATATTCTATTACAGATACAGTACTTCAGGGACACTAAATATTTAATAAGTACTAAGCAAATGCGTGTTTGAATCTGTATTATTATCTTTCTGTTCCTCTCCCACTTCTATGCTATAATGTAGGAAAAGAAGGTTATGCATTATACTTAAAATAGACTACGGGTGGACAAAAATGAAACCTTGATATTACTTGGATAAGGTCTGATATGTTCTTCAAGAGTGTGCATTTTATAATGCAAATTTCATTCTGAGTTTTTAAGAAAGTAGTAGCATTCTGACTACTGTTTTCCTATATGTGGCATTTGGGGCATAATTCGGATTAGATAAATTAATCCAAGTACCTTTTATAACTGAATAACTGTGGTTTTACAAAAGAAGAATGATAGTCCAAGAGGGAAACGAAATGAGAAACCACTCTCTTGACATTTGCTGACTTCAAACATTTTTTCAGTTCCCTGAAACTGGGAACAATGGGCTAAATAAACTACATTTTTTCACAGAGCATTCCACTCTCAGTAACTTCATTACAGTTTTGATAACAATAAAAAAGAACAAGTTCATATAGACCCTGTGTGTTTTGAACAAGCCCACACAAATTGCAACAACACTGCACAACACAGAGCTTGAGTTTGAATCCAAGTCATTTCATCTAGTGAATTGATCATCAAGTGCTTAGTGCCTTAATTAAATAGATCATTACAATTATATTTTACAATATTTTTTGAGAATTTAAATAGTGTAATTAAACAGTAATTGCTAATAGATAAAAATACATTAACTTTTATTATTGCTAAAATTTATAAGAGGTAAATATTTAAATTCAATTGATCAAGTTTAGATGAAGAGTATACAAAATTGGGTAAAAAATTCCAAAAGAATATCATATATAGAAATGAAATATACCTTAACATTCTATGACAGTTTTTTGAAATGAGATGTACCTAACACATTAAAAATATTAAAGATTAAATCAGATATTGATCTACCTATATAAAAATATTCAGAATTAAATTAAATGAAAAATTACCAAGATGCTATAAAAGTGCACAACCAATCTCTTTTGAAAAATTTCAATCATATAAAAGTACTTTTTTGTTCAACTTTGCATATATTGAAAATATGTCAGCGATTATTAATATTTTCTTCTGGGTCACATCATAAATAGATAAAAAGAAGCGAACATATAATTTTCACCATCGCATTTATATGTTATACACTGCTTTATATTTTCATTAGCTATGTAAAATGTTGGAAAATCCACTTTTATGCTTGGCAGCCTAAACAGTTTATCACATTATATCTTAAGTACTTGTGGCTTGGTTGTTGTTCAAATGATTTATGCTATGATGAGTCATGCTTTATTCCACAAAGATGTGTTCCCATATGTTGACTATCTACTAGTGTTACATGAGTAGATTGCATGAGGCATTTATTGCCCAATCTGATGCCAACAAGCAGAGAAATGAGTGTTTTATTATGAAGATTTCCTTTAGGTTTGCTTTTATCGTAAGAAAAAATATCACATCAGCTAATGTGTCTGACACGCCTAAATCTAAAAGGTAGGAGAAGATATATAAAGCCTTCTCACTTTGATACTGAAGTAACAAGACAGATTTACTCTCAATGGAGAAAACTATATTCTGGTGGAGCAGAAAATAAGAAATTATTTAAATATAAGCATTGTTTTATATTTGTGAATATATTGATCACTAAATACATATGAATATAGTAAGTAAATGAGGGTAGAGTATAAACATATATTTCTATATGTTAGTACAAGATAATCCTTGGAGATGTAAATTAATGGTCTAAGTGTTGAGTTAGTTGTGTTTTTTCTAGAGATGAGAAAGTCATGTATATCACTTGATATCTCCACCATATTTATCGTCAGAGTATGTATATTGCCTAAAAGGGAAAGTAAAAAGGATTTGAACTTTGGCAATCCACCTCTTTCTTATTGTGAGGGCTTGACTCTTCTTGAGTCATGTACAAAATGATGTTTGTTGTTATTTCTTTAGCATATCATTATTATAAAATAGTTCCTAGCAAGATTTTGCAAGGTTTTGTTTATTTATTTTATGTTTCTCTGGTTGAATATTGTTCTGGTGTTCAAATTTGCAATTATTTGCTTCTGTTTTGTTTGCAATTAAAAATAAAGTGAGGACAATAGATACACCCTGCAGGTTTCAAGCACATTTCTGTCATTTTTTCTCACTGTTTTTATTAGTATTCATTAAGGATTAAGGAAATGATGAATTCATTTAAAAGGTATCCTGAGTTTTAATATACAGTTTATTCATGACAACAATAAAATATTAGTTTATAACAGCATCATTGTTGTTATTTCAAGAAGTCTTACAAATTTTTTTTTTTTTGCTGATGGAATTTGAAAAAAAAAATTGTACTGAAGCTACACTATAGCAGCAGCAGATCTCTCCTTAGATAATTTCTCTATTAGAGGGGATAAAGAATGTGTCTAGAAAAACAGAGTATAATATTTTTGTCTATTCTTTGCTCAACTTTGAAGAAGTCATAATGTTATAAGATGTTGGTAACATTACTAAAGTAGATGAGCAGAATTAAGGTGTTCAATAGTAAAAAAGAAAGGCGACAAAATGTAACCAGTGATTCAGCACACATTTATCACTAAAATCTGGTGTCCATGATGTCTTTGGTTAAATTATCAAACGTGTGTTTCCTCCATTGGCAGTGGCACAAATTCTTCAAAACCTATTTGGGTGCATAGTGCTAGAGACCTAAAAAACAAATTGATTTTGTGTTCAATTGACCTGGTTTTGTCTCTAAGTTCATCTTCTTACCCTGTATCAATAGACAAGATGAAGATAGTCATCTGCAATGAAAAATAAGAAGATGGGTGTGTCAGAATTTCAACAGAATTAAAGGAATAAAGGAAGAATATTCAAGACTACTGCAGCAGGGGAACTGGCTGCAACTCATTCCCTTGCAAGGAAGGCTGATCGTCATACAAGCAGTGTGCTGTACAAATATGATCACTGAGAAAAGGAGAACATTGACATGAGAATGTGAGAATGTGGTATGTTCTTTTCTATTTCCAAGGATTTGTAAAAGCAAATGAACAGTGTAAGTATTGTAGGTGGCTAGCAGTGGAATAGGTGCATAAGTGTTATTCAGACACTTGAAATTGAGCAAACTGGAGTCCCATGAAGAGAACCTATATTTTGTAGATTCTCCAGGTCAGATACTCCTTGGAATGCTGGTCCTACAATGTCAAATCCCCTTATTGATGCTATTATTTGTTGTTTTAATTACTATTCTATTGCTGTGAAGACACTATGATTAATGCAACTCTTACAAAAAAGAAAAGAATTTAATTGGGGGTTTGTTCATAGTTTTAGAGAATTAGTCCATGATCATTAGGATGGGAAGCTGACAGGCATGGTCTGAAACAGTAACTGAGAGCTTTACATCCTGAAATGTTCACTATCATCAGGCAAAGAGAAAGACACTGGACCTGGTGCCTGCTTTTAAAATCCTCCTGTTGTATACCTTCTCCAACAAGTCCACTCCTACTTCAACAAGACCATACCTCATAGTCCTTCCGTAATAGGTCTACTAATAGTCGTATAGTTCTACTAAACAAGCATTCAAACCTATGAGCTTTTGTGGCTGATTCTCATTCGAACCACCACATTCAAATACTCTAAATTTTATTTTTCTCTCCCTGATGTAAATAATGCAGATCATAGCTTTGTAGAGACAATAAATGCTATATGTCAAGCAAACTACAATTGAGTCTCCTTTTGCTAATGCATTCTATAGGGAATTTTGATGATGATAATAATAAATAAAATGATATCTCCCATGCTATGAACAGATATATTCTACTTACTCTGGGGAACCATCACTTGGAGATAGAGGCAGAAATAATATAAAATGATCAGGATTACCTCTTCTACATAGCCTCCTTAGATTCATGAAACCTTGTCTAAAAGACCTAAACAAACAAAGTAAAATAAAGAACTGATTCTTGTCTTCTGATATTTACTACCAAATGGGGGAAAATATGTCCTCGGGATCCAGTGTGGACCTGCTGGACGGCGGCTGATGTCTTGCCTGGGGCAGTCTGACCCTGTTCCCTGGCCAGGGGAAGGGGGTTCAGACCTAAGCTGCGAGAAAGCATGGGCCTGAAGTAGGGGTTCTGTGACCTTTTGCGAAACTGTCCACTCAGTGGACCTGAGAAATGACGAGGCACAAAGAATACCTCGGGAGCCATGTTAGCTGAACACGAAAACTTGTTTATTATCAGCCCTTCCCCTGTTTAAATATCTTTCCAGAGAAGGCGGGGTCCCTTGGGCGGAGAAGCCTAATTAGCATGGCAAGGCAGGAACACCTGAGGCAGGAACACCTGAGGCAGGAGAGGGAATGGATACTGCTACAATACAGGCAAACATGTCCATGAAGCAAGCAAGTTATAACTAATATATTTTGGCGAGGGACCTTCCTGGACTAGGAGAGGAGAAGGCTGCCCAGCATCTCACCCCGCTTCACCTTTCCAGGGAGTGGGGGCACATTTTGGCCTCAACTTCTACTACTCTCCAGCCCCCAGGAGTCCCACAAATAAGGTAATAATTTAAAAAGAATTGCTTTGAAATTTCTATAAGTAAAAGGAACAAACCTCTCAAGATAATTTTATGAGAGTGAGAATATATATATACATATATGAATTTATAAAGACATCATTGTAATTTTGTGCAGGCAAATGTCTTACTCTCCAAAATAACTAAATACATTTTAAAAAATATTTCAATAGACTTTTAAGATATAAATTTTAAAAATCATTAAAAGTTGAGCATGTAATATTATTTATCATCCATCATCTTTTTAAATATTCATATGCAAAGCAACAGATGTGTTCTTCTTCAATATCTTCTAAGCATTTGAAGTCAAACAGAAAGATTACACAATTTCAGCAAAGTATTCAAGAGTTCAAAGGATAACTTGCAAATAGACACAATTACAAGTGAATTAGGGAGATATTATTATAATGGTAAATAACATGGTGTAGCAACACATGAAAAGAAAAATCAATGTTTCATGTCAAAAGTAGCTTCAAAGACATATAGGACTGTAGGAGAATGAAAGTGTTTTGCAGCACTGTGTTGACAAGAGAGCTAGGGAGACACAGAAATGTACAAATAATGAGCCAAAAAGGATATTGGAGAGAAGCTTTAGAAGTTGGATTTAACATTTCTTCTATAATTTACTGGCCCATTCATAGTGTGAGTATTTTAAAGCATAGTTAATATTGTCTCAAATGTCTACACAACCTCATTCAATCATTCTCTATTCTATTTCCAAATTTAAAGCTATGTATTTTATATTTTCCTAGCTTTATATGCTTCTTATTATATCTACCACCTCTTACACAGCTCTTGTTCTTCCTTGCTACTAATGGTCAAATTGAACTGCCTGCTTTCAATTTCTAGGATATGCCAAATTTATCCTTCTCTTTCATTATATGATTTAGTTTCTTGTCCTTCATATGACAGAATTAATATCACTTCCTACAGACAATTTTCTATGGACAATTTATCAGAATATTCAGAATATCTAAATGTCCACTACTATGAACTGCAATATAAATTTCTTTCTTTCTATCTTTAGCTGACCAAATAATGTGTGATGTGTGATTACTTTACTCTATATTCACTTTTCTTGTAAATGGACATTTTAAAACATTTAATGAAAAGGTTCTGGATAACTAGTTGTACAATTTTTTAGAGTTCATAAAAAAGAATGACTAGAAAGATAATTTTGTACATAATTTAATAACACTTGTAATTTTTGTGAAAATAAGTTTAAAAGGAAGGCAATAATAAACCTTCTAAGGTATATTTGTTTATTTACAGATACAAGAAATTGGAAGGGAATATGAAGAAAGTGTGATAATTCCAAAGAGATAATATTAGCTTCTATTTGAGACATTTAAGCCAAAATGTAAGCCTTGAAATTATAGGCCAAACAAGCAAATAAGTAAATGAAATCTCTGACATATTCAAAAGATGAATACAAATCATGCCAACAAGTTTGCATTTTATATCTTTGAGAAGATTATAAAGAAAGTCTAAGGTAAAATTTTATTGTTTTGTCTGAAGATGTCACTATGGTTACTTGACGTTTTCCTTATGTATAGTCTAGAATAAAAACAGATCAGTTTAGTGTAACATAGTAGATAATATTATAAGTACATCTGAAACATTGGAAAAATACCTATAATGTTGATTTTGATGTTTGTTTTATTGGCTAATTTCAATATGGCTGTGACCAAACATCTGATGGAAGCAATTTAGAGAGTTTTCTTCACCTCCTGCTACTAAGAGGTACACTCCATCATGGATTGGAAAGTGGTGATTGTAGTGTCTCGGTCTATAGAAGAAGGAGATAGTGGAATGACACATCTTGGTGGATTTAAAAGTTAAAGGCTCAGGTCAGAAGCATATGGAGCTGTAACCATCAAGAGCCCTATTCAGAGTAATTCTTCTGCAGGCTGGATCCTGGCTTTAAATGTCCCTTACTCTCTCCAAAGCAGATGTTGAACGTAAGTGTGTGTGTGTATATTTTTGTGCTGTGTGTGTGTTTGTTTTGTTTTGTTTTGTTTTTGTTTTTGTGGTGGTGACTTTATGTGGGGGGTAGGGGAGGTGGGTGGTGAATGTGTGTTGCTTTTCAATTCCAACCCCCATATTTTCTTTTCTGAATAGTTGTAAAAATAAATGGTTATTCATTGTCTCTGAGCACCCACATGTATTATCACTATCCAAAATTACCATTCAATATTACCAGTGAGGCTGAGGATACAGCTTACTTGATGTTTAGGATAATAATGGTTATTCATTGTCTCTGAGCACCCACATGTATTATCACTATCCAAAATTACCATTCAATATTACCAGTGAGGCTGAGGATACAGCTTACTTGATGTTTAGGATAATAATGTGACATAAGGTATTATTTGATGAACAAAATCAAGGCAACTGTTAACAATAAAGGTGGTCATACAAAATGCTACACTTGAGGGTTCCACTGCCAAGGATGAGAAAATATAAGAAACAAAACCAATAATAATTTAGACTACCAAATATAGATGCATATAGTTCAAAACAAGTATCAAATAATAGGAAACTAAAATAGCAAACATTTCTTTGATTTTAAAACTAACAAATATAATAAACTCAGAAAAGTAGTAGTAAAAGAAAAACATAAACAATTTTATTAAAATATAAGCTATGTAATGTAGATAACAGGGTAACTGTGGTTGCTAAGAAAAAGTGTTTTCTTTCTTTTCTTTATTTTTGTGGTTTTTTTTTTATGATATGGAATGTCTCATAGTCCACACTGTCTTCACATGTAGCTGAGTATTAACTTGAGCTCTTTATTCTTCAGTCACTCCCACACAAGTGTTGAAATTACAGGAATACACACCTTGTGAATTCTTCATTTCTTATGTATGAATTTCAGTTAATGCATATAAAAATTGGGATAATAAGTCACCTTCATGAAATCATTAAGGTAATGTTTGTCAGGTAAATGATAACACTATTTAAAATTTTTATATGGAAACTTAGTGGCTAGTGCTTATTTTCTACAATTCAATAATTCTCCCCTATTAATTTTAGAACTAAATAAATAAACAAACAAACAAATGTGCAGTGGAGAAAATAAGTATTGCTGATTATACAATGAAAATGACTATTTCATGTCACAAAAATGGGATAGATTTTTTTTTAAAGCAGAGAGACAAGATGAGATAATGAAAACAATTAATGCTTATTAACTTTTAATGTGATTGATTGTATGAGGGTGGTACAAATGAATTTATATCTAGTAAATACAAACTATTATATTGGACAAAATATGTTTACAACCTTATGAAACACTAATTATAAGTATTGAATCTGTGCATACAGGAGGGTTCATTCTCCTATACTCTAGTTTTTATTTGTTTCTTGAAATTCTTCCTTCTTTGAATGTCCCACAGAGAAAAAAGTAAAAGTAATTTTGATTAAAAATGAAAGTGGAGTTTAGGAAGACTATGGCTCCTTAAAATTGTAATCCAAATCCAAGAAGAAAGAAAGAATTAACATAGGATTTGAAAAGAAGTTAAAAGATATACTTGAGAAGAATTAAAGGTAGAGTGGAAACTGGGAGATCAAAGTGAATCTTGAAAGATATGATAAAATCACTTTGTTCTCTAATTCTGTGTTTTATGTGGCTGTACCTCCTACTAGTTTGAGAAATCATTTTGGGCAAGAACATTATCTTTACCTTTGTATTTCTAATGACTAACATGCTACTTGTCATGTTTAGGACATTCAGAAACATCACATAAAAGAAAAGAAATATGAACTGGAGTTTTAAGAAAAGAAAAGCTACACATGCATTTCTCTCCAACACTGAATATATAGAGAATTCATTAATGAATAAGTTTATCTGTTCTGATCTTTGCATTATTCAGTACATCATATGAAATTCATATGACAGATGAGCAGACCATGACATTCAAATTGTGCACTTCAGAGTTGAAAATCATGTAGATAGAGGCAATAAAATAAATCCACAGTTGTTTCCATTAAAAAATACAAATGTATATAAGCAATGAATTTTCAATATATTAAAACTGATATTAGGAGATGATTTCACTTCTCAAAAATGTTATAGAAATAGAGTAAGTTCCAAAGATAATCCATAAAATTCCTCATCATGTTTATACCATAAGGGACTTTATGCATATGAAAACACACACAAACACACACACACACACACAAATTTTCACACAAACATTAAAACATCTAAAAAGTCAGAATCATTCACTTCATAAATGACTAGATTTCAAGGTCTGCCTAACTTTAAAACACCTGTCAATAATTAAAATGCTCACTCTGTCGGTACTACCAGATTGAAAGATACTAATTTAGAGACACTCAGTGTTGTGACTATTAGTCAAAAAAATCTCTGATAAGTAGGTCAGAGAATTGATAATGTTGTTATATAAAGAAATACAGAGGCTACATAAGGCAATATGAAAGATGTTAGCTTTTCTGAACTTGCTATGATAATAGCTGAAATTAATTTCTCAAAAGTAAGAAATTTGGCAGAGGTATTTGGAGGTTAAGAATATCCCTATGAGAAAAACGAAGAAATTAAAAAGTATAAGAGTGATGATCACTGAGAGAGAATCCCTTTTCACCTTTCCAGATGTCACAAAGTGGTGGCTCATGTTTAAAAATGATATAAAAAAATTCCCCTGGGATGGAATCAAGCCAACAGCTTTAAAGAGCAAAATAGCAGCAGAAATGTTTAAAGGAATTCAGAGGCTGAGAAATCCTGTTGAAGACTTGGAGTAGAAATTTACTCAGAAATATGGAGTCTATAAAGACCACACAAAAAGGGAAGAAAGAAAGGTGATGGTACAAACCCCCCCCAAAAAAAACAGAAAAACAAAAACAAAAAAAAACCAAAACATATATGGAAAAATGAGAGGAATGGAACGCAAAAGGTTGCAGGATAGTCTGACTCAAGAAAACAAAAACAACAACAACAATGAATAAACAATGGTGATGATTCTGGTCCCTGGATAATAGCTGTAGTCTTTATACTTTGAAAGCAGACAGAATCTGTGCTGGTTCAGGATATCACCAAAGGATTAAGGGGGTGATTTAGTGGCTAGGATCACAAAGATCTATAGCAGTAAAGAAGTTAAGGATAAAAGCACCCCAATGGATTATTGTGATTAAATTAAAACACGTTAATACATTATTTACTAAAATATTTGAAAATGTTCATCACTGGACTCTTCAACTAGGGCATGTGTTGTTAAGATGTTTATAAAAAGTTGAATATCAGTGTAACTGCACAATAACCTCTGAACTTTTTAAAGCATGATATTAAGACCCAGTAGGTACTCCAGTAGGAGGAAAAATGCAGAGGCTTTCAGACATTGAAGAAATACTTTGATTTAAGGGAAGTTTCATATATATCTTCACTAAAGCAAGCGTTTGATCAGGAAAACAATAACAAAATACAAAGATTTTCTTTGAGATCATATGTCTGAACATGGCGGAAATATGTGAAGACAATTTCCAGTAGCACTGGCCATAGCTTGCACTCACTGGTAGGGAATTGACTGAGAAGTTTTCATAACTCTAGGTACCAGAAACACAAAACCAACTTGCTTACTAATTTTTGTAAGTCTGAATACTCTTAAGAAGAGATTCCTTAGTGAATTGTAAGGTTTCATTTCGTACAGATGCTACTGTCTAATTGACTAAAGTATTTCAATTTGTCTTTGTGGATTTAGGAAACCAAAGCAAACACTTTGATACAATTTGAAGGACAGTAAATTGGAAGACCTTAAACCAGGATCCCAGTACCCTCTTCACCACTAGCTCACACATTCACATATTCCAAACATACAGGTGGGCTCTTGTAGAAATGATTCCACAAAGAAAGCACATCTGTGTCTGATTCCCTCTAAAATTTAACACTGGTGGATTAGTCAATAGAGAAAAGACTAAAGGCAATCAGTGTTACAACTGGATAAACTTCTATTTTTCTGAAGTTAATGTCAAGGGATTTCTCAAAAATATTATCTTCCTAAAAAGACAATAATCATTTCCATTGTGATTTAAATTGTATCTTCTGTCATCATGTGGCTATTTTGCCTATAGTACAGAGCAATTGTGGCTCACACTATTGTCTGTCTTTGGGGCACATTTGTTTTCCCTATAAATACTATTATGTAAATTACCTTTTGCTTCTGCTTCCCTCTCCCTGTGTAATATCTGAAATTTCAACTCTTGCTTCATTTCATATTTTGTATGGTTCACTTGCATATGCCCATTCAGAAATGCCCTATTCTCTGTTTGTATGTATTTGTAGGTTTATTTCAGAGGAGAATAATGAATTGAATTCACCCTTGTATTCAAAGTTAACTATATCCATACTTCAAGAAACAGATTTCAAACTCTACCAGATTATATGAGAGAATAAGGAAATGGAACTGTTTTACTAAAAAAGCTAAAAACTAAAAAAACTAAAAAAAATATAATAGAAAGTACAAATTATCTTTAAAGGGATATAAAGTATACAACTGTATAAAGATAACTTAAAAAAATAGTGAACATCTCAGAATTATCAGTATATACCAATGTATATCATATAGACATTGCTAATCTTGAGGATGAAGGTATTTTTAAAGTGACATATATATACACATATATATACACATACATCCATATGTTTATGTATGTGTATATATGTACATGTATATATATGTATATATGTATGTATATATATATATATCTGAAGGAAGTTGTAGAACTGGGTTAAGATAAAGATGTCTTTTAGGAAAGACACAAACCTCTGGCTGAATGCCACATAAAATTTTCCCCAAGAGAATTAGCGAAGGAAGAGAACAGGAAGTAGAAATTGACCAAGATGTTTTAGGAAACAGAGACGGCAGTCCTTATCCTTGTCTGGAATATGTAATGACCTTGGTTTTGTTCCTCTATGAAACTACAATTAACTCATTCTAAAAACTTATCCTTATAGTTCTCTGTAAAATATATTGTTTGAGTTTGGAAGACAAAGCACTGGAAGTAACTGGCATGGGATGGTTTTGTCAAAGAGTGATGATTTCCAGGATCCCAGCCCTCTGAGCTATGGATAATCACAAACAAAAAAGCTTCAGGACTTCTGTTCCTCTGATCTCATGTTTAATCAATATAAATATTTGAACACCTTGGGATATAAAAATGGTAGTCATGATAATATTTTTGACCTGCCTGCAACCATCGACATGTATCTACATACATATGTTGGTAAGCTGGATATATATGGATTTGATCAACTGACAATATCTTTTCAGTCTAAAGGGGATATTATCCTCTGTGCTAATGCGAGTAAGATTCCCTCCACAGTTGCTAGAATTTGACATGGTATTGGTGGTACTGTTTGAGTAGGTTTAGGATGTGTGTCCTTGTTGGAGGAGATGTGTTCCCAAGGGGAATCTTTGAGGTTTCAAAGCCTCACACTCTTGTCCATCCATTCTCCTACTTTCTGCTTGTATTTAAGACATGAGATCTCAGTTTGTTGCTCCAGTTGTCACACCTACTTGTGGCCATACCATGATAGTGATGGGATAGTGATAGGGAAAAAAATAGCCCAAATAAAACCTTTCTTTTCTAAGTTGCCTTATTCATGTGCATTTATCACAACAATAGAAAATTAACCATTTCATGCTCATTCTTATTATCCAGATAAAAGCATTAATTTTCAAAGAAATTATTTGCATTTCTATAAAAATGTAACTATTAATTGCTAATTTTATCATTGCCTTTGCCTACTTATGGACTTGTCATGAATATTCTCCTATAAAACCTGAGATGCTCTCACACTGTATAATCTGTCATTTGTGCTCACTTCTCAAAGACAGCTATCAGCACAACTGCCATCTGATTGGCTATCCACCATCCACATTTTCACATATGAATCCATCTTTCTCTGGAAGACTCAGTCATAACCATGACCACCAAGTTCTGAGAAAGAGTTAAATTTTATTTATCTGGGATCCCATTGCCTCATCAACTAACACTATGTTTTATCTTTTGAGGATTGGCTTTCACATCTGTCCTGTGTGAGATTACCCTAACAAAGTCAAAGAATTTATAACAAGTACAATGAGATGCAACTACCACCAGGCACTGATGAACATCCAGGAAACTGCAGATTTGCATAGGAGCTGAATTCTCTATGTACTCCTGGACATAGTGTGGCTTCTCCTGGGCACAGTAGTCATCAATCTGGTAAAAAGACCAAGTCTATCCCCTTAGGCATACATATGCCTAAGATATTCTACCATTCATCTTTTGTCTTGTTGAATCACTGTTACTGATATCCCAAGATAAAAATAGAGACTTGTAATGCCAGGAGAATGAAGAAATAGACAGGCAGCTGGTAATCAATGGAGAGATAATATTCTGAAATCTATGAATACACAAGGAAGCAGTTAGTTTATAGCAAAGCCCTCTAAAGTATGGCATGTGGAACTGAATTTGTCTGTTATTTGCCGCAGCGATGTTGAGATAAGCATAGTCACCAAGAATAGGTGTTTAGAATTCACTCAATCAAACATAGATGAAATAAGTAAACAAAAGGCTGTAGCAAGTTCACTTATTACACAGAAAACTTTACATATGGATCTTCACAATATTTTTGCACAACGTGAACAACGCACAGAAATCTCATATTCTTTTATTTTTGTAATTTGTATATTTTCTCTCATATAATACATTCTGACACTCTTCCTCCATTTCCTTTACTCCTCCTAGCACCCTGTATACAGCCTGTCTCACAGAACCATCATGCCCCACTCCCCACCCATACCATCTCCTCTACCCTACCCCCCCCTGCTTTCCCTCAGAAAAGAGCAGGTCTCTCATAGCTTTTACTCAAACAAGGCATAACAAGATTGGCAAGGTCTGGCAGGAGCCCCTTGTGAAGGCTGAACAAAGCAACCTAGCAGGAGGAAAAGTGTCAAAGGGCAGATAAAAGAGTCAGAGGCCACTGGACTCCAATTTGTAGGAGCTCTACAAGAACACCAAGCCAGACAACCATAAGATATATGTAGGAGACTATGTCTGCTGCTTCATTCTCTGTGATACACTAAGAATGCTGCTCAGTTGACTCTCCTGGGTTCAAGTTCCTTCTGTCCTCAACCCCTCTGGCTCCCCAAATCCCCGCTCTTGCTCTTCTGAGGCTTCCCTGAGCTCTGCATGATGTTTGGCCCTGGGCCTGTGAATCCGTTCCCTTCAGCTGCTGAAGAAAGCCTCTCTGATGATGACTGGGCTAGGCACCCATTATATACATATGAATTTTTACAGTATTTTTGCAAAACCGAAACAATGCACAGAAATCTCAAATAACTCTGGGTTTAGAAAAAGATGAAGGATAAAAGTTATAAATATAATAGAGATGATTTTAATTAAGAAAATTGAAAGATTTTATATTTCTGTTTATATTTGTTGAAATTAGTTTAGTGGTCTTTGAATTTACTTTTAAGTCTGAGTCAATAATTAACATGTTTTAGTATATATATTTTTAGTGATAACTTCTGGATTTTAAAGATTTACTTAATTTCAATCAAAAATAAAACTAGTAATAATTTAAAACTTTGTCCTTTAATATCACCAGATTATACCCCAAATTAGTTCTATTTGAAGGACATTGCAAAGAAGTAAATTGTACTCCAAATGAAAAATAAGTAATAAATAGAATATCAACATAGAGGGGTGAAATAATGAAATTTCCTTAGAACAAGATGTTTAGATTTATTTATATAAGCATACTATGCCCATAATGTCTAAAGTAATCTTATAATGGTACAGCATCATATAAGCAGCTCCAATATAGAAATGGGCATCTCTGTTTATTCTTTCTCTCTCTCTCTTTCTCTAATTGAAGCTATAGTCTAACACATGATAACAAGTACTGTATTACAGATCTGTACTCCCATCTTTTCATCTTCTTTCTGTATCACATGATATCTAGTGCTGTGTCAAATATAATGACAAGCGAGGATTGACAAAGTGGAGCACCTTGAGTCATAGAAATGTCTCAGCAACTAAAGATGTCTGGCATCAAACTTAGAGCCTTAAGCCAGAACCTCAATACTCACACAGTGGAAGGAGATAACAGACTCCTGCGTGTTATTCTCTTACTTCCATACATTCACTGTGGCACAAGCACATAAGAAGACATACACACACATACACACACACACACACACACACGCACAAACACATACACATCAATTTTAAAGAATAGTGTCATCCTTTCAATAGCATGAAAACCTTATCTTAAATGTACCTGAATTCAATGTAAACATATCTATAAATCTTATTTCTGATAAATTTCTGAAGGCATAATTTTTAGAGAAAACATTTAGCATGGCTTGGGGATTTCTAATTTATATTAATCTTTATGCTGAATCACAATAGAGAAAAGTCTTAACCTTTTTTTAAAAATTGACCAGGGATAAGAAAAAAAGCAAACACACAAATAACTGTATAGTTCTTAAACCCTTGTAAACAAGGAGAAGATATTAAAATAGCATATCAGACATAGAGAAGATAAGCACTAATGACTGTAGGTTAATATAAGCACTAATGACTGTAGGTTAATATAAGAAAATGATTCTTCATTGGGTTGTCATTAGTTGTTGGCATTTTTCAATATCCCTGTACATAAGGTTCTCAAGGGCAGAAAAAGAATTCAGAATAATAATATCCATAACCTTTCTAGAACTCTTACAGGCAAAACTCCAGTTAATGAAATGATGTCATTTATTTTTCCCAAAGATCATTTGATGGGACTTTGCAATCAACATCAATGTATACACACACATACACACACACACACACACACACACACACACATACATATATGTATGTATGTGTATATATATATATATACATATATATATATATTTGTATATATGTAGGTGTGTGCACATACATAGAAATATGTATGTGTATATATATGCACATATATATTCATATACATACATACATATATAGACACATACACTTTCCATCATGATGTTGACTAACATTGTTTTGTTTCAGTAGTTTCTAACCAACATTTCTCTGGTAATAAACAACACTAAAGCAAACAATATAAGTTCATTCAAAAAGAAAAATTAATCTTGTTTTGGAACTGATTCAGTTCTAACATAATATATTCTGTACTAAAATATTGTAGAAATGTTTTGACAGGGGCATAAAATGAAAGAAAAAGATAAACTGGACATAAATGGTGCATACCATGTCTGTAATTCCATTGTGAGGTGAAAGGAAGTGGATCTGGAGTTTAAGGTCATTGTCAGCTACATAGAAAGTTCATACATGCAGGGGCAACCAGGACTATATACTAGCTTTTATCAAAACAATACATATAAAATCTTAAAAAACAAAAGAATTAAAAGGCAAAACACCTTAATAAAAGCTATACCTGGACCATGACCTGTGAAACTTACCACCATCCATGACTTGACTAGGGGTTTATAAGAAAATGAAGAAAGGACTTTGACACAGATGTATATATTGAAAA
Organism: Cricetomys ansorgei; assembly: GCA_026225945.1. NCBI lineage: Eukaryota > Metazoa > Chordata > Mammalia > Rodentia > Nesomyidae > Cricetomys > Cricetomys ansorgei. The sequence continues at coordinate 13,161,885 of JAMJFZ010000199.1, forward strand.
GGTAAGGTCATGTGGTCTGTGTCTGATGGAGTGGCATCAACTACTGCACAACTTCCTGTGACCTCAGCTTTTGTATTATACATAACATATGGAGGAGGGCATTGCTAGCCACCGTGCAAACAGCAGGACGACGTGGAAGTTTTGGGGCACACTATGAATTAGAGGAAAGCTTTGCCAATGGAAGCCTGACTGGTATGAGATAGGCTTTGAAAAATTTTCATGGATCTGAGAAATTGGTCCTTGACATAGCCATGCCATGTCAACAATATATATTCACTGAGAAATTCATTAACTCTTTACACATATACTCAGGATTTCCACAACTCTACGCATCCCTGTACTTTTCTAGGCCAAGAAAAACAAGATGCTGTGTGAATTTTGCATGTAATCATTTTTACTATGAGAAAAGGAAGATCTTATCTTAAAATAGAAAAGTATCCTCATCTCCACCATAAACAATTTAATTATTTAAATGAAAGTCATGGTTCCAGACCATTCTTTGATGATGATGTTCACAAATGTTTGTAGCCATTAGTTATTTACAAATAGTTGCAAGTTTCTTTCAAATCAATTTTATTTTCTAACCAATTTCTTTACTGTTCCCTGCATGTTTTGGTGATATTTCTTTAAGTTTGAAATCTCTGCCACTCAACTGAAAGATCCTGAAAGGAAAGCACAAAAAGATATAACAATCTAAATCATGATATTTTGGATGAATTAAGTTGTCATACTCTACAGGAAAAACAAACCTGTGAATGTCCATTTGGAAAGAAAATCATTTTAGAAATAAGTTTCAATGTAATCCTTACTCATAGAATAAAGATACAGAATATCAGCACATGAAATGTCTGTGTCATCACTGATTGTAGTTCGTGGCCTTTAATAATTGCTATAATTTTAGAATAATTGGTACAATATTGAGTGTGTGTGTGTCTGTGTGTGTGTGTGAGAGAGAGAGAGAGAGAGAGAGATAGATAGAGAGAGAGAGAGAGAACAGAGAGACAGAGACAGAGACAGAGACAGAGAGAAATATCAGAGCAGCAGAGAGGGAGGAAAAACCAAAAGAAAGTAAGAGAGAGAGGAAGGGGAAAATGGGAAATGGAGGGGGGATAAAATGGAAGACGCGTTTATAACTGAAAGTAAGTTAGGACACTATGTTTTCATTGGTACTTTATTTTCCTCCTTTCAAGAATAAAATTACTTTTATATTTCATGTTTTCTCATGACATCTGTATAATTGATACCTCTCCAGATTTGAAGAGGACAAAAACCATTACGTACACACATTCTTGTGCCTTATACAGCAACTGGCTTATACTGGGTCCAGGAAATGAGCATGCACACCTGTGACTGCTTAGTAACCTCTTTTGCTATATATTTTGAATCATCCCACACTGAAGAATTTCTTATTTGTGGAGCCATTGTAAGCTTACAATAGAAAATCTCTGAGTTTATATGTGCTTATATCTTCAATAAAACAAAAACCGTCACTGTGCCTTGCTATACTTTTTAAACTAAACATCATCATAAAACAAAATTTTGCAAATTTGTTTCTGTAAAATTGAAACACTTTAATTTTGAGTCTAGCCTTTATTATTACTTTTTCTGTTTTATATATATAAATAAATATATCTAATTATCTTCTACCTTTAGCTTTTCTATTCAGATGGAAGGGTGGCCAGACAAGTGTCTAAGCATATTGGTCAATCTAGCTTGATTGCTTTCCTCAAGCAATGGGCAATTTTAATTTCCTTTCACATTTATAGTCATCATATTCGAGAAAGAACCAAATAGGTTAATGAAATCATTATAATTTCATTCAAATGATATATATTTTAACAGCTCAATTAAAGAAAGGGATATCAGAGCACCACATTTCAGTTTGCTGTTTGGAAGTCATCGCCCTGTAATACCTGTAAAGACCTTCAATGTATTTCAGAAAATTAATATTATTCTGAAGTCATTATCATCACCAAGAATACCTATAATGAAAGTACATTGTGAAAATAAATACACTAGCTAATTATGTTTAATCACCTTCCTGTTCATAACTTTTCATTTTTTGAAGTTAGCATACAAGATTTTCAATGTCATCATGACATTTTGAACAAAATGTGTTTAAGTACATGTTTGTCTCCACTCTTCTTTTCTATGTCTCTTCCTCCTGTCTGTCCCCTGTACTTCAGTTTTACTTCTGCTTTGATATCAAATACTTTTTACTTTTATTTATGTCTTTGTTTCTACCTACATAAGTTTATGTGTGTGCATGTATTGCAGGTAACTGCAGAAGCCAGAAGAGGGCCTCAAATTTTCAGAAACTGGAATTATAGGTGACTGTGAATAACCTGATGTGGGTGCTGGTAACAAACCCTGGTCCTCTTCAAGAGCAGTAGGTGCCTGTTATCTCTCCAGCCACTTCATGTAATTCGTAAGGTAATATAACAAAGCTGCTATTAAAGAGCCATTGAGAGATACACTCAATTAGAATTTTGTCTTTACTGTTTACTAGATACCTAACTTTTATACATAGTTAAATCTATTCAATGGTAAGATGAACATGTAAATATTATTAACTACATCCTGATCAGGGAATATGTAGGCGATATACAGCCACAGTAACTGATAAATGTGTACTTAACATATATTGTCTGTGATCTTCATTGTTGTTATCACTATTATTACTTAGTCATAGCCCTTCTGGTACAGAAGTTTCTGAAATGAAGATATTTCCCTCCTCTAATTCCTAAGAATCCAGACAGGAAAGAAAATAGAATAATAAGCATTACTCTAGGACTGAATAAAATCACTAATTAACATGATCATAAGCACACTGTCAATCATTAAGTGAGGATTTATGAGTATTGTTTCACAGAAAAGGCTTGTTAGAGGTCATAAGATAAGGAATCTCTGTCACATGTATAGTTAATGTTAAGCCAGATGAGACCTAAGACTCTGTTTCCAGCACACTTCACTATTTAGTACAGTAGCCTAAGTGTATATATTTCTAGTAATTACTAAAGTTTTGAATAGCAACATGATTAAAAAGTCTGAAGCACTTTTGCTTTTCTTCCAGAGTCTCATTCCTGGCTTGTGAATTCTAGCTGGTAAACAATATTCAGTCTTGCAGACGACTGAGAAATGTTTGTCCTCAAGTTCATTCAATTTTAATCAGACACTAGGACACCTTTTCCTCTGTATAAAATTCCTCAAATTTCCAGAGGAGTAAGCAAGTTTTGCTGACTGAAAATTTTTATGGTATCTATTATCTAGAACAAGAAAATTCCTAAAGAGTCATTCAGCTATGCACTTTCCCCTAGAAGACTAAAGGTTTTTCTGGCTATGGCAAAAAACGAAACATTCTATTCAGCCAAGTCACATCATGAACATCTGAATTTAGCTCCAGGAAATAAAATGAAGTGATTGTTATGTTGCTATCCCTGCTCTATAATATCTTGCAGACTTTTATAATAGATAGATGATGGATGAATAGATTGATAGACAGAACTCACAATAGAAGTTTGGAGTGTTAGAATAGTCTCAGGTCCAAAGCAAACTGTTTTTATAAAATCATCATATTTAGGGGATGATAGGATGGTTTACTGGTGTAAGACTCTGTACTGCTCTTCTGGTGGAGTTGACTTCAGTTCCTAGCACCCTCGTCATGGGGTGCATAATAGCCTATAATCACAGCTTTGATGGATCCAACAGACTTTTTGGCCTCAGTTGGCAGTGCATTCATTAAAACCCCATATATACATATATGTACACATAATTAAAACAAAACTGATTTAAAATGAAGTTATATTTGAACATAAATATTAGAAGAGAACTATTTTAAATTTTAAAGTTATTTTCCATCTGTTGCTGGAATCCAGACATTTTAATGTTATGTGGCTAGGTAACAATAGCTATTTTTATTCTTTTATTGAAAATAGATGTTTTTTATCACATTCTCCTATTTCCTTCCCACTTTTACTATGATCCAGGACCACTCCTTTTCTGTCTTTTATTAGAAAGCATACAGGCTTCTAAGGGATGATACCAAAATAAAACATTATCAGATATAACAAAAACTAACACATCAGAATAAGACAAAAGAAACAGAAAAAAAAGAGACTGAGGAAAAGCAAAAGGAACAGATATAGACTCAGTGACCCACTCATTTGAACACTAAGAAATCCCATAAAAACACTAAACTGGAGTCCATAATATATACATCTCTAGGGCAAAGAGATAGAAAAAAAAGTATGCAATAAAAGTAAAAAATAAAATATAAGATAACATTTATTTTAAAAGAAAAAAGCCCTGACATGACATTATGAAACAAGGAACCTTCAAAGATGCCACTGAGTTAATTTTCTGTTGACCATCTACTGTGGGAGATAATGGTCTACTTTTTAAGAGTAGCTGTTTTCTGCAGTGAAGCTCCCTTGGAGACAAACAAATTTTCATTTGCAACTGGTTATCAATTGAATATTGCTTCTGGGTTAGGGATGGGGGCATGGATCTATTTCTCTTTAGTTCTAGGACTCAATATAGGCAGACCTGTATATGCCCTGTAGATCTGCCTAAGACTTTTTGAGTTCATATGTGTCTCAACCTTGTTGATTTAGATAGCCTTTTTGTGTTGAGGTACGCTATCCAGTTTAGTTCTGACACTGCCTCCTCTTCTGCAGGTTCCCTGACAGGAGGTATTTGATGGAGACATCTCATTTAAGGTGGAGTTGTTCAAAATTTCTATGCATAATAATTGGTCTCTGTATTTGTTCCCATCTACTGTGCGAGGAAACCTCTCCAGTGCTGGCTGTGCAAGGCACTGATCCATAAACACAGCAAAAGTCATTAGGAGTTATTTTATTGGTACATCTTTCTTGTTGTTGGTTCATTTTTATTTTGTTTTGGGGGTTTTGTTTGTTTGTTTGTTTGTGATTTTTGTCTGTCTGTTTTCATTTTAGAACATTAGTTCCTTCAATTGCTTCTACATCTTTGGGTTATCCAGTTTCAGATCGTTAATAACTCAAACCCTATCAGCAGGCTCAAGTAGGCTTCATCCCCTGGAGTTGCCTCAGGTCAAATCAGATTACTTGTTGGTTACTCCCTCACGTGACACCACTACACTAGCAAATCTTGCTGGCAGAACACCACTGCAAATCAAAGGGCTTGTGGCTGGATTGGTGTTCAAATTTCTCCTTTGGTACCATGTATACAATTTGCGTGTACCACAAATGCTAGACTGTAGGGGTAAAGGCTCTCCACAGGCACCTCTCTATACCTCCATGTTCAATGAGTTGTGTAGGTGTTGTCTTTAGCAATGTGGCATTGTTGTCAATTTGTGGAGAGCAAGCAATGGTCTTAGCAACAGCCTGGTTTTTTTGAGGCGTTCACATTGGACACCTTTGGCCAACAACTTGATAAAATGTAGCCCAATCCCAGGTTGGAAGCTTTATTTTGTGACAAGAAACTTTAGTTGGGGCTCTGTCTTTCCCATTATTTGGACCTTTCCTTTAGCTTCTACTTTATTAGATTTCCATTCTACTCCTCACATGGCTCTTAATTTTGGCTGCCCCTGGAATCCTTCTCTCATCCCTGTCTTCTCTCCCCTCCCTCCCTTCCCACTTGATCATCCCATTCCAGTCCCTTCCCTCCGTCTATAACTACCTATTCTATTTCTGTTTTGCAGGAAGTTGTCTCCCCTAATTCCTTACACTATGTATAACCTCTGTGGTTCTATGGAATGTAGCTTGGTTATCATTGACTTATAAGCTAGTATCCACACATAATAAAATACACATTTGTCTATTTTGGTTTGGGTTATGTCATTCAGAGTGATGGTTTGTAGTTTCATTTATTTACCTGAAATTTTCATAATTTCATTTTTTTAATAGCTGAATAATATTCCAGAGTGTAAATATACCACATGTTCTTTATCCACTCATCCATTGACAGACATAGAGGTTGTATCCAGGTTCTGGCAATTATGAATAGTGTAACAAAGAACATAGTTGAGGAGTACCTTTGTGGTAGGAAGAAACAGCCACTGGCTATATGCCCAGGAATAGACTAACTGAATTTGTGGTAGATCCATTCTCATTTTTCTGGTGAACCACCACACTCATGTCCATAGCAGCGTACAAGTTTACAGTCCCACCAACATAAATGAGTGTTCTTCTCATTCCACATCCTTACCAGCTTGTGTTACTGATCTTATCTGTTCTGATATATGTAAGATGAAAACTCAAAGGAGTTTTGATTTGGATTTGCTTGATAGATAAGAATTTTGAACATTTCCTTAAATGTTTTTCAGCCATTTAATTTTCCTCTTTGGAGAATTCTATATGGCTTTCTACCCAATGTTTTAATTTAGTTATTTGTTTTCTTGATATCTACTTTCTTTAATTATTTATAAATTTTGTGTATTAGCATTATATCGGATGTGTAGTTGGCAAAAATCTTTTCCCATTCTTTTGGCTGCCACTTTGTCCAAACAAAGCTGTCTTTTGCTTTTAATTGCATGATATCCCATTTATTGTTGATTTTAATACCTGTGCTAACAATGCTCTGTTCAGAAAGTCTCCTTACCAATGAGTTCAAGATTATTCTCCACTTTCTCTTCTCTCAGGTTCAGTGTATCTGGTTTTAAATTCAGGTCTTTGATCCATTTGAAGTTGAGTTTTCTGCAAGGTGATGATTATGGATCTAAATGCATCCATACAATTTGACTAATACCATTTGTTGAAGATGCTGTCTTTCTTCCAGTGCTTATTTCTGCCTTCTTTATCAAAAATCAGGTTTCCATGTTTATTTATATATGTACTTTTTACATGTGTTATATGTGTCTTTTTATTACTTCATCTCAAATTGAGGTCAAGGATATTGATACCTCCAGTAGTTCTTTTGTTACTCAGGATTGTTTGAGCAATCTTTCTTTTTCCTCTGTGTGTGTGTGTGTGTGTGTGTGTGTGTGTGTGTGTGTGTGTGTCCATAAATAACTGAAAATTGTCCTTTCACAATCTGTGAAGAATTGTGTTGAAATTTTTATGAGGATTTGTTGTGGGATGTTTGTACTAGATATTCTATAATTATTATGGGATCAGATTCCTGTGGACATAAGTATGGTGGAAGGGTGCTTCCTGATGCCTTGCAGCATGTAAAGTATTTGCTTTCTATACCTGTGAACACCTCTTGCTAACAACAATGGAGTAACCCCCCAGATCTCCATATGAACAGGACATTTATTTACCTTAATGCAGATAAAGGTTTCTTACCATTACCACTGTTCTGCAGCATGGTAATCAGAGAAGACTGACTCACTCCTAGGTTGGCCATCCACCCGGTTAGGTGACAAGTCTGCTGGCAGACACTGAGAAGTGTTAGTTTCCATTCATTTGTATAATGAAGGCCTATGTGGAGAGGTGGAGTTTTAGAGGCAAAGAGGGATATAATCACAAACAGAGCAGAAACATGAGGAGAGTGATGGGAGGAGGCCACGAGAGAGGATATGATGTGAGCTCTTTGCCTAAGCCCCCTGGGTATTGCATCCCTGAGAGTTGTCATGACTCATTATTAATATATCATTATTTTAATAATAAATAATACTTTAACAATTGGTTAAACATGAGGCAAAAACACACATGGAGCATGAGAGCCCAAGGACAGATTCTACAATAAAATGACAGACATGCAGGACAGCAAGAGCTAAGCTAGAGAGATTTTCTCACACATGGTAAGCAGAAGAAAAGAAGGCACAGGAAAGATAAAACAATCTCAAAGTAAAAGGTAGTTAAAGGTATTAAAGTAGTTAGAGAGAAAGAAAGAATACTAAGTTTAAAGGCAGAGAATAAGAAATAAAAAAAGAGTAAAGCCTCCTGTAAGAAGAGGAGAGCTGAAAAGAGTTTAAAGATAATTGATGAAAAGAAGTTTATACAAATTCCCCTCACCTCAGGAGATAGCATAGGTCCTGAGCAGTGCAAAAGACACAGGAGAAGTATAACAGATACAGGTTAAGTTTGAATAAAAAGAATAAGAAATCAATATTTAGAGAGTAGGAAATCATAAAGAGTAAGGTCTCCTATGTAAAGAGGAGAGCTGGAAAGAGAAAAGTAGTTTCAAGATAGTTAATGAGAAGATTTTATACTAATTCTCCGCAGTGTGAAAGACAGAGGAGAAAAGTAACATATACATGTTAAGTTTGAATAAAAAGAGTAAGAAATAAATAAAAAAGAGTAAGGCCACCTATCGAAAGAGGAGAGCTGGAGAGGAAGAGACAGAGTTTGGAGTTAATTAATGAGAAGTGTTTATACTAATGCTTCTCACCTCAGGAGATAACATAGCTCCTGAGCAGTGGAGAAGTTTAGAGAGAAAAATGCACACAGAAGCAGATTAATAAAAGGGTTCCAGGGAAGGAGGTGCAGATTTATAGACCTTCAGAAGGAAGAGAATGTAACAAAGGGAATGCTCTTTAAAAACGGGAGCCACAGTAAGAAAGAAATAATGAAAATGTACACAAAAGCTTCCTAAGGAAGGAGAGGGCTAAGTAAGATTGGAAAAAAAATTGTTTCCATGTTAAAAAATGGAAAATAGTATAGAGCAGAGTGATGGGGCCTTCTTTAGTGTGGTACTTAGGTACTAGGAATAAAAACAGTGGGTGAAAAGATAAATATTCCAATTGACACTTGCATAATGCAAATTTTGATTGTTATTTTTCTGGTAATTCAAATTGCATTCTTAATAGCTATTGTGGTTTTCTATGCTTTTTCAAAGAGAAATGGCAACACAGAGGGAAAAAGGGAGGGAACTTCTTTTCCCTTCACAGGAAACAGACTTAGACAGGGAGAGAGATTAAATATGGATTACGAAAATACAGGCCTTGGAATTAAAAATAGATTATCTTATAAGAAAAAATTTTAAAAAATTATCTCAGAAAGAGAAAGAGCAAATTAATCTAGAACCTACAGTGTCATTTTTTTAATGAAATGTGGTGGCCCAAGGTTGTTAAAATTCCAACCTTTAACATGCCAAGTTATTGTACAGGAATTTGAAAAGCAAATTGCTACAAAAGATAGTATTGCTCTAAACCTTGCTATAAATAATCCATTTATCAAGAACAGAAACCTCCAACTGATAAAACAAGTGATTTTAAAAAATACTAATAACTAGATATTTTGGCAAGTGACTAAGAATGATCAGAAACTTAAGTTAAATTTACAAATAAACAGAGTTTTAATTAAAGGTTTGGTAGACCAAGAAGCAGATGTGACAATCATCTCACAATTCTCCTGGAATCCAAGCTGGCATCTTCAAGAGGTATAAACAGCTGTTAGGAACTGAAACATTTTCTCAGGTAAAATTAAGTATAATATGGGTCAAACACATAGAACTAGAAGGTAAAATAGGAAATATAAGGTCATTCGTGGCATCTGTAACTATTAGTTTGTGTGGAAGAGAACTTTTAAAACAATGGATGGTACATATTAACATTCCTTCAGTCTTAGAGACAGCCTATAAAATGGGAAATGTTAGCACATGGTATCTCTGGGAGCTTGGGTAGGATCTACACTGCCTGTGTTAGCATTTCTGTCTCTGCAACCCCTTTGTTTCTGGTTGGTATATAACAACCAGCCCAGGTAGGTCCAGGAGTTTGGGCCAAAAATTCAGCCCAATGATCCTGTCCTCCTGGGATTTGGTATCTGGTTTTCTGTGGTTAGCAAAAAGGATTTATATGCCTGTACTTGGATTTTTGCTTATGTCTGATACTGGTAAAAGTTTCAAACTTCTTAAATATGGTGAGGACTACAAACCCTAGAACACATTGTGGTGACTGAAAGCTCCTGTTATCAACCACTCCCCCCTCTTACAAGAGACTGAAATGCTAAATGATTGTCCAGCAAGATGGGACAGGTTAATGGATTTTAAAATAATATATATTTATATTATATATAAATATATATATAAAATAATATATATGTGTTTGTGTGTATATGTGTGTATATGTGTGTATGGGTGTATATAGTTGTTATATAGTTTTGTTATATTTGCCAAACAGTACTGCATATAAATTTTTAAATTCGTAGTACAAAATCTAAATTGATAAAGTTAAGTTCAGATAAAGTGAATACACTTGTCCCAGAGACAGTATTATATTCTGCAATGCTAAGAATAGTTTTTAAAGATTTTGGAAAATGAGACACATGTTTAAGTATATAAATTCAATGTTTGACTGTAATAATGCATACTTCAAGCATTCAAATTTGAGCGTCAAGAGATTTACCTCAGTACATGGAGAGAGGATTACAGACCCCCCTCCCTTTACAGATTTCTCAACTTTCAAAGAGAGATAATTGCCTTTAATTTGCTGAGGCTTGGAAAAAAATTATTTACCAAAGACACATCTGTCATATGGACATGAAATGAATAAAGAGCATTTCATTTGTTTCTTGGTTTGGAGTAAAGCACAGCTTAAAGGCATGTGCATTTGCCTTGTCTGTTCTTGGCACCAAAACTACCTTGCTTGTGAAAACAAGACACTTCATACATGTGTTAGTGCTTAAATGTATTGCATGTTACTTTTTAAAGTTTGTATGTTTTCAGAACAAAACAGACTGTCCTTACACCAGTGATGTAGTCCTGACAAGATATATCTACTATGGCGATGACAGCTGCACCCCACGAGAGATCACCTGCAGTGATACGGACACTGAAACTTGCTGAAAGAACATTGTAAAGATCATCACATTGATTTGTCTACAGCTGAGATGGATCTTCTTAAAGACATTTGAACTGCTGAATTTATCAAAGACTGGCATGAGCATTCTACAAAATTAGGAATCACCAAGGTAAGAAAAATGCAGACTTGGGACAAATTAGGACTTTAAGATTAGTTCAAAGTTTTGAAGAAATGAACATTGTGTAAAGTTTGACAGATATCTTAGTTTCATCTGATTCTATGCTACATTTACGTAGATTTTTGTACTACAATCTTTATATTGCTTTTATTGTAATAGTATCACTACTGTTAAAATGCGTTACTGAAAGGGTAAGATGTTGTGGGATGTTTGAATTAGATATTTTACAGTTATTATGGAGTCATACTTCTGTGGACATGATGTAAGGGGGAAGGGTACTTGGATACCTACTGGGATAATGTTAGGTTCAATTCATTTGCATAATGAAGGCCTATGTGGAGAGAGGAGGGAGTTTTTGAATGAATAAGTCACCTAGGTGTGGAGGCAGAGAGGGGCATAACATGAGCAGAGCAGAACCATGAGGAGAGCGATGTTAGGAGGTCATGATAGAAGCAAACTCTCTCCCTAAGCTTCCGGGGTATTGCATCCCTGAGAGTTGTCATGGCTTGTTATTAATACACTATCATCTTATTAATAAATAATACTTTAATAGAGGTTGTATTGAATCTGTAGATTGCTTTGAACAGGGTGGACACTTTTACTGTATTAATCCTACCAATCCATGAAGACTAAAGATCTTTCCATCTTCTGATATCATTTGAATTCATTTCTTCAACATCTTAAAGCTTTTAATCATACAACTTTTTCACTTTTTTGGCTAGAGCTACCTCAACTATTTTATATTATTTGAAGCTATTGTGAAAGGTATTGCTTATCTGATTTCTTTCTCAGTTTACTTGTTGTTTGTACGTAGGAAAACTATTAATTTTTTTGAGCTAATTTGTATCTAGCTACTTTGCTGAAAGTGTTTATCAGTTGTAGGAGAGTCTCCATAAAATTTTAAGGTAATTTATTCATACTATTATTTCAACTACAAATTAAGATATTTTGATTCCTTTCCAGTTTGTATATCCTTGATCTCCTTGATCTCCTTTAGATATCATATTATTCTAGTTAAGGTTTCTAGTAAAATATTGAATTGATATGGAGAGAGTAGACAACCTTTTTTGATTCCTGGTTTCAGTGGAATTGCCTTTACTTTCCATTTTAGTTATGTTGGCTATTGAATTACAGTAAAACTTCTTTATTAAGATGAGACATGTCCCTTGTATCTTTTCCTTCAGGACCTTTATAATGAAAAGGTGTTGGATTTTGACAAATGCCTTTTTTATATATAATGAGATGACCATGTAGTTTTTGTCTTTCAGTTTGTTTAGTGTATTACATTTATTTACATATATTGAACCATCCATTCATCTCTAGAATGAAGTCTTCTTGACCATCATGGCAGATAGTCATTTTTTTTTTTATATATTAAAGGTTTCAATTTACAAGTATTTTACTAAGAATTTTTGCATTAATGTTTATAAGAGAAATTGGTCTGTAGTTATTTTTCTTTGTTGCTACTTTATTTGGTGTCAGGGTTACTGCGGCTTTGTAAAACAAAGTGGGCAATGTTTCTTCTGTGTCTATTTTGTAGAATATTTGAGGAGTATTGGAATTAATACTACTATGGAAAATTGGTAGAATTCTGTGCTAAACCCATCGCACTGGGAGTTTTTTTGTTGGTAGATTTAATTAGTGCTTTTATTTCACAAGGGGTTATGGGTTTATTAAAACTGTGTACATAAATTTGATTCAACTTTGGTAACTGGTATGTAACAAGATAATTACCCATTTCTTTTTGATTTTTCAGTTTGGCATATACGTTTCTAAAGTATATGCTTGTGATTCTATGGATTTCTTGGTGGCTGTGGTTATACCCTGGTTTCATCTCTATTTTTGTTTATTTGAATCTTCTCTGTTCGTCTTTTAGTTAATTTGCCTAAGGTTCTGTCAATTTTATTGATTTTCTTCAAGAATTACCTCTGTGTTTCATTGATTCTTTGTATTACTTTGCTGTTTCTAATTTATTGATACCACCCCCAAGTTTGATTATATCTTGCTGTCTGTCCCTTTTGGTTGTGACTTCTTTTTGTTCTAGAGCTTCAGATGTTCTGTTAAGTTGCTAGTATGAGATCTCTTAGATTCTTTCTTGTTCTTCTTCTTGTTCTTGTTCTTTTTCTTCTTCTTCTTCTTCTTTCTTCTTGTTCTTGTTCTTTTTCTTTTTCTTCTTCTTTCTTCTTCTTGTTCTTGTTCTTCTTTTTCTTCTTCTTCTTCCTTATTCTTTCTTCTTCTTCTTCTTCTTCTTCTTCTTCTTCTTCTTCTTCTTCTTCTTCTTCTTCTTCTTCTTCTTCTTCTTCTTCTTCTTTTTCTTCTTCTTCTTCCTTCTTGTTCTTGTTCTTGTTCTTTTTCTTTTTCTTCTTCTTTCTTCTTCTTGTTCTTGTTCTTCTTTTTCTTCTTCTTCTTCTTCCTTCTTCCTTCTTTCTTCTTCTTCTCTCCTCCTCCTCCTCCTCCTCCTCCTCCTCTTCTTCTTCTTCTTCATCTCCTTCTCTTCCTCTTCCTTCTCCTCCTCTTCCTCGTCCTCTTTCTCCTCATCCTCTTCTTCCTCCTCCTCCTCCTTCTTTTTTTGTAGGCACTTACTCTATGAACTTGCCTTTCAAAACTATCTTCATCATATCATATAAGTTTAAGCATGCGGTATATGCATTTACATTCAATTCTAGGAAGTCCTTAATTTTTTAAAATTTCTGTCCTGATCCATTTTTCATTCCTGGAGAGTTATTTAATATCCATGAGTATGTAAGTTTACTGTTGTTGCTGTGATCCAGCTTTAATCTGCAAGTGGTAGTCTGATAGAATATAGACTGTTATTTCAATTATCCTGTATCCTCTGAGATTTGCTTTCTGTCTAAGTACTTAGTCAGTTTTAAACAAAATTCCATAAGGTGCTGAGAAGAAGGTATTTCTTGGGGGGTTGGGTGGGTGAAATGTTCTGTAAACACCTGTTAGGTCCATTTGACTTGTGATGTCAGTTAGCTCCAGCATTTCTATTTTTAAGCTTTCCTTTCTTTTCTTTCCTTTTTCTTTTTTCTTTTTCTGCATGATCTATTGGCAAGAGTAGAGTATTGTAGTATCAAACTATTAGTTTGTGATTTATCAGATATGTGATTTAAACTGTATTGGTGTTTCTTTTATGAACTTAGTTACCCTTGGTATTGGAGCATAGATCTTAAAAATTAAAATGTCATTTTGAGACACTTTTCCTTTGATGTATATTTATTATTTTTCTCTATCTTTTTTGATTAGTTTTGGGTTGAAGTCTATTTTGTTAGGTATAAAATGGTTACAATAGCTTACTTCTTAGGTCCATTTGCTTAGAACTTTTACATTTATTTTACCTTGAGATGAAGTCTATCCTTGATATTTTTTGGATGAAATAGAAGGATGGATCCATATTTTGCCTCCATTTTGGTAGTATCTTTTTATAGGGGAACTGAGACTATTGATATTAATATATCAATTAATAGCATTTTTGGATTTCTGTTATTTTGTTGCTCTGTTGTTGTTGTTGTGCTGGTGGTAGTGGTGGTGGTGGTGGTATGTTTGTGCACACTTCCCTCTTTTGATTTGCTAACCTGGGATTATTTATCTATTGCATTTTCTTAGGTGTGATATACCTCTTTAGACTGGAGTATACTTCTAATGCCTTCTGTAGAGCTGAGTTTGTAAACATATTGCTTAAATCTGGCTTTATCATGAAATGTTTTATTTTCTCCATCTATTGTGATTGAAAACTTTTCTGAGTATTATAGTCTGGATTGGCATCTGGAGTCACTTACAGTCTGTAGAATATTTCTTTTGGCCCTTCTGGCTTTTAGAGTCTCCATTGAGAAGTCAGTTGTTTGAATAGATGTTACTTGAACCTTTTCACTTGTAGTTTTAATATTCTTTCTTTGTCCATTTAGTGTTTTGATTATTTTGTGCTGATATGGGCTTTCTTTTGTGGTCCAGTCTAGTCTATGTTCTGTATGCTTCTTGTATCTTTATAGGCACCTCCTTCTTTAGGGTAGGGAACTATTTTTTAGGATTTTATTGAAATAGTTTCTGGGATTTGACCCAGGTTTCTTCTTCTTCCACTATTCCTGTTTCTCTTAGATTTCCTGAATGTTTTGTGCCAGTTATATATTTTTTTGTTTGTTTGTTTTGGATTTTTTCTTTTAGATTTAACATTTTTTTAAAGAGGTATTCATTTCTTGTAACTTCTCCTGAATGCCTGAGATTCTTTCCTGTATTCTGCTGATGATGTTTGACTCTGAGGTTCCTATTTGAGTTCCTAAAATTTTCATTTCCAGAATTCCTTCAGCATGTGTTTTTTTTTCTTTTTTGATTCTATCTCCACTTTCAGTTCTTGAACTATTTTATTTCTTTCCACTGTGTTTTCATAAATTTCTTTAAGGGATTTATTCATTTTTCTGTAATGACCTCTACCATATTCATAAATGCTTTTTTAAAATATTTTTTTGTGTTTCAGCTCTGCTATAATATTTGGGTATTTTGTAGAGTTTCTGGGCTCCAGTGAAGATATATTTTCATGAACACTTTTACTCTGATATCTACACATCTGCATTTAGGAAGATCTTAATTATAAGTGCTGATGTCTAGTCTTGTGTTTGTTGTATTATTGTTTTGTTCCTTGATTTTTGTTGCTCTTTCTTTCTTAGGAGGTTGTGGTGACTGTGTGTTTCCTGGTAGGCAATTTTGGTATCCTGATAGGTGTAGGTACTGGGGTTTTTCTACTTATTGGTTCTGTTACTTAAGAATGGGGATAGGTGAGAGTGGAGAGAGTTTAGAGGGTGTCACAGGAGGTAGCAAAGCTAGGTGTTCTACCAAGATCTGCTTAGTTCCTGGGATTTGGAGCAGAGAGTGAAGAGAGGCCACAACAGGTAATTTTCTACAGAGCTGGGTATGAGATTGGGGTTTGGATTTGGAAGAGAGGAAAAAAATTAGAGATCTGAAGCTTGTCTACTTGCTTTTTGGGCCTACTTGAGTTTTTGGCTGGCTTGGCTTTAAAGTTCCTAGAGAATGCCTGCTGGAGCTAGGGTCTGGGATAATAGATTGAGTGGGGAGAAAGGATGGACAAGAAGATATGTGAGATCTTCAGAAGAAGGGATCAGAGAAGAGGGGAAGAGGTAGCTGGTGGTCTACTATAACTTTGGGAGAGTGACTCAGAGATTGGAGTTTAAGGAGAGGACAAGATCCAAGTGAAGGTCCACAGTGAGCTTATCTGCTTCCCTGGTCAGAGAAACTGACCAGCTATTTCATCCAAATAGAGAAGATATATTTTCTCACACTAAAGAAAGAAAAAAAACTGCTTGTATTACAAAGCAAAATAGTAAGCAAACACACACACACAGAGACACATTCGGATACACACACACTCACACACACACACACACACAATTGTGAAATTCCAAGAATCAAGAATTGTTGGCCAGGGAGATGGCTGTAGGTGAAAACCTGAAGATCTGAGTTTGGAACTATATAAACGTAGAAGGAAGCAACCGATGCCATAATACTGTCTCCCGACTAAGATATTCACTTTCCACAGATGTGACTGCCTTAACTTACATAATATACACATACACATGCACACAAAACCACATACATGTGTGGACACATTAGAACATGCACATGCACACACAAGCACACATACACTTGTACGCACACACATACACATACGTGCACACACCTGTGTGCACACACATACAGACAAAAACACAGACAGATATGTACACATAAGCACACATACATGCAGACAAATATACACAAAAACACACACAGGTGGGTACACATTAACACATGCGCATGTACGCAGGCACATACATACACAAGAACTCGTACATGTACACACACACTTACATGTGTGCACACACATACAAGCACACATGCACATGCCCTAATAATAATATAATAATGAATTTAAGATATAGAATCAAGAGACACAGGAAAAAAGAGCCACCAAATTCTTTAAGTCAAACCTCAGACAGAAGAATTAAAATCCACATTATGTGGTTTGATATCTGAGAATAAATGAAGATTTAAGAAATCAATTAATGTTGAGAGTCTTCATAAGCATTTTAGAAACACCTAAGATTTTAGAAAAAAAAGTTATACTTAGAAAAATAATTGATGATGAATTTTATTACAAAAAGAGATGAGGTAAATTTAGAATAATGACATATAGAGAAAGAATGACTGAGACTTATACCTTAAATCCTATTGTCATGAGTAAGGTAGAGATTATGTTAATATATATATTTTATTTTTAGGCATATTAAAAACACTAAAGCAATCAATGAATTACAAAATGCTGAAAATAAAATACAGGAATGAAACAAAAGAGTAATAACCACCTGAGCCCATCAAACTCTAAAAAAGTTAAAAACCAAACCAAAAAATACACATTGTTATTGTTTAAAGTTTGTATCTAACATAAATTAAGACTCATATTTCTGAAGCAAGAGACTCCTGATTCTTTGGGCCATGTCTCTCAGGAAGAATACAGCAAGACTAACTTACTTATTGTTAAACTATCTGTTCATTTTGATATTCCAATGGAAAGTGAAAATTCTATACATTAAACTGTATTATTATACTTATTAACCTACACAAAAAGTACCTCCAAGCTGTTTCAGACAAATGTAAAACATAAAAGCATCTAACTTGGCAGAAGTAACTTCAGAGAAGTATATTTATGAAGTAAAGATAGTGAAAATGACACACAATATAATTAATGAACGTTTAACAATGTCTTATGAATCTACAAATTAAAAATTGTGAAAGGGAGATAAAGATGGGAGAGTCTAAAATAGACTATTCCTAATGCATGAAAGTGACAAATAGTATTCAAACTTTGTAACTCAACAAATAGTAAGAAAATCAAAGATATATAAATACAGACTGAAGTCAGTGTGTAATGGATTTTATATATTACCACACTCTTATCTAAAAAAAAATCAGTCTTCAAATAACAAATATTTGTGGTGATATGAAATAACACACCTTTCATATATTTCTGTCAGGCAGGATTGGAAATTAGTAAAAACACTTTTACAAATTATGTGGCATTATCTATAATAGTTGGTACATAAATGTCCATGAACAAGAAAACCTGATACTCAAATTTATAGGAAAGAATCTATGCATATGTGATCCAAGAACATACAAATCTTCATAGGGAAACATTTTGTAACTGAAGTTAAGGTATTTCTATTTGTAACCATGCTTATTTGATATGTATAGGACTTACAGTTATGAGCAGGTTTATTTATATGAATTCTTCTGTATAATATGGATACATGAGATAGTGTTATGCAAACTATTTTGAATATGCAAAGAATCAAACAAAATTAAATTCCCATCAATAGTAGAATGAATGGATAAATACTTGACTTATTTTCATGCAAAAAAATATGAAATGAAAAAATCTCAACTACTTAGAAATTTCAAAATTTTTTAGTGAAAGACACATATAAGCTACGTATAAGCAATTTTACTATGTTTGGATATATTTCAGAACCATGTGAAATAAAAAGTGGATTTTCTGAAGCTTCAAATTATGTAATTATTTTCTAAATCAAATTAAAAATTAATATAAAAGTCAGAAAATGGGTTATCAAAAGTGGAAAACATAAGAAAAATGGGATTAAAAGCAAGATTTTATAAATAATAAATTCAGTTTTATACAGAGTAGTTTGGATATAGGATTTTATTGGCATTCCTTGTTTATTATTCCTTACTTTTAAGGACATTTACCTTGTATGGTGAAAGTTAACTTTAATGCTAAAATTTTTCAAAGTGAATGTAATGGAATTGTGTAAATGCCTTTAGAAGTATAATCTGTTTTAAATACTCAAATTATATTTCCAAAATATTGCATAATATAACTAAATATGTTTCACTTATAGAAAATATAGTCTTGGTTTTTTTGCAATGCTGTTATAAATATTATACGGAATAAAGCAGGACTTGGTAGAATGTTATTTCAATCTTCGTACTCATGAAGTGAGGCAAATGGTTTGCTGCCAGTTTGTCATCAGTCTGGACTGCAGAGTGAGATCCTATCTCAAATAAATAAATAAACAAAACAGCTTTATATCTTTAAAGGCTTTCAAAATTACATCATTTAAAAGGAAAGAGCAAGTCTCTTTAGTTTTTTAATGAATAAATAAAAATACTTGGAGAGTAACTACAAGAATTTGATTAAAAGTGGTTTGAGGATAAACTGTTTCTTTCCATGTAAATTTTTCTAATGTATAGATTCATCATAATGTTTAGAGAACTTCAAAGTAACCACAAACTTCAGAATTTCTGATATTGGCAAAATGACTGAGTGGGAAAAGGAACATGTCAACTAAGCCTGGGACATGAATTCTATCCCATGGACCATGTAAAGGAAGAAGGAGAAAACAAAGTCCACACATTTCCTTCAACGTCCAACATGGCCATGACGTCCCACATCATATATAGGCATATGAATGAATAATGAATAAATAAATATTTCAACTACTCAAACTGGACAAATAATTTAAAACAACTGGTTTTGAAGACCTTATTCCTTCCAACATCTCTTCCTGGTCTGGTACAGAGCTGCTGTGAAGCCAAAGTAGTAGGTGCCAGTAGAATTGGTCAGGAAAAGTCATGTGACTTCAAAATACATATAATCTAATTAAATTAAAATGTAAATTCTTAAATAATTAATTTACATAATTTTAAATTAATTACAATATATACATAGAGAAAATTTGATCGTCATGTGTCATTTCTTAAAATAATTTCATTCTTAATATGTCATTTGTTTAACATTTCATTTAAGAAAACATAAACAAATGAAAATATGATTACATTATATCCCTTCACTTATACAGAATTTACATTGGTATGCTATGTGTATACTCTTTTGATAAGAATAGAATGCTTTTTTTCCCCTTAAACACATCTAGTGCAATGGAGAGATGCCACAATGTTTGAAAGTACTAGCTGCTGTTGCAGAGGATTGTGTGATTCCCAGCACTCATGTGGCAGATAACAACCATCTATAACTTTAGTTCCAGGGAATCTGCTGCTATTTCCTGGCCTCTGTGGGTACCAGGCACACAAGTTGTACATATACATACATGCAAGCAAAATATCCATGCATATCCAACAAAATTAATAAAAATGTAAAAATACACATCTGGGAAATACTTCATAATTGTTCCCTGAGAGTAGTGCCAATCTTTTCTATAGACATCCATTCTTTTAGAATAACAATGCACTCAAATATAACCCTTACTTTCTTACTAATCTTCCTCTACTAATTACACTGCTATGTAGATAGAGTATAGTTGACAAGGAAGTTACACCCTGAAATTTCAAAAATACTATCCCATAAGCAAGATCAGCACATTAACAATACAAGATGACCTTTTAATGTGAATGGGACAAATTCTATAAGGGCCTGTCCCTATATGAAGAACTATAGGCAATTAATAGTTGCTGAGAAATGGAGAATCAGTTTTCCCTAGGATGAACTTCACAATGGATTATCCAATCCCAAGTGATCATCCCCAAACACACACACACTTACAAACAACAACAACAAAAAAATGGATCCATCATACTGTCTTTATACAAACATATACAAGAATATATTTGTGCATACCAACATGCAAAGGTGTATGTTTGTGCACTTGTGTGTGTGTGTGTGTGTGTGTTTGTGTCACAATACTAATTTTAAAAAAGGAGGTCAGCAATTTTAAAGAGAGTCAGAGGCATGGGAAGAAATGAAGAGGAGAGAAATTAGGAATGAAGTAAGTAAAGAACTTTTGTTCTAATTCTAAAATTCTAAACAAAATTAAAAAGAAAATAATTAACTCTGCAATGATGAATGAATTTGCATTGCCTTAAGTCTGGATTTGCATGGCCTTGTCCTATCAGATGGTGAGTGAATTAATAACTTTGAATACTTTTCCACAGTGGTTATATAACTAAATAACATAGTAACAGGACAATGTGTTAGTAGCCTTACATGCAATATGTTAATACAGGCTTCCTAAGAAAAACTACCAAAATGCTAATATACCAAAAAAATTTACTTGTGTAAACACCAGATATGAAATGATGAGGAAGGAGCTAGTTAAGACTGAAAACATTTTCAGAATATGATATAAAGCTGAACCATTGTAGGACAAATAGAGAAAAGTTAGTTTGGGAAGCTTCCCTTCAGTCACACTGTGTAAGGAACATTTGGGCAAACCACCAGGGAGTCCTTGAGCCTAAGCCAGGCAACAATGGGCACACTTTTTGCCAAACAATGTGTTTTGCTTTTAAATCATTGTTTGGTCTAGTTCAGAGTTGCTATGGGGTCAAAGAGTCAGAAACAGTGACTCCATCAGTAAAAGTCTATCAAGTTGAAAGTGTGCTTATTAAAACTGAGGCACTTCATTCTTTCTGTTGAAAAGAGGGATAAAAATATCCAACATTTAAAAAACAATATCTACTTTAGAACACTTTATTAGAAGTACTTCCTTATGTCCATGAAAGGTATATCAATCATCTCAAAGAATAAATTGATTTTTCAGCCTTGGGACCTAGCAATTTCTTTCTGAAGAGAACAGTAATATTTCTGCATGGCAAACTTAACAGAGAATGGAACTCCATCTTCCACTGTCTTCTGGAGGGGAAGAACCGAACTTTGGAAAGTACCTTGCCTGAAGTTATAAGTGGTTTTGTTCAGCCTTCTGACTCAGTATCTACTGTGAAGATACACCATAAACAACGAAACTTAAAAAGGAATATATTTATTTGATTTCTTGCTTATATCTCAGAATGTGAGCATTGATGATCAGGTTGGGGAACACTATGGCAGGCAGGCAGACATGGCACTGGGGCAATAGCTGAGAGCTTACATTCTGTTGATGGTAACAATCAAAGAAATTAGGCTTGATATGGGTTTTGAAAATTTCAAAACCTATGCCCTGTGATACACCTCCTATAATAAGGACACACCTCCTACTCCTTTACTAACATTTCTTCCAACTGGGAACCAAACATCCAACCATATAAGTCTATAAAGTTCAGACTCATTCAAACTATCATATTTAGGAACTATGTTTTATCTAGAAAACATGAAAGGAGTACTTTAGACATTATTGGCTACAAAAGAAGACCACAGTTCATTCAGTTTTTATAATCTCTTTGCTGGTTTTGTATCAGGCATCACATTATAATAGTGACAAAAATGTTTTATTCCACACATTAATTGAAAGAATTAGATTAGGATTTTTTATCTGTATTTCTTCAACAGATGTGATAGGTATTTATTGGCAATTTACAAGCAGTTTTGCCAAGCTGTCTGCTCAAACGTCTCATTTAAGTCCTCTACAAGTTCAGTTTTACTGTCTTTGAATGAGCATAATTATACTTGACTGTTTATCTTCATTATTGTGTTTTAAGAGGCGTCTCAGTAAAATTATAAAAAAAAGAAAATTAATGTTGATGTAAAACACTGGATAGATATAAGTTTATTCTTTATTTTCATCAATATTAATTGAAACACTCATTTTAGAAACATTGACAACATTGATTATTTGCAAAGTAATAGAATAGTATGAAATATCCTGGAAAGGATTACATACAACAAACACTTTTGCAAGCCATTTAAATTATAGTTTAAAGAAACATGCTTGTTACTGATGGTAGTTTGGACCAGAAATGTCTTGGCATTGAAGTACTTGGTCTCCAGCTCTTAAAACTATTTGTGAGGTTCAGGTACTATAGCTTTGCTGGAGTAAATACATCACTCTAGAGCCTACTTTGAGTTTAAGTGCTTCACACTGCTCCCAGTTTGCTTGGTCTGCTTTATGTAGTCCAAGATATGAGCTATCAGTTCCTGTTTTTGCTACCATGCCTGTCACTTGCTGTTGTCATGTCTCCCCACCAAGATGGACTCTTGTTCTTGTGGAAATTTATGCCAACAAAACCTCTTCCATGAGTTGCTTTTGGTCATGGTGTTTCACTATTGCAACAGAAAAATAATGAATAAAATGATCCAATTGCACATTAATGGAATTTGCATGCATTGGTCATGAGAGTCAACAAATACTCAAGTATCATAAAATAGCCAGGAAAAACATTAATGATTTTGAGCAAGAAAAAATGACTTTTAATGAACCAATTGATAAAATTCTTTTTAGTGGTGTTATAGCATTCCTAACTACCATTGTGTGGTATAACTATATCTGGGAGGATCACATAGATAAGACTTGGGAAAACAATGCAGTTATAAAACATCAAGGTTTGCACTTACTTTAAAAGGGCAAAGAGAAAATTTAAAAATTTGAAATTTCAAAATTATAAAGGCTTTCTCTGCCCAATTCTTCTTTTTATCCATTTTTATGTAAAAGATTGCTTCTCGTTTTGAGCTGACTTCGCACTGCTAGACTTAGCTCAGCTTTATAGAAATTCCTGTCCTCTGATGGATGCATAGGAGGTGTAGCAGTACCTGACTCACTTGTAAAATGACCATTGTGCCAAGCAAACTCTTTTGAGATCCTACCATTATCAGACTATATAATCAATGCAATATTTATTGAAAGAAGAGGCACTTAAACACATATTTACAATGGAAAATTCCTTATTCAAATTACTTAACTTAGAGTGTAAAGACCAAATTTGTCACTGAATTATCTACATACAGAATGACTTCTATGCCATTATCTGTATGCTTTTCCTGTTGTGTTTTGTCCCTAGGGGCACATTTACCTATTCTGCATTCTGTCTTGGTTACTTTCTTTGACCTTTTCTTGCTTTCATTTCACTCCTTTTGACTTACAAATCCCTTTCAATCTATAGTAAATGCAATAGATAAATAGCACATTTTTAAATTTTCACCTCCTTATCTTAAATATACTCTTTCTGCAAACTGCTGGTAGTATTTATAACAATGCACCAATATCTTGCCTTTTCATAAGAAAAACAGTCAATTAGTCTTCTTTCATTCTAAACAGAGAAAAAACTACTTTGGTTATTAAAAAATAACTATAAAAAATTTCAGTGACAAGAAAGTATGTTCAGCCTCCTCAGATAGTAAAACCTCATTTATATAAAATTGAAATAAGAGTGTGATGTTAATTATTTATATTGCTGATAAAAGGCTGTTTAATGTGTATCTTTTCTGCAAACTTACTAAATATGTACTTTGTCCAGTCATAGATATAGCTATTCACTATAATAATGAAATAATTCATTTACTCAAGTATCTGTCTGAAAAGACTCTAGTGAAGGGAATCTTTGCAAACAACAATGCAATAGCAACAAAAATAACAATCTAATGTACAAATCTGTGTATCAACAAATCTGTGCATCAGCTGATTCAGAGAGTTTACACTCAATAAAGGTGGCAACCCTACTGATGCTTGCTCACAAAGAAATACTTGAAAACATATAAAGTTGTGGATACATGTTTGTCACTCACTTTGCTTCTGTTCAGATAGTATGATTTTATTGACCTTTTATTATATGTATGTGTTTTTTTGTATGGAGAAAGACAAATAATGTGATTTGTTTTGAACCAAGGCTTATATCCCTTGTAAGTCTTCAGAGCTCGCAATATCAAGGTTCTTAAGGCTCTTTGGTACTTGCTGCCCTTCATTTGGGAAAACATCCATTGATATCAGCCTCCCTCTTTATAATGAGCACACAGTGTATAAAAAGTTAGAGTTCCACATCTCCCGCTGCAGAGTAAAGCAAGCAAGAAACAAACTCACACCGTTGCCTAAATCTGTTTCTGTGTTCACAAACAGACACATTCTCACATATAATATTTAATAGGTTCTCTATCAGGTTTCAACATGCTTACTCCTTTGTTTTATTTCTCTCCTAGCTCAATGTTTGGGCAGAAATGAGGAGTAATATTGGTGATATATTCTAAAGGCACCATCTCAACATACTTGCTGGATTTTCATTTAATATAACCAGTTAGAAATGTATTTGTTGACAATTGCTTAACACAAGACAGATATTTGCTGTTGTTG
This sequence comes from Cricetomys ansorgei, assembly GCA_026225945.1. Lineage (NCBI taxonomy): Eukaryota > Metazoa > Chordata > Mammalia > Rodentia > Nesomyidae > Cricetomys > Cricetomys ansorgei. Next base: position 13,186,744 of record JAMJFZ010000199.1, read on the forward strand.
TTGGGGATTTGATTTTTATACCTCTAAAACATGTGGAACTTTAAATTCACATTTGGGTCCCTTGTGTTTTAGAGGACCATGGAGATAATTTGCTCCCAACTTGATAACTTTTGCAAATAGAAATAAGTCTATCAGATGTCAAAGTCTTCTTTGTACAAGTACAAGTCATCTTACAGTCTATCTGATCTTCAATATGGCTGTATTCTGTTACTACCAAACTGGGGATAAATTTTATTCCAGATGGTCACAGAGAAAAATGAGGCATCTTAGACTTACATAAAACTAATGAAAATTCACTTGTTTATACAACAGAAATGATAAAAAAAAGATCCAACTTACGTTCACAATAAGGATTGTTTTTAAAACAGTGTCTTATATTTGGTTTCTCTGACTCCTCAGAATCTCTTGTAATATTAACATGCCATTATTATTAGGCTTGAGTGCCTGCTGTGAACCACAGAAAAGTACACAGAGGGATTTCACTACAAGCAAATGCAAACACTGAGATTTTTATGTCTGTTAAGTAAATTTGAACTTAAAAGTAAACAACAGAATTAATAGAGGCTTAATTACTGTCATATGCACTGTTTTAAAAGAACAGAACTTATCTCCATACCTGTCAGGAAAATCCATTTTTCTCTTGAAGGAAAATCTTATTTGTCTTTTAAAATATGGGAACTGTCAGGCAAACAGGTACCATTCTTTTTAATTATTGACGGCTTTCCTTTAGATATAAGACCATTCTCAAAGAAAAGATAAAATTAGATCAACAAACTAAAAAAATATCATGACATACTCTTCTCTATGTCAAATACTCTTGTATGTTTAGCTTCTTTTGACACCTAAGTAAAAGATTGATTGAGTTAGAACTTGTTTTTCTTTTTTCCTTGATTTTCTTCAGCATTTGTCTTATTGCTAATCTAGTTAGCTTGCTTTTTTTAGAAGAGCAACTGTTAGATATTCATTGATTACAATTTCATATTGATGTGCTTTGAGCATATCTACAAAGGAACAACCATATGAAAGAGCATAAAAATCGTGTTTACTTCACACATTAATGTTCCAGCTATCCATCAACTATCGTCTACTTAAATAAATTCTAATTGTCAAGAAAGGCTCAGTGTTGGCAGAAGAGAAAATTTTAGCAGTCTCTCTTCTCTTTGTCTCATCAGCTTACACTCTGGGAAAACAAAGCATGGGTGGAGTAACAGGCAGGTTCTGAAAAAAAAAAACTGCAGTGAAGTCAAAGGATTCTAATGATAAGATGATGTTATATTTTATCCACTGTATGATGATCTCTATTACACAAATAAGGGATTTCTGGTGTGTGTGTGTGTGTGTGTGTGTGTGTGTGTGTGTGTGTGTGTGTGTGTGTGCGTGCACTCCATTTCTGTGTAATCCTACATAAAGCCATGTATTTAGGGAGTATCTTGCTCCTGTGGCTTAATAGTTATGCTAGTGCTTGAATGAATTCCCCTAAAGTCTCTGCTTTGACTCACTGAGACATCTCAGATGCTGATGGTGATTCGGTTTCTTTTGGTCTTCTCTTATTCTGTCCAACTCACCGGAAGGAGCCACTCACTGATTTTTAGTTACCATAAATGTATAATTCTAGACATAGCTGTATTCTCTTTTCCTAATTTTCATTAATTAACTCATATTGCTGAGTCTGTCAATAGACCTGCTCAGAATTTTGCTATACCTTGTTCTCCTCTATCTACTTGTATAGCAAAGGGCATCATTTGAAACCATGTCTGTTCTGTGGACCAATTAAAGTCTGTCCTAGACCATACTCTTTCTAAAGCCCATAGAGTTCCCTTGAAAATATTTTATATTCTCCTAAATATTATCTTTATTCCTATTCTTCTTTCCTATATATGAAAGCATTCATATATCTATGAATAACTTTGGGTGGTGGAATTGTATGTTCATTATTCTTAATTTTTCTGGCTATGTTCCAGAAAAGCTACACGAAACAGAGGTAAGATTTCCTCTTAGTGAACATTCAGTGACCTAATACAAATCAGTCTTGTGGAAGCACAGTCAAGGTCATACACAACTTACCATGTCAAACCAAAGAGTATTTTTACAGTTAATCTCTTGACATTGATCTGTAGAATCTGGATTAGAAAGTCAGAAAAAAAATTCTAATTGCCACCTTCTCATTCCCAAATTCAGTTTAATAGAGAACATCATTTGCTTCATTTGGACTAGTCTTTACGCATACTAACTTTACTATATGCTAACTTGAGTATTTGCTGATTGCCCACCTCACTCCCTTTCTCTTTGAAATACCACTTAGCTTTGGTGTTTTTGTGTTGCCTTTTGATGGGTAGCACAGGATAGAACATGAGCCTAAGGCCCTCATTTTTCCACGTTCAAAGGGGCCCAAAAGAGTGGTGGCTGTTGTGGTTTTTAATAGATGAACATGTGTATAGACAAATATTTACTGTAGGTCATAGATGCACATGTCAGATGATATCCTTATCTTCTCAGTGCTTTTAAGAGCTTTACAGTTGTCCACATGTGAAAATTCCATTTTGTTTTTAACCAACTGAGGGATATAAATGTTGGCTTGGGCCCAATGTGTCATATGAAATGGTACAGATTAAAATATATAGGACTTTAAGGAAGATTATCTTTGTCACACGGTGTCAAACTCTGTCAAACTAGAAGAGGGATTTGACTTTTAGGAATTGAGGGGATGCAAAGCTTTACAGATTAACAATTATGAAATTAGAGCCACTTTCAAATGTTTGTATTCCCACGCATACCTGTGCCAACATAAGTCTGGAGATACTGGAGAATCATTTATATAGAAAACATTATTAATCTCCTATAGCAATGTGTCTTTGGTTTTATTAGATCTATTTCTATAATAAATTTGGGGAACCATGAGAGATATTTCTTCTGAGACTTCTTCAAGGATGCATCCCACTTTTACTGGACAAATTGCATTCCAACATTGGAAAAACCCACATATTGGCCTTCAGTGGGAAGACAGAATTTGAATGAGTATATGTTCCATCTCATATCCTAATTGCTAGTGACCATAAAATGTGCCTTTTGAATTACAAAGATTTCTCACAGTAAAAGAATAAAAAAATTGAAGAGCTCTTCTTTTAAAAAGGCTCTCTTATTGGTACCTATAAAAAGACAGAAAAGGAAAGTAATGAATAGCTTTAACGGCCTCCTTTGATGGATTAAGAGACAAAATCAGATTTAGAACAAAATGTAATCTTTCAAACCATAAGATCTTTTGGATCTTCTGGGCCACTGATTTCCAACTTCTGTTCCTGAATCTAGGACCCCTACTACAATCCTGGAATTTATGAGAAACACATTTATAAGGATAAGTTTAATTTAGAAAAAAAAAATAGTTTGGATAACACTTTTATATTTGGGGTACCCTTTTGTAATTCTTCTTACTATGGACAGTTTTCAATCTACACTTACCCCCTGTCTGTCAGTATGCTACAACATATGGCCCAATGAAAGTGTAGAACTACTGAGCATATGAGCAAAAAAAAAAAAAAAAAAAAAGGATGGTAGGACTAGTAAAACTGTAAAACTTCTATTTTGTTTCTCTCTCGGCAATTATTAGAAGGAAGTCTTGGTCTTGAAAGGTCTGCATTATTCTTCCATCTCTGTATATCTATCTATCTGAACTCACAATACCTTACTTCTTTTGATGTCCTGTATTATGTTTTTGTATCACTTGTTTAGGTATTCTGGAAGAAGAAGAGGAAATCCTTCAGAAGCTACAGAGAGGATGTAGTGCTGAGTGAAGATGTATTGTTGAATGGACCTCACCATGTGAAAGATCCATTGCTTCAGGGCCATGGGGATTTGGCAATGGCTCTCTGCTCACCAGTGGTAAGCCTTTTTCTAGTCTGAGTGCAAATGTTGAGTGTATGTGGAATTTCATGTCTTTACTAATGATTTGACCAGTTTGTACAGAAACTAGGAACTTCAACTTCCCCCTTCTAAATGTTACTGTCTGAGACTGTTCTCCTACATACACCTCCTGCCCAGACTAATTCCTCCACCCACTGTGATGCAAATAATAAGCACATTGGTTCATCTTCATCAGAGTTCATAGATCCCACCTGATCCCAGATTTTTTGCTGCTCTGGACATTATAGTGTCCTCTAGGGAAATGGTAAAGATGCACTTCTGCCTGTTTACTGCCAGTGGCTCAACCCAGGAAGACAAGGAATATGTTCATAGGTGCAAACTCTGCCAGATCTCAGCAGAGGGAACCACTGTCAAGGCCAACCCCATACTCAATTGATAGTGGTGCCTCCAGCATCTGAGCCCAGGTGCTGTATTGGTTCAGAACTCCTCAGATACAGATCATAAGCAATTAAACACCTCCCACCGAAATCCAACACCTGAAGACAATACAGAACTCCCCAGAAAGCCCCTCACCCAACAGTACACAAAACAACTCTTTCATATATAATTAAAAATAAACTTCTGCAACAATTCCTTTTTCAGTACTAAAAAATAGCATTACCTTTACAACACAATTTAACACTACAGCAGTAAAACTATTTATAAGTGGCTTTTTATGCACATGACCAAATGATACTAAGCTTCTATGAAGCTTTTTACAATGTCTTTGTCCAGCAGAAAAACATATCAAAGTCCAATTATCTGTAATTCACTCATGATCTTCTGGATTCCTCCAAAGGGCTTGGGTCATTTCTCTGGCTCTTACCTCTGCAGCACACACAGTTTGTCCTTTAGGCTCTGGATGGCTCCCCTCCATCCAGAACTGGATGCTGCTGTTCTTGGTGGCGATCCCTTGGTACTGGCATCTTAGATTGTTGGGGTCTTCTGCTGCAATTGAGCTGCACTTTCACCAGTAACCTCTCCTGGGTTCTCCTCATGGTCCCAAGTCTCAACTTATATGTATGACTCCTTCATTGTGGGCCTTCAATTACTGCTGAGGCCGCACCAACACCAATGAGTTGAGTCAGAAGAGTCAGAGTTCAGAAGGAGCTAGTAAGAGTAGCTCTTTTCACAGTAGATTTTAGAAGGCTGAGGCTGAAGTCTTCTAGGTCCAGTCTAGCAGCTTATATGTTCTAGATTGTACAAAGACAGAAATTTTCCAGTTTGAAAATTAAAATTAGACTAAAAAGAGTACAGAATGCTCTATGGCTCCAGGCTAGAACCAGTGATTCAATTAGATGAAAGAATAAACTGCCCCTTACTTGAACCAACATCTATATCTGGGTGAATCTACATCAGCATCTACATCAATATCTACAGGCTAGCTTATAACGAGTCTGGGTGAGACTTGGAGGAAGAACTAGGCTGTTGAAGAAAGGAGAAATACTTAATGAACTTTCACTCATACTTTTGTTTTATTTTCCCTTAAATATTTATTATAATGTAAATGTATAAATGAACAATTTCAAAGTGTCCAGTTTGTAACATTTACAAAGTGAATATGCAGTTTAAATTGAGACATGGAACACTGCCTCCAACGTTATGTTATATAACTCAACATATGTTATGCTATATAAATGAATGCTATATAAATGAAAACATGCTGTTTTCTTCAGTGCTTCTCTTCTTTCATTGAAAATTATATATAAGCTTTATTCATGTTACTGGATGTTCATTTTAATTCTGCATTTGATTTCATCTTATCTATTCTATTATTGCAACATTTGGATGCATTGAAAGTTTTGAACATTATAAACGGTGGTGTTATATACATATTTGTATAAATTTCTTTGTACAAAATGACCACTTGCATATATACTCATAAATGACAATGTTTAGCCATAGGCTATACTTTATTTGGATGAATGATGTCTAAATCACCATCAATCGATAATGTGGAAAGAATTCCAACAATATGGATTCCTCTATAGCCTAGCAACACCTGCTTGTATCAGATTCTCCTTTTTACTCTGCTTTTCAAAAATTATTATATGGTGCATGGTAGAGTATTATCATAGGTTAAACTTTAATTTTTCTGAATATCAAGCATGATAAATATTCTTCCATTCACTGTGTATATATTTTGATATATATTTTTTCATAATTTCTCATGTAATGGTATGAGAATCCCCTTTTTAATAATTACTTTCTGAGTGTGGGGTTACACATGTAATACTGATTCATGTGTAGAATTCGGAGGACACTCTTCAGGAGTAAATTCTTGCCTTCCACAGTTGAGGCAGTTTTCATTTTGTTGTTTCTGCTTTTCAGTTTACTTCAACCTCAATGGTCTTTGGATTTCCAGATGATTCTCCTTTCTTCACCTACCATCACATTATAAGAATGCTATGGATACAGATGAAGTTGCCATAAAAGCCTTTTTCACACCTTCCAGTGATAGAACTCAGGTTATCAGTCTTTCTCAGGAAGCACTTTTCAAGACTAGGAGCAAAACAGATCTCTGAGAGGAAGAAAAATTGGTGAGGGCTCACACAAAAATGATAAACTTCTGGTTTCCTTTTCACCATCCTGAGACAAAGGTCTGGCAGGATTGTTCTTTGACAAGCAAAATCCCATTCTGTCTTACTAGAGTGGGCTGGTAAGGTATGTTCAAAGCCAGGAATGAACATGTTTACCTGAAGCTGTAGATACTCCAAGTACTATTTCTTTGGCTAAGTTGAAGAACCAAATATTAGAGAAAGAGTATCCATGACAGAGCTCTAAAACACTTACCTTTCAAGAGAAAAAAAAATGATAGATGTAGATTCTGTCTCTGTGGGTAGTTTTTCTCTCTGTGTAAACCTCCCCCCAACACTTATGATAAAGTTTGGTAATTGTTGTTGCCTGCTGTATCTTACTTTTTATTTGTCTTTTAATTTTTTTAAACAGTAGAGATTACAAACCTAATCAACCCCTAGAAAGTAGTAATTTTACATGCTGAGCAATCTCTATAGTCCCCTTTGGTATCATGAGGATTTTCCATAGAGCTAAGCCTCTGATGACTAACTTTTATTGAAACTAATAACAGATACATTTGTCCTCTGCTTTTGTCACTAAGATCATTGGTAGAGGATGAAAGCAAGGTAAGGCTATTGGATTCACATATGTTCTTTGTAGCCTCCTGGTTATATGCATGTTGTCTAAAATCTTTACCTACAAGCCCTCAGCTTGTTTCATAGTCTTCTCTATTTATATTTTCTCTCCACTTTTTCTTTCCCCAATTCAAATGCCTGGTAGTTATGTGGAAACCTTGCTCACTTCCTCTATTATACAATCCTTCTGTTCCCATATCAATTTCCACAGCTGTGTATGTCATTATTTTTTAATTTTTTCTCAGTTTATCTGAATTTGTCCTCTTTCTTTTAACTACTATGTATGATATGCATACCTATTTTAAATTGTAACAAGTATATACAAAAAGGAATATGCAAAATATAGGTCATTTAAAATCAAGGGGAGCACTTTATAGGTAATATAGGTAATAGGTAATATATTCTTATCAAACTTTAAGAAGTATATGTTTGGTAAGTAAAAATTAGGTTTAATCTATTGATTAGACATTGAAATGTATTAGTTTGTAAGTTTAAGTAAGATATATGATAATCTGAAACACCTGTAATTACAGTGTCACATTCTCTTCTGTATTTTTAAGCCTTGCTTTCAAATTTGGAACAAGTAAAACTGTTACTAAGGAAAAAGTAACCTTTAACAGAGACATCAAAATGTCATGTACAAACTCAGTTAGTTATATATCCATTATTATAATAAAGTACCAGATACAACCAACCTAAAAAAAAAGAGCAAGCTGCATTCTTTGGTCCATTAGTTCTATTGGTCCGTTAACTGATTTTATCCTTTGGGTGTTTGACCTTGGCAGACACAGGGTGAGATAAGTTATTATTTTAAGACACCTACTGAGTAGCTAAGATGCTTACCTAAAGAGGAGGAAATGAGATACAAGAAGAGGGAAGGGATTTGGCCCCCAACTTCCTTTGTTTCTATCATCTACCAACAGTCCCAATATTGAGGTATAAGTCCTCCTTCTATCCGTGGGTCTTTGCAGAACTTCAGGTCAAACTAAAGAACAAATCAAACAATTCTAGAAGAAAAAAAGAGGATTGATAGATATTCTGATTTATAAATCTGCAAGAAGGCTGTGAGAGTAAATTGTATTTAATGTCTTTAGCCATAGAATTAATCACTCTTGATTATGAGCTAAAAACAGTCCTTAAAGTCATAGAAAATAAAAACCTAGCGGCCTGCTATCTGAAGCTGACTAAGTGAAGAAATGTGTCCTATTATAAAACTAAGAACCATTAGAGAACAAAGAGAAACAGGACAATAGATTCATGAGCTCTTCAGTGTCTTGTTCATCCCTTATCAACTTAAGTTTGGAATTTGTCCCAAATTGTTTAGAACTGTTCTACAGGTCAGTAACTAGTGACATTTTAGCTGGGAATTCTTCAAATTTTTGGATCAAGTGTTTATCTCTTGGATGTCATTTCTCAAATATTCAAACTCTTATCTATACTCTCTCCTTTCTAGTCACTTCTTTAAAATAAAAATAAAAAATAAAATTAACAAAAAGCTTTTACTTTCATTTTCAATTCTGAATTTTGCAAGGTAAAGATTTTGGATATTCCTACAGACCATTCTATTTGATTTTACTGAGTTAAATTAATTCCTTTATAAAAGTGATTCTTTATTCAAGACAGTTCTACCAACTGCTTCAATATCATCTCCTAAATCATATAATATAGACCCATAGTCTAAAATGGCTTACTAGATATATTCTATATGGATGCCCATAGAAGATTTTAGTTTCATGCCTCTCTAGGTCAAAGTTATCTTCCTCTCCAAAACTGTTCTTTCTTCCTTGCTTTTCCTTTAAGTTAATGAAATCACTATTCAGTAAGTCACCCAAGCTAGGAAACCTCATTATGATGCTCAACTCATCCATTTATCTCATCTCTCACATTCAATCAGTCAGCACATCTTGTTAATTCCACCTCCTGCATATCTTTAAGATCTGTCTTCTGCTTTTCATTCCCAGTTCTAAATCTGTGGTTTGCAGGTTCACCATCCCTTTCTCAGGGGTAACCATGACTTCCTAACTAATTTATCTGACCATACTGGCAGGCTCAAAAATATTTTGGTCTTCTGTGAATCTTTGCAGAGCTATGCATGTGTATTTCTATAATATAAATAAATCTCACTTTTATTTTAAAAACTGTCATTACAGAATTGAAGAAATATTATATAATGTCTGACATGGAATGAGCCCCAAATCAAATTAATCATATTTTTAGGGGAAAGAAGGAGGAAAAATATTATCCTTCAGAATAAATAGGAATTCAATAAAAAGCAACTTATTAATCTTGTGTGTTAGATTTTATTATTTTAAAAATCAAACATTTAATTTTAGGTTATTCAAGGATACAAATGTCTGTACTCATTGTCCATTTTGATTTCCCTTTGATTAAAGTTGTCATATACTTACTTTTTCTCACACACACATATAATTTATATATTATTTAAATGTACATGCATATGTATATACTGCTTAAGCGAAAATCTAATGGAAACAATATTTATGAATTAATGAGAATTGTGAATTCATTAAAATGAGCCTAGACTATCTAATTAGACTGAATTTTTTTAGAAAGTAGGAACTCTTGGGGTGCACTGAAAAAATTGAAAATTATTTGTAATCAGCACTTTTCTCCTTAATGAGTAGGGCAATGAGTTGGTATTAAAATGTGCATTTATAAATAGAAGTCTGCAGGCATGTGACATTACGCACCTGCCTGATAGCTTTAAATTGCAAATGCAAGTTTTTTCTTGATTTTTTTCTATTTTGTATATATTTATAGCAATTGATCAAATTGTTTTTCATATATGATAAAAATTCTATTTCTGTTATTTCAAATACTGATGTCTCTAGTAAACAGCAATAGGCAGAGTAGTTTTCATTATTAATAAGCTTTATCAAGTAAAAAATTAACAGTAAATTGTAATGAGTTATTCTACTATGTCTATATATCAGGGTAATTTAATTTAAAAATATAACAAGTTACGAAGTTTGCTTTAATAGCATATTTTGTTCCAGAAATGCTTTTAATAATTATAGGTTTCTGACTTATGCATTTTGATTGCATATTCAAACTCAAGAAACATCGCTTGGACGAGAACACTGGCTGCTAATTTAAAACACAATCAGATCATTTTTCTATGATTCTTCTCTACTGAAGAGCAAGAAGGAAGTAAATTAAAACTGTATGTCTGATAATTAGTTAAAACACCTTTTTAGTGTTCTCCTCTTATTCCTGGCTTACCATAATAGGAAGATCATTCTTAGTTTCTCAGGTATATCATCGGATCAGATTTTGTGTATGTAAAATGTTCTCACATAACTATTTCTTAGATCACAGAGTAAAAAGTCTAGAGCAGACTAGTGGATGATTTATTAGTTTGGAGACTAACGTTCAACTTATAATGATGGCTTTCCTCAGTGTAGTGATTAAAATATAACCCAAAATTGATCCTTTGAGAAAATAGACAAACTGAGAGGGAGTTTGTGATTCTTTCATTTAATGTTGTTATAGATGCTGTTTAGTAATCTAAAGGATTTTCTCAGTTGTATTAGAAGCAGTGGTATTTTAAATATAAACAGACACCTATTCCTTCTTCCTTTTAGGAATGTAGTTCGTCAAACCTATCAGATTTATAAACTGTCTTTGGTAATAGAAATGTGTAGCCATAGACTAATGGCAAAAGGCAGCTTGTTCTTTGGCTAATTCATTCCCTAGTCCTTAGAGGGTTTCAGCATCCATAACATCTATTCTTAAGCCTAGAACTAGAAGGCCTTAGCCTCTGTCCAATCTAGAACATTTAAGCCTGCTAGAATTACTGCTGACTGAGCCACTTCTGACTAGTTCCTTCTTGAAACAGAGATGTACTGAAATCAACAATTCTGGTTTAACTCACTTGCCGTTCTTCCTCAAACTCTTCTCTAAGCTGACTGGTTCAAACTGACCTTCTCAGTCAACTGATTGTTTCTGGCTACTGGCAGACTTGCTCAACTTCTCTGACTAAACTGCTCTACTCAACTTGAAACTGACTCTCACTGTTAGTTGACTCTTCTGAACTCACTCTCCTTCTGCTGAACTGCCTGTGTCTTAGCTGACAGATTCTCTTAACTGACTGCCTCATACTCCTCAGAAGACAGCCTTTGTCTGAGATAAGAACCTTCTTTTATATCATGAGAGTTGAGTGTATCTTCACTCTGCTAACTTTTTCTCTGCTTCATCTCAGAGTGGGAATTAAAGGCATGTGCTTATTCTGCTTTATGAATACTGGGATTAAAGGTGTGTACTAATCACATAGCTCTCTGAATGTAATCCCTTCATACAGACCCTTAGATGTAATCCCTTCATAGGTATCATGCAGGCCTTTCAATATGATCCTTTTCCAGAGCAGTCATACTGATGGATTAAATGATTAACTATTCCTCTACAAAACTGCCTTAAAAACTTGATAATACTTTTATGAACAAGGTATTGATATTTGGAGGAAAATATACGCCTCCTTTTGAAATAACCTGTAACTCCAACAATTAAATTATTTATGTGTTCTCTTAATGTCTTACATAAAAAGTTGTGCTTAATATTCCAAATTCAATAAAAGATGATATAGATTGTAGCCTAATAATATGATTCTAACTAGAGCCAGAATAATCAATCTTAGGTGGAATTTATGTTTATGAGATATGTAAAACATATGCGATGTCAACAAAATAGGCAGAACTTGGCATATTTTCAGAATGTATACTGAATAGTGACCATGAGTTTATAAAAATGACTATCATTTCATACAACTTACTGAAGATGCAGTGTAAATAACTTCTAAAATTGATAAGAAAATATTATGCTCATTAATAAACAGGAAAATGAAAACAAAAGTCACAAATTATGCAGTTTTGCATGCAGAAAATTGACAAAATTATCTTCTTCCATGTTTCTCTGAGGACACTGATTGATGGGAATTATTTGTCATAATCATTTGGTGAGTAGTTTGGTATGACCTATAATAATGACTGTGCTTTTATTATTTATAATTATCAACTCCACTACCATCTATCTACTTTATAACTCCTATACATTTTTATTAAGTCATGGATAAAAATGAATATCTCTGTGTCATTATATCAACAAAACATGCAATATGTCCAACTATTGAGAAATAAAATACCAGTGGGTCAGATCTTTGTACAGTGATTTCAACAGAGAAAATAAAATTTTTAAACACATAATCATGGAAACAAATGAATTTCAATACAAATTTCTGATTCAAATGATAGTTACACTTACATTTTATAATTTATTTTACATTTAAAATGGCAGGTAATGTTTCTATGCTTACTTATGTGTTCCATAGTTCAGATTTTTAAACTGATGTATGAAAAGAAACATTAGTAGATGAAAGCATGCAGAGTATTAAGAGGACACCCATTTGGAGAAATTTTTCTAAGGAATTTGATTTAAATTACATTCCAACACCTTAAACTTTTCCCTGTTATTTTTTCTTTCATTATACCAAATCCTGCCTTTTCAGACTTCTGTGTTTGACTTTCTAGCTTTGGAGGCATTACAAAATAAATTAATAAAAGAAAGGGTTAATAATCTATGATTTCTTTAGAACATTGAACTGATAAAGACTTTGGCAACATAGACATTGTGATTGGAGTTCCCTGTCAACAAGGAAATATCAGCAGTATCCACAACACTGACATTAATGGAGAGTCTAGCAGTGATAGTGAAAGTTACTAAACAGTGAAAATAATAGTGTCAGTGATCACTCTTGTTCGGTTGGCACCTTAAAAATGCATTCAGGGAGACAAGGAGATAATTCTATGGCTAAAGTCACATGCCACTAAGCTGGACAATCTGAATTTGATTTCTAGGACCCACATGGAAGAAATAGAACCAATGATCATAAGTTGTTCTTTTACAGTAATAGGCTTAAACATGCTTATAGACATACACATTTGGAAGATAGCCTAGGATACATACTATGTGGTTCCTCTTTCAGTGAAGTTCTCCAAGTCCATACAAAGAGATATTGGGACTTCCCAGTACATTAAGTACATTAAGCAAGTTGAAATTGTTTTGTTAAAAGACAAACTGTTCAAAGTAGCATAAGATTTGGAATACACTGCTTATAGGGATAGTCAATATGATACACATATTAAATACCTTTATCAATATTTATTAATTTCTTACATATGAGTCATGATATACTTAGAAATACATATTATATCAATATAAAGGCATAAAAGTAGAAAACATGCTTGTCTTCATTTTATATTACAAAAAGTGTTGTTCAAAATATTTTATTGTTTCTTTCGTAAGGTAAGCAAAATATAAAATAAGAGATACAAGAAAAAATGCATTTAAGTACAAAATCAATTTATGGATGTGCATTTGAAGTATATTTGTAAGTCGAGATGCTCATTCATGGATTTGAGAATTTAGAGAAAGTATAACTTGTTGCTCAATGTGATGTGAAAAGTTTATTGGCTAATAACACACTGTGTGAGGACACAAGAGTATGACAAGTATTGGTTGAAAAACCTGTCTTAGTTTGAGCTTCTAGAAATGATTATCATAAAACTGTTAACTTGTAAACAGTAGTTGCCAAAAGCAGAAATTTAAGATTCCAATAACATCAAGCCAAAAATTCTAGTGAGGATAACTTTCTGGGCTTCTGCTGACTTGCAATCTCACAGCTCAGTAAAAGAGTATTGGGAATTCTCTTGATGGCATCTTTTAGAATAGCAATAATTACAAGTATGATAACTACACACTTATGGCCTAATAACCCACGAGTGCCTCACTACCTAACTCTACTACATGATATAAAAATACCTGCCACTAGATGGAGAGGAGAAAATCCATTGATAAGATGCCTGGTTTTATAAGAAAAAAATTCTGCTCATAAAGCCAAATTGACAGAATACATACAATATTGAAAAAAGTGTTAATAATGAAGACATAATTATGAACGGCAGCAATTGTGAAGCAGATTTTTGTTTCTGTTTTATATTGATCTTGCTTTGAATAACTTTTAATATTTCATTAATTCTTTGAGAATTTCATATAATTTGTGTTGTTTATATTTATGTATTCTCTCCCAATTTTTCTCTAATCCACTTCTACCTCCTCACTCCTTCAAGTTTATGTCAGTTTTCTCTTTTTTTCAAGCCCATCAAGTCTACGTCATGTTGTCCAAATGCTCCTAAGTGTAGTGTCATTTACTGGAGAAATCTTTCAGGGCATGTGTTTATCAACAATGTTACACAATCCTTGAAATCTACCTAGCTATTTGTGTGCTGAAAGCAAATTGGTCAATACTCATTTTCTTAATTTCATTTATGAGTAGATATAAAGTCATATTTTGTTCAGAGAAAGCAAAGTCGTTTTCCCATCTGGGCTAAGTGGATCAGGCCTATGATCACAGAACTCTGGAGGTTGAATCAGGAGCATTGTTATGAGTTTAATGTGGCCCTGAGTTAAAGAAGGAATTTAAGAATGTCTAAGTAACTTATGTAGTCCCTGTTTCAAGTCAAAACACTACATGTAAGAAATTAATTGTAAATAATGACATTTCAAAGATCTTATAATCTTATGATTTTGTAACACCAAATGTAAAATTGTAATAACAACAAATTAAAAAAAATTAACTAGTATCCAATCACAACCAACAAAATATGAGATAAAAAAAGATGTTTGCATTTGTGCTAAATAAACAAATAAATTTATTATTATTGTATCTTAAATAATATGTCAGTACTCAATTTCAAATATGAAATATAACTAATTTACTTATCTTTTATACGGAAAAAAAACATGTAACCTATTTCAATAAAGCAATATAATGCAATATTTTTACTATTAATATGAAGTTCGCATGGTTAAAAAACAAAAAATATGGATGGAAAGAAAGCATAGTTTATCCAGATGTTAAAAAGCACTGAACAGAGTTCAGTAGAAGTACAGTGACGAAGTTACACTAGAATATGGACTGCTAGGCTAGAGTAATGCAGTATTCCCTAGTTTCTTTACTGTTGCCCTAATAGAATACCCTGACAATGAGCAACTTAGAATATAAATTGATTCATTTTTCTTAATAGTTTCTAAAGGGAAATTGCTGATCAAAGTAGAGTAGTTATGGCAGCAGGACTATGATGTCTGCTCAGTGCATTTCATAGGTTTGGAGGAAGAAGAGAATAGAGAAAGAGAGAGAGAGAGAGAGGGAGAGGGAGAGAGAACTTATAAATGATAGGGAGAGGTGGAGAGAGAAACAGTAGAAAGGAATATGGAGAGAAGGACATATAGACACACATAGAGAGATACACACAGAAAGACTGAGAGACTGAGAACAAGTAGTGGAATCCCAGCTATCAAACATCAAAGCCCACCTCTGTGACTTACACCAGCAAGTCTCCACCTTCCAAAGCTGGATAACTTACTCAAACAGTATGAACAAGTGGGAACTAGGTGGCAAAATGCATGACCTATGAGATACATTCTTATTCTAAGAATAGTCAGCAATAAGCAACATAGATGACAAATCCATTGCTTTTTGTTTATAAAAATGGGATAAAAATATAATCATAATTTATCTCCTTGAGGAAAGTTCAAGAACAGCTCATTATGAATAAAACTATAGGTAGGTGGGGATTGTAGATGCCAAGAAGACATATGACAGACAAAACTGTATCTAGAACTGCATGCAACTTCAGCATGTCTGTTTAACCTGAATTATGTAAATAATGTTAAAAAATTCTCATGCTATGCAAATGTCTCAAAAGCTCACCTTATGTGGCATAAAACCAAAATTCGTTGTACAAGGGAAATTGAGATACCAAATTATTTCTTTGCTCCAACTTTCTTCTTTACTTAGATCCTAAATAGTCAATTTATATCATGAGTTATACAGTGGTAAACCTCTTCATAAAACCTGAGCAATTTCCACTCACCCAGTGGAGCAACCCAATCCTGATAAGGTCAAATGACTGTTTGTGATTTGCCTCACTTGTTCAGTCTTTGAATTGTCAGCCTTATAGTATTGGCATTCGAGAATTTCAGAGTGTTTATTTGGGCAAAGACAAGATTATTCAAGATTATCAATTAGAAAAGAGTAACTAAACTTTCCAGCTGGAAGTGGATACATCAACTAAATAATGTTAGTGTCCTCCATTTTGAGAGAGAAATATTAAGTAGCTAGATTGGGATCAGGAAGCTTCAAGGCCATTGACAATGGATCTCTTCCTTATCACCATTGCATCCCACTTGCTGTTTCCATGGAGGTACTGGAAAGTGAAACATCACATCTGTACGTCTTTAGGATTTAAAAGAATATATGAAAAAATGAAGATATTAAGGCTTTGCTGAGGCTCATTTAAAGAAATAATTTCCTGCTGGTCAAAAGAATGGAATCTGAATTCTAACTTCTGACCCTGTGTAGAAATTTGACATTCTGATTTGTTGGAAGTATAAGAGCATTACATAAGATTATGTCCTTCCATAAGAACAAATCCACTTGGGCTAGAAGATAACTCCATAGAAAAGTTGATTGACATAAAGACATGCTAACAAAATTATCCCTTTAATGAATTTAATGTATGTATCCTTCCTAAAAGCTGTTCTGTCCCGTTACTGTATATACAGTTGCTTGCAGATCTTCATTTCTAATACTGCTTGCTTTGTTATGCTCTAAACCTAATAGTATAACTTTGACATTTCTTTCTTTTTATCTCCTTTTCAGATACTGCTCCAAAGCCTAACAGACGCTGTATTTTTCAGGCAGCTACTGAGATTTATGGCTTGCCTACCTTGTTGCTTTTCTCTCAAGCTTTAATAAAGTTGTCATGAAGCTTCTTTCTGATTCCATTTCTAAATTTCAATATGAACAAGGATAAGAACCCACAACAGGGAATCTTGATTTCCCTGGTAACAATACTGATTATATTAATTTACATTTCCATTAACAGAATATGAATATTTTCTGTAGCCTTATCAGTATTTATTATATTAAAGGAAATATAATATTTATATAATAGAATACTATGAATCCATCAAAAAGTGTGCATTTGTGTGTTATGTAGCAATTTCCACTGAGACAAAATATTACATCTATGATGTAAGCTCCTTAAGACACTTAGTTGGGACGATGCAATAAATAAGCAGAGTCCACAGCACCTGCTCTGCTTCTAGAGAGCCTAGCCCCTACCCAGTCCACAGTTGCATGGGGCTCCACTATTGGAAATCCACAGCTCCATCCATTCTCACTTTGGAAGGGTCTCCCCCACCCCCACTCCGCCCCTTGCCCACCCTTCCCATCCCTTATATAGTCCCCAGTACAGAGCTCCTGTGTCTGGAGGGCTCTGCCTCCCTACACACAGCCCACAGCCCAGGGCTGCCACATTGGGAGGATTATTTCCCACCTACAATCCACAGTGCTAGGCTCCCACTTCTGTGGAAAGCTCTTCCTGTAACACATCCTTCTCTACTCACAGGCCCAGGCCCTGCTCCCCACCTCTTCCAGAGCCTGGACTCTATGGACTCTTGTGTCTGGAGGGAGCTCTGCCTCAGCCCCCATCCCCTTGCCAGCAAAACCCTCCTCCAAGAGTCAGGCTGTCAGTCTGCCTCAGCCTGCAGAGAACTGCTTCATGGTGGGACCTGCAGATAGAGTGGCAGTGGGCAGACCTAGTTGAGGACTGAGCTGCTGGCTGCCTGCTCCCAGCCCAAAATGGCACCTCACAGCTTTCTGTGTTTCTGCCAGTGAGCATATCTGACTTTCTCCAGCAAGCCAATCCCTCTAGCTGTCAACTGCTATTCTCAGCTGTTGCTTGCCTTTCTTGCCACCCTGCTGGAGACCCCAGGGCCCCAGCCACCACCCCTTGTGCCCACCCTGACCCCCAAATGGCACCGAAGACCACTGGAAGCCAGCAAATTTCCCTTTGGAGGAGTGGCTCTACAAGGTGGGGGAGCTCTAGGACTTGAAAGCTCCATAAACAACCTCCACCCTGGGACTACCAGGGACCCCATTCCCAGCCAGCTGTGAACTGTGGGGGTCCCTCAACCTAGCAGAGCAGCACAGAAGTGGCCCCAACTAACACAAATGGTTCTAAACTGGGCCCCTCATTCCTCTATGGACTTGCCAAATAAGGGCAAAATATCCCACCAATCCCAGGCCACCCTGGGAGGCTCTGCCCCCTCAGTGACACTATATAAAGAGTAGCCTTCTGGACTCTACTGAGAGAGCAGGGGAGAGGGGGCCTAGGTACAGCTTTGACTGCTGCCTTACTTCCAAGTGGAGGTAGCCATTGAAAGAAGATGGATAAAGAACACCTCAACTCATCCAGAGGTATTTCCTTTCAAAACTGCAACATTGGGGACACCTTCCCACCTCAGAGCTGTATGGTCCCTGGGCGCCCAACTTCCAAGGCAACTTCCTCTCAGAGCTGTGTGGATCTTGGGCTTCCTAATGCCAGGGCACTTTTCTATCTCTGTTCCAGCTGGGAAGAAAAGAAAAATACAACAGCAACAACAAATGTAACAACAGGTTGATCCAAAAGAAGGTGAAACATTTCATTCTGCAAGGAAGCTTATTGAGCTTAGTGAGAAAACAATAACTCTAAGCTTTAGGAAGTCTCTGGAACAAATCTGATTCCGTAAAGCTTTCCATCCTCATGATTATATGAATAGTAAGGACTATTTAAAGCAACTACTGGACAAGCTTGGCTAAATAGAAGAGGCATAGAACAACCCAGCTTCTTGAAAGACAAGCCAGCTCAGCTATCTAGAAGACAGACAAAGGTACCTGGAAGAGGCTCACCTGTTGAGCTGAGTGAAAGTTGTGTGGTGAGCTTTAGGTTTCTAGCTTTTATGAGCCATTGGCTATGTCACAGTAGGCTTGTGGTGATGATACAGCTGACTTTAAGTCATTTATCCTATAACTAACCTCTCAACAATATTCCTGTAGGTAATCCTAAGAAAACTCATCAATTTGCAAAGATGGACTTTTGCAGTGTCTTTACTTTGGTCTGTCTTTGTTCCCTATCTGAGGTAATTAGATGCTTGTTGACATTTCCCGAGGAATAGTGCCCTACATTATGTCATTGCTGTGTGATTGGTTCTGGAGAATGTTATTTGGAGTGAAATAAGCCAGATAAAGGTAGGCAAATTTCAAATTTTCTCACTTATTTATAGAAATCATGAATTTAATTTCATAAATTATAGAATTAAATTCTTAATGTCAGAAACAAGAAACATAAATGGAGAGAATAGAATGCAACTAAAAGGGACTTATAGCAATTGTGCTGGGTATGGATGGGTTGATGTCTACATGGGCATGATCAGGGCATGGCAGAGAGTGTACAAATATCAGTGAACCTCATTAATTTACAGAGTTATTATGGGTTAAGCTGTCAAGTAAATTAAGAGCATAAATTCTTAAGAAAATGTGTGGCTCCCATTGTCTACCATAAGATAATCCTGTCAAGTATTTCTCAATAATCTTATATAAAATGTATACTGAATATTGTGCAAAAGACAAGGACAGGCTGAAACTACAAGACGGACCCTTCAGATCATTGTTATTTGAATTGTGTCTTTTTCTTATGCATAATAATTTTTATTACAATTACAAATATCCAAAAACATCCCTAACTCTAACATGTATAAAACATTGATAAGGAGACAAACAAATCCAATAGAAGTGGGATTTGACATTTTAAATTCTCGGTACTTTTCTGATCATCATCATAAAAATAAAACATTTGAAATTTATACTTATAATCAACATTTTGGTTCAAAAAGATTTTTGTCATAGTGTCACAGTGTAGAAATCATGCTTGCTCTCACTTTGTTTCAGTTAAGTGTAAAATTATTAAAACAAGGGATGTAGAGGAAAAGAATATTATGGTGCTAGGATAATTTTCATACATTTTTAAATTATGTAGTTATTTTGGAAAAGCAAGACAGGTGTTTTACTTTTCTATTACTGTGCCAATGTACCTTAAACATTTGTGTAAGTGGGGAAAGATGTATTTCAGCTCATATTTTCAGAGCTTTCAGTCCCTGGTCACTTGGCATCATCATTTTGGCATGTATTCTAACCAAACCTAATGGTAGAAAGTGTGTTCATTCAAAGATACTTCATGAGTTATATAAAGAGCCACTCAGTGGTTCAGATTGTTCATTGCTAAACATTTAACAAATGGCAAATACAGGTAAACAAAGTTTGTAAGTACAGTTTAGTATTTATCTTTTCAGTCAAGTTCAAGTGTTCTGTCAATTAGAATTTAAACTCATTCAAGACATCTGGATAATATTTTCTTATCAGTGCTGTACAAGAAATCAGACTTGAAAAACAGATTCAGCAACATAGCAGCAGGCTAAAAATGAGTTATGCTACCAGGTGGTATGCAAAATGTCAGGCAGGCTTACATCAAAAACTTTTTTTAGTTATACAGGTGACTGAGATAATACTTTTTCATTGGTATAGTAATTTGTGACAATATGGACTGGACTTGATCTTTAACCTAAAAGAGACAATGCCTGTTAGAAGAGCTAATAGCTTTGTTTCGCTTTGGCTTCCTTTAGTCCCACCTTTAGTCATAGAACTACTGGATGCTGATGGGTAGGGTAACTCCTGTAACCATTCTCTCTAAGAAGCTAGGAAATTCCTATTCTCATCAGCTGTTCTAATTCCCTGTAGTTGGCAGTGAGCCAGAACAGCAGGTTGAGGAAGCTGTTGTATAGCTACTTCTCTAGCTGCTACAGCTGCAGAGAACAGATCTAGTCTGTTTACCAGGACCCCCTGAGATTCTCCCTCTGGCTCAAAAATCTGGGCAAACACAATCCATCCTAGCCTCCATTTCAAGACTTTGAAGAGGTGAAACCTCTCTAAAAATATATTTATGGGCTGCTTCATTAAATCATGAGGGGCAAATACAGTGGATAAGGTGGTTATGTTTGGAACCATCAGAGCATTATAAACACAGCTAGGGATGGGATATATGAAAGCTAACACCAAAATCAGCAAGTGAAATTATAAATATGTATTGAATTGGTAAGAGTCAACACACAGTATTGGCCTTTGTCCTTAGAATTTTATTAACTGTAAATGATAGCATGGATATTCCTATTTTGCATATATTACATTACAGTCAATGAAAGGGTATTAAACTAATCTCTATTAGTTTATAGGGGATGTGTGTATACACATATATATACACATATATACTGCTTTTTCCAGAAAGCTTTCCTCCTATGATCATGAACTACACACTTGAAGTTTATCCCTGAAAGTAGAAATGGTGATACACACTACCAGCTGTCATGATCTTTATATCTTCTACCATCATAGACCTTCCATAACTTTAACTCTCAGGGTGACATTCTGTGATTTGATTTATTTTACGTTGCCATTCAGAACCCTGTACTAGTGTCTTCATGTAGTAGTACACTGCTACTGGAGCAGCTCACCAAGAGAGACAAGGAGTTCTCATATGTGCATCCCTTGCCAAATCTCAACAGAAGGAACCACCACCACCTAGATAGCAGAACCACGAGGGAGCATCCCAGCTCAGATGTGTTTATATTGCTTCAGAACTTCTTGGGTGTTCTACTGATACCACATGTAAATTATAAGGAATTAAACAACCCCCAAATAAATCCAATACCTGGAGCCAATATAAAACCCCAAGACCTAGGCAGACCCTCACCCAACAGTGCACAAAAACAATTATTTTAAACAAAACTAAAAATAAACTTCCACAAAAATTACCCATTTCTCTACTAAAAAAATGCTTTACCTTTACAACACAATTCAACACTATACCAGCAAAACTATTTACAAGAAGAAAAATTATGAGGCTTCTAATGCACATGGCCAAATAATACCAAACATCTATCAAGCCTTTCACAAAGTCTTTAGACAGCAGAAAAACATTATCAGTGCCCAATTATCTGAAATTCACTCACGATCTTCTGGGCTCCTCTAAAGGGAGCACACACAGCTTGTTCTCCAGGCTCTGGCTGGCTCTACGCCACTGCTGTTGCTATTTTTGGCAGTTGTCCCATAGTACTGGCATCTTCACAACTAGTGGGGTCCCTTGCTGCAACTGGGCTACATTTTCACCAATAGGCTCTCTTCATTGCGCCAAGCCTCAACTTTTTTACATGACCCCTATATTCTAGTCCTTCAAATACTAATGAAGCTGCACTTTTACCAATGGCCTCTCCTGGCCTTTCACAGTACCAAGCTTAGGTTGCTCTCCATGACCCCTTCATGATTTCTAATTATTTTAAACACAACTAAAAATAAACTTTCACAACAGCTACACGTGCTGATTATTATAGAATCGTATTCACCTACCCCATTACTCTTCATTATTTCTTTGTATAACTATTTAAGTTACAATTATACAGAAATCTTCTGAGGAAGATTGTTGCATTAGTTCTAATCTTTCCTTTCTAAAAATAAAGTCTCATTGCTTATAATTCTATGTATCTTCTTCTTTATAGGTGGCAGGGTGTGGGCAAGGCATATAATGGGAAAACTGGAGCATTCACTTATCAAGGAAACAGGAGAACTTTTCTTCTAATTTGTCTTTACCAATATGCTACTTAACAAAAGGTATATGTTCCTCCCCCCAAAAAATTCTGTAATTGCTTGTTATTTTCATTATCATTTGTCTTTTACTAGTCGTTTGCAAAGGAAAATAATCATAATTTTTAAGTTTGCAGTTTCCTACTGAGATGCAGAATTCCTAGTGAGCTTTTCATGTGCTTATTGGTCACAGTCTCTCTGGTTTACTAGTTCTTCCTTATACCCTTTGTACCCATTTCCTTTCAAGCTATATGTCTTTTGTTAGTGATATATAGCTCTTTCCTACTTATTAAAGTGCAGAAATATCTACTATATTTATGGCTAGTATTCTAATGAAACTATATATACATTTGTCATCCAGTGTTTCTGTTAAATGCTATCATATTCGTTAGTGGTGTCCTAATTTTTGTTTAGTATTTTTATACTTTTAATACTATTTATGATGGGCTTTGTTTCCTTGCTTTCTCCAAAGTAATATGCTGAAGTCCATGCCACCAATGAGACACAGTCTGAGCAGTTAAGAAAAAAAGATCATAATCTTTTCAGACTGTTATAACAAAATACTAGTGATTGTTGGTTTAAGTAAAAAAGAAAAAAATCAGAATCTGAAAAATGAGACGCATGAGATGCCAGCACAGTTGTTTTATTATGATTCCTAGTGCCTGTGCTTGCAGGTGGCTGCCATTTCATTTTGTTTACCTTAGTTTTTGAAGAGATCCAGAGAGAAGCAGAACAAGTTTTTGGTGTTGCTTAGAAGAATTATCCTATCATTTCAGAATGAAAACCTTCTGAGCACACATAAGCTTAATTATTTCTTGAAGATCCCACATTCAAATCATTGCTTTCTTGCTTCACAATGAGAGCTATAGGACATTGTAGTCAATTTTATTCATGCATTACAAAAATGCTTGAGAGCAGAAGCAGAAGAAGAAATGTTGACTAACCCATTGGTGCAGGACACTGAGAATTTCTATATGGAACTACTGTATGGCAAGTACATCACAGTTACAACATAAAAAGGTAATAGACATCACATGGTCAGGTCTAACAAGTATTCAAATTTGAGTACTGCTTCTCTCTAAAGAGCTACTCACTAATCCTACCTTAGGTAGCTCATCCTCATGGCCTGTTTCCCAATTATCTCTCAAAAGGATCATCGGTAAATCCAATCAACATAGGTACCCTGGGATTAATATTTCCACATGTACACTTCCATTTAGTAGAATCAAATCATAGCAAGAGAAGGCACAAATACTCATTTTCTTAAAGTAGGCCCATATAATGATATGCTTGGTGGCTTCAGAAAAAGATCCGTCTTTATGATTTTCTTTATCATTCCCGACATGCTGGAAGGAAAGGGGTATGTGAGTCAGAAGAGCTGTATGCAAGCCAAGAAGTGAGAGAGAACAAAAGCCAAATTTTGATCTTGAATATTTAGAATGTAGAATTGTTAGAAAACCATTTTTAATTTGAAGCCTTCCAAGGTAGATAGACTTATAAATCATTTTGTTATTCTGTTGTTATAAGAGACCTGAATTTAATTACTTCTACTGGATAAAATATAGCATAGCACATGAGATGCCACAGTCATTTATGTTACAAAGCATGTTTCCTTCTATTTTGATAGTAGTTTCTTGACAAAGTCAGCTACAATGAGGCTGACACTTAGGTGGCAATGTATTGACAGCAACTTTAAGCAACTAAAAACTGGGTCTCTCTATTTAATTTCTTTTGAGAAGCTAAATCTTACCAGCAGTCTTCCAAACTTGGGTGTCAGTATGTCTCAAGTGCAGCCTTCCCATGCCTTCCAACTGAAACCACTAGCAGAAAAGCCAGCTGAGCAATGCAGAGATTCCTAGTATACAAATCTGGTAGCAATTAATATACATTGTTTGCAGCGAGCAAGTCTTAGGATAATTTTTTTTTAATATTTCTATACCTAAAACCTATCTAAAACAACGTTGGTGACCTTCAAACTAAACACTTTATTGTTGCCTTACCAAGGCTATTACCATATAGCACTATTATTATCCTTGTCACATTATTTCCCTAAAGTACTCACATTAAAATCTCCAAGGGCAGAAATTAACATCTGAATAGCACTCCCCTAACTCTGGCAGAAGTTTGATTCAAATTCAATTTCTATTCTGTTTGGGAGAGTGGTTACATAAAAATATGTCAAGGTCCTATGGGCCAATATCATCACTGTCATTATAACACACATGATAAAAATCATGGAAGTTAAATTTTTTCTTATATATAAACTAATATTATAAGTTATATAAAACATTAATTTAATGTTATTTTCACTGTATTTGGTGGTGAAGTTTCTGTCTTTATAGGATTTTGAAAAATTCTACCTCAATTTTTCCAGAGTAACTTTAGATTTGCCATATCTTCCTTGTGTGCTTTCAAACAAAAGAAGAAGAAGGAGGAGGAGGAGGAGGAGGAGGAGGAGGAGGAGGAGGAGAAGAAGAAGGAGAAGAAGAAGGAGAAGAAGAAGAAGAAGAAGAAGAAGAAGAAGAAGAAGAAGAAGAAGAAGAAGAAGAAGAAGAAGAAGAAGAAGAAGAAGAAGAAGAAAGGGAAGAAGGGGAAGAAGGGGAAGAAGGAGAAGAAGGGGAAGAAGAGGAAGAAGAAAAAGAATGCTGGCATCTTTAAAAAACGTAATAGAAAAAGTTTGGATCAAGTTACCTACTTCACAAGTTATTTAAGCATTTTGCTTCCAATTTCAATTAGTTGATTGTGTTCTTTTAAATTGCAGTTTAAAAAATGATGTGCCTGTGCCTAACAATTTGTGATTAATTTTTCCCCATGACAGAAACTGAAGCCTGAAACTACTCCCTGTGGTTCTCTTTGTTCATTACTCAGTGGTTCTGTCAGTGATGGGTACACAGATATGAAATTTTCTAAGCTAACTTGGCTGCTCAGCAGGGACTGGGAAGTGTAGCCGTGAGGGAAAAAAGAAAAAAGCTGGGTACTCCATACACCTATAGGCAAACACCTGCTTGAAAGTTTTTCCTTAATCGACTATGTCGGGTCCCATAAAACACTGAGAACAATTTTCATGTGAAATCCTAACCAAAGGAGGAAGAACAGAAAATTCAGACATTGCCTTAGTTGATTGGAACTAAAAAGAGTGAGACCCATCAATATGTATCCAGCTGAGAGTTACAATTTGTTTTCTTTTTTATGTATTTAATTATTTTTGGCTTAAGGGGCACATAGAATTTGCAACTTTGAGATAGGTTCTGAAAAAGAATGCTAGCTTTATTTATTCCTAATGTTTCATCAACTAGCCAATTAATATCCAATTTTTATTTTGCAACCCATTTGATTAGGTGATGTAAATAGGTGAAGTAAATTTGTCACATGATTTCAGGTAGTTTGCCCTGATTACAGCTCTATATTTTCACATTCAGGATTCTTGGTTGCTTTTCACCTTCAAAAGCCTTCGATTTCAATTTATGTTTCCTGCCACAGGTGGCGGCGAGCAGAGTCTCATGGGTCCAAGGATAGTGAGCTTGCTGATGTGAGACCCGGATTATCAACTCAGCTCAAACTTCTTTTAAAACACCTTTTAGTTAAATTAATTTCTCTTTGAAACTAGCCTTTCCAATCAGGATAACAATGTATAATATAATAAATGTTCATAGAGAGTAGCAAATAGAAATGAGTAGAAATTGCTTCACTGTCATATTAGAAGCTTTAAAGTACTAGTAACTTTTACAGTATTTCTTAGTACATTTCTAATTGGAAGAATTGTAGAAGTCTTTATCAACACTTCCTAGAGAGAATTCAGCTGAGCAGTGCAGAGATTCCTAGATTCCTAGTCTTCAAATCTGGGGATAATTACTATGTGCTGTTTGCAGTTAATAAATCTTATATATATATATATATATTGATTTTAGAGAACTAATAGTCTTGTGCATACTTATGTTACATAGAATACCACCCAATTGTTGATGAATAATGAGATCACTTGTGAATGTGAATATTTTGTGGAAATTGAGTTTCAAGTAAACAGCATACCTTTGTATAGTTGTCATGTAGCTTTTTCTATGGATACATTTTATTTTATAGGGTAGATTTCTTTCAATTTTTAGCACACTTAACAATTTCCTTTTTGTCAATCTTTCTTTGGGGGGGAGTAATTTTATTTTTGGTACAAAGTGCTATAAGAAAAATAACTTTATATTAATCTGTGTGTGAATGCATGAATTTATATGTGAGTAAGTTCACAAAAGTAGAATTATTTTCTCATATATATATATATATATATATATATATATATATATATATATATATTCTTTTACAATGTTTCATTCAAAAGAAATGAGTGAACATCTTTAAGCTCATACTAGTTATGCTTAATTATTCTTATGGCATTATCGAAACTGGTTATGAATTTTAGAAAATGTGTATAGTTTAGATAGATATCACCATATTTGATTTTAATTTACAAATGTTGACTGAGATTGAGTAGGTTGAAAATATAGGAATTATATTGATAATCTATTTGTATCTATTTCTCTTTGTATTTGCAATGTGATATTCAACTTATATTTTGATATTTTCTGAAAAAGTATAATTATTTCTCTTCCATTTTATACAAATACATTGATAATTGTTCATTCTCTGAAGTACAATCTACCAGTACATCTACTCTGTAGGCTCAGCCAAGAAGACACAGGCATATTCATAGGTGTAAACCTTGTCAGACCTCAGCGGAGGGAACCACTATCATGGCAAGCACCATCCTGGATAGTAGAAACCTGACTGTTTTTTATGGGTTTTTATTGATACCTAAGCTCCCCAGGTGTTCTATCAATAGCATGTGCAGATCATGAGCAATCATTTATTCCTACGGACAACACAAGACCTAGGAAGCACTTCACCCAAAAATGCAGAAAACATTTTAAACATAACTAAATATAAATGCCTGCGACATTTCCCCTTTTCTGTACAAGACAATCAAAAAAAAAATTCTTTATCTCTACAACACACTTTAACACTATACTAGCAAATCTGTTTACAAGAGGAACAATCACAAGGACAGAACAAAATGAATCCAAACATCTTCCAAGCTGTTCAAAATGTCTTTGGACAGCAGAAAAACACCATCAATGTCCAGTGATCTGGAATTCAGTCACAGTGTTCTGGCCTCATCCAAAGGCCTTGGGTTACTTCTCTAGTTCTGATTTCTGTAGTATTCACAGTTTATTCTCTAGGTTCTGGATGGTTCCCCTCCATTAATGCTGCTGTCCTTGGTGGATGTCCCATGGTACTGGCATCTCCAAAACTTCTGGGGTCCCTTGTTACAACTGGGCTGCACTTTCACCAATACCCTTTCCTGGGCTTTCTTCATTGTGCCAAGCCTCAACTTCTCTATATGACCACTTCAATCTGTTTCTGTATAAGACAATCAAAAGAATTTTTTTTTTGACTTCTTTTGAAGTAGACCTTGTAATCCTTGCTATTGAAATACAGAAAAAGAGGACCCATATGTGATCATAGTAACTTCTAAAGCTTCACTTTAGACTGGGGCATGTTAAAAGTGGCGCCATGTCAAATTAGATTAGATTAAAAATTGTGTCATATGACTAATAGCAAATTTAATGGAGCATGAGAGCAAACAAATATGAAGATAGTAATCACTATGATTATATAAAATAGTCTATTATTGTATATTTTAACTTTTTATCTTGATTTAAATTTTTATTACTAATAATATTTGTAACTAAAGGAAACATTTCCTTGTCATGTCTATAATAAAGAGTTTTGTATAAATGTTCAAACAGGTTTGATGTTTTTATAAAACCACATAATTTCATAAATGTAAACCTTATATAACATTTAGCCTTATATTGTTTCTGTGTTTTTATCATGTTAGAACATACTGTAGCTAGAGAAATGGTTCAGTGGTTCAGAACACTTCCTGTTTTTGTAGATGTTTGTTTTCTAGCTTGTACTTGGCAGCTCACATATCAAGTCTTTAACTCCAGTTCCAAAGAAGCTGATGCTTTCTTCTTGCTTCTTCAAGCACCAGGCATTCATAGAGTTTATACTCAAGCGTTCATGCAAAACACTCATACACACAAAATAAAAATAAAATAAAAATTAATAACAAAAAAGAGTACACATATTCTTTGACTGTGAAAAACAACTGAGAGATAGTGCATGTACTAAAAGTATGAACAAGATATAATTTTTGCTTAAGATTTGTACAAAATTTTTGAAATCATTCCTTTTAAAATAGAATTTTTTATCCTAACTTCTTTAAAGGGAATTATGTAATAGGAAGATTTCCAGTTTTGTTCAATTTGATAAGATAGTTTCAGCACATATTTTTTATAATGCTCTTCTCTAGGCTCTATATTTGTTCCTTGTATGTATATATTTGTTTTTTGTTTGTTTTTGTGTGTGTGTGTGTGTGTGTGTTGTGGAAGCTTAGTTACATTTAAAATAACTGTTTTTGTGTACTGTTGGAAAAAGGGATGCATAGGCCTTGGCATTTTGTATAGTCTGCTGGTGTTAGGTTTATGTGGGGGATATTGATTGGTAATGATCTGCATAT
The DNA here is from genome assembly GCA_026225945.1 of Cricetomys ansorgei. Classification (NCBI taxonomy): domain Eukaryota; kingdom Metazoa; phylum Chordata; class Mammalia; order Rodentia; family Nesomyidae; genus Cricetomys; species Cricetomys ansorgei. Next base: position 13,215,956 of record JAMJFZ010000199.1, read on the forward strand.
GCTATCAGGAGAATACCTGAGGAGTTCTGAATGACTAAAAACACCTGAGCTCAGATGCTCAGAGTTCCTCTGCCAAATGAGTTAGGCTCTGGTCAGGAAAGTGATTCCCTCTGCTTATGTTTGGCAGAGTTTGAGCTTATGAAAATGCCTCCTTGTGTTCTTTGCTGAGCAGCCCCAGCTGCCTACGTGCTACTAGTGGTGCCTCCAAAGTGGGGCCAAAGTCATGCTCATCCAACATGGAGATAAGGAAGAAAAGAAAGAAACTGACGACCTCATAGAGTCTGGTAAAGTATGCTCAGGGAAGCTACCAGAGGATGGAGATTAAGGTGTTTAATTGAAAGCTTCTGAAGGAAGAGAGAAAGGAAATAAACCTCTATGAAGAGAAAAGGCTGTGAAATTAATAAATAAATGAGGAAAATATCTCCGAGGTGAGAGCCACAGAAGGGAGGCCTTTAGTGATAAAGAATTCAGCTGGGAGCAGGAAAAAGTGAGGTTTTAAATGCTTTTCCTTCATCATGGAGCCAAAGCTTCCTCCTGCCACTGTTGGTAGCCTACTGTTTCACAAACTGAGTTTTCTGATAGTTGCATTGTATGTGTGTGAAGCTCAAGATGTTGTTTTTGAGGTCTATGAAGAAGAGTATATGTTTTCCCATTTGGTGGTGAGAGAGAATGTCAAATTGTCAGAATTCTTCCTACTGGCCCAAGACCCCCTGCTCTTAGGGAAGCCGCAGCTTGGAGCCAAAAAGCCACTTAGTTAAATTGAACAATTTTTTCCCCCCTGCAAACCTGACTAAAAGAAAGACAATCATTCAACCCAAATACTGTTGAAAAGAACTCCACACATGAAAGAACCCTTCCTGCAGACAAGGTTAGAAGTTATTTTTCCAGCAAACCAGACTCTATCTTAAAATCTGAAAAGTGTTTCCTCAGGGTCAGCACATAGATGCTGTCTTCTAGAACTGAATGAGTTTGTATCTCATGCTAGCAGCTGATCTTGGTATCATAAGAGTTTCCCAGGTGTTACTGCTTTTGAAGGCATGAAGAGTTCTTTGGAGAGCAGCTGAGGCTTGGTATTGTAAGAGGCCAGAAAAGGCCATTAATGAAGGTGCAGCCTCAGTAGGAGTTGAAGGCCCAGAATGAAAGAATCATGTAAAAAAGTTGAGACTTGGCACAATGAAGACAGCCCAGGAGACGTCGTTGGTGAAAGTGTAGCCCAGTTGCAGCAAGGAATCTCAGCAGTCTTCTGAAGATGTCAGTACCATGAGGGACCACCAAGAAGAGCATCAGCAGTGGAGTAGAGCCAGTTAGAGGCTGGGGACAAGCTGTGTGTGCTGAAGAGATCAGAGCCAGAGAAGTGACCTAAGCCCTTTGGAGGATTCCAGAAGATCATGAGTGAATTCCAGGTAATTGGACATTAATAATGTTTTTCTGCTGTCCAAAAACTTTGAGAACAGCTTGATAGATTTTTGGATTCATTTGCATGAGCAACTCATGATTGTTCCTCTTGTAAATAGTTTTACTTGTGTAGTGTTAAATTGTGTTATAAAGATAAAACAATTTTTTTAAAATATGGAAAAGTGGACATGTTGTAGAATTTTAAATATATTTAAAATAATTGTTTTTGTGCATTGTTGAAAAATATGGATGCATAGGCCTTTGCATTTGTATTGTCTTCAGACATTGGATTTTGTGGGGGATGTTTGATTGCTTATGATCTGCACTAGAGGTGTTCTGATTCAATATAAACACCTGAGCTCAAACTCTCAGGGTTCCTCTGTAGGTATGGCACTTTCCATAACAGTGTTTCCCTCTGCTGAGGTCTGGCAGAGTTTGCAGTTATGAATTATGCCACCTTGTCTTCCTTGCCAAGCCACTCCAGCAGCAGCAATGTACTGTTACAGTTTTGAGTATGGAGTACAAGCATAATATCATTTCCTAAGTCACAATGTGTAAGCATCTAAGTCATACCATCTGATGTATGTTCACCAAATCTCTGGTAAATGCATGTCGTTTTCCCCAAAAAGGCGAGGCTTATTTTTTCTTTAATCTATATGTGTACCTATATGAGTTTATATTCAATTGTGTGTGTGTGTGTGTGAGAGAGAGAGAGAGAGAGAGAGAGAGTGTGTATTTGAAAGACTTCAATATTTTGACTTATTTAGGATGATGTTTAATAAATCTGTCACTTCCATGTCTTTCCCATAGGACAAATCAAAATAAATGTAATTATTTATCTTACCTGTGAAATACACACCCTTTAATTTAGGTAATAACTTACCTAAATTCTTGAATTTTCTAGAATATGAAGCAAATTGTATGGATCCAGAGTAGAAAATAATAATGATAGGACAGTAAAAACTTGCATGGCTTAGAATGGAAGGTTTTCTGGTTGATGACTGAAAGCAAGGTAGATTCTAAAATGATAAAGGCATGAACATGTGGTAGAAGCAGAGAATAAAGGAAGTTGGATAATCAAGACTTAGGCAGTAGCTACAGGATATAACATCTTGATAACCTACTCTCTTGCTAAAGGATGGGAATTCATATTGCGAACAAATGGTCAGGTGAATATTTGGCATAAATGTGAGCAACTCAGAAAAACTGACATCTAGTGAAATTCATGTAAATTACTTTGCAAAAGGCAAAACCATTGGATGACTGGGGACATGATCCTAGGAGCATATAATAAAAGACAGGTATTCATTAAGACAAACATTTGAACACTTTCTGAGAAAATGAGTCAATAGTTTTGATATTAAAAAATTTCTCTCTCAATGTTTTTCTACTTTATTAAGATAGAAGGCATACTCCAGATTGGTGTATCGCTGCTCACAATACTGCTTTTATTCCTAGCTTCTGATAGAAAAGCTGTTCTACTAAGAAAAGCAGAATAGTTACTTTTTTTATACAACAACTACTCATTGTATTTAAAGTAATGGGCACATGCATACAAGCGAAAAGAGAAAGACAGGGGGACTTTCTTCCTACAAATGTCAACCACTCCTCTAATGAAGATATTCAGACATAGTATCAGTGGACTTGGTATCACTGGCATTATGGGATCCTAGATGGTCACAGTTACTCATAATTCTAATAGGATTCTTCTCTGCAAGAAGTCTTCAAATTACTTTTCATCCCTACTTAGTGCTTAGCAACTGTAGCAGAAGTATCTCTTAGACTGGTATTCAATATTACCCTGAGCACCTGCTTCAAAAACCTGGTTCAGAGACTTTTTCTTCTGGGTAAATATAATTTAAAGAGGGTCCCTCCTAAACTCTAATAAGCTTAGATCAAAGACATGAATATCCTAAAACACAACATGGATTTTTTTTTTCTGATCAGCATGATTGGAAGAAATTAGCAGATTTGGTGAAAATAAATGGAGATATAGCTGTCTTTTAGAAAAAATGAATCTCACAACTGTGAGTCCTAATAAAATCAGAAACAAGTTTCATAATTCAAACTTACTGTGGCATGGAGTAAACATTGTCATTATGATATAGAAAATTGGAGTAACTGAAAAGAAAGATTAAACCAAGAGTAATGAAACCCAGCATGTCAAACACTCATCCCTTCCATATCTATGAACAATATTTCTCATTCATGATGGACGAACTTCTCCTTGACTGAGTTTGAATAACCGCACCCTCTGTGCCAAGACAATTATATTTTGACATCTTTTTTGTGTTTTCTGAACTTGGTACCTGCTGTTTTCCTGTGTTTTGGGGATCTCCCATATCTTGATACATTTACATAAGGTATTAATGTCAAAGTTTTATGCACAACATCCACCCCCATGAGCTTGATGAACTTGGGTCTCACTACCTTCTAAGAACTTTGATGTAGCCTTCCACAGCTTCTTTACATCTTGACTTTTTAATTGTGGGGCTGGTTTAGAGCTAAGAGGGGGTTGAAGTGTGACTGTTAGCTAATTATGTGAGTGCTTCAAGTTTCTCCCATGATAAAGGCCACTGTTTAAACCATATAGATTCACTAGGAAGCCAGGTAAGGCAGGGAGTGTTATATTTAACAGCAGACCTTAGAATTGGGGGTTATGAGTGTGTGTGTGTGTGTGTGTGTGTGTGTGTGTGTGTGTGTGTGTGTGAAATGTTTATGGAAAACCCTACAGATATAGGCATCTATCCAGATGTAATTCTCCTTTTGCTGACTAGAAATGACAGCTCTCAAGGCTTCCAAGATATCTCTCTCCAGATTGGTGGCAATGTTGGCTATTTTAAGTTCTAGGGAGGATAGAGAGGGTATTAATTGTTTCTTAAGTTGGGAGAGGGATGTAGAAGAGTTTCCCTACACCAAAATGTCATCCATATAATGGAAACTGTGGAGTTTGTCTAAGTAGGGTTTTAATAATGTGACAATGGCATTTGGCAATTGGGAGTCAGGGGGACTATTTGCCATCCCCTGAGGAAGGTCCATGATGGCAAAGGTGGAGGGAATATGATGGATTATTTTTAAATTTTTTCCTGTTTGGGTTGTAACCCATATGAAATGTTAGTATGTATCTATGGTAATGAAGACATATTTTTGGAGTCTGAATTGGGGAATGTAGATTATATAACAGTTTTCCAGAGGGCATTAGTCTTGAGAACTAAGGGGTTAGTATCCTTTGGTCTGTATTTCTGGAGTAGTAATAAAAAACGCACAGGAAGAGTATGTTTTTAAGATTCTTTGTAGTTGAACAGTTTTGACCCCTGCTGCACATTTGTGCCCAAGCAATGCTTGGGGGTAAGTTGAGGGGGATGCCACAGGAGCTCTGTGGTGGGCCATGGGGGGCAAGATCATAATAGAGTTTGCTTGTCACTCCTATCCTTCAGCATTCTTTCCAGAAGTCTTGGATGTATACCATCATTTGTTTTACCCCTGTGTAAGATATATTTCAAGTTTTTGTTCCTTTTTAACAGTTATGGTACCAGCAACCTCTATAGGTCTCTACTTGTTTAAGGCATGAGTTATCTTTCTGTCTGTATGGGAAACAGGCATAAGGCAGACAAAAGATGTTAGTGGAGTTAGGGAATATGTTAAAGGTTATAGGTTCCTGGAATCCTTTTAAAGGGCAGCCCCCCTGTTCCTATTATTCGGTTCCTACCATCATATGTCTCCCAACAAAGAAGCACCAGTGGTGGGTGGTGAGGTGAAGAAGGTAGGCTGTATATTGGATATATTGTTGCCAAGTAAGGGTAGCCTGGACCTCCTGGATGATATGGGTCTCCTGGTCCACAACGTGTGGATGGACCAGTCACAGCTGTGGAGCCTAAGCAAGTTGCTGGGAGGTATGGAGATCAACACAGGGCTACAGGGCAGTGATTAAGCAGTACTCAAGTTAGAATTAAGAATATAAAAGTAACCGTGAGAATAGTGGAGAAAGAGGCTTGCAGGAGATACGTGACCTGGGTAGTGGCCACCAAGTCATGGATGTCTTCCAAGTTGCTTTGCCAGGAGGTGGCGTTTCCTCAGCCTTTGACCTGTCAGTGAAAGACAGGTCAGAGGGGTGATGTCAGACATTCCTGGCTGGATCTCCCTCCTCAAGGCTGGGCCAGTGTGCAGTGGTTTGGCTGACCTTGGCATAGGGTTAGGAAAATGGGGACCCACATTAATGTCTGACAAATCACTGCAATATGAACAATGCTAGATTCTGTTGGCAGAGATGTATCATAGCTCTCTTATGCCACTCATATATCAGTGTTTCAGTGTTTGTATGCTTTTCTGACTATACTTGGACAAGTACTTCCCTAATGTGGCTGGTTTAGAGCCAGCAAGCCCTAGAGTATGTTCTTGATACTGATAAACTCTGTTCAAATGATTCAGCTGTTTTAAAAGCAGGAACTTTTATAGGTTAGATCTTTCTGACTCTAAGATACTGTATTAGCCACTGTGAAGCCAATGTTTTATTTTACACTCTCTTCATCTCTTGAACAATTTCAATTTGTTTTTGTTTGCTCCCTTTATTCTTCAGTTCTCATTTGCTCAGGCTTCTTTATTCCCTGAAGCTCATTTTTCTAAATTCTATAGCAATATCCATAGTCATGTATTGTATTTGTTGTTGTTATTTTTGAGACAGGATCTCTCTATTGTAACTCTAGCTGTCCTGATACTCACTTAGTAGACCAGGCTGGCCTCAAACTCACAGGGATATACCTGCCTCTGCCACCTGTGTCCTGGGATTAAAGACATGCTCCATCACCACCTGGCTTGTATTTCAAAAGTTTTAAAACTTTTATATTTTGAATTATGCTGTGTGTATACTGTGTGTGTGTGTGTGTGTGTGTGTGTGTGTAGGCATATAAAATCCATGGGACACTGGTGGATATCAATGGATAACTCAGCAGTTAGTTCTCTCTATCCACTTTGTTTGCTTGAGGAATGAAACTCAGGTCAGGCTTGACAGCAAGAGCTTATTCCATCTGAATCATCTTGCTAGCACTATCTCTGTCACTTTTGATTCAAATGTTTTGAGTGCTAGTTCTCATTTTTTATCTTTTTTCCTCAATCTATCTTAAATTTTTTAACTTATTGAATCGTTTCAAAGAAATAAACATGAATACATTAATTTGTATTTTTTCTTAATTTTTTTAAATCAATTTCATTCAAATGTGGAATTTCTTCTAATTGCTTTAAGTCAATCTGTTCTTTTCATTCTTATATCTTAATGAAAATACTTAGCTTAATGATTTAAGATTTTCTGAATATAAATATTCAGTGTTGTATGTACCCTTTAATTAATTTAATTATATTTGTTTATTTATATATTCCATAACTCATTAATTAATGTGAAACTATTATATAATTTCTTTAATGTTAATTGTGTTTATTCATTTTGTTACATATTTTTTCTAATACTGTTTCTCCTTTTTGTCTTTTTGAAACTACCAGTATGCCCATGAGAGTCCATTCAAATATTTCTCACATTTTTCTGTGTAGAGGAGTAGCTCTGTGCGAAAACTAGGGTCTACATTTCAGGGGCTACATTCAGAGGCCTGTGTGGTCTGAATGAAATATAGAAATACCTTTAATCTCAGTATTGAGAAGGCAGTGGTGATCCACAACTTTAATCCCTAGAGAAAACAGTGGAAGCAGATACTGTAAGCAGAACACAGGAGGAATGTCACGCAGGAAGTGATGTCTGAGACTCATCAGAGTGAATGGCAGACAAACTAACTAGCTGTTGTGGAAGTTTACTTTCAGTTGTGTTTAAAATAATTGTTTTTGTGCACTGTTGGAAAAAGGTATGCATAGGCCTTGGCATTTTGAATTGTTTGTAGTTGTTGGGTTTCTGTGGCAGATGTTTGATTGCTTATGATCTGCACCTGAGGAGTTCTGAATCAATACAAAACATCTCATCTCAGATGATCAGGGTTTCACTGTGAAGTGTGATGCTTGCCATGATGGTGATTCTCTATGATGAGGTCTGACAAAGTTTGTATGTATGAAAAATTCCTCCTTGTCTTCTGTGCTGAGTCACTCCATAGGTGTACTACTAGAAGTAGTGCCTCTAGTGTGGGACCTGACATCACACTCATTTATCATGGAGACAAGGAAGAACAAGAAAGAGACTTCAGACCTCACAGAGTCCAATAATGTGTGCTCAGGGAAGCTACCAGAGGATAGAGATTAATGTATTAATTGAAGGCTCCTGAAGGAAGAGCAGAGAGAGAGAGAAAGAAAGGGAAACAAGCCTCTATGAAGAGAAAATGTGAAAATTAAGTGAGAAAGAGACCTCAAAAGTAAGAGCCACAGAATAGAGGTCTTTAGAGATAAAGAATTCAGCTGGTAACAGGAAAAAGCAAGTTTCTTACTGCTTTTCCTGATTAGGAACCACCAGTCCCTCCTGCTGCTGCCACCAGTGGTAGAGTGCTGTTTCACAAACTGACTATTCTGAGAGCTGTGTTGTATGTGTGTTAAGCTCAAGATGTTGTGTCTGAGGCCTGTGAAGAAGGGTGTACGTTTCCCCTTAATGGTGGAGAAACAGGATGCCAAACTGCCAAGATTTTGCCAGATATTCTTCCGACAGGCCCAGGACACCCTGCTGTTGTGGAAGATGCAGAAAGAGTAGAAAAACAGCTTAGTTAAACTGAACAGATTTTTCTTTCTTTTCTTTCTTTATTTTTTCTGCAAACCTGTCTAAAAGAGGTCCTGATAATATACATCTGCTATGGTGATGAGAACTCCATCCCATGAGGGAATGTTTCCTGCAGACAAAGTTACCAGTTATTTTCCAGCAAACCAGACTCTATCTAAAACCTGAACTCAGACTTTTGTCTCTCTGCCAGCCTGCCTGCTTCTGACTGCCAGGCTTATACTTCTTGCTTCATACTACTTTTGTAACTGACAGCTTCTGTAGCTGAATTTTTCTGTAACTGACTCTGCTTTAACTGATATAATTGACTATAATTCCTCTTTAACTGACTTTTCTCTGAGCTGAGAGCCCACCTTATCTATTGTAAGAGTTGGGCTTGTCCTCACTCTGACTCACTCTGCTAACTCTTCCTCTGACTAGCTTTGCTTGCCATTCACTCTGATTCATCTCAGACATCATTTCCTGTGTGACACTGACTCCTTCTGAGCTCTGCTTCCTGTGTCTGCTTCCTCTATTTTCACTAGGGATTAAAGACATGCCATTGCCTCCTGAATACCAAGATTAAAGGTGTGTCTACATTCCAACCACACCACACACAGGCCTCTGCATGTAGACCCCTGGAACACAGACCCTTTCTAGCTTTCATACAGGCCCATTCCTCTACAGTAACGAATTCTTTTTAAAATTTCTAGTTTTCATCTATGTTGTTGATAGATGGCTCTGTTTTTATCTGTTGAATATATTTAATTTAGGTTTGAATATTACATTATAATTAGGATCCAAGTTATCATGTCTGTTCCTTACTGGTCAGTGTAAGCTGGTTGTATGAAGTAGGTTTCTCTCCCCTTCTAAAAACCTACCTAGAAAATAAAACTGTGGTTGGGAAAATCCCTTTCATTGGTTGAAAATAGCAGAGTATGTTGGAGAATGCATCAAAGACTAAGAATATAAGTCTTTTTTTTATCACTGTGGGCCAAGTGGCCAAATATTTGAGAGTTATCATCGATTATTTTAGACTTATATAGTCTTTAAAGATTTATTTTCAGTATAATTAATTATGAGTGTTCATGAGTTCATGTATTAATTATGTGCATGTGTCCATGGAAGTTAGAGGTATCTATCAGATCCACTTGGAGATGAAATTGCAGACTCTTATGGGCCATCAGACATTGGTGCTATGAACTGAACTTGCATCCTCTGAAAGAGCAGTATGTGCTATTAACCACTGAGCCATCTCTCTAGCCATCAGTTTTATATTTTTATATTAATTGAAGCAAATTGCTTCAATACAGATGCAATAAAATTTTGGAAACATAGTTTTTTTCATGTTTATTATGTACATTGTAAATTTGAAAAATGTGTTCTTATGATGACTGGGCTTTGTCTCAGCATGTTGCTGTACTAAAGATAAAACAATCCCTTGGGCTCTGGAAATTGATAGTATTAGCATGAACTTTATAAAAGTTTCTATTCTATGAAAACAATCAAGCTAGGAGAAAATTAAAGAGAATGTTCATAGTAGTGAGTATCATCTTAAATGGATTTCTTATCATGAAAAAAGTCCATAAACCTATTTTAGATACACAATCAGATCATTTTCATGAAATTATAATCAGTAAAATCTACATGTGTATTATTCTTATTCATTTATATATAGTGAATGTGTCTAGATTTAAAAAGCCAGAAATATTTTACTTGTCTGCTATTATTATAGAAATATAGTAAGTAAAATAAACCCCAAATATTAAATATTTGCTACAACAGAAATGGTGACGCATTTTAAATATTGTATACTATAACTTTAACTAGTTGTAAAATAGCCTATCCTAAAGATTAATTTGAACACACTGTGACTTCTAAAATAACTGAATGTACAACCAACTTTTAAAGGTCACTGGGAATTGAAAAGGGGTGGATGGATAAGACAGTTAAATGCCTTTTTTTAGGTATGAGTTTTTCTGTAAAGCCTTCAAGAAACCTTTGGCCCAGAAAGTAGTTGAGTAAGGATTAAATTCTTGCAGGGGAAAAAGTTTGTTCCCTGAAGGTATTATAAGGATCCTAGCTGTTGGGGTACATACTCCCTGGTTATGATTGGCACTGACATGTCAAAGCACAAAATCCCAAGCCAATAAATTACCTGCCTTAATCAGACAAAGCTTTCCTGCCTCATACTACTCTGGATCAACACAGGGCTGTCTGTCTCTCTTTCCTTTAGTCTTTTGACTGGGACTACATATCCTCTGCTCATTAGTTATTCTAGACTTGTTTGTTTTCTTTCAGATAATCTTTCTTCACTATTATATTTCTTCATAAACCATGTGAATTAAAAACATATACTTATTATTATAAGTAACCAAAACTCTTATACTTATGTATTACATGTAAGTCATACAAATGGAATTTACCCTTTGAGTTAATGATTCAAAATAATATAAATTGACTTTATATTTCTTTATTTGTCATGAAGAGACATAAGAACATATAATCCTTTAATAGAAGTTAATAATAATTTTTTTACTAATTTTGATATAATAAAATATATACCTACATATATATGCTATATGTGAATATATATAAAGTCATATGTTTATATATAAATGCATATATATATATAATTGTGTATATGTGTGTATATAGTTGTATATATCTATACAGATACCTTATTCCTGTATATTTCTTTTCTTTGTGGTTATGAGGATGTATCATCTCCCTTTGTAAATGCTCCAAATTTTCCAGCATCAGACATGTCCATGTCTATACCAACATCTATATGTGCATATCTATCTGTCTTTCCTTTATGTACCTATTCAATATTTTATATACTTACATATATATATATATATATCCATATATATAGAGAGAGACAGATAGATATAGGTATAGATATAATATAGAGATATAGAAATAGAGATTTTGTCTATCCATTGATCAATATATGAAAAGAGGGAAAGAGATAAAGAGAGAAAGAAAAGAAAATGTCTAAATTACAGACATATAATTCACAACATGCAAAACAGACCTGGAATGTTATTTAGATGGGATATTTTATGGGAGTGTGGTCTTCAGTTGTCAAAATAATTTTACATTGGTTTAGTCATCACAAGTAGTCTGATTTACAAAAATATTTCAGAAAAATTAACCTGATTTACTGATTTATCCCAAAGTGGCTTGAGAACCTTCAGAATGTGTGTCATCTATCCAAATATTAATTATATTATAGAACTTCGAAGCTTCTAATTACTGAAGATTTTCTGTTCATAATTTCTTGATGAAGTCCTCTACCTATTCTATCAGGTAACTCAATTGATTCTCAGGCTATGAACATTTTATTATGGTAACTTTGAACTTATAGGTAATACTCCTGGGTGGTATCCTTTAGTATGATGGAAATCTGATATCCTTCTGCATAGTTTTTCTTATGTACAGAATAATCATCATTTGGTTAGCTGATAATCACAGTCACAGGCATGACCACAAATTCACTGTCTTTTATATGTGCTTAATGTCAGCTACCATCTTCTGATTGGGTCATTTTTTGTGTTAAGTAGACATTTGATAAGTATTCAGTGTTTCTAGTTTTATATCTTCAGCCAAAATTTGTCAGACATAGTAAAGTGCTGTTATAGAATCTTATTCCATATGTATCATCTCATTTAATTTTAACAATCTTGTGAGGTAGAGTGGCAACTACTCTTATTTCAGAAATGAAAAGGGATGGCAAAGGAATTAATAAATTGTAAATGGAAGAATATAAATGCATGTTGATTTCTTGTTCATGGTACTCATTCATATACTTTGTAACTGTGATGTCACAGGAGTCTTTTGGTGACACCGTTGTTAACAGTTAAGAGGCTGTGTCTGATAGAGTATAAAATAGAAGCAGTGAATATGAAAGACACTGGTTCACAGATCTCCTTCTTTAATTATGAAGTAAATATATTATTGGAGTCCATGCATTGAGAGTTGTATGGCCATATATGTAACGTTCAGTGAGTGCATGGATTATGCTAGCAGAGAGTGAGGGAATGAAATGTTGAGTGTAGAAAAATGACTTAAATGAGCACTACAGTATTCTTCCCACATAAAAGTGTGAGTTTGGGATTTTCCGCAAGCAAAACTTTACAGAAGAATACAAAGATATGAACAGAAGTAGAGTGTTGGAAAAGTATGCAAGATAAGATAGCCATATGCAATGGGCCTTACAACTTTAGGAACTTCTTGAGAAAATGCAGCATGGACACTGTAATTTTTTTCTATAAGAAAAATAAAAGAAATTATGTTATAATAGGTACAGAGAATTGTTTAGCTAGGAATTTAATAGGGTATTGATTCCTCCCCCATTTCTTGAATGTAGGTGCAGATCAAACAACCAGCCATAAGAGGCAAAGATAATGATGTAATGGAAAAATACATTAACAAAAATGCACATACTTTCTGTTGGTATTCTGCCAGAGCATACTGGAAAGTCAGAGGGATTTGGATAGAATAATGGCAGCATTTTCCATGGGAAATCCTGTGGAAAGCACTTGGACTGCTGAATAGAAGGGATATCTGATATGCTAATACTGAAATATTGTTTTTTACCGTACCCTTTTTATTTTTTTACGGAGAATTTTATTATGTTTGTTACAAGTCTCTGATACTGAAGATAATTAGCAGCATAGGACAGTAAGAAAGCATATTTAAATTGATAAGATAATGTCTCAAAGATCAGTGACTACTCAAAGGTGGTCAGTGATAACCAGAGAGGACAGAGAGTTCTTTAGGGACTTAAAGATCAAGAAATCACTTTGTTGTAATAGAATGTGATAACTGCATATTCTTTAAAGCTTTCTTCATGCAGGTAATCTATTAAATTCATTATCTCATAATTAGCCATTGCTTATACGTTTGTGGTTATTGTTTGATCCATCAATGTTTCCTTATAGGATGTAAAATAATGAACCAGGGCTAGTGAGATAGCTTGTTATATAAACACACTTGTCCTCAAGTCTAACAACATGATTTTAAATCCTATGACTCACATGGTAGAAGACAACCTACTTCTGTAAGTTGTAGCATGACTGCAACTTCCTCCTCTAAAAACTCAAAATAATGAGCCTACTTGTATCTAGCAGAGTTACTTTGTAAATATCCTCAAGGTTTGGCAGTACTTGAGGACAATCTTGGTCAGACTAAGTCCATATTCTTAAAATTGTGATGGTCTTTATCCGAGACATTATGGCAAGAAGACATCATAGATAAATTGAAGTGATTGAATTAAAGACAAACTTCTATCCTTGGCACAATTTACCTAAACCTCTTTCCACTGTAATGGACATCTTTAGAGGAACATTTTTCTATTTTCCTTTTTTTCACTATTTGAAACATTCAAACTCAATTTACCCCAAACTCTCAAAGAATATTAAATATTTTCCATATTCCCATAGTTCTTCCTAGGTCTTATTTTTCTAGAGTGTACACAAGCAAAACAAACAAACAAACAAGCAAAAACCCTCTCATTGTACCTATCTTTGATTTCAAGTGTTGTGTCTTTTCAAAATAATTTAATGTGTGTTAGCACTGGACTAATAAAACAGTATGGAAGTATACAAAATTAGCACACTATATCCTGGATTCAGTCTATGTGTCAGTGACTTCAAGATGCTTTAAACTCATGATTCACTTACTCTCCTTAAATTGCCAACTATAGTCTATTTCCAGAAATTTGGCACGTGTATTTTAATGACAAATTCACCTGATTAGTGTGTTTAACATTCCTTGCTCTCATTATGATTTTATCGGTTGCCCCTCCAAGCAAGTTCATATTGAATGTATATTCCTTTTCTTTGACATTCAGTGGTCAACTAGTGAGTAAGAGAAAGTTTTTCTCTTCTTTCTTTCCCTAGAGACAATTTCTTTGGCCAAGGACAGTACTCAATTTCTAAAAGAAATGCACCGTTAGGCATGTTTTATTGGAATTGGGGGATTGGCCTATTTCATGTCTTTCAATTAATCTGCAGTATCCCTCATAGCAATTAGCAAGAGCCCAGTCTTCTTTAATCAATGTCTTAACATTCACCTAAGAGATACGGTCAAGCTGTAAATTAACTGGCACTGTAATTCTACAAGCTGGAAATTCAATATCTGGTTTTCTCTTTCACTGTTTTGTGTTTTCAGCAAAGTCATGTTCATTCAAATAGGTAATAAAAAGTTGTGAAATAATTTTGAATTCTTTAGGAAGAAATATGAAGCTGGTTTGTCCTTTATAGTTACAGAAGATATTATGGACAATGTCCCTATGATTAAGATATTAATGCAACTTTTCTCTACTTGTAGTGACTATTCCCTTTCAGAAGTTCATCTGACATACTAACCAATTGATATTTGCCTTTCTGGTATTTCTACCCATTTGTGCTATTATTTCTTTCATACCACAACAGTTTGATACATTTATATAATGGATTTTAAGTATATTCACCCTATCTTTTCATCTATCCCCTCTCTTATCCTCCTCTGTCCTTGGTTATACCTGCAAGAAAATGACTCCTCAGCAAACTTTAGCTGTCAGTGGCTCCTAAGGGAGGTGTGGGACCATATAAGTATTTGCTCATGCTGCAATGATGACAACCCCAAACTTGTGAGCTCTTCCAGAGTTAACCATGGCTACAGCTACACTGAGTTCAAGAGTCCAATAACTATGTTATCTCTAGAAGCTATCTTTTGGAAGCCACATCTCTCTGTCTTCTTTTTCTTACCTTTCCCACAATGTTCCCTGAGCCTTGGAGAGGATAATATATTTTTCCCAATAGAAATTATGGCTGAGTACTACTCCATCATTTCTTCTTGGAACTTTTTCCCATTATCGATTTCAGCATTAACTACTACCAGTTACAGTAGGAAGCTTTTTTTTGAAGCACATTAAGAACAGCATTAATCCCAGACAGAAACCAGAAGTTGGGCATATTTTTTTTGCTTTTCTTAAATGAATCAAAAAGGCAATTTTCCATATCTTTTTTTGCATTACACAAAAACTGGCTCCATTCAGTCCATTCTGTGTCTATAGAAATGCCCTAATTTTCTTTAGAACGTAAGTATTTTCAATCTCCTAACCACAATCATTACTGTATAGCTAGTTTGTCTGTTATGCTGAATAAAATATCATATTTAGCATACTGGAGTAGTGGTATATGAAGATTAACATTTTTCTTCTGATACAACAAGAGATTCTAGAGTAAAATACAAATAAATGTAGAGTAGTTTTCAGAATTAAAAGTTTCAAGAAAATGTTACCTCAAAAGCAATTAAAGTATGAATATTATTGTACTGTCGTATTGTGTCTTTACAATTATAATATCATATCTTTACTCCAAAATACATCATATTAAAGCAGTAGTAAATAAAGTCTCTATCATCTATGAAATAAAAACTTATTATGACATTCTCAGCATGGTTCTGGTTCTAAGGACCTATAGGAGTATTCTTGAGCTTTAAGAAATGCCACGAACTTTTTCAATGATATCAATAGTGGCTCTTACTTGCTTTGATTCTCAGTGTGATGACTAATACTCCTTTTAACTTGACAGGACCCATATTTACCTTAGGAACAAGTGAGCTTGTCTGTTAATGAATTTATGGATCAAGTTAACTCGAATGAGAAGACACACTATAAATGTGTGCAGCACTATTACATCTACTGGAGTCATGGAAAGCTGATGAGACAGAAACTTGATAAGCATGAGCGTTTTCATCTTTTTCTCCTTCGGGGCATGGACATAATGTTACCAGCTGGCTTACATCTCCTCCAACTGATCCTCCCTCATCATGATGAACTATTTCTTTAGAATCATAAGCTGATATAAGTCCTGTAGTCCTGAAGGTGCTTAACATCAGGTATTTTGTTACAGCAATGAGAAAGTATCTTTTCTATTTAAATTTCTGTTGCTGGGATAAAACAACCCATCAAAATAACTGTGGGGAGAAAAGGGTTTATTAAGTTTAAAATTCCAGGGTAAAATCAATTCTTGTGGGGAAAACAAGACCGGAACTTATGTACCTTGTCAAGTCACAACCATTGTCAAGAATAGAGAAACAAATATACCTATCCTACCTGCTTGCTTGTTCAATTGGCTGTTGTAATTCTTGTGTATTTCAAGACCCAAATCATAATGTGGTCTACTCACACCCAGAATGGATCTTCTATCTCAATAAACAACCATGAAAACCCACACAAGCATACCCATGGGCCAATTTGAGAGATCTTGATAATCTCTCAATTGAAACTCCCTTCTCATGTGAAAGTATGTTATGCCAAGTCAACAGTTTAAACTGACTAGACAGTAACCAATACTCCCTTTTTTCTTTATTTTCCTGAGTTGTGATTTTTAACCCATTTGTTAGTACTATTTTGATATTAATTAAGGTTCATGTAGACTTCAATATAAGGAATTCAGTCAAAAACTCATCTACTCAGGGGGATATTTTGATCATATTTTCTTAAATTTCATAATATTAGAACTAAGTTTTATGATGATTTGTCCTTTCCCTCTTCTTCTCTTTTTCTCCCTGCTCTGTCATCTTCCACATTTCAAACTACTTCTACATTTCCTTTTAAAACTAAGTTTGAACAATTGGTTGTTTGATCACTAGTCCTGTTTGGAGTGTCAATCCATCTCCCTAGGAACTTTTTGACTACTGTTACATGTACATTATTCGATCATGTGATTGGAGTAACATCCAAAAATGCTGCAAGATATGATTCCAACATGAAATGTCTCCCAGTAAGTCCCATGTGGTATATATTTGAGCCTGATGGTGCTGTTGAAATGTTATTGAACCATAAGTATTCAAACTTCTTAAGCAAATTAGCTCATAGTTTGACTCATTCCTGAATGGGCAAATTGGAGGGAGTAGGTCACTAATGGCATGCCTTTGGAAGACACATATGGTCTCTAGACGCTCTAAACTCACTTCTACTCCCTATTTGCCATCAGATGAACTCTGCCCTTTGCTATATTCTAATCTCATGAAGATAATATACTTTTTTCTCTGGGCTCAAGGTTATAAAGCCAGCTGACTATGGATTGAAATAAAACTATAATCCAAAATAAATCTTTCTTAGTTTAAATTGATTTGTTCAGGTATTTTTTCATGACACTGAAAAGTAACTAATATAAAAATTGCTAATGGAGACATAAGATTATTTAGGTGGCTATACAATACTATGTGATTCAAGTATCCTTGGAAGAAATTTATGGGATGAATCCTAAAATGTTTGAAGAAACCAGTTTTATAAAGCTTAGAATGTTGCTAGCAGAGCAGAAATGGATTATCTGATGTAAACTCAGAATGTAGATGATAATATAGACACCAAGGCCTGCATTCATGAGATTTCACAAATCAACACAGGCTCTTTTGGGATCTAGAACACAGAATATTGATTGTATATCTTGGAAATGAATATGTCTACATTTTTCTACAACCTGAGACATTGAGGGAGTGTGTGTTGAAATGTAATGGGCTATTTGGCAGAGAAAATGTCAGGATAACAGTTTTTAGGCTGCAAAATATGGAGCAGAAGCATTTTAAAAACTCAAAATTTAACCAGATAAGGATTGTATATAAATATGGGGACAGAAATGATATGGTTACTATCCAGATTATTGCCATTAGAAAATATCAAATCTCATTGCATTGGCCAAATACATATCTTAGGAATTTATGTAGAGTAGGCAGGATCGCACACATCATAAGTCCTCCTCTGCAAAGGTGAAATACTTTTCTTTGAGAAGAGTGCTGAAGGATGTCTGGTTGTACAAGCTGCATAGGAAGCTTTGATTTTTTTTTTCTGAGTTCATCTAAGTAGTCAGAGGTTACTGTGGTCATCCTCCAAGTGAACGTGGCTGCTGTTCACGACAGTGACACATGTTAGGATTGTCTGCATTATACTGAATTTGCAGTCATGAAGGATGCAAGAATTATTGCATCATGCAGTCTTCCATCCAGATTGTAAAAGGAAGGGATTTGAATAAAATTCCTGAGGGGAAGTGTAGAAATCCTCATGAGCATGTATCAAAAGGGCAATTCATGAAGATCTGAAGGTAATGTCCAATCTGCGATGAAAAATACTTAAGTTAGAGATGGCAGGAATTGAAACATCCACAGAGGAAAACTTCAGGCTTTAACAAAACAAATCAAAGAATGAATCCAGGTAGGCTTCTAATGGCAAAGAAATGGGAGGGCTGGCCAAACTCTTAGAAGCATGTGTGATTTTTCCTAATACTCTTGAATGCTGAGCATGGAGCTATCTATTTCTATTTTTGTCCTGTCAGGTATCATATCATTCTTACTTTAGTCTCATTATTCTTACTCCCTTATTTATTACATATGCTTATTCTCTGAGATTTGTGTATTTATATATTTATTTATACTCTGTATATATTTAATTCCATATGAGATCATATATATGAGGTTTTCTTAAGTTATAAGGCAGACTGTTAGACTTTTGAGTAATGCTGGGTCTTATGATATCTTGGAGTTCTCAGATACAAACCCCTTTTACACCATGGACAAGAGATTATGTCTTGGACAGAAAATCAATTCCCAAAATCCCATGTATTGGTAGCTTACTTTCCTGGTGATGGTTCTGATGGCACTGGTAAGAAATGGCTAGATTTATCAATGTATTAAATTATTGATGAGTTTGTTCATAAATAGGCTATTGGAGTGGGACAGGTGGAATAAATGGATCACAGAAGCATGTTTCTAAATGTTTATCTTTTCTTCAGAACACCCCTTTCTTGATTTGTATGCTCCCTGCCTGCCATGTGATAATTATTCTCCTGTCACATTCTCTTGTTGACATAATTGTTTGTCTTACCTCAGGCCTAAGACATTTGAGCCAGATGTTTATAGACTAAAAATCTAAATTCAACTTTAAATTGATTTGCTTAGATATTTTGTCACAGTGAAAATAAGAAAAGTGATTAAATGTAGAAGAATATTTAATCCTTTAATGAGTCATTATGATTGCTGTAGGTGCACACTTTTAATCCCAGTATTCAGAAAGCAGTGGTGGTGCAAGCCTCTAATCCTAGCACTTAGGAGAAAGGAAGCTTAGAAGGAGTCAGTGTCACACAGGAAGTGACATCTGTGATGAGTCAGAGTGAAGGGCAAGCAAAGTAATGAATCACTACAGTGGTGAAATGTGGAAACAAATAAAGGTAATCAGGTTGATGGTACTTTAAAAAATATTATAAAAGTTATTTACCTATTGTTGTTGTTCCTAATTTTTGTGTATATTTTAATTTACTAATGATAACAAAAAATAAAAAATTATTCTCCATGATGACAATTCTTTAGGAAACACTATGTACAAAGGTAAGTATAATGGATGAGTAGTACACATTCTGATGCACTCACTGGATACTCTCAGACTGTTCTTTCCCCAGGCAGATACCTCCACAATAAGAAATTTAATAGATGTAGTAGTCGGAGTGAGCAAGAATAGATGTTTGACAAGGTGACAATATTATATTCGTATTTAGTATTTGCAACCTTTAGATAATTTTGCATAGAAAAGTTGTTTCTTATAGCCCAATATTGTCCAAAGACTCTGGTAAATGGCAAATTCAGATCAAAGGAAAATCAAGGTACATCAAGGATAAAATAGTGATTGAGGTCAAAAAGAGTTCTTGATAACATCTTGATAACATCATTTAGCATGATGGGGCAATAGTTGAGTCACATAATGTGAAAATTATCCTTGATTGTCAAATTTGTGGAATTTGGAATCATAAGGCATGACAGTGAGGGATTTCTAGATTAGGTAAATTGAGCACTAGCAATTTTCTCCCTCCGTCTGTGAAATGTGACCTAATACTTCCAGTTCCTGTTGCCCTGACTTCAACATGGTGGACTATGTAACTGTAAATCTGCATGTCTTTGTTAAGTTGCTCTTGTTAGGTATTTTCATGAAGAAAGAAATCCAGACTAGTTACTAATATGCAAAAGATTACTAGGAAACAATAAACTGAGGTATTTATAGTTTTCAGGTTGATCCAATCTAAGATTGGTAGGTGTTGGATGTGATGAAATGCAGATAGGCTTCACATGGCTGAAATCCTGCTTATCTGAGCTAGGTTAAAAAGAGTTTGGTGCATAAAAATTTGCATTCACCACAATAGGCTTTTGATGGAACTGGCCTCAGCAGGCTGTGAAGAAGTAAACAACCTAGAAGCCAACATACAAAGGCCATCTTTGGCTCATTTATGTAACATCTACTGAATGCCATTACAGGAAGAACATTTTTCTGGATTTTCAAAATCCAGGTGGAATTCTCAGTTCCCACCAGATGTTTCATTAAATTCACTTGGAGAAAAAGATTATTTTTGCAGCCCTTCAGACTGCATTCTGGTAGTCGCTTGTTCTTGCTGATTTTTTTTTTTCTTTATAGAAATCCCCTTTAATCATGTCTTTCAGTGTATTCCTTGTTATTTCTGTTTTGATTTGTTAGGATTTGTTTTGAGGAAAGAGAAATACAAACAGAACACCACATCCACTGGTCAGTTAAAAGTAAATAATTTCAGCAAATATCTATACATACAATATATACAGAAGTAATCAAAATCCATAAAATGTCTTATTTCATCATGATTCTGTTTTAGTGAATTACAAACAGTTCAGTCAAGATTCAATCAGAAAATCAGTAGATTTTCATTAATTCAGGAAAATAGAAGGATTAAAATATACCTAAATCTGAGAAAATCATCCATATTGACTGAATGGAGCTACTGTTTAATATAATTTGTAACATATCAAAATTCAATTCACAAAATGTTTTGTGAATACTCTTAAATATTTAATTAGTATTTACTTGTGGGTATATAGTCAGAATATAATTCTTTATAGTTGTAATCCATTCTTAAATTCTGTGTTCCATAAAAGCCTTTATTTATCAGGGTATTTCAAACTTTATTATCTAGAGCATACTTAAAACTAATCATTTGTGGCTTGGAATGACTCCATGGTTAAGAACATTGGATGATTTTCTGGAGGACCAGGTTTGATTCTCAGAACCCATATGGGGACTCACAACTCTCTGTAATTTCAGTTCCAGATAATAATATGAAGCCCTCAGGCTTCCACAGGCAACAGACACCTGTGTGGTACACAGAATTACACACAGGCAAAACATCCATACACAGATAAAATTTTAAAAAATCTGTTCAGTGATTAAATGTGATAGCTTCTGGGAGAAATATACACATCTTTTTTCCAAACTTTTTAACATCGATATTATCATTTTCTATTTCTTTATTCATTCAAATTAAAGAATTCAGTTTTGTTTTATTGTGTCTTTGAATTGCCCCAAATCCTTCACTTATTACCTACTGCTACTTTAGTATATAGTTGTATGGTTCATGGTTAATATGCCATCATTTCTATCAATTTTTTTTTCATGTAAATGTTTTTGGAGCTCAAAATAAGTACCTACACACTGTGTTTTTTGTCAAGATTAGGTCATATGAATACTATCACATGGTGCTTTTGTCTCTAGTTAACTATGGCTCCATTCGGTTTTCTTAGTGAAAATCTATTCCTTTGTCTATATACTTAAGAAGGAAGAATATATGAGAGTTACAAGCACAATACCATCAGGAATCTGAAGCTATTTTTTTTTTCCTGTCATTGCCTATACTATTATAGCTTCCTATTTTCTGTGTAGCTTTTTATAAGTGCAGCTTCTTTATGGTTTCAGAACAGTGATGTGAATGGCAAATATTCTCTCATTTATATACCAGGTATGTGCATTTCTTCCCCAAACACAGTTAAAGAAACATTTACTGCAGCTTTGCCTGCTCAAGCTAGGTCACATGCTCAGCCTCTGATTAACAGTGTCCAGGAAATTATTGGCCACCTGTTGGGTTATAGAAATAGTATGGACAAAGCAATGTATTAAAATAATTTGTTTTTCTACAAAAAATAAATAAAGCAGTAGAGGGGCAATAGTTGAGTCAGTGGCTAAGAATGTGCACTGCTCTTGCAGAATTTCTAAATTTGGTAAATTCTCAGCACCCAATATGGGTGGCATTTCTCTCAGGCAAGGTCTCTTATGAAGGTCTCATTTCATTAGGGAAAATCTACCCAGTCTAATTTCATTTTCTTAAAGCAAATTATGTCACGTGATACAATGTAATCGCAAAAGATTTCCCATAAATCTTGCAATTATTTCCTCCTCAGATTTAGAGAGACCATTCACACAGAATGTGTGTACCAGGAATTGAAGAGCCTATTATTTGACTTGGTGATTTTGTTGATGTATATGTGTACAAATGAAGTTAAATAAACGTATAAAATAATTCCTAGATTGCTAAAATATGTGAATCATCTTAATGTTGGTTTTACAAAGCAGAAAGTAACTAAAAATATACATTGGAATTTTCTGGCAAAATTGGGTTTAATTTGAACTTCAATATTTGATGTATTTTTGAGAATTTATGAAACAATATATATGAATAATGAACTGTCTGCATGTACTTTGATGGCCTCGCAAATTCATACTCCAATTTAAAAAATACTGCTCAATAATTGATGTTGAGAAATGTTATCAAATGCCTTGAAATTGAAAAAAATTAAAAAATTATATTATGTGAGAAAACATATGCTTTTGAAGAAAGTCATGTAATATGAAAACCCCAGGATGTGCTATATTTTCCATCTTGAGATCTTGGGCTAGGAATATTTACTAACAGAAGACATCTTGTTTACATTATTTTTCCTAACACACAGAGAGTACAAATCAGATTTTTGATCGACTTTTAATTTGAAGGACTGTATAAGTATTATTTTTGATAACAAACTTTTACTTTGTCTCGTGAAATTCCTACCTTGATCATGTATGTCCATACTTACTATCAAGTTGGAACATAGTCTTGAGTTTCAAACTTTCCCTCTGACATGTCATATCTGATCATTAAATAAAGGCAAAGATAATGTGTAGATTTTAGAAAAATATCCATGTTTCATTCAAGAAGTACTTTAATGCACTGTTCTTTAAGATAATTGTTAGGACCTGGTTTGATTCTTTGTATCTGTTAAGAGGCTCACAACTGTATGTAACTCTAGTTCCAGGAGATCTAACATCTCCCTCTCCTCTTCCTCTCTCCTCCTCCATTTTCTGACTTCTGTGGACACCATGCATGCTTGTGGTGCACAGACACACATCTTGGCAAAATACCCATCTGCATCATTCATTCCTACCTGGATATAAATCACAGGTTGGATTTTATTATGAGGATTATTTTAGTATCTATTAGTTATTCTTATACAAGAAATTATATCAATTTTTATGTTTCTCTAAAATGTTGGTTTTCTGAACTATTAGGAATATTTGCTTTGGAGATTACTGAGTTGTCAGGGTATTTTAAAATGCCCATTGAGTAATGAATTGATGACAGACATCTGAGAACAAAAAGGTTAATGACAGATATTATTTTTAGAACAATCTTTGACAACAAAACAGGATTATCACTAATGATTTTGAGCATCCATATTTATTTGGAAAGGCAAATATAAAGTTTTTCTTATGTGTCAAAATCATAAATAAATAAATAAAGGGTTAGTTGTTGCAATCCATTTCTTCAAAGGCCTTTTACATTCTGGTATATATATATATATATATATATATATATATATATATATAAAATCTTAAGAAGATGGACTAGAGAACAGTTTAGATTATTTCTATTAGGATTTCTAAATAGCTAATGTATTATAATACTGGTTTTAAATCTCACATGTTTTTGAAGTATCTATTGATAATGAGATATTTTAAAATCGTAATGAAGATATTTATAATTACTTAATAGATGCCATCAGCAATGTACTTCTCTTTTGTTTGTTTGTTTTTGGTTTTGTTTTGTTTTTTGAGACAGGGTTTCTCTGTTGTAGCTCTGGCTGTCCTGGAACACATTCTGTAAAACAGGCTGTCCTTAAAATCACAATAATCCACTTGCATCTGACTCCCAAGTGCTGGGATAAAGGTGTGTGCCAATACTGCCTGGCTTAGCAATGTAGTTCTAAACTATAATGCCTTATATGAATTTCCCTGTATTCAATGCTTGGGAAGAGAATTTTCTGAGGGTTTAATAGGTAAAATGGGAAGATTGGAAGCATGTTAAAGAGCTCCTGTGGAGATCTTAGATGTCAGCTCTTAGAAGACATTCTATAAGATAAACTCCATCATAGATTTAGTCACAGATTAAAGTAGGAAATTCTGACTCAGACACCCATAGTTACATATGCTTCTGTGATAAGCTAAACTATGGAGAAAGGACAGCATGTGGGCAGAGAAGAAAGCATGGCCTATACCTCTTCTATGAACTTGTCTTTGTGTATTCAGAATGACTGACAGTCATCAGATATTATTGGAAACTTTCCTTTCACCTCTCTGTTCATGTCTATTCCTGATTATGGTTACATGTTAATCAAATAACCCACTTTCATTTTACATCCACAAACCAGTCAGCTGAATCTTTGAATTAAATACATTTTTTTTTCTCTTCTGGTATCTAGTCTTAGGGAATCCTCCCATGAGACCATTGGTATCACACAAAGTAGAAATGTTAATACACTAAGTGACAAGGTAGTGTCTCCCATGTTCGGGTATTTTATTGTGTCTTCTTTATCTGTTTTGTTTTAGATGTCCCTCTACAGTTTAAAGAAATAGTGAAGCAAAATTAAAATAAATTACACCTATAATCTCAGGACTTGGGGCTAGAAGTAAGCTAGTTCAGGAATTCAAGTTCTTCCTTAGCTACACAGTGACTTATTTAAAACTCACCTAGGAAACCTGAGAGCCTGCATCAAGACAGCAGAAAAAATGCTTCAGGAACTGCTGTATATAACAAAGTCCAGCTCATTCTGCTAAAGACTTCTGATACCAGGGTGTGCTTGTTCATATACAAAATGGTCCTTATATACCAGAGTTCTGTATTGTGGTAGGGGCTATTTTCCGAATACTACATAGCTTTCTGCAAATGATAGTATTAATTTTTACCATACAACTTTAGAGTTCTGAATAGTGAAAGTCTTACTGAAGGTCTCAGAGACATTCTTTAGAACTTGACCATATCTCTTTAATACTATGATACCCACCATATTGTATTGCTCAGTTCTGCCTACTTACACAAATGTCTGAAACTTTTTTTGTCACTTTTTGTTGTCGTTTCATTTCAGATTTCACTCAGTTTGGGAGCCCTATACATCATCCCAATAATTTGTTTAGTTGGTCGTCTCAAAGAAGACTGAGTACACTGACTTTACCAGGAGTCTTTAATTGGATCAATGGGATGCTGTGAATTAACTGAAATAGAAAAAAAATTCCTAATGTGGAAGGCTATAAATTATTGAAAGCTTATTTATTTCTCATTTAGTAGGGTCCATCTTTCTCAGGAATAAGGAAAACTTCCCGGTTTGTATCAGCACCTTAGTGGTTGTTGAATTCTTCTTCAAAAGTCTGTGTTATTTTTGGAAATGTCTGGGTTAATTCAGTTAACACACATAGTTTTTTCTGGAGATCTGAGATAATTTCTCCTTTCACTACAGTATGGAGTTCTTACTCTTGGAGAGCCAACTTCAGTTTTGGCCACTGGGTTCTGGATCTGAGAATAAAATTAAAGATGAAGATGATTATATATTCCAGTTGTAGTTCATTTCTCCATTCTTAATCTACCTTCTTTGATCTGTTAGATTATGCATATTGAGTAATATCTTCTAACATGATTTTTACTTACTTTTTAAAACGCATTGTTTGGAGTCTTCTCTCTGGCCTTCAATGACTCAGGCCTCTAGAATGAAATGTCAAACAAATTGCTTGTTATTGTAATTATGTCAAATTAGCAACTAGTAAATAAGTAAATTATTCTTCTGTATCTTTGTCTCAGGGTCCCATTTCTTTCCTATTAGTGTTCTTTTTGGTATAGGTTTGCTTGCAGTATAAATTATGTATTGTCTGAGATCTTGGCATATGTGTCCTTAAGCCTTGTGCCTTATCTTTTGCTGTGCCTGGATTTCATATTCAAGAGATAAGAATTGCAAATACTGCCAAGAACTTTTGCTCAGCCATGTTGCTCTAAATTAGTGATGAATAGATTTGCAGCACACAGTTTTTGCAGGGGCCTTGATGTTTTCAGCATCATTCTTTTATTACCATAGACCTTTTAGTTGTTATATACTTAAGCTTGTCAAAATTTCCATTTATTACATAACCTACTCCTTTCTCATTCAAAATCGAGAGTTTTGACAATTTCAGCGCTATGACATGCCTTAAACTACCATTTTCAGTACACCACTAGTGATGGAGTCCTCTATACATTCTGTGACAGAATAATTTAATTAAAGTGTCTCAATAGTTTAATCTTCTATTCAAATTGGCTTTACAACATGTTCTTAAGTTAGCATTCTTAGAAGTATACAGTATATGAGATGATCTCCAAATAATTTATTATAAGAGTGCCTTCACATAAACAGGAAAAGTGGAATGTAGGATAAGGTAGATAATAGAGTAAAACCAAATTCCTTTTGCAGCCCCAAAGGGTTTGAATTTGGATTGTCTCTCCAAAGCCCATGTGTTAGATGCTTTATCCTCAGAATGGTGCCATGTTCATGTGATAAAACGTTTAGGAGGTAGGACACAAGGGTAGGTCCTTAAGTTTTAGAAAATTGTTCTTCAAAGAATAATTGTTGGCCCACAACTCTATTCCCTTTTTCTTTGTTCCATAGCCAGTGATATAATAATTTTGTATCAAACACATGCTCCCACAGGAATATGCTGCCTTGTTAAAGACACAAAGTAAAAGAGCCAATCAATGGATGATGGAAACTGTCACAACTCAGGAAACAGCTGCTGTTTCAACTTAAAAGGAAGCTCAGGAAAACATATTACATTCTCTTGGGTCAGTGAACCTATCTGGTCAACTCTTATCCATCATATTTCACAATTTTTAAGGATGAGGTTGCAAGCTCTCAGAGAAAAGATCCTGTTTTAATCAGGATAATTTCTGCTCAATGGCAGCAGTTGTGAATCATTACTGGCCAGGCTTTTCATGAAGGGAATATTTGTGGCTTCACTAGATAAAAAGAAGATATCTGAAAATGAAGACACATAGCATTTCTGCATAAAATGTGACCTGCATGGGTTAATCTTTACTTCAAATGTTCTGAAGCTGTGTATTTAAAGCAATTGGAGTACTTCAGGTGAGCAAATGACATCTGATGTAATCTTGTTTTGTTTCCGATCTTCAGATAGAATATCCACACTTCAAATTACCCAGATGATTGTCAATGTGCACTTTCATTTAGGGCTGTGAAATCCTATACATTAGCTTTGTTCATATTGTGCTGTGTGAAATGAAGATGTGGCTATTATCCTGTTATTTGTATCATCCAGGGTGGATAACTTGGGCCCCAAATTGGCTTTTCTTTTCTTACTTGAATGAATCAATTTACCTGTTTAAATTGATAAAAGCCAGCTTTCGGTTGAAGTATATTGGTCTATACCTGCGTGGGATTGGTTTTCCTGCAGAACACCAAATAGTTTAGATGAAATGCTAACCATTGGGTGGCTCAAATGAGAAGTGTGGCACTCCAGTGTCCACACAGAGCTAAGAGAATGATTTCAGCTCCTGTTCCAAGTTGTGATGAGTAATGAAATTGTGTTTGTTAGTTAATCTGTGTCTGTAGTTTCTGTTTCCTTAAAGGTGGCTGATCTGATTCCACAGTGCATGTCTCATCCAGGGAAATAGGATTGCCTTTTTGATTCTAGAGAGCACGAAGATGACAAAATTAAATGCTGAAACTGTTAAAACTGAATTCTTAAACTTTAAACTTTAAATAGGGGTCACATACTCTTATAGGTTTTTTTTTTTGTTTTTGTTTTTTTTTATTTTTTTTTGTTTTTTTTTACTTTAAAATGTAAAACTTTGGAGTACTGATAACAATGTGACTTGAAGAAATTTATTCAATAATGCATGTATACTACTTTAAATGAACTATATAGCATATTTTCATTAGCTAAGGTCAGTAATAATATAACTAACTTTTACAGTTTATCAGTAATTTCTCTTTTTTCCTATTTTTCTTGGTCAGTTTAGGGGAAACTTTTTGTTTTTGATCAAAAAAATTCAGCTTTGGTGATTTTATGTAATATATATAAACTTTAGCAAGAGAGTGTAGAAAGAATCTAATAGCCAAAGGTTGAGGAAAAGTACTTCCAATTCTGTCCTCTGTATATAACATGGCCATGGCTGTTGTACACATTAACTCACAGCAGCAGTGGATAACTACATGCTAGATCAAACCAATGAAAAGATCCAGTGTGGATAGAAGGCAAGTGCCTGAGGAGGCAATTGATTGCCACCAGGGGGTAGGTACTGTCATTGGGAGTGTGGCTACTGGTAGGATCTTGATGTTCCAGTGGATGATCCTTACACATGCATGTATGGGTACCACTGATTGGAATCAGTGAGTTAAAATAAATAATAAAAAGGAAGACATGATATTGTAATAAGAGGTAATGAGAGTGTCTTAGTGACAAATCTATTGCTATGGAGAGACACTATGACAAAGGCAACTTATAAAAGAAAATATTTAGTTAGGTACATGCTTCTAATTTCAGAGGATAAGTCCATGACCATTGTGACAGAAATGTGGCAGTCTGCAGGCAGGCATTATGCTGAAGCATTATATGAGAGCAGAGAATAGAGAGAGTGGAGGGAGGGAGGGAGGGAGGGAAGGAGTGAGAGAGAGAGAGAGAGAGAGAGAGAGAGAGAGAGAGAGGAAACGTGTGTGTGAGAGTGCATGAATGCATGTATGTGTGTATGTGCATGTGTATGCTTAAAACTATAATACTCTTCCAAGTACTGTGTTTGCTGTATCTTGTAAGTTTTGTATCATGATATTTAATTCCTCTTAAATAATTTAAAATTTTTCCATTGTATTTTTTTCCTTAAGCAATTGGATATTCTTAAAAAGCCCATTGTGTATTAAATATCCCTGGAAATTTCTTTCTTTCTGCCTTGGTTCCCAGTTTAAGTGCTTTTCTTTCAGAGAATATACATTCATTTTATAATGGCAATAACTCTGGATATAATCAATCTTGTGCTATAAACTTGATCTTAGAAGGTGGCCATGAATATGTGAGAAAAATATGTATTTTGGTGTTGATGGATGGAGGGATGCTTTGTTAAGTCTGCCAACTTTATAACCAGTGCTTTTTATGTTACTTTTTTGCTGTTCTTTGCTTTAAATTTCTTACTCATTATTGGGGTTAGAATGTGAAAGTTTTCAACTCATTATAAATATTTTTATTGAATCAGTTCTATGATAATTCTATCCATACAAGAAGTGCATACTGAATACTGTAACATATTTTACTCCCAAACTTCTAATCACTTTTCTATTATTATTGCTCTATTCCTCTAGGTCCATTTTTTACATTCAAATAATGGGTTTGGGGAGTTGTTATTTGTTTGTTTTGGTTTTTATTGTTTATTTTTTGTTGTTTTGAGATCAATGAGTTTAGCCAGGAACTAATCTCATGTGAGACTATGAGTATGAACTGTCCATTGGAGCTTGGTAGGCTCCTCTGTAGGTACACAGCTATAGACAATGATAGCACATTCCCCAGAATATTTCAGGAGCCAGTAGTTCAGCAGGGACAGAAGAGCTCTGAGAGCTCCACCAGATCTATGATTTATGACTAACAAAGAGTGGGAGAAATATTCTTTCCCAGGGAAAACCATATGCAAGGTAGCCAGTAAAAATAATGATTCCTAAAAACATATATACAAAAAATATTTCACAGACTGAAAATGTTATTTAGGAATGAAAGAATGAAAGATATATATATATGTAAGATATGAAAGATATATATATATGTAAAAACAATCTATGAAAAAAGTCTATGTATTTGAAAGAGAGCAAGGAGGAATATAGGAAAGCGTCTTGAGGGACAAAAGAGAAGAAAAATTATAAGATCAAAATAAAAGAAAGAAAATGCTCTCACCATTATGAAGTTGAACTGAATGCATTCACTTTGCTTAATGAACTTATTTCTTATAAGTAAGCCCATAAAATGTGCTTAATGCATTTTATTTAGCTATGGAATGATTAAAATATTGTATCATTGGTCATAAAAAGTCAAAGTACTAAAATAGTATTTTAGACTTGAAATATAATGTTGTAGATAAAAAGTTATGATAGAAAAAATATTTAAGGGAAAAGGCATCTTCCCAAGTAAATTTAATTATTGATAATGTAAAAACAGTAGACCTCATGCTAATTTCAAACCCAAGTCCTTGGCATTATTTACCCACTGACCTCTCATGAAACATTTCATCTGTTATTGGTGTCATTTGCATTGCAATCTATTGATGTGTAGTTTTTAGAGTCATTAATGGATTCCTTTATGATTATTTCCCACCCTTATTCTTTCTGGTTGCATTTTTTTTATAGTGGTGTTTCAGACAAACACTTGACATTTTCCCACAGAACATTACATTATCACAATTCTCACTACTATAAACATTCTCACTTTACAATGCTTTTAAGGAGTTTTGTTCATTAAACCCATTATTTTGAAGAAAAAAAAACCACTTTCAATATTAGCATTAACCAGAATCAAGAAACCAATAACTCTCTAGATTTTAGCAGACAACAATTTTTATATGAACCCTCCTTATAGACTTGTTTACATGTGAAAAATGCTTTTTTCAACCAAGTAAGTATGAAATAAAGTATTATATATTCTTTATCACAATTATCCAAAATGAAATTTTTTCATTGTCAAGCATACTTAATGATACTTTCTTCTGGAATATTTATGTGTTCATATTGTTCCCTAACAGGAGTTATTATTACTCTGTTTTACAGATAAAGATACTGAGATTCCAAAGATAAAGTAAACTTTCTAGTGAAATATGGTTGTTAAAAGGCAGAATAGAGACTTGAACTAAGGCAATAGGCTCAGAGCCTTTGTGCTTACATGTTTGCCATTGGAAATGGCATTGCCATTTTTTATTTATGCATTTATGTATGCATTTAATCCAACTAATATTCTAATATAAATAATTTTGTTGTATATTATTTATAATAAAACTAATTTATCTTTGTACTTTGCTTATGGTCTGAGAAATTTCTTTAACTTTTGTAGTTTTAAACGTGTATTATGTATAAAAAATTACATATCTGTGTGTACCTGCCTTATAATTTGAACATTTAGAATAATACTGTATGTGACATTTTTAAATAAAAGTTCCTTCCCTTCCAATCTCATAAGATTAAATAAGCACACCTTATCATAATATTATTATAAAGAGGATGATGTAAAATATCCACAATTTACCATAAGAATGCTTTATATGTACATTTTAATTCATAATTTATCAAATTTATCCCATTTTATTGTTTTAAAATAATTAAATCAACATTTAGATTTTAACCATTCAGATTTTAATCTTGATTTCTTCAGTTATCATTTTTGTACACATAATGCCATTGCACAACCATCTTTTCTGTTGCTTCTAATAGCCCACTGCTGTTAACTTCTTATAATTCAGCTCTCTGGGTATAGGAGGCATTTTCATAAAAGTAGAATAGATAGGCATTTTGTCAAATCACTCCTTGATGTACCACAGTATACTGGAATACTGAAGGAAAAAGTGTATTCACATTATATCAAAAGGTTGTTTTAGACTCATTTCTTTACCATATAGACTTTATTTATCATATGGATTCTAGTATAGTCTGAGGCTCTAAACCGGTATATTTTTTGAAAACTTCCTTTGTTTTACATCTCTCACTCTTTCTCTTTTATTAGAACACTTCTTTATTTCTCTTGGGAGTATATTCTGAACAAATCACTTACAGATGAATTTGGAAAAATAGAGTTGACTTCCAGGAAAGCATTTATAAAATAATGTCCTTTATGCAAATATTTGTATGTAACTCTCATAATAGTCTTAATATCTATTATTGTATTTGAAAAGACACTGTCAAAATGTATGGATGTTTTATAGCTTTGACATTTGTACTAGTTTCTTCACCTTGTATTAGTAATAGCAAAGCCATTACTATAGTCATTGCCTCCAACATGGACTGAGGGTTTTTTTGGAAAGAATGAATATAAAGTGGTGCAGGCAGGGTGTTGGGGAAGGATATGGGAGGAGTTTAAAGTAATGGATATAATCAAAATACATTGTATAATATCACCAATGAATAGATGAACACATTATTTTAAAAATATTAACTTTAATTGAAGGAAGTTTAATACCTCTAGAAATGTTTGAACTTAATGGTGAATCTTTAAGACACTATTATGGAGGTAAGAGTTACACCTGTATATATTTGCAATTGATGATATGTTTAGTTTTGCATGAACTATCATTAACTTTCCAGGTTCTTGGTCTACCATATGGATTAAATGAAGAATCTGAGATAAAGTTGCAAGGGCTTAGGAAATAGTTACAGTCATTAATGATAAATAACAGGGAGCACACTGTTGGTTATAACACTGTGAACAAAGAAAAGTGCTTAGAAATAAGATGTAGTTGGAGAGTAAATGCAAGAAATTGATGAGCAGTGTGAATTATTCACAGCTTTCTATCTTTGGATATGTGGGGGAAAGAAGGTTATTCATATCATTCTTCCATGAAAGAAGAGGCAAAAGTAAAATGCTTGAAATTGAAGTTGGATCATTTGATCTCAGGATCATCCAGTCCAAAGTACTGTTAGCAGAGAGAAATAAAATGTTCAAGGTATATTTGATAGGTGAATTAAGCTTTTATATTCAATTAATTCTTAGGTGGAGTTCCACTTTGAGGGGACACCAAAAGACATACATATGATCTTTGAAACAATGAAACAAATTGTAAAAGAAATTAGTGATAGAATCAGAACCATCGGCTGTATAATTTATCTTAGAAAGAAGGATTTATAAACAATACTTTTCTATTTTAAAGAGGATAAGGTAAAGGAAGATATATAAAGAAATGTATTAGATAGTGACATAAACTGAAAAAGGTCCATTGTGTTATCACTACTCAATAAATGTCAAGTATGAAAAATCTTGAAAGGAAAAGTAGGGATAAGATTTGAAAGAGCCACTGAAGAAAGTTAAAACACTGTATACATTCCTGACAGTTACTCAATTTCTAGTGTCATTTGTAGAAATCTAATACTGCTTTAATTTTTTCATATAATTGTATATCATAGAACATCAAGGAAAGGAAAATAAAATTCAAAGTGAAGATGTCTAAAAAATATGGTTGTTTAGTCTCAGTATATCATTTCATAATTTTGTCAGTTCTGGAAATGGCTGCACATGTTACAAAGAATTTCTTGACAAAGAATACTAGACACTTTAAAAACTTTAGGGGACCTACAGGTAAAATATTATTCTTTTCATTAATAAGTAAGATAATTCACTCTTAAAATTTGCTCATGTCTGCCTTTTCCAATATTGGCAGAGATGAAGCTAACTCTGGTCATGTTTTAGTTTGTTGTTCTTTCTCTAAAATACCTTCCCATGTGATTAAATGTGAGGCAAAAAGAAGTTCAAGATCCAAAGAAAAGCCAACTTCAAGAGGGTTCTATATGATGCTCTATCCCGTATCTTATCTTGGAGTTAATACCACGACTCAAATACTATTCTTGCTATTTTCTAAACACTAATCATGTATAAACTCAATCAGTTTTATATCTCTGGTTTCCTTACTAAGCAATTCCAGGGTTGGTTTTGGAAATCACCAAGTTTATCAGTTTTCTTACACACACTACTTTAACTGATTGATGATTCCTTTGACCCATTAATACCTCTATTATATAAGCTATATCCTTAATTTCTTAACTACCTAGAATATAACAGGCTCAAAATTTGTAGTCACACATGTTTAAATGAGAAAAATTTCATTTTGTATTTGATAATAAGGAATATACCATTAGTACTCATAATACAATGCAGTGGTTTCATTATCTCATTTGATAATGTTTGTGTAGGTCTTTATAGACCTACAGAATAAAAGGTATTTAATTTAACATAAAATGTTTATTTCAACAGTCTTCCTGTTGTTTATCATGGAGGTCACCAGTGGTTTTTTTTTTTTTTCTTCTAGGAT
Organism: Cricetomys ansorgei; assembly: GCA_026225945.1. Lineage (NCBI taxonomy): Eukaryota > Metazoa > Chordata > Mammalia > Rodentia > Nesomyidae > Cricetomys > Cricetomys ansorgei. Next base: position 13,250,201 of record JAMJFZ010000199.1, read on the forward strand.
ATATGTAATGTCCTTCCCAATCCTATAATAATTTTGGAATCCATTTGTCCTTTCAATTTGGTCAGGGAAAAATGGTTATGCATGCCATAGATTTTTGATAACAAAACAATGTTGAAGAGTGAGCTGATATAGTTCAGAGAAAGCTTATCTACCATTTTGGCTTAGAGATGAGTACTCCACAAGGTTAAGGAAGCTAAGCTTTGGGAAGCTCACTAGCTATTCCAATAACCTGAGAAATTTACAATATGCTTACCTCTTTTTATTTCTTGAAAATTATTTTGTTTTGATATAATTACATCATTTCTCCCTTCCCTTTTCTTTTCCACACACTCACACAGACTCCTTCCCTTTTAATAGTCTCTTTCTATATTGTTTTTACATACATACATGTATATACACATATATTCCTAAGTAACTAAATACAACCTCTCTAGTCCATATAATATTACTTACATATTTATTTTAGAACTGTCCATTTGGTCTTGGACAGTCAACTGCTATGCTCTTCCTTAGGGAAGACAATTTCTTCTATTCTCAATGTTTCTTAGTTTCCTGCAGTTCTCAGGGTAGGGTTGAGGCCTCATGAGTTTAAACTGCCACTTTACTAAATCAACATAATCTATTTTGCTTTTAATAATGGTAAATAATATAGTACAAGAAGATAAACTGTAAAGATACTGATTGACACCTGCTCACTCCAGCCACTCGACTGGATAGCTGCTGACTGGATTGAAATGTTTAGTGTTTGAACTCAAAAGGGTTGAACAATGACATCTCTCTATGACTCTGCAGTGGGGGTTTTTCTAGTAAAGGCTTGACTCATTTAAATCGTTCCCTTGATCAGTAGTAACTGCTCAACTGTAATCAGTGGTGATTTTTAATGTTTTTGTTTCTATCCAAAAACTAATAATGATTTTAATCACCAATTTTTTAAAAATATATATAGCCTAAGTCATTAGTTTCCCAAAGTTCAGTTTGTATATTCTTTGGTAGAGACTAGAATTTATATGTTTAAAAGTTCTCAGTAGCTTAAAGATATGCTTGATCTAGCAACAAGTAGAATTTGCTGTGTCTCATGTCCCTCAAGTTTAGCTTGATTTGCTTAGTGGCATAACAGATTGTGAGAAAAAAACAAATAATTTTTCATCTTTCTTGCTAATTTAAACCAAAATACCCTTTAATATTCTTGAGCCGTTTATTGTTTTAAATTCCATGGGACTTACTATGCATGTGGATAGCTTTCATAAGTGCTCATAAAAACATCCCAGATACTTGGAGCACAAAAGACATTCGTTCTGCATAGTTTACTTCCTAATGTTGATTTTTATAGGTTTGATATGGTATGAAATACACAATTAGAACACACAGAGTCAACAATGAAAATAGATAAGATCAATATGTTTCAGACATCTTTGTATTTTTAAGATAGAATGGTATATTATTTAATAAAAGTGGATAGCAATTGATTTTGTGATTAAGTTATAATACTTAATTATAGAGAAGTAACATACATATTTAAGTATTACTGAATTACCATGAAATTATGTTTGTACTCAAATATTTCATTAGGTTATGAGTGAGCAATATATACTGTAACATGTAGCATGAATATTAAAAAAAAATTATCCCAACAAGAAAGTCAAAATTCAAAAGCCACAAAAGCAAATTAGTTATTCAATCTTATCTTTACATTATTATTACATTTGTTACTTAAAAAGAGACTTCCTTCATGAAGGTTGAATTTTTATTTAAATTTAACTTATAAATCTTAACTATGAATTTAGTTCCTGGAATCCCTGGTTGGCATAGGATATGAATATCACACTTCTACCACAAATAGAATTCAAACTTGTAAGAGTCTGTTTTCCAAGGAATTAATGTTTTATGAAGTGCAAAGTACAAGAAGCTTGTTTAGCATTGTTTATGACTTGCTTTGAAAGGGTCAAAAGGGTATCCAATGGGAAAACCACTACTATTCTTCAGCAAAGAATGAAAGAAAACAACCAGAACTAGTCCAAAGTGTAAGATAGAACCCAGAAGTATAAACATCCCAGGATGAATAATGGAATCAAATCTCTGTTTAGGATTAGATATAGTCATTGATATAAAAAAAAACAAGTGGAATGCAAACTGTATACCATAAATATATTATATATATATAGCTTAATATCTATGACTAAAAACTTCAGGGGTAACTAACAAAATGAACAGAATTGTGACTTTGACTAAAATTAAGAAAATATTTTGGAAAAATTACATACTATAATGTCTTAGTTCCTTCTCTTTTGCTATAACTGAATAACACAGACCTGATAATTTTTAAAAAAAGGTCTCTTTCATCTCAAGGCTTGTAAGAAAGAGTAGTTCAAGATCAGATATCTAGCTGCATCTAATGAGGCCCTTCCTGTTAATGTTCTTCACATTAATTTCTGAAGTTGGTACAGGGCATCATGTGGCAAGGCCATGAAAGCATATTATCTCAGATAGCTCTTCTTCTTCTTGTATAATTGCTAATGGAGAGCCCTACTCTTAAAACCTCTTTAATTCTAATTACATTCTCTAGGTCATACCTCCAAATATTATAGTCAGATTATGCTTTCACATTATATTTTTAAAATTACATTGTTATTTTGTAAATTCCATAAACATATATAAGTCATTCTGATCATCATTACCCTTATCACCATCCACTTCTATCACCTTCCTATCTCCTACACAAGAGATTCTTTCCTGAGTTCATGTCTCCCTGTTTCATTTTGTGTTTGTATTATATTGGCTTTGCTGTGACTCAGTGGGCCATGATGAGCTCATCAATGAGTACAAATTGAAGACAATGTCCATATCTTCCTAAGAATCCATAAGCAGTTCATATTTTGGCAGGAAGGGGTAGGGCCACAAATGGCCCACACTAATATATGGTTGAGTTGTAACAGGCCTGGACTTATTTGGGCCCACTGTTGGCAGTTGCTTCTGCTTTGAGATAACAATTTTATTGACTGTGCCATACTCACAAGACAGTATTTCACAGCTTCCCATTCTGTCTTCCAGATCTTAGACTTTTTCTGCCTTCTCTTCCACATTGATCCCAGAATCTAGAAAAGGTGATGTGGATATCATTTTTAGGACTGAGCATGAGAGCATTATTTGGGAAAATACCTGTGTTTGTTTTTGCTGTTTGCCATTGTGAAGAGAAGTTTCTCTGATTCCCAGCACTTGGGAGGCAGAGATAGGCAGATTTCTGTGAGTTTGAGGTCAACCTGGTCTACACAGTGAGTTCTAGGACAGCCAGAGTTACAACAGAGAACATTGTCTCAAACACACACACACAAATAATGAAAATCACATTTGTCTATGAACAATTGTCTTTAGCAATAGAAATGCTAAAGGCAACTTGGAATTGTTTCAATTTAACTAAATCATTGTGTGGTTGTATGTGTTATATGGGTACAGTTTCCCATCAAACTGTTCAGTACTTTGGCAAATGAAGCAAAAGTGTGGCAAGTCATTCTAATATACAGCTTGATCATCCTTGCCACTGGAAGAAGCAATACTAAGAGTTACCTGAAGTAACAATAGCACAATTTCCCTTCAATACTTAGCATTATCTGAAATAGTAATAACACAATCACCCTGAAGAATTATGGAAGGTTAAAACATTCAGTTAAGTTCATGTGCTATAGTAAATTAACTATGGATTCCCTCATATAGCTCTAAATAACTGTGTTTATTAAAAGAAATCTTCATTGTTAATAATATAAAGGAGGCATAATCAACAGCCAAAATGATGATACCATGGCCTCAGATTTAGTAGGAAGTCTTTTGAACTATAATGGTGACTAGTAACTTTGAAACAAAGGAAAGACCAGGTGGCAATACTTGACTGTCAGTAGCAAGATAAACATAATTATCCTAATAGTCATCTGTATTGAATGCCATCAAGGGTGTTATGATTAGCAGAATGAAAGGGTTATTACTAACTGATCATAGCTTTCCTTAGAAGGATGACCATCCCACCAAGATATACTAACATAAACAAAGAGACTTGAGAATGGGGTAAACATAAAGATTGGCCAGCTCCTATGAAAACTGGCAATGCCTTTCCCAGGCTCTAGAGTTAAGCCAGGTGAGCACTTTGAATTCATTAAGTTGTTCAACAAATTGGGCTACTTTTGAGCACGGAACAATAGTGCCTCTGCATATATAGTAATGATTACCCAGCTGTTCCCCAAAGTGACTTATGGTCATGTGTTAGCGTAATGTTTCATTCAGGAACAGGGAACAAATAGAGCTTTCAAGGATATTTTAACACAGGCTCTCAATTTACACAACTTACAGATGCGCAGTATCATTCATGTCACCCATCATATGATAGAAAGGAATGGCAAAAGATAATAAAGGAAGTATTAGTCTACATTATAATTTCATATATTGTGTTCATATCCTCCAGGATACTGTTCATTTCTCAGTTTCCTCTAAGTGCCACTATTACTGCATTATATAAAGTATAAGTTCTAGGACATATCATTGTAGACTTCTGAACCCACTAAGCATGGCCACATAAACACTAGGAAGTACCGGTTCCAAACATAGTGGTTCACAATCAGGAATAGAAAGGCAGGTGATAGTATCAGTTAAATTTGGAGCTTTCTTTAATCTTTGACCCTACAATAAAACATTGCAATCTAGAAATATGACAATAACTACATGATCAACTTACCAAAAAAACTATAGAAATGTCAATATTTTAAGATTTTGATTTTTTGTTGGCCCACATGGATAATATCTGGTTGTGGCTGCTTGTTGCCCACAGGCTGTGGGTTGGACACATCTGTAAACCTCCAAGCATCATCAGAACTGTAGATTGCTCCACTAGACATCTGCTCTTAAGTTTTCTGGAAATTGTGTTTAATCATCTCTCTTGAGAGTCTGTTTACTCTATGACAAAAATAATTTAGGAAACAAGTAATTTTCTCTGTGCAAGGCAAAATAGAGGGAGTAGGAGTAGACTGATGTTATTAACAAATTTTAGTTACAATAGTTTAACCCCAGATGTTGTACATACTGAGGTATGCATAAACCTGGAGCTATCTACTAAAAATTGCCTTTGGTACTTTTCTGGGTCTAGTGGTTAGTATAAATATAAATGTGCATCTTCCTTAAATAAAAAGTCTCTCTCTTTCTCTCTCTCTGGGTCTGTGTGTTATTGGATGTTGTTATTGTTATTGGAAAAGTGGAAATGAAACATGCATTAAATTATCTCAAGTATTTATTTCATTTTTTAATTTACAAATATTCTGCAAAAGAATGGATAAATGAAGGGTTTTACCAAGAAGAAACTCTTTCTTTTCCTTTATTTATCATTTTTGAGTAATCATTGGATAATGCAGAGAAGCATCAGGAATCACAGTGGTTATAGCAGAGTTTTCACAGATAGTTTCTTTTTATCTCAATTTACAAATGCATACATACTTTCTTTTTAAAAAGAAACTGATTACAATGAAATGTGTCAGGTAGCCACTGGTTAATAGCCCATGATCCAGTTAAAACATCCCACCCATGCACATGAAAACAATTTTAATTAAACTCACTAGATCACAAAATGACAATATAAAAGTGGGAGGAAAATTATTGGAAAGTAGAGGTTCAGCAGGAGTGGGAGGGGAATAAGAGATTTATGGAGTGTGTATATGTATGCAATCAAAATGTATTATAAACATTTATAAAATAGTGGAGGAATAAATTTTAAAAATAGATACATCATGTCCTTTGTTACCAGCTCTTGCATTCAGAACTTGGAAGATCATTTGCCTTGTAGTCACTTTAACACTTCTTATCTACCATGTTATGGGTTAACTGTACTCATGTGACAGTATAAATGTTTTATGGAATTGGGTCAGCGTAATATGCAAACATATATAACTTTAATCTCAACTTCATATTAATTTCTCATAGATGTAATTTCAATGAAAATGAAATTATATGAAGGAAGAAGGGAACATTGAATGAAGGGCAGAGTTCTAAGGGAGAGTCCTCCTTGTGTTCCTGAAAAAGTGACATGTTGATGAAACTGTGTTTGATTTTTAGTGAGGGATGCAGCTAGATTGATGAAAGAGAGCCCATCAGGGAAGATAGCCCTCCAAATTTCACATTACACAATTACATCAATAAAAGTTTGGTGCCTTTGCTGAAAGGCATGCTCACTGTTTGAGGGAGTTCACAAACATGAGTCACTAGAGTTTGTTTAGATAAACAAACTTGTGACTCATGAGAATCTAACCAAGTCTAATTCCTCTTGTTTGACTCTGTCTCTCTTCCTGTCATCTTTTCCTCAGACTCACTTTTATTTAGAGAAACATTAATTCTATCTGAATGTGTTTTAGTGAACCCACAAAAAAAACTCATTTGTTTTTCAAATCCAATTTATTAAAGTATTCTTATTTAAAATGTGCTAATTAATTTGAGTTTATAAAGTTCATCCACAAAATTTATTATAATATGTATATAAGTATAATTTTTAAGGATAAAATGAAACTATTTTTTTCATATCATCTTAATAAATTGTACTACAATGAGTTATCTGTTTCTTCTTAGATATAGACATGCACTTCAGAATAAAAATAAATTCTTGAGGACAAGAGAGGCAGTTTTTCAGGTGAGGTTATAGGAATAACCACTGGTGAAAAAAATATAAATCATCAAAGGCTGCACTAAAGCAACTACTGTTCTTTTAGGGAATAGACTAACTTTAACAATTCCACAATGCAGAACCCCACTCCCCCCCCCCAAAAAAAACAGGATATGAAATCTCATTTTCCATGAACCATGAAAAAAAATATTTATCTAGAAGTAAGGGGAGAGATAAAGACACAAACCAGAGCTAAGCTAGCCTACTACGTGCTTATGTTATGGAGACTAATTTGGTCTTCATTCTCTCAAAATATGCCTGATGAGGCATTATGCCTTTTTACATTCATCACTCCAAATTTCAGTAACATAGTTCTGAGAGTCTAGCAAATATCATTTTAAAATCAAAGTTGAAGTAGTTTTGTTTTCACTTGCCTGAATATGATGTTTTGAAAGAGGAATTTTATCTTTTTTATATATGCACTTCAGAAGAATATCGCAGTGACGTCTAATTTGTCTCAGACACTATTTCACTTTATTCATATGAAAGGACCAAATGTTTCTGTGATTTTTTTTATATGCTACAATAAATTCATAATATGCCCCATTAATGATGGCTTCATAGATCAAAGATTAATTGGGACTGGGAGATATAATACCTTCATCCAACTCTATCATGAAACCTGCTCACCTGCTATGGAGTTTCTGTAAGAAGCTATGTGGTACAGATAATTCTATCTCACTTACATCCACATCACTTAGTAACAAAGTATGGATATGAATTTGGCTCCTATTTCCTTCATTTAACAATATGTTTGCTCAGTTTCATTTTCTAGTTTCCTCCCCTCATCTGAGTTTCTGAATTCTAATCATCCTTACAAAATACATCAGCTCATTTCATTTTTAGTCCAGTACCTGAGGGCATGCTGATACATTCCTTTGGAAGTCATGTACTAAGTGCAATTTCCTCTAGTTAACAAGTGTTCTTTACCTTGTGTGTTTTCAGAACTCTCATCGCATGTATATTTTGTTCTCACAATGTAGTATGTTGGTATAGTTTCTTGTTTCTTTTCTTCTTTCCTTCCCATAAAATGCCAATATTATCTCATCGTTTGTCCTATTTTATGCCCTTGCCAAAAATATATCAGATTATGAGACTCTTGATGATGCATTATGTACAAAATAGTATTTTATTTTGATTTGAATTTACAGCTTATTAGTTACAAAGTGGTTTAAATGTGACTAGGCTACTTGTGTTTTCTGTAAAAATTTCTGATACTAAGTTTTATAGATTACCTTGAGAAAAGTAATCTAGATTTAACTTTTCTTTTTATGCTTTTTTTCTCTATTTTTCTTTTATTAAGATATATGGAAACTCTATTTTCAGTGGTCAAATGACTAATGTTTAATTAGTATTATTTTGTTTACTCCCCTATTTTTATTTATGTATAGTGCATATACATGTATATGTCTGCATCTTTGTATGAATGTGGATGTGCATTCACCTGAGAATGTAAATCATTGGTTCTTGCCTGGATCCCTGGAGCCCTAGAGCTTTTCGGCCTCTTTATAATTTATGCTTAATCCGTGAACCGAAGACATCATTGTAAGAAGAACCTTCTTACAATCTAGAACATTTAAACTGCTAACCCAGACCTGGAAAACTTTCACCTTAGCCTTCTGAGACCTACCACCATCCTCTGTGCCCACCATGAACCCCCAATGGGCCCAAGGACCACTGGGCAGCTACCTCATTTCCCCTTGGTGTGAGTCTGGATCTGTAAGGCCTGGGAACTCTGGGACTTGGGATCCTCCATAAAAAGGCCTGCCAGAGGTCCCCCAACCTGGCCCATCAGCACAGAAGCAACCCAAACTAACTCACATGGCCCTAAGCTGGGCCCCTCAACCTTCTCCAGACTGGCCAAATAAGGGCAAAAACCCTGCCCCCCTCCAAACCCCAGGGACACTAAATAAAGAGCAGACTTCTGTACTCTGCTCAGTAGTGGGTGCAGCTTCAGCGGCTGCTTTCTTCCCAAGCGGAGGAAGCCATGAAGAACACCTTAGTTCAGATAGAAGCACAGAATACCCAGCTCAGCCTGAACTCTTCCCAGCTGCAACACTGGGGAAGCTTCTCCTGTCAGAGCAGAGCAGAGCTGAGCTGAGCAGAGTGGAATTGTTATATTGTAACACTCCACCTCAGCTGGGGAAGCCTTCCCTGCCTTAGAGCTGTGAGCTGTGTATGGTTCCTGGCTTTTCAAATATCAGGATACTTTCCCATTGGGGACACCTTCTGCACCTCAAAGTTGTATATTCCCTGGGCTCCTGACTGCCAGGGCACCTTCCCATCAGAGCTATGTGACTGGCCACTTTTCCATCTCTGTCTGAGCTGAGTAAAAACAGTCATCTGGTGCTTATGAGGAACAGTGTCCCCTTGTGGTGGGTGGCCCTGACCTAGACTCTCTGCCTCCCCAGTGAGATCCTCCCTTCCCTGCTACATCTCCACTTCCTTGCAAGATGTATCTAGATGATCCAATGTTCAGATCCTGACTAATTAGAAAGGTCTCCTAGACATTGCCTGTTTCATTAGGAGGCCCATGGGGCATCTCAGAGCTGCCATTTTTTTTTATTGTTGTTTAATTGGTTGACCCTGGCATGCCAGAATGTGCTCCACAGAAATAAACAGCTGTTTTGGGGACCTACTAGTGTTGTGACTCTTCCTCTGATTAGTCACTTTTTCTGCCATTCACTCTGACTCTTCTCAGATGTCACTTCCTGTGTGACACTGACTTCTTCTGAGTTCTGTTTCCTGTGTCTGCTTCCACTGTTTTTCTAGGGATTAAAGGTGTGGACCACCATTGCCTTCTGAATACTGGGTAAAGGTGTGTCTACATACCATCCAGACCACACAAGCCTCTGAATGTTAACCCTGGATCCCTAGCTTTCACACAGGGCTATTCCTCTATATAACACCGCACAACCTTACCTTGAGGCTTGTCTATTAGGTGATTCTAGATCCCATCAAGTTGATAGGTGAGATTGAACATCACATTAGTATCTACTAGAGATCTTCAAACATATGCCTTGGAGATAGGGAGAAATTATAACTTTAGTTTTGTTTGATTGTTTGTTTTTTTGGTTGTTGTTTTTTTAATGTCACAATGTTACAAAAGGCATATTAAGAGTCAATATAGCAGTTCAGCATATAAAATAACTTTTTGGAGATCAATATCAAAGTCTCAATAACATTGACAGAACTTGCTGCTTGTTTTAGGTTAATTGTAAAATTATAGATGTATATGTAAGAATTCCACATATAAATGCATTTTCCATTAATTTCATAAGTAAATATATGTATCTGTATATTAAACCACAATGTCTTAATTTCATATCTGTGGTAGAGAGTTATCAGGAAATAGAGAAAACCTCTATTGTATTTTAGGACATTTGTTTATTTTTCTCCCTTCAGAAGTCTGCTATTCTTGAGGCCTTACTCCTCTGTGAAAATTTTATGACCTAATATTTGAGGATGTGAAGATTGCCTCCTTGAATGAAGGAGGCAATCACCTATTATTGGGAACTATTTATACTGTACATTTTTCATGGATCATATAGGTCAACTGTTTTAACTGGTTAACATAATAACATACAGAATTATATTTTCTGATATTAAATAAAAATGCAATTAATACTTACATGAAAATTGCCTTATGTAATCCAACTCTCTCCAGCAATAGGGAATAATTTTTTTCTTTGAAACTTTTAAAGAATTTTACCATAAAATTTATCTGGTAAGAGTTTATAGTATGGAGATAACTTCTAATTGCCAATTTAAGTTTCTTAATAGTAATGAGATTCCATAGAATCTCAATATCATTTCTAGTTTTGAGAGCTAAAAGTTTGGGAAACCTAGTAATGAGAAATTTTGTGAATACCTCTCTGGGAATCTCCTCTATATTCGGAAGATAACTTTTCCCAGTGTAGTAATGTAGTTCTCATTTCCTTTCTCTTGTGGCAGTCTGGTAATATCCTACTCTTTGCTGGATGGCAAGGATTCCATTGAGAAATCTGCTAGTAGTTTACTGTAATTTTCTAGAAAGGAGCAAGTGACTTTTCTATATTCTTCGCAAATCTCACTTTTGAATGTTAATGATTCAGCTAGAATGTATATTGGTACCACTTTCTTTTTTCTAGACAGGGATTTCTCTGTGGTATCTCTTGAGTCCAGGCTGCCCTTGAACTCACATAGATGTGCCTGCCTTCACCTCTCAAGTGTTGGGTTTAAAGGTGTGCACCTTCACCACCCTGCTTGGTATCTTTTTTTTTTGTTTTTTGTTTTGTTTTACACTCCTCTTTTGGGAAATCCATTGTGCTTGATCTACATGTCACTTTTCTTAGCTCTGTCTTAGAATTGTCTATCTGATGACATTTTATAAGTTCCTTGAAGTTCTCTCTTAACTTTTTTCTTACTTACTTTCACTGGATAATTTTCAGTAACTTATCCTTAAATTTAATGTTTATTTTTCTTGACTTCATTCTACAAGTAGCTTCTCCTAGCAAATTTTTGATAAACTATTTTACATTTAATTTGGAGTATTACAATTTATGTTTTATATTTTATTTTAGTACTGTTAAAATTATTTTCCATGTGATTTTCTTCTAAAATTGCTGCACAATTTTATCATGGTTATTAGGATTCTCTATCATATAAGCCACATATCTTTTTTTGTTGTAAGAGAGTTTTTACAGTTTTGTCAGATTTCTTTTTTCATGATTTGCTTATCTGTTTCTAATTGGCATATTTTATCTTTCACTTTTCCATTTTGATATTAAAAATATGTCCTTCTCTCATACAATAGATCTTGACTACAGCTTCACCTCTGTTGACTTCTCCAAGTGTCCACCCCCATTTTCCAAGATCTACTCCTATTCTGTTTCCCTTCAGAATTGTGCAATCTCATATCTATTAGAGTCAGTGTCTGTGTTAATAAAATTCAAATGAACTGAAATACAGGAAAGACTAATTAAGTAAAGAAAGTTGTCTTTATACTAATAAAAGCAGCATTTTTATTTAGTTTAAATAAAGTTACCTCATTTCTCCCTTCCTTCTCCTATCTTCAAATCTGTCTCCTGTTCCCTACCTACACTCTAGTTCCCTTTCCAATTCATTGCTTCTTTTTATTTGTTATTGTTTCATACGCTTATGAATAATAAATGCCACACCCTGAGTCCTTTTATTGTTACTTATATGTATGCATAGTTATGGTTGACCACTTGATTGAACAACCACTCAGAGTTCATCCACAGGGAAGACAAATTCTCCCTCTTTCAAGAGTATTTAATTACCTGTAGAACATCATCTAGGGTTGGATCCCACCTTTTTAAAATTTTCAATCTACATTGTATGTTAATTGTTGTCATCTTTCAGATCTTTTTAAAGGAATTATATTGTTTATATTCTATGGATGAAGCTCCATATCATACTTAAAGGACATGATGTTTCAGCAGACACCCTGGTACTCTGACTCTTAAAATCTTTTAGTTCGCCATCCACTTCTACAATGGTCCCTGAGATTTAGGTGACAGCGTACTGTAGATGTATTGGCTTGGACTGGGCACCAAAGGATTGGTGATGATCTTCATTTTGACTATGTGTGGCATTCTATAAGGTCTTCTTTGCTGTAAAAAGAAGCTTCTTTGATAAAGGGTGATAACTACCATTATCTTTGGGTATAACAATATTTAGAATGAAAGCAGTCATAGTATGTTGGTTCCATTAGCAATGGGAGTTTGGCCTGTTTAGTTGTATCAGTCATGAATTTTCTAATATTGAGTGTGCCTTACTGTAAATTAAATAGCCTTTGATTGGTTACCCACTGGACATAATTGTCACTATTGCACCTGTAGAGATCTCTTAGAATTATTTGTAGTCATAGATGCAGGGTGTTAGGTCGTTTATTCTTTGTCTAATTTAATCCCAGTCCCCAGTCTTGGAACCCTGGAACATTTTGGCCTCTTAATAGTCTAGTCTTGAGCATAGAACTGGAAGGCTTCAGCCTCTGTACAAACTAGAATGGTTAAACCTCTGAAACTTACTGCTGACTGGACCACTCTGCTAGCTCCTGGACTCAGAGATGTACTGAACTTAACTATTCATGTACAATTCAACGCACTTGCTGTTCTGGCTGAAACTCTTCTCCAAGCTGACTGATTCAAACTAACCTTTTAAACAGATTTTCTGACTGAACTCTTCCTGTTTGGGTAATTAGAACTAGGTTCCTAGTCTCTAATATGCATGTGTCACCTGTCATTAATTCTTACAGTATTGTTCCCTCATTGCACACCAAAAATTTATCAAGAATTGTGAAATTTTTATTTCTATAATATTCAGACTCTATAGCTAATGTGGAGTATTTTTGGATTTCATTGAATTTTTCAACTTAGCAGATTTTGTTTACAACTTCTTAAATATGAAATAAATTATGATTTTGATATGTAAGTTTCATATATTCTTTGAATATTTGTTTGAAGGATTAAAAATAGCTTTATTTTTGTTTTATGGGCAAAATTGTTTTTCTCTAAGTGTATCTGTATATTTGAGCCTAGTACCCATGGAGATCAGAAAAAGGTGTTGCATCCTCTGAAACTGGAGTTATGGAGGACTGTGAACAATCATTTGGGCACTGGCAACAGAAACTAGGTCATCTGCAAGAACAAATTATTTTACCTGTGCACCTGTCTCTCAAGATCTTGGGAGATAGGTATTTATTTTTATTTTTAAAATACAATTACTGGGGACTGGAGAGATTGCTCAACATTTAACATTTCCTGGTCTTCCAGAGGACCAAGTTTGGATCATAACACCCATCACCTATATCTCTAGCTCCAAGGAATATCCTCTTTTGACCTCTATGGGTACCTGCACACATGTGGCATTCAATCATGTAGGCAAATACACACATGTAAAATATAAAAATAAAAATAAATATTTTAAATAAAAAACAATTATCTTGTGAATTAGTTAACATAGATTAAATTACATGAGAATTTAGCATAATGTGATATATATTGGTTTATACATATTGTGACTTCCTAAGCATAGAATGAGGATGTCTATTTATGATAATTCATTATCAGCGAGTGATCTTAAAAATGGCTAGTGAAGTAGCTTTTAGAAGCAGACATTTTTATATCCTGTGACTGAACCAATTATTTTCTTCCATATGCAAATTAGGCATCAAATTAGGATTAATCTTATTGGTGAATTTGAACACATGTTAGGAATTAGATTAGTTAATAGGTCTACAGAGAAAGCAAAGGCTTAAGAAAACCAAACAGCAGGAAAAAAGCTCTCTAAAAATTTCTAAGGGATGGAAGAACTCTGAAGAAAAATCTCATAAAGGCTGCTATTTAGCTGACAACTTGATAACTCAAGGCTTTGAGGATTTTAGGTTCTTATCTCTGATTGTGCAAAGAGATTTGGAAAACCTCTGTGATCTAAGACCTGACTACTGGTTCCAGTAGAATATATAGAAATTTTTGTTTCTTTTGGTCCTCTAACCCTGAAGAGCTGTAGATAGAACCAAGCCACCTTTCTTCTTATTCTTGTTTTTATTGTAGCCATATATTTTGAATTCACATCAGCTAACTGATCTGTTTCAATTTTACTATAAAAGTTAATGACAATTTTAACAAGGTAATGACAATCACCTTGTTTGTATAAATGCATTTGATTTACATCAGTGTCTGTGCTTTCCTAGCATAGATATTCTTAAGATAATTGTATTAAAAGAGATGTTTTGGGTAATAGGTATCTACTCTAATGCTGCCCAACTATACTGTACTAAGCCTTCAAAAGAGTTTATAAATTGCAGAACTGAATTTCTTACTTTTAGAAAGAGTCCCTTAATACAAGAGATACATTTACAAAATTGCTTCCATTACCTACAAACACAGGAAAAAGTGCCAGCTCTGCAGAACCTGAGAGCCTTCTCACCAGAAGTCAGATGAAGAGACCATTTTCTGCCCAACTTTAACTGCTAAGAATGAATAACTAGGAAAAATGTTGCAGAGAATAAAATACCAACAAAAGTCTCCAAAAGTGACATGAAGAAAATAAGGAACTCATCATTCTAAATTCTGTGGAGAACAGTAGGATAAGTCAGGGGAATCATGCATTATGTGGTAACTTTTACAATTTTATGCTTCTTTACACATTTTATTAATTGAATGACAATTTCTATTTACTGTGGAGCACTGGGAAATTCTGACACAGTGAAGGATGCTGCTTCTCCAAAGAGAAAAAGGTACTTCTTATTTTATTTTATTTTTTACAAAGAGTAGAAATAAAAATATTGTTTCTAGGATGTTAAATTCCGAAGCAATTAAAAAAAATTCCAAATGATCATTGTTTTTTAAAATTTAGAAGCATTAAGAATTAATAAGTAGATTGCAGTCTCTGATCTAAGTATGTGCCTGTGCCATACACTCTTTGACAGTCTGACCTAAACAGCAACATCACAACATAAAGCAGTGCACAGGCTTTGAAAAGGCTTGCATAACTAACATATATTCTGTGAAAATGTCCACCTGTGATGATGTTTGCAAATACAATATATCTCACCTAATTGGCCTCCAGTGAAGATTATAATAGAGCTACATTAATATACAAGTTATAGTGTGTATTTAATTGCCAAACACTCCAATAATTGTGAGCTCTTTATTTCACACCATCATGTTTTTGTAAAATATTATAGGTTTTGATTTTGGAGCTATAGGGGTATATTCTAATTATGAAAAACTGAAAATTATCATTAAAGCAATGGAGTTAAGTATCTCAGCCAGAATACTTATACCTGCAATGTTCTTATTATAAGAAATACTGTTGATTATGCAAAAGTTAAAATACTGGCTTTTATAAATAACATTATAAATAACATTCCTAAGTCACAGTTAAGTTAGTATTTTACTTTAATCTATTGTTAAGTTATTAATAGGTAAATTCCAGACCATGAGACAATGTTGGCACGCTGGTAATTTTAATCCATAAACTTTTATTTGAAAAAAGATCATGTGCATCCATTAACCTTCTATGCTGGTTAGCTTTATGTCAATTTGACACTGGCTAGTGTCATTGGAGAGGAAGAAACCACGATTTAGAAAATACCTCCATAATATCAGGCTGCAGGAAAACCTTTAGAATATGAAGATGGGAGGGCCTACTAGTCCATTATGGGTGGGGCCATGTTTGAGCTCATAGTACTGGATTCTATGAGAAAGCAGGCTGAGCAAGCCAGTAAGCAGTGCCCCTCAATGGCCTCTGTACCAGCTCCTGACTCCAGTTTCTTGCTGTGTTTGAGTTCCTGTCCTAACTTCTTTCAATGATGATAGACTAAGATGTGGAAGTGTAAGCTAAATAAGCCCTTTCCTCCTCAACTTGATTTTTGTCATGGTGTTTCATTATAGCAATAGAAACTCTGACTAAGACATCTTCCTATAAGTACATTCCTACTTCAGTGACAAAGATTAGTAGCTGTGACAGACCAGTTTGATGTGGCCCAGCATACTGAAATCATTATCTGGTAAAAAAAAAAATCTACTGTTTCTTGCTTTTATTATAAAGCAACAATATTTTTATAGCTTTATCATTGTAGCAATTTATAATAATTTTACAAGTATTAAATTTTTGAAAATTAATTAATTTTTTCATATATCAAGAGATTATTTGAGGTATAGGTAATTCTTCATAGTCAACCAAGTTGATGTTTATAGCCAATGGACATTTTGAAAAGTTAGGAAAGTCAATGGAATAATGTTTGGAATCTGGTTGATGAAGTACAGAAAGAATATGGGAACCCCCCCATGGTTCCACAACAAAGCAATTACTTCACAGTCTTAGTATGTAAGATTTTGATGTCAATATTACTGTATATGAGAGCCAATTGTTCAGTTCAATTTTATCAGAAAAGTGACCTACAAAAAGACCTACAAACTTAATTTGTGCTACTGTATAATCTAGGTGGCAATGAACAGTTTCCATGAGCTGCTGAATCTTGACATGTCATATTCTGTGAGCTTTAGTCAAGCAACATCCTACTAATGACTGAACCTTAGTATTCTATCCCTTTGAAACCTTTCTTAGATTCCCAGTGGTTGAGCTACATTTTACATATAGTCTTCTGACTCTGTGTGCAATGCTTAGAGTTTTCACACCCCCACTGTGTCTCCCAAGACTGTTCCTAGTTACATTTTAACAGTTGCTTTTGTGTTTCCTTCAGTCTTCTAGGTCAGAGTGATTCATGTCTAGTGTTGTTTCTCCTTTTGCCCCCGCTGTCATCTTTTGCCTTAATGGCATGCTTATGAGGATGGATTCTATTATTAGTCTCACTTTCTTGTATAGTACGGAGCCATTAGAATCTCCATGGAAGAAGGAGAATAGAATGATTCAGTTATAATGGCTTCATTGTAAGATGCTTATACATCATACTGTTTCTTATCTCTTTATTTTTGTCTTAATGTTTGACTTTTAAAACTGCTCTTTAAGCAAAACTATAAATAGATTAATGAGTACTTTCATTTTGCAATTTCCAGTGATTGTGTAGTTCTTTGATGTTCACAAGATATATTTATCATAATAAGATATTAGAGGGTTTTTTTTGGGTCTACACCCTAGTTAGACTTTCTAAACTAATTCCATGACTGCATAAACAGATAAACCTAAACTGAACTAAACTTTTTTTAACCAATGACAGATAAAAGAATGTAGTTTTCATTGTGATACAAATATGAACTCGAGACTGTGACAGCATGGTTATTACCTGTGCATGCCCAAACCAGGCCACTTTCCAGCATGGAGATGGGGAACAGTACATGGAATCCTGCCCATGTCAGAAGAGTCATCAGCAATTGTTAGTTACTGGGAGAGGGAAGGTCCATTTACTCTAAGAGAGTAGCCACTGATAAGTTGACAATTATCCAGTGGATGGTAACACATCCTGATTATTTGGGTAGCTTAAACTGGCCTTGCGGAAAAGGGTACCAAGTTGGTAGGTAAGTAAGAGGAATTCTATCTGTAAAGAGCTAGAGTAAGGGGAGTGAATATAATAAACCACATATGCAGTTCTCAATGCACACATACACACACACATAGAGTGGATGTAAACAGACTCACACATAGGCATGCTGAAATCACAAATTTGACGGAAAATGGATAGACTTATCATGGACTTAGGAGGTATAATATTAAACCAGACCAATCTCATGGAAAAATAAATCTTGCATGTTCTTTCTCATAAGTGAGCCCTATCCAATTATGATTACGTGGGGTGTGTGTGTGTGTGTGTGTGTGTGTGTGTGTGTGTGTATGTGTGTGTGTGTGTATTTGTGTGTAAATAAATTCACATGTGATCACATTGTAAGATATAGAATGGAGAAAAATAAAGGTTATACATTGGTTGATGAGGAAGGATGGCATCTAAGAAGTCAACATTTGAGTAATGAAAAAGTTTATACATCTAATTTTTATTTAAAATTCTGTCAATGATTCATTGAAAAGTTTGTTTAAAGGTGGATAAGTACATAAACATATAACTGATAAAATGGAAACATACAATCCAATGTGAGCAGCACAGTTTCAGAATAACTATTCTAATGGTGTAGAAACTTGTTGAGATATTTAGACTTTGACTTGATAATCTCAGTGCAAAATGTTTTTATTTGCAAATTCTTTTCTATAAAGTTTTAATTATTAAAAATAAATTGGCTTAAGTAAAAAAAGTGAAATGATGGCTTCTTAGAGAATTTCTGTTAAATTGTTTAATATTAGTTAGTTTATTAATATTTTAAGGCAAAAATTTAACTGTATATCATGTTAGTCTTTTCATTGTCATTTTCATGACAACTAAAGTGTTCTTACCAGAGAGGGTGTTCATCTGGAGGGCATGGCCTTTCTGTCAAGGTTCTTGTTCTCTTAGTAATAAATTTATATATGTATATTATAGCAATAGGCCAGCAAGCAAAAGATTTATTGAGAAAAGAAAGAAAAAAAAGATGGAGCAAGGCCAAACACTATTCCCTGAATCAAGGTTGGACTAGGCAACCCAGCAGGAGGTAAAGGGTCCCAAAGGTAGGCAAATGGGTGAGTGATGCCCCAAACTCCAGTCTGTAGGAGTTCTGCAAGAACATCAAGCCAAACAACAGTAATGTGGAGATCCCATGTCTGCTGCTTATGGGTCCATGATTCCCCAATGGTGCTGGTAAGTTGACTCCATGGAACTTGTTCTTCTTGTGTTCTCAATCGCTCCTCTCCCTCTTCCTTTGGGTTCTAGTGCTCTATTTGATGTTTGATCCTCAGAGTCTGCATCTGCTCCCATAAGCTGCCTGAGAATTCTTATTGTGCCCTGTTTGAGTTGTAACCCTGGGAAGACTGCTCTTATCTGAGGAGAGGTGGGGTGGGGGTGGGGGTGGATCCCTAGGAGATAGGTAAGCTGGGAAGAGCAGAGGAGGGGAGAAGGCGTGTCACATGTATTATATCATTGAAGAAAAATAAGTAAATTAAAAAGAAAGAAAACAAAAACATGAGGGAGCATATGTATAATGAAGACTTCACTGAGAAAAAGCTAGAGTAGTGTTCTATATTTTAGGATGATGGAGAGATGGAGTTGGTTATCAGGAAATACTTGAATAGTTCCAGTTTTATGATAATTCCATTGTATATGGAGTTATTTACTCCCTACATATGTGAGTAGTACTTAATTGACTCTGTGGGACATGTTACTTAGAGCCAACTTTCTCTAGAACTTTCTCTTGCTTGGAGTGGCACCAGTGTGATGTTACACATGATCATTTGATGTGAGTGAGATAGAGCTTTGCATGCACAAGAGTTCTGGATCCAGTCACAGTTTTGATAACCCAGGTGAGCAGATGGGAAAACAGAACACTATAAGAGTCTTCCATATTGTCCAAAACAATGAGGGCATGGTCTAAAGACAGGATCACAACATAGGGTCCTCAGCAGAGGCTTACCATCCTTCTTTCACTTTAAGAAGACATTTCTGAAAGCATATAAATTTGAGTGCCTTTCTCAGATTTGAATTAGGTCCAGATTCAACTACAAACAAAGGGTTTTTATTCTTAGTTTTCAACTTGTCAAGAAATTAACATGTTTTACTGTCATCACACATACTCTGGGCCAGAGAATTTCTTTGCAACTTTAATATTATTACTAATTTTTCACTTAGAAAAAAGTGAGAGCAGTGAAAATATTCCTTCAGCAATCAAACTGCTGTCATGTTTGTTTGCTGATGAATTTTGACTGTCATTGACACTCCCATGTCACCTTTTCTGATTCTGAGTCTGCATAGTCCAGACTTTAATTGCTGCCTTTAATCTTACTGTCACAGGAAGGCATGCTTTTCTTACATTTTTTTAAATGTCAACACATAGAAACTTGGTGTATTTTAGTTCAAGAGACTGAAAGAAGTCTCTACATATTTTTGAAGTGATATGGGTTCCTTGCTTACACTCTAGAGAGGATCCATATTGAAAAGACTAAGTTATTTTGAGTGAATATTAATTTCTGCTTACAAGAAAATTCTACTCCCTGCTCTAATAATATATGTATGGCTGCTCAAAAGATAAAGGTACTCTCAATATGTATTTTTTTTTAATTTTTATTTATTTTTATGTGCATTGGTGTTTTCCCTGCATGTATGACTGTTTGAGGGTTCCAGATCCTCTGGAATTGGAGTTATAGACAGTTGTGAGTTGCCATGTGGATGCTGGAAATTGAACTCTGGTCCTTTGGAAGAGTAGTCAGTGCTCTAATTTTCTGAGCCATCTGTCCAACCTTGTGAAATGATTCTTACTGACTCCTTGAATGTGAACAGCATTACAAACATCCTAACAGAAAACATAAATGTTTCTTTTGACACTTAATTCAAGAAACTAAACTTTATAGATGTCAAATTACAAATTGCTATTATGACATTATTATTACATGTTGCATAGATGACAATTAATCTACATATTTTTTAACTTCATCAGGCCCCTTGTTGACTGATATAAAGTTAATATGATCAACAATCTTTTATGTTCCTTATATCTCTGTAGAGGTTTTTATATCATTCTCTCATATCTACATGATATATGAGATAGCTATATGAGATATAGATATATGTTCCTTATATCTCTATAGATGCCAAGGAATGGGTTTTAAAAGTAATGTTTAAACAAAAGGGAGTCTCTTAAGTAGGGTATTCTGATCTAAAAATCTTATATATGTGAGGTGTTAATGATATTTGAATCCAGGTTTGAGATATTATTTTTATAAGACTATTCATTAGGCATAATTATTGTTGCTGCAACTACTATGAATATGTGATTTCAGAAGATGATCATTTTAAAGATGATTTTAAAGAAGAGTTGCATTTAAAAAGTACCATGGCGTAAACTATAAATTAACATAAAAATACAATTCCATTTCAAGTTACTTTTAGACCTTGCAGGGCAGGGAAAGGAGAACCCAAATTTTAAATATAAAGCATATGAAACCAATGATATAATGCGTTTTTACTGTTTTAATGCAAATTGCAAGGAATGACAATTAACCATAATGTTTGTCTGACTGAGATTTAGGATGTAAGCAAAATGAAAATACATTGTCTCTGATTTTCTCCTGCACATATAGTACTTCCCCCCAACTCAACTTTTAACAGTTTTACACTCAGCAACAAATCCTGGCTGTCATTTCTATTGGGAAATAAAAAGTGCTCACTGGAGTTTTCAGTATAAATTTGTGTTCTTGCTTTAAAAAACTGCCTGTTGAAGCAACTCATGAAACTCAAAAGAATAAATATGTAAGAGCACCTGTGCTGGCAGGAGTGAGGAACTTTTGTTCACAGTCTTTCTTCTAGATCTTCCAGACCTATTTTATAAGTTGTTATTGCACAACATACACATTTGAAGGCATCTTCAAGTTAGACCATTTCCATAATTTATCTTCCTGAAATTTGGATTCTCCTACATATTTAATTACATTAGTATAAAAATTGAAACTAAATACCTAACCATATTTGCAGTCTTCATATGTAACTTAGATAAGGCTTAGCAATACAATGGAATATGTGTTAGAATCCTAACTTTATTGTAAAATTTGTACCAATACAAGATTAAGAATTAGCATATAGGTTGTGATAGTACAGTAATTTACTTTATTAGTACAATTTCCCTTATTGAGTTATATATACTTTTTTTAAGCATATACTACTAGGAGCACAATTATAAATAACTAAGGGATTGTTATGTTCTTATAATATTAATATGAATGCAATTTGATTGAAGAAATAGAAGACAGTCAAGGAAATTTAGCAATCCTTGAAAGGTAGATGTTTTCTAGTTCTTTGATTGATGTTAAATAATTCAGGTCACTATTAAGAATAAATTGAACTACAAGGTAACCAGGAGCCCAAAGGTAGGTGTGGTAAACACAACATGTTGACAGGAAGTGGGTACAGCATTCCACTGGGGTGCTAAAGAAAACTGGGTTTCTAGGGTTCAATTGTTTTTCATGTCTTTTTATGTCAATGGAATGATCTTCATGACTCACTAAGTGATATGGCCTTTTATAAACTATGATTGTTGCTTCTACCTACTTGTTTCTCCTTTGTACTTGATTGAAAACAGTAGAAGCAGCAGGGGTCCAAGGAAACTGCAGTCTAGGATGAGCTTTGAAAATAAAATCAATGATCTGCTTTGACTGGTCAAGTCAATCACAACAGTTCGTGCATGTGAAAATAGCCAAAAATATCAGGAGAGATTGTGCTGGTCCAGGGTCATGACTGCCAAATGTGTCCTAACTATTGATAATTTCTTTTTTTGTTGTTTGTTTGTTTATTTATTTATTTATTTATTTATTGGTTTTTTAAAGAAAATATTTGACCACAGGTTTTATTCTCAATCAAGAGTTAAATCTGATCTTTCACACTTATAACAAACTCTAGAGTCATTTGACTCCTTAGTATCCTCTGTATTACTATTCTATTTGGCTAAGAAGCTCTTTATATTTAGTTTTGTTTTGTGTCTGATTACTGGTTTTATTTCTTTATTTCCCATTTATTTTTATGGAAGTGTTTTCAATGAGAGATATCAACTAAGTCATTGCCAGTTAATCTTCATTTAATATAGATACTTACATAGTTCAATCTTGGTTTGATGAATTTCTATTGTGATTATTACACATCCATATAATCATGTGAATTTTGTGAAATCCTAATTCATTCCCCTTGAATCTTTAGAGGCTGGAATTTTTCTGTATTCTTCTTTTCTCAACTCAGAACTGTTTGGTTTCTAAATTACTATACATGTTCTGAAAATTAATTTAATATCTTCTCAAGAAGAAAAAAAAATAGCTCACTGTATGAGTTCCAATGTTGCTTCAAGTAGCAAGAACAGGAGCAAATTAAACTTGATTTACACTTTAAGCATATCATTAAAGAAAGCATATTTCCAAGTTCTCTATAAAAATGGGATGGTCTATTGATGCTAGTTGCCTTTATTACTACTGATAATGAGGTGTTAAAATGGCATGTGGTGCTCATCTGCAGCAGTGGTGAGATGATACAGCTCTGTCAAAGACCTTTTCACTAGCTGCAGGGTTGGCAGTCAGTGTGGTAAATCAACCACTGATTTTCTCATTCCTTCCCCTTCAAGCCCTAGAATTTATTTGAACACAGGCAAGGTATTTGCCATTGTTAAGTTGGGCATAGAAAATATGTGACTTGTTCAGCAAGTAGAAAAGGCACCCGTTGAGAGCTTAGAAGTCTGCATATTAGATGCTCTCTGTTGATGGTCCCCATTCATACAACTTACAATAACGATAAGCCACATTTGAAGTCACATGATCAATATGTTTAAATTGAATTAACTAATACACAATGTCCACATGTCTAAAAGTACTACAATATGCCTCCATTAACAAGTATAATTCTTATGTTTTATATTATAATTTAAAATGACTTTAAAAACCACATGGATTAATTACTGTTTGTAGCTTATGTAGACAAAGATCTAAACCAAATTGGCCTTTTCTTCATTTGAGTTGTAATTGATTAAAGGAACATATACTAGAAAGAAATAGGAATTACAGTGTATTTGAGAACACTAAACTTCCTGAAAAGAAAGATCTTTTTTTTCCATTCATGTTTCCAGTATGAAGCATATGAATATTCCATCTGACTGAATATAAGGTGCTGAGATCTGTTATGTTTGTTGAATACCAGATAGTTGAAGGTAAATGACCTAGTGCAGAGCTCTAAGGCCCTTTATTAGTAAATGGAAGGACATCTATGAATCACTTTATGAAAGATTGCCTGTTTAAACCTGAATAGAAGAATTTACATAAGATGTGGACATTTTTTGTTCTGAGAATGAGATCTTAGGTTTTCTGTAATGGCTGGAAGCTTACTCAAAGAAATATATGCATAAAAGCAGGAGAAATCCAGTACAAATCTATATACTTTAATACTTGATTCTTAAACTGGGCATTCCTTCTCTTGAGAGGAACAGTGTGACTGCACTTTGTCTATGCTCCATTTCATCATTTCATGGTGAGTTGGCCCTGACATCAGCTCTTTGAAAATCTCTGGCAATTCTTGGAAAATTCCAAACCCAGATTTTGTATGGCCATTCATATCTCTTCAGTGTCTTCTTGAATGATTTCTGACCTAACATTCTATTATTTCTTCAATCATTAAAAGAATAGGGTATGGACTAATGCTCAACTTTTTCTTTATGATGATCTCAAACCTAAAATATTAGGAACACAGATAAATATGTATATTGTAAGGAATCCTTGCTTGCTTATGCTGCCAGTTCAAAACAACCTGTCATTTAAAAATAATCACAAAATCACAGATGTTAGCTTTTACAAACTTTTAAATTATAAATAATATTTATTGTATGGGATATTTTCATGAGCATTAAATAATTAATAATTATTAGTTTGCAATTAATAATTTGATATCAAGTCTCAAAATATCATGTGTTTTTAAAAGTGGTCTTTTGTTCTTACAAGTAGTTATTGCTCATTGTGAGTCACATACAAAAGACTGATTTAATAAAATCTGGATAGTATGAACACTCTGACACTTAATTCTTCATAGCTCCTTGCAGAACCATAAGATCTAGTAGTCTAGTAGATTATCTCTAACATGAATAATAAAATTCTCTAAGAGTTTCAATGAAAAAAGTAGACAACCAAATGCATTTTATATAAAGCAAATAAACAGCTAATGAATATGTAATTTTTGATGATTATCTGATAAATTATATTAGAGCATTTCTGTACGCTCCACCACAGTCATTGATGAAGGATGGAATAGCCTCTTTTCTGTTGATCTTATAATGGGACTGAACTTTGGATGTTCCAGAGGTTGAACATTCTGACCTCAGCACTCATCACTTCTCCCACTTACTCAATTCTTTGTTGAATGCTTGATGTTTATTCTTCTTTGAGTTTTATATCCAGACCACAGAGCTATAATTAGGGAGGGACAATTGATACTTTGCCCTAGTTCTCCCAAATTTAGAGGATGTAACATGAAAATAATAATTTTGAAGACTTAGCAACTACTTAACAAGAATTATTAGCTAAAATAGGAAGTTACCAGATGGCACACATGGTTAATAACTTCCATCTGTGAGCCATATTGTGAACACTGGAGTTTATTTGAGGTCATATGAGGTATTGTTTTCCCCAAATAAAATATTATTACACCTCTGTTGTCCAGCTTTCCTCTGAGCGATGGCTTTGAGTGCTTACTGCTTAAGTCAAAACTCAAAAGAACATGTCTATACTTTTCTTCTTTGAGGACAATCTTTTTTTTTTTTTTTTAAAGTTTCTAAGATTGTAGGAGTACAGAAATCATTGATCTTCCCACATATCTAATGATATTACCACATCCCCTATGGATGACAACAAGAAAGATGAATCATTTACAATAAACTATTTTTTGTTAATAAACCATACAGCAATATAAATTATAAGTGAAAGATAGGCATAACAATGTAAAAAAATGATTCAGCAAATATCATTGTAATATTCACATAAGATATCTTGCATTCTAAAGTCTATAAAATGTCAGTATACTGTGATTGTTAAATGTTTGCTTAAAACTAAATGACTTGCTTTGAATTTTATCACCATTTCTTACCATCTGTGTGACTTAGGCATATGACTTAACTTCCCAGGAGCTAGTGACAAAAACTTACTCCATCTGGAAAGTGGGGAGGATACATTTACATTACCTACCTGTGAGGACAGTTGGAAAGTGGAAATGTGATGATATTTTTAAAGTGTTTAGAACAGATTCTTGAACAAAATAAGCATCATATGGTTTAGACTGATAACTGTGATGTTTTTCAAGTTTTATTTTAGTTAGATCCTGGGCTTATGTGAACTTTGTAATGCTTTGTGCAGTTTGGAAAAAAAGTTAAATGCTCATTACTTTTCCTCATGAACTTTACCATTCAATGCTAACTCTGTATCTTAGTAAAAATTGCCCAGATAAAATAATTTGAATATTTAATAAAATAAAAAAAAAGGGAAGATTTAGAATGTTTATAAAATGTAAACATTTCTTAATGGACATATAGGTTTATGTTTACCTTGCTGTTGACCTAAGCTATATCCCCTGCCACTGGAGCTCACTTGATTTGTTACCTGCCATGAAATCCATGAGAAGTGATGAAACGTGAAGGGTACCTAGGTGAATTGCCAGAAGCCTCCTTCAGGTTCACAAACCATCATGAACTTTTGATAAATTGAGAGATATCAGCCTTGTCTTGTTTTCAGCTGAAAAGCATCATAACTCCTGTAACAAATCTAGGTACTGAATGTGCAAGAATATAGTGGACTTTAGCAATATAAAGGGTTCCTACATGCGCTTTCAGTCAAATCCAAAAAGGAACAAAAGACACATCTTAAAATAAATTATTAATCAGACTTAGGTATAATTAGTGTTATAACTACATATTGAAACAACCTTCTGACACATTCTTCTTATTTGAAGATAATTGAAAATTCCAAATTATTCTTATGTTGTAAGTTCATGTTTATATGTGTGCCAACAAGGATGTGATATTTATGAGTATCTATGTAAGTATATGCATGTAGAAGACAGAAGAAAATCAAAATATCATTCTTCAAGCCCTTTAGATGCCTTGATTGATTGACTTGTTGTTTGTGTTTGTTTGGGAAGTTTGTTTGTTTGTTTCTTTGTTTGAGACATGATCTCTCACAGGCCTGGAACTTACAATGTTGGCTGAGTTTTTTATGGAGGAACACTTGGCATTTTCTTTCTTGCTTTTCCAGTCTTGGTATTACGGATGCTTGCTGTCATAGCACCATGCTTTGCCTGTTTATTTGTGGGCTATAGTGATTGAATCCAGGTTCCACTGTTTATTGTAAAATTACTGACTGGACCATGTCTCCAGTCTATTTGCCAAGAAATTACTGCTATTTTTTAGTATATTAATACAGTTACTTTGTTGTCATTTGTAAAAAAAAATCCCACATTTTAAACAATATTTTATATTTTTACTTTCAATGAAGTCATAATTCTATTAAAGGACTGACTAGTCTTTTTCAACAACAAAAAATGTACTTTGTTTTGTGATTTCAAAAAGTAATTATTATTTTATGCTATAAATATGAGGCTCAGATTTGCAATAACACCATAGAAGGTTGTACTGACCTAATTTGTGTTTTATATATAAATCAAAAAGAAGATAAAACAACAAAGTATTGAATTTTATTATAATAAACATAAATATATCTATGTCCAACTTAGAATATGTACTTAAATTTATTCAGCTTCTAGTTAGTAAAAGTTATAACACTAGTTCTCTCTGTTCCCACACAGTGAGTGTATCTTCTTTATCTCATGCTTCCCTGTCTTCATTGTCTCGTCTAAGAAATCAGTGCAGCTATTACTGCTGTCATGACTTCAGTGTAAGTCTATAGCAATGCAGTCATATATACCTGCAAGATATTTATAATTGTCATATTAGAGAAGATTGAAAGAGGAATGTGTTTACCCTTATAGGAGTTTAACGCTAGTCAATTATCTTTGTAAGGAACTAGACAAATTATGTCATAGAAAATCAAGAGGATAAAGAAGAATAAGAAAACAACCCAAAGGACCCACTTAATCTAATTTCAGCTCAATATGGATATTATCATAGGATCAAATTTAACATTAAGGGGGAAGAAAATGTATGTGTTTCATCTTTGGTGACACTTTAGGAATTAAGATGTCCTAGAGTATCAATCACTTAATATAACAAAACATCTCCTCTCCTGTTATGTTCTACTCTGTGTCTGTCTCTTTCAGAAACTGAGTTACAAGCATGTTTCATGATGTCTGTAACAAGACCATAGATGTCTAAGCAATAAGCAACAATTTTAAATTTCAAAAAGCAATCTATACTCTATCTTTCCTTAGACAATTTGCATTCAGTATGTTCTTATTAAAGTAACACAAACATTCAAACATTCTTTGTAGAGATCTAATTTAATGAATATAATATTTCCTTAACGTGTAAATTCACAGAACTAGAAAATTCAGGGACTAGAAGGATCACAAACACCAGTAGAACATGCCCTATGGACCCACAGAGTAAACGGATCAGGATTCTTGGAGGCTCACAGAGACTGAAGCGGCAGAGTCTGCATGGATCTGTGCTGCTAGGTCCCCTTCATATATCATAAGGTTGTCTGGCTTAGGGTCTGGTTGAACTCCAGAAAGGGTTGTCTCTGACCCCTTTACATTCCCTTAGGACCCCTTTCCTTCTACTGGAAGGCATTTTCCAGCCTTGATATAGGGGCTTGTGGCTGGCCTTGTTCCATTTTGTTATGCCCTGTTTAATTGATAACTTGGGAGGCCTGATCTTTTCTGAAAGGGAGTGGAGCTTGGAGGAGTGGAGGGTAAGCAGGCTGGGGTACAGATGAACTGTATGACCCAAGAACAAAATAAATAAAATTAAGATTAAAAACTAATCTCTTCCCAGTATCTCTGGTAGAAAAAAAAAGGGGTAGGGGCTAACTTTTAAAGGATTTTATAAAGAGTTTTACAGAAAATAATGGAAACATACTTTTTTTTTCTGTTTTCAGAACATTATAGATTCTATAATTTTACATAGATCAATCCATTCAGTGATTAAGAGAATAAAAATTAATTTTCATATTTTCAATTTAGAGACTGGAATGTAGAGAAAAACACCCAGCAATGCACAGTGGCTCCTGATAAACCCGCTGTTAATTATACTGGTTCTTTTTGTTAATGATATAAAAAGAAGATATAATATTAATAGGAAAATTACATAGAAAGACTTCCTAGATATGATACATTGTACAGTTTGACTTACTCTATCAATACCCCAGCCCTGGTATGATTCTGGTTAGTTTGGAATTGTCTTTGTTATACAAGTCTTGGTATATTACTATACAAAGTCATTGATAATTTTCAGTTCTCTTGTTTTCTTCCACAAAAATACAATTTCAAACTCCAGGTCGACATCCTTCCACATATAACTTTATGAATTACTTGAGACATAGTTAATTGTTCCCATCTTTAGACTCAAATGACACATTATTTGATAGTTGGAGACAGTACTTATCACACTGAATTTTATTTATTCAATTATTCTTGTCATTCTTTCATCTGAGTCATAAGTAGCAGAGATCATTTAAAGGTAGCCTTTTATAAAATTTAGTTCTAGAGTGCAAAATATAATGCACAATTGCTGAATAGATTAATCGGAATTTTATGCTAATTTGTGGCTTTGTGAATTACACTAATAGCATCCCGAGGTGCCCTCCGAATAATCTATGATTATTTAAAAAGCAAAACAGCAGTTCATTCTAGTAGAGTGGAAACCCTGATGACCCAAGGAATAATTAGATATTCACTGGAAAACAGTTCTCTGTGCTTACCTGTGTATAGTCCACATTTCATCAACATGAAAGATTTTCACATGTAAGGATAATGGAGACTTTAATTCTGGATCATTACGAAATAGAATATTGCATGAAATAAAAAATATTATTGATTAAATCAGTAAAACAAGAAACTGCTATTAATAATCCAAAGTGAGACATTTAAATATATTGGGAACTATAAAAAGAAATACTTTAAGTTTGGTCTATGAACTAACTTCATTACTATTTATAATATATAGCATGAGTTGAAGTAGGTTTCTTCCCATATGATGACAGTGTTTTTTTTTCTTTTTCTTTTTTCAGTATCATTCCATTTCTCATTTGTTAATTAAGTTATACATATGCTGAAATGAAGGTTGTCAGCATAGACTTAAAAATAACAATTACTAAAGTAAAAAGAATATAAAAGAAAGTAAAATTGTGATTTAATTTTAATATTGATGATCAAAACATCAATAGAAGTAGCCTCCTCAATGAAAACTTATTTCAAATTTGAATGCTTATATTGGAAAATGTTTATTCTTTTACATAGAAGAGATTGAAGCAAGTTTTATGAAGTTTAGTATATTAGTATATACAGTCTTCTGCTATGTAATAAATTTTATTAGGATCATAAATTATTTCTGACGTGAACAAAACAGCATATAGCATATATATCTATACTATATACTTTAGATGAATTCAAACACATATATAATTTTAAATATATAATTTATATATTATAAAATACATATATATGTATTTTGTATAATGATGATTTTGTATATTTTGTATAAATCATAAAAAATAGATAACATATAAAACTATGCTGTCTACTTTGGGAGAAAAGATACACATAGAACTATAAACACTAATACAACATTCCAAACATGGTACAAAACTGAAATATATATGTAATGGGTTTAATAGTAGAACTAGTGTTGTGGAAACAACTGAAGTGAGGGCCTGTAAAGGCTGAGAGAGACATCAAACTGTGAGACTTCTAAGTCCAAGTAGAAGCAGGGAGAACCTGAGTAGAAACATCTTAAAAAGCTTTATAGCTTAAAGTACCACATGAGCATTTGGAGTATCTGAGCCAAGTCAGACATCTGAAAAGTGATTCTTCCAATATCCAAAATACCTTAGTATCTTTGATACATTCACTCATTGCTCATGAAAAGCCTATGAGATTCATCAGAGTTTGAAAAGAATCACAGTTGTGTCTCAAAATGGTAGCCTGATTCTCATTGAATTGTGCATCTCAAAGTTGGAGGCTAGTGAGATATTCATGCAGAATGCAGTTCTTTACATTTTTTCCCTATGAGATAAAAATGTATGCATATGAGCAACAGGAAAACTAGCAATTCTATGTTCTACTTTATACTTCTAAAGTTGATTCCTTGGAAAGATGAATTTGGTTGTATATAAAAGATACAAATAGAAAATTTCCAGCGTATCATTAAACTGCAGAATAACTTGTTTATTCACTCCTCTCTATGATAAATATTAAA
This sequence comes from Cricetomys ansorgei, assembly GCA_026225945.1. Lineage (NCBI taxonomy): Eukaryota > Metazoa > Chordata > Mammalia > Rodentia > Nesomyidae > Cricetomys > Cricetomys ansorgei. The sequence goes on from JAMJFZ010000199.1 coordinate 13,281,308, forward strand.
ACTGAATTTCAAAATTGAGCAAATTTCTGGCACATTGACAATATACTTGAAAAAAAGACTTATGAGAGAAGCTTCCTCCTCCAGTAGTTGAAAACAAATACAGAGAAACACAGCCAGACATATGCAGAGTGAGAAGTCTAGGAACATTTAGCCCTAAATAGGACATCTCTTTCAAATTCATCCCCTCAGGGCTAAGAAAGCCCAGCAGAAGAGGAGGCAGAAATAGTGTAAGAGCCAGAGGAAATTCAGGACACCTAAAACAAACAACCCCCCCCAAAGAAAAAAAAAACAAAACTAGGTCCTCTAAATACTCTAAATAAACAAGAGCAATACTCATATAAATTCTCAGAACTGAAGCTTGTGGATGGCCTATACAGGTCTGCACCAGGACCTCTCCACATTTATTGAGGTTTCCAATTTATTGTTTTTTTATTGGATTGCTGAGTGTGCGAAAATGAGTTTCTGATTCTTTTACTTTCTCTTTTGCTCTTTTCTTTTCTTTTTGTCTTGTTTAACTTTGATATGATAGTTTTAATTTTGTCTTATATTTTATTTTGTTATATTTTATTACTTCCTTTAACATTCTCTTCTTTTCTCCTCTTCCTCTTCCTCCTTTCCTCCTCCTCCTCCTCCTCCTCCTCCTCCTACTCCTTCTTCTCTTCTTCTAATGAGAGACAAAATGTGATCCAGATGGGATTTTGGGAGGAACTGCGAAGTGCAGAGATAGGGGAAAGTGTAATCAGAATATACTACATAAGGAAAAAAAATCTACTTACAATAAAAATGTAAAAACAAATAACAGAAAGGAAAAAAGAAAGAATGAAGAAAGATAAAGACAGTAAGGAAGGAAGAAGGGGAGAGGAGAGAGAGAGAGAGAGAGAGAGAGAGAAGAGAGAGAAAGAAAGAAAAAAGAAAGAAAGAAAGAAAGAAAGAAAGAAAGAAAGAAAGAAAGAAAGAAAGAAAGAAAGAAAAGGAAGGAAAGAAAGCCTTTTTGGGGGGTTCAGAGTATGGAAGTTTTGGCCCATGGTTATTTGGACCTATTGTTTTAGATTCTTGGTGGTACAGTATGGTTGATGGAATCCATTCATTCTATAGTTGCTGAGAAGTAAAATGGAAAAAAAGATGGGAGGTACCCTAATTATAATAGCATCTTTTCATGTATACTCCAGTAACCTAACTTTCTATCAGTAGGTTTAAAATCGTAAATGTTATATCCCCTCTCTGTAGCAACTCAGATGTTTACCGTCTTGACTCATAGAGCTGTGGTGATACTTCATATCTATACTATATCATTTTTCTTTAGGATGATTTATGTATTTGTTTTTATAGATATAAATTGCAGTTTATCATTTCACATCCTTGATTTCTTTTTCTCTTCAATGGGAATAGAAATTAATGATCTTGGTCTCAAGTTCTTCTACAGGCAGGATGCTCTGAGAGACAGTGATGAAAAATGAAATATAAAGAGGTATTTGAGAGAGAAGAAAAGCTGGGAATGTGTTTTTCCAATAAAATGAATCTGTGTTCTGAAATATCCTGTGCATTTTATCTGAAGGGCATATTTGCAATTTCATTGATATCATGTGGCACAATGACAACCTTTGTTTTTATTTCTTAATTTAAAATTTGATGTGAGTCTATATTATAGTGAGAATATTTTTGCTCATCTATCCATTACCTTCCTTTTTCATGTTCTTCCTATATTGTTTCCCTATCATTTCCATAGAAAATTTCATATACACTTTCATTTTGTGTACACATACAAAATATTGTGTAATTTAAAAGTCTAAGAACTACAAATGGAAAAAAAAACATTTCTCCTTCTGAGACCGAATTAATTTATTCAATATGATCATCATCATTGTATCTATTTTACTAAAAACAACATAACTTAATTCATTATAGGTGAAAATCAATTATGTATACGTAGCACAGTTTTTATCCATTCACCAACTTTGGATATGTAGCTTAGCTATTGTGAATACTGCAGCAATTCATTTTGCTGTGCAAGTATCTCTGCTTTGCTAACTTGTGATGATTCTGCACAAAAGGGACTATCTCAATGAGAACATGATAAAAGAGGTACCATAGAGCAGTATGGTTATCTTAGACATGGTTGGCTTTCATAAGATCTAAGTATTCTAATTGTTCTCCCTGACTGAAATATTTCTACATATATACTCCCTTTGTTATTATTTGATATTTGTATCATTTTATAAATTTTATTACCATTTTGAAAAAATAATGTAACAGGGAGAGAGAGAAACAGGGAGAGGACTGACATAGCTATCAGTATAATACATATGAACACACAAAGGATATCAAAGGGTGATAAATGGTTAAAAGAATATTTGTATTTTTACCATATCTCCTGAGTAATGAGTGTCATACTTCATAAAAATAATTTAAAACTATAGCTTCTTCATTACAAAAAATCCCTTCCCCTCCCACCAGGAACGCAGTTACATATTCTGCTTTGACTAAAGGCTTATCTTAAAATGAATAAATATTTATCAGATTTCTGAGACATTGCTAAGTTTAAAATAGCTGAGTTACATGAGTTTTGTTTGGGTTGAACACTTTGAGTCAGTAGTAGGTTTTCAGAATATTGGAAAGAGAAGCAAAAAATATTCCAGAAGTTGTAGGTGTTGTTAGAAATATTTATTTTTGATAAAAGAGACTTAAAATTCCTCTCCAATTTAGAATATTTTTATTTAAACTTTAACGACTAACAAAGGACCAATTTACACCATCTGTTTCAGTTACATTCAAATGTAGATTTTTCTCTCCATTTTTTTTTCTCTTTAAATAGACATTCTATTTGGCACTTTTTACTTAACTACATGTCTCTGAGTGAAAAATGTAGAATGTCTGACTTTCTGTCAAACCAATATTTATTCACAAATATCTGCTTTGTTACTTTCTTGCATGAAGTCATGTAACACATTCTCATGTGAAGAGCTGGCTCTCAAGCAAAGTGAGGAGCCAGCTGGAACTCTGACAGTTTGGGGTATGCCAGGAGCTTTCATGATGGACAATTTGTTGCTAGTCTTTAGATTTCTTTTTATATTGAAGGGTACTACTAGTGCATCAATTCTGAAAGGACAGGGTATTTTCTCTTATAGTCTACAACTACGTAGTTTCGGTGCTTATTTAGTGGTGACAATACCAGTTTTTGTTTTGTTTTGTTTTGTTTTTGTTTTTTGTTTTGTTTTTGTATCTGTTATCTTGATGACTTACTTGACCAGAACCAGAGACAAATGAAAACTAACCTCTGTTTGTTTCAGAAGAAGTCACTGGAATGTCCTGTACACATAGCACATTTAGAGGAGATAATGTTATGTCAGGGTCTTTTACTCTGTTGTATGGGAAATTGTAGCTGAACATGTCCAGTGTGTTTATCTCTGTTCCTGCTTCAGAATTCTATGTATCAGAGCATTAGAACTTCGTGTCCTGACTGCTTTGGGAAAGCTTAAAAATTTATACAAATATTCCAATGTTCTTTTCGTAAGTTTGATGAAATTCCTGACATGATACTCAAAATTTCAAGTCATCAACACTCACAGTTAGAGGAGATTTCTGAGTATGTTATCTTCACAGTCAATGCTCAGCCTATATGACAATTGGAAAGCATTGATTTTGGCTTTGATTATATAAACAAGTCACCATCTGAAAATTCACTGTACAAAATCCCCTTACGTTTTAGAGGATTAAAATTGTATCTATTCATAAGGTTACTTCTGTTTACTGGAAAGTTAGTCAAAACAAATAAATAAACAAAATCAATATCCCTAATCAAGAACTAAAATAAACATAGTTTAACTGATGTGACAAGCCTAATATTTTAATACAAAATGCATTACTGAATACCAACTGACTTCTTTAAAACTATTGTGAGATAGCAAGAAGAGGGACATAGAAAAATAACAAAACAGTATCCATCATGGTAAAACAATACTCATCAAATATCCTTCTCTGTAACACAACATTACCTAAGCACACTCAAAATTGAAGAATAATAGAATTTTTCCTTAACTGAAATTTTTAGCCAAATAAGCTGCCAAGATAAGAGTTTTCACTGATTTGTTCATATGCTCAGTAGCATACTGATACTTTTATCTTCCATACATATTGTTTTTGTCCAGAGTACAGAATCCATTTTAAAATATTCTAAGATTTTAGCAGATTCTTAGTCGACCATGGAAATTGAAAATGGTATTTTAGAGGGTGGTATCCAGGTCTCAGTTCATTGTGTGCTTGTTTTAATTTAGGCAGTTTAGGACTGATAGCATGTTTCAGAATACTGTTTAGAGAAGTAGGTAAATAATAGTGTCTGGAAGGCTGGAGATATGCCTCCACAGTTAAGAGCTCTCACTGTGCAATCAGGAGGACCAGCGTTCATATCCCATGACTCATAAAGAAGCCTTATGTTCCCCAAACGCTCCAGATCCAAGGACTCTAATATTCTATTCTGACCTCAACAGAAACAGTGCCATGTTCATCTTCATACAGGCATATACCGTCATGCAAACACACACATGTACATACTATGCTGAAGGATTATAAGAAATTGGATTATTGAAAAAATACCTAATGATAATTAATTCTCTCTTCAGAAATTATAAAATATTAGATTGATTATGATTGAAGTTATATTGATGGTCTCTGTGTAAAAGAATACTTATTCTGTTTTTTTTCAATTATGAGCTCAAATGAACAATAAAAATATATTTCTGGGAGTGCAGAGATAGAGAACCTTTGTAAAATAAGGAGATAGAAACTATATTTTATCTTCCATTTTTGGGGGTTTCAAACATCACCTTCTCTTTGTCTTGCATTTACCAATAAGATTTCCTTACTTATACCTCCAGTCTATCTCTTATACTTAAAATTTAATGCTATAATTATTCCAATATTATTATTCCAACTGGAAACAACTATTTCATTCTTGTTATAATGCCCATATATAGAGATAAATGAGAATCCTTCTACGTATTCTTAGTATTAATTACAAGTATTTGTTTACAAACTATTATTTGTGAAGCGAAATAGTTTTTATGCTTTTTAAAGACATTTGATTTATTTTTAATCATGTGTGTACGTGAAGGTCTTTGTGCAAATATGTGTACATGAGTACAAGTGCTCACGTGTACCAGAAGATAGTTTTTGATCCATTGGACAGGAGTTAAAGGTATCTATGAGCTGCCTGATGTGGATGGTGGAAACCAATCTCTGGACCTCTGGAAGAGCTATTGCTTTCAAATACTAAGTTGTCTCTGGCTGGGTTTTTATATTTTTATGAAAGATGTGCTTTCATATTGTTTGAATTTAGAATGTTGATTATGTTTTTGTTGTCATGACTATGAATGATGGGGAAGGGTGATCATAATACTCTCAAGTGATAGAAGGTTTCTGCTAACGTTTCTGTATTGCCATGTATTGGTATGCCTTGGTAAATCTTTACGTGTGGAACTGTTTGTCTACTGTGAATTCTTCTCCATTCATCTGTAAACACGGTGTTTAAGCATATGTTAGATGTCATATATTACTCTAGCAATTTGGATCTGGATTGATCCAGTAGCTAGATGTTCCCATTTAGGGTCATAAATATCACTGTTTTGATAAATTATATTCTAATTTCTTTAATATGTAATCTTTAATATGTAATATGTAAATCTACAGTCATCTCAAGCCCTTTACTGCTTGGTAGATAACTGGGGAAGAATTAGGAAGAAAAACAATGAAAGACACACAAACAAAATGTTTGTATAAATGGGAGCTACATAGAGTCACATAAACCATAAACAATGGAGAACAAAAAACAAAACTAATTTATCAGTGGAAGAGAGAAGTGAATGAAGAAAGAATTACACTTACAATTTTCGTGTATGTGCAGGTGGTTGTTCTATTGATAACTGTAGACCATTCATAAAGGATTTCTTGGGAATCAAAATCATTGATGAAAAAATTTCTGTCTTGTTTTTGAGGAGACATTTGAGATATGCAAATGTGGACCTAGAAATTGAAGATTACAAAATAATCTAGACTTAAATGATAGTCTAAGAAACTTCTGATTACTATAATATCCAAAGCATGAGATGTGATAAGATGTAGAAAGAATGCAGACAGATATGCAAGATAATATCAAGATCAAATCTCTAGGTCCAGATGAAGTGCAATTAAAAAAAAGCATCAGAAACCTGGAAAATTGAATTATAAATAAGAATAGGAATATAAGTCATCTTAGGGTGTTTCAGTTTGTCATGTTGATTTCTATGCAACTTGACACACCTGTATACACATCTCATAAGAAGGAATCTCAATTGAGAAATTGCCTCTATCAGATTGGCCCATTGGTCAATTCCTTGACTTCTATTTAATGTAATAGGGCCCAGCCTTCTGTGGGAATGTTGCCATTTCTGTGTAAGTGGACGTGCCCTGTCCTGTACAAGAAATACTGTTGCATCAAGATCTCTGCTATCTCCAAGTTCTTGCTTTAATTTCCTGCCAAAGATTACCTGGATGATAGACTATAACCTGTAAAATGACATTGATCACAGCAATAGACAGCAAGCTAAGAGACAGCTGGAGGATATGTTAATACTTTCTGATAGTTGAATACCCCTGTTTCTTATGTTTTAGTGTCTAAATCCTCCTATGCCACTTACTGATAATCAGCTGTATTTATGGATTTTTAGTCATTTGCTTGATAGTTGATAAGAAGTCTTGCTATTTATGCTCAGCTGGTCTGGTTCTCCCAATAAAACACTGTCTGGGCCAAACATGTGGCAATCTTCCTGTCTCACTTTTTTGAATGCTGATGTTATGGATGAGTGACAGGGCTGGAACCTAGTCAGTCTGTGTTTAAATGAAATATTCTCAGTAAGCCCTCTGGACTTCCCAATTTCTATTTAATCCTATAGTGTCCTTTAATGAATTGATTCTTTATATTTAAACCAATTTTCTATCTCAACAAAGTTCACATATTTATTTTCCTGTTTGTACACTATTTTGAACTTTTTCATCATTTTTTTCTCTGAGTTGAAGAATTATTCAGAGATGCGTGTGTGTCTTCTATTTATACATCATTCTATGTTGTCAACTTTCCTTCCTTCTTAACATTCTTACTTGCTAGTATTTCCTGGCTAAAAAATGAGTATAGTAGTGAAGGAGGCTCAGTTCAAAAAAAGAGAGAGCCCCAAGTAGCTTTCAAAAGTCTCAGATCATTGGATTTCTTAAGACAGATGCGACTAGACCAATAGTAGTTACAAAAACAAGAATAAGAAACAAAGAAGAAATTGTTTACTGTATGTCAGGTGCTTTTAAACACTTTCCCTGTACCATCTAACTCAATCCTCAAGACATTGCCATAAGGTTGCTATTATTTCTATCTCAAGTCATTCAACAACAGAGGGCAAGATATTTCACATTTCCTTGTTGTAGAAGCATTGAGCGAAGACACAATTTATGCCATTGGTGAAGCTACTGTGCTTCTTGTATTCCATGATTTTTATGGGTTGATAAATAAATTGGAAGGAAATGCATGCAGTAAATAAACATGTACTATGCATTTAGGGATTTTAAGTAGGAATAAAAGTATTCTCATGGGAAAATGATTAGCAGTGGTAGCTTTATTGCAGAATTTAAGCATATGTTGATGCTGTACCCAAAGTGAAAATTTTCATTCTTGTTAGTAGTTTTTGAATTAAAACAACAATTGGTCATGTGAAATCCTGGAGTGTTTTGGAGACCATATATTTGAGGTATGAACATCATTTTAAAATATCCCTAAGCTGAAAGGAAAAAAGGAACAAATTGTGGATGATTATAATAAATTTATAGATGGGATGGAGCACAGAACTAAGAAGACTAATCAATAAAGTTTTTGAACCTTTTTTCTTCTGGTAGAATTATCATGTAGGAAAATATGAGCCATAGGGCAGACCAAGCAACCGAAGAATAATGAATTGTTTTTAAACAAAACAATTAAACAATAAGTTATCAGTATTAAAGGAGAAAGAAAATATTGATTGACCATCAATCAGATTTCAGAAAATTGGATGGGTTCATCCTATCCAAATAATTGCACAGAATGAAAATAATTTACATCCAGATGAATTTAGTAATTGTTTCAATAGTCTAGCCATAACATATTGTGTAAATGTGACTTTGTAGGAGAGTTGTCATTGAGAATAAGTATTGAGATATTTATATATAAAGTATAATTGTACTGGTATCAATCAATGGGCTATACAACAAATGTGAAAAAAGGAAAATAGGAATGGAGTGAGAAAGGTAAGGAAGATAGGAGGAAGATGGAAAAAGAAAATAACCTAAGGTTGTGTTCAGTTCACAATTAGTCTTCTATTATAATAACATCTGCAAGACATTTTGCATACAAAATTGCTTGAAGAATTTTAGTAGATGATTTATAAGCAAACAGCAAATCAACTTATCCACTTTGGAACACATTACATGTTCTCCCTGAACTGTGAGTTACTGTTATGGGTATGAAAAATATAAAGTAATATAGACTATGACCCTTGCATTCAAGAGGCTAATAATGTTTGTGCAGAAAGAAGAAAGCATGCAGAATAATTACAGAATATTCATGGGCTAGGCAATGAAATTGAATTATATATACAATAGAAGAAAAAGAAAGGAAAGGTCAGTGTCAGCATAAGTAATCAAAAGAAGTCTTCAGTGAGGTAGGTAGGACTTATTCCGGGTCATGAGAAATAGGTAAACTTTAGATAAACAGAAAGGATAAGAGAAAACCACATTAAGATAATATGAGGAGTCAGGGCTGGCAGGTGACAAAGGCAGTGGTTGGATGATGTAAATGCTACTTCAGGTAGCTGAAATAATCAGAACATGATCAATAGAAGTGCACAAAAAGCCTAAGCAATAGAGAGAGAGAGTAACTGTGGCAGATATTCTGACTGCTTGCAACATTAGGAGCAGCAGATCGACCAGATGGGACTGCAGAAGCCAGGGATGGGGTGGATCTTTTTAAAAATAGGCATCAAGCTACCCATTAAATTGAGAAGCTGAGCCCAGGATGGTGACAGGTTTTGAAAAGAATGGGCGGAAAGAAACATAAGCCACAATTTGGCTTTTCAAAGCCACACATGCACAAACAAAAAATATCTTCAAATATGAAAGATGATAATGTGAACTTAAAATGGCAGAGTTCTTTCATTTTTGCTTTGAGTTTCTTTGAATTTTTATTTAAATCTCATTTATTGTGTCAAAATGTATCTCTCGTATTTGAATATTGAATTCATCAAATGAGTTCATAGCAATTAAAGCAAAATTTAGGTAAAACAAATTTAGTGATAATGCCAAGGTAAAATGAAGCTTTGAAGTGTTTGATAACATTTTCAATGATTAAATTTACTCTTTAATTTTTTTAAATATTATTCAATTTTGCTTTTTGTTTGTTTTTACAAGATGCTACCATTTTTATTGTTTAGATTCAACTTACTTCTCTTTGCTTATTTAGAATTACATCTTTCTTATATATTTGATCTAACATTGGGTTTTCATAAAGGAAAGATTGATCATTTATTAAGACTACTGTCATTACAAAAGGCCTGAGATATGATCCTAGATCTCAAATTGAGCAGCTCACAACAACTTGTAACTCCAGCTCTAATGAATCTAACACCCTCTTTTGGCTTCCAAGGGCACCTGCACACACAAGTACATCCTCTGGCACACACATCCAGAGGTGGGGGGAGGTGGTAAAAGTAAATCTTTAAACTTAGATTCTGATTACATTTATCAACATTTTAAAGTAAGAAGTACACATATTATTCTGCATTATATGCACACCTACTTTATGTAATTTGTATATAAACTGGAATTCCATCAAGAATTTCAAACTCATGTATTTTCACACAATAGATATGAATGAGTAAATTAGCCACTGAAAAAAATGAAAAAATAACTATATAAAATGGAAATATAGGTCATGGCATATTAATTTCAAAAAATTATTTCCCCAGTTTTAATTATTTTAATATTTGAATGTATTATGTTTATTATGTAAAACAAAGTGAATTGCTATCATTAAACTATTTCTGTTTGGTTGTTTGATAGAGATTATGTATGCAAATATTAGACAGATTTAAAAAATATTCCTTGCTAATTCCATGCTTTGAAAAGCAAGTTGATTACATTGTATAAATATTTTGGTATTAAAAGAAAGAAAATAGCTGGTTCGGGAGACAGAATAATCTTCCCCAAGGATGTTCTCATTGCAATTACAAGAACTGAGAACGTGGTACCATTGTGAAATAGAGCTTGATTTTCTTCACTTTGCCTCTAAAGACAAAAGGACAGTTTCCTTTGCACTTACAGCTCTGAAATCCAGGCTGACCTTCCAAATCCAGAGGATAGTATCTATAACCTGTGAGAGCCAGATGATTAGGACTCTGAGCATTCAAGCTAGAGACACATTGTTTTAAGTGTTCAATGAACAGAATTGAAAATGCCAAGCATAATCGCAGGCTCAGCTCTTGAAACCTAAGTGTAAGGAAGTTCTCTCAAAATTAAGTAATCTATATTTGCAATCCTTATTTTATAATACCCTGTTTCACCTCTTTATAGACTCTCATCTACCTCAGTTTTAGCTAGTCTGCATTCTGTAGACTATTTTTACTCATGGGGATACAAGGAAGAATGAGGTACAATCTAATCTTAAGCCTAGAACTGGAAAATTTCAGCCTCCCTACAATCAAATCTTCAAGATACAAGCCTAGTCATAGAACTTTTCAAACTTGGAGACTTACTGCTGACTGAGCCACTCTGAATAGCCGTCTTCTGAACTCAGAACTGTATTGAACTCAACTGACTCTTCTGGATACTGATTCAACTCACTTGCTTCTCTAGTTCAAACTGATTTTCTGAGCTGGCTGACTGTTTCTGACTGAAGTCTGCTGACTCTGGTCAACTCTGGGTGAATCTCCCAACTTCTCAAATGGAACTGCTCTGTCAGGCTTCAAATTGACTCTCACTATTAGCTGAATCACTCCCAAACTCATTCTCCTGCTGAAACGCCTGTGTGTCCCTGTCTGACTCTCTGATCTGAGAGCCTGCTTTTATATCATGAGAGGAGGGCATGTCCTTACTCTGACTCACTCTTCCTCTGATTCATCATTTTGCCTTCTCTTGACTCTAATTCATCTCAGAAGTCATTCTTCCTGTGTGGAACTGACTCCTGAATCTGCATCTTGTGTCTGCTTCCTTTCTGCTTCTACTTGTTTCTGTCTTGGGGATTAAAAGTGTATGCTATGCTTCTTTAAACAATGAAATCCATTTCACCTAGCATTAGCATAAACAGAGGACAGGATTAATCTGACTAACACTTTATCTACCCTAGAGCAGCCATGCTGTTGGAATAAATGACTAATTATTCCTCTACAGCATTCTCTTATCATCATGACATTTTGTCAACTATTCTTATCTTTTAGTAGATTCTGACCTTGGTTACTTTATGGAACTCTTCAGCTCCATCTTTACTTCCTTCCTCCCTCCCTCCCTCCCTGCCTCCTTCCTTCTTTCGTTCCTTCCTTCCTCTCTTCCTCCCTCCTTCCCTGCCACCTTCCCTCTCTCATGTCCTCCCCCTCTCTTAACTTAGTTTTTTTATATCTTTTTTAATACAATTATATCATTTCTCACATTACATTTCCTCCTTCAACCCCTCATTTGTCACACCCACCTCACTCTCTCTCAAGTTTTGTGTCTCCTAGAAATGACTGGGAAGTTACACACATGATACCGAAATGTCATGGCTTCATGAAGGAGACCCATACAATGACAACACCCATGGTCATGCTAACCTGGAACAGGGAAATCTCATGTGGCCCCAGTCCTATATGAAGAAAAACTACTGGTGCTTAAATACCACTGAGAGAGGGAGAATTAGTCTTCTATGGGGATTGAGAATACACTGCTCATTTATTAAGGTATTGTATTCCTCCCTAGGGAGTTTTGTCTAGAATTATTCAGTTTCTGCCGCCACTGCTGCTGAGATTGCAAGCACTAAGTATTTGTCTGCCTTTTGTTCTTGCACTGAAATGGAATACAATGTAGGAACAAAGGATTATTCAAAAGAGTCTTTTATTAAGATATAATGTTGCAAAACTGGGAAATCAGTGTATAGGGCAGAAACTCCCTAAACTGACTTTCAAGATGGAAACATTATATCTCTATACTTACAAGAGTGGCATGGCAATTTGCACTTCTCAAACGGTGTACATAAATCCGACAATTAGTATATTAAAATTTTTACATTTATGTCTATCTTGAGCTGTATAAGTATACAGTCATGTCTAGGGCAGCCTGGACTACATAAAGATGGTAGTCACAATGTAAAACAAAATAATTATTAAAACTCCAGTTAGGATGCTGGAGAGATTACTCAGCAGTTAAGATCACTGGTTTCTCTTCTAGATGACATGGAATCAATTCCCAACATCTACATGTTGGCTTACAAACATCTGTAATTCCAGTTGTAGAATATCTGACGCCCTCTTCTGGCCTCTATGGGCATGGATACATGTGGTACACAAACATGTATTCAGGGAAAACTCTTATATACATAGAGGTAAAAGGTAATGCAGATAGAATTAGAAATTCCTAATGTTCTGTATGTTTATTGTGGTTTACAGCAGTTTATTATATGCTTCACATGTAGCTAAAAGAGAGAAACTCAAAATTTCATAACAATAAGAAATGACAGATATTTACAAATATGTGTATAGTCACTTCCCTAATTTAATCATCCCTCTATATGTACATGTATTGGATAATCAAACTGTATTCCACATGTGTCTGATTAGTATATGTCCAGAAAGCATTTACTAAAAACTGTCTTAAAAGGACAATAATAAATCTCTACATTATGGATTATTGTTGAATGGAACTCTGACCACTTACACTAAATAGAGATACTTGATTCTGACAGTGAGAAACTTATAAGCATTTAAATAAAACTTTTAAATTAAAATTAGAAATACCAATCCCATGATAGAATTATATGAAGAACTATCAGGTTTGGCTGATAGTTGCAACTGTAACTTGTGTGTTAGTTTAGCTGTGTAGCTACAAGTGGATATTGTATTCTAATCAATTTGGTAAACACAGTTTTCAAACTGAAGTACATTAGATGATGCAGAAAGTACAAATATATATACTGTCTGTTCTATAGCAGCTTTCTATGGATTTAAACCTTATGTAGAGAATGGAAGGAGATGTTCATGAGATTCTGTAGAGAAACAGGAAGTCACATGTTTGGTAAAATTAAAACTTGAAATACTCAGGAGTATCCCCTTCTCAATCTTATAGAAGCAGAAAATGTCTGCTGTGGGTGTAGACTCTGCCTAGCTGAGATATCAAGAGGAGATCTTATTAGAGCTGCATTCAAGGTGTATAGAGAACTCCCAGGTTTTGATTTCTCTGAGTTGACACTTGTGTTGGGGTAGTGCTTTCAGTGATGTAGCTTGCTTTAGAGTCATCCCAGAATCTGTAAGTAATCAGCAATTAACAAGATTAGTATTTTAAATGATAGAAATATATTATTTCACATTCCAGACTGATATAAACCTAAAATCAGTGCTAGATCTTTTTGGAGTGTTCAAAGCAGAATGCATCCATATTTCTTCCATTGTCTCAAGTACTTTCTAGAACTTCTTGGTGTTTCATTACTTGGAGAAGTATTTATCTAATCTCTCACTCTTTCTTCACGTTCTTTGTTTTGTGTTTTTTCACTCTCTCTTTTATAAGAAAAAAGCTCTTTGGATGAGGCCCTTGTCATTATTCATATGACTATACACCAATGTCTTAACTACATTTGTAAGAAGTCAGTTTCCAAATAGTTTACATTCCAAAGTGAAGGGTACATACTTACTTCAGGGAAGCTATGCAATCGAGCTCTTGTATGGTTCAATTCATTGCTTCACAGTACCCAAACTATAGATTGTTAAAGTAATCTATAATATCAAGCAAGTTTTAATGCTTACCCCCAGTGTAACATTAATTTTATAGGTCTCTATTGCTAAAAACTCATAAATGATCGTATATTGGAAATTATAAAAACATATATCATGTATCCATAAATTTAAGAGAGAAAAAGAGGGGCACATGGAAGGGATAGAATACAGGAAGAAATAAAAGGGAGGAATGATATAATTATAATTTAATAACAAAAACTATCAAAGAATAAAAATAACAAAATAATTATATGTAATATATATATTTTGTAAAAAATACATTTTGTAACATACATACATACATTATGACATACATACACTTTTAATAAATATTTTTGTGCTCATTTTCCTTTTGTTTTGATTAAATAAATTTAAAACTTAGATTTGACAAAGTAGGAATTCCTGTATAAGTTGATTTAATTTAATCACAGTGCCCACAGAATAATTAATATCATTAAATTCTAAGCCATTATATGCATAATTGTCAAGAAGGTTAGCATGATGTTGAATTTCAAAACTCAAAAGCATTTATTTCTAATGTTATCACATGATTTAATTATTTACCACAAATGCATACTATTTAAATAATATTAGTCACACAAAGGTATAGTTGTTTAAATGCCTTTTTTTCCCTAGGGACAGAATTGGATTTAGCCCTCATGTTTTAAGAATTCTTTATTTCCCAAATTAATAGATGAGAGTTTATTTGCTGTGCCTAATTGTACATGTACATAACAAAATTTTTTATCTTCGTTTATGATGTTTGTAAGCTCTAGAGATACCAATGCTAATTTCATCTCTGTTACATTCTTGGATAATCTGCTTTGAGGCTTTGTGTGTTGCTGACATGCACCGTTCAGATTGTACTTTTCCTTAGTCAAGCCTGTTTAATGTTGCTATCACTAAAGCTTGTTATCATTTATTCTGCTCATTCAGCTGCAAGGTTCAATCCCTGTCCATCATGCTCTCTGATGCTGGATGTTTACAACATTTTGTTTTTGTTTATTGACATAAGCTCTTTGTTCCCCTTTGGGAAGATCATAGCTTTTGGTCTATAGCAAGACTCTATTAATTTATTCTTTCATATGAAAAATATAATAGTTCTTAGAAATCTTTATAACTAAATAAGAAATGTGATTTTGTCTTTCAATAGTACTATATTTAAAATGTAAAAATTACCAGAGAAAGAAATTAGAAAAATAAATGAATGCAGTATAGAGTTATAATAAAGTATTAAATAACACAAAATAACCAACATTAAAAGGTGCTCATAAATATGAAAAATTAGTTCTAAAAAAGATTATCTAGGAAATCCTATAACCCTAAATGATATGAAGATGAGTCAACAAAGGTATGTTAAAGAGGAC
The DNA here is from genome assembly GCA_026225945.1 of Cricetomys ansorgei. Classification (NCBI taxonomy): domain Eukaryota; kingdom Metazoa; phylum Chordata; class Mammalia; order Rodentia; family Nesomyidae; genus Cricetomys; species Cricetomys ansorgei. The sequence continues at coordinate 13,296,672 of JAMJFZ010000199.1, forward strand.
TGTACGTTTACTGTGAATTCAGATGTGTTAATTTATAAAAATGATCGGATATGATGGCATGCTCAGTTTTAAAAATTAACATACACTCTTCAACATGTATGAGCTGCACGGTGGCATTGTGGATAAAAATTAACTACATGTATAGCAACTCCCTCCTCAGATAATTATAGAACTAAATTTTTGAGAAATGCTTGGTTGTGATGGTTTAGTCACTGAAGACTCAGTACAGTGCATTACTATGGTGATAGTGGTACTACAACCTATTGTATTTTCAATTTTACTAAAGCACAGCACATGACATCATACATAATATATAATGCCTGATAATGATAACAAATGCAGTTCTAGTGTTTTATGCATTTTTATATTTCTATGCTACGCTGATTACAGTATTATCCTAGTCATAAAATCCATTTTGGTAGCAGCTTTATATTTTTCTTTACCATTATTCATGTCTAATTCACTTTCTGTTATACTCAGTTTGACGTGGACCAGCAGTTCTTTCTGAGTACACCTGGTATACTGAGGGAGAGGACCAGGAATGAGAAAGGAAGACTGAAATCTAGGATCAGGAGGGATGCAAGGGCTGATGACCCAAACTAGCAAGTCCATTAGTAGCATGGCTTCTTATATACCCCTCACATAAGGAGCTGAAACTATGTCAGTAATGCTCATTGAAAAGTAGAAATCCAGGGAACTAAGAGTACCCATATTTCCTCTTTTTCAAAGTTTGTACTAGTATAGTAAACCAAATATTTTATATCACAGTGTGTGTAACATTTGACTATAGCTTTATGAGGAAATTGCCCCTGGAGTCCTGGCACCAGTAAGTTGCTGGCCTTTCCACTTAGACTCTGGTAAGGAAACAAAGCTCAACACACCCTTTTCCATTCACAGGACTGTAAAGGGCATTTGGCCCTACCTATTTCCTAACACTTAATGTCATCTTGTGTATTTCTTTTACATAGCTCCTGGAATGATAGCCTTCCAATATGCAAATACATCATAAAGCCCAAGTGTATAGTGTTTTATGAGTCATACCATCAGGATTTGATTATGTGTACTCTAAGGTTCGTATGAGGATGAAATCATTTAATGACAGTTTTCACCAAACATATTCCACTTAAATTGATTTATAACTGTATATGTAATGTAAGAAGTGATAAAATAATGGGTAAGGTGTAAAAAATATATTACAAATGTGTCAATTCATATTCTTTGTCACACATTACTCCATGTATTTAGAAATCTTACTGATGCAGATGTCTGCTACACTCAATTTGATGGGTCTACCATAAGTACCTACCTTCAAAAAAGTCTGGAAACAAGAAATATGGAGATTCCAATGGAACAAGCTATAGCCAATGGCCAATAATATGACAGAAAATACCTACTTCTTCCTTTCTCTGGTGACAAGACAACTCATATTTTCATTCTACTACTGCACAAACTTTAGAAATTGTAGCTGTAGTCTTGTTAGAAATACTATGGTGCATTCTAGGTCCCAAGAGACAGATTCTGGTGAATAAGCTTCAATATGCTTACAAAGCAAAGCATTATTTTCATATATGATACTAGGAAACTTTTCTGTAAATTTGGCTGTTGCAAATTTCAACACTCTTAAGTTGTTCAAACACAATTTTTTTAAATGTAAGTGCAGTATCTCTCTCACGACATAAAAGTCAAAAGTGTAAGTTGTTTGAATCTTTCTTGATGCTTTCGAAAAGAATTTAATTTTTTACTTTGGCAGACTTCTAGAGAGTCCCTTAGTCCCTTGATCTCTAATGTTTTCTGGAGCTCTGTTTCTGTCAGGGTCACATTAGCAAATTTCCTACATGGATGTTTTCTACATTCATTTGCCTTCTTCTGTCCAGCTGTCTTACACCTTTCTTATAGTGACCCCTTTGAGTGCATTTGGAGCTGGATAATCTAGGACCATCCTAGTCTACTTACTGTTTCTAGCGATTTGGGGGAGGATACATTTGCAAAGAAGATCATTATCTAGCCTACCATATGCCAGATGGTAAATATTTTAGTATAAACTTTAGGAGGCAAAATGAAGACATTGTTCAGGTACCATTTATATTAAGAAAGAAAAATTATGACTTCCTTCAATTCCTAGTGTAGGTCATGTCAGGTTTCTAGGCTGCTTTGAATTGCCAAGAGAAACTTTCCAAAAGAAAGTGACTCAAGGTTGGTTTCTGGTAGTGAGGAACAAATGTGCCACCATTTCTACATTTTTAAAAGCTGTGGTTGTTTTCATAGATGGAAGGTTATAATATATGAATGATGCAGATATACATGTACACCTTTTAAATGCAGGAAAACATGGAGGCAAACTTATCTGTGAATAACAGAAAATTAAAGACAAAGACTCATCTACCTAAAAATGTTTTCAGGATTTATAATGTCAGAAAGTGATTCTAGAAAAATAAAAAGTTGGTCATATTTTTTTTCCATTTGAGAAAATCCTCCCGCAATCATTGCTCTCTGTAAATATAGAGCATTCTCTGGCATAAATTATTGACTTTCAATTACATGAAAAGAAAGGCCTTTAAAATTACTTTATGTTTGTACTTGAACTTTTCTAGAGTAAAATGAAACATTTCAGAATAAAATATTTATAAGGTGATACACATATGTGTATATCACTTATGACTCATTCTGTTTTCATTAAAAAATGAAATCTAAAATTTTTGTAACTATAAGTTTTTTCAAGATATTGTGGCTAATGCAACAAGAGCTCACATTTTGTAAATTTTAGCAAAGCGAGCCAATAGTTTTCACAACATATCCTCTTCTAATATCATCAGTAGGAGAAACATTTAGGGTAGTTCAATTGTCACCAGCTAGGTTCCAATGCAAGTGTCTAATAACAGCAGGAAACGCATAAGGTTTTAACCTCCATAAACTGGCAATTTAAGAAGAGACTTCATATTTACTCTCAATCTAAAATATGACCACTCCCAGACTACTGACTGTGTGATTGCATAGTTTTATAGTAAAAATAAATTGAATACTGTACAGTAGTAATATAATATAATATAATATAATATAATATAATATAATATAATAATATAATATTTTATTATATGCAGGTTTACATAAGTATGCAGATTCAGTTATAAATCTGCAAAATAGGTATTCATATAAGTTAAAGTACAATGCAGAGGTATAAGAAATTTCTGAATATCTGAGAATAAAATAATTACTAAAGTGGTCAAAACTATCATTTTATGAAATAGAACAGTTTTACTCATTAAAATAGAAGTCCTGAAGGGCTTTTGTTTTCATTGTTAAGTTTTCTAGGAAAGATTAACGCATGTTACTTGAGAACAGAGGAGCTGAAAGTACATGGTTGTGTATGATTCATAATTTAGCAGTGTCTATATCTGTCAAATAATCAACACAATCAAGTTCCTTTACATCTATAATCTGTGAAAGTTTCCGCTTCCTTTCATTATCATAGTCTCCTGTCATCCACTGTCACTTTTGGCTTCCTCACACAATTGATTTTATTTGTAATATCATTGATTAGCTGGACTATCCCAGGATATTTAATAAGTTATATTTATGTAGTAGATTCTCTTCATGATCTATATCTGTACATGACATATTTATTTTGACTTATATTTAGTTGCATGTGATGATAATTTGTCCTCTTCCTTGATCTATCATGACATTTATTTATTTGATTCTTTATGAATATGTTGGCAAAAGCTAAGCTGTATTTCACTGTACAATTATTACATTACTTGTGAACAGATCCACTTTTTTATAGATATTTTGATGTCTCACCCACTGTGATATGCTTACTACTATACAACATTAACTTTGGTGTAACCATTTAATGTTTTTATCTCTTTGAATGTGAGATGTTATGAATAATATATTAGGCTATTTGTATTAACTGGAATTTTTCCTTGTACAATAGAAAAAGATGTTTCAAACAGAGTTTATTTATTCCTTTAGCCACACTCCAAAATGGAAATATCACAGAGAGATTATCAGGTAAGGCAAACACAAAGAATCTGGTAAATACTATTTATGCCACTTAAGATTTGGAACTATTTGTTATTTGCAAAAACAAAGACTGATACAGTCCAACTAATTTAATAGTTGAAGTTGAAAGATATTCAGTGGCTGGAACTAGATTGTCTAAATTCACAGTTTTGGTAGAATACATATTTTTACATCTTGGAATACTGTGACAGAATATTACCTATGACCAGAATAATTTTAGTTTCTAAAGGCTAACCTTCATTGTTGATGTCTATCATTAGTTTCACAAATTCATTTTAAATTTAATACCACTTTTCAGCAACTCCTAAGATTTTCAATCACATTTAAATATCTTGAATCTGTATTATCATTGTATCATGTTCCAGGAAAAGAAACAAAAGGAAATGAGAGTCTGCTGTTTTTCAAATTTCCCCTTTAGTAAATGATCATTCAATTTTTCTTGAACATAGATCGTTACTCTCAACAGGACAAACTCTTGAAGGCTAAAAAGAGGGGCATGGTAGAACCAGCAGATAGGCATCAATGAAACCCATTTATGTGCATCTTTCTCCATCTGTACATCATAGCATCTCACTAGTTAATCATTATTTCAAGCATTATTATTTATCATGTATATGTTTGCAAAATGTCTGTATTATTTTTCTTGAGTTTTATTTCTTTTAATGCCTTTGTTAAAGAAACTCCCAGTAACTGAAACATTATCTTCAAACTAATATTTCAATATAAATTTCTTAGATACTCAATCCTTCTTCTCAATTATTAAAGAAACAATTTTGTTTTACCAATGGCATTTTTAGCTTGTAATAAATGTTTTATTTTAAAATCTGCTGAATTTAGAAACCAATGACACATGATTTATTTTTAAAACAGAACTACACTTTGATGCTTTGTACAGAGTACTCCATATTGTCTTCTTTCATGTGAGTAGTTTCTGGGAGATTTAATGGCTTATGGAGTTTTACAAATGAGACATGGACAATTATTCTTTATTTACTATTAGTTCCTATTCTAAAAATCAAAATGTTACTTGATATAATGCCCAATTTAGCAAAAAGTAATCCTACAATTTCTTTGCAAAGAAAGGAATCAAAACCCCAAGAATAACAGTAATCATTTCCATGGTAACTATTTAAAGGAAATATAATAGAAGAGCATGTATATGAGCCAGAAAGAATGAAGTGATTAAAGGAAGAAAGACGTGACAGTTATTGAAGAAACCATTCATTAGCTTCTGGTGCATTGATACAGTTGCATGCAGAGTGCAAGATTGTGTACAAAAAGAGTCAGTGTTTGGATGCCTGCCATGATGAGAGCATGAATGGCCACTTAGTCTCAGCAAGAGCTGCAGGGATAAAGAAGAGAAACTACAGCATCTTAGATGAGTAACTACATGTCTTTTTTTTTTTTTCATTTAAGCAGAGGAAATGAATCCTAGAATAATAAGAAGACTAGGAGATACAGCTTCACTCTCACTCTTGGGATAAACATCTTGCTTGCTGTATCAATGAAATAGGTGACCCCTAAAAGCACATTGAATTGAAATTCTAAGTGTTGCTAAACATATGCAGATAACTGGAACAACCACAAGTATAAAAGTATGCACAGAATACGAAATTTGAAAGGGGATTAACATATAAGTGAGGAAATTATTTGTCAATAAAATGAATGCTATTAATTGGAATGATATGTTTTTGTAACTGTGCTCTAGAAGGTTACCACAAACATTCAAATAAAAAATACTGATTAATTTATCCCCAGAGGAATATATAATTAATTTTCAAAGAATTTCTGGTTCTAACTTTTCTCTTAACAAGTCTATATGCACTCTTTTGATGTAAGTTTGATTTTATTTTATTTCTATTTATTTTATTTTAGGTTTTTGTGTTTTGGTTTTACAAGACAATGTTTCTTTGTTGTAACTCTGGCTGCCCTGAAACTCATTCCATAGACCAGGCTGGCCTTGAACTCCCAGAACACCTCTTGCCTCTCCCTCGCAAGAGCTGGGATTAAAGGTATGCACCTCCAAGGCCTGATGTAAATTTAATTTTAAAATGAATGCCTAATTGCATTCTAGGTCATGCCTAAATGCACCTCACCTAACACATGTATTTTTTGCTCAAACACTAATTTGAACATCAGTTACTATATAAAAATTATTCTTGGAGAAAAATCTTTTTGTTGTGGTTGTTGTTTTGTTGTTTGCTTTATTTTTGTTTTTGTTTTTTAGAAACAGGGATTCTTTGTTGTAACTCTGGCTGTCCTGGAACTCACTCTGTAGACCAGGCTATTTTCTAACTCACAGAGATTCACCCACCTCTGCCTCTTGAGTATTTGCTGGGCATAAAGGTGTTCATCACCACTGCTTGGTTGATAAACAACATTCTGCCCTGAATTGATGCCCACAGAAAGGATGTAAGAACAAAAAGATCCCTGTACAGAAATCTTATCAACTATTTAAAATTTCTTCCTGAAGCCTGAAGCCAGATATTCCTATGTAGAAAGACTCAAAGAAGAAGAGAAAGGACATTGATTTTGAGAGCTATTGTTTGGTTTTCTAGATTTGAAGATGGATATGAGGTACATTTGAACTGGCTATGTATCACACTAGTGATTGAAAGAAATTGTGGAAAAAAATGAAGAAACCCACATAAGAAGAATTTTCTTTCAATTATAGATTTAGTGAATTTAATATGAACATTTTATAATTCTGTTCTGATATATGACCTTAAAATATGATAAAGAGTAAGTATTGTACAAGTTGATCAAAGACATATATCTTCTTACTATATTACTTTATTTTTAATGATATGTATATATGTGTCTGTGTGGATCTGTGTATGTGAGTAGAGATTCCCAGAGATAACAGAAGAAAGTGTCAGATACCTTGGATATGACATTACAAAATTTGAGAGTGTCCAGTGCAGGTGCTTAGAACCCCTGGTGTAGTAACACATGCTCTTTCTTAATCACTGAACCACCATCTCTCCAAACAAGTCAAAGTATGTTCTTAATTTTACTTCATTCATAGAATGTTCCTTAGTAGCAAAAAACTATCCTCCTAATTTTATCCTGTTGATTTACTTTAGTAGAAAAATTCTATAATTGACTAAAAGAAAACTAAATAAATCAATTAAAAAAGATATTTGGATTTAAGAATGAATTTAGATAGTTTCAAAAGCTTTTGAGAATTTTTTAAAAACCACCTCAACTAAAAATTTTCTAGAGTCCTGTGAAGTAGGGCCAGGCATTATAATCTCAGTATTGCAGCTGGATATCTGGAGGCACAAAGCCATTTAAGTGATATGTCCAAGGTCATTGAGCACATCATTGGTGAGGCCAAAAATAGAATCCCAATTCTTCAGTTAGTCCTTTGTTCAAGAGACCATATTGGTTCTTTTATTACTCTGAGGTGTTAATTTAGCTTTATATTAGTATTTTTCCCTTTTTTCTTGTATGTCAACCTAAAATCAACATTTTAAAAGACCATTGAATTACATTAAATCATATTTCACGCTTGAGATTTTCCTGGTTACTCTTAGAAAGGTGTTTTCTTATTGTTTACGAGGAAGAGATCCATAGGTAGTATTGCATAGTTATCATCTCAATTTGTAGAACTCTTCTTCCTCCCCTAAATATTTAATGGCTCTATTTAACAATGAATATGTTCTGCTTTCTGCACAAGGAAATGCATGCTGTAGTAATTGGCTTTTCCTTCAGACTGCTTAGTCAGCAGGAAATCAGGCAGCCTATAGAAACCTTTTTATTTGCTATAAGTTTTTCAGAGTTTCAAGCTGTTGAAATATATTGAAAAATAAGGAGCCAACTAAACCATGCAAACTAACCTTACATCTGCTTTATATGATGTTTGAACCTCCAGATTTGTAATTCCTTATCTGTGGCTGCTCAAACAATTTTTTGGTTCATAATGCTCTCAGTGCAATGGTAAGAAGAAAGTGTATTAGAGTTTCCAGTACATGTTTGTGTAAAAGTACTTCATTTTTCCAGTCATGAAAAGAACCTTATTCTTCTCTTCTGGGAATTCTTGACAACTAGAAATTCTACTTTTAGAGCACGTCATCTATCCACTCGAATCTTGTGTGTTATAATTTTATAATGTTCTGCCTTATTAAATGTTTTTAAAGAAACCTATGTTCACAGGCAATGGATGGAACCATAGATATATTTCTTTCCCTTCATAAGTATATGCATAAATATAAAGACTTACAGTTATGTTTATATATTCCATATATTACAATAGTTATGTTTAATATTATATACTAGTATAGCAATATTAATACATATGTAATATTATTAAAATATGAAGAAAAAGTAACATCTGTAAAATGCTGGGTTTTAGTCAAATCTAACAAAATTTAGATCTGAGATAGAAAATGCTTTTCAACTTCAGACCTAGCCAATTCAAAGACTTGGGGTGTTCTCGAGGTAGTGGTTCTCTATGGCTTTATTGAAAACCAAAAACATAGCTTGGTCAAAAATCATAGACTAGGTAAAAATCTACTATAGTAATTATGCAATTGATATCCATTTTTCTAATTAAATGTTCTGGCGTCTCAATTTTTATGTGAGATCATGTAAATGGTTAGGTAAATAAGTCTTTTTTCATTTATTCATTTCCAGTTGGTGTTTATTTTAAATATTGACTTCCTTCCTACACTATGCCTAGTCCTAAACACTCATCCCCATTCATTATTCACAGGACTTTGCTCTAAATACCTAAATGTTAATCAAATGTCTTTTCTTAAGACAATTAGATCTGAAGATGTTATATTTAATAGGCAACTTTAGTGTTTTCTCTGAGGAGCTCTTCGTTGGATTTGACACTCTGAATCATTCTTTCTGAAATTCCTTTGGGTTTATCTCCATCCTATTTTCATTCTACTTGTAGTGTTTGAGCTTTTCACTGCTTGATGTTCCATGAAAAATTCTTAATGAATGTTTATATTTTTCAGTGACCAATCCATAGAATACTGTTATTCTTAGGGTTTTTATAGCATCTTTGCATGAAACTGCTAGCATCTCCTAAAGTAAGCATGTTTTGATAACTTAGACTTTCAGGACACTGTGGCACATACCTACTTTAGCATGGTCAAATTTAGGTTCCATCTCTTGGAGGGAGTCTTAAATCCAATAATAAAATGTGGCTGATTACTCCTATAATTTGTGCCACAATTTTACCTGTGTGTCTTGCAGAAATGTCATTTTGCAGATTGTACAGTTTATTGCCGGGTGATATTGATGATTACTTTCATTGTCTGGTAGCATGCAAAGTATCTTCTAGCACCATGAATGCTAGTCAGAAGGAGTCAAGGTTCTAGACAAATGTCAGCTCCGTTTCTTTATGTTCAATGGCATAGGAAAGTGGTGTCTTCTGAAATAAGACCTTACTCAGATTGTGGAGGATTAACCTTTGGCAATAACCTGCTACTGTTGGTTGGGGGCAGTGTTCCTATTAGATCAAAAATTTGTCAACTATTCATTATGATACAAACTCATTGTACTAGAGATTTTAATGGGTGGCACAAAATGTATACTTGGGTATGGTACCTACTATATGCTGACTCTATTTAAATATCTTACATACACACACACACATACACACAGACACACACACACAAACACACACACATTTTAGGAAGTTTCTACAGTACTAGGATTCCATATGGCTTTTACAAATACCTTTAATATTAGTTACCCCTTCCATATTCCCTTCTTTATATTGTTTTCCATCCTTGTCTCTGTTTAATCCTCTAGTTTCCACTTTACCGATTTAAAACAGTATATGCTATGTCTTCTTTGTTTGAGAATCACCTCTTCTCTCCTAGTTCCTTACTAATTAACTAACTTCTGGGTTATTCTGATTGATACACATATACAAAGCTTAAAAGGGAACTTTACATATGAGAGGAAACATGCAATATTCTCTGTTTGAATCTGGACTACTTCATTCATTATGTTTGTTTATAGCTATATATATTTGCTTGCAAATATTATAATTTCACTTTCCTTAATATACTACATTGTCATTATCTATTTTATATAGCTGCTGGACATATAAGTTTATTTATATAGGTTTATTTATACTTGTTTATAACAGCCAGCAATTATAATTATATGGCTATTATAAATAAAAAAAAGAAAGATGAGCAAGTAAACAGCAAAAAAGTAAGACTAAATAGTAGAATCCTTTCAGTATATATTCAAGGGTGGTATAACTAGAGCTTGTGGTATATCAATTTTCTCCTTTATGAGGAACCTCCACAGTGATTTCCATAATGGCTGCACCAATTTATACCCCTACCAGCAATGTATAAGTAACCTCCTTTCTCTGCATCTTTGCCAGCATGTGCTGTCATTTGTTTTATTGATCTTGAATATTACAACTGGGGTAAGATAAAATTTGAGAGCAGTTTTATTTTGTACTTTTTTAATGGCTAAGTAAGTTAAAACTTTTAAAAGAGTTTCTTAGCCACTTGTACTTTGTGTTTTTGGTAAACCTCTTTTTAGTTTTGTACACCATTTTTAATTAGGTTATTTGTTTTCCTGATGTTCATTTTTTTTTCTTTTCAAACATTCTATGTAATAACCCCATCAGATATGTAATTGGTTAAGATGTTTTTCCATCTGTAGGTTGACACTTTATTCAAATGATGCTGTCCTTTTCTAGGTAGATATTTAGCTACATGTGATATCTTCCATCTGCTGTTGGTTTTGAAGGTTCATTTTGATGTATAGTTCCAAAGTGTCTCTGTCATGGTGGGGAAATCCTTGCAGCAGAAGTTCAAGGTGAGTATATTTAATTCATAGTCATGGTAAATGGTTGTGCTCAGTCCACAATCTGATTTATATTTCACCAAGTCCTTATCACAAAGAATGTTGGTCTTCCCATCTCAGTTATCCCAATCTAGCTTGCTTATTCAGTGATTCTATCTCCTTTTGATTTGAAGTCAGTATTCATCATCACATATGGGTTTCTGTATTGTGGTTATTACCATAGGGTTAGGGTAAAATATATTTCATCTACTACTTTAGCTTTTTAATTGATGTTTTTGCCTTTTGGCAAGTATACATTTTGAACAGTGGCTTACTGATTTAAGCACATTTTTAACTAGGCTGCTTTATGCTGTTTTGGCCAAGAAACTCTTGCTAACACTTCATTGATTGAAGTCGGTAGTTATTACACTTGGTATTTAGAAATGGTAGTATGAAAGTGGTCTCTCCTAAAACATTGATATTTAACTATTCTGGGTCAGGAAATATATGTACATCAATTTGAATCTTGCATTTCTATTAAGTCATAAACAGATATACACTAGACTATAAGCATAATGGTCTCAGAAAAGAGAAATAATGAATTGAACAAAGTTCTCTTTGGTCATCTGTCTTTTTGTCTCTCATTTCTATCCTCCTTTAAGAGAAGACATAGCAGAATTCTGATTTCTAAAATTAAGTCATCAAAACCCAAATTCTTTTGCCCCTGGGGCAGCCACGATAGCCTAAAAATCCTATGTTTATCTCTTCACCTTTCTATGTATGAGCAGGCCAAAAATAAATTTTCTGGCCTAACTTCTTTCCTTAGCATTCTTAAGACCCCATTCCAGAAAAAAGAAATCCCCATACCTCAAAACAGTCAGTGATATACAAAAACTTCGAACAGAGAGACCATGCTGGGTTTTGCACCTCTGTTATCAGAAGGTCATGTCTGTTTGGTCCAATCATATTTATACAGAGCAGCCAATGACTTATCAAGCATAATCACAAATATAAATAGTTCAACCTGAATCTTTGGGTCTTCAATCTGAAGGTTGCTATGTTAAATAAAAATTATGCTCAAAATTTGTCCAAGTAATGCTTATTGACAGATTATTTTATCTGAGTCTAAGACAGAATATTTAGAAAGATTATTTGAATTTTCTCAGTGTTTATAACAGGATACCGGCTACAATACTGTGAACAGATCCAGAGAAAAATCTAATCTTCAATTTTGTGTAAAAGGAGATTGAGAGTTGTTTACCGGGAGGAGGAACTTTAACAATGTGCTCTTGCTTTGTGTCTTTATTTTGCTTTTCTGATGATTTCATGATGATAAAAGAGAAACACAGAAACAGATCATTAAAGAAAGAACATAAATAGGTTAGATGAAATAGTACTGCTTCAGTGTTTTGATTCATTTGTCACACATCTTCATCTGAACCTTGGAGGACTTCATAATCCCTCTATTTGAAGCATTTTCGGGAAATCTAGATCTGTCAAGGTATAGGCTGGTACTAGAACTTCCTATGGCAAAGAGAGATTTCCCAAATTCTAAAGGGAAAGTGAAAATCTTCTGTTTGAACTGTTTTATACAAAGAATAATTCCTAAATGAGGGTCCTTAGGCTATTCTAACTTTCTCCAGTCTGCCCAAGGCACTTTAAAGCAGCTGAAAAAGTTTGTGTTTTCATTTAACTATTCTGTCTATGATCAAACTCTCTTTTCTAAGCCATTTGAGACACAGCTTGATGAATTTAAAATGAAGAAAAACATTACTTAAACAAATATGAAGATAAAAGATAACTACAAAAGAAATCATTGCACACAGAATAAGATTAAAGTTAGTTAACTGCTTTAAATAAAAACAGCAAACTTTTATGTATTTTGTTGCAAAACTGTAGTGTTTATTATTTGTCTTGGAGTTTGAAAAGTTAACATATTAAATAATCATCGAGTTACTTTTTAAATTCAATGGAATTAGATCAGATAAAGTTCTTATATACATAAGAATGCCTTTAACTATACATGTTTCTCACTTGTTGGAATTTTCTGGATATATACCAGAAGGTGGTATAGCTGGGTCATATGATTGTTCTATTATCATTTATGAGAAATGTTTGGATAATGGCTTTACAATCTGTGTACAGATTGATCTCAAGGTACTTTCTAAATGTTCCTTTCTTTTTTTAGAGACTGAGATATGCACAAATAGCCTGTGTACCTTTGTTATAACCACTCTATCTAAATAAAAAATGATGCTTGACATTCTTAATTTTTTATAATGCTTACAACATATTAATGCACACTTATTATTGATTATTATTCTTTCAATCTCTAGTACTAGCTTAGTGCTTTACAAATGATGAAATCAGTGAAGTTTGATAAATAAGTGCTCAGAGACCCAAAAAGAAAAGAAAAGTCTCTACTTTAAAAGTTATACAAATGTCTAATGAAGAGGAAATAAAAATTGTTCAAAAAGCTTTTTTTCTTTAAGCATACTATTGTTATAATCTTTGAAATGTCTGAACCTGAATTTTATATCATGTAGTTATAAAAGCCTCAACTCATACATAGGTGCGAATGTAGCTTTCTAGTTGGCCATGAGCTAGAACTAGTGTTTGCAAACAGCAACAGATGCCAGTGGTGTTAATGTTTACAGTTTTAACATAGTATCCCATGGTTGAATAAATATTGAACATAAAACTCTTTCCCAAACTAAAGAAAAGCAGAATGTTTTCCTGCATGGAAGGATTTGGTAAGACAGGAAATATCTGACAGATCTGACAATTAGAGTAATTGCTATGAATTGTATGGTTGAAACAACTTTCAAGGGTCAGCCATAAACACAGCCAACTAAGAGCAGCACTAATTAAACTTGGTAGCTGAGATATATATTTTTATATATATTTAATAAAGAAGGCATAAATTTGAGAAGGTATGTTTGGATATATATATATATAATTTATTTATTTATTTATTTATTTATTTATTTATTTATTTATTTACCACTGCCTCTAAATCATATTATGTTCCCTAGACACAGCTTCTCAAAATTATGCCTTCTTTATTAATATATATATATATATATATATATATATATATATATATATATATATACACACACACAATATGTGTGTGTGTGGACAATTTGTATTCATGTATGAAATACATGAATAAATTACATTTTTGTACTATAATTTCCTATAACTAGATTTTAATCCAAAGCTTATTCTGTTTTAGTATGTTTTTGTTCCCTATAGCCATTTTCTTAGTTGTTTACATTGAAATGTTAAAATCATCAACAGTAGCCTCTTTTAAGTATACTTAAATATTTAGTTTTCTGTTGTGGTTGTTGTTCAGTTTTGTTTTTTTTAAGACAGGTTCTCTGTGTTGTATCTCAGGTTGTCCTGGAACTCACTCTGTAGACCAGGCTGGCCTTGAACCTACAGAGAACTCCACCTGTCTCTGCCTCTCAAATACTGGGATTAACTTGTGTGTCACCACTGCCTGGATAAGCTTCTTATTATATTATTGTTCAAGGAATAAGTCATTGTTAAACTTGGGCAATACTCAATTTAATAGAGGGGAATGGAATTTGATTATTAATCACTACTTTGATTTTATGAGTATTATAATATTAAAACTGTAAAAGCTATTATAATTTTGGTTGACATATACATCAAGAAAGGCTTTTCCAATAAAGAGTCATTAGGTTTCTCATGTTCCAGTGGATGATCCCAGACACACGCAAATATTGGAAGCTGTGATTTCTATTAATGGGGTATCAAAAAACAAGAAGACGTGAAATGAAAAGGGCTTGTGCTGGAGTAGGGCATTCCAGGTGAGTTGAAATGGGAAATGACTTGCATGACTTTATTACACATATGTATGAACTTCTCAAAGAATAAAAACAAAGACACTGGATTTGTGGTTTGGTTGGTGGTCATGTTCTGGAGTAACTAACCACTCTGATTGATTTAAGGTCTACTCAACAGAACTCATGCCTGAAACTGCTCAGGTGACCCAAAACCTGAGAGTGAACGATGATGGACCTTATGAAAATATACCTCTCTGCTAAAGGAAAGTAGGAATAAAGAGCATTCTGCTATAATCATAAGTTAGAAGATGGGGAAAAACACACATTGTACACAACTGGAAAATGTGCAGAATGTGGGAGACTTTGAAACAATAGGTTTTAAATGGAATGTCTTCATCACACCCCTTCCTTCATGGTTCATGGAGATGTGTATACTGAAGATGAGGCTGAAAGGTTATAAATGATAGAGAGACAGATGACACCAAGGAAACAGTATCTTCCAGGAAAAAAAAAACAGTACTAATGAATATATGAATTCACAAAGACTATGTTAGCATACAGGGGGCTAGCACAGGTTCAAGCTAGGTGAGGTTCTAGGACTGAGATGGGAAATTGGGCACAGGTTCTTATCCCTACCCAAAAAGCCATCTTCATTGCAAAAGGGAAATCATTTCTCTCCAATGGAGTATCCTTGAGTATTTAAACCACACTTAAGGGTAGTCCTAATGTTCAGTAGTGGATGCCCAGCACAAAATTTACCCAGGGATAGATTTTTATTTTTGTTTAGACATTTTTTCTTATCTTGCTGGTCCTTTGTATATCATAGTTTCTGATTTTGTGTTTATATGAAGTTTTAGTTTTGTATATGCATGTATGTGATATATATCTTTGTCCTCCTCATCCTTCTCATCTTCCACATCCTCTTCCTCATCCCTCTCCCATCCCCCTCCCTTGCCTCTTCCTCCTCTTTCTCCTTCATTTCGCCTGTTTGGACTCTAAGGAGAGAGAGAGAAAGAAAAGGTGGGGATTTGGGTGTGTCATCAATGATGTGGAAGGTATCTGGCTGGAGTTTGGGGAGGGGAAATTATAATCATAATAGATTGTATGAAAAATTAATTTAAAAAAAACAAAAACAGCAAACCCCCAAACACATTAAGTTAAAACTGGAAAGAAGAATGAGTAGAATTTCAATAAGTAAAAAGTGAAGACAGTATTATTGACATTCTGGAGATAGGGGAAGATCTAAGGATGTCCAACAAAACAAATCCCAAAGTAGAGAAGCTACAGTCAGTTAGAATGATTTGGCAGGCCTTTGCAGAGTTGGAGTGCTACTAGATTCTACACAGTTGTAAGGCAGCATGAATAATTTCTTTATGGTAAGCACTGGATCTTTCTCTGTCTACTTCCTGACATGTTCCCTTTTGCTCCTGGGTCTTTGTTATTTCTATTAATTATTTTTCCAAATTCTGTCACTAGAAGGTAATAGTAGTGGGTCACAGTTATTAAGAACTTATGTGCCAGCCTCAATGGGAGGTCTCATCTTCAGTATCTAATTAGTTTCTAAACTCTATCACATGAAGTAGCTTTGATGTTTTTATTCACAAGAAAGTGATATATAGAGGAAAGACTTGGGTAAAACTTTGTTGGTATAATGCTTGTGTAAATTTTCCAAATCCCTAGCTTTTAGTCAGCAATGACAAATAAACCAAATGTGTTTATAAAGCCTGTAATCCCAGCACTATGGTGCTGGAGGAAGGAGGATTGAAAGTTCAAGACTATCTTCAGCTCTCAGCTTCATAGTGAGTTTGTAGTCAGCTTGTAGCTACATGAGACCCTGCCTAAGTAGACATAAAATTGAGATATTCAGTACACTCTGATGGATTATATGTTGCAGTCTGGTGGTAAATAATACCATATGATCAAAAGAATTTAAGTCACTACAAATTACTCTCTTAGAGGGAATTTCATTCCTTTAACCTTTGAACTAACACACTTTAAAATGCAATATAAAGTGGTATTTATGTATCTGTGTATACACAAACATATTTATACATGTATGTAACACAAATCAAGAAAAAGAGTCTATCAACTTGAGGTCTTGCGGAAGGGTATCTAAAAGGGGTTGGAAGGTAAAAAAAAAAAAAAGAGATGGGAAAGTGATGCAATTCTATTTCAATTAGAAACATAATTTAAATTATGGTAACAATTTTCAGACATTCATTAAATTATCTGGCCATAGTCAACTCTGCAGGCTGACACTCATGTCTGCCATAGACACCTTATGATGTAAGTCTTATTAAATGACTGTGCCTGGGGTGAGCAACACACTGGATTAATATTTTGAGGTAAATCTCTCATTATTAAATCTTATGTCAGCTTTTCACTGACCATCAGAGACAAGTGTTCTTGGCCCATTACAACTTGAGTGAGTCAAAGTAAAGGTAGCAAGTGAGAGTTTGTAGCAAATCTACACCAAGTACAAAGTACCACTCAAAAATTCTTACAAGAAAGAAGGCTTAATTGTAAGAAACACAAGGCATTAATTTCCCTGTCTACTATCATTGGTAGTTGGTGAACATGAAGAAGAAAATCCATGGCTTGTACAAGGCACATCTTGCTAAACTTAGATGGTGGTAATTTATATCAGATGAAGAATATTTAAGAAAAGATGTTATGAAAATGTATTCCTTAGATAAAGGTATTTCATCAAATAGTAAGTATCACTTTGGGAACTGAGTCTGCATACTAATTAAAGATGTCTAAAATACAGATATTTTTAGATATATAGTACCTTATTTATTTTATTTACTTATTTCATGTGTGTATGTGTGAGATTATATGCAGTTACACATATATGTCAGACATATGTGTCAGTATACATATATGAACATGTTTGAGTGAGGCCAAATGACTACTTCAGGAGTCATTTTTCAAGTACCATCCACCTTGCCTTTTAAGTCACAGTCTCTCATTGACCTGGAGCTCCATTGGTACACTAGGCTGCCTTACCAAGCAACCCCAGTCACCAGTCTTTCTCCTCAGGCATAGTACATTGATTACATGCTCACACCTGTACACCAGAGTCTTTTTTGTATGTTGATGTTTTGTATTCTTCATGTAGATTATTGAAATTGAACTCAGATCTTCTTGTTCATAAGTCAAGCACTTTTGCAGCTGTTCTATCTTTTTTACATGAACGTAGAGTAATTCATTTTTTACTGCACTGTCTTACTGAGAGTTTTTACTTCTGTGATAAAAGGCCATGACCAAAATATGCTTGGGAAAGAAAAGTTTTATTTCAGCTTACAGTTCTCCATCATAGTCCACCTGTGAGGGAACTGAGGACAGATACCTAAGGGCAGGAACTGAAGCAGAGGCCATTAAGGAGTGTTTCTTAGTGGCTTAAGCTGGTACCCCATGCTGAGCATGCTTTCTCATAATACTTAGGCTTATAGGTTCATAACTTCCTGGACCACTGCAATTGAATGGTACTGCCCACAGTGAGCTACACCCTCCAGAGTCAATTTCTAACAAAGAAAACACAGCATAAGCATGTGTAAAGGTCAATCTGATGAGTTATTTTCTCAATTGAGGTTCTATTTTGAAATGTCTTTGGCTTATCAAATTGACAAAAATCTAGCCAGCATCTGTGCTTACAGCACAAATTCTCAATCAGAGTAACAAAGAGAAAGTAAAACATATACCGTTTATATGGACATTTTTATGCTTGATTAGTAACACAAAATGATATCTGTGCTTTTTCAAGTTTGAGGGTAAGAATTGCTGCTTCATAGCTCTCATACATTCAAAGTCTTGCCCATGATTATATTCTAGAGCCATCTGAGGAAGGAGACACACGTACGTTCACATGAACATATGTACACATGTATGCACAAGGACAGACACACACATGTACAAAGGTGGGCCAATCATCACAACCTTATTTGGATCTCTGCAATGACAGAATTGCTAAAGATTTTTTGATTCTTTGATTGCTCGAACAATAACTATGGCCTCTGAGACACAATCCTAACATCATCTACTCCTTTTTAGAAAACTACATTTATATGTTATATTTCTAAATCTGTTCTGGCTTGGTTCAATCTCCTTCTGTCCTTTTTATGTTATACTCTTTCCCCTCTACATAGCAAAACAAGGTCAAAGCATGTTCTCTGAGGCATGTTCATTAACAGCTCTGCGGGTGATTCTCCTAGAGAGGCCTGATATTTTGTGTGATGTTCTCAAACAAACTATGCTAATTTTTTGATCAGTGATTATGGGTTTTAATTGTGTTTAGGTAACTGGAGATTTGTTAAATAGGACTCACTTTGAAATGCTAAGTTGTAGCAGTGAATCTTAAAAAGGATAGAATCCCTAACATCTAGAATTTATCTCCTGCATATCAATTTCTGAAGAGAAAAAAATGGATGAGTTGTTTAGATGCAGTTGTGAATATGGATATGATAGTGAGCCTTAGTCATTTTTGCACAGGTAGTATATTTGTTGTGACTTACGTCTATATTTGTATCTACTACTTTAAAGAGAGCTGAGAAAGACAAAGAGAGAGAGACAGAGATTGCCATACTTTGTCTTATAATATTGACTTGTTTAGTATGAGGCAGCATCAGAATTCAAATTCAGACTATTCCTCAGTCCTCTACTTAAGTAGGATTTTTCCTTCTATTTTCTGTCTCCTAATGGATGTAAATACAGATTTTTACCATATAGAGAAGTATAGATCTCTTCCCATGAGTTTAAAAATAACATTTAATTTAATGTATTTTGGCTCTTTTGTATAGCCATAGATTCACCAGATGTAGAAAACAGTGATTTATTTGCTGTCTAATTCAATCCCTGGTCCTTGTCCTTGAGCTCTGGAACATTTCTGCATTTATACAATCTACTCGTAAGCCTAGATCTGAAAGGCTTCAGCCTCAGCATCCTTACAATCTAGAACCTTTCAGTCTCCAAGACTTACTGCTAACTGAACCACTCTGACTAGCTCCTTCTGAATTCAGAGCTGTAGTGAACTCAACTGGCTCTTCTCTTTCAGCTCAACTTCCTCTCTCTTCTGGATCCAAGCTGAGTGGTTCAAACTGACCTTCTGAGCCAGCTTCCTGTTGCTGACTGAACTATTCTGACTTTGGCAGACTCTGGATGACTCCATCAACATTTCTGACTGATCCGATCTTTTTGGTTTCAAACTGACTCATTCTTACTGACTTCTTCTGTGAAACTGCCTCTGTGTCTTGAGTTCCCAGTGCCCCATATTGCCTCAGTCAGCCTCTATGCTTCTCTGCCTTATCCCATGCTGCCTTAGTGTGACTGCTTCATTGTCTCTGTTTCTTGCTCCATTTCAAGTCCTCCATACTGCCATATTCTCTCTAAGCTGAGAGCCTGTTTTTATATCATGAAAGTTGTGCTTCTCCTCATTGTGACTCACACTGCCAACTCTTCTTCTGATTCATCGCTTTGCCTATCCTTCATTCTGATGAATCTTGGATATTACTTCCTGTCTGACACTGACTCCGTCTGAGTTCTGCTTCCTGTCTCCTAAATGCTTGGATTAAAGGCATGAACAACACTGCCTTCTGAATATTGGGAATAAAGGTGTACCAATATTCTTTCTACCCTAAAGCAGCCATGAATTAAAACACATTAACTACTGCTTATATACACATATGTATGGTATACCTGTATGTTTGTTAACATGTACATGGATATACATGTATAAATACTCAACTATAGGTATATATTCATGGATGTGTATATATGTGTAATGTGTACATACATGGACATATATGTATATATATGCACATAGATATTTACATAGTACTTGCATAGTGCATATTGCCTCTTTTGCTTTTGTGCAAATTAATTTTTTTGGATTATTTTTCTTTCTACCACTGGCAATAGTCTTGTTTTCTGAATAGTCAGAAATTAAGACCCTGTAGTGTCTTCAACCTCCATCAATGTTCATCTTCATACTATTGCCAGAAAGAAAGGAAATATCACTGCTTTTAGAGGTGGGATGTAATGCAGACAGCAGAGTATTTGCCCACTATGCAGGTGGCAGTGGGTTCCATCTCTAATGGCACATAAGTGGATCATGATGATACAGGACTATAATACCAGCATTTAGGAGTTGGAGACAGAAGATAAAGAAGAGTCCACAGATATTCTCAGGCTACATGATGAATTCAAGGCAAACCTGGCATTCTTGAGACTGTACCTCAAATAAAATAAAATAAAATATATGTATTAAAAATTTCTGTGGGATGGTGTTTTAATCCAAGCACCAAGAAGGCGGGCAAATACATGTGAGTTCAAGTCCAGGTTGGACTACAGTGTGAGTGCCAGGCCTGAGTGACAACATAGTAACCCTGTCTTGAAAATAACAACAGCACAAACAACATCAACAACAAAATAAATTTCTCCACTTTGTGTTTTTTCAAGACTCTTACTTTCTTTACTTCTACTTAACTCCACTTTATTAACTTTCTTAGGAAGAATTGTTGAGTCCACTAAAATGTGACTTTTTAGTTATATCTACAAGTTTATATTGTTACTTAGAATGGTTCAAAGACAATGGCTTACAGTAACCAAGGAGGAATCTTTAATGTCATGTGCCTATAATTTCTCATATTTATATATAAAGCTATTTCTGTCTTTGGGCTTTGATTATTTTTAGATATGCTGCTGTTTTATTTGATGTGTTTCTTTTTAATATGACACCCAGGCCTATAGTACAAACCTGGAATGTTCAGGTAGGAGCAATAAATATCAATTGTTACTCAAACACCGTTTAATGCACAGCCAGAGATTTGAACTGCTTTCTCCATATAAAACAAAAAAAGATAAAACAAAACAAAGCACTACTGAATACATCTGTAATTTTATCACTCTGAGGTCTGAGGAAAAACCACTGTGTTCTCTAGATTAGATTGACCAATTAAGTTAGACTCTATCTTCATTCATTCATACTATGTCCCTCTGCAAACCTCTAAACTACTATGTTGGACTCAGAACTATTTCCTCTGCACAATTATACTGGGTATTGATTCTGTAATGCATTGCATTCAATTAAGTGTATACTTGAGATAGATTACATTTAATCAGATTTTAGCCAAGGCCTTCAGAAGCTGTTTTAGATTTTTGTTTGTTAGTTTTTTGTTTTTTGTTTTGTTTTCTTTTGTTTTGTATCTCAATATTCAAATGAATGCACTGACATTTCCAAACATTATACGAAACATGTGTTTTTTCCTTATAGTAGTCTTGACTGAGAATCTTAGCACTTTTACATAAATGTGTACTTCCACTCAATAGAAAATAACTAGTCTACCTTAAAGACTGATCCATATAGGTGGTCAGGACCAAACAATGATTACTTATTCACTGATATTTTTTGCATGGTTGTTTGTAATATTCAAGCCTAAAAGGAATTTGGAATCTCCCATACTCTTGGATAATAAGTGTAAAATTCCTGTGTCCATGAGTTTCAGAACACTTTTAGAATGTTAGGCTGCTGGTTTCAATATGCATATGGATAATAAAAATGAATAAAATATTAGTAATTTTGCTTCAGAAGTAGGACATTAAGATTACTCTTATTTTATTTGGGCAACATGAACTGGTAATATATAAAGAAGCATATAGTACAGTGTCATATGCAGCAAAACTACAAATCAAACATTTTATCATATAATGTAAACTTTGGTTAATTCCATTCTTTTTAAATTTTGTTATTGAATTTAACATATTCTATTTTTTTAGACTTATTTCATCTACAGAGATGAATCAATGGCTAAGAGAAGTTGTGGCAAGAATATGTAAAACACATGTCTCATTTAAGACTGAACATTCTACGGACACATTCTGCATTTTGAAAAGTTTTGAGTTCTGTGTTAGCTGTTGTCCACCACACAATGAAAGATTCTGATGAAAATGGATAACTGAACTAGCATATATAGAGAGACACATAGCAAAATAATAGTGGTAGGTTCATTCCCAAGGGTCTATGAATGCCAGACCAATGGGACATGTGTGATATATACAGTAGTAAGCAAAAGATTTCTTCCATGAAACTGGTTTTAATACAACCACAAAGAGGTTGATTCCCACTATAACATATATGCCACTACTTCACCCATGGACATATCTTGCTAAGCTGATCAATGAAATGGTTAACAGTAGTCAAAGTTGAGTAAGAGTGACATACAGCCTGTGAACCAACTAGGCCAATAAGAACTATCTACCAATAGAAGGTGCAAAAATCCAGTAATCATTGAGTCCCTGGGATTTGTTCAGTACACAAGGCTGGATGTTTCAGCTAGTCTTCAGTATATTTCAGAAGTAGGCTTTAATGCCACTGAAGGGCAGTCTTATCAAAGATAGCAAGAGCAAGAAAACAAATAGCATGTTTCTTTCTTCCACTTTTCAAATATAGGCTACCAGCAGAAGATGTGGCCCAGATTAAAGGTCAATTTACCCACAGCTAAGGATACAAAATAAAAGTGTCTCATTCCACTTCAAATGTTTTAATAAAGAGAAACCTTCACAGGTGTACTCAATCACTGGGATTTTAGTTAATAACAGATGTAGTCAAGTTGACAATTATAAGTAGCTGTCACAGTAACTTTTCTCTCTCAGAAGACTACATAGTACCTTCTGGTACTATGGAAGGCAGCCAACAGGAAAGAATCTATCATGTCTGTTCCACAATGATTTTTCTTTATACTGGGACAAAAGTGTGTGGCACCTTTGGCAATAGGGGCTTACTATCAAGTGTATGGGCAATAAAAAGCAATGGTGATAATCTACATTATTTTGGGCATTTCTATGGACTTCTTCGAACAATAAATTGAGAGGAGGAATAATACACTTGGCATTGGAGTTGTTTTTGGCAAACCATGGATTCTTGGATTAACATTATCTACTATATATGCTAACACCATTTAAACTTGTGTATGTATGTGTTATAAAATATTAGGATGCAATATGACATTTTGAAACATTTTTAATGAAATGTATTCTTCCCTTTTTCTTCTCTACTCTTCTAACACTTACTCACATACACCCTTCAGAAAACTCTCCATTTATTCCTTTCATATCATTTATATTCTACTGTCTACTATGTACTATATTTAATTAGTGTTACTTTCATGAGGATTGGTGTGTGTTATTTACTGTATAAAGAACAATTTGCCACTGACTAGATTACTGATGAAGATGACATTAATAGCCAATAGTTACTCAGGGAGGATTGAGTCTCATGATCCAAATATGAAAGTAACTAGGAACTTGGAAGAAAGAAGATGTTCAAAGGGAGAGGAGAAAGAGAGAATATAAAGAGGGAAGTAAGTTACTAAAATTCATTTTATGTTTGAATGAACCTATAAAGGACTAACCAGGAAAGAAATCCGATATTCTTGTCATAAATTTGCATTGTCGTTGACAATTTTTTTCTTAGTCTCATAGCTCTGACTAATTTTGAGCAGATTCTGAGATACCCAGAGGCAAGATAAAACTTCTGTGATATGGGGAAGTCTCATTTGGGTACTCTTTAGTATTGATGAAATAGAAATTTAGATACAGGAGAGATAAAAAAGAATACAACAAAATGAGACCAGAGCTGGATAGTATGCAAATATATTAATTTGTCAACATATCTGTGCAAACGTGTTTTGAAAATTAACCCAAGTAAGATTTTGATTCAGTCTGTCAATCATAAGACAGGGTGTGTGATACCGAAGAGAAAAGAACTTACCAGACAAGGTAAATGACCTCAGAAATTTTAAAAGAAACACTTTTTAAAAATAATTTACTGATTTGATTACAACATTGACATCAATGTTTCAATAAAGAAAGACTAATGAAAGGAGGTACAGAGGGAAGGAGTGAGGGAGAAAATCAAACAAAAGGTACATCTCCTTGCGACAAGACTAAAAGTCCATTGTATTTGCAAACAATTCACACTTTGTATTTAACTTTTAAAGTAGTATATGTAGAGAAACTTGGTTATTTCATGATGAATCTAATAAAAAGTGCATTGTTTTCCAGCATCTTAGGGTTTAATGATTTAAGAGAGTATGTTGTAATTTAGAGAAGTGCTAACTCTCATTGAAATCTATTTTTAATATAATTATCATACACTTGGAAATGACAGATTACCATCTTGGGTAGTATTATTTTAAGTAAAAGTTATATACAACTGAAACATCAGTAAGACTAATTTTCTGAGATGAGAATGAAACGAGTCAATATCCCATAGCTACTACATATTGATCATTCGTTTGATTTAGGGAGAAAGAAGACAAATATTCAAGTGAAAGAGAAAAATGAGGAGTGCACTGGCCAATTTCTGAATCATCTGCAAAGCGAGCTAATGCTGCTTTTTCACTCGATTTATGAGAGATGATAGACCTGATTATACAATTAATGCCGCCTTTTAGACTCCGTGAACCCCATTAATTTCCTCTTCTTTCTTCTGTTTGAAATCCAGGTATTTGCAAGGTTATAAGTTTTTGATTTTTCAAGATGTAGCACTCTATCTTTGTCCAAATCTAAATGACATGTCTAAGAAGAAAGATCTATTTTTAGCCTTAATATTTGCAAATTACTTGAGAGGTAACATGAGGAAAGAAATTAAGCATTCACCCCCATATGTCACTGTAGATCTAAAATTTTACTTAGCATTGTATAATCGAAGCCTATCACTATATTTGCTACATAGTCTTAAAAATAGCAAATTGATTGCTTTAAATGGATTTTTCTTTATCTTGGAGCTTTGGTGAAATAAATTATTTTAAGTAGTGTGAGGTTTTACTGGGATTGTAAATCATGATTTTCTAAGTTAGTATATTTTAAAACTTTTGTTAGAAATTTCAGGACTCATGCACTGTATTCCGAGATTTCTGGTGTCATTAAATAAATATACATACTGCTCTTGAAACTCTTTAGCTATCAAATCATTTTTTTAATTCACTGTAAGCTAGCTCAAGATGCCTATATTCTTTTAAAATCATTTACGTTTAAGTTTTAATATGAAAATATCACAAGTTTTGCTTCATAAAAACTTTTGCAGTGTACAAAATGTTTTTAACTAGGAACAAATATGCAGCTCTAAATCCTAAGTTCATTGACATATACCTGTAATTATTTACTTTCAATATTTATTCATATATTTGATCACTGTGTGACCCAAAGTTCTCCACACATATAATATTGGTATAGAGCTGCTGGTAAAAGCACAATCTAGTTTTCTGTGTGTGAATGAGATCTGATAATCAGCACTTCTAAGAAGCTCTGTGGTGATAGAAATATTCATGTTTCTAAACTATGCTTTTACCATGAAAGGACCTAGAAGGGGAGGAATATTTTATTCTTCTACATCATGCATCAAGGAAAATGTTTCATGTGATAGCACAATATATAGATCTCTTGTGCTAAGTCCTTGCTTCTGGAGGCTCTACATTACATACCCTCCAAAGATTGGAAAATAAATGCATAATACACATATTCTAACTTCACCCTGCTGCTAGTTAGTTATTTTGGTTTTGATCTTGAGAAACACATGGTTAATCTGATGCAGGGCTTTGAACTTGTGAGCAGTTGACTAGCACAATTACAATTCCTGTCAACCATTGTCAAAGACTTTAAATTCAACTAACTATATTTAAACAAGTGTAAACATTGAGAGTCACAGGAGTGTTTTCAACAAAATTGGAAATAGAATTTAGCAGTGACTATCTCAACAGTACCAAACTCGACAAGGAATATGGGTAATTTGCCTTAAGAGCAGAAGTACTGGAACCTTATATTACTACAATAGTCTTTCTAATAGTACACATAAAATATCATTTTAATAGAATTGCTGAATATGAA
Organism: Cricetomys ansorgei; assembly: GCA_026225945.1. Lineage (NCBI taxonomy): Eukaryota > Metazoa > Chordata > Mammalia > Rodentia > Nesomyidae > Cricetomys > Cricetomys ansorgei. The sequence continues at coordinate 13,323,164 of JAMJFZ010000199.1, forward strand.
TTCATAATTTGTAAATGTTTTACCTACCATGCCTTCTCATTTGATTTCCTAAGAAGATACTAAATGCATAGTGGTCCTCACATATAGTTCTAGGTATAGATGGCAGCAATATTCCTTCTGTGATACAAAACAGAGATTGTTTCTAACATTTTATTTAATTACATTAATAAGTTTTCATTTGTATAGCAGTCAATATGTCAAGGCATATTTGTACTGTTATTCAGAATTTTTCTACATGTTCTGTAAATGAAAAAGTAGTCAGTTTGTACTCAAGAATGTTCTATCTTTATGTATGACTGGATTAAAGAAATCTCTTGTATTATTTAACTTCCAAGTAGAATTTAGATTGTGTGAAACATATTTTATTACTAAAAATAAACACTGCTATTTGGAATTATTTGAGAAATTATTCAATAATTTGAGAATAAATGAACTATGATAACTCTTCAAGAATTATTATAGAGTTATTCAAGAGTTATTAAGAGTGTGTGAATGTAGCACTGGATGTCAGAGCATGGATAGGCAGATCAGCAGAAAGAGGAATAACACATTCTAGGTATCTATGAGGCTATAGTTCCCTGAGGAATGATTGCTTAATATAAAATGAGAAATTTATCAAGTATAACTATTGGCAGCACCCATTTGGATTCTTCTCTAACATGAAGTCTTTATAGCATAAACAGTTTATACCATCTCCATTTCTTTCACATATGAATTCTCAGCCTTTGCACTCTAATTCTCCATGGTCATATGGTATTCTTATGGTGAGATGAGGTTTTCTTCATCACGACATGTGGATGAATTTCTGGATTGGTATCATATTTGACACATAATAGCTTGTTTTAATTCTTTGCAAAATATACTTTAAAAAATTCTACCCTCTCTTCATAGCTATCACTGAAAATATCAACAAATAAGATGGATTTCAATATGGCATTAAAATTATCTATGTGGAAATCCCAGGTTAGGGTTAACCAGGGCTCAAGGAATGAAGGAAGCTTCATGACTAATTTTTTTATTATATATATACATACATATATGTATAATAGAAAAGAGATGTTATTAAAAGTCATCATGCTACCATCTTATTTATATTAATGATTCCTTATAAAATCAGTGGGAAATACAACATCAATGTCTGTGAAGTATGAATTATTATTGCAAGATATCTATTATGCAAAAATTTAAATAACCGATGAAATGAAGAATGAAGTATACTGATTCAATGTGCATTTTTTCATAATGTTGACAGTTCTGAAAGATCAAAAAATAATCCCATTTTGACTTTCCAACCTTCAGTGTCTTAAATAGGATGGTCTAGAAGGACATAGAGAATATTTGCTTATTCTCTTTTTTCTTCAAAGATCGATGAACAGGCATAGGATAGAACACAACAAGACTTTCAGGTGCATTAACTTGGGACCAGTTACAAATTTGTCTGTAATTTTTTGCTCCTCACTTAATCTTTATTCCAATTACACTAATGATTTAGTAAAATAAAAGTAAAAATAAAGAATGACAATTTGTAAATGATTATGCAAATTAAATGCCTCTCATGGTCTACTTTTTAATCCTAATATTCAAATATAATAAATATTATGGTTTTATTATGTGGTAGATATTTCAATAGGTTCTAAGGGTTAATAGTCTCAAAAACTTGCCAATTTTCACTTTCTTGGAGTTTGAAATTTAGTAGAGATCATGAAAGTAAGTGTAATAGGTATAAATTCAGTCGTATGTCCCTTCCTGATAGGGAATCATTCTGAGAAATACACCATTAGTCAATTTTGTCATTGCAGGGACATTATAAACTTTACTTACAGAAACCTAGATGATGCAGTCTATGATTCACCTGGGCTATACGGCCTATACCATCGTGCATGTCATCAGTCCTAGGATGAAATGTTATGTGTCAAAGATTTTTAATTAAGGAGAAATATGTGAATGGAAGTAGCAGGAGATTTGATTTGTTTTCACTGCTAGTCAAGGTAGACTTCTATTAATTTATTTATGAATTCATTTGTGTGTTTGAGGGAATGTGTGCACATACCACAGAGCACATGTAGATGCCGTAGGAGAAATAAGAAGAGTCAGTTTTATGGTTTTACCATGGGAGCAATCTAGAATCTCAGGGCTTGGTGCCAATCACCCTACACACCATGTCATCTCACTGGCAACAAAGAAGACTTCCATGATCACCCAGTGAAATACAGAGCTGCATAATGTTTAGGCTTCGCTAGTTGTAATTTGAGAAAGAACAACAACCTTTATGAAGTTAGTGTAAAGCTCATTGGTAAGGATTAAAATGCCTGAAAGACTAGTAGCAATCCAGTACATGGTACCAAAATGTGAAAAGGAGAAAAGAGTTTAAGATTGGAGTTGCTGATTTGCCTGAATGCAGACACTGAAAGGAGCATGTAAGTTAAATAGCTCTGAATGATTGCATTCTGTACATGACAAACCAAGATACTTACAAATACAGCAGTCAGAAGTATTTGGATTTTAGTCCAAGATTGAGTAGCGTCTTGGAATGAATTAGATGCTAAGCAAGGGACCCAGCTGCCAAATATCCATCTTGTGTAAGTACTAGAGATAAAATATAATGTCATTTACTTTACCAAACGTATAGAATTTTAAGATGACTAACCATAATAAATACTTCTGTTAAAGTCACAGAGTAAAACTAATTTATTTGACAGGAATACATGATTTTACCTACAAAACATCTTAAAGATTGTATTTATATGAAAGGAACAGTCTGTTTATTTTTTTTATTTCTGTGAAATGTAGATTGTCACAAATCTTGCCTGTTACAGCAGGTAGTATGATTTTCAATCATGATTTTTAAGATCATAGCATTCATCTTTGGACAAAATCATGAGATAATTCTATTTTCACTGAATACACTTTGTCAAAATTTATTCAGGGATAAACTGAGCTGCATTGTTGATTTCCTATCAAGACATTTTTTTTTCAATCCCTCAGTTTTGGAGGTCAACTGACTGTCAATTGACTTTTGGAAACATGGCTTGTGGTTGTTAGTATGAAACTGATCCCTTAACATTTAACATGACCATTTCAGATTGTGAGCCATCTAAAATGTGAGTTTACAGTCTCTCTCAATAATATGGCACGTTAAGCGCTTTAAAATGCAAAAATGAAAGCAAAATTATTCAAAACTTTGTTCAATTATTGCCAAAACAAAGCAAACAAATTTAAAAAATCAGAGCTCTTGTGTGTGTTGAAAAGAACAAACTAGGAAAAGATTGTAATAGTCATTTTTCATGCAATCTTGTGCTTCTGTCATGGAAGTCTTCCACACCACAGCCTGTCACCCCAGCAAGTCCATCACTTTCAGTAATGGCACTGAAGTTCTGTCCAAGGGCTTTGTGTTATATCTACCTGGACTTCCTCTTGCAACATCCTGTTGAGGAGCATGGTAACCACAGTGGAGGTGAGGTGACCCCCAGCCTCCCTTGAAAGGCATAGTGTCTTGACTCCTTCCATTTGCCGTGAAACCGAATGGTGTTAATGTACTATTTTTGTTTGTTTTGTTTTGTTTTTCCTGAGAAATAGATGCTCCAGCATGGTCTCTGGATTTTCTGCTATGTTCTGGATTCCATTTCTGATATAACTGCCTTCCTGAGTACAGCAAAGCCAGGGCCCGGTGTCCTTGAAAATACATTTTGCTCCCAAACTCTACAATATGACAACTGCTGCTCCTTTGATCTACCAGTGGTAAGAAGTAAGGGCTGTTCCATTGTCTTCCTTAGTAGGGACCCCTAGCCTCTCCACCTGCAATCAAAACTAACCAAGTCCCTGGGCTCTGGCTTAACCAGGAAGACTGTATCTGCACTTACAGCACTGCTTCTTTAAACTCTACCAGAGGACAGACACCACTTTATGACATGGAGGACGGAGCAGGACCTGAGTCCCCAGATCCTTGTGAATCTGCATGAATAAATGAGTTTTAATGGCATAAAATCTTGTTCTTGGGAAATGATATATTATATATAGTATGTATGAGAGCATATATTATCAATTAAAGTATTATTTTATGAGATATTATAATATATGAAATATAGTATATGAGAGAAAAAGATAATTTCATTTCTTTCTATTCAGAGAAATTGGGGCAAAGGGAAACATTTTGTATATAAATATTATTTATAAACCCTGATGACATTCTAAATGAACTGGTCATAAAGTTTGGAAATACTACTTCAATTTTCCACTTTATAACTTCTAACAGACTGTGTTGTGAAAAATTTTGGACTGGTATTAAGATGTGATCAGTAATTGAAGGAGGAAAGCAAAACATAAAAGTGGAAGGGAAACACTGTGCTTAGAGAAAAGGTGTCTTTTGGTCTTTATAGACCAGTTGCATGATACTGGTATGTCTTGGGTCCAGAGATAGGGGCACAGATGTGACAACAGCAATTACGGGAGTCCTCTGCTCCAGGGGAATTTCCTGAGGGAATGTGTGTACATTGTGATAGGTAGTCCTCCTCTGATGGGCATTGTGCAAACTGTGCCTTACTATTGTAGTAATTCTGATTTTAAATTTGGGAGTTCACTTTAGGGAACTTCTCTTGATTTCTAGAGATGTAGGGACACTTGAATGCAAAGTAAAAAACACAGTGCTTTTTGAATATCACTATATATTAGCTGCATTTTTTTTTAGTACTTGGCATGAGTACTGCAATCAACAGAAAAAAGTAGTGAGAATGGAAAGTGAAATGTTTGTTAAGAAATTACAATTGAGTATACTTTTCAGAAATATCAAATTGCCTTTAATATTTAAAAATCCGCACAAAGTACATACATATTTATTGGAAAAACATCAAATATGAAATTTTAGCAATCTTCATATGATATATTTTAGGAACAGAAAATAACAAATCATGGATATTTAGAATTTGCTCCCTCTCCAACTTTGTGAGATTAGTTATAAGACTTTCTTATTTGTAGAAAGAATAAAATTGAGACAATGCCAAACACCCAGTTATCTAAGCTTGATTGATGGTGGTGAGTGAGTCTGTGGAGGGATACTTCTTGTGGCTTGCTCTTTCTGCATTGCTCGGTTTTCTTTCTTATACATCATGGAATTACCTTTCTAGTGATTCCCAGAGTGGACTGGGCCCTTCCACATCAATGATAAACCAAGACAATGCCCCACAATTCCCTACAGGTCATGTGATGTCATGCTATGCTCAGTTGAGGTTCCATCTTCCCAGATGACCCTAGCTTGCGTCAGGTAGACAAAAAATTAACTAGGACAAAAATATAAGTCCATTTATGTATTCAGTTTTGTTAATCAAAATTTTATCTTTTTCAATTTCCACATTTCCACTTTCTTAGTTAAATCTATCTACAAATTACATCATTTTTTGATGCTACATACAATGAGTTTTCTTTATTTCTTTTCCTCTTAGTGAACACCAGTGTTAATATCATTATATGATAATTTTATATTAGTCAACATTATTGAATTTATATATTAGTTATAACTTATTTTGTGGAGTCGTGAGTTATTTTACAAGTAAATTATTTCTTTTATAAATTTCATCTATTAACTATTGATTATTTTGCCTGATTATATAATATTTAATATTCCATATATTTTATTGCACTAAAATCAGGAAAGTAGGCTTCCTTGCACTGCTTCTTTTCTAAGAGCAAATTCTTATAACACTTATTTAACATGATAGATCCTGCTTTTCACTTATGACTTATATCTTAATTTATTTATTTATTTATTTATTTATTTATTTATTTATTTATTTATTTATTTTTGGTATTTTTGTTGTTGTTTTGTTTTGTTTCTGAGACAGGGTTTCTCTGCTGTAACTCTGGCTCTCTTGGAACTCACTTTGTAGACTAGACTGGCCTCGAATTCACAGAGATCCACTTGCCTCTGCCACCCATGTACTTGGATTAAAGGCATACAACAGCACAACCTAGGCAACTTTTATTATATTAAGGTACACACGTCTTATATTTTATCTCTAGAAGCCTTTTATTATAAAATTATATAATTTTAAATGAGTTTTTCTTTAACTGAAATGAGTATGATTTTTATCCTTATCACCTTTAATGTGTTTTTCTCACATTAGTGTTTATCTACAGGAGAAAATGTAATTATATTAACTTGTTATTTGCAGTGTAATTTTTTTTGTATGTTTGTGAGTGAGTGAATGGACCTGAGTGTGTGTGGTTTATTCATGTGTACATGTATGTTTGGAGGAGTTTCCTTCTTTCCTTCCTTTCTTTCTTGTTTCATCTTTCTTTATTTCTCATTGAGAAACTATCTTGCTGAACACAGAGCTTACTATTTCATCTACACTGACTGACCAGGTATCCCAAGGATCAGCCTGTCTTTGACCTCAGCATTAAAAACTTACAATGCCCAGATTATCCAGGGGCACTTGAGAGATGAACTCAGGTACTAATTATTATATAGCAAACACTTTATGCTCTGATACACTTCTTTCATTTCAAAGCATCTTTATTCACAGTTATCAGAATCACTAGCTCATGATATTTCCTCACATCACTCTTACCTACCTTTAAAATGAGGGTAATGCTGGTCTCATAAAAATAAGCTTGAAACTACTCACTCCACTTTAGTGTTTTCACAAGAATCTTACAAGTATTGTTATTCATTATTTAAATGCTACATAGAATTTATCCTTAAAATTATCTGATTCTAGGCTTTCTTCATTGGAAGTCTTTTTTAATTATTATTAATTCATATTCCTTAGTTGCTAGTCATCTCTTCAATTTATCTATTTCCTCATTAATAATTCTTGGCTGGTTGTTTACTCTAGAAATATAAGGATTATTTCTTCTTGGAGATCCAATTTGTTGGCATACTCTTATTAAAAAATATGCTTTTAAAGTGTTTATATATCTCAATAAAATTGTGCTAATATCTGTAATGTATCATTTTACTTCTGATTACATTTATTTATATAATCACTATTATTATTAATTCTGCTAGGTTTCTGGAAATTTTATCCTTTTAAGAGAGTAAATTTAGTTGCATTAAGTTTTCTATTGCTTTCCTAATATAACTCAACTCTGATCTTTATTTATCAGCTTTGTTGCTTTCAAATAACTCTAGCATCAATTTGTTATTATTTTTCTAGTTTTTTGAAATACATATTCAGTTTGAGTGCTTTCTTATGTAGTTACTTATTGTCAAGACTTGTTCAATAAAAAGCACTTACTATATCCTTTATGGTTTTATATTGTCTTCCCATTTCCATGAGTTCCATGTTATATTAACCTCTCTTTAAATTTTTTCATTGACTTATTGATTGCTCTTTTTCTACATAAACGTAGTTTTAACTTCCCCTTTCCTATGATAACGAGTTTTACAATATGGTGATCTGCAGTAAAACTTAGCATGTTTTCTTAAATTGGGAAAGATTTGTTTTGTAGCTCAGCTTATGCCCTAATAAGAAGCATATTCTGTAGATGCTGATCAATGATGTATACTTTGAAACTTTTGTGGAAATGTCCCATTTGCAATTTCTGATTGTTTCCTCAAAAGTGAAATTCTAGTAAATTCTTCCAGGAATTATTTTCTGTTTCTTTGAACCATCCGGTTTTGAAAATGAGATATTAATGTCCCTGAAGTTATTTTGTTCTGCACTCATCTTTTCGCATCTGTTAGTATTCATTGTATGTATTTAGGCATTCAATGCTTGTTATATATAAAACTATAATGCCATATACTTAAAATTGCTAAGTCTGTTTTGGAGAAGTGGACCTTTAAAGTTTCATAATGACTTTTATATTTTATTACCAATTTTTTAACCGTCTTATCAAATATCAATTTAATTACCTTAGCTCTATTTTGGTCAAAATTTTGAAGACCCTTACTTCTCTTTACTCTATTTCAGCTAATGTTTCACTACAAATTCAAAACCAATGTCTTATAGAGAGTGTAGAATTAGTTCTTACCTACTCAAGTAGTTTTTCTATTCATTAATGAGCTCAATCCTTTAACAATTTTAATACATTTTAAATTAAGATAGAATTACCTAATTTTCACATTTCTCTTTCTTTCCTTCCAATCTCCATTATACTTCTTCAGACACAACACATGACCACAACCCATACTTTTCTTTGATTATTATTGTTAAATACATCCATATATATACACACACACATACTTACATACACATATATATGTGTGTGTGTGTATACTATATATATATAGTATACATATATATATATATATATATATATATATATATATATATGTATCTAATATAGAAGCTTCTTTAAATATATCTACACACATATATAAAGAAGTTACAATCAAGTTTTACTCTTCGGGGGCAACAATGTCCACACTAGACCCTAGACATAAGCAGCACAGTCCCAGAAATAAATGGAGTTGTAATCAAGTAAGTACCAAAGACCTCAAACATCAATGGCCATTGATGATGCTCTTGGTTACTGTCTAGAAGTCAATGGTATTGAGCTGGAAGCTTTATCTCTAGTGACTATCTTTCACTGGACTGGAAACTTGTATGAATATTACCAGAGATAAAAAGCAAAATCAGTCATACTCACATATGAAGCTTGTGTGCTATAATATTGACTGGCAAGGCAATACATGCCCACTGGTGCAGTAGTAATATGGATGGATGTCTTTGGACTAACCAACCACTTTCTGAATGCATTCAAGCACTACTTCAAAAAGGTGAAAACCATACATAGCACCATTATTAGGCCAAGAAACATTGGCTGGATAGATCATATACTCAAAAGAGAATCTATTATTATTCTGGTGAATACGAATAGCATTAAATATCTCCTAATGACAAAGCATTATACCCATGGATTAACAAAATCTGTCAACCTTCATCAGAAAACTTTTATTTGTAGTAAGTGACTAACAATGGACCAAGGAACAGAGAAGACACTGAAAATGTCCAGCCTTAATGGAACACCTGTTGCATATGTTCAAAAGCCCAGGGATCATTGAAGAATGATGGTGGGATATGTGTAGAAACAAGAGTCAGCGGATTACTAAAAGAGACATGTGTCTTCTATATACAACAGGGAAACTACTTATGAACTCAAAGTGGGTGAAAACATACACACAAAACAAATCCAACCAAGACCTAAATCTGAGCCTGGAGAAGTGGATTGATCACAAAATTCCACACGTAGCTAAGGAGCTGTTGTAACATGAAAGCTGCGAGGAGAAGGATTCATTTTCTCTGTAAATCTAACCCTTGATAAGACAACAACATTCTAGAGAAAGGCAACACATCCAAAAATTTTCAGGCATCACAAATTGACTTTGATGTGAAAAAAATGACAAAATATTGGATAAGGAAGCAAGGGTATTGCTTTTGAGAAGAGTTGGGAGAAGATAGAGGAATACTATAAAAACAAGTAGGAAATTCACAAAGAACAAATAAATATAAAAAATCAATCTGCTAACGACAGCTTTAATCAATTTTAATTATTATGTTAATAAATATTAGTTTGCTATATCATTTCTTTTCTCTTGATATCTTCTTGTATTATCACACAATATCTCTAAGAGACATAATTCTAAGTTTCAGCTAACACAGATAACTTTATTGATAGTTGTATTGATTTAAAAAAAATCTCTATATAAATGTTGAGCTTGTCATTTGGAATTGTCACAATTAAATTTGTTATTTACTATCAGTAAGCTAGAGAGATGACTTGGTGTCAAGCACACTAGCTTCCTTTGGAGAGAAAACAGTTTTAATTACCAATACCTGCATGGTGATTTATAATCATCTATATCTCAAGTTATAAGGGATCCAGTGACCTCTTCTGGCTTTCATTGGCACCATGCATAGGCACCAGGCATTCACATAGTACACATATATAATGCCTACAGACAGATACTGCTATACTTTATGTATGTATGTGTGTGTATATATATATATACACACACACACACATACATGAATGCATGTATGTGTATACGTATATATGTATATGTACATATGCATGTACATATACATATATACGTATACACATGTATATATGACATATAAGAAGTTCATTTCTTAGTCTCCAGCATACATATGTGATGTTGAATCTTACTTTTGCTTAGAGGAATTCTGATGGAAATCATTGATGTCATATTCATGTAATGTCATATAATCACCATCACCATTTTTGACATGTTCTTCCTTTCACAATGCTGAAGGTGAAGGGATATTCCATGAGGAACCATGTGAAAGACAAATCTGAAAGGATGATTGTGATGAGATTTTATTCTGATTCATAGTAAATTAATAGAATCAGCGACAAGTACTGCATGCAAAAAGAAAGTGTCCATGTCTGTTTTCTGGCCTCAGATTACAGAATACTATTATGGAGCTTTACTAATTTGCATCTTTTCACCTTCATATGCAATTTATAAACCCACAGTCCAACAATGGCAGTTACACACTAGATATAATACATTGTTTAACTTTATTTCTAAATGTTTTAACCATGGGCAGAGATCAAGAAATGACAACTAATTCTAAAACCATTCTCATGTCGTTTTGTATCTTAGATTCCAAATATATAATGTAATTGTCATCTCATTTGCACCTTTTTAGAATATATATATATATATATATATATATATATATATATATATATATATATATACTATTTCATAGTTCTTTCCATCCTTGATTTATAATTGTAGATTTTGGAAGTGCTGCTTATAGGTTTGCCAAATTCTATTCAGAATCTCTGTTGTTTCATATTGTGGTGTCCACATCCTACAAATTTCATACTTTATATGAAAATGAGTAAACCTGAAAGGAAAATAATTTTATTCCAGCTTTCTAGCACTCATAAATTAAATTTTTTTCATGGTGAATTAGTAAGTACCATGTTTCCATTACTAAAATGTAAAAATCTACTGTTTTATATGTTAATCCATCTTCTTACAAATTTCTTGATTCTATTAATACTGAATATGTAATGTGACTTATTTAGGACAATTAATATATTACATATGTTTTTCTAAAGTTCAATTATGCTACCTGTTATCTCTTCATTAATGTTTTTGTAAAGGAAAATTCACTTTTAGAGTTTATGAAGTGGAGCTATTAATATAGTGAAAATTAAAATTTTAGAATATTAAATTTATTTTAATAATAATATAAAAATATTCAGAATATACCTTAGAAAAATAGTACCTCTATTGTGCTGTGGAGGTGGCTCAGTTAATAAAGCACTTGCCTTGCAAGAATGAGCAATTGTTTCAGATTCCCAGATCCCAAGGAAGATGTTTTTATGGTGACACTTGCCATTAATAATCATGATAGCAAGATGGGACACAGGAAGTGAAAGACCTCCAGAAGCTCATACCCTGTATTGCCTGTCCTATATGGTGAAATTTTAGGCCCATTAGAAACCCTGTTTAAAGAAGGAAGGCAATGAGAATGTTATTTGAGGTTGCACTATGTCCTCCACACACATGCTGTACCATATGTACCTACACTCAGTGATGCCCACAATCACAGGAATACACACACATACACCCACACAAATAAACCATTAAAGCCATACTAAAACTAGCCATTCACAGATTCGTTTCAATGAAACATGTTTTATTTGTGGTATGAGAGAATGAAAATAAGAATAATTCTTTGGGAGTTAGGAACAAAATAAAAATAAGCAATATCTATTGGTTTTCTAATTAATTACTATACATTTATGGTTCTTGTATTTTAAAGATATTTTGGCTTAAGTTTCTTCATTTACCACAGTATTCTATCAAGACAATTGTTCCAAACCACTAGCAAAAAATACTCAAATAGTATGCATTTCAAAATATTCTCTGTGAATGAAATTTAATTTTTCAGTTTCCTCTGCTTTTGCCTAGCTGTTAGGAGACTGTGAAACACACAGTTTTTGTCCTTATCTGTGAAACTGTTATACAGAACTTCAATTACAACATTAAATCAACATTAAATGTAAAATGCTCAAATATATTTAAATATTTGTAAAATGATATATTAACAAAATAATATCTGTTACTATATATGGAAAGATACATTTTATTCCTTCAAAAATTAGCTTGATAAACAATTACTAGATTTCTAAAAAAAGAACTTCACATAATGCTTTATATTAATGAATTCACTAAGAAATCTAATGAAACTATTTGTTTCATACATAGTTTCTTCATTATCTGCTTCCTCCATAGCCTTAATAGACTATTCTTCTATTACAGATTCAATGTTAATAAAGACTGAATGGTCAAGGGTTTTGATGAGTCCTTCCTAGCAGGGAGAAGTACTCTTTCCTTAGTAGGACTTAAATCTCTGCCATTGAACACAATGGGAGCTCCATGAATAGTTTATGGTAATTCAGGAGGCCACATGTCCAAATCCACAGTCATTGATACCTTTTGGCACTGATATCAAAGACTGGCAATATTGGCAGCTTTTGGTACCAAATGGATGCTGGGGATTGCTAGTTTTAATTAAAGGTTGGAGTGTCTTGGCAAGGAGCACACAGAACAGCCTAATGAACTCTTGAGGAAGGATTTAGAAATTTCTATTCTCTTTATGTTATCTTTATCTTTTCATTAAACATTAATGAGTATACTAATATATTCATATATTACAGAATATAATAAAATGTTAAAATTCAATCTGAAGATAAAATGTTCATGTTGAAATATGCTTATGTATATCAATTCTACAACATTTTACTTTATCATATAACCCATTGACCTTTGATATTTTTAAATGTGTGAATGCCATGGAGTTGTGGTAAGAATAAACAGCAACTCTTTCAGAAATATAGTGCTATGCAAATATACGATATTATGCAATCATTATTACCTTTCGTATCGTTTTTCCATGGTGGCTTAGGGTAATGTAAAAGCACTTTCACTGCAAGCATTAAACTGAGTTTTGTATTGATAGTTCTCTGTCTCTGAGATATTTGTTTAAGGACCATGTCCTCTGTGGTTTTCAGAGGCAATAGAAAGAAATTGCAGGCATCCATTCCCTACTGTCATCACACATGAGGGTAGTGATTCAGGATTAATTGAGAAACAACCAAGGCTTTAGAATTTCCATCCATCATTTTGTTGTTCAAAAATTGGCACCTCTTACCAGCACCCCATACAAATGAAAATGGATAGGAATAACACCAGTGGAGATTAAAAAAAAAAAAGAAGAAGAAAAAGATGTAGAACCTATATCAAGGTGGTGCTTGAATCAGTATTGTGTGTTTGGACAGGGAAAATTACTGATACATTGATTTAAACTGGAAAGAAAATTCAACGTATGAATCTGTTTTCATTTTGATACAATGTACTACTCGGAACATAAAGTTCCTTAATCAATCCTTTAGGGATAAAATAAAAGACATTTTGGGGAGGGTACATTTTCCAACAGGAAGTTTATTGGTACCATGCACTTCTGTTTAGATAGTCCCATTGAAGTATAAAGTTCAAGTACACAGAAAGGAAGGAAGCAAGCTAAAGTAACCATGCAGGTTGAGATACTGCAATGACACACTTTATTCATTGACATACAGGCTTTTAGGAAGCAAGACACCACCAGGAGCATGCAAAGGTAGTCACACATCCATTCTACAGACAGGGAGACACAGACAAGCAGGTGAAGTTGAAGCTAAGACTCATTCATTCTGGAGCTACAGCACAAGCTCCAGAGTAACAGTGTTTACTGGTTTGCTCCCTCAACTTGTTTACCTAGCTTCCTTATTCAATTGAGACCCAGCTGTCTAAGATTACAGCTTGCAGTGGAGTAAGCCTTCAGACATCAATTATCAGTCCTGAATGTACCCTCACATACATGCTCACATCCCAATCTGGTGGAGGCAGTTCCTCAGTTGTTTCCCCCTTTCCAGATGTATCAAGTTGAAAATTAACTTTAGCCCTCACATCCTGGCATGTGGTTTACACTAGCAGGCATGATGTCATTCAGCTGATGCCAAATTGAACCAGTCAAATGGGTCAGAAGGTGAATACTGTTTTAGAGTCTAGTCCATGCCTTTAGCAGTTTCAGTGCTCAGTCTCTATAAATGTCATTTCTCTCTACTCTAGTGATGGAAGGAACAGTCATTGTGCCATGAAACAGTATTTGATACAGGAAAATCTGCAAGCCAACATTTCACATTATTCACCTTTACAATAATTCACTCTAAAGGTGCTATTTCCAGACAAAATCATATATTATTGTTCAGTAACCAAGGATAGCAGAAATTAGTGCTGAGTCTTTAATGTAAGTGTGTTTTGTGAATCCTGGAGAGGAATACTCTGCAGAGAAGGAAATCTTAAAACAATTTCTTTCCTTTATTTCCTGTAAGAGAGACAGTCACTGCAATGTACTGTATATCCCAGACACGTACGCACCAACAGAAGATGGTGTGAAAATCAGCAGTTTTGTGAGGGTCCTAAATGTTGCTTCCACAGACCAAACTGCTATATTCTCCCTTCATCCCTGATTTGAACCAGTAGGTCTTCCCTGAGCATCATTTTTCTCTTTTAAAATTTCATTGTACATTCAGTAAATTCAGTCAGGAGGGTAACTGACAGAAAGCGTAAAGCCATAGCAAGGAAAGAAGCTGTGTGCTAGTTTAATTGTATGCCTCAAAGTCATATTCCAATATTAGCACAAGTTCAGTCACAGTCCATCCTGAGTTGCAGATGAAATCTATAAGGATAAACAATTTAAACTAAGTTTTATCTGCTGCTTATAGAAAGCAGACAGATCACTGCATCCATCAAATCCCTGTGTACATCAATAGAGGCTGGCATGGTTTAAAGGAGCAAAACAGCTCCTGCTTTGTTGCCATTAGTATTCTCAGCTGCTTCACAGTCCAAGGCCAGCAGCAGGAGATCACTTAGGCATCCATCACCTATAGTGGTTCTTACAGAATATAATCCCTGACTCGCTTGAACACAAAGAAGTGTCTTTCATTCTCAAGTACAGAAACTGGAAAAAAGAGCACAATGAAGTTATTGACAGTGTGGCTGATAAACTTGATAATTTGGTGCAAGGCTCAGGCTGTTATCATCGTTCAATTAGAATCCTTTAAAGTTATGATGTTTTGACTGCTGTCTCTTTTTAAGTTCAGGCAGTTTGTAACTGAGCAGAATGTCAAATGATGGCAACAGGCAGAAGGAAAATTTCAAAATACAAATGGATTAGAATACAGCATTTAGCAGGTTCCGTGTTATTACCTCAAGTGGATTTCAGAAATTGGATAACTTATTCAATGCAATGCAAACACTAACTTAACTTCCATATCAACAGATGTGAGTGTAGTTTGTTTCCTATTACATTTTGCAAGAATACAATTAGGAAATAAAATTAGACACTAATTTAAACAAATTGTGAAAGGTTCAAATTGCAGTTTTTGAAATCAATGGCTTAATTCCTCAGTGATCTTAAACATCCACCCTTCACAGATCTCATCATTCATACATGTCATCATTTGAATTGAATACATATTTTTCTATGGCAAATGTATCATGATGATAAAGTGGCATCACATGTAAAATTTCAAAACTATAAAGAGTGTTCAACCACATTCATTTTCTGAAAAAAAATGGCAATAGAAATTTTACTGTGAACCTGGAAATGTTGCTCTTTAAAATTATTCAAAGTATAAAATTTGCCTTTTAAAGTTATTAATAGCTAATTTTACTTATACAAGTTAAATTTACCTCTTTATGGCTGAGAAAACAGTTTAAATAGTAAAGTAACTGCCCAACAGGCATTAGGACTTTGTTTGTGACCACTGGCACCCACATAGAACCAGCCACAGCAGTTTATTCCTACCTTTTGGAGAAGACAAAGAGAGCCCAGGAGATCACTGGCAGCTGATTCAGTTAGGACCATGGCTAGTGAGAGAATCTATCTCAAAAATTAGGTGAAGAGTGATGGAGAACCACACCTCAAGCTGATTTCCAGCTTCTATGCAAACAGGCACATATATGTGAACACAAATCTGCACATATACATGCTTATACATGTAGACCATGTAAACACAAAGAAATAACAAACACAAGTAAATAAGTAAAGATATATTACATGTGTGTGTGTTCTATATTTTCAAATAGAAAACGATAAAACTAATAATGAGAGATCATTTGAGTTTTTGATATTTAATTTGGGATACTATACTATAATATTTAATGTGAGATAAGTATAATGATCACTTCAAGAATACATGATTTCCCTAGGGAAACATTTTAAAATTTTCTAGTCCTTATAATGACAGGAGAGTTGGTTTCATAGTTAGCAGATCTTATTGATTTTGAATAGGTTCCCATTACCTATATCAGGGGACTCATAACCACCTGTAACTCCTGTTCCATGGTGTTTGACACCATCTTCTGTGCTTAACGGGCTTCTTCACACACATAGCAGAAAAAAAAAACCACACAAATGTCTATGTGAACAAAAAATAGAAATGAATCATTAAAATATCATTAAAAAGGATATGTAGTGTGTAATTGTTATCTAACTCACTTTTCTTCATGTGAGAACAAAACAAGGTCTTTCTTCCAGTTAACTGTAGTGCAGTTTAAATCTTCTTCTGTCCTCTACTCTGCATTACCCAGTCTCTGATAACCAGGTATACACACTTGTCATCCAGGAAATAGTACTTACATGAAATATTTTACTTCCAAACTTATTATGTAGTATTTATAGATTTATATGTGCTCATTGCTAATATTTAGTTATTAAAATGAATACTAATAACCATTATAAATTAGTTATAATTAACATAATGATGTATCTGTCAGATTTTTAAGATAAATTTTCTTTGAAGCAGTTGAATTTTTAGTTAATAATCTCAAAAAAGTAACTGATTCATAATTAGTTTTGTCTGATGAATCTTTATCAAGTTATGATAAATTTCTGTCTCCAATAAATAAGTATGTAGACAAAATAACAAATACTAAGAAGGTCTTTGTATAAATATCTTAAGTATTTACTGGACTTCTTACATATTAGTAAATATGTGGCCCCAATTAACTTTTTATTTCTTCAGTTTTAAAGTAGATGGTGAATCCAGGTACAATATTTCTCAAATTAGCAAAATGTCACAAGAAGTTTCCTCTGTGCCATCTTTACCATTTTAAATATGACTATTGCTGCATTTGTATCCCTGGCCTATGATCTTAGCACTCAGTAGCTGAGTTGGGATAATAATTAAAAGTTCAAAGGCAGCCAAGGTTACAGGATAATATGAAGACCAGCTGTGGTTATACAGTGTGACACTGTCTCTAAAATGTAATTATGTTAAGAGTTCTAAATAAAATTTAAATCTTAGATTGTATTTTGAAACAATTTGTACAGTATAAGGTAATGAAAATCTTTTACTATGTCAAACTAATTTATAGGAAACAAGAAAAATCCTGAGCATTTTCTCATATCACTGAAGTTGCTTGGAGAACAAAAATTGCTTCTCTTAGAAATTCGCCAAATTGTTCTTCTGATATAAGTTAGATAATTTCATACTCCATAAAAATTAAATACTGTAAATACATACGGTACGTTAAAATTTAATGAGCTTTCTTTGATAAGTTATCAATGCATTATAAAATCATTGTAAACTAAAGTAAGTAAAGTAACACAAGAAGTCACTTACCACAAATCCTGATGCCCCCATGTTATTCTCTGGGACCTATACAGTTGAAAGAGAGCATTGACATCAGCCACTTGTCTTCTTTTTCCACAAGTGCAGTGGTACATGCACTCATATAAGTGTGCATGTGCAAATCCATTGGAACACACATACACACTAAATGTAAAGATACACTGGAAGAAAAACACGAAAGAGATTTAAGGGAACAGAGCAAGGAGAGTCTAAATATGACTTAACCTGTAATGTAAATATCAGCAAAATAGATCAAGTAAAGAATGAGAGAAGTGTTTGATGATCTGGAACAAAGTGAATGGGAATCATGGAATCGGGGAGAAGAAATATTTCGGGCAAGTATAGGATAAAAACTATTTCATTTTTGTTAAAATGATAAGAAAGATAATGGACATGGTGAGAAATAAATCTCAGGTCAATTTCTGCTTCTAATATACTTAGTTCCATAAAATTATTCAACTATGGACATGGGCTGACCTAAAACTGATTGTAAATAGGATGTTCTTTCTTCCCACTGTTTTTATTCTAATGTTAAAATAGTACCTTGTCAAAGCATCTAGGTTCTAAAGTGATAGCTACCATATAAAATTTTAAACAAGAGATAAACATTAATCCCTGTGAGCATTATATAGAACCATTACCTTGGTTTTTTAAAACATGTGGCAAACACTTCTGACAAAGCACCTCTAATTAATATTGGTGCCAGGGATGATCAAAATAAACATTTATTGCAGGCCTTCTATGTGAAACATTTCATAGACATTGATTTGATCCAATAAAGCAGCTGAGGCAATAAACATATGAGAATATGTAACTTACCCAGGGGGAGCTTATATGGGATTTAGTCTGTTTTATTCTGTCATGGAGTATGGACTTTTTCCAAGGACCTCATTGTTCAAATGGAGAAACTGATGTGATTAACTAAAAGTGGATTGTAAGGAAGAACTTCATGTGCATGAATATTCAGGAGGGGACATTAAAAAGTACAAGGAAATACATGTAATCAAACTTGAGATAAACACTAAATAGTTGTCAAAAATCTTCCTAGAGGACATTCATGACCCTAAGAGAACAGATGTGTTTCCCTTCTCTTACTTTTTAAGTCTTTCCAATTTTCTTATTCCAAGTGAAGTATGTGTCTTAGCCTTCATCTCCAGATCTCCCTGGATACATACATATGACAAATTAAATGCCAGAATTTTTCTTTCTCTTCTCTGGAAATTGCACTGAAATTTTAGCCTACTTCCTGTCATTTAGGTTTTGGCACAAAGGAGAATATATGACTACCATTTTCTGTTCAAAGGCATTCCAAGAACTGCAAATCAAATGAAGACTGGGATTGATAACTATTCTACTCTGAACTAGTATATAGCTTTTGGACAGACATTATATTTTCAAACATTTAGTCATACTTTACGTTTTAATTTGGACCTTTGCCTAGCTCTTCAAATCTTGAATAAAAAATTCTGGCAGGAATGTCATATAAGTAATCCTTAACTTACTATAGAGCCGTATGTTATTTTCTGATGGAAGTCAGTCTTTCATAAAGAAAACATCATCCCCTTGAGTAACTTTTACAATGCACATTGCTTCATTTCTGATAATCTTATATGAATTGTCTTAACTTAAAATGTTACTTAAACAAAGTTATCACTTAAAACTTAGTCAAATATTAGTTATTTTTTTATGAATTCTCAATTATGTTCAGCTTAAAACATAGACTTATGAGTAGTATGTTCTTTTCTTCCCTTATTAATATCTTGTATTCTTCCAAGAATAAGGGAGTCCTTGACAATTGTGATATATGAAGTATATAACTCTCAAAATAATTAGGAAGGAAATTTCATGTCAACCCATATGGAAAGTTTAGTGTCACATTGCAGTAGCTGTTTTTAAATCATGCTAGTAAATTATGGTGTTTTTTATATGAATATGATTTGCTATATTCAATTTAAGGTCTATTGTGTGCCTAGAATACTGTGAAGACAACTTGTCTACTCATATGATTTTTTTTTTTTTAGAAATGCACATGCTTTCATTTCTTATGGCATTTAGATATGGTGAATTTTAGTCTGATGTAAACTAATATTTACTGACCTCCTAAAGTGAAGAATCATGGAAAAATATGAAAAAATTACAAAAAGTTCAGCAATACCAAGACTTAACTTCTATCTTAAATGAAAACACTAATAAACCAGTAATAATTATACATATTTAATTTTTCATGTCAAAGAATATATTTGCCAATAGAACTACAAATTTTATAGAGTAAAAATGATTGAAAATTTCTGAAAGGATCCTAGTCTCACGAAAAAAGTTAGATCTGTATATTATTTTACAGCAAAGGTAGATATTGGTGCAAAAAGCATAGTGTAGTTGATATCATATAAACAGGTGGCTTTTGACTAAAGCAAAAAAGAATAGCAAAAAGTAGATAATTGAAGCTGAGAAGGTGTAAAGGGGGACATAACAGAAAGATATGCTGAATGTATCAGCAGTTAGTGTACATAGAAAAAGATATGGAGTATGACTGTGAAACCTCATGCCTCAGCCCTGACATGTAATTTTTCTAGCAAGCTCCAACTCTTAAATTTTTCACAAACTACCCAAACAACACTGTCAGCTGGGGGCCTAGCTTTCAAATACACCAGTCTATAGAGAACATTTTTATACTCAAACACAAACAGTATCACAGTCAGAATAACGCTTTGATATCTTCTACCAATCATTAACATTTCTGAAGCTTGTTCTTATAATCACATACAAATGTATATGTGCATCTAAATTTTCTACAGTTTTGTTATTATGTGTGAGTTGTGTCTGCAGAATCACACTAAAGTTAATGTATAGATCCAGGTTTTTGTCATGATTTTATGATCTTACTCACAATATTCCCCAACCCTCTTGCTAATCTGTTGTGATGACTGACATTTCAAAAGAACTACATCCTTCCAAATATTATGGAAATGGAAACATACTGTAAATGTCTTTAGAAAATGACACTTCACATTTAGCATGATTCTTTGGAGATTGATCCAACTCATTACACATATGACAGTATTTTTATCTGAATATTATTCAATTATATGGATAATATATATGTATCAGCTATTCTTAAGAATATCTCAACTAAGTTCTCATTATCAGTATGATAAATAAAGCTCTAAGACCATATGGTGTTGTACATCTCCTATTCCAGCACTAAGGATGATACAGGTGGGGGAAACAGAGGTTACAGGCCAGTCTGGGCTACACAGAAGGGTATTGTCTAAAAACTAAAAAGGAAGAAAGAGAAAGGCAGGCAGAAAGAAGAAAGGAAGAAAGGAAAAAAAGAGAAAAGGAAAGAAGGAAGAAAGAAAAGAAAGAGGTCAAGGTAACTATGAGCATTTAGTACAGGTTTCAAATGAGTACAGTCTTATTTATTTATTTATTTATTTATTCATTTTATTAGAGGCTATATGCTTAAGGTTATATTTGCTGGATTTTATTGAAATTTCAGTTTTTTATAAGGAGTCACAATCTGTTTTTCAGAGTTGCCGTATTATTTAACAGTGAAATTTGTCCCTTGTAAGTGATCTGTTGGTTCTTGATAGTATTTGATGTTTTTGATATTGATATATATTTACATATTTTTAATTATAGGGTGAGGGTGCATATGTGAGAAAGAGAGAAAGAGAGAGAGAGAGAGACTGTGTGTGTGTGTGTGTGTGTGTGTATGTGCCTACAGATTTGCCATGCCACAAGAGAGGAGGTCAAAGGCAACGTGTGAGAGTTAGCCTTCAACTTCCACCATGTATTTCTTAGAGCTCAAGCTCATGTTGTCAGACTTGTTGACACGCACCTTTAGCCTCTGATCTACTTCAACATCTCTGTTGTCAAAATTTTAAAATAGAAGCACCCACCTTTTTTATTTTAGGAAGTCCATTTTGATATTTTTTTCTTAAACAAGTCTCTGTAATAAAGAGATAAAATTGAAAGGAGCCAAGTTTAGTAACTTCATTATTGCCTATGGTTTCTGACTGAGTTCTCAACCCAGCGAGATATCTATTTACATTTTAGTCACTCATTCCACTGTCCTTTATTCTGAGAAATTAGATTTCCTTTTTTTAAATTTATAATTGCTGAGCATTTCAACCTTATAGTTATAACCCTGGAAGCCAAACCAAGCGCTTAACATAATATCATTTAATAAACCATTTAGATAATTAAAATCAATGAAAAAAATAGAATAATATATTTTTATCAGTTTTATTTTTTATTTCCTGCAAAGCAAAATCACTGATATTCATGACTTCAAGTTGATTACCTCTCTGGCCAATCCACCATCTTGAATAAATTACTTTTGGTAAAAGTGGCGTCTTTTACTACTACCTCCTTTCCTATATTTCTATATTAATATATAAACACTTTTTACTACAAAGAAGTACACATGCACTTGCTTTAATTTGTTTTCTCATAAGTTTCACTGCGAACAAAATTTGTTTCAATGTTACATCAAATATTTTGCAGGGGAAACAATACTTTTAATTTGTACTTATACTCCTCATAGTAAATAGAAAGCAAACCTTTGGCAATGATATATGTAAGTAGAATAACTTTGGGTAAAACATAGCAAAATAGAAAAAATCAAATTGAATTTTCAGTCTTTAAGTATTTTCATATTTTTACAGTACTCAGCTTGGCTAGGTTTATATGATTAATGGTAGGAGTGTGAGATCCAAATGACAGTTTTGACACTGATACCATGGAACTAAGGAAAGTTTACTATTGGTAAGATGGTTGCCTAATATGTGTAGTAAAACTAATGAACCTCCAGATTTAAGTACAGGTTCAACGTGCTGTAATATGGGCACTGGAATCAATGTTTTCTTATCACTTATTCACATGGGCTCAGTAATTAATCATAAACCAGAGAACAAGTAATCTACCACAATTAGGGTGAAAGCAGGTGATATGTGCATGCACTATCAATTTTCATTATCGCCTTAAAAAATACTGACAGCCAGTTATCAAAATTTTTTTCTCAGAAAAGAGTAAATATTCTCACCTCTAAATTTTTATATTCATTTTTTTACTTTTGAGGTTATAATTTAATTACAATATTTTTTTTCTTTTTCTCCCTCCAAACTCTTCCATATTCCTGCCTATTCTCCTTCATTTTCATGGCCTCATTTTTTACTACTTCTTATGACACGTCTGTATGTATACATATATTTTTCTAAATATAACTTTTCAGTCCATTCAACACTATGTGTGTGTATGCTTACATGGCAGGCCATTTTATACTGGACAACCTTCACTGGGGAAGATCATCTCTCTTGTTCTTAGCTTTCTTGAGCTGTCTATAGTTCTTTGCCTAGGGTTGAGGCCTAATGGGCTTTTTTCCCATCCAATTTGACATGTTAACTAGTGTTAACCTTGGTCAGCTAATTTTTGAGTGGTCATGCTCTTGAGAGTTGATTTGTGCAGTTTCTGATATTACCCAGTCCAAATGGAAAAATCTACAAAGCCCTTCTGTACCTAAGGCTGAGGTATCATTAGGGTAAAGGGGTGAAAAGATTTTAAGTGCCAAAGGATCATAACGTGAGTTTACTGTGAGTTTGTTTCTCCCAGTAATGTTAGGAGATGCACCTGAAGTCTCAAGACACAATCTCACCTTTAAAGTCTTACTCTCAGCAGTTACCTATTCCAATGAGACTTTTTGTTCCCATCCATTTTCCCTCTAATCATTCCCATGCAACTCCTTCCTTTCTCTCATATCCATCACAGATTTTTCCTTTAATTGTTATTATCTATATTCTTAAATAGATAAATATGTTGTTTTCAGTCTGTGTAATGTTACTTGTATGTGTAGAACCTCAGGGTTTATCACTTGGTAATGGATAACCAATTAGGGACTTTATTCGCTGGAGAAGACCATTTCTCTCACTCTTCCATTCCCCATTTGCCTGTAGTTCTTTGTCTAGAGTTCAGGTTCTGTGAGATTTCTCTCTACCAGGTTAGACTCACCATTGCATGTCTATCATGGATATACATGCAGAATGTATTTTCATATATTTTAATTTTTTCTTTCATTCTGACGATACTTACAGAGAAATAGTTTTCTAAGGCATGTAGTAAAATGTAGTAAATGTAGTAAAAAAAAGGCATGTAATAAAATGTAGTAAATGTAGTAGAACAAAAAAGACATGTAGTAAAATGTAGTAAAAAAGGAAAGTAAAATAGTTCAGTGACCCTTTCATTATTCACAGCTTGGATTGGGAGATTTTTTTCTCCATTTATATTATAATGAAGAATAATATTCCATGAAAATAGTTATCTTTACCAAAGACAGAAATTTTAAATGTTATTACTTATATTCCAAGAATGTATGAGAAAATCTGAAGAAACAAAAGAATATTGGCCACCAATGGATTAAAGATTTCAAATTTGCATTGATTTGTTAGTCAATATGATAGTATGTTTGTAAAATGCAGAAAATAAGAAACTGATGATTCTGTTTGCACAGCTCTTCATGATTATGGAGTTAATATTTAGAGAATGGAATAAAGACTCAGGTTCTTCATTTGACTCTGTAAACTAGCAGAGTACAAGTCAGACATACAACCATTTGAATGATTAATAAGACAAATGTGTGTCCATATTGGCTGGCAGTAACTGCAGTACGTAGATAGATTGCTAAGGCCTCAAGAAATTATCTAAACCTTGATCCAGAGAATGAATCTACCTAGAGTCCAGGGTTCTACCTTCAGTGAGCTCTGAGGACTTGTAATAGGTTGCGTTCTCAGGTTTCCAGGCACTGAAATCTCAGAGATTATGTGAGGTTGGTGCTTAGTGTCATTCAAAATTAATGCATACAAGTATATACACATGTATATGTGTAGGCATAACATGTACACAAACAAAGGCACTCCAATGATGATAAGATAATGCATGTTATGATTGAAGTTAAAAAGTATGGTAATTTTCATAAGGTTTTAGGACACTTAATTGTTATTTTATTTATTTTTATGAAATAAAATCTGTAGTCAAAATTCTTTGGTATATACTATGTAGCAAATAGTAATTTTTAAAACTCTCCTCTATTCAGTACTGTTGCTTGCTTCTATGATTATACTTAAGGAAGAAAATGGCATAATGATACTGGGCATCAGTTTATAGCACTGTAATTTGAGATTGGACTGAAATCACAGCAATTTTTGAATCAGTACTTTAAAAAAATAAGTAGGTTTTTCTTGTGGAAGCAATCTATACATTCTACTCTTCAAGTATTTCTTTTCTTGGGCTTATTCAAGAAATAGCAATTATTTCTCAAGGATTTATACTTATTCAATGATTCACTTGGTAGAAATACTTTCTTTTGATGGGCTTCATCAGCTTTTTTGTTTCCTTTTATCTCTCTTTCTCCCCCATTCTATCTTTTTATGTTACTTTAACTGGACAGGGAATGAGCCTATTTTGAATTTGATAGGCTGACTAGTATTTTCTCTTCATACAAAGAAGCATTCTTGACAAGCTGTGTACAATTTATGCCTGCTTTTTCAATCAATCTGTAAGATTAAGTTTAGGAAGAAAATGAAAAGTAGATTGTTATTTGGTCAAAGAATCAGAGGTTTCATTGATGTACAACAATCAATGTCTTCACTGGCATGCCAGGGTTAAAATTATTTAAAGTCTTGCAACCTAGTTATTTAAAAACTGTCTTGTTCACTGTTTAATTCACTGTGACAGCTGAAAGAAATTGGCTTAGAAAAACAGTTATCTGACATTGATATTCAGTTTGTATATATTTATTCTCTTTGGTAAATGATATTGTTGAATGATTAAACCAATAGAAATGAGATTTTTCTATTTTCTTAAAATTGTTATCCTTAGTGATTTTTCTAAAATATTTCAGGATATAATGTTTGGTTGTGCACAGCTTTCTGGGTTGATAACAAGTATAAAAAGCCAACAGTAGAAATTCTACAAAAAGGTGACATAATGTCAATGTATGATTTAAAATGAAGATGAATTTTTATTGAAAACATATTTCAATGCAAGATATGTTTTCTAATAATTTTATATTTCATATAATTTACTGTCTTTAGTAAGAATAAACTTCTTTTGGTATATCATTAAGAAATATTCTATGTAGTCAAATAAACGCATTGTAAATGAAATGCAAGAAAAATTAGAATGAATTTTTCTGAGATTTAATGATTTTCACAGTAATGATACTTTCAGATCATATATCAGGTTGGTTTTAGCAGAAACGTATTGAGAAAACATGAAATAAGGCAGCCAAGAGCATTCCATAGCTTCTTTTCGAGGAACAGAAGACTATCATCATCTGTTTCATAACATCACCTGTTCTGATTTAGGTAAAAATATAAAATGATGACTAAAAGGAATATAAAATAGAAGACAACTTATAAACAGGTAAAATTAAAATTTGGATCCCACTATTTCCCATGTTAAATGATCGTGAGACAAATTCTCCTGGTTGGAATATATCATATAAAAAAGTCTAACAGGGGAAATAGATTCTTAAGCTATATAAAAGAAGTATTTGCACTTTCCCTCTTTTACGTTTTATTTTCCTGCTAGCTCTTCTTTTCTAAGAATAATCTCCCATCTTCAATGTGTTATATTACATAAAAGGAGGAATTAGTATGGAGGACAGCAGTGGGTATCACTTCAGATGTACACCCTAAAGAAAAATTTCATGAAATAAATAGGTATTAGAGCTTTAGCATGTTCAATGCTAGATCTTATTTTAGGTGCTTAGAGTTCATAGTAATTCAAACTTTCACTTAAAATTTAAATAATAATGAAATTATATGGACTCCATGATGGTCATCATATAGTTTAGTGCATGAGACTCATAATTAAAAGTAATAAACAGTGAGCTTTACATTTTCCAAATGCAGTGAATATTGAATACAATCTAAGTAGGCTTTACATATAAAATTTTATTAATAGACTGAACTATAGTAACTGAAAATTGATAATTTCTGAAATAATCTAGAGATATCATTATGAATCTCCAATGAGACTCACAATGAGTCTCACCGGATATTCAAAAATTAGTAGAGAAACATAGAGCTCATCATTTCTCATTTAAAATAGTAAAGAATTCAAGTCTTACATATCTTCTTAAGAAACTTTGTAATGGACTTCACAATTTAGATATCTACTAGTGAGCTTACAAAAGTATTATCTACTTATTCAGGAGAAAATTATATATATAAGCACAGATCATTATTGGATATATTTAATACTTTATAGAATTTATTGTTCATCATCAATTTTAAACATATGTATAATAGCTATAATGATAAATATGCAATTTTAAGATTTAAAAAAAATTCAGTGAACATTGTTACAATTGTTTCCCAAGTAATTGACCACATAAGACTCATTTTAAAGATAATGAGCAATAATAATTATTTACCAAAAAACTGATTCACTAACACTCTGTTTTATGTTGATGGGTACAAATATTTTCAATAATTCTGAGTACATTCTTCTTGGGAAATATTCCTGAATAATGCAAATCTTAGGAGATTAGAGATCTGATATTTCCTATCCCAAACAAATGTTTTCCATATTCTACACTGACATGATAAGTCTGTCTTTTATGAGTAAAATCATACTGTACTGGACCAAAAAGCATGATGTAGACATGTTCTGAAGCGTCTCTAACTAAATACAGCAAACTCCTATATTTTCCTACACATTGGTCTAGTATTCTGGATTCTATATTGAAAAATACTCAGTTATCTTTTAATTCTTTCTTTACTATTTCCTTCTTTCTTTATTTCTTCAATCTTTTTGCTTAGTCATTTGGAAGGCATTTGTAATGGTCCATTCTCTGCTAATACCGAGGCATTTATTGAAATTTTGAGGAAAATATAGACAGCCTTTGTCTCATAGAACACTGGGGAAGATCAATAAATACATGCTGCACATAAAATAATTTATCTTATTTTAATGTAAACATGAGTTTGAGGTTTATTGGGAGAGAAGCTGGAGCCACCTCTACTCTCCTTACATTCATCTCACTTCTGTATTCATATTTAAAATGAATGGCCTCAGCACATCAAAGATATACCTGCATACATAAGCTTTTGATGCACCACTCTTAGTAGTTAAGACATAGAATCAACTTAGGTTGCATTAATGGATGAATGGATACAAAGAAATAGACAATGGAACATCATTCAGCTGTGAAGAAGTGATCTGCTGTCATCTTCAGCAAAATAGATTGCACTAGATATTATGCTAAGCCAAACAGGTTTCAAAATATGTACTAAATACTAATTGTTCTCTCATATGTGGATATTTTAAAGCATCAATTGGAATTATAATATTAAGAATTAGTACAAAAAGAGTAGAGGATTAAGAGGACAGTGAGAATTTAGAGAACAGATAGCCTGTGTTACATAGAAGTGCTGACTTTATATATTCTACGACTCTGCGAGGTGAATGTAGTTCACGATAATCTAGTATAGGTGCTATGAAAAATAACAAGAAGAGTATAAATGCTCAAAGCCACAACATAATTATAAGGAGAGACACATTAATTATCCTGATTTGATCAATACAGGATGTGTGTATGTATTAAAATTTATTGAAACATCATAATTTACCTCAAAAACAATAGATAATTTTTGCATATTAAGAAAAAATATTTAAAAAATTTAACGTAGGATTGTTAGGTATACTAGTTTATTTATCCTTAATTACACAAATGTATTGAAAAATCAGACTATATCCATCAAATTTATACAATTAAAATAGTAACTTTGGACTTTGAAGATGGCTCAGCTGGTAAAGAACTTGGCAGAGCAAGCATGAAGACCAGAGTGAGGAATTCCAGGATGCATTTAGAAACCACGTTGTTGGGGAAGTTTATTTTTAGTTGTGTTTAAAATTATTGTTTTTGTGAACTTTTGGAAAAGGAATACATGGGTCTTGGCATTTTGTATTGTCTGCAGATATTGGATTTCTGTGGGAGATATTTAATTTCTTATGATGTGCATGTGGCATCAATATAAAAATCTGAGGATTTCTGAAAGAATAAATACACCTGAGCTCAGGTGCTTGGGGTTCCACTGGGAGTATGGCCCTGGCCATGATGGTGATTCCCTCTGCTGAGATCTGGGAGGGATTCCTCCTATAAAAACCCTCCTTGTCTTCCCTGTGACCCATCCCATAGATATACTACCACACCAGGTAGTTGTAGGAGCCCATCTGTAATCATAGTACACAACAGAGATTTGGAATCCCCAGAGAAGCTGGCAAGCCAGATAAGCTGAAATGATGTGACTCAGGCTCAACAAAAGACCCTGAATCAAAATATAAGGTAAATAAAAATTATGAATGCATGCACTGTCCTCTTTGGGACTTTTCTGTAATTAAATTAATAAGTAATACAAGACATGATGAACATCACAGGATAAGCCAACTTGGGATTTGGAAAGACCAAACCATACATGTATGGAAGCTCCTTCCTAGGTTTTGGGACCAACAAAAGCAAGAAAATTCTCACATCACTTTTATTGTACTTTTTGAAATAAGAATGAATTCTTTAGATATCCATCCATAAGTCATTAATCCAGGAACTTTGTCAAATGAGCTCATTTATCCTTTGTAATAAGTCACATTCCACTCATTCCTGACAGGTCACACACTATGATGCAGTGGTGTAGACATGTAATAATTTAGTTGTATATGTCAGATGACATTTAATAGGCAGGTTATATCAACTTTAATTTTTAAAAGTAGATTTTAGCGTCAGTTCTGATTTTAAAATATTTCAAATTAATTTTGAAAATTTTTTAACAATCTTTGACTCTTTTAATAAAAAATATATTAAATATTACAAAGAATAACCTTTGGCAAATTTTCCTCTTAGTAGATATGAAAAAAAGGAATTTATTTTAAACTTCATTTTTTTTCTACCATGTGAAACAAACATTTTGTCTGTTATGAGGGGATATTGCAGTGGGAAAAGGAAGCATTTACCAGTTCTAAACTATTTGCAACTTTAAAAGTAACTAACCATATTCATGGGTGCCTTATTTAATTACATATGTAAGTATGGCTAGTATGAACTAAGTACTTTTACTCTATCACCAACTGCTCCCTGCCGTATTATTCTGCATAGAAACAGAACCAAAAGCATTGGAGCCAAATGACTGTAGGTTAGAATATTATGAAAGAATGAGATCCAGCAAATGTTTTATTTTTGTAAGAGATTTATCTTAGTGACTGACTGCTGAAAAAAGAAACATTGAAAATAATAACCTTTAAATTCATAGTTTTGGATGATAAATTATTAAATTTGTAAAATTGTTTCTAAATATTAATAATGAATTAGCTATTGACTATATAATATTTTTTTTGTCATGCATAGCTTCATGTTAACAAACAGCTCTTTACTTAGCTTTATGACCCATCCAACAAAAAGGAAACCATACATGGCATTAGAAACGTAGCCAGCTATTCAGGGATAGAGAATTCATAGACATTGGAAGAGAATCTACAATTGCAACTTTACTAAACCAGAATATGAAATAACTTTACTAAACTAGCTATATTATAAACATTTGTCTTTGTATCCACAGAGAAGCATAGTTCTCACATCTCACCAAGGAAATTGCTATAAACATTGACTATTATGGAAAAATACAACCCATCAAAATATAGAGTAATCGTGTGTAATCCCAATGGAGATATCTACAAACATGCTTGCACCTGAGGCTTAGGAAACACTGTGGAAGAGGAGGCAGAAATATTGTTAAAACCAGAATCAGGGAGACTGCTGTGAGATGAGACTGCTAGTATGTCAGAACTGCATCCACAAAAATCTCCACCTAATTGCCTAAAATATTCTGAACAAAGACAACAACATTAGACATGCTAAAGTAGACAGGAGCAAGCCCACAAGGACTCAGGCCCTTATAAAGTACTAGAGGCCACTAAGAAATGCTGAGAGAAAACTTTCTTTATCAAGGAAGTCTACACTAATTGGTTACCCAATACAAATGGTCTGCCTTCAAAATATACATGCAGGTTATTCATTTTCAGTAGGTTATATATATATATATACATATATATATATATACAATTGTTTGAAAAGGGGCCATGAATTTGAATGAGATCAAAGAGGAATATGCAGGATATTTTGGATGAAAGAAAGAGAAGAAGGGAGAAATTATGTAATTATATTACAAAAAGTAAGTGTGAAAAATAAAAAATTAAAGTTATTAATTTTTATATTCAAAATGTATTCTTCTCTCATACAATACATCTTGACCACAGTGTCCTCTCTTTCCACTCCACCCGGCTCCATGCTACCTGCCCTATCATTAATCATAATTTATTTACTTGATATTTAAAAGATATTATTGGGGGAATACTATATTCCTATATTTTAAATTTATAAACAGTATATGTGTTTTTTTATATTTGAGGGATAATTTTCTTCTTCTTCTTTTGTATTTGCATGTTATTGCCAGTGCTCTACAACCAGTGTCACAAACTATATATGACTATGAAAAACAAATTTATAGAATCAAAATTAAGCATACTTAAAGTTCATCTTAAACTTATAGAAACTTATTTTTTCTTTATACTATAAATTATACATTTATTATATATTGTATTTATATAACATTATACATTGCACATAAATTACATTTATTGTTTTTAATAATTTAATATTTTAATAATAAAATTATAATTTTTCTGAATGTTTGAATATCAGGGAAAATATGTCTGCACATGGATATCTGCAGAGTGTCTCACGTATTCTTTAATTGAGAAGACTGACAAAACATTATGGGACATATACATAATCATTCAAAGGGCAATATGATACATTGTAGAGCAATCAAGTATTAGAGAACCAAAAGACTTCCAGTTCCATGTCTGAAATTTTGTCTTGAGAAAGAGGATATAGTTGGTCTACACTGAATCATTACAATTTTCACAACAAAAATTAGTTTTTAAAGAGTTTACTAAAAATGTACTGTGGAATTTTTCATGACCCTAAGATAATGAAATAATGTCAAGTTCTCTTCTGGTGGTTTCAGGAAAAAACTAGGAATAATAACCCATTAACTCTATATGCAATAAGGAGACCTCATCCTTGAGAGACAACTGTTATTTAAAATTTTCTTCTGAATTGAAAGAGTCAGTTGTGAAAGGCAGCTCTTGATGACTCACAAGGGTCTCCAGGATAGCTCATTAAGACTCATGAAGTAAGAAATCCACAAGTCTCAGGAAATCCATAAAATTTACCAGATTCACAAGTCTTATCTTTGTCCAAGATTATATAAGCAGTAAGAACTGCTGAGGAGAAGAGACTCTTCAACTCATCTGGCTGACTCTATGTCATTCAGAAAGTTCCATATTCCAATTTCCACAAGTCATCATTCATGTTGTGGTGGGATTTTTTGTTGTGTGCCTGCCATTGGATCATCCATGCTCTCCTGTTAATATCTTCTCTCCCATACTTCTAGAACTATTCTTCATGAAAATTATTGCATCATCCAGTGACACATAGATGACATTATTACTTTGATACATTCTCAGTTTCTTATCTGAGGTGTGGAGATTTTTGTGTCTTTCCAGGGATAGTGTCATACAACAACCACATGCCTAGAAAAAAAATCATTTTCTAAATACCATGATTCTGGTTGAGATCAGCATCATTTTTGTAGGCACATTTAGAGATAATCATAGATTTACCTTTTGTTTTGGTTTTGTTTGTGTGTACCTAAATTCTTTGCATACATAGTTAAATATATGCATACCCATTTCTCTTGATTTATAATGAGTTTATATCCCTAAAATGTACCCTAAACTGAAATTACTATGAATGGAAAATAAATTTGTTTCCTCAAACTGAGTGTAATGGCTTAACCTAGTATTTGTTAAACATACCAAGAATGCTCACATTAATCTACTTTTGGGAAAATACTCATTGCATAGTCTATGTTATAATAAAATATCACTATTTCATGTAATTTTCAATACTACACAGAAAATGAAAAACAAAACGATTGAAATGGTTGAGTATGTATATGTGTGATATGGAGATATATATGTCAGAATATATTATATTCAATTAGGTTAAAAAACTAATCAACTATTTTACATCCAATAAAATTTAATATAATATGTTTTATAAAGAGTAACTGCTTGTAAAATCAGCTGTTCTTAACAACTGTAAACTGTATATTTATTGGCTCAACCAGTTAGTTGTTGATTCTGCTGTTTATTTGGCAGTTTGATCTAGGTTCATCGGGACTTCACTCACTGATGTAAGTTTTGCTTATGGATCTTCCCTGAACTGTTGAATAAACTAGGCACTAATTATTTTAGGTAGCCCAATAAATTGTCTTTTTCTTCTGCATTGGCTCTCATAGTATAGTAAGCAATTCTAAACTTGTTTTTTGGTAAGATGTTAGAATTTCAAAAGGAAGAATGAAAACCTATAAGACTTTGTGAAGCCTCATCTCAGAGCTATTATGATGCATGCAATATTTTATTGGACAACATATTTCTCGTATGATGTGTTTTCTTCAGATGAGGCTATGATAAGTTATGATATATACCATAAATATAAAAACTGAAAAAATAGATCTGGACAGTGGGACCCGATCAGAATTTTATGAACAAGTGTATCAGACAGCTGGGAAGCAAAGAGTGGGATCAAGCTAACCCATCAAAGTATGTTTATTGGGTTATAATTGATGGATTCTTTTTTTTACCTTATTCATTCACTGTAAGCAGGATGACTTGAAAACAATGACCTTGAATCATAATATTCTCTGGAACTGAAACAAACTCTGAAAGAGTAGCTAGCTATGGAATGTCTACAGGTTGTATACATTATAGGTGAAGAGCAATTCTCACCTTGAATGGGAGTCTGTAAAGGACATTTCAGTATCTCATATAGCAAATCAGAAGATCAAATAATTTTCAGAGAGGTCCAAGTCATTTGAATTTTACTGGAAAAGGCAGGTGACATTAACAGTGTCCTTATTTGTACACTTTCACTTTTAAAGCTACCATAACACAACTTAGATTTAATAAAAAATAAATCTAGCCTAATAAATTCTATGTACCAAATAAGGACAAAAACCACTATCAAGTAGATTTTGTGGTAAGTGCAGAGATACTGCGTAGACCCACTTGTTTCAAATTGAAATTATATGATTTCTCAGCTCTTTGGCATATCTCTTGCCAGCTGTACATTCAAAATCATAAATAAAATTCTTGGAATACTAAGTGGTTTTACAAAGAAATTAATGGTCTTATCTTTTTTCCAGACTAGACAGGCTATGCAAGCTGATGGATTTTTGACTCTTTGAAATATGACTTGGTTGTCAGTCATTGATTATTAACATTTGATACAGCATATTTCATTCAAAAAGGGGATTTAGAAAAGAGTACAAGGAGAAAATTGAGATAAAATCCAGGATGTTCATGTCTACTTTCTCATATTCCTGTGGAAGAACATTTATCTCCTGTACTTTCTTCTGCTATAGATCTGAGATGGCCCCTATCTTTGTGGTTGGGCATATCTTTCAACCCTTGTTGTTGCACAAGTTATGCTGCCTATATTTTCAAAATAATTTCAATGTGGGGATTAATTAACCTAGGAAATTTGTTTCTGTAAAAAATCCTTTAGACATCATTTATCTGTCTTTTAAAGATATGTCCATTTTCACTAAAGTATCTTTCAGGAGTCTGCATGTTCTTATCAGTTTTCTTCTCATTTTTCAGATGTGAGCTATCAGATGGCATATGCCCTAGACATCAGTCTACTTGCTGTATGTTCTTTAAGTCAACAGAAGTAACTGTGTGTGACTAGAAGCAAGGCTAACATTCTGTGGAGAAAAGAAAATCTCTTGAGAAATCTGTTCCTTACATTGAGTAATTCTTGATAAGTGGTTGCTTATGTGGAATGACCCTGACTGCATAGTCTTTTGAGAGATGGTCTGTATTCCAAGTGATTGGCCTCAACTGTCAGTGTGATAGTCAGTCACTTGTCACAAAAAAACCCAAATTCACACTCTGAATCTAAGCACTGTGCCACCAACATCAGGAACTGTGCCCCAGACATGACAAATGCTGCTAAAAGACAGAGATTTTACAGTTATCTGGGGCAGTATATTGTAACACTACCAACATCATTATGACAATCATTGTATATTATTTCATTGTGTACATTAGTACCGTTGTTGGCGTATGTAGACAGAAAATACGTCTACCTAAATTAGAAAGAGAAACAAAAGTTTTTTAGTAAATAATTCATCAATGAACCACATAATCTCACTTATTAATTTAATTTATATATAGAAATGCCAAGCAATTACTAATTGTTTAAAATAAATAATAGCAAGAGAGAAAATTTGAGATATTATCTGAAATTGTAATTGATAATTCATGACATAAATGAAATATATCCCAAATGTTATCATGGAAGATATATATATATATATATATATATATATATATTAAAAGAATTTTGTCCTTTAAATGTTCTAGGAAAAAGGAAAGTCTTCTAAAAATGGATAACACTTCAACATGCTATACCAGGTAGCATATTAGCAAAATATTTCCTCCTCAGAAAACAAATCAAATTGGGCCCAATGAATTAATCATGAAAACAACATGAAAAACTGAGTAGCATTGCCACATGAGTTCTAGTGCAAAGGAACACAAAATCTATTCATCAAAATATTAAGTCTTTGTCTCTATGAGCCCCTCTGCTCTGTCATGCTGAGTAATTTAGAATTCATCAGAATAATTAATAAATTAACAAAATCATTAAAAACTGTCTTCTTTTCTAGATTCTTACAGTTCAGACCTTATCTTATATACTATGGCTGTATCCCTTTATTGACTATGGAAAACATAGGAAAAATGAGAACTTAACATCAGAAAGAATATTTATTGGATTAAGAAAGAGTAACTAGTTTTATCTTAAATTGATTGATATTGCAACATAAGATGAAATATTATCTCATGGTTAAATTAAGAGTTGTTGCACATGAGGTGTTTGATATTTGATATTTTTGATATTTGCTGTGTATTTTGATAAAATATTTTAAATATTTTATTGCATGACTTGAATATTTCTATATATTTATTGTAAATTTAACAGAGAAAATAATTTTCATAAATGCTTGGTAATGTAAATAAGATTCTCAATCTATTTTTGTCCTTTCTAAACTTGATTTTCCACCTTCTCCAACTGGGTCAATGTCTTCTTTGGAAGTACATGTTTTCTTTGGAGACTTTGCAAATTTAAATCTCACATCTATTAATATCAACAACGTATTTACTAAGAAATCTGAGATTTTTCATCTTAAGGTAAAGAAATTAACTGAAACATGAAAAAAAGACCATTGCTTATATGTGTAAATTTTAATGTGTAAATCTTTGCATTCCTCCAGTTAAGTTGGCTAAATTTTCACTGCTTTTTATTTATGGTCTTTTTGTAGATCCTACAAATGGATACAGCAAAATCAAGACAGGAGACTTAACACACAATATTGTGACTTGTGAAGATAAGGACAGTCTCCACATGAGACTCAAGCCACTGTTGAATACTTACTCCCTGACACAGAATCATGCCATGTTTTCCACCTAGCTCCAAAATAAAGCAACAGATTTTAAAGGTTGGAACAAGAAAAATCACAGGTGGTGCCACCTACTGTAAATCCTTTCTGTTCTACTTAGCTCTGTAACAGCTGTTGGTCTTTCACAGTCTGTTAAAAGCAAAACAAGGACTAGAATGTAGGCTATTGACTTTGTACAACAATACCATTTGTTTTCTTAGACCATGACAGCCAATCAACTTGAGAAGGAGTTTCCTTTTCAGGCTTTGGAAGAAAAAAATTTTGCAATCTTGACTGCCTACCTTGCAAACAGTCAGGGTGATCAATTGATGAATTCGGTGCATATTTTAAATTGCATTACTACCATTTCTCTAATCACAGTAATCTGAGAGTTTATATTATATATTTTAAAGGAATTTTAAGAATTAATGAGCATCTGTTTCACCCTGTTGAGGCATATGGAGGAGGTAAGTGAGAAGAAAAGAGAACAAACTGGGGACTAGTAATGTTACCTTACATGACCCTGTTCAATAAGTACAGAATAATTTCCTTCTCTTTCCCTACCATAATGATATACATACATATATATACATATATGTATATACATATATGTATATATATACACACAAAAAAAACTTTCTCTTCATAGAATCTTAGTGTGAAAAAGAAAAGATGAATTTTATACCTATTAATAGAACTGAGCCACCAAGGGAAGAAGCATAGATAAAAGACTGCCCCATACAGTGGATCAAAAGAAGTTCCAATTAGAATAATTAAAGGGAGGTGACACATGTGGGCTTAGTTCAGGGTGTATTCAGATCTAAGATGATTAAACTTGGGGAAATCATGGAATAGGATATTTCATGCTGTAGTATTAATCATGCAGGTACAGTGTTGTGCTTCCATTTGGTCTATTTTGAAACAGGATCCTAATTAAGGCATAATGAGAGTGGAAAGCACTCAAAAATAGCCTCTGAGGAGCAATATTTATAAAAACAAGGCTAGCATCAATCTGTTCTGCCTGATGAGTCAGAGAATGTTAATATCCTGAGAACTTATTTAGGATTAGATAAGAAACTGCATAAGGCAGAGTCTATATTGGTAAGAATTGAGCCAAGAGTTGAAAGGAATTGAAAAATACATTAATAAATTAAATAATTATAAAAAGGGGCATTCAGGCTGAGTCAGTGGCACATGCTTTTAATTCTAGCAATTGGGAGGCTGAGGCTACAAGATGGCTGTGACTTGAATATCAGTTTTCTCTCCTTAATAAGTTCTAGGTCAATAATGTTTACACAGTAAACACCTGTCTCAAAAAGAGAGGAGTCTGTTAAACAGGAAAGTCAATGTTATGCAGAGGATGACGGCAAGTCACCTAGGTTCTAACATCAGATTCAAGTCTTCATTTATTTTATTTTATTATTTTATTTTATTTTTAGGCAGGGTTTCTCTATTGTACCTCTGGCTGTCCTGGAACTCACTCTGTGGACCAGGCTGCCCTCGAACTCACAGAGATCTCCTTACCTCTGCCTCCCAAGTGCTGGGATTAAAGATGTGCTCCACCACTAGGCAGGACTTCGTATTTTAATACCTCAGGCAATTTCAATGGCAGAAACATTTCCTTCTGATGAATCATAATTTAGTTAATTTCTATTGCATATAAAGCGAAGTATATCCAAACAAATATAAGAAAACACACCCCCACACAAATTATTATAGAAGTAGTATTAATAAAGTCTCAGATGACTAGGAGGTGGTTATTTTTATTCATTTTTTCTTTAATAATATTTACTACAAAGGACATCAACAAACATGCTAAACAGGATGTGGAAAAATCCTCAAGGCCTTAACCATACTAAAAGAACTATAGGCAACTGAGTAAACCTGTGAGAGAGGGAGATGATCCTCCCCAGGGAAGAATATAGCAATTGATTGGCACTTACAGTGCCAAGTGGTAAGCCCTGGAAACATAAATAAAAGTAACATTGCATACACTCAATTGGTTAATTTAGGAAATAATATATATATATATATATATATATATATATATATATATATATATATATTTGCATGAAATAACATATGAAGAGGCTATGGATTTGAAAGAGAGCAGGGAGAGATATAAGGTAGTTTTGGAGGGAGGAAATGGAAGAGAGAAAGAAAATTAATTTAAAATCTCAAATTTAAACAACCCAAAAGTTCATCACAGTTAAAAAATAAAGAGAGAGAGAGAGTCACACACAGTGAAAAGTAATAAACTGATGCAGGGAGAAAAGAACCCATTTATTATGCATCTCAAGGATAACTATTCCAGAAAACTTACCCCTATCAATGTGATATATCAAATGCATTGCTGTTGGTGGTAAACCTGAAAAAAAGAGATCATTTCCTTCCTCAGACTTCTTACATTAATGATAAGAGCATGCCTAGAAGACTAACTCAGGTTTTCAGACCTGAGTTATTGGTTTGTAATGACAAAATACAGCTTTTTTGTTGTTGTTCCCATGCAAGATCAAATCCAAGACGTTGATATGCAGACATTATTCCCTGAGCTATATCCTCAATCCTTGAGAATTTTGTAGTTAATTTTACTGTTTTTAATTATATTTTTAATTGTGTGTGTGTGTGTGTGTGTGTGTGTGTGTGTGTGTGTGTGAGAGAGAGAGAGAGAGAGAGAGAGAGAGGGGGGAAGTTGTAAGCTACCCAACATGGTGCTGGGGACCAAGCTCTGGTCTTCTGTAAGGACATTATGAGGTTTTTGTAAGGACAATATAAGTTGTTGTTTACTTTATCTATCTGTCTGTCTGTCTGTCTATCTATTTATTTATTTATTTATTGTCTTCTCTAGTATATGTATCCTAACACTTGTCTTTCTCTTTCTCTACTCCTCCCAGCTAACCCCATTTCCCCTCTTTCCCAGATCTAACCCTTCTGACTCCAAACATCCCCACCCACCACCACCAATTCTTCTCTCCAGAAAAGAGCAGTCCTCCCAGGATTACTGCTCAAACAAGGCACAACAAGATGGAACAGGGTGAAACAATAACCCCCCTGCATCAAGGGTGGACTAGGAAAGCCAACAGGAAGAAAAGGGTCCCAAGGGTTGGCAAAAGGGTCAGAGAGACCCCCCCCCACTTCACCCAACTGAACTGTGACTTCAGCCCCAGCACTGAGTTCCTGAAAAGGATTCATCCTGATGTGGTTTCTAGGAGTAAAGCCACATGCTCTGCAACTCTCAGGTGCTTTCATATTTCTGAGCCCTTTAAAGCCCCCAATAGCTTATAATTTTAATGGAAGTAATAGGTTTCACTCACTTGCAAATATTATCTGGATTGAAGTTTAATATTCTGAAATTCAGCTTAAATGAGAATTACTTTACTCTGGCTCATATGGAAGTTTTCTTTATTTATTTACTTATTAATTTTGCAAAACCTCTAATTTCTTTATGAGTTCCTTAATATCAAATAAGAAATAAAATTACTGGCCTATATTGAAAGTCTCCTAACTGGAAATGTAAGCTTCCATTTTATCAAGAATTTGCCGTTTCCGTAGTAAGAAGTGATATTTACACATTACAATTTGAATTCACTTTTCACTTGAGATTTCAAAACTCTGTGTTTGAATTTTGACTAATAGTAATGTAGAAATATAGAAATATTGAAATATTTGGGTCTAAACTTTTTAAACTTTATTATTCTTATGTCATTTTAGCTTCACAGATTTGGAAGTGTTCTGTAATTTGATATAACTAGTCCTGAATCAATGTCTACACTTCATAACACCAAACTGGCAAACATACATTGGAAGAGGACACAATCCCCTACTCTTCAATGTTGGGTTCAACCTGAAAACCTTCTCACTCCTTAAGCAAGCTAAAGCTTCTTTGTTGCTTCTTGGCTTTAGTGTACAGCAGGCCCGATATTGGTTGCTCTGTGCAAATGGCCCTGATGTTAGAATCTGGCAATTTGGGCTAGATTTCATGATCTACAGATTTATATGTGTGAACAGGAGGTCCTCATTCTTATGCCTGTAGGATGGTGGCACAATGCTAGATCTTTCAGTAGAGTTTGGCTGAGGCATGAATCTGCAAGTGAACCTTGAGCTAAGGGTTATATGTAAGGTGCTCATGGTTAAGTTGATTTGGTGCCAGAGTAAAGACTGGATTTCTTCTGAGAGTCACAGGTAACCACACACTCATTATGCTCTCTCTATATAAAATGACTCATACTTCACTACAGGCTGCAATCTGGGCTTTCACTATCATAATTTGTTCATGGATACTAATTATAAAGGTATTTCTATGTAAGAAGAGGGCAAAAGCTGGCTATTTTGACATGGTGCCACCAACACTCCTAAAATACCATATATAAATGCAAGTGGATTTATAACATCTTTAGATCATTTATGTAATTAACCAGTCATTCTATATTTTATAATTCTGGTGAATCTCTAAAGGGCTTTAGTCTTTTCTGATTCTAGCCCCAATGAAGAAATCTCATGTTATGCTGGAGTTATTATACATCACTAATCACAACGTAATATTTTATCTCATTTTTAAATTTGACATTATTTTCATAAAATGCACATTACATACTACAGATTATAATAGCTTATCCCACAACCCACTGAATGTGCATAAGTTTGTTACTGCTACACATTACATTTTGCTTCTCTTTTATAATATCGTGACTTCCTATTATAGGATTTTTGCTTAACATTATTTTATTTTCGAACATTTTTAAGTATTATCCAATTAGAATTAACTTTCTGTATGTCACAAGAATATTTTACCATTCCATCGATATGGAACTTAGAGAGACATATCTTAAAGCTTAGAGCATTTTGGATTATAAGAGCAACTATCCCATGTTTTCAGTAAATGTACTAAATGTCCATCTTATGCAGGAATGTGTGCATAGCTCTTAACATGCTCTGGAAATTTTCCTTCAGAGCCTCTTCCCAATACTTAGTGGCAGTAAGTATTTTGTAGTCTTTTATTAATTTCCCTAGAATGGTTTTTGAAAAAAAACTTTTGAGACTGTTCATAAGTTCACACTCCTACTTATGAACTGGTTTTATTAGATATTTTTTGAGCTTTACTCTGATAGAGCCAAGCAAACTGAATTAACCTTATCAAGAAGATTTAAGCCTTTTAACATAACAGTACCAAATTCCTAAAACTGAATTATCTTCATGGTGTCTATAAATAATGCACTGATTTATAGAATACTTTTAAACAATCTTCTATTCAATATAACACAAAATAATATTTCTGAATTTAGAGTAAAGAATTCCTTTCTAAGTAAGGAAATGCCCTGTTTATTGCTGAGTTCTGTATTAATCATACCACCTGCTATATTTCTAGGGGAGATCCCATTCAATTTAAAATACAGTTCTGTACATAAAGAATAACTGCCAGGAACCAAAAAAAAAGGTCAGAAAGTAAACAACAGCAGGTTCCATTTGAAATATAATACTTGAAAATTTAGGCGTGAAACTTTCAGTGACATTAATGAAGATGGTGGGACAAATCCCTTCTGTCTTACAGAATCTGTGTTTATGTGTAATCGCACAGGGGAGGCAAAAATATCTGGCCTTAATTGACTCCACTATGCTGTGATATTAGAGGAAAATGTGATGTGATATCTATCCTTCCTGCTGATTTCTTGTGTCACTGTTTCTAGCATTACCATGTAATAGAAAATTGATTTCTGCAGAAGCCAGGTGTGTATGTGCATGTGTGCTCACATGATATGATCAATGTAAAGAGCTCTAGATTGCCTATAGATACTACAATGCATATATTCCAGCCAGTAAATTACACATCTCAGCATGCACTGATGAGACAGAAAGTGATTTTTCATAGGAATACCAACACTATACCAATGCATGCTGCACTGCTGAAATGGAAACCTGTTCCTTTAGCTAAATAAAAATACCACTCTAGCAGTACTACGCTTGATTTAAAATTACTGCTTATTACTTTTTTGTGGTGTGTGTAGTCTGTGTGTGTGTGAGAGAGAGAGAGAGAGAGAGAGGCAGAGAGAGAGAGAGGCAGAGAGAGAGAGAGAGAGAGAGAGAGAGAGAGAGAGAGAGAGAGAGAGAGAACAGAGGCCAGAAGTTAAACTAAATGCTTTCTGCTGCCTATTTCCAGTCTACTTTTATTTCACAGACAATGTCTTTCCTCTGGAGCTCACCCTGAGTTTGGTGACGCCATCTGGCCAGAGAGCATAAGGTCTATACTGTCTCTGCCTCTCAAGTGCTAGAATCAAACACTTATTCACAGCCACACAGCCTTTTTTCGTTTGTTTGTGGGTCCACGGAACCAGTCTCTGGTTTTCATGTTTATAGGGCGATGACTTTACAGACTAAACAAACTCTCCAGGTCAACTTTGCACCATTTTAACATTTATGTTGATATAATAAAATCATATGCCAATGATTTTATGTTTCTAATTTTTCAAAATTTGTTTTATTTAGTTACCCTCTCCCTCCAACACACATGCCCACTTCTCTTTTATGATATACACTGCAGTTGTCAGAACTAGTTTGGAGTACATGTAGAAATGAACACTAGCATTTTATAAATCTTGAAGAGGAATCTATGTTTCATGTTAATATCAACTCTGATGCTTTTAACTAAAGTAAAGAAAGCAAAGCTTTTTAAGTTAACTTATCATTGATGTTGATGATTCCAGCTTCTATGCGTTCTACATTTGTATTTTCTTCACCTCTTGGGGAAAGCTTTAGTATGACCACTAGGGGGCACTAGATATACGGGTTCCATGGGTACCTTGAC
This sequence comes from Cricetomys ansorgei, assembly GCA_026225945.1. Taxonomy (NCBI): domain Eukaryota; kingdom Metazoa; phylum Chordata; class Mammalia; order Rodentia; family Nesomyidae; genus Cricetomys; species Cricetomys ansorgei. Next base: position 13,366,253 of record JAMJFZ010000199.1, read on the forward strand.
TTTCATTGACCAAGGGCTTTGCCTAATAAAAGCAAAGGAAATAGATTATCAAGATATTTTATTAGAAAGACACAGACAGAATAGCAATTTGTTAAGAAAATTCCTAGTGCTATTTCAAAGATGCCAACGGAGAAAAATATTATTGGCAAATTCATAGTCTCCATTCCAGTTTTAAAGCATCTAACCACTTCTGCTTTCCTGGAAAACTGAGTACATCTTGAGTAATAAAATTTAAAGATTTTATATAGAATGTTCTATTTTTTTGTAAGAGCGATAAACAATAACAGCAATAAGTATCTTTGATTTGATTTTGGAATTATCACATCTATTACAAAGTCTAATTTGACTTAATATATAAATATATAAACCAATAAATGACAATATTTTGTATTGGCAAATCTTTTATTTACAGTGAATGTTATATTCAGATTTTCCAAACATTGATCAGATTATCATTACATAATTGCAAAATTTAATTTATATTTTCATTTTACTGCTAATAATTTCATATTTTTACTTCCTTATTTTTTTGGTTTCTTTATGTGTTCAGTAATATTTTTTTAATCAAGAACTGTATAACATTTACAGCTTACATTACTACAAAATGACTTCTTACAATGTAAATTTTTAAGGCTTTCAGGGTGTTAGATGTCACTGACTTCAATTAAATGTGCCATAGAAACTCCATGGTAATTAGACACACATTTTAACATCTTGATATATTTAAATGTCTGAACATGAACTGATAATGTAGAAAATATACTACATTTATGAACACATGCCGCCCTATACCAGTAATTAAACAAACTGAAATACAAAATAACAAGCTCAGAAAAATTTACAGTTCAATATCATACAACCCAAATAACAGCGCTTCAGTCACAATAATAAAGAAGTTTGTTCCAAAAAGGAAGAAAGAAAGAACAAAAAGAGCGCCAGTTTCTCACAATACAGAACAAAGTACAAAAGCTCATGAGGAAATTTCAGACATCTAAACACATTGAAGTGTATCTAATTTACTTATCTACGTGTAATCTTATGCGATAGACATTTCCTAGGAAGAAACACCTCAGGTATGGAACTCATGACAGAAAACGTATAGATACCACTGAAGTCCAACTTGGTGAATCAATGAGTTTTATTGGAATTGCTTACAAGAATATGAGTGAAGGGTTACTTACAGGAGCAAAAGTGACTCAGAGATAGCTGCATCATCAAATGACACCCCATTGTGGATAGCAGCTCATAAGAGCTGGAAAGCTGATGCACACTACACAGTTTTCAAGAAGCTCATCAGGTTAGAGAAAGTAAGTATCCATTCCAGGTGACTAAGTTGTTCTCAATCTTTTCCAGTCTGGCTGATTTCTGCTTCTTACAGACTGTGTGAATTGTCTTGTTTTATTGCAGCTTGGTTCATCTGAGAGTGATTCTTAGCAGTCTATCATTTACATACTTTGTGTGAGGGAGGGACCTAAAGAATCTGGTCAGTTTCAGGGACATCCTGAAACTATTATGAGTTACTCTCTGTCCTAATGGGCTTCCTTGCAGAAGGGGATGTTTCAATCTCAGAGGAAATTGTTGAACAGTAAGACTGGCAAAAAAGGTAAAGTATAATAAAATCATTACTTTGGCCTTGAAATTTAAAGTTATCTACTTTCATTCATTGCTGAAAAGAAAATTGCTACACCTATGCCAAACATAATGAAACTCTGCACTTACACATGTAATTTTAATGCAGATAATCCAATTATGAAGAAAAATTTCCTTCATATTATATTTCATGTATAGTAAAACAATGTCTGTATTTATATATTACTAATATTTCCCAGAAATTCAAATGTAAAGATCTAAAAATTAATTCATATAAAACCCAGAAAATTGTTTTTCCATGTTATATAAATTTAATATACAAATATAATTAAAACAAAATTTCATTATATTTGAGTTGTATACTTCTCCAACACAAATTATTATGTGTAAACATTGTATTCTTTGAAATATGAAAAATGGAGATACGAGCTTGTACACCCAGTAAACAATTTCATAAAAAATAAAACGTTTAAATACTATAGAAAGACAAGAAATTATAAGACCTTTACATTTTTACCAAATTCTTTTGTGACTTTTAGGAACTCAGCAAACATTTTGAGGGAAGAAAAACAAATAAATGAAATGTATTCTTCCTTTGTAGGAAAACTACCTAAGATGATTTTATTATGTAATAAAAAACATCATTAGCATTTTGCATATAAAGATGAATCCCATACTCTATTTTTTTAAGACCTCACAGTGTAGACTTAGGAATGCAGAAAACAACTTTTTATTAGCAGTGACAATTCAGAGGGGTCAGTGTTCCAATCATGATAGTTATAAATATGATGATAAGAATAATTTTCTCAGATAAACTTTTACTTGTAGGATTTATTTTTATATAAAACTACATAATTATAAATAAAAGTCCCTACCACAAGAATTATTCTACCATTCAAAAAATTGAAGCCAAGTGTAAGTACCTATGGCCTATAGAATGACATAGAAGCTTTCATTCATAGAGAATCTGATAAATGTTGTATGGTAGCAGTGACGAGACAATGCAATGTGGGAGAATAAGCAACATTCCAATGACAATTTTTTTGGTTAACCTGAAGAGAATAGGTCTTGTATGTAACCTAATTTTTTTTCTATGAGTGTGCACCATGTACACATAAGTGTATTTACAAAAAAAAAAATATCAATATCACCCCCCCCCCAGACAAATCCCACCTTGCTTTAAAGAGGAAAATTTTCAATCAAGTACTTTGGACAATTATCCTGAGAGTTTGTGTTCCAAAGAAAGGTTTTGAGTTCCCCATGCCAATTTTCATTTTAATTAACCATTGACCAGTTACACACTATGGGAAAATAATTTTACATCTGGTTTTCTGATGTTCTTGAAGGTGGGATCAGGTATGCAATAATTTTCAGAAGGGCAAGAGGCTATTATTTGTTCATATAACCAGCCACTAGATGCAAAGAATGTGTGAGAGGCCAGAGAGAAATATCCTAGTTTCATTCCCTGTGGCTTTATAAAATATCCTAACAGATGCCACTTAAGGGACAAAGATGACATTCTACCAAGGGGAAAACAAGTAAAAATAAAGTTGAAGCAACTAATCACATTAGACTCACTCATATTCAAAAGCCTAGTGCAACCAGCTAATGTATATATGCAATGCTCTTGTTCAGGGCTGTCTTCTCTTTTTTATTCAGTTCATAGCCCAGCTCCCAAAATTGTGCTATGAACATTCAAGATGGGTCTTCTCATTTCAGTTAAATCAGTTAAGAAAATTCTTCACAGGCATTTCACAGGGGAATATAATCTAGAGTTATCAATAGTTTTTTGTTTTTTGTTTTTTGTTTTTTTTACCAGGTGATTCTACCTTGTGTCACACTGACAGAAGTTGTCAGCACAATGTTGTTGTTAGTGCTTGGGCAGAGCTTTTGAAGACCATAAGTTTCATGTTACCTGGAAGACAAAAACAGTAGACTGCTTTTATCTTTGCATTTTCAAGAGAAACAACTCTCTTCCTTTTAAGGTAACTCATTACAAATTTCTATTGTTTTTAACAACATAATACTCACTTAGGAAGCTCTATTGAAAAATCAATACTCTCACATGACTTATGCTTTCTTAGCATTAGCAATGCATTAGAATAAAGTAAAGACAATCTTATTAAGATAGACTAGCAATCTTTGCAGTTGCTTATTTTCTTCAGGGGGTATGTATTATACAATGTGATGCATATTAAAATATCAGTAGTGCCACAATTAGCTTTACATTCATATTTTCTAATTCCATTTTCAATACCAAACAGTTTACTTAGGAAAAATTGACCCATTCTTTCTTTACAAGTCTTCTTTACAATGGTAAATAATATTGGAACTATTTTTTAAGATTTGTAAAGTTCCAATTATAAAAAAACACTTTTACATTTTGGAAAACCAACTCTGTGAACTACTTTTGATTCCTTTTTTATTCACTATATTGACTTTCTCTTGTTAAGGACAGCAGGATTTTCTTTGGAATCCATACCTAGTCTTTTAGTCTGTGTTCTTAGAGATATTGGCAATGCTGAGCTGATTAGCATAAGTGCATCAATAATCTAGTGTCCTATATTGTCACTGTGTATTTCTGTCCAATTTATTGTGAAAATCAGACAAAAATCATATATGCATGCTGTATAAATCATGGGGGAAGATCAGAGAATAGCAATTACTATACCTTCAGAGATCAGGTGAGCCTGTCAAGCAGTAATCCATGGAAAGCACTGAGGTGCTTTAGCAGAAAGCATTAGTGGATCTCTTCAGTGATTCACCATTGACCAGCCTGTAACATGGAAGAAGCTACAATGGTTTCAGTGACTCGTCTTAGTATTTAGGAGACAAAAAGACACATTATTTATACACTGTCACTCTGAATCCTAGATCAGGAAAACAATAGTTGCTTTATATGCCTTGAATGAATTTTAATTAGTAGAAATGAATCTGTAGAATATAACTGTAATTTAGTCTGGGAAATGCAATGTATTGTTTTCTTAACTTTCAGGTTCTGGAGATCATAGAAATAAGAGGTGGGCATAGAGGCTTGGTGAAGCATCCACATACAACAAGCACGAAGAATCATACAAATATATTTAGTCTAACACTTTCTATAGGACTTTATTATAGACCTACAAGTTTGAAATAATCTTGCCATGGATAAAGTGAAAAATTTTGTATGTAATAAAGAGATGAGAAAGTTGGAAGATACCTAAGAGGAACAATAAATTGTTGCCGAGGTGTGTGATGATAAAGCTATTAAGAAGAGACTAACCATTTTATATGTGACTTACCTTGAATCTGTAATGATTCCCACAAAAGATGTCCTTTTCTATATTTCCAAGTTCTTATAACTTTTGAATGGTTGTTACTTCTTGTTTCACTGACAATTGCTTTGAAATGTGTTTATCTGCAGTGGTATTTCTAAAAGATCGTATTAGTTGCTGTGTGACTATGAAAAGTTCTTTGTTCAAACAAATATAGGGAATCATATTTGTTCAGATTTACCTGAAAATAATATTAGCTTTCTCCAACAGTTAATACATTTCCAACTAATGGCCATTCAGTTCCTTAAGAGCCAAAAGCCAGGAAAAAAAAAATCTCACAAAGAAAAGAAAACTGTTGCATTTTTGGCTTCTTCTTTAGGTCAAGCTTATTTTCATAGATGTATCTATTTGAGGTGAACCATTGACTAGCAAGACATCACCTCCCTGGGTACATCTTTTGTTTTTAAATGGATTGTATATTTGTTATGTATACTACGTGTGTGTGTGTAACATATTAGTGCATTCATGCCATGTGGAGGTCAGATAACAACACCAGAGAGTGAATTCTTCTTTCCACATTTATACAGATTCCAGATATGGAGTTTAGGTTTCCAGATTTACATAAATGTCATCACATATTGACAATCTTGCCAGTCCCCAGAGTATCGTTTTTGTTGAAAGCAAAACCAAAAATGTCTCTCTTACCAGAATTATATTATATGTGACAAAAATAGACAAACTGAAAAAAATGTATTGATGACACTTAACTCTAATATCCTCAAGAGACAATGTTATAAAATTTTTGTTGTGCAATAATAGTTCTAGTGTGCAGACATTGATTCGGGTTCAATAAGCAGTTTATTCTTTTGCATAATTCAATCACCAGTACTTATTCCTGGAGCTTTTTGGCTTCTGTACAATTTATTTGTAAACCTAGAACTGGAAGGCTTCAACCTCAGCCTCTGTATAGTCTATAACATTTAAGCATCTGTCATTCACTGAGCTATTTTGACCAGCTCCTTCTGAACTCAGTTGTATTCAACTGATTCTTCTGGTTCAGCTCAACTTACTCAGTATTCCAGCTCCAAGCTGACTGGTTCAGATTGAACCTTCTGAGCATGTTGACTTTTTTAAAACAAACTATTCAGACTTTCCTGATTCTCCAACTGCCTCAGACTGAACTGTTCTACTTGGCTTCAAACTGACTCACTCTTCCCAACTGATGCTTACTTCTACTATTGAGCTGCCTCTTTGTCTCTGCCTCAGACTCCTCAGACTACTCTGTTTCTGTGAGCTCTCACTATCCCATACTGCCTTAATCAGTTGCTTTGCTTCTCTGCCTTATCCTCAATTAGACAGCTTCTATGTCCTGTCCTCTATCTGCCTTATCCCCAGACTGCCTGCCTCATACTGCCTCAGTAATTTACTGCTTCAGATTGATGTCTGTATCTTGTTCAGATGTCTTGATTCTCTAATCTGAGAGTCTGCTTTTATATTCTGAGAGTTAGGTGTTTCCTTACTCTGACTCATGCTTCTAACTCTTCCTCTGATTTCTCACTTTGCCTGCCCTTCTCTCTGACTTATTTCTGATGTCTCTTCCTGTCTGATTTCTGAGCTCTGCTTCCTATCTCCCAAGTGTTGGAATTAAAGTCATTCACCACCTCTGCCTTCTTAAAACTGGGATTAAATGTGTGTGCTGCCACTGTTTTCTGAATACTGGGGTTAAGGGTATATATCAACATTCTTTCTCCCCTACAGCAGCCATGCTGACAGATTAAAAGATTAAATATTCCTCTATGCACAACAGATAACCTAGTTTAAAATTCTTAGTTTCACTATCATTCTTTACCTAAATATTCTTCTACATATTCCCCCTGTCTAAGATATAAATTGTGCTGTGAAAATAGCTCTAACACTGTTTGACTATTACAATAGAATCAATTACAATCCCATAAATTTAAAAGTCTGAATGTCTTTTTGAAGAGCCACTTCAGCTGTCCATATGATAACTGTAACAATGAATCAGTCCTAATCAGCTGTAGAATTCTCTTCAATATCCTTTCTGCAAATGTCCATTTCAGCATCAAAGTTCATCCAGATTGATGAACTATTCCCTCTTTTTCTTTACCCAGTTTTTTGAGTTTTCTTTCTGTATCTCTTCCTCCTTGCATCATGCCTTTCATGGCAGCAATTGATATAAAGGAAGCTTCTCTTACTCAGATTGAATCTTTACCAATTTCAATAGAATCCAGAACTTTTTATCTCCTGTAGAAATTAAGGAAATCCTTTTCTCCAGTATAACACATTCCCTGACTTCCTTTCTGATGTTGACACATACCTTTAATATATAAGCTGATTTCATTCAGCAGTTTTTTTTCTATAGTCAAGTGTCTTTCTACAGCTATTGTCCCTGCCTCATTAGCATTCAAAACATTTAAAGTTAATAAAGCCTTATGTAGTCTATCTCTGGGAGTCTTTATTCTCATTTCCCCTTTCTGTTTAATAAGCATCTTCTTTTAGTATGATTAGACCGTTAGGAATCCACTGATATCAATAATTGGACATTTTAGCTACCATTTCTCACTTTTTCAAACTAGACACAGAGCACATGCTAAGGAGTACTCATAAGTAAACAAAGTGCAGCCACAATTCTATCCATACACAGGAATAACAAAATAAACAATCAAGCCATATTTCATAAAATGCCAATATACAGTGTCAGTTTTAGTTTGTAAATGTTTCCATTGTCGCTGAGATTGAAGGAATATTAATCTGAGCTTCCCATTGTTGCACTAAATGTCTTCCCCATGTGTTTAAAACAAGTACATAGTTAGGGAAAAAAATGCCTTGGAAGCTGTTAATAGCATAGCTCTTTGTGGTGATTTACAAATGTGATGGTGATTATGCAACCAATCACATTTGTTTATATACCAGCCTAATAAGCCTAGACATGCCTTTTCTCTCCTCTCTTAATGCATAAAATATCTTCCTTTAGAAGAGGTGACATATAGCCTTGTTATTACTGCCATAAACACTTATAGTTACCCCATTTTGATTTTTTGTCCTATACCACAGATACCTGCAAGCATAGATGAGCATTTGGCCCTCACCATACTCTTTTGCAGAAATAGAGAGAAATTCCTTTGGATGCTGGGTTTGCTGAGAGTCACAGGGACTTAGTCCACTGATCCTCTTGCATTCAATCATTCTAGCAATAGTAAAGAGCTTAACTTGCTGACTTATAAACACCATGAAATTTGAGACTCTTTTCAGAGTCCATCTCATTTCCTTATCTGTGATTTTTGTGTTCATGCTTTACTCTCATGATGGACACTTCAAAACATTCTGCAAAGTGTCCTCATAGAGGAACACTAGAAAACATGGTACATAGCTTATACTAAGTGACATGCTCCACTCCATACAACTGGTTAAAATGGAGCAAGAAAAATGGTATGTAGGAACAAAGTGACAGAAAAATTTAGTGAACCAAGCAAATCTTTTTCACAGGTAATTACCAAACAAATACCAATTTTTATTCTTGCTTATGGTCTTTAGGCTAAACATGATAAATTTTAACAGGAAACGAAAAATCCTTATTTTGTATTACATATTAAATTAATGTCATATTATTTCAGAGTGATAAAGCCAGATTTTAGTGGCCAAATATTATAATTTAAATTGCTAATTCAATATTCAAATTGAGACTACCAATTTCATATATAAATAGTATACAACATGGAAGTAACAAGTAACAAGAAACATACAGATAAGATGATAATGCCACTTATAACATGGTAGGCTTTCCTTCCTAAAGAACTAGATGTATAAATATACAAGATAAATTCATATACTTAAGTCCATTTACCTTATTTCCTTTCCTTTAACATGTCACATGTTAAAGTTCATGTTGGCCTTGTGTTCAGTATGTTTGCATTTGTTGATTAAGTCTTGTTCTTTTCCAAGGAGGGCAATTTTGTTTTTCAAAAAGAAATTTCAACCTATGAAAATTTTCTTGGACAGTCTAGCCCTCTCTTTGTCACATAGATTGATTTTTATGTTTTCTGATTTTATGGTACAGTCAGAACATTATTTTAAATTTTGGTACTAATGCCCTAAAGAACAGACATTTTCTACAATAGCTGAGGTTGGATCAATAGCTACAATTTATCAGTGAGACAGTCACTGACAAAAGAAAAAGTTGAAGAATTTAATAGAGAAATCTGTATATACAAAGTAGGTTGAAAGAAATGAGAAGGATTGCTAAAACACAGCAAAAACAATGTATATGAATTTTAAATTTGTATCCTATAGTTAATTGAAAAATTGACAATTTTCTTTTTCTGAATATAGATTTTAAAAGGTACAAAGACAAAGGCGACCTTTTGAAAGCAATTTGTAAAATTAACTAAGAACCATCCCTGCTCATCTCTGCCATGAGAAAGCTCCCTTGCCACACACAAAATTGCAGTGGCTAAAAAGGTTAAATAAAATTAATAAAATACTTTGATAGGAATTCTTAATGACACCATGTCCCAAGCCATAAGCTTGACTCATGTGCTGTTCTTCTACTACCCTTTGCCTTTGTATCACATTCATGTTCTTTTATAATAACTCAACTGTACAAACATACATTGACATATTCTGAAATGTTTCAAATTAACTGTGTAAAAAGAGTCTATTTTACTAAAATAAAAACTTTAAAAATACTAATTATTCAACACTATTTTCAACAGAAATGTTTAAAAATGCCAAGGAAAGCATAAAAACCTGTGTCTCTGAAGACTAATATTGTGGTTTGAATGGGTTCCTTCTCACAAAAAAAAATGTATAAGTTAAAAATGGAAACTACAACTTGAGTGTTAAGAGGGGGATCCTTTACGTCAAAGAAGTGACTAGACTGTGAAGGTTCTGGCCTCATGAGTGGGCTAGTAGCAGAACAAGATTAGTTCCTTTTAAGAGAACTTTTGTCTTTTTGCTTTTGCTGCTCCTTTCTTTCATCTTCTCTGCCATTTCTTCTATTTCATTTCTTTCAGCTAGGTCACAATGCAGAAAGAAGGACTTGTCAAAATGTTGGGTCCCAGTATAGTACTTCAGCTTCAAAATGAAAGTCAGATCATTTCTGATCACTATAAATACGTCTGTAGTATTTGTGTATAAGATCACAACATAGAAAAAGACTTATGTTGTTTTCTTTTGTTTGTTTGTTTTACTTTCCTGGAATATAAATGCAGTTTTAAGTGTATTAATTATTTTAATCAGAGAAATTATACTTAAAAATATCAAGACTTATGTAAACAATTCACATTAAAACTATATGTGATATATTTTGGGGCTTACATTTTGCACATATCAACATAGTCCATCAGGAAATATAAGGCAAACTAGATGAGGAAAATCCAATAGACATGCATTTTAAAGAGGTCAGGAGAGGGCACAAGAATGTAATATTTTGTTTAATATGTTGGATTACCAAGAGTAAAGAGTTTCTACTAACTTTGTACCAAGGAAAAGATGAGAAAATTCAAGAATCTAGAGTTCACAGGTCATCCGAGAACTGAACCTTCCTAATATAACTCAGTGCATGGGAGAAAATGAGTCTGGCCCTAATTCTGTTTCTCTCCAGTAATGTTTTAACCTGTGTTTATTTTGTGATGTTTTCTTTAGTTTTTCCCAGGCAGGAAGGACAATGATTGCATCTCCAGTACACATAGGTTCTGACGTGGAGGGCCTGTCAGATACTATTTTAGTATTTGAATGTTTAATATTTTATTTCTTTAAAACTTTAAGTAATAGTAAGTAAAATTTCTTCTTCCTCATGTTAGGCATAAGTTGTAATTTTACATAGTAAAATTCATATTAGGTAAACTATGATAAATAAAAGTCATGACTACTGAGCATATGTTTTCACAAAGGCAGTACTTAAATGGCACACTATACAACCACAAAGAGTAATTTTCTTTAATAATTAATGAATTTAAAAATAAAGTTTTAAGCATGAGAATCTCACATTTAAAACACTAATCACACAAAATGTTCGAAGCATATAGAGCTACTGGAAATAATTGGCTATTACTTAGGAAATTGATGAGTTCATACTATGTTCAAGGTTTCTGAATATCTATTCTATATAACAAGAACATAAACTGCTATGCATATATCCAAAATAGGGATAAATGTTAACGAAAACAAATCTACTTAATGATCCTACAATGTAAATATTGATTCAGGGAAAAAGGCAATTCATTCTTTGCCTAATTCAATCCCTGGTCATAGTCCTGGATTCCTGGAGCATCACAGCCTCCTTAAAATATAGTCTTAATCCTAGAACTGGAAGGCTGCAGTCTTAATACAATCTTGAAATTTAAGCTTCCAAGGCTTACTGCTAAGTGAGCCACTCTGACCAGCTCTTTCTGAACTCAGGTCTTGGCTGGTTGGCTGGTTCAACTCAGCTTCCTGTTCTGGCTCAAAGACTTTTCCAAGTTTTTGGTTCAAACTGATCTTCTGAGCTTGCTGACTGTTTCTGACTGAACTCTCCTGACTCTGGTCGATACTGGTTGATTCCTGAAACTTGTATGACTGAACTGTTCAGCTTCAAACTGACTCATCTTCCAGTCTTATGCTGATTTATTTTGCCATAATGTCTCTGTGTCTTTACCTCAGATTGCCTCAGACTGCCTCTGTGTCTCTGCCTCAGACACCTCAGACAGCATCAATATCTCTCAACTTCTCAGTGCTCCATACTGACTCAATCAGCATTTCTGCTTCTCTGCCTTATCCTCAGTCAGATCACTTCACTGTTCTCTGTCTTGTACTGACTCCCTGAATTGAGAATCTGCTTTTCTATTGTAAAGGTTGGCCATGTTCTCCCTCTGACTCATTTTGCTAACTCTTCCTCTGATAGCCTTCACTCTGACTAATCTCAGATTTCACTTCCTGCCTGACACTGACTCCTTCTGAGCTCTACTTCCTGTCTTCGAAGTCCAGGCATTAAAGTCATGCACTGCCACTGCCTTCTGAATACTGGGATTAAAGGTGTTTGCCAACATTCTTTCTACCCTAGAGAAGCCATGCTGGTTAATTGAAAGATTAAATGTTCCTCTACACTACAGACACTGTTTATGACACTCAAGGGGAGCTCATAGAATATGCATTGGTGTGACAAAGTCTGAATTAGTACTAATTTGTTGAAGGGTAGAGTACTTTAATAAATGAGAATTAATAAAATAGTTCTTCAGAACACAATGTGCTTAGAGATTTTTAAAAATGAATAAGAATTGGTGAAAGACATCTGAAGCAATAAAACAAATGCTCTTTAATTTCATTTTAATGAAACTCAGAAATAGGGAAAATAAAAAAATTGTGAAGGCTATATTTTTGTTGCTTTGATATTGCTATGTCTCGTGATAGAATAGCCAATAAGATGGACATGGAGAAGTCTTATGAAAAGTTTAATGTTTTATATTCATACTTAGTGTTGATTTTTATAAGTATGTTCCGGTTTCAAAAGTTTATTGATTTGGATAGAAAATTTGAGCATATATTAGCAATATATGTTATTAGCTAAAATTTATATCCCAGATATTTAATAAATATTAAAAACAAACATATCTATCTTCCTTTCTACAATAAACAGGTAGGTGCACATGAAAGCATTCACACAATTTCGAAGTAAAGGGAGTTACTAACTTCTAGATGTATATTAGTTATGTTTATCATACTAAAACCTAACATGCATGTGCATGCATATATACAAATTCGAAGAGAGCTATAAACAGTTAACTGTATGATATTTTCAAAATTCCTTGCAAACAATAAATGTGGCTGTTTCTTGGACAATAATTCAGGTGTCTATATTGCACAGGAGCAATGTAGAGCTCATTAAGAAATTTTACTTCTGAGGGAAGTAAAAGAGAAAAATATTAGTAGTCTGTGGATTTTGTAGTGCTTAAGATCAACAATACACTGTTAAATTTCCAGTAGGTTATCATCTTTGTTCTGATTTGGAAATGAGCTTTAGTCTTATATAGCACATCATAGATAAATTTAACTTTAACTAGTTACTCACTGGAATGGTCCTGATATGTACCATATTACTTGACGTGACATCCCAACTCAGAACAAGAAATTAATATGGTACTAGGAACTACAGAATAATAATGCTTTGTATAATTTATTTTTTGTTTTAATCCAAGAACTTGTTCTGAATGTTCCTAAATATATATTATTCTTCATTTGTATCTGTGTTAATTCTCTTGAGAGTTAGGTATTATAACTAATTGAACTTTGTTTATAATTGCTTCTCACCTTGTAAGACTCAGATAAGACATGATTTAGTTTAATCGTATGAATTTTAATTCCTCTAGAATTATTTGAAAGTCCCAGATGTTACTCACTGCTGAACTGTTGATTTCTTATCATATGAATATGCCTGTTTCTCCATCTTTCAGGTCTAGTGATTCTTGTTACTCTCATACTAAACTTGCAGAAAGGGCGCACTGGCAATATCAGTCACTTTAAAGCATGGGGTCAGGATTTTGTGGAGCACCTCTTGCCCAGCATTCTGGGGCTTCTCACTCTTCTTGTAGTGGCTATTCTTGGACATTTGTACATTCGCCTCTATTAGTGTCCATTGGAAAAGGCATTTCTTGTTTTGTCTTTAATCTTAGAAATTCCGTGCAAAATTACTGTTTTGTTCAGTTGGGATATTATAAATCACAGAATAACCATTGACTTAGAAACAACTTCTAACACCAAGACAATGAAATTGTCTCTAGCAAATAATATACTAATGTGTAGCCTATTTGAAGGAAACATCCAAATATTACATAAGATTATCTTACTTAATTTGTGCTTATTAAATTAGTATTTATTTCAGTGTTGATATTTATATTACAGGTCAAATAGATAAGTCTTGGGGTTTTCTGATGCTAAACCTTAAACCTCTAATGCTCTCAGAGAGAAAAGGAAATTCTTTTATTTTTAATGTTAAGGTTTCTTTATTTTATTTTGTTTTATTTTTATTTTCAAGACAGAGTTTCTCTGTTGTAACTCTGATTGTCCTACAACTCATTCTGTATACCAGGCTCACCTCAAACTCACAGAGATCCATCTGCCTCTGCCTCTGCCTCTGCCTCTGCCTCATGAGTGTGGGAGTTAAAGGCATGCATCACTACCACTGCCCTGCAAAGTTTATTTTTTATGTTTTTTTCCTTAAGAAGGATACTATTTCAATCCCAAGTATATTATAAATTTCAAGTATATCCCTTATGAACTTATTATCCCACTTCTAGAAGCATCCAGAGAATAGGTAGCATTCTCAGTTCAACTGTAATCCAATTCTCCATCATTGAGTTTTCTATTTTGACATCATGAACATATTTTTCAGGTATACAGTATCTGGGCATCTAAACACAGATTTCTGTATTTCATTTTGAAACATACAGCCATATAGAGTACCTTTCTCTTCACAACTTATGTGATTTGAAATAAAGTCATAACTAAATTCAAGAAGTAATATTCTAGAATTTTGATGTAAAATATCCTGTTAGAATCTTCAAATAAAGCATTATTATTTCTTTCCCCTTCTAGTAATGTAAAGAGCACCTTCTAACACAATGATAGATGGGTATGAGGGATGAAGCTTCAAGAAAGGCACAAGACTGCTCTCTCCTTGTCTATGATTTGGTATCTTCATCAATAGCATCTCACTGACAAATTTTGGTCATTAATTAAGGACATTGACAAAAGCCTATATTTTTGGGGATCTAGGGGAACTCAGTGGCTAATATCTCTCAAAAGACATTTTATTCATGATATTTGACTTTTTATTTGTTAATATATGGTATCTGGTATGTGCATTTCTATCCAATATAGGAATGATCATTTGTATAATAATAATTCCCATAGACTTATATATTTGAATGCTTGTTAATTAAGCAGTGGAGCTATTTGAGAGACAGTGATTAGGAGGCATGGACTTGTTGGAAGAAATGTGTCACTAGGGCTTTGAGGTTTCAAAAGTTCACACTGGGCTCAAGATCTTTTCTTCCTGCTGCCTGAGGATTCAGATGTAGAATGCTCAGTTTCCATGCCACCATGGTATGTCACCATGTTTTCATCATGCTTATAATGGACTAAACTCCTAAAACTGTGAGCAAGCCCCAATTTAATGTTTTCTTTTATAATTGTTACCTTTGTCATGTTTTTTCTTTACACCATAGAACACTGACTAAGATGGAAGTTGGTACCAGAAGTGGGTTATTGCTGTGACAGGATTGAACATGCTATGTTGCTAGTTGGTGAAATGTAGACTTTTGGAATTTGAATTAGGAAAGCAGTTGAACACTCTAGGTGGGGTTTAATGTGCTATACTTATCGAAGAGTAGAAGACAGTGGTGCTGAGGGAAATGTGGATTATGATGGCCTGCTCAAGACTCAAGATATTTCAGAAAATAATATTAGTAAGTGGCCTAGAGATGATTTTCATGTTATTATGGTGGATGCTTTTCATTCTAGTCCAAAAAAATTTGCCTGAAGCCAAATTGAAGAGTTTTGAATTAATGGAATTAATAAGTGGATTAGGCAGAGGAGATTTTAAGACAACCAAACATTGACTGTGTTGCATGCCTATTACTGGTCACTCTTAGGCAGATAGGTAATTAAAAGAAGCAATGTGAGCAAGGAAAAAAAATTTACAGTTTAAGGAGAAAAGGGGCACCAGACAATGTAGTAGAGCTAAATCCTGTGCTCAAAGAGATAAAAAAATAAAGAAAGAATGACAAAACTTGATGTAAATGGAGTAAAGGGAGTGGTGAGTGCAAGGCAAGACCCCACTTGATTAAGATTCCACCTTGTGCAACGTAATTAAAGTAAAACTTAAGCATTTAAGGCATCCATAGACAACAGGAAGCTGATGGTAATATATTTGAATGATGCGGCCAAATTCTAGCCCCAGCAAGCAGAAGAACTTGGCAGCTTCAGCCATGTTGATCTGGCTTTAGATTAAAGAATCCATGACAGGGGATATGGAATCTCCCTCCATTGCTAAAGAAACCACTGAGGCTAGGTGTGTGTCAATGGTGTTCCTCCATGAAGGCTCAGAAAGTTCATTTTATGAACCTGTGTAAGTGGAGCCTATATTTTACTGGAGCCCCAAAGATGTTCAAGATTCCAGACACATGTGATACCAGCTAAGGAATGATGCAGATCAAGTGTGGAAACTTCCCAATAGAAAAAAGTATGTTGTAGTAACCAAGCTGAAGAGGAATGAGAGATCTGAAGAGCCATTTGACATGGAAATTCAGAGCTTAGAGTTTGCCCTTCTGGTTTTTGGTTGTACTTTAATCCAGTATTTTCTCACTCTGCTGCCTTTTCCTCCCCTTTGGAATGGTAGTGTTTATTCTGTGCCACTGTATGTTAACAGAATGTGATCTGCTTTTTAATTTTGATTTTACAGAGGATTAGAGTTAAGATATTGCCATGAATCTCAGAAGAGACTAACTTTTTAAAGCTATTGAGACTATGGAGAAATTTTTAGCTAGACTAAATGCATTTTTATATTGTGATATGGTTACAAGCCTATGAACCAGGGAGTAGAATGTGGTGCTTTGAATAGGAATGGTCCCTGTAGGATCATATTTGAATGTTTGGTCATTTGAGAGGGATTAGTAGGTATGGGTTTAATGGAGGAAGTGTGAACTGGGAGTGAGCTTTGGAGTTTCAAAAGTTCATACTAGGCTCAGTGTCTCTCTCTGTTGCCTGATGATCCTGATGTAGAACACTCAGCTACAATGATTCCCTGTGTGCCACCAGTATTTCACCATGTGGATAATGGAATAAGCCTCTGAAATTGTAAGTAAACTCCAATTAAATGCTTTTTGTATAAGAATTGCCATGATCAGGTCATGGTGTCTCTTCACACAAACAGATCACTAACTAAGAAACTACTCTTTTCCTATGCAAACACTATTTATATAATTGTAATGTATTGGTTTGAATGAGAATAGTCTCCATAGGCTCAGTCATTTTAACATATATTCCCCACTTGGTGATGCTGTTTGTTGAGATGATGCAGCCTTACTGGATGAAGTCCTAGGTTTTTCTTCAAGTTCTTAGCCTCACCCAGTTTTGGTTATCTCTTTCTGTTTCACGTTTGCAGATGGAAGATGTCGTGTATCAACTTTCTGTTTCTGCCAGCATTCCCTGACACTTGCTGACAGACTTCTGTATCGTATGTGCTTTATCTCTCTAAAACTGTAAGTCATAAAACCTTTTTCTTCCATAAGATACTTTTGGGAATGTTGTTTTACTGCAGAATCAGAAAAGTAAGTAACACATGCACATATGTATTTCAGGAAGCTTCTACAATAGTAGATTTTCATATAAAATTTTTAATAGGCTGTTAGTGTTTGAGAACTCTGAGAGCTACAGTAACAGCCAGCTTGGAATATATGACCACTAGTGTAAAAATAGTATGAACATCATGAGATGTTCATTTTCTTACTGGACTGAGGTTCACACCTCAAGGTTGAACCCATATCTAACAAAACCTGAACAATCTAAACAATCAGAACCAAGAACCTGTGGCTAGACAATTCTTAGGCTCTAGGAGAAAGCCTACTATTATTACAGGGCTAAATGAGTAAAGTATTAAACTGACTCCAAATGATATAATCTTTTTTGAAATGTACTTTTTTATTTCTCATATTGTACAAATCAACCCCAGCTTCTCTTCTCTGGCCTCTCTCAGCTCCTCTCCCTTCCCCTTCCTCCAGGTCCACCTCCCTCCTTCCACTCAGGAAGAGAAGGCTACCTAAGGTTATCAATCTAACATGACATGCTGGTGGGAGTGCAAATTTGAATAGCCACTATGGAAGTCAATATGGAATTCCTCAGGAAATTGGGAATTAACCTACTTTAAGACCTAACTATACCACTCCTGGGCATATACCTAAATGACACTCTATCAGGGTAGGAAACTTGCTAAACTACATTTATGGTATCTTTATTTATAATAGTCAGGAGCTGTAAGCAGTCTTGTAAGCAAATGGAACCAGAAAAAAAAATCATACTGATTGAGGTAACCCAAACACACAAAGAAAGACATGAATTATTCTTATACTCATCTATTACTGAAACTTTCTTCACTCATCCAAGAGGAATCTTTCTACAGTAGATAATAGTTAACACAGATACACACAACTAATCAATATGCAGTGGAAAAGGTTTTGAAACATGAGCAATCCTAAGTGGGACATTGGTATCATATTCCTCTTCCAATTCCTCAAGGATCATTGCAGAAGAAGCTGCAGAAAGATTTTAAGGCCCCAAGGGTTCAATGGCTACATTGACAACATATTTTATGGACACAGCAAAACATTTACAAATATGAACTCATAGTAATTGTGAGAATGTATATGAGATCTTGCCAAGCTCAAGGTAGACCAAATCTAGCATAGAAAATGGAGGTTGGAACAATTATCCACCCCTCCCTGATGAGTTATTGGCAGTTGATAGCTCCAGAAAAAAGCAAGAGTCAGTTCATTTTAATGGTGTGACCTTCTGAAGAAACACTATATTCTAGTGGAAGACCACACATCTAAGAGTATAGAAGCAGAATAAATTATACTTGTTTATTTTTACTTCTTTAAATAAAAATAATAAACTAACATGAGTCTATAAGGAAAAGAGGTTAGGTCTGGGTGAAGTTGGTGGATAGGGTAAATAAGAAGACAGCACATTGTAAGAGAATCTTAATGAACAGTTAAAAATGTTTTCATCTCAATGACTTATGACAAAACAAAAGTGTAAAACCAAAATTATACTCAAATGTTAAAACACAAGAAATTTTATGATTTTTAAAGGAAAATAAAACATCATTCTGATAACAAAATTGGCATGTGTATTATATAGGACTTACACAGTCTAGGAGGTACTATACTACTCAGCTGTATGCCCAGTTGTGAAATATTAATTGTAAGACAATCTTAGATCATTATTATTTAATAATAGATATTATTTAATTTAAACTTGATGTTTTAAGACTTTTCATAATATTAGTATATATATTTACGGTTAATTTTAAATATATATAGCATATTTCTGAATGTTGTTTAAGTAGTCAGAGCATGTATCTTTTAAATCAACTATTACTGATTCTAACCAGAATTTCTTTGATTATATTTACTGGCCCATTAAATAATAACAGTTTTTTAAAGGAAGGAACTTAAAGTAGGATTTGAGGAATGGAATGAGAAATTTTATAGAAACCAAACTCAGGAGAACAATTATATCACGGCTTGGGAAAGAGATAAACGTAGCACAGATGGCAAGCATGCATTATAGTAATCTGAGCTGAAATTATCTTCATATTGTATAAAAGACATATGAGAGGCAGAGTAACTATAAATTTACACATACTAAAGATAAAATTATGTGAGTTTCCAGAAAATTGTATGCTTTACTATGTCACAGATATTTTTCCCTAATCATGTTTGAGATATTCTCAAAACCATTAAAAGTAAAACCTATGCCAACAGATGTTAATAATGCCAACTCTGTGTGATCAGGAAGTTTTGTTGGTAGCCATTACATGAAAAGTTCAGCTGGAAAAACAAGTAGAGGTGACAGATAATGGGCACGTGGGTTTAGCAGAACCACGCAAAGATTTGTGTTATCAGAAACACAGCAAAAGTCAAAACAGCATGAAGACAATCTCTAAAACATAGTTGTGTGTAAACTAACCCTTTTTCCCTTCAAGAACTTCCTGTGAGAATTGTCGTTGAATGATGAAAATTTGTAAAATAACCAAAGAAGGCAGTCTCAAAAGTAGAAATTTTTCTGAGAATAAAGACAAAATAAGACAGAATTAAAAGGGATTGGAATGATTTATCTTTTTTGATTGTTTATTTTCATCATTGTTTAGAAATTTGAATGTTATTGTTTGTAAATATGAAATAAAGATACTTATTCAGTTTTGTTCACAGAAAAGGGAAATAGAAAGGCATGAAGCTACTAGTTCAGGGAAAGATTAAGTAATTAGTTCGATCAACATAAAATTTAATGCTTACACTTGCATGAATCCAAACTTCAGGAAATAAAGCATTTAGAATGATTTTCTGATCTTTAGAATAAAATATGCATACATTTTGGAGATAGTGTCAGGTTAAAAAAAAAAAAGTCATGTCAGCAGAAAGACTGATCTGAAGTTGGTGATAACGTGAAATTCACTCTCTACAGGAATAATAGAGATAGAAAATGTTGCAATGTCATTATAAAATGATTTTTGTAGTTTCTATAAAATAGAATTTATAAATGCATTCAGATTAATGCATAACAGAGAATAATTATTGTGTTAATATATGTTTTGTGCATATGTATATGCAAGTTTTAATATTAGTGTATGGGTGTAGTGAATGCATGTGTGAGTGTGCATGTGTTGGTATAGACTGAATAATTGCAGGAATCAGTTTCCTACTTCTGCCCTGATGGCCATCATACTTGGCAGAAAGTCCCTTTACCAACTGAGACATCTATCTTTTGCCCAAATATTTACTTATATAAATTGCTTATTTATTGTATATATTCATTGCCTTTATAATCCACCTTTATAATACATAACTAACACATGGTGATTATCTTTCATAGCTTCTCTTCCAAACTTCAGGACTTTCAGCATGTATGTGAGGGTATCTTTAATGATTACAGTGGTTTGAATTATAAATTCCCCATATAGTCTCAGGCATTTAAATATTTGATCTAAAGTTGATTGTATTGTTGGTGAGTTTTAGATTGTGCAGTATTTGGGGAGGAAGTATGTCACTGGGAGTATTCCTTGCCAATTTCCAATTTGCTCTCTCTGCTTTGTGCTTATGGTAAAAGACCTGAGTTCTCTGTGTCCTGTTCCAGCCACCATACCTAATGCTGCTTTCTGTAGAACCATAAGCTAAAATGAACTCTTTATTCTGTAAGTTGCCACGTTTTTGGTATTTTGACACAGCAATAGCAAAGTAACAAATAAAAAAAGTTATATATAGATATAGATACTTCTTACACACATACAAACACACACATACACACACATCAGTAGATTGGAATTTCAAGAAGAATCTATGTTGTTGTTTAGAGGAATTAAAAAGACTTTGGAACTTGTAATTTAGATAGGGTTTGATGTTGTAACCAGAACATAAAGAGCCATTTCAAGATGGGAGTAGAAGAAAGCAGTGCTGAGAAAAATGTTGGAGGAGGACTCAAAGACTTTCAGAGTGGAATGATGTTAGCATCTGGGCTAGAAAACATTTCTATAGCATTTTGGCAAAGAATCTGACTGCATTTTGTCCTCATTTAAAAATTTGCTGGGCACAGTGGCACATGTCTTTAATCCTAGCACTCAGGAGGCAGAGGCAGGAAGATCTCTATGAGTTTGTGGCCATCCCAGTCTACAAAATGAGTTCTAGGACAGCCAGGACTGTTACACAGAGAAACCCTATCTTGAAATGTGTCCCCTCACCCCAATTTATTTCCTGACATTAAACTAAAATTTAAGTTTGTTAAAAGTATTCCTAGTAAGATAATCAAGGATGTAAGAAAACATTGTATAATTTAAAATAAACAATAAACAATAATTAAAGGGAAAAAGATGGAGATGGACAAAAAAAATGACGTGAGATGGGGTATAAAAATTGTTAGTGGTTAAGAACCCTTTGTCTTAGGTTAGGTTCCCATTATCCACATGGTGACACAAAATCATTTTTACTCTAATCCTAAAGAGTCTAATCTCTTTTCTGATCACTGTGGACATCAGAAATAAAAAAAACAAAAACAAAAACAAAAACAAAACCATGTTTATTTATTTTTATATTAGTGTATTAAAATGAGATAGACTAAGAAATAAAATCTATTATAGGACCACATTTCTTGTGTTTTGTGAAGCTGAATACCATTCTGTGTAAAAATGTTTACCTTATACCATTTTGAGGCTATTTTAAATAAAAATGATAAGGCAAAACATAGAGCATTTATCTTAGCTCAATTTATTTTTGTTTGATTCACCACACTTTTTACTATTTCTACAGATTATAGAAAAGTTCAGACAACAAATTGAGATTAGAAGTATTATTAAAGAAGGGAGATGGATTTTACCACTTATATATCACATAGTGTATTTATGAAAATTTTATATATTTAACAAAACCAAAACTGGCATGGAAATATTTACAAGGGATCATATATTACTTTTGGGGAAACATTTGGAAGGAAATTATTCAGAAGAGGTTAATATATGGTATACTTGAAATAGCAGCACAGATGTTGAAGATGCTAACTGGAAGACTAGAATGATTGCTTCAGTTGCATTTTAGTTCAGATATTTGGCTTATTGTTACTTATATATTTTTTGAAATTCTCATTTACATAAATTGCTTATAGTATTACATATATTTACTAATTGTGTGATACAGCTTAAAATTTCTGTATTTATGTCTTTAATGTAATTGTACTGTATTTTCCATACATGACATTCTTTCTCTGAACCACAAGTACTTTTTTAGAGCATGCAATCAGTAAGTGAAATCCAGTGAAATTAGCTTAATATGTACTTTATTATGGAAGGTGATTACACAATTTAGCTCTTTACAAAGCTCAAATTCATAAAGCTTATTACTTTTTATAGTATAAATATGTAACAATAGTAATATAACCTTTGATATTCAGTTATTAAACATAAATACGTGAAATATTAATTTGATCCATTTTATCTGAGGGAAAGGTCATTCTAAATTCTTGATCATTAATGGAATCCACTATTTTCTTTAAATTATATTAAATTCAAATATAATTAAGAAAAATTTGAAAATTAAATAACCATATTGAAGAAAATGAAGTGTATTTCTAAGAAAAATTAGCTTTTATTAATAAACTGAATACAAATGAAGAAGGATAACTCAAGATATAAAACCCATAAAACAGCTTTTCAGCTCTAAGTATAAGTATTATGGGTATACAAAGCCAAGCACTTAAAATACAGCATGCATTTTATCTAGGTTGAACGTTTGGAAAATAGAGCGTCCTATGTTTCATAAATAAGATTTTATTCATTTTGTCTTCCTATTGTGGTTAAGATAGCATGCCCTTTCTTTTTTATGTTTCCTTCCTGAAGTTTAAATTATGGCTTGGTGATTTTAACTGGAGTACAAATGGTGTAGTGGTTTAAATGATAATGGCCCTCCAAGGCTCATGTATTTGCATATTTAGTCTCCAAATAGTGGAACAGTTTGGGAAGTATTAAGAGGCGTGACCTTGTTGCAGTGGGTGTGACCTTGTTGTAGAAGAAGTATCATCTTTTATAACTCCTCTGTAACTGACTCTTCAATTTGCTCTGATAATTGTTCCTCAACCTACTCTCCTTACTGACTTTCTTCACACCATTGCCTTCTAAGTACTGAGATTAAAGGTGTTTGGTATCATTCTTTTCTGAATATTGGATTAAAAGAGGTGTGGCCTTGTTGAAGAGAGTGTGTCACTGGGGCTGGACTTTGAGGTTTCAAATGTCCATGCCAAGACCAGTGTCTCCTCAGCCTATAGACCAGGATGTAGATCTCAGCTATTTCTCCAGTGCCATTCTTGCTGTAATTCTCCCAACCATAATGATAATGAACTAAGCTTCTGAAACTGTAAGCAAGACCCCAATTAAATGCTTTTGTTCAAAGGAATTGCCTTGATCATTGTCTTACTTAGTATTCTATTGCTACAAAATATGTGAAGCCATGAATTGGTATGAAAGAAAATATTTAATTAGGATTACTTAGAGTTTCAGAGGTTAAGTCCATTATCATAATGGTAAAGAGCATGGCAGCATGAAGGCAGGCATGGTGCAGTAGAGGTAGCTAAGTGTTCTCCATTCAGATCCATAAGCATTAGGAAGAGAAAGTTACTGGCTCTGGCTTGAGCTTTGGAAAACCCAAATCCCAACCCCAGTGACATACTTCCTCCAACAAGTTCACACCTATTGCTTGTAACCATCCTCGCGACCCTTCAGGCAGGGGGTAGTGTTCAGTTTTCTCCTACACATACGTCCTAATCCTTTCAAATAGTGCTAGTCAACATTCAAACCTATGTAACTATGTGCACTGTTCTTATTCAAATCATCACTAATAATTTATCATGATCTGATCATGCTTATAGAAATTTAGGTGATATCTTTCAATCATTTAACATAGCCTATTGACAAAATCAAGAGACACAAGTAGAATGTGTATGTGGATATGAGTATTCCAACATTAAATAGTGCTTTACTATCATTTTAAACGTATGACATAAACAAATTTAGATAACCATAAACTATATATAAAAATATACAAATCAGCAATATACTTACTATCATTATAAATTATCATGCATGGTAAATAATTATATGTGCTATCTATCAGAATAATCTTCCACAGAGTCTATTATAATGTCAGCACTAAATGAATAATGCACTAATGTTTCATTAAGTATGATATTACTTGGACACAGGGATGTTTCACGTTTGTGATGTGACCATAACCATAGTATGCCCCAGTGACACAATGGGTCATAACCATGATAGCCATGGTTTCTACATTGTTTTATTCTACCAGTAATCATTTAAGAACAGAATATCATTTATTTAACTTTTGCTTTATGCTAAAGTATAATTTATCAATGTAGTCTGATTAGTTTTCTTCAAAGCATAGTTGTCACTGTAAATTTACACAAAGATAAGGTATGCAGAATTGTAGATGAATAGGCCATTGTGATAGCTATGAAGGGATAAATGGATCACATTTAGGGTTCTATATGAAGGAATCACTTTCAGAGACCTGTATGGTCCAGATGGAATGTAGAAAGGATGCTAAGAATGTTGGTAAAAATCTTTAATCCAAGTTATCAGAAAACAATCATAGCAAACATCTTTAATCTCAGTATTCAGAAGGCAGTGGTAGCCCATGCCTTTAATTCCTATGACAGAAACAAAGCATGAAACAGATAGAAAGCAGAACTCAGACGACTCAGTGGCACATGAGAGGTGACATCTGAGATAAGTCAGAGTGAGGGGAAGGCAAAGTGACAAAACAAGGAAGAGTTGACAGAAGGAATCAGAGTAGACACACCAGCTTTCATGATGTAAACATAGGCTCTCATCTCAGT
This sequence comes from Cricetomys ansorgei, assembly GCA_026225945.1. Taxonomy (NCBI): domain Eukaryota; kingdom Metazoa; phylum Chordata; class Mammalia; order Rodentia; family Nesomyidae; genus Cricetomys; species Cricetomys ansorgei. The sequence continues at coordinate 13,391,263 of JAMJFZ010000199.1, forward strand.
TAAACAGGCAGTATTAAAGTAGTATGACTCAACTCTGGTAGTATTAGATGAGAAGCAAGGCAGAATGAGACAGAAAGGGGACAAGACACAGAGACAGTGAAGTGGTCTGACTGAGAATAAGGCAGTATGGAACAGCAAGTTACACAAGCAGGCAGACTGCTGAACAAAGAGAGACACATAGTCAGCTCAGCAGAAGAATTCACTTTCAGACAGGAAGAGCTAGTTTGTTGAAGCCAAGCAAAGTAGTTCAATCTGAGGCAGTCAGTCACCCAGAATCTTTTAGAGTCAGAAAAGTTCAGTCAGAAACAATCATCTTGGAGAAGAGTTTGAGCCAGAAAAGCAAATCAGTTGAACTAGAAGAATAAGGGTTAAGGAGCTAGTCAGATTGGCTCAGATTAGATTGTATGGAGGTTTAAGTGTTCTAGATGCTAAGGAGACTGAAGACTTCCAGTTAAAGGATTAAAACTAGAATATAAAGAGGCCAAACAGCTCCAGAGCTTTAGCAATAGAACCTCTGATTTAATTAAACTAAAAATAAACAGCTGTTTGAACCTGAATATAAATTGTCATCTACACACAATTAAAACATAATGAAACCAACAAAAATAATCCTATACTCTTATTGGCTTCTAAGTTTTCAATGATTTGTTTATAGTATCTGCAGTTGGCCATGTAATCTGCAATACTTTAATATATGTAATTAACACAGGCTTATTTAGATTTTGCAGATACCATTTTGATAGGTACAGAGTATATCACTTAATCTAAGTCTTTGTTTACCTCTATAGCTAAAAAGAATAACATAGTCTACTAACAGTATTGTTTTGTGTGTGCTTTCACTGCAAAGGAATATGAGTACATTCAAGAATTATAAGTAACGGTGTTACTATCTCAATATTTTGTTTTAGTTCATGGGAATGTACATTTGTTTATAAAGAAAAGTAATTATTTGGTACCAAAAATCATTGGTAATTAAGAAAAGTTAATATAGAAGTCTGAGATAAGAAAATCATCAAGCTCTTCTTCTATAATCATCAATTATGTTCTATGAAACTCAACTTATACATCAGTCTTTATATTTTAATTTCCTACTCATGTTTCAATATTTCAGAAGACAAACTGAATAAAAATACATTGGACTGTACAACCTTTGTAAAAATGAAAAGGCAGTTGCTATATATAATGGTGATTGTATTAAAATGAAGACATTATTCACTCTAATATTATGCATTCATGCTCTGCTAGAAATATGACATTTAGAATTTAAAATTGATTTCTGTTATTCTAACCTTTAGAATATCTTTTTATTTTGTAACATGAGGTCACAGAATCTGATACTCTCTACTTATATATTATAATATTTGTGTATTATGAATGAATAATTGGAAAATATATACATTATCTTTAGACAATAAATAGTTAAAAGAACAAGAGTGTATTTGAATATTTCACTTTATTGGACCTCATACACAACCAGAAACCCAATACTTATTAATCAGATGTTATTATATTTGTAAATATATTGATTATAATTCCAGAAAACCTTGCTTTCAAAACATCTTCAAGGATCAAATCTCTTTAAATCTTTAGAATCAGTAGACTATTTATTCTTTTTTTACTACACGTTGTTATGGGAGAAAGATTCTGTATCTGGCAGAGGTCTAATGCTTAAGCCCCTATTTGTATGTAGTAAAGCACGCATAAAATCTTTTTGGTGGAGGTGCCTTAGATGAACCTAGGTGATAAGAGGTCCCACAATAGCATTAATGTGCTTAGAGAAAGAGGAGAGTTGTGCTGTTTCACTTTTGTCTACATGAAGACAGAACCAAAATAGGGTGACTGTGGTTCAAGAAGACACTCAACAAGAAATAATAAACCAAACTTTTTGGTGGATTATTTCTTACTAAGTGTCTTCTTGAACTTTTTGGAACCTCAAGAACAATGAAAAACCAAGGTCTGCTTTTTAATGCAATGTGTCTGTGGACTCTCTTTATAGTTGCCTAGAAAGACTACATTGACTATCTTTAGCTACTTATACAATTAATTGCAGTATTTTATCTATAGTGTTTTACATTTATTTACTTTTGTATGTATGTCCTCACACTTGTTATTGTATGCATGTGGAAGCATAAGGACAACTTTCTGAGCCAGTTTCCTCCTTCATCATTTGGGGTCTTGGATTTGACACATGTTGCTTCATGCTTGGAAATGAATGCTTTGACCTGCTAATCTATCTCAGCAGTCCCCATTAGAGGATTATGTGAGGTTGAAACATAGACTTTCACTTGATTTTTCTCCTTCCACAAAATAAGTTTTTACCAATGTTGACAATTTTAGACTTCTTGAAAACCTGTTGCTATCTCCATTGATGTGAAGCTAGACAAGTTTTTCATATATGTTAGTCTTCTGTGTGTAGACAGGGTGGGTATGTGAATTGAGAGGTATATTGGTGTGACTGTGCATGGATGGGCACACTAGAATATAGCATCAACCTTTGCTTCATCATCGTCATTACCATCATCATTCTAATCATTACTACCATCTCCATGTTTACTATTAAAATGAGACCATTATTTGTTTGTCTGTCTGTTTGTTTTTTACTTCACCTTTTAACCTAAAATAATAATGTAAGGATTTGTTTCCTTTGTAGGGAAAGTTTTCTTGTAATTTTCATCTAATACCATTAGAAGGCAAGAGGTAAATATCAGTGGAAACACCTACATAAATCTAGTTCTCTATTTGTGTGAATGCTTATTTCCTGACTCATTTGCATACTTTGATACATTTCAATATCTAATCATTATTATAATAACAATCATATATCAATTATAATCAATATAGTACATATTAATAAAAATAATAACAAATTATATATCAATAACAATCATATAATAAATAGTAATTAAAATAACAAATTGGAGAAAGCTTTGGCATAACCAAATCTCTTGGTTTACGATCTGTCTTTACATGGTACTTCATGATGAAGTATCAGGATGTCTATTACAAATATAGATCACTTTAGAAAGTGATCACTTTTTGTGAATAATGTGTAATGACTCCTATCTGTAATGTGTGTGTGATGGGGGGTGCTTTACAATGAGCTTTATTCCTCTTAATATTTAATTTTTAATACAGAGGAAAGATAATTAACTTTTACATTGTTGATTCACCATTGGTATACAGCCAATTCACGGTTGATTTTCCTGTCTTTGTGTGTGTTCACAAAAACGTGTTTGCATTATTCTTTTATCCACTTGGGAATTCTGAATATTAATTGTTTAAAATTAGTTTTTTTGTTTATAGATGGAAACTAAGGTTATATGAGTGACACAACATTCCAGAACATCCAAAATAAATAAAAATTATTAATCTGCATTTCTCTTTCTTGACACAAAATTATTTCTCTAAAGATATGAAATGTCTTTTTAAATTTAATATAGTCACGGTTACAAAGTGAGAAAAAGAGTCTGATTCTCATAAAAATACTTAAAAATATGGTATACATACTTCCTATGTATTGTTGTTAGTTATGTTAATAAATTTACCATGTTCTTCTTGTTTGATTTTTTATGATTTTATATTTTCATTAGGTTTTTGACAATTTCATACAGTGTGTTTGATCATATTCATCTTCCTTTTCAGAACTCTTCCAAGATTTATGCCTTCACTTCCATTCCCACCCAAATTTGCATCTTTTTTTCCCATTAAATCCTATTCTTGCTGCCCAGATTGTGTTGGCCTTCCAATAAAGTATGGTCTACCTATCAGGGGTAACAATGATAGAGAAACAGTGACCTCTCCTCTCCCAGAAGCTGAGATTATGTAATAGTTCCTGTTCTAGAGATGGAAATTTATGCCTAACTTTCATTTAAACATTCTGGGATTCAGCCTGGTGTAGATTTACAGAATTGTTGGGCATGCTGTCACAACCACTACATGCCATTTGTGCAACTGCTCTACTGTGTTATCAACTGTATTATTACACTTTGCCAAGATTTTTGTTTGTCTGTTTTTTCATGCTATGGCATAAAGCATATTACTGGTATACACACAATCTTACAGGACAAGCAGTTATAGGAAGATCAAATGGACATTAAAGGAAATGCTTGGAAGACAAAAAGGAAAACAAGTACCCCCAAAGATAAACTACCTAGTGCACTACTAGCTTTAAATTTTCTGAATGTTAATGGGATGTGGACAACAGCAGCTGAGAGATAATGGACAACAGAAAGAATTACAGAGTTAAACCAACCTATATATTATAAGTCACATTAACTTCTGAATGGAAATCAGGACAAGTCTTGCACTGGGGCAGAGGATATACCTTTATTTCCAGTAGAAATTAGAAGCTGTGGGTACCATCAAAACCAATAAAGATTCGGTTTGAGCCTGGAAGATCTCCAGAATACACTAAGACTATGAAAAGAAAGTGTCTTTTAAAAAGATAGAGCCTTCTAATAATTGTATTGAAGTATAAAAAAAAAACAAAAGCACAAAGGAATCAGCTCCAAGTTGTGGAGTAAATTTTCTGAATCCTAAGTTTCTACCTGACTTCAACACTAGTGACAGTAAAGAGTAGAAGGAAGATGAAAAACATGAAGTCTTGATTAAAAACTTGTGTGTGAATTTCACTTTGACTGATTTGGAAAAGTTGTCTGGAAGTCATCAAAAGTTTCCAGGAAAAGATAACGAGAGCCGTAGCTCACTAAATGTGAATCAAGGCAAATTTGACAAAACCTTCAAGAATCCCAAGACTTCCCATTACCTATACAATTGTGAATGGTGCATTAGTCCTTAAAAGATTGTTATGTCCCTTTTAGAGGAAGAGAACACTTACAGCAAACAGAAACCAAAGGAAAGCACCTTAAAATCAACATTGCAGACATTCCAGAGAATAGACTGTCTCTATTCAAAAAGTCAGTGTACAGAAAGTTGAAATAGACTGTTGCCTTTAATAATATCAGTGAATATCAGTGAAAATTCCTTGAAACGTGAAGATTCCTATAGCATTTTTATAGTAAATGGATTAAAGAATCATAAGCCAGAATCTGACATAGACATTTGCCATCTGCCTGAAAGTAAAAGCTTCAGAGAAAGAGGATTGACTCAAGCAACCTCAAATAACTTTAATTCTTACTGTCTGTTAGTAATACATCATGGATGAATGCAAAAGATAATCTTCAAAAGACCAGAAAGGAGAAGAGATGGCCTAGTAGAAAGCCTCAGAGAAAAGTAATCAACATTATACAACTTATATCTTAGTAACAGAGGGGGAAATGTAGTAGGATACTTTGCCAAGAAGATTGTTTTTTTTTGTACTATGTAGCCTTCCGTATGGTTACATACTGCTTGAACTTCTGGGAACAGTTTAGGAGCCCTATAAATGAGGGTGGTCAGTTGGACTTGACAGTTAGTGGAGGAGGACTTTTATGGGAAGTCAGGCAGGAGCAAGGCTCAGATAGAGGATAGTTGATGGGATTTAGAGGCACCAGTTCATGTTGAAGACAAGTTAGTTGATGGGACAGTTAGGGCATAAAAGATGTTAGAATTTAGCCCATGTCTCCAGTCTCAGGCAGATAAGGACAGCTAGAAGGGACTGTGAATACTTCTCTTATTTCTGTCTCTTTATATCTTTTCTGAGCTAGTGAGGGCAAAAGAAAATATAAAAGACACAGTTGAAATCTATACATTTTAGTTTCAAGTCAAGGATCTGTCTTAGTAGCAGTGAGGGCAAGGGAACAAGACTATGTTCTTTAGTTAAAACAGCACTACAAATTGGGGCAAGAAATCGCTTTAACTTACAAGCAGTTATAAGCTGGTCAGGAGAACCAAGCGGCAGAGTTCAGTTATGAGTGAAAATTTAAACAGATACTTTTGGCCTCCAACAAATAAAATTTCAGATCTCAGATACAGCATCAGAAATCAGTTACAATCAGCATCATCTATCTCTTTACATTTTTTATCTCTTTCTTCCACAGTGATTGCTGAAGGTTTGGAATACAGGGTGAGGTATATATGTTCCATGTAGGACTAGACATTCTACAGTTTCTTAATCCATGGACCTTGGAAAGTTGTTGATCATTGTTTAATAACAGCAAAATCTTCTCTGATAAGGTTGAAAAAAAGACCTTAATTTATATGTGATGTGCCATTTAAATTGTTTTAATATTTTGTCCATTTTGCAGAATAGTAGTAGTTTCTCTCCTGGTGTCAATGATATATCTAGCCAATGCTTCATCACCTGAAAATTATGCCAGGTATGGGTTTTAGTTCATGGAATATAACTTAAATTAAATCAAAAAGTGTTTAATTACACCAAAGACATTCCTGCCACTATTTCAACTATATTAACCAATAAGTCATTAATGTAGTTTATAGAATTTACAGCTATGTAAGATAAATGTTTACTTTTCTTTTCTGTATGCTTAACATCTTTCAATGCTATTAAAAATAGGCAATATGGATGTAGCTTTCCATCAGTACCAGGTGTATTTCTTCATAAGGTATGTGTTGTCTTCAGTCATAGATTCTTACATCAATTCTGTTGGAAAACTAAAGGCAAAAATTTATTAGTTGAAGACTTTAGAATTAATTTTTTTATTTAAGCCTTACTATTAATTGTGTGTGTGTGTGTGTGTGTGTGTGTGTGTGTGTGTGTATATATATACATATATATATATATATGTATATATATATATATATACAATATATATATATTGCATACTAGGCTCTTAATTGAAAAATTAAAATTAAATTTCTCAATATTGATTTTTAAGAGCAAGTTTAGATAAGATCTTACTTTGTATTCATTCTATTATTCTATTATTATTGGATCTCAGGTTTGACGCTAACTTGGAACTTGAGATAACTCACCTGCCTCTATGTCAAAGGGCTGGGATCATCATAGGCCTTAGCAAACACACTCTATTATATCATTTATATTAATAATTTCTCTATATTAATAAAAGGCAATTTAATTTGTCCTTATTTTATCATATTGTGAAAACAAAATTACTAAAACTATCTCATTTTAACATTTCTTAAAGGCCCTTAATGTCACCGTAAATTTTATTTTGCATATTTTAATTAATTTTAAGACATTGTATGTGTTTCAGAATCCAGTGTCCTTGAATATATTGAAAATAAAAAGTTATAAAATGTGTTATATGTTTTACTTTATTCTTTTCTACACATTGCTAGTTTTCAAATGTCCAAAATTGTTATTCAATTTATGAAACCTTTTAAATATATTCAAGTCTACAAACAATTTTGGAGTTTGTCAATTTTTTTCTATCACTCTGTATTATTTTATTGCCATCAAAATTATGTATGAGAAGCAACTTAATGGAAGAAGTATTTATTTGGCTCATAGGTTCATCCCATGGTCTTTGTGTATCTTCAGGCTGTGATAAATCACAATATCAAGTTGGAGAGGCCTTGTTGAAGCAGACAGAGTTGCTTACAACATAACTCACTGGAAAAAAACCAGATTCAAAAGTCTGCAACTTATTTATTTACAGGGTAAATACAATGCCCTACATCTTTCAACTAGACTATGTCTCCTAATCTTCCATCATTTTATCCCCATGACAGTAGAGTATGCATCCACCAATGGATTGATAACTAGATTAGGTGAGAAATCTCAGGATCTAATGTTTCCAGAAAATATCATTGACTGATAATGACAATCACACTTTTAGCATTTGAGTTTTGGATAAGTATTTTACATTCAATGACTACCACTATTTTATGGGAAAAAAGATTATTTTCATTAATGATGTAATTCATAAGGAAGTATGAGACTATATTCATTATCACAATTCTAAAAAGATAGGACTACATATGATAGCAAATATGGTTTATCTATTTTTAAGGAGATAAACAGATCAAAATTATGAGAAATTTACTATGAACATGCAGGTTTTGTTAATATATTAAACATGAAATATATATTACAAAGCCAAAATTACAATTTGTGAATAATTGTGAATTATGAATTGTTTGCTTTCCTGTAAACACTATAAATATGCTGAAATTTTAACTCATTTGCTTAAATATAAGTGCATTTTCTAATTAAATTCAAAATATTTACTGAAAAGTATTACCAAAATACTAAGAAATTATAATTAAAGATATTACTCATAATTTTGCGTGCAATAAATAAGCTAGTCTCTCACAAAAATTATTTGTAAAAGTTTAATTCTTTAGGTCTGGAGAGGAGGCTCCATGGTTAACACAACTTGATGTTCTTAGAGACAACATGGATTTTACTATCAGCATCTGTATATTTCGTTTCTCACAATTTTCTATAATTACAATTCCAGGGGATCTGACCCTCTTTTCTGACTTTTACTGATCCCAGAAACACATGTGGTTTACACAAACACAAACACACACCTACACACACACACACACACACACACACACACGCACGCGCGCGCACACACACGGAGGCAAAACACTATATGCATCAAATGAAATAAATAAATTTAAAATAATAAAATTAAAGTTTAAAATGTAATAATTGTTGGTGCTTTGTGATTTTCCCACACGTCTTTCTTGTAATTCATATATTAAATGCTACCCTTTCTATATTGAATATCAAAATCAAAAGATTAAAACTACTAAAATGATCTAAATTTGAAATTCTGGGTTCTTGATTCTGTTTTCATATAATATAAAGACTTGAGGGTTTTACTTTTTAAAGAAAAGATAACTCAAGTAATTTTATCAGTTTAGTATTCCTCAAAATTTTAAAAACTCTTAAATATTGAAGTTAAGTATTGAAAAACAACTCTTAAGCTTTGAAGTTCTATTTTCTCTCAGTTTAATAGGAATGAAATTTGCATTAAAAATCTAAAAGATTTTGAGAAAAATGGTACATCCACAGTTGGTTATTAAGTATGAGTTTAAGAATACCAATTATTAAAATTAACTTGTATCAATGGTAGAATTCATTTTATTCATGTTTGGTATATCAATGGAAGCAACTGCCCACAAATTAATTTTCTTCGTGAGTAATACTCTAACTAGGGAAATTAATGCAATTCTAATGTGTTGTCATTAAACCAAATAAACTAAAGATTAGTCAGTGTACATACAGTTATTTCTAGCTATTTATTTCTACCCTAGAAATAAAAAATAGTGTGGCTTGTTATAACAAACTGTTTTAATTTGAAGAATGGGTTCTTTACATGTCTTGATTTAGACAGAAAATTCCTTTGAGGCATATTCCCTTCTGCATTGCAGTGAAGAAGAAATCTTGTTTTACAATGTACAGGTCAGCCTTAAGCCACATAGACGAAAAGAAGTAAGACCTACAAGAACAGAAAAAGAAGTAAGAGATGTAGCTGCTTTTAAATGATCTATACAGTTCCTCTTCTCCACTATATCAGGCAGTAGCACAAACTTTGTTGTTGACCCTGCCCACATTCTGATTTCTAACTATGGAAGTGAAATTTTCCAGTGCCTCCTCTTGAACATGTCTTAATTCCAGGCTCATCTCCAGTTATTCAGGGTACTGTCTCCTTTCCCGACTTCAATAAACTGGCCTTAAATTCCACTCAGTGTTTCTTCTGTAGTTCCTATTCTGGGTGACAGAGGACATGGGAAACTACATTGTATCACTGAATCCAAGGGCTCTGTCACTCAACTGAGGATTTTGCGGAATATTTCATAGTTTCATAGTCATATACTGTTTTTCACTAGGTTACACACTGAATGTAGTTTAGTTTTGCCATAGTAAAACATAGATTCAGGGTAGAAGGACAGTTTCTTGTTTTGAGTAATTAAATCATTGGTTCTTAGTCCTTGAGCCCTGTACTGTTTTGGTCTGCATATAATCTAGTCTTCAATCTTGCCCTGGAAAGTTTCAGCCTTTAAAATCTAGAATATTTAAACTGTTGACAACCTAATCAACCTCTGAGACTTATTGGTGACTGATCTATTTGGACTAGCTTTTATGAACTCAGAGCTCAGCTGAACTCAAACCCTTCTCAAAGCTGCTGGTTCAAACTGACCTTCTGAGCCAGCTGACTGTTTCTGAATGAATTTCAAATTGATTTACTTTTCCTGTCTGATACTGACTTCTGCCGAGCTGTCTCTGTGTACCTGCCTCAGACTCCTCATATTGTTTCTGTGTCTCTGTGAGCTCTCAATGACCCATAATGTCTCATTCAGGCTCTCTGCTTCTCTGCCTTATCATAACTCTTGTCCGACCACTTCATTCTCTCTGTATCTTGTTCCCATACTGACTGACTCTCTGGGCTGAGTCTCCTTTGTATTGTGAGAGTTAAGTGTGTTCTCACTCTGCCTCACTCTGTTAACTCTTCCTCTGATTTGTCAGTTTACCTGCCTTTCACTTTGACTCGTCTCAGATGTCACTTCCTGTTTGACACTGACTCCTTCTCAGCTCTGCTTTCTCTTTCCCAAGTGCTGGAATTAAAAGCATGCACCACTACTGCATTTTGAATATTAGAATGAAGACAATACAGTACTGAAGACAATTTATATTTTACATTATTTTAGAGATCCATTTCACTTAAATATTTTATCATCTCTAGCAATACTGCATCAAACAAATGTGCAATTCTTATAGAATTGTGAAGTTTGAAAATCCAAAATGAGATAAATTAAAATAATTTAAATTACAACTACATTTTACTGAATTACCTTGAGGTTCTATGAAGATAACTAATTGAATAAGTGCTTCCTGTGCAAGCATGAGCACCTGCATTCAAATCCCACAATCCACAAATGATACAGAAATGTGTTGTTACTCTAGCACCTGTTAACCCCAGCCCTGTGAGAGGAGGTGACAGAGGGTCACTTGGGATTGCTATTGCCAATCTTGCTTTAGATTCAGTGAGAGACTGTCTGAAGGGAATAAGACAGAGAATAACAGTGTAGCACACCTGAAGTCCTTTTCTGGCATGGGATACACCTGAAAATACATTTGCACAAATAAACAAATAAGGAAACAAATTATATTACATTAAAATTATTTTTAAAACATGCCTTTATAGTCTGAACTAGAGTTCTCTGGAAAAGCTAGGGAACTTGGTGTTAAAACATTTGCTGCCCACTTGACTAATAGCTTCATGTTTCTGAATGGTTGGAATTTGGAGATGGGAGTCAAAGTTATCCTGCCTTTCTTCAGGCCTCTAAATAGCCACTCATCACCTTCTTCTATCTGATTTAACTTTTGTTTTATTACTATGTAAAACATTTTAGATATATTAACATATGGATATCTTCCATCAAACCCAAAGCTAAAGATATATAACATCTGAATCATGTAGTTACTAGATATCTTACTTCTTTGCTGTAACCCAGTGACCTGAGCTCCTGATTGATATGTTTGATGCATGCATCTGATATATCATGGAGTTTCTCCATGATGGTACACATTCTTGTAACTGGTTCCATGGTGAAACATAACTTTCAGGGCAACCTTAGTCTGTATTCACAAGCTATGACTATTTTATTGGCTCAGAATAAATTGCATTTTATTTTCCTTGGAATAAAAACTATGCATGAGTTGATAATTTAGAGGATTTATAATTCTAGTTAGTGGTTGGAAGAGAAGTTCACATGGGAATATTTAAGAGTATATTAATGTCAGTACTTCATTTTTTCTTGAGCATTTTGTTATGATATTTATGATGCCAAGGATCTTAAATGCTTTCCTGAACAGCTGTGATCTCAATTCAAGATTGCAAACATCATTAAAAAATCAAAACACAAAATATCCCATTTCCAAGACTCTTAGCTTCTAAATGTTTCTTACAACTTCTTTACTCTTAGATGTGAAGTAAAGAGCCAACACCTTTTCTCAACCTTCTGTTCTACGATGTTTTCAAGATAAAAATTTATTTTAATAATTGCAATAATTTTACTATTTATAAAGGTAATTTCACAGTTCCTTAGAGTGCAGGAGGGGCAGTCATCAGATACCATGGAGCCAGAGTTGTAAGTGGTTGTGAACTGCCCAATTCCTGTGTTTTAAAAACAGTACACACGTTTAACTACTGAATTAATTTACTAGCCTCTATTCCTGCATTTCTTACCTCAGATTAATTTAACAAATCTGAACTTTGAAAGAACTTTCCCTGTGATCTTTATGTTTTAGCCACTTGCTCCTTGTAGAACACTTATTATAAGCTGTTATTCTTATTGTTCTATGCTTAATAAGTGGTTGAGTTTGAATGTTTCTTACTTTTAGAAATGTACTTATATATATTTTGGTACATGTAAAATATGCCTATAACTTACCTACTATAAAGCAGCTATATTAGCAAGTATTCTGTAAGTGGTATTAATACTATTGCTGACAATAATTTGGAACAAAACGTGTCTGATTTCAGTGTAAGAGGAAGGAGAGGAAGAGAAGGAAACTTCTAAAAAATCAGCATCAGTTCAGTAATAAGTAACCCAAAGTGAGACTTCTTAGAATATATCTATACCTTAAAAAGGATGAAACCAAAGCTTGGTAGATCCCTGTGGAAATTTTCATTAGTAGTTATAATAATAATAATTATTATCAATGAAAATTTTATCATTGTTTTATATAATTATTATTTTGTCTATAATATTAATATATAGATATCAATTAATATATATTAATTAGTCAATAATATATTAATATGTAATAATACAATTTTATAATACTGTTTGTTATTACCATACTATTATTATTATTTATTTATTTATTGTGTCTAATTTTGGTCTTTGTTTCATTGGAGATAATTATCACCAGATTATTTGTACCAGATTTTTAGGAGAGTGAATTTATCAGGCTCCAAGTTCAAGTTTCATTTCATTGTGAAACTTGTAGAAACTAACCCAACCTTTCCATTTCTTGTATATTGCTTATATTAGAGTAGAAATAATATTATATTATTTTCCTCCCTGCAATATGGAAAATCAAAAACACAGTGTATTCTTTTCCCTTGACAGCCAGTTTTGTAGTGTTTAGTAAAAGAATTTCACATTTTTGAGAAACTGCTGAGATTCAGAGGATGGATTCAATTTTAAAATGCTCAGGGAATCTTAGCACACAAGATCTACGAACCACTGAAAGGCCAACCTTGCCTGGAGGCTACAAACCCATTAGCACTTGTTCAGGGTCCTGTTCTCTTCCCAGGAGATCAGTCTTTGCAAATAAGAAATCGGTGACCATTAATTCTTTGCATTTGTAAGGGAAGTTGCTTCTGAACTTTATTCTTAAAGCAATCCACTGGAGGATAAGATTCTTAAGTGAACTGACCTCTGGTCTTGTAGCTGGAATCCGTATAGAACTGAGTACTAGTTCATGTTGCACAAAGGTCGGTTTTATTCTTCTTGGAATTCCCTTTGACTCCAAAAGATAAATGAGGGTTAAGATTTCCTAAGGAGGTAGTTTTTAAAGAATATATTTTCATCAGGATTTTTGAACTTTCTGTAGACAATTGTTTCTGTTCATCTTTGGATTATATAATAATAAAACCTCAAATATAAGAGACATATTAGTTACTTTTCTCAGTGCTGCAGCAGAATATCTTACAAAAGCAATTTAAATAAGATAGGATATTTTGGTTCACAGATGCAGGGGATCCAACATGACATGGAATGCATTCTGGCAGGAACAGGGGGCAGTTTGATCACCTTACATTTTCAGTCAGGAGCCAGAAAAAAATGACGAATTGTGCTTAGCTCACATTCTGCTGTTTATTAAGTCAGGAACTCCAACCTATGGGATGGTTCCACTAACATTTAGGGTGGTTCTATCCACTTCACTTAATGTAGTCTAGATAATCACAGATATGCCCATGGATATCTGTTTTCAGAGCATTTCTAAATCTGGATAAAGTAATGATCACTTGTGGATTGACATAATTCTAACAAATTGTCTAATAAAGTTATTGAAAATTAACTATTACTTAAATGCATATTTATATCATATTAAATAATGCACAGCTTGTTTTAGTGTGTTTTAAATTTGATAAACTTTTATGATACCAAAAACTTTTATTGGTTTATGTCTTTTATAGTGAACTGTCTATTATAATACATGTTAACCTTCTATTGAGATGTGGGATTTTTTTCATATATTTGAATGTAGGCATATCTTAGAAAATGTCATAATTGTTGTTCAGCATAAGAATTATTGTAGCTAAGTAATGCCACAGCTGCTGCCTGAAACTCTTGGAACACTTATTCTTGAACAACTTGTCCTAGAAAGTATTAAGAGCATATTACCAGCTGGAATATTTTAAAACCTGTTGTGAGAAGCTCAAGTCATGTGGAAAATCCTGTTGGAAGGAAATAATATGGAAAGAGAGAAAAAAGAATATCTACCAAGACAAAGGAGTCATTAGATAAAATTCTACTCTGACTCCTTCCTCCTTAGCCACAACAGCTGTATCATATGGATCAGAGGTAAATTGCTTTATAGAAACCTACAGCTGAGATTGGGCTGTGCCCTTTCTGTTACTTTATATTGTGTAAAGCCATGTTTTTTTCAGAGTGTGCTTGCTTTGAGAGACTTGGGGAAGCTACTGACTCCATTTTTCAATAGTGAATGAAAACATCCTGGAGTGGATGGCACTATCCCCCTTGTATCACACATCCAGGAAAGATTGACCCATGACTTATTCCTAAGATTACAAAGGTGTTGCTTTTAAATGTATTGTGGTGAACTAGGTCCAGGAACTCATTAGACACCCCAGAGCAAAATCAAGATATAAAGTCGTCACTAGGATCCTAAAAGGACATGATTACTTAACAAAGCAATGAGGAAATACTCTATTGACCTGTTATCTGAACAGCTGCTGTTTGCATCAGGGACAGAGAGAAAACTACTTTCTGTTCCAGGTGTTGCAGGGTGGTTTATCCTCACTGTCAAGGCCTGAATTAATTGCCAACTGCTGAACTCCCTGCCCATTCACCTGAACCTGTAATTAATCCCATTCCTTTTTATATACCCAGTGTTTTCTGGGAACCATTTTTGCCTTCTGCTCTACCTTAGTCTTGCAGATCAGTTCTGACCCTTCAGACTGATCCATTGCCTGGATGCAAAAACCTCAACATCTGCTCTCATTTTCTTAGTAGTATAGTTTGGTTTGTAACTTATTTATTCAGGCCAGTTGATTTCTATCAGTTTCTCAATTTCTCAGGATTTTTGAAAATTCTTGAACTTTGTGTGGCTCCTTAACCCTTTAAAGCTATTTTGAAACTTACAAACCAATATATATATATATATATATATATATATATATATATATATATATATATATATATATATATTTAGGTGAATATATTTACATAAAGAAGATAATTTTCTTTGTTATGTGTGATCTAAGAATTAATACTAATAGTTAAGGTTAAAATAAAGAAACTTCCTTGGGCAGGATTATCAAGGAAATCTGAAATATCTAAGAAATTATTGACACTAAAATTGTCACATATTTTAAATTTATTGTTGTTCAAAAACTTTGTCATTATGGAGAGAGACAGGGTAATCATTTGCTTTTCAGACATAGCAAGCACGTGGTACCATCCCTTGTTCCTAAGCTAAAAATTTTAGGTAGAATAAAATGACTCATTTAAGCCAATTAATCAGGAGAGGAGTTCATTTTTAGTGTAAGTAACTATAAGAGAATTTGGTAGCTTGAATAAATAATAATAATGTTTCTTAAATAATAACTAAAACAATTTATATTGTTTTGAGTTCATGTCAGTCAAAAATGAAGCAGAGAAAATTTCAGGGATTCTTTTCAAGAAAAACATTAAAAACTATATTACTAGAAATTGAATAAAAGGAAAACATAATATGTAATGAAAGATATTTCTGAAACAATGATATCCAAGATAATATGTGAAATTGAAACAGTAGATAATTCTTCTTAAAAGTCATTTTTTTTGAAGTCTTGAAAGGCTTCAAGGTAACATTTAGAAAGTTTTAATTTTCTTATTTTAGACACCAATGCTAAAATATCAAGGAGAAGTAGCCAGAGAAAAGAAGTGTTCGGTTTGTAAGTAGAATTTGTAAAAAATGTGAACAGTTCAGGCTTGCTGGTTTCAGAAATAAAACCACTTTTCATCTTCAGCACCTCTTAGTAAGGATTCTCAAGGCAAGAAGAGCTTTCAAGTAAGAATCAAATCCAGTGTAGTAAGAGGAATGCAGGATTCTGGGTAAGTTTCATAATAGAATGCCTCGAATATCCTGTGATGAGAACTGGGGAAATTTGCAGAATAAAACCTATCTGGGCTTCCAAGAATTTTACAAGGGTATTTTCAGAATCCCTCCACCAGAAATGAGCATCTCTGAGGACCTTAAGAACACCCTACATTAACTCTTTCAAATAGACAAAATCCTAGTAAGCACCTAAGGGAAATGTCACACTTTTTGATCCAAGGTTGGATAAGATCTATCTTGTAAGGTGATATAGATATCACTTGTATATAAAAGTGGGTTAAAATTTAATAAACTGAAAACTCACCAGGTTGTAAAATCATTCCATAGCTTAGGCTGAAAAGATCAGAGATAATACAAAATTCAAAGTGCATGTTGAGCCTCTCACCTTCTCTAGTCAGTAACTAGGATGAGTAGTTTATTTCATTATGATCACATTTCATTTCTCATGGCAAAGAAAGTACAGAACCAAGGTCTCAGAGTGTGGAACACACTGAGAGAAAATTATCATCAGAACCCTAATCAGGAGAGTGGTTATATAGGCCACCAGGTTTGAGTAGATCTGAAGGATAAAATGTCATGGTGAGAAGGCGGATACTAAGAACAGAGGCATCAAGTGGAGGCAGCAGTCTCAAAAGTGGATTATCTAGCCCCAGCATACCACCTGATGCCACATGAATTAGAAACAATGTATCCAGCTGCTCCCTGTCTGAATGTCTGGACTGTGCAACTGAAATCGAGCTAAATGGCTGTTTTAAAAGTCCACTACAGTTTGAAATTTTTTTCTTGAACCATGATAGATAAATATGTAATTTGACCTCACCTTTATTACATTTGATAGTATTAGCACAGTTACCTACTAATGTAGACTTCTTGCCTCAAAACAGTGCAATGTAGGGCCAAGAAGAAGTTAGAAGTCCAGTTCTTACCTACCTCTGTTATTCATGGCACTTTGAAAATGACTTATGTTCTAAACTTACTAGTAAATAAGTGGCTTTCTAATGTTTGAACTTTAAGAATAAATTCTTCACCAATTAATTGATTGCTATATCTCACCATCATAAAACGGAGGTTTTATTTGGCAAAATCTACATAAAATAATCAACCATTCCTGGATTTTTTTGGGTTGTATTCCAGGCAAAACTTTCAGTTTTTTACACGTGCAGTATATAATTCTCCAAAGTAATCTTGGTTAATATTGTTAATGGAATTAGGTTAGCAGTATAGAGAAGTACCTTATTTCTGTACGTTTTTTGACCAAATGAATACAATAATGACTATTTTCCTTAGTCCCATTCTTATATGTTAAGTTTGACATTGTAGATTGAAACTTTGACACAGATATGTATGTTTTAAATACCACAGAGCTAAAACCCAAGATCATGTGACCATATCTATATTCTGGAATATCACATCTATAATTAATTTAGTTACATCTTATTTATTAGAAAATTCTAATTGTTAAAAAGCATATGTTTTCCTAATGTTTAATATCTTTGTGAAGAGTAGAATGATATTTCTAAGTATTTAACAGTGAGTTTTCTATTAAATAGTATAGATATAACTTCATGGCCCTTAATAAATTGTTGGAATGCAAAAACGTATTTTCAGTCATTATAAGCTTTTAAAATCACAGAAATTGTACCTATCAAGAAAATTTCATCTGAAGTGCATTAATGGCTTTACACTTTCTCACTTGCCTTTACATTCTTGAGCAAGACATGTACTTTACCTTCAAAATGGATAATTCAGTCTTCTGTATGACAAATGATGACCTCTTTCATCAGGAAAGAACCATTACTTGAAACATAGACCTGGCCTTTAATTCTTTTATTTTTTTTCTCTTTATATATATTCACCTTATAAAAGCAAAACTAGGTTGGAAACATACACACACACACACACACACACACACACACACACACACACTTAACAAAGCCCTCTAATTTAAAAATATATTCCCCCTATAAATTTCCCTTCCTGGAGGTACCAGTGTTAAATTTTAATCACAAAATTTTAAAGAGGTACAGAAAGCACTGCTATCTCCCCCTCCTGTTCCTTGTCTTCTCTCATAGTTCTCTAGTGTGATATCTGTTCCCTTCCCTTTCCTAAAATAAAATTGTCCACAAGGTGAAGAGTATTCTGATGTCACAGAATTCATTTTCAAATTTAGTTCTCTGTGTACATTCGTTTTGCTTTCTAATTTTGTTCATCTTTTCCTAAGTTTTAGTTTTGACTTCATTTTTTTTCTCAACATTTTCTTTTTCCTTTCCTAAAATATTTTGCCATTGATTCAGAAGCTTAAGTGCCAATTTCTCCAATGCTATTATATTAAAAATAAGGGTTTGTCTTATTCTTTCACCCCTTCAACTTCAATTGAATTTCAGTGAGTTGATTTAAAGAGAGGGGGGAAAAGCTGTCATTTTTGCATAAAAATATTGTGAACAATGCTTCATTAAATAATGCATATAATGATAATTGTATTCTTCTCATTTTTAAAAGTTTTATGAAAGTCAACAATAAACCTCAAAGAGGTTTGAAATTACCTCTACCTTAAGCATTGTTTAAATTTATCACCCACTGTTTTTTATTCTTTATTTTGTCTTTTATATATACTTTACAAAACTTCTTTTTCCATTTTTTTTATTTTCTAATGTCTGCATTTAATATATATGTTTATATAATTTTATAATTATTTGAAGGCTGAATTTTATGATCCAAATATTACACAGTCACTCACAATATTTCACCATTATAATTTGCATGCATGATATTTTGAACATCATTTGAAGGATATATCTAACATCATTTATAAAAATCATTTTACTTTAAACATTCTTTATTATAGTAAAATTATTCATTCATAGGTCTCTTTCATAAAGGCTAGAATTATGTAAAAAATAATTTTCAGAATCTTGGGCTGTGTTATCTGTTAGATGTATAATCAAGCAAAATATTTCACGATTTTTGAGGGTATGAAAATTACGGTCACACAAGTATTGATTACTTTGCCAGTCTGTACATGCTATAGAGTCTATGGATGAAGTCATATTCATAATGGGGAGGAGAATATAAAGGATATAAGAATAATAGATGTAGTCTCTTAGAAAAATATATTCCTGTTACAGTACTTTAAGTGCCTTAAATTAAGGTAGTTTCAACTCATTATAGCTCTTTGGTGTCTAGGTTTTCAAATTCAATTTATTTACAGATTGTATGGAGATGCCAAATAAGAACCATTGGGAGAAATCAATGCTTTTGACATAATGGGAAATTCTCTTGGAAAAAAAAAGAACTGTACTATGGTTATATTGCTTCCAGGTGTTGTTCTTAGAGATATTATTTATTGTGAAATATAATTGGGTCCATTCCAGTGGCTAAAATTTACTTTGCTTATTATCCTAGACACTATGGCCCATCTCCTATTTCTAGATTTGCTGCCTAGATTTTCATGGTAATATCTTCATAATGATCAAGAGCAATGGCTCAGTTAATGGGGTTATCAGTATAACTGTAGGTGTTGCCAAAATCTCTTGGCTTAAAATCAACTACTGTAATTTTATCCACTTTCAGATCATATGCATTATATGTATAAAGGAAGTAAGAAATGTCATTAAGATATAGAATTATAAGCCATGTGTTGTGTGATTATGGTAAGTAAAATAAACGCAGTTATTTTTACGAGTTAAATTACTTTGTTTTATTTATATATAAATACCTGTCATATTATGTGAATCAAAAATCAAAATATTTGAAAAAATAATTTATTTTAACATAATCAGATATTATAATCAATAATTTTGAGATGGAATATGCTGGTAACATATACTGAAGAGGAAAAAAGAGAAGAAGAAAAAGCCATGATATTTGAGATAAGTTTTCACGGGGTCAACCATGTGGTGGGGATATGGAGCTTTAATCAAGACTAAGGAAGCTCAGTGTGCCAGAAAACACACACTTAAGATCTCAAAAATATTGGAACAAAATGAAAGAAAAAAGAAAACAGAAGAAAAAGAAAAGTTATGGGTCATTTACTACCCTAACTGGAATGCTAGGCCTCTACCCAGGCCCAATATTTCATTTTCTTAAGGAAGTCACATCCCTCAATGACTCTTCAATGTTACTCTAACAATAACATTTTTAAATCTTTTTTTTAAATCAAATATTGGCCAGAGAGAAACATTTTCTTATTTTATAAACAAAAGTAGTTGCATTATCAATAGATTACTATTTTCTAGTTGATTTAACAAAATGAGAGGTACACATGAAAATCACTTGGGCTTTTGAAAACAAGAGTGATTTTTCACTGTATCACATATTGTTGCAGCTTATTTTTAGTTATATTTAAAATGTTTGTTTTGTGCATTGTTGAGTGAAGGGCTGCCTCAGCCTTGATGTTTTGTATTGTCTGCAGGTGTTAGCTTTATGTAAAAGATGTTTAATTCCTTGTGATCTGCACATGGTATCAATACAACACCTGAGCAGATTAGGTATCAATAATAGACCCAGAGATGATATGCTCTGGTTGCACTGATGCTTACCATGATAGATGGTTCCCTCTGCTAAGATATGGCAGGTTTTGCACCTAAGAAAATGCTTCTGTGTCTTCCTTGGAGAGTCACACACCACCGATCTATTATAAATGATTCCCACAAAATGGGATATGACAACATACCAGGTAGATCCAACATGGGAAGAGAAAGAAGAAAAAGAAGCTCTAGACCTTGCACAGTCTGATAAAGTAACTGGGTAGTTTCCAGAGGTAGTTCCCAGAGATTAAGGTTTTTCTCCAAACATGACTACAAACATTCCAGGTATTGGTGAGCTGGATCTGACAAGATAATATCTGCCATAGTGATGAGAATTCCACCCCATGAGGGAACCCTTCCTGCAAACAAGGTTCACCTACAAGGATGCTAAAAGTATCAGTACTAATGGTGACTGCATTATGAAAAGGTCTTTGCAACTTTCTACTTAATTTTGAAGTCAAACAAGAACTGATCAATTGTTTTTCCTGCAAACCAGACTCTTAAATTCTATCTTAAAATCTGGAAAGTGTTTCCTCAGGGTCAGCACACAAAGCTGTCTTCCAGAATTGTCTGAGATTGTATCTTGTGCTGGCTGCAACACTTGGTAATGTGTAAAAGTCTTCCAGGTGTTACTGGTTTTGAAGGCATGAGGGTGTTATTGGAGAGCAACTGAGACTTGACACTATGAGAGGCCAGGAGAGACAATTGGTGAAGGTGCAGCCTCAGTAGCAGTTGAGGGCCCAGCTTGAAGGGGTCATTCAGAGAAGTTGAGGCTTGGTATCATTAAATAGCCTAAGAAAGGCTATTGATGAAAGTGCAGCCCAGTTGCAGTAAGGGACCCAAGTGTTCTGAAGATGCCAGTGGCATGGGAAGACCACCAAGGACAGTAGAAGCAGTGGAGTGGAGCCAGCCAGAGCCTAGAGGACAAATTGTGTGCTACAGAGGTCAGAGCCAGAGAAGTGACCTACTTTGGAGAAGGCCAGAAGAGCCTGAGTAAATTCCAGATTATTGGAGATAGATAATGTTTTTCTGCTGTCCAAGGACATTGTGAAAATCTTGATAAATGTTTGATGTTATTTGGACCTGTGCATATTAGCAAGTCTCATGGCTGTTGCTCTTGTAAGTAGTTTTACTGGAGTGGTGTTAAATTGTGTTGTAGAAATACAGCAGTTTTTTTTTTTATGTTATACAGAGAGGGGAAAATGTTACAGATGTTCATTTTTAGTTGTTTACAATGTTCTTTTATGCATTGTTTGGTGTAGGGCCTCCTAGGCCTTGATATTTTGCATTGTCTGCAGGTATTGACTTCATGTAAAAGATGTTTTATTGCTCATGATCTGCATGAGATATCAATTAGAACATCAGAGGAGCTTAGGTAGCAATAAAAACATGCAAGTGAGCTGCTCTGTGTTCCACTGTCCATTAATGGACTTGCCGTGAAAGGTGAGTTCCTCTACCTAGATCTTGAATGGCTTACATCTATGAAAATGTCTCCTTGCCTTCTTTGCTGAACCACACAGTAGCTATCTGCAACAGCATAGACTTTAAACAAATATCCCAAGAAGGCATATGGGATCATTCATGTTTTCCTGATTGTAGCTTTAAGAATCAATCAATAATAACTTCTATTAGATTTGAATAAATGAGTATTGGACATTATCAGATAATATATCAGGGTGTTGTTCTCTTTGAACAAACCAAGAAAGCAATCTTTGGGGTATTGATATAACTTAGTTTCCTTAATATTATCCTAGACCATTAAGTTTAATCAAGTTAATTGTTAGAAAGGTAGGATTTTCCTTGGGCTTCCTGCTGATCTGCTAAATCCTTGTAATCTTTTCTTATGCTATAACTCAGTTGGATTTCTTGTGTGGAGCAGTACTGTTTTATGTAGAAAAAGACTTTTAAGAAAATAGGATAATTTTATTCACATATAATCTTTAGACACATTATTTTTTTTCCAAAGTGGAATAATTGATTATGTCAGCATCATTCACATTGCATTTCAAGCTTCATTGTGGAACAATCTTCATTCTCTAAGGAACACACAGAACATGATTGCTCTACTACCTACCTATTAGTACCTTAACATATGGCTACTTTACCAGGTCATTTCAACATATAAACTGACATTGGTTGATGACCATAAGAACTATATTGATAATGTTTCTGAGGGATCATTTTATCTTGTTATATTTCCAGACTTTATCTATGTATACAATCTTGTGATTAGACCCCTAGTTAATTTAGGGTAATTAAATTAATAATAATGAAAATATTCCCTTCTCATATTCTTATTTAAATAAATGAGATCTTAGTGATGTTTATGGGAGTCATCATTTTCAGGTCTTAACAAAAAAGGTATCTTTAGATTCTCATAGCAGTGCAACAGGTACCATAGTATGTAAATTATTTCTCTGTTTTATTTGTTCTATAATGTAGACTTTTCCATGGATTCACCATAACCATCATTATCAAAACAGTCATTACTTAAGTATAAAATTTATATAAATTTAAGTACATCAAAATTAAAATTAAGATATTCAATAAATCCAAGTAGACAATCAAACACAAATCCAATCAATTACTTGCAATTTGTTATTTCTTTTTTCAATCTTGAGGATAATGTGAAATGTGTAATGAATACGTGTGAATCTTACATAATCTACAGGGATTACTCTTTTAATCTCCTCACAAGCACAAAAAAAATGTTACATTGACTTCGATCAGTTTAGATCTAAATGGTCTGGTTTTCATGCCATCATACCCTTAAGTCCAAACAGTTTGGACTTATATCCATATATATAATCATATATCTTGTATGAATGAAGTTTAGATCATATTGCTTTAAATACTGGGTTGTATAATTACCATTGTTTTATTTTTTTTAAACCCACTAGGGTCTATTTAATTATTTTATATCTACAAATGAAATATAAAGATCTTTAAAAAATTTTTATTAATGAGACAGGATTTCTCTGTAGTAACTCTGACTGTCCTGTAACTTACTCTGTAGACAAGGCTGGCATTGAACTCACAGAGATCTGCCTGCCTCTTCCCCCAGTGCTGGGATTAAAGACCTGTGCCACCACTGCCTAGCAACAAAAAACTTGAATTTAGAAATTGTATATATGTCTTAGTCAATGTTCTATTGCTGTGAAGAGATAAGACAAATAAAGTAATGGAAAACATTTAATTGGAGCTTGCTTACATTTTCAATTGTTTAGTCCATTATTGTCATGTTGAGAAGCATAGTAACATGTAAAAAGACACAGTACTGGAGAGGTAGCTGAAATTTGTTCATCTTGATTGGCAGGCAGTAGGTAAAGAGAGACACTAGACCTAGCTTAACCATGTGAAACCCCAAGTTCTACCCACAGTGACATATTTTCTCTGACAAGGCTACACCTACTCCAACAATATCACAACTCTTAATCCCTCAAGTTGCACCACTGCCTACCAAAAACATTCAAATATGTGAGCTTTGGGGTCATTTATATTCAAACCACCACAATATTGAAGTATATAATAAATTCTTTATTTGTAGTTGCTATATATTTTCTGATGAATGAATAAAGAATGGAATATAGAGAGGAAATAAAAGTCACACTGCCCTTCATATCTACCTTGAGATAATCACATTCTTTGACTATTTTCCTTGGCTGATGTTACTTGAGGTTAATAAATGTAACCAAAAACTGTATTTATTATTAAAATAGGTAACAAACTGCAGCATAGATTGGTCTGTGTTATGCTATCTTTCTTAAGCTTACTTAAGGTTTTATGATTGGGCATTTTCCTTATTAAGTTCCCTAATATAGCCATTACAACATGTTCTAGGTGATAAATTCATTGACAATTTAAGGAAATAAGTTTAACTATGCTCTCTATCGCACTTTCACTATACTAGGCATTGTTTTACACATTACATACATTTTACTTTGTTCTTTTCCATTTTAACAAAATGTAATGGGATATTTATTGCATGAAAAGTCTAATGAAAGTTTTAGTCTCTAATTTTCATTATTTTCTATATACAGAAAATATTTCAAATTTGATAGATAAGGCTAAGTGTAAGAATTGCACTGAATGTAGTATTTAGACATAATGTTTAATAATTTTGTTTGGAATTTCAGTAGAGAAACCGTACCTTTGATAGACATCAAAACTGATTTTCTGTTCTTATCAACTAGAACCAATAAGAATTTTGGGTCCTGTTGGCAATTTTTTTCTTTATTTCACTGAATGAAAAACTAATATCATGAGTTTTTGGAAGTTGAGTTCACATATGGTCAGTAATAACTTTGGAAGTTCCATGACTTTGGGGAATCTTGTTTATGATGTTTAGAAGAATTATAGAATATGATGTGACTAGCCATTACTTACAATTGCTCCCGATAGGATGGTACACATTGGAACTGGCTGCCAATTCTTGGCAGAAAAATATATTTGCCTACAATATTAACCGTGTATTAAACATACCAAAGCGAGACTTGAAATTGTAATAGGAGTTTTGTGTAAGTTTTAGACAACTGCTGTACTTTCTCTTCCTTTTTGACTCTCTCCCTTCCTCATTCTTCCTGTGACTCTAAGATGCCTGAGTATCTGGTATCATTGTCCTATTTCTGAACCCAGATAATTTTTGCTGAATAGTTGTCTTTTTCTTGAATAAATAACTGACTGAACATTAGGTATTACTGGTGTTAAGATTACTTATTCCTGACTATTTCTGTCACATCTAAAGCTCAGAAATGATCGTGTTGTTCAAATGTGAAACCACATTGTCAAGTTTATGCTAATTATACTAATTGCTGATTTTCCATTAAAAGGCTACCATTAGTTCACTTTCACTTGCTTACATTGTCCTGTATTTCATGGATGATATTAGCTTTTAAGTATTTCTAATTGGAACAATATATTAATTGTAATTACAGTAGAATTTGACTTAAATTAATATTACAAGGAAAATACAGGTACAGATTGAATTTTCTATAAAACACTAAATAATGATTAATATCAATTTTCTTAAATATCTGTAGGTATAATTACCATAATGAATTATCCTCGGGTATATATTTGAGTGTCAAAATATCAAATAGCACATAATATAAAATTGAGTTGTAGCCAGCATATTTTAATTTTTACTACAAAATGAATATCTAAACTTTGTAGCTTAATATTGGTTATCCTGCCAAAAGTTTTAAATTTGGAGGCTCATTAATTTCCCATAGCAGAAAATCTGAGGTGAGTTAATGTAGTCATTATAAATTCAGGAATTCAATGTCTAGTGTGTGAAGACTTTTCCTTCCTAGACTCATTTGCCATTTCAAGTAGAGCCTTTATTTGATTCTTTATTTTCCGGGACTTCATTATCTATGCTAAGCCTGACATTTTCCAGACTGAAGATACTAAATTTGTCTTTTTCAACCATCTGTGTTAATTCTGTTGCTAAAACCATCAGTTATCACTTTGCCCTAATTAAATCTAACTGTATGTATCACCCAGTGCCTTAATAATGCCTTCTCTGCAATCTTTCTTTCTTGACAAAACCAAGTAGCAGTAATGCTGAGTGCAACTTCAAATTCATGTTGCCAAGACAGACTAGCAGTTGCTCTGAATAGGAACACCCTTGAAAAAGGGCACCTTTGCTACTGCTTTGGGACTTCAATATTTAGCCACTGTTAGTAGTTTTATGAAGAAGTTCCCTTTCTGGTATTTCTAATTAGTGTCATACAATGGTGATCACCTTCAGCACTGCCGATTTTGCAGTTTGTTGCCAGTGTCCCCATGCTTCATGCATTTTCTTAAAACATTTTGCTTTGTTTCCTGTCTGAATTACACATCTAAGAAAATGGAGCTTATTTTCTTATTTGATGTAATAATATGTATTAGCACACATTCATGCCATGACATGTCCTACTCATTTATTCAGTTATTGTACTTGCTTCATTCTTGCTAATATTTCTAGACAATTAGCTTTCTGTACATAACAAGCCATGTTCTTTGTGCTCTACTACCTCTGATTTCTAATATTCCAAGTGTTTTGTTGCTGACTGCTCTGCTATGCAAGAATCATTTTTGAATCACTGCACACTCAAGTAACAAACTTCACTGACTTCATTTCCAGAAACACTGTTATTTGGATTTAAGTTCTCCTGGAACTGCAATGTTTTGCTTATATGTTATGAATTTAATTTTCAATTGGATGAAGAAAATTTGAATCTAGAATGAGAGGCTGTGTCTACCACAGACCCAAACTTATTACCTACAAGCTTAGTTTTAATTAAGGAATTTGTTTAAGAAAAATTTGCTTTGTTGTGTTATTATATAGAGAATATAGCTACTTCTCATATAGCATGTCACCTATCTCCTCCCATTCTCTATCCTTTTATTAACACCCTGCATTAGAGTGATACATTGTTTCTAATGCATGATATACTATTTATATATTATTATAAATCAAATCCATAGATTACATTCAAATATACTTTGTTATGTAATCTATATGTTTTGATAAATGTTAAGACTATATTAAGCACTGATGTATCTTACAACTAAACTTCTTTTTCTCAAAAATCCAGTTTTAGTCTAGTCTAATAAGCCAGTGAGTCTCTTTCCTGATCTTTCCTTCCATGACTTCTCCCCAACTCAATAGATCTAGCCTGAGTTTCACATTAAATGGCCCAGTCTAATTTAGCCACACTTCCTAATTCACTGCAACTAATCATTAGGTGTCTCATAATACCTGCCCTGATCTCTTCTGGCCTGCATCCAACTGTTCCCCCTAGCTTGATCTTCAACATCCTTCTCCAAGGTCTATACAACTGTGTGTGTCCCCCTAATTCTTCTCGTCCACATATTCTCACTAAACAACAAGATCTAGACTGAGTTGAACATTCAATACCTAGCCTAATGGGGCACCCCCTGGGCTTCTGCCAGGCTGTTACCTACCTATTCCTCAAATAACAGACAGGCCTCAACAATGCCACATGCAACCAACTTTTCCAACCACCCAAGGCTTGGACCAGAAAACACATCTTGTATACCAGCCCTGTCACTTCTGTCAACCTAAGTTATTTTTCCACCCAAACCATTTCCTGCCTCCAGTCATGACCTCCCAATACATAGTCTCTTTTTCTTTAACATTCTCTGTTCTTGTCAGCATTAGAACTAACAAAAATAGGGAGCATGTACAGACCTCATTACAAAAATACAAACAACATGAAAGACAAAGCCAGTTTCTTCTCTACAAACCTTTAGAAACGTTAGCCAATGAGAATTACTGAGAGTGACATAGGACACAAAATTTCAAAGAAAAATCGTAAATTTCATTAAAAATTCAAAGAGTTCAAAGAAGACACAAAGAAATAGTTCAAAAAAATATGCTGACAAATTTAAAGAAAACAAATGCCTGAGTGATGGTGAAGAAAACACAAACATAAGGCTGATGGAAATGATGAAGAAAACTCAGGAATTTAAAATGTGATCCAATAAGGAGATCAAAGCACTGAATAGGACTGAAGCTGAAATGAAGATGGAAAAAAAACCCAATAACTCAACGAGACAAATCAAAGAAAAGCCTTACAAGCAGAATAATGAAGCAGAAGATAGACTATCAGGGTTTTTAAAAAAGTAGAGTTTCTATACCAAATAAGCAAGGGGTATGAACAATTAAAAATAATAAAAACAATAACAAAAACAACAATAATAGTAATAGTAATAATAATAATAATAATAATAATAAACATAGGAAATAACACCAAAAAACAAACCTTTCAAGTATGGGAATAAATGGGGGAGAAGAATGCTAAATAATATTGCATAGATCAGAGCTTCAAGAGGTTCCTTAAATAAAACTTCCCAGACTAAGAAATAACACACACATACAGATACAAGAATCACACAGAACACCAAATAGACAAGATCAGAAAAGAAAACCATTATGATTTATTACTGCTTAATCATTGAGTATATATAACAAAGTATATTGGAAGCTGCAAGAAAAAATGCAAGTCACACAAACACATACACATATACACAAACACATACATGATATACATATCATGGTATATATAAATATATGGAGAGAGAGAGAGAATAACATATATATATATATATAGCATCAGAAAAACAACTGAATTTTTAATAAAAACTTCGAATCCAGAAGAGCCTGGAGCACTGCACTCCATGTCCTAAAAGACTGTGGCATATAGCCTAGAATAATATACTCAGGAAAATTATATGCCACAGCTCTCCACAACATAAAGAGACTTAAACAAATTACATGCAATAAACAAAACTTGAAAAAAATGCAGGATATAGTTTTTCATGCTAAAGAGAGGAATTACCATAGTGAGAGAAAATTCCAAAAAATATAAAACTAACAGTATTAAAACACAAAATACCAATGAATACACAAAATAAACCACAATATCAATATCACTATGACCAAAATCAGCACACATATTTGATTAATAACTTAAAATATCAATGGGCACAATTCTCTAATCCCAAAACACAAGTTGACTGAATGAATCAAGAAACAAAATCAATCTATCTGATGTTTACAAGAAACACATCTTAGCTTTAATGATAGATACAACCTATGCCCCAGTGCTTGCAATATACCAGGGAGCCTGCCTCTTGTCTGACTTTGGGTGCTGAAGCCCAACTTCATGTCCAGCTCTGTCTTGCTTCACCTCAAGCTAGTATGGGCCAGGTCAAAGTTCACATTCAGAGCAGTCTTCTGCCTCCAAAGACCATGGTAGAACCCACCATCTCTTCTCCTGCCACATAAGCTAGACATAATTTTCTTTCTTTCTTTTCTTCTTTCTTTTTTGGAGAGCACAGGGGTTGGAGGCTGGAACAAGGAGGAATGGTAAGAGGGTGTTAAAGAGATATATTGTATGTTTCTCAAATTATTAATAAAAGTATTATAAAAAGTGTAAAATAATGGATACTCTAATAAAATGGGATCAGGAAGGAGGTGGGTTTTGATATCCTAATATCTGACAAAATAGACTTTAAACTAAAACTAAATCAGAGGAGATAAAGAGGGACAATATATTATAGTCAAGAGATCAGTTATTCAAGAAACATTACCTTTCTAAACATACAACCAAACTCTGGTGGACCCAATTTCATTTTTAGAAATGTACTATGAGATTTAATGGTGCAGATTAATTTCAATTAGTTAATTGTAGGTCATTTTAATTCCCTACTTTCTCTAATTGGCTGGTCATCTTAAAAAATAAGCTGAGAAACATCATAATTAATTTGCCTCATACATCAAGTAGAGTTAACACATATTTACAGAATATATCACTCTAAATCCAAAGAGTACACCTTCTACTCAGCATTGCATGAAAAGTATTCTAACATAGATAGTATGCAGGCACACAAAATTAAGTTTTACAAATTCAAGAAGAATATAATCACTCTTTGTATATTATTTGAAAATAATTCAATGAACCTCAAATATGACAAATACATTTCAGGAAAATATACAAAATCAAGGAGATTAAACAGCTCATTACTGAATAATGAATAGGTCGAGAAGAAATTCAGAAAAAAGTTTTTTTTAAATTCTGATAACTAAGTGTACATAAAAAGTACAACACAGTAAAAACCTCTGGGACACACTGAAAGCAGTTATAAAAGGAAAATCAACAGCTCTAAGTACCCACACTAGGGGTTGAAGATATCAGGAGAACAAGCCCACGTTGTCAACAGACCAGCAGTTTTAGGGGCTCACATAGACTGAAGCTGCAGACATGAAACTTGCAGGGTCCCTTAAATATAGGTTATGGCTGTTTGGCTTGATGTTCCAGCAAAATTCCTACAGGTAGGAGTGGGGAAGTCTCTGACCCCTTTTCCTACCCTCTATTTTACTTCTGCTGGGTTGCCTAGTCCACCTTCGATGTAGAGAGACATGCCAGGTCCTGTTCCATCTTGTTATGCCCTGTTTTAGAAGTAACCCTGGGAGGGCTGCATTTTTCAGGAGAGAAGTTGTTGGGGGGCGTTGTTTGGTGTGGGGGCAAGGCATACAATTGAGGGATAAGAGAGATGAGGGAGCTTGAAGGAATGGAGGGAGAGGAGGAAAGGATCGGGATGTATTGTATGAGAAAAGAAAAATAAATCAGAAAGAACATACAAATAAATGACTTAATGGTACAACTCAACATTATACTGTGATCTCAAAATAAAATGAAGACATTATATTTTGCTATCCTTTGATGCTCATTTCTTCCATCCCAATACTTAGGAGACTGGGAAAGAAAGACTTCCTATAAAAATCAAGGGCTGCCTCTGGTACTGTGTTAGAGAAACAAATTCCAAACTTCTGATTCACGTATCTGGTCCTCATCCCTTTCTTGTTAAAATCAATTGATTTTTTCTGTGTGAATACATTTTTTATGTCAAAATGTTATGCAACTGAAATCAGTAAGCATATATTAGATTTGGGTCATCCACTTATCAACATTCATTTATTATTTTGCCATAATTATTCAGGGCTGTATGTTTCATTCATTTTTTAAAATTTTAATTGTGTGATGCTGAGCATTTTGTTTATATAGCACCTATTGAAGAATGTCTATATTATTGCATGTCTTGAAAAAAAATGAATGCAGATGCTATAAACATCTATATTGTGGAAGTTTATTTTCAGTTGTGTTTAAAATAGTTGTTCTTGTGCACAGTTGGAAAAAGAAATGCATGGGCCTTAGTGTTCTGTATTGTTTTCAGGAGTTGAATATTTGTGAGGGAAATATAGAGAACTATAGGGAAATATAGAATATTTTTTGTTATTTTCATTTCTTGAAAAATGCAAAACAGTGATTGGTTTAGGTTTAGGTTCCCACCCCAGTTGTAGTAGATGTTTCTGTGTTGGATTTGGAATGATTGATGCAGGTAGCTATAATTTGGTGAAGGTGCAGCCTCAGTGGCAATTGAAGTCCCAGATGTGGTCATGTTAAAAAGTTGAGGATTGGCACAATGAAAAAAGCCTATGAGAAGCTGTTGGAGTAGGTGCAACCCAGTTGCAGCAGTTTTGGGGATGCCAATACCATGGGACGACCCCCAAGAACAGCAGCAACAGTGTAGTGAAGCCAGCTCAAGCCTGGAGGACAAACTGTGTGTACTGCAGAGGACAGAGCCAGATCCAAGTCCTTTGGTGGAGCCAGAAGACTTTGAGTGAATTCCAGATAATTGGACATAGATATTTCTCTGCTGTCCAAAGATGTTGTGAAAAACCTGATAGATGTTGGTTTCATTTGGTCATGTGCATTAGCAACCCTTGTGATTGTTCTTCTGGTAAATAGTTTTGTTGGTGTAGTGTGAAATTGTGTTGTAAAGGTAAAGTTGTTTTTTTTTTTTTATACAGAAAATGGGAAATTTTGTGGAAGTTTAATTTTAGTTGTGTTTAAAATAATTGTTTTTGTGTATGTTGGAAAAAGGAATTCACAGGCCTTGGCATTTTTTATTGTTTGCAGGTGTTGGATTTCTGTGGGGGTTGTTTAAGTGTTCATGATCTGCATGTGCTATCAGTAGAATATTTGAGAAGTTCTGAAAGAATAAATAAATCTGAGTTCAGACCCTTGGGGTTCTAATATGGAGTCTGGTGCTGGCCTGGATGATAGTTCTCTCTGCTGAGGTCTGACATAGTGTACCCCTATGAAATGCTTCTTTGTCTTCCTTGCTGAGCTACCCCAGCAGCAGTGTACTACTACATATCCATGTTTAGTTTATTGTGGAAATAGAAGGCTAAGATTTCTGTAAAAAAATAAAATAAAAACATGTGTGTTGGATTGTGTTGCAAGAATATGGTATGGTTTCCAAATAAATGTAAATGCCCTCTAAATGACTCTATTATTTTACTTTTACATCAACAAATAATTAAAGCTTGGAATGTCACACATCTTCAACAGTGTTGCATATTTTTGGTTTTTGATATCGCTTATGTGATGTGCAACCTTTTAGGCTTGCTTCATTTAACTAGGGGCAGGCCAATCAGCCACCTCTTCAGATGGGCTTATCCACAGTGTCCATTATACGTCTTTGCAATAGCCCTTGAAACATGTTATTTATAATTTTTGGTCAATTGTCCATGATATGTAATCAAATCTCATCAATGTTTTAGTTTGCAAATCTCTAGAGGCTTATAATGTGAAATATTTTCATATTAATATTTATCAACCCTTTATTTTCATTAATAAAGTACCTTTTTATGTATTTTACTGAGAAATCTCAAAATTCAAAAAGTTTGATCTTAAAATCATTATACTAAATGTATTTTTCATCTCTATATTAATTTTTACATTTATTTTGGGAAATTATTGGAACTTGTATGCTTTCGCATAAATATTACTATAAATTTATTACTTCTAGAAATACTTATAATTTAAATACCTCATAAAATATCTTGAAACCTCTCCTAAATTAGATACGCATTGCTTTATATTTTATTCCCTGAAAGAAAGAAATCAGAATCATTTCAAATCATTTTGCTTTCTCCATTTTGTTTCATGGCAGGTAATTTATATACTAAAGATCATCCTTTTTGCACAATGCATGTATAAATTAGTTAGAACTTTGTATAGGATTTCTCTTTTTGCTTCATATAACCTCTCTCAATATTACCAGATGTCAATAGTTAATCTGATACTTTTATAGCAGTGTTTACATTTTCACGAACATATTCAAAAAAACTTATAATATGTAATCTTGTAGACTTGCTTCATTTAACTTAGCTGATTGCATCTTAGCAATCCCTACAGATGGGTTTATCTGCAGTGTATTCTCTTTTATTTCTTTTATGTATCCCATGGGACATAGTTTTTAGATTTATTTCTAAATTCTCAGTTAAGAAACTGTAGAATTCCACCAATATTTGGAAAACATGAATAAAGTGCAGTAAACATATACGTGTTTTCAAAATTAAATTTTTGAATATTTTTTATATTTATAAATAACTAAGACTATAATATTAGGTTCATGTAATAAGGCTATGTTAAATTCCAATAAAATTTGTTAAAAACAATCAATTTCTATTTATATAAAAAATGAGAAGAAACCCTATAAACCCTTTATAGAACTAGGATCCATCTGATATATTTATATTACTTCATAGATTTTAATATTAATGAGGATCATGGCATTATATGTGTGTGGATGAATTCTGAATCTGTTAATATAAATAATATCCAGCATAACATTTTGTTCTTACTTGCCAAATATGTATTAATTTTTAGTTGGAGTTTTTTGGAAGACTATGAGGATATTGTATCACTATATTATATTCATGAAATTTTTGAGAATGAATCCTTTATTTTAAACACATTTATATTATTTTAAAAATAGGAGTAGGATGTTTTACATGAAAGTTTGAGTTTTTCATTAATTGTGTGGAAAAAAATTACCTTTTTGTTCTGTAAAATCTGGTGGATTATACATCTTAATAACTCACCCATTTCATACAGAGTATCAACAATCAGAAATACCAAACAACATAATATTATATTCTGTGGGAGTTAAATATAAGAATGTCTCCATATTATGTGCTAGTGTTTATTTGGAATCATTCTGGTTTTTTAATATTTACTCTGCCTATTCAATCACTATTACTTATCTTATCAAAAGAGTAAGGATTTATTTTATTTATTTTTAGGTAATTTATCCACCATTGATGTTATTAATGTTTTTATCCTTATCTTTATTTTCTACTTGCTTACAGGTGTATCTGCCTTTTAAAATTTTTATAAGACAGGAATTAATAATTAAATTTAGATCTTAATTTAATTTATTTGTAAATTCATGAATGCATATATTGACTCCAGACACATCTCCCTTTCCAATCTCCCTTGTATCTCTCTCATACCTCCTGTAAATTTTTACCTACATTCTTATCTTTTTGTTTTGATTTTGTGGCTTCCCACATGAGCATGAGTATGAAGGTACTCACTAGAACATGGAAGACTAACCAGTGGCAACAACAATAAAGACAGTTACTGCTTTTCACCCTCAACATCCAGGGGAGTTAGTTACCCTATGAAGTCCATGCACATTCATGACAGAACATTGACAGATTCCATCTTGTGCTATCCAGATCAGGCAAAACTTAGCTGCTAATAGTTCATTATTGCAAAGGTCATGTCATTCCTCCACAAGATAGTGTTTTATAGTACTCTTCTCCATCAACCAGCTGTTATATTCTTTCTATCTCATCTTTTTGGTGGCCTTTGGTAAAATATTTGTTACTGTTACTTTTGTTATTAAGTTTCTAATATTATGTTGATATTTGAATATTTCCAATACAAAATAAATTTGTTTTGCTTTTGTTGTTTTAGATAAACTGTAGATTTTGGTGTACCTTACAAATTAATTCTGTAATATTATTCATTAAATCACTTGATTTCTGCTTATATTCATTTTGCTGAGCTCCTGTTTACCTCATATGATATTTTTTATTTCATTATTATTTGTTGGATGTATATTTGTATCATTTTACTATGTATATCTGAATAGGGACCTTAAAAGTGGGCTTCTAGTAGATATCTATCTATTGAACTTGTTAATACATAAAAGCTGTAAATTCTCCTCTTGGGCTGGAAAAATAAAACATTTATATTTAGTGTAATCATCTGTATCATTTTGTTAGGGATACACACAGTCAGATACCACCAGCAAATACACTCAGACACACAAAGACAAACAAAAGCACAAACATATACACAAATTAACAAGACAGCTCCCAAACAGGCACAGATTCAGATTCAATAAAAAGACAGAGAAAGAATGACAAGCACAGGAAGAACTAAGTAGAGAATCAAATCCAGGCTTGCTCTTGATTAAGTGACACCAAAGGGAGAAGTGCTTTGATTCCTTTATTTAATGTGGCACAACACACATTGAAGACTCAAGAGTTTATTATTAATGCACTTGCCTGATGACATAAAAATAGAAAGAAAAGGACACAATGTTTTATGAGGATGAAATAGATCATAGATATGGGATGAGTTGGGAACAGGGAATGAATTTGGTCAAAATCATTGAATCAATTCTCAATGAACAAATAAAGTAATAAATGTAAATGATTAATTAAAAAGTGAACTAGAAAAAATTCTGCAGTGATAAATTATAACTAAAATTCTGAAAATCTGTGCAATAGCAAAAAAACTTAAACAACATAATGTGAATTAAAAAACAAACTACAAACAATAAAAAGATATCAGATAATGTGGAGCCCAGCCCCAACATGTAAACCTACATCACAGCTTCTACATCTAGGGCTGAGAGTATGCAAGAGGTAGCAGAAAGATTTTTAGAAGCAGAATGTCGTAAAATTTGTTATAAAACAGTCTCTCCTAGAAATGGAGTCATAGCAAGATGAAGACAATGACAATAACAATTATCATGTTAATATATAGGGGGAATTATACAGACAAAGAACTATAAACAATTAAATACTAGAAGGGAAATTAGCCTATCTCAGAGATTAGCTAATTTTTTTGGTTGTTTAGTGCACAGTGGTCTTCTTTGGAACCATGTATAATGCAAAAACAACTCACGCAGACTCAGCAGGTTTTATTCATATACTTTGTGAATATCTGCATGCACATATATATATATATATATATATATATATATATATATATATATATATATATATATCAGTAATAATCAAATAAAAGGAAACTTCTGAATGGAAGGCCATGGGAGGGCTGGAGAGAAGAATGTTAGAGGGGAAATGACCTAATTCTATTAAAAGCGTATTTAAAGACATTATAAAGAACACAGACATTATCAGTCAATATTAAATACTGAGAACACATAAACAAAGAGGATGAGGTTTTTCTTCTAAAGGGACTATGTCAAGGCATCATATAAGAATCAGAGAGAAATAGACATCAATTTACTTTGAGGCAAATCTAAAGTGAATATATTCTAGCTGTTATAAATACAATATTGGAGAGTATATGACTGATAAGAGAAAAATCAAACATATTAATAAAGAGTCAACAAAGAGAATGATGGGGTATAATTTCATTGACTTCAAACTAGGCTCTGAGGAAAGAAACATGAAAAGCAGGAGGTCAAACCACACCAAGCTATCTGAGCCCATGATATCTGTAGATTTAACAGTCGGAACAGAAAATGTTCATAAATCAGTGTTTTAGGACCAGTCACACTCAGGCTACTGGTAAATTACCCCTAAAACTGGGATTCCTTCCAATTTTCTCTGGCAAACCCTAAAGGAAATCTCAAAAACTATAGAAGAAAATATACTTATTTAACAATAAAATCTATGCCAATAAAAGTCCAAAAATGTGTAAACTTTTAAAAACTTTAAAAAAAATAGCAAATAATATCACCAAACATGAAATTTACCATTTTAAAAAATGCATTAGAATTAGCAGAGGAAGAGTAGGACAATGGAATATGAATACCAAATTAGATACATTTTAATGCATGTGAAAGGAACTATAAATGGCAAAGATGATAGAAGCTTTCAGAATATGACATTAAAACATTTATGAGGTATTGAACAAGTATAATAAAGGATTAAATAGACAGTTAGACATGAAAACAAAGTGTAGCTGAGAAAATCATGACACTGTATTAATATTTTATTAGAAAGTGGATATAGATGAACTAGCTTGATAACAAAGACAGAGATATTATTCATAATAAAGCATAAGAAACAACATTTATAGAAAACAGACAAAGCACTTGTGTCATGGGAGGCAAAATTCAGAAATGCTACATGAGTTCATTACTGTTCTGGAAGAAAGGTGAATAAGATATAAAAGATGGAAGATTTAATAATTTTTTTCATATTATGTAAAAAGTTATTCTCAGGCCAAAGTAAAATGTCAACTTCTCACAAAGTCAAACTTGACTTCTCCATGTTTTCTGACCAATGTATATATACCATGTCTTCAGCAACTGGGTCTTATCATTAGTTACTAATTAGTAATGGACATAATTGACAATAGCTAGTAATGTTTAGGCATCTATGGAAAATTCCTGGCCAACAACTCCAAAAGAGAAAAGCCAGTTCGTACAGGACCTATTATTCATTGACATGTGAAGTCTAGTAGGGATATAGTTATTATTTCTTAGAATAATTTGATTTAAACATTTTTAATATTTGCATATATATTTCAGCAAGATTCTACATTAGTAGGTTTTCATATGAACTTTTTTGAAGTGTCCTTAATGGGGTTTTTTTTTTCTGCCTCCTTGTTTTTCTCTACTATCTTGCTCTCTATTACTAATCATTACAATTCAATTATTCCCACTTGCCTTTCTTTTTAATTTTGTATTATTTTGTTCAGGCACATTATATCTTTCTTTTACATCTTAAAGGTTTTTTTTCCTACAAGTCCGTCATTTATTTGGTTACAGTTTCCACAAGATATTTTATACTATTTGAGGCTATTATGAAAGGTATTGTTTCCCTGATTTCTTTTTCAGTTCATTTGTAATTTGTATATAGGAAGGCTAATGATGATTGTATGATAATTTTATATCCTGCTACTTTACTGAAAGTGTTTATCAGCTGTAGGAACTTCCCAGTGGAACTTTTATGGTTATTTATGTGTACTATCATAACATCTGCAAATAAATATACTCTAAACATTTCCTCCCCAATGTTGTTTTTTGTCTCAGTGTTTTGCCACAGAAATAGAAACCCTAAGACAATTGGTATATTTTAAAATTCTACAATGTATTTAAATTCACAAATTAATTATAAAGCTTTTTTATATTTTCTGCTTAGAAATTAGCATTCTCTTTATAGTTGAGTAATTCTTTTGAAGATTTTGCTTTTGGTTTTGTTTTCATTTTTCATAGTTTATTAGTTACAATGAACTCCTTCAGGTTTCTAATAGGAAAATATTCTACTTTCTTTATTTCTGAAGGGCATTATTCCAGATGTATTATTTCTAGTTTGAATGTTTTCCCTAAATCTTTGGGTATTACTACTGTCTCTTGTTTGGCATGCTTTCTATACTGTACTGTACTGTACAGATATACTGATTTTCTTACTGAAGCCTCTTGAATGAAATGAGTTGGTGCCCAGCCTTACAGTTTTTCCTAACATTTAATAATTTAGCTTTAGTGTGTCTTTTTGGATATTTTCTGGGACTAGGAATCCTTTTAGCTTTATAGTTCTGGTTTTACAGCTCACTCTCAAGTTTTGGAGTATTTGAGCTAATATTTCTGAAATAATTTTATCCTCTTTCTCAGATTGTCCTGTTTGGAGCATTTCCCTAACATATGAACGGATTTGATGAATGGTTCTTTGAGACCCATGAGTACAGTAAGTTTCTTTGGATTGTTTCACCATTTTTTTCTCCATCTCACTAAATCATTGAGTGGGGACGAGGTGGCAGGATTCTGTCTTAAAGTCCATGTGCAGATGCTTCTTTGTCTGATTGAAACTATTATTTTACCATGCAATGCAATATTCATTTCATTTCTTATATTCTTACTTCAAAGTTTTTGCATTTTAGAAAAGCAATCCATTCCCAAATGTATACAGTATTAGGCCAGTGTTTATTTTGATGTTTGAAGGATTTTCTTATCGCATTGATTCATTTATACTTGTTCTTTTGCAAGTAATTAAAGCTTTACAATTTGGTTTTCTTTCATTTATTTTCTAGTGATTTTCAGGTTTATATTGCATGGTGGTGAATTATTGGAAAGCTGTTTACTCCTGGTGGTGTCATGTTTTCTTTCCTTTTTCATATCTCTTTTGACTTGATTTGCTACCCATGTACTTGGACAGCCAGCTAGTCACCTCTTCACAGACTGTATTTTGCAGTGTAAGGTGCTGGTTGAGTATGGGATAGTGGCTTGTGCAACAGACATGTAGCACTTTACTGTGTATTTTGGTCATCTGAGCTCAATGTCAGTGATCACTACAGGGCGTAGAAATTTTTGTTAAAGGAATTTGTGGTCATATTCATGGTATTTGGGCTGTTGTGATCTTTATTGAGCTGTGGTGATTTTTCTGGTCTTCTTCCAGCATATGGAAGCAATCTAGAAGAATCACTGTAGTGATTCATGACTCACAGCCAGACACTTGTGCCAGTTTTCTGTCAGAACAAGTGTAAAGCCAGAACATTAGGCCTGTGGGATATATTATCATCTGTGATACCTCAGTCACAAAATGTAGTTGGATTTTTTAAGACACAGATGTACACAGATTTTCCACAGATTGAGGCCTGTAACTTTCTAATATTCCCTAATGGCTTTGATATAATAGCATGACATGTAGTTATGTCTTTGATTTAGGGGAGGAAGTATAGAAGTATCCCTGTACTGTGACACAGCAACGCCCACAAACTTGGGTCCTGAGGTGTGTAGTATACCTGTGATTCATCCCATAGTAATAGAACTATCATCATAGTGATACTGGTCCAAAGGAAAAGACTTACAGTGCAGAAATGCAGACTAGAGGGATGAGAAGCCATAATAGTGAATGGCCAAGGATAATGGAACCCTGTAGTGACAGTGGCTAAAGAATTTGTTTGAATCTCTGGTAATATAGCCACAACAAGAAGAGGGATACACTGCCATCTGTGGTTCTAAGATTTGTAAAAACACGTAGTGCTAACTATAGTCCCTTGGATAATAGGATACTGTATTTACTGAGTGAGTTTTTTGTCATTTTTTTCAATGATCATCAAAGAAATGTTTGACAGAGATTTCTGTAAATTTAGTTGTTATAAAACAGGACTCAGTGAAGTTGTAATTTAGTTCCTTTAGCACATGGAAATTCTGTCTTTCAAAGGCTGAAGGTCTATCATAGATCAGACACTGCAAGGAAAAGAAGCAGATTAATTTAGATAGAATTAATTAATTTCTATAGAAATTAATCTGCTCTTTGGGAGTTAGATGATACTCTAATGACTCCAGTCATTAAGGAGTTAATTCTCTTCAGAGTCTACTAATGACAATTTATTACAGTGCTGCTGAAGCTCTATCTTCATTGTTGTAGGTATACTGTGGAAAGAGATACAACAGTGTTGCAGTTTCCTGGAGAATGAAGTAATTCATTCTGTAGAAATGCTCCTTAATACAGGAAGTAAACAACTCAAAATAGCTTCAGAAAGTACATAAAACTGATCATATTCAATAGTACCTTCCCTTCCATAAAGTAGATAAACAGGAGAGCCTTCTGGCAGTCACTCTCAGAGAAGGTAAACTCCAAAGAAGATGAGGGGAGGGCAATCTTCAACTTCTTTTCCTGCCTCCAGTTGTGCAATTTGCTCCAGGTTCAAACTGTGAGCTGTCACTAATCCATGGATGGACATAAGTAATACAACAATATCTATTCGCATACTTCTCAGATACACTATTATAAAAAATGAAACTGTATTGCTTACAGATATCCTTTAACAAACAGATGCTCAAACATTTCCTTGCTTACTGTTTAACATTTTTGCTAAAGTTGAAAAGAATGTCATTTAATAGATTTGGCCTTCTACAAGGTAATGAATAGAAGTCTAGTAGCCGGTTCCCTTAAATATATGAGACTTTTGCTATATTGCTGTATCAGGGCGGGTTCTCTAGAGAAACATAACTGATAAAATGAATACTATGTTATTAAAAAAAAAAGGACTTTTTAATTTAGCTTATGCAATATGGGGCTGGATAGTCCAACAATGGCCATCTGCATATCGGAGAGGCAACATACCAAACATCTGCTCAGTCCACAAAGATGTAAGGCTCAGCAGCCCAAGTCAGGAGGTGAAGACTTGGAATTCCCTGGATAATTGTTAATACTGAGTCCTATTGAAAGGTCAAAGAAGCTGGAGTCCATGTCTGCATAGGTTGGCAGCACCAGTGACAGATGCATTCTTTTAGTGAGTAGCAAAGACAGACAGGCAGATGCACAGTTTCTCCCTCAAAACACTTTATATCTGGGACACACATTGAGGGACACTGCTCACTTTGAGGGAATGTTTTTCATCATCACTTAATCTTCTGTGTAAATGAATATATTGACATGTCCTGAGCTCTTTCTCCTCTTACCATGTTGACTATCTAAACCAACCGTTACAATTCCTCATTTTAAATGTGTGACAGAGGAATCTAGTTGGGAAAGTGGAGAAGGAGGATGGATTAGAACACATTTAATTAACGTCATATACATTTATAAAAAACATCATGGTGAGCCTACTTACTTTGTGTGATAAGTTTTAAAAGTTATAAAAAGCAGATTTAAATATGCATATGTAAAAAGGTATAATGGTAATTTGTCAACAATTAAAAGGCTCCATCCAAGTTCTAAAGTGTGGTAGAATGATTATTAACACAACCTCAACATAAGCTGGATTCTTGACTCATGCTATCTCTAGGTTTGCAAACTGTTGAATGCATCATTCTTCTTCATCCAAACTTATAGTTAAATCTCTTGATTTGTTTGCCTCCTCCTCAAATTCCATGTTTTAGAGACTTTCTACCAAGCTGCAACATTCACATTGGCTATGACATTCTATTTGTATTTCAGCTTGGCCAATGCTGCTTTCTATATTTGGTGGATGGTGTCTTCTTGTCCTTGTTGAAATGCTTATGAGCAAAATTTAAGTTTAGTGGGGACTAAATTTAGAGAAATATGAGATAGCAAATCCTCTTTATGGTCTGACATGGTCAAATCAGGCAACTGCCATCAGGATTTGAATGCCGTTAGAAAATTATAACCTTAAAACTCCTTTCTTTTCTTTCACTGTCAATATTGAGATTGTCCTTCAAGTATTGCTCTGTATTTATGGATATCTACCTTTAAGTAATCTTTATGGGACAATAAGACATATTTTTAGAGAAGAGATCATGTGTCTACTTATAGTTTTTTGACATATCTCAAACAGTATGATATATATCATTTATGTTCTCTAAAACATTATGTATAATGAAAGTTGAATAAAGCACTGTGAACACACAAATGTCTAAACATATTCAGTTTTCAAGTATTCATTTTAGTAGTGATTTATTTTTCTAACTTTTGTATTTTTTGATAGACCATAAAAATGTCAAATACATGTTTCTCTGTAACCTCCCATATTAAACAAATACTTCAGATAAAAGGAGAGGGAGCTTTTCAAATCATTCCTGAG
Organism: Cricetomys ansorgei; assembly: GCA_026225945.1. Taxonomy (NCBI): domain Eukaryota; kingdom Metazoa; phylum Chordata; class Mammalia; order Rodentia; family Nesomyidae; genus Cricetomys; species Cricetomys ansorgei. The sequence goes on from JAMJFZ010000199.1 coordinate 13,434,090, forward strand.
CATCCATTTAAGCTTATTCTAAGCCTAACCTAAAAAACTTACTTAGCATTTTATGATTGATACTTTTATTCTTAAAATTAAAATACAATAATATAATTTCATCATTTTACCCCTTCTATCCCTATCTTTAAGTTATGTATAAATATTACATTTTAATAAATTCACGTGTGTTAATTCAGTGGCATGAACCCTGTAAAATTATAAGTGACCCTTGAAAACTAGTCAAAACATAGAAAGGGTGATAAGGAAAAAAAAAACGTGAAAGTGCTGAAAATGAAAATACAACTCTTGAGTGCTTTGTCTTCAGGTCAGTGGAGTAATGGTTTTAGAACCACCTTCTATACATTTCTCTAGTCAAGGGGGCTTGCAGGACCAATTTTAGGTTTATCTTAATTTTATTACTGAAGAATCCTCTAAAGCCCTCCTTTTTTAAGATGGAAAAATTGTTTTTATTTCTTCTTGTCAAGGATTAAATTGCTTTTGATCATTCCTAGATGAGTCATAAGATGAACCCATAAGCAAATGCTGCCAAATTAACAAAATTATCATTACTAGTCTTAGCTTATTGAGGTGAAAACAATAGAAATATAATCTTGTCCCCTCCATTTAAATGGATTTAATTTAGTTAGATTTTTGAATAAACATTTAACATTGTAGTGCTGTCTTGGCCAATACTTATTAAGCTGTTTAATTCAACCAATTTTTAGGTCAGGAATTGTATGCTCTTAATAATAAATTTGCCTCTTCTTTCTAAAATTTACACATTTTAATTGCATTTCATTAGCCTTCAACCAAATGCTAAATAGGGATAAGAAGTATTGTTAGAAATCTGTTTTCAACTAGAGTAAATCTAATTCAAATTACTCTATACCTAAAAAATACACCTAATACATACAATGAATAAGCTGCTTACTCAAATTCCGGAGAAAAGACTGATAGCAGGCATGACTAATTTGTAAACTCAAAACACCTTCTGGGGCATAGTTCTTTCTTTCCATATCTCCCAACTCTACTTTTTTGTGTGATGCCCTCATTCTTTCCTACAATGAATGAGTTATTTCATTAAGCCCGGAAGGATAGATGTCAGCCATATCAATTTATAACATTCATTCAACATCTAAACTGAAAGCTGGGGAGAAGACTATGCTGAAAAGCCTGTGCAAATGCCTGATAGAATATATTATTGTCCCCACTTGGCCTGATTATCATTCTTGACCCTCTCATTGTATCTAGCTTAGATATTGATTGGTGTTTACTAGTTAAAAATGGGTCAATCATCAATCACAAAAACGTGGTTAATAGTCTCTTATCAATTACACAGACAGACTGAGCTGGTTCTCAAAGGGGAAGTATATGAAGGCTATGCTAAATGTCATTGTGAAATGAATCCTGCATCCCAGTGAACCAATGGAGAAACAGTTTGTTGCTTACTTACATTGTTACCAAATATGGTTAATGATAGTTTTGGTGACCCAAATTATTCCACTGTCTCAGGGACACTAGATTGCTCTAAACTTTGAAACTGTTATTTTTCACAAACGGGAAAATCTCTCAAGAACCTTGAGTTAGAAACTTAAGAGGAAGAGAGAAAAGAAAGGACACTGAGGAAAAGATGAAATCATCACAAACATTTCACCTTTTTTGGTTATGTTTCACTAACAAGATTGAATCACATGGACTGACAATGGCATACTTTATCCTGAACATGCATTTTAGATGTGTGCCCTGGAAATGAAAATATGGTTGCTGCTGATGTCACTATTCTCTTTCATTGAGTGTAGACATGAAATGTTATGTGCCCATTCAGTACAATACCAGTTTGGTTATTTTTTGTGTAACTGGAAAGCTTATTGATGACTCATTGTAACACATTATAGTTTTAGAAATAATTATACAATTTTAATTGGGAATATTTCTTACATAAATAATTCATTATATAGCAAATTCACATTCTCGACACAGCACAATTTATAGTTTCTCTGGTTTATTTATAGTTTAGAGAATCTGTGGTTTGATAATCTAACCAGATGTATCTTTTATCTCCCTTGGGATTAAGTATAAGTACAAGCATCTGATTGCTCAGTGTAGATTAGAGAGTCTCAAATGGTTTCATACTTGTGACAGATATATCCTGTTGGTTTCTATTTGAGATGTTTTTGGTGTCTGTCCCCTTTGCCATCTATTCTGAGGATGAAGATTCACCAAAGAGAGAGAGAGGGAGAGTTAATGCAGGATGAAAACACAATGATGTTTAATGTTTATGTTATAAAGACAACTTTATAAAAGTCTTGAAAAATTAAGTTCTTTGATAATTTTATATATTTATATACAGGGCATTCTTCCACCTCATATCTTATTGCCTTCCCGTCACTTTTAAACTTCCCCCAACTAATCCATTTTCCATGTCTATGAATTTGGTTTTGTTTTGTTTTGTTTCAATTCATTCAGTTTAACCAGGGCCTTCCTTGTGACTATCAGGTTGGAAGTATCCACTGGAGCAGAACATTACTAGAGAACTGGAATGTCAGCAGTTGCTATTCAAATGAAGGCAGTGGTCAGGTATTAGCTCAGATTTGGGGGAATTGAGTCCAATGAGAGCCTGGTCTATCCATGACTACCTATTGGTAAACCTATTCATGTGGATAGAAAAAAGCTGTATAGAAAACTACTATATTATAACCATATTTTTTAAAATATAAATTATAAATTTTTTAAAACCTGAGTTGAGATACCTCTGTGACTGGCAAAAGCTGCTTCTTTATGGATCATTAAGGAAAATATTCAATGCCAGATATGGGATATCTCCTCAAGAATTGGTCACAGAAGCTCCAGAAGTCCCCAAAGCAGTATGACCTCTTGGCCATTCTCTGTTATCCATCATATCTATATAAGGTACTTTTGCTGGAGATATCATATATTTTCTGCGGGGGTCTGAGTCCAGCTCTAGTCCCTGCAATGGGTTCCTCAGCTTCCACGAAGGAGGATAAACAACCGAAACTATTACAAGTAAGCGCAGTACCTCACACTTCTATGGGACCCTTAGTTGGCAAGCTTAAAGCTCTTTTAATAAGACACATAGAATATGTCTTATGGTGATTATGACATGCAGGAGCACTTCTTTAATAGTAAATTAAAGAAAGATAAAGAAAAGCAAAGAATAAAATCAAAGAAAATAACAATGTGCACATTAAGGGAATAAAACAAAGTTTCTCTAAGCTAGCAATCCAACTCTCTAGGCCTTGCAATCTATCTTCCTCAGTTAGTTCATTTTGCCTCGTCTCTCCTGAGCTGTCTATCTCTGTCTCTATGTCGTCCTCGTTCTTGTATCATGTGGTTTGTCGTTCTTCTTGTTCTTCATTCTTCCTCTGACTAAGACTTTTCTGTAGCTTAAGTAACACACTGTAGGAATGTTTATCTAAGGGTTGCAGGTATCAGGCATATCTCAAACAGGAACCAATGCAAAAAGTGTCTCTCCTCTTTACAGCTGCAGGCTTCAAAGTTACTCAGTAAATGATACAATGATTAATTAGTGGATGGTAGGGATGTCACTGCTGATTGCCATTTGTCTTGCAAAGATAGTTCAGGGTGTCATGAAGGCGCCAAGGGAGGATTTTATGGTTTTTTTAGTTCCTTGGTATGTATTTATTCTTTTGGGTCAAAGCTCTACATTTCTAGTCTTATCTGGTGGCCTGGCTAGGTTGAAGGCTATTTCTCTCTTTAAGTCCTGGGAATGTTTACTTTTAAGTTGGTGCAGGCTTGCTATATTCTTCGTTAGTGAAGGGCTAATTGTCTGCTTGTCTTTCCAGGTGTACTAACTTTCTAACTAAGCTCTCTGGCTTCTATCAAGGCTTATCTCTTCCTGGGAAGATGAGCATTTACTCCAGGAATAGCTTTATGATGCACTTGCAATAAACCTGGGTCGCTCTCATGTTCCAGGACTTGGAAGTCCGGATGTGATTACAATTTACTTCTGAATAGCATGGCTGTGTTTCATTCCAGCCCACAGTGGCCAGCTCAGGGATTAATTTTGATATTACTATTAGGCTTATGCAGATCTTATTATTGATGAGAAAATATATGTCACCGTACAATAAAGATAAGAAAGGAGCAAAGCAGTTAAGGAATTCCAGTTCCCAACAGCAGATGCCCAGGAACCTTGTCAAGCTGAAGCTTCCATAGTCTGGGTAACCTGGATTCCAACAATTTTCATTGCATGATACAGAGAAGTCAAGCTCTAACTGAGTTGGACATTTTTACCCTGAAAGTTAGTGGATGAAGTCAAAGGCCTTAAATGGGAATTTAATTCTGTAATTTAACTAAATCAATATAATATCAAACTATCTTTTAAATATTTAAATTCATTTCCATGGACTAATACTACTCTACTCTTGGCTATAATGAAAACAGCCTCCATTTCCAATGAAAGACAGATAGTTTAGAGATTCATGGCTACACAGGTACTTAGAATAATTGCTAGTTCAGTGTTTCCCCTAAACAGAACATTTCTGTTCTCTCACTTCTAAAGCTCAAGGCATATTGCAGAAGAAAATGTGGAAAGCATGTAAATGTTCAGAAAATAGGGAGAGAAGTTCTGTGAAATGCCATCTTCTGGTCAAGACATAGCAAATGGAATCATGACCTTACAGATATGCACAAATCTAAAATTTTGCCTAAGTTCTCTTCAGAGGCAAACATGGTTCAACTGCATAGAAGAAGAGAATCCATTGCAATGGGTGTAGTACTGATTTGATATTAAAAAGGATGAATATATTATTATTATATTAATTAATAATATATTACTATTAAAAAGGATGAATAAAAGGCTGATTTATTCTGAATCTCTTGACTTATTTACTCATAGGTACACTGAAAGTTTCTATATACTTAAAATTGACACAAATTTTTTGTTTACTTAGAATTACCATAACAGTTGTGTTTTACATTTATTACCATTAAAGGAGATAAAAAAATATTTGTTATTAAATAAATCATGAATGTTCCTCATTGGTTCTTTAGATTGATTTTATCTGGTTCACCTCAGATACTTGAAGAGGCTAATAAAAAAAAAGGATAAATAATACTTTTTAACTTGAATATTAATTCATGAATTTCATTCCAATTCTTATATTTTTGCTACTTACTGTCATTTAAAATATTATTTTCTCTTAAGAGATGTAGATATAGATATGATGCCAGATGTAGCTGTAAATGTATGCATTGATTTTATTTATTGTACTTGTGGGTTCATGGCAGAGGACAGTTTATTCTGTGCTAGGTCAATTCCCAGTCCTACACGGCTTCAGCTTCTGTACAGTCCAATCTTCTAATCTAAACCTAGAATGGTTCAGCTCCTGAGACTTACTACTGACTGTGTTCAGTCTGACTAGTTGTCAACTGAACTCAGAGCTGAACTGAACTCAACTGACTCTTCTGGTTGGCTGATTCAACTCACTCACTGCTCTGGCTCAAACTCTTCTCCAAGATGACTGGTTCAAACTGACCTTCTGAGCTAACTGACCATTTCTGATAGAACTCCTCTGACTCTGTCTGAGTCCTTCAACTCTGACAGAACTGTTTTTCTAGGCTTCAAAGTGACACTCTGTTCTTTCCCAAACTCACTCTTTCTGCCTGACATTGACTCCTTCTGTTGAATTTCCTCAATTTTCTTATCTGACTGATTCTCTAACTAACTGAGTTTTTTTTTTTTCCACATCCAGAGTGGGATTACAGGGGTGTGCCATCACTGCCTTCTGAACTGGGTTTAAAGGTGTATGCATCATTGCATGTAAAGTTGTGTACTAACATTCTTTCTACCCTAGAACAGCCATAATGCTGGATTAAAAGATTAAATATCTATCACACAGGACTTTCAAGTAATCCTTTGCTAGTGAATCCATGCTGCTGGATTAAAAGATTAAACATTCCTCTACAGAGAGATATTATTTTAAAAATTCTAATACAAACATATTTTGTTTTATATATATATATAGTGTATATAGATATAGATACATACATATATGGTATATCACTTCACTTCAGTCATTGTGAAAATTAATCTTTACTTGAGAATGAGTTGCAGTGTTCTATAATTTAATATTATTGGAATATGTGTACTCCTTGCAGGAAAACACCTCAGCATTAAATAAGCATTAATGTTATGCTTGGGAGTCACCTGATTAGCATGCAGGAACAATGAATCTGCAAAAACATGCTTTAAATCAATAATGTTCTCAGTATTGGAAATACTTTCACTAAAACATGTATACCTTTGTAAATAAAAAGTAACATTGTGAGTAGGTCCATATTAGCTACAGAATTTAAAGAATAGTATTCCGGGCTGAACAGATAACTGAATGGTTAAGAGTTTTTACTACTCTTTTAGAGGACTTAGGTTATTTTCCAGCACCCCATTATAGGCAGCACACAGATTCAAGAAATTCAACAACCTTTTCTGAATTCTGCAAGCATTACAGTATTAAGTATATGCCCACACACAGCCACATACATTGTAAATGTTTATGACTATGTAAGGGTATATACAAATATAAGTTAATTTCAGAAAGGATAACATACAAGGCTGTGATTATTGCTCAGAAATCTATGAATTCTTATCTCACTTAAAATGTAGACAATATTTAGTAGGTTTTATAAGTAATCAGGAGAAAAATAGTGCACATTTATTTTTAAGAACTATTGGATCAGATAGAAAATTGTATTTATATTATTTGATTTATTTATTAATTAGACAATACTAATATTCATGAGGAAAAATATGCAGGCAATTCTAACCCTCAGTAATGACACAGTTATTAACTGTTTAATTGTAAAAATATTTTCTTTAATGGTTTGATGTTTTTCACTCTTATGATAACACTATGTCAATGAAACCTAAAAAGTTATGAATACTGAACATTAGATTGATTATTCTGACAATCTACTTAGAATACATATCATGTTGTCACTATGCATTAGCTTTTATGTAACAACCAACTAGCAGTAGCAACTTTTACCTTACATACTCTGTCCTTAATAATTTCTTTTTCTCTTAGATTATAGTTGTCCATGTGGCCTTTCTGTACTTGGCAATTCAGTACTACTAAGCTGTAAACCCAATGCAATCAATGATATCTATTTTAATCAAAGTATTTTTATTCTGCATCCTATATACTGTGTATAAACTTGAGAATGTGCATAAGTTATATTAAAAAGCATTACTGACAGGAAGAAGAATATTTATGCATTTAAAGCTAACATGAGGTATCTGAACTCTATTAGGTTAAAGTACAATATTTGAGTAATCTTTTGTTTAAATCAGAAACAAAGAGAGTAGGCTTTGAATGGCTGGCTATAATGTTCTATCCTATCTCAAGAACTAAATAATTTACATAAATTACAATTGAACTTTATTTTTTTTAATTTAGACAATTCCTTACATGCATATCTTATAATTTGACTATATTCATTCCCATTACCCTCTTTTGTATTTATTTTTAGTATTGCCACTGATTCACTCATCTTCCTCATTATAATGTCTTTTTTATCCTCACTGACAAAATGAATTTAATTTGAACTTCTTATATAGGCATTTATGAGTAATTATTTACTGAAGCATGGGCAAATAACAACTAGCTACACTACTAGAAAAAATGTCTTCTAATTTCAACAGAAATCTTTAACTGCTTGGAGATGCTCCAGGCTATGTGAAGTCCAATGAAACTGTTGACCATCCATGATAGAATTTTGAATATCCAATCTTGTTTAGATCTTATATATATAATCCTGACTTCAGTGAGTTCATCAGTTTAACAGCCAAGTCATGCCTAAAAAGTAGCATTCTGTAACATACCTCTTATTGAGCCTCAACTCTATGACTTTTTACTTTCCTATGTGATGTTTTCTGAGGCTTAGGGGATAGTTATATAGATGTTATCAATTATTGCTGAGCTTTCAATTCTCTATTGTTCTCAGTACTTTAAACATCATGAGTCTCTGTAGTAACTGTACCATATTGCAAAAAGAAGCTTCTCTACCTTACGCTGAATGCAGAGATAATCTAAGGTAATACACAACAATAATTCAAAAATAATTTGAAAGGCACAATATTGTTTTTCTAAACAATAACTATAACTTTTCACTAGTGATTGTGGCCTGCTTATTCATGGAATTTTGACTAGGTTGATTAAACTTTCCACTTCTTACTTTCAGCTTCCAAGGTATGCACTTAGTATATTTTATTTGTGAATGAAAAGAGTTACAATCATAGTAAATATAAATATAAATATAAATATAAATATAAATATAAATATAAATATAAATATAAATATAAATATAAATATAAATATAAATATAAATATAAATATAAATATAAATATAAATATAAATATAAATAATATATAAATAAAAAGTAGTAGGGATTATTTTATAAAAAGTAATTCATATGTGGATATTTGTGATTATATAAATTCATATCAGATAAAGGAAAATACTTTTAGATACCTAATGGAATGAATTCCATTTCTAAAAGTTTATCAGATACCCTTGGTGGAATAGTTTTGGAAAGTGGGGCCTGATAAGAAGTGACTAGACCATGATGGGTCAAACCTTAAGATCTGTATTTGTGTCAGAGATAGTTTAGATATCATAAGAGGCATGTTATGAATTGAGTTTGGCTCTCCTTCTTACTCATGCATATACTCACCACCTCTTGTTTTCCAATACACACTTTGTCTTGATGCTTGGTCCTTTTTCTTTCACCCTTCCCTCATTGAAAGATAGAAAAAAGTGATCCAGATGTCAAGCTTTTGTCCCTACCTTCCCTACTTTCAAACATAGTGAAAAATGATTCCTTTTCTTTCCAATCACCTAACTCATGGGATTTACTTATTATCACAGAAAACAAGATAACAAAACCCATAAGACATTTATTGTGTTAAATATTCATTTATAAAATTGACCATGTGTATATAGTTCTACGTGTAGAACACAGCAATAAAATGTAAATTTCCATATAGTCTGTAACTTCTGTGATAACAGATATCTAATACTTTAAATCTTGATCAAGTTAAATCAGTCCAGCAAGAAACGAATTACTATTGAATGTGAAAAAACTTCAAAGCAAACATTTGGCTCACTCAATTCATCTGCTATTACCTTTCATGAATTGTAATCTATTGGAAATATGTGATAGTTACATGAAAGATATGCTTATTTAATCAGAAAATAAAACTGCTAACAACTGTCTCCAATTTTTCTTCTAAATATATTTTGATTTATTATAATTCTTTTCTTCAATTATTTATTTCCATGGTATATTATATATTTATCAAATTATTAACAGTGCAGAACGTCTCTGTATTTATTATAATACAGACATGCCCCTGATAATGATTTATTTAAGTACTATATTTTATTTTCAAAATAGCAGTGACAAATAGTTTCAATTGATAGCTAATGATTACTGAGTATGGAAATATCTTACATATTCAGAAAGGGTTGTCATAAGTTTTAGACCATAGTCCTTGTCTATAATATTTTTCTACTGTAGTATTTTATGTTAGTTTTTCTTTAGGGGCCCAAAGGACATTAAAATGTGAATGATACCCTAAAATTTCTTACAAAAAATTTGTTCTTTTAATATGTAATTCCATCTAATAGCACATTTAAGTCTAATAATAAATAGAATTTCCATACATATCTCTAAGACATGTCAGTTTAAAAAGATCCTGTTTTTAACTCTGCTGTATAGGTGGTAAAATTACTTTTGTACATAGGGGCAACAATGATTAAAGGTATGTAGCACCACTGCCTTCTGAACACTGGGATTAAAGGTTTGTGCTGCCACAACTTTCTGAAAACTGGAATTAAAAGGGTGTACCAACATTCATTCTTTCAACATTCCATCTAGACCACACAGGCCTTGTAATGTGATTCCTTCATATAGACCCCTGGAAAATAGACCATTCCTACTCACTGATCTATTCTTCTATAGACAACAAAAAACAAAAATAAATATAAAAGAAGTAATCTTTATAAATATATATATATATAATGTAATCTATTCCTATTATATAGAACCCGCGTGAAGATACAACACTTTAGTATATGAGTATATTTAGTATTTTGTATACAGGGTTTTGACATATCATATTGGTCAATTCCAGAGAGTCATTTTTTTCCTATATTTACACAACATGGTAGATATAAAACTAAAATGATATTGAACTGGTTCAATCATTCTTGTTATTCCAAATCTCTAATTAATTGAATAATAGAGAACTTTCTAGACTTAAATAGGGATTGTTAGCAATAACTTCCAGCATAACCCTTCTCTCATACCTAACTGAAATGTTTTATATATTAATTAGGTATCAAGTGACAGGGTATATTACTTTTTTTTCAGACAACTAATAGTGACTGTAGACGTTTAGAATAAAGAATTACTATAAGCGAGTAAACATGTGTTTAATACTAATGAAGAGAACAACTACCACAGTTGGGTCCACCCCAGGACCTTATTGCTTCTTCGAAACAAGTCCACAAAGCCCAATTATTGACTTGAAAAATGAGGCTTAAAAAAGTTAGAAACTAGTTCAAGGTCAAAGAACTGTTAAATGGTTGAAAAATAGAGGTCATTTAATCTTTATTACATTGGGTTACTCTAAGAAACAGTGCTGTGAAATTCACTCATTATGTACTTTAGGAAGTAAAATGTAGAAAGATGTGTTTACACAGTTATAAAATATTTCCCTTCTTAATCCTGAGTAAGAAATTTCTCCTGAAAAATTGTCTCTTATGAAGGAACAAAAATGATTTGCCTTTCACTCCTGAAACTTTCAATCTTTAATCTTATTGTGTCTTGGAGTTTTACTCGTGGTATGTGTTTTTAATGATAAATCTGAACTGTTACTGTCGGAAATAAATGCTTTAAATAATATTTTTATTCTCTATCTTTTGTCTGAATATTTATGTATTGTTTCATTTATAATAAATCATGCTTTGTTGCATTACAAAACGTAAGTTAATAAACTTAGTTCAGTTTGACCTCCAAATAAAGTCAGGAAATATTTTCAGGGTCCATTGGGAAAGTCTACTTATATAAGCAAGGGCTATCACTTAGGTCTACTCTACCTGTTTCAATTCTTAACACCTACATTTTCTGATTAAGTTGGAAGGATTCTTGAAATGTTAGTTCTATGCTACTTCTGATGTATTTATTTTCTCATGTTGTAGTTTTTATTTTTAAAACAAATTAAAATAAATACTAGCCAAGGACTGAAATGCCTTATAATGCTTGAGTATTTCTGAATGAGGAGAAAATGGATAGTCTTCAATTTGCAAAGATCCATACTTCACAGTTAATTCAAAATATGACCTTGATTGGCATGGAATCCTTGCATATGTTATTAAGTGCTGCCTAGCAGGACTATATTCTGACCTAAACCTAATGACTGACAATCTCTAAAAACAATAGAAATGTAAAATCTGGAGTCAGAAGCATAAATTGTGTAAAGGATAGAGAGAGAACAGAGGAGCTACATGTTAATTAAAATATAAAGATTGAATGGACATTTTAATAAAACATTTGACATATTCATCTATAATAAAAAAATAATCCAGTCACCAAGAAGAAATTATAAAGATATTGGAGTCCTGAACATACTGCCTTTAAATTTCATCTCCCATGGGAAACACTTAAACCCGGTGAGAATTTCACTTTTCTATTTGTGATTTGTTGGTTCTATGTTTTGTGTCGTTGATCAGACACACGTTCTCTTTTTAATTTTTGAAATTATTGAATTTAAGTTATAATGAAAGATATATGCACATTATATGTTGTAGCTATAACCTCAACCAATCCAAACATATATTCTTAATGACACATTTTTTGAAAGTTAAAGCATTTAACAAGGTTAATGTCTTTCATAGAAGTACAGTAACCTGATAGATCTTCTTGCAGATTCATGAACATTCTGTATAATTTGCAAATATTTTTCTGTGTATATCCCTACTTAGATGACTGCATCATAATACTATGTAATCAATGACAAGAGAGTGCCCTTACCTCCCTAAATGATGATTTGATAATTATTATGGAATCTAATAACTATGAGTTTCACTATAAAATATTAAGAGCTACCAAATTTTAACACAATACAAAAATAATAATAAGAGTCGGCACATTTCTTTGTTCAAAGATATAAAAGTAACTTCCTGTTTTGTCTTACATTTAAATTAAAGTTTAGTGAGTTCTTCAGTACCTGTTCTCCTTAATCACTATTTTTGTCACTGTTCACATTTACAAATTTGATAAAGAACATTACATAGGAAGTAGGGTTACATCATCCACTCAAGATTAAGAAGAAAAAGACAAAGACAGAAACATGATTAATCATCTATCCACACAAACATGGTGATGTGCAGTACTTTCTTATACAAGAGAATGAATATCTCTTTTTCCTACTTGTTAAAACTGAAAACAATGAAATTGAATTTAAATAAAGAATTAATGGATACTAGAGGAGTGAGAGAGTGAGAAAGAGAGTGAGCCATTAAAGAAAAATGGAAGGAAGAAAGGAAGGAAGGAAGGAAGGAAGGAAGGAAGGAGGGAAGGAAGGAAGGAAGGAAGGAAGGAAGGAAGGAAGGAAGAAAGGAAAGAAAAAGAGAACAGGGCAAGGTGCATATCTTACTTGATTAATATAAGACTTACTTCACATGTAACAAGCTTTGAGTTCAATCTCTTTCACCATGCTACCATGAGCAGTGGCCATGCCTACTCACAACACTTGGAAGTAGATGCTAGGGGTTAGGAATTCAAGGAGCCCTTGTATCTGCAGAAAGTTTAAAATTTTCCTGGAATAGAGACCCTGTCTAGAAAAGGAAAGAAGCAAGGTGATTGGGGAAGTTAAGAGGAGTGGAGCTAAAGGGAAGGGGGTGAAAGGAGGAATGGAAAAGAGGAAGGGAAAAGAGAAACTTGCAAAGAATTTAGAGCAGCTGGAGACAATCATTAGTCATTAAAAGATCATAGATGAAATTATGGAGAAAGAGGAGTTTGATTTTGAGTAATTTTCAAAAGACAGTGAGTTGAGAGTTATAGTGATCTGTTTTTAGAGTGGTAAAGTTCTACTAAACACTAGAAGAATTAGCAATTAAATTATATAAAATCCTGATATACTGTATTAGATCTTTGCATCAAAAACAAAATAAGATAAATCATAGATTGATTAAATATCCAGGATTACAGTTAGAATGTCTCCCTCATTTATGATGTATTTGCAGAATTAAACACATCAAGCTTCTTTCCATTGGGAGTTTCAATTTCAAAAGCATATTTTAATATTAACTTCATTCTCTGCAACTGTAAGAGTATAGAAATTGGAATCCAGTTTACCCAAAAATGAAAGGAAAGTGTATACGTATAAATGCAGGGAGAGGTACCAAAAGTGACATAATATTGTAGAAATGATATCATTTGGGAATCAGACATTATAGTTTTCTTGTGTGTAAATTAAATATGTTAATATTGAATGTGCTGCTTCATGGCATGATATAAAGCAAAAGGATTCAAAATAGGAGAAGTCTTCAAATGTTAAAAATGCCTTACAAAAAAGATAATAATTTACCTGTAAGGAAAGAAAATAAAAATAAGGTCATGGTAGGCACCTGATCACAATACATAGTTACTGATATTTGCGAAATATGTTTTAGGTTTGATGCATTTGGTTAAATGTGTTTAGCTTGTTTCCACCTTTGCTGTGTAGAACTCACCTCTGAATTGAGTCCTGCTGACATTTTCAGTATTTTCCCTCTGGGAAACAGCAGTATCCTTACTGAATGACTGCTACCCTTTCTGTACAGATGTTGACTCATCTGGAGTGAATGCGCTATAAGAAGGAGAATTGGGATTTTAATTTACTAAGCAGGGAAGCAAATTATGTAATTAGCTGATAAGCAGTTAAGCAGAAATGTAACAGAAGGAATCTTGTAGGGAGCACGTTAGAATCACATGAAGACTTATAAATACTGCTGTCGTATAAACACTGAACTTAGGGATTCTATAATGGACAGAGTCTCACTGAGTTTTCTAATAGATACTTGATATTTCACTGTGTGTATAAAAGACTTTTTCTCTAAAATTGTTTATCTGCTTTCTAAATAATCATATTTAAGGAAAAAATTTGAAAAAAATTATTGTAGCCAATATTCATGACATACTAAAAGTACTTCTTACGCCAGTCTTTTAATAGACTAGAGGATTGTTTTCTTTTTGAGATTATTGTAATTAACTATGTAAAAGATAAAGTCACCTTCTATCGTTTTGTCTTTTGAAGAACATGAACCAAATTCTAAATATGATTTCCACAGTGTATAAGTGTGTGTGTGCATGCATGTTAAACATCAGTCACACCCTAGTTTTCATCATAACTTTCACCATTTACATGGACCAAATATTTGTACATTCTTCTTCAGGTAGAAATAGAAAGACACTATAGTATTGAGGTTGCAAATAGCAAATATTATTTCAAATACATGCTGTATTCTCTTTCAAACAATTACATCATCTGTATAGAAATATCCACCAATTTTTATAATAGTTTCATATTCATTTTACTCAGGCAAAATTGTTCTTCATGGTTTATTTTCAAAGAAGCTTGGTCCGTGTTACTTTATCAATTTCACTGGCTTGAAATGCTTAATTATTGAAGAATAAGTGCAGAATAATGGAGGATAGTTAGACACTAAAAAAGAGGTACTTCCTTTCTTTTACTTCAGAGTTTATAGCAATGGTTCCTGGAGAATCACTGAAGATGCAGCAAAGACTTCAGGAGAGATGAGTGCACTCATTCTGATGCTATTTTTATTTAGCCTTACCTTACTTCCAGAGATCAAAAAATGATGAGAAATGCAATTGCTTTGGAGCTCAGTGTCAGAGAATTCTGACCCTGAGAGCTGAGGGCTCAAGTTCTAATGAATGTGTGTGTGTGTGTGTGTGTGTGTGTGTGTGTGTGTGTGTGTGTGTGTGTGTTTTATTAGCGTAACTTAGAGCAATGGATATTTTCTAAGTGGATGACAATAAGTAAGTGCAAAAAACTCATGATGGTGATTAATTTTGATTTTATACAGCAGATGTTTGCTCAGTGCCAAATAAACCTGTTCAATTTTACCCCATGTCTTAATGTACCCTATCTATTATTTACATGTGAGCACATGCACCACTGAGAAAAGGAATAGCAAGGGCATGGCAGAGGTGTATCAAGACAGCTGGTGAGGTGATTGCTTACAAAATCAAAATTCTTGGCTGGAACTCAAGATTGAAAATAATTTAGAAAGAAGAGACCTTGGCACTTTTTTTTCCTTTTGTCTTTTGCACCATATATACTTAAGACTTTAATACTTTTGATTTGGGATTTATTTTTCTCATTATATGTTTTATAAAATATAAAACAATAAAAGCAATGCTTATGTTCTTATACAGCTTCTTTCAAGTATCATGAATAATCCACTAAGAGATTGATATTATTCATACATAGCCATTAATTTAAATAATTTGCAAGCATATTCAACTTTCAACTAGTTTCTGTGCATGCATTTGTGGGTCTTGTTATATTTCAAGAGTATTATAAAATAGATATCAACCTAGCATATAGTGTTTACATGTTACAAAAATCACCTATGTTTACTGTTACTATCAACTAGAATGTTTTTGTAAATGAAATGTCCCTGAGAGAATAATAAAGGGTGATTTCGAAGGTAGTATATAGACCTGAATCACTTCTATTTTATTTCTTTTTACTTCTAGCTTTCCAGCTATTTTTCACCTGCTAAGATTATTGCAAGATTATTACAGCTTCATGTTAAAATTTCTTCTTCTTCTTCTTCTTCTTCATTATTATTATTATTATTATTATTATTATTATTATTATTATCATTATTAATCATAGAGAAGACTCATAAGTGAAAATTGAGGGAAAAAAGTAATATTAAGACTTTTGCTTTTTTTAACATGTTGGATTTCTTTCTTATAACTATTTTTATTACTACAATTTATTTTTTTAACAAAGTAATATATATTAAGGTAAAACAAAGACATCATATTGAAGTTGGACAAGTCAAGCCAATAGAAAATTACTGTATCTCTGAGACAAAGCACAAGAAACAAAGATGTGTTACTTTCCACATTCAGGAGTCTTATAAAACTGCTAAACTGAAAGCTGTAGTATGTATGCAGAGGACCTGGTGCAGACCCCTGTAAGCCCTGTTTTTGCTGCTTCAGTCTCTGTTAGTTTATCCGAGTTTTGTTCAGTTGTTTCTGAGGGTAATTTCTTCTGATGTCCATTGTCCCATCTATCTCTCCTACTAATTTGGCCTCCTCTTCTAGGAGGTTTTAATGGAGAGATTAATGGAGACATCCTATATAGAGCTATGGATTCTATTGGATTAGTAATGTATAGCTGTGGGTCTCTGTATAAATTCACATCTGTGGCAGGAGGAAGCCTCTTTGATGATGGCTGAATAAGACATCAATCTATGAGTGTAGCAGAATATCATTAGGAGTCATTTGTATATATACTTATATATTAAGGCAAATAGTATTTCATTTTACCCTAGGTCTCTGGGCTATCTAGTGTCTGCTTTTGGTCATCCAACCCCTGAATTAGTTTCATCTCATGGAGTGGGTCTTAAGTCAAATCATACATTCGTTGCTTGCTCCCACGATGTTTGTGCCACCATTGCCATAATATATTTTGCAGGCAGCACAGATTGTAAATCAAAGATTTGTGGTTAGGTTGGTGTTTATTTTTTTTCCCTTTGGTAGCCTGCACAGTATCTGTCCATGTCAGAGACACAATCATGTCTATGTTCTAATAAGAACATTGAGATGAATGTGCTTTGTAAGCAACAGCTGGACCACTCAATTTTCAATGTGTGGGTGTTGTCTTTAACAATGGGGCCTTGTTGTCTATTTGAGGAAAACAACTTATTGTCTTAACAGCAGCTTGTGTTGTTTAGGGATTTCTATAGGACTAACAAGTCAACTGGATGAAGCCCAATCTTGGCAATGGAAGCTTCATTTAGTGACAAGAGATGGACAGTTAGGAATTCTGTCTCCATCATTATTTGGAAACTTTCTTAGGATCACCTTCATACATTATAGGCAGATTACACTACATTAGGTTTCCTCAAATGCCCTTCAATTCTAGTTCTCTTTCTGAATATTCCCTCCTCCAATGCCATCTCTTCACCCATTTCCCACGTGATCTTCCTGATTTCATCCATCCACCCACAACCCTGCTCCATTACTCCAATAAAATCTATTCTATTTCCCCCTCCCAGGGAGACTCATGTATCCCCCAGTCCCTTATTTTCTACCTAACCATTTTGATTGTATGGATTGTAGCCTGGTTATCATATATTTAATTGGTAATATGGCATTTATCATACCTACTATACACAGATTCCTAGAAAAGTTTATAAGCAATCCAAAACTGTTATTTGCTGTGATCATTTTATCTGCAAATTTAAAGTTGTCCTTATAGAGAAATTCAACTTTCTTTGATAATGGAAAACAAGGTTTTGTGAAACAGAAATTTACAGCATTAAAATTAGGATGGGATAAAGAAAGCATCAGTGCTTGAATATCAAATGCTGCTTGGTAAACGCAGCCCTGATTTGATGCTGCATTAAACTTGCCCTGGATGTTTCCTGGGCCTCGATATCAATAAAATGGAAATCTGCATCCACTAAAAATAGCCAGACTCCTATGAGCAAACCCTCAAGGCCCTGCAGGACCTACAAGTGTGAAGTTTAGCTCTGTATTAATTCAGTGATTATAGGAAAGGTTTTTGTTATCTTAATCTCTCATTAAAATATTGCTGTTTTAAAATATAGGTTATCAATCAATATAGATTATTATTTCTGACAGCGAAATTCAGAAGTAAATATTTTTTTCATAAGGTTTCATGCCACTAAATCTTTTAGTTAATTCTGACAAACAATTAGGTTTTTCCACAGGATTTTTGAGGATCATCTTTTTGTATTAATTATTCATTAATGTGTAAAGTCCTATACATTTACTTTCAAATTATAGAACTCACTACTGTATATTGATTTTATATTCTGTAATTTTAAAAAACTAAATGTTTCTGAGATGTTTAATTTCATGTTTGCATTGCATTTAGAATTTGCTGTTATGTAGCAATATGCCTACAAGATGATATAATACTCAAATAGAAACTATTTCCCTTATTCTTTCATAAGTCAAGCATATTTCATTTTTTACTGCTTCATTTCACTGCATAGTGAGTCCTGGAACATATGTAATGCAATAATCACAAAGGGAAATTTATTAATATCTCACTTCTGCATGAAATATTGTAGGTGAATTTTTCACTTAAGCGCTGATTTTGTTGAAATACATTCCTTCTTTTTTTAAATGTTTCAAATCCAAAATTCAAATATCAAATTTCCTTAATGATTTTTCTACTTCTGTTGAAACAATTGTTTATTTTACTTCATCATTCTCTCATTGTGATATATCCTATCAGAATATTTCTTCTGTTGCATTTATTTTACTTTTGCTTCAGTTTTTACAACTACATTGGAGCTTTGAGAATGTTCACAAAAGCTCTGTGATGGTGGTGCATGCCTTTAATCCCAGCACTAGGGAGGCAGGGGCAGGCAGATGTCTGTGAATTCCAAGTAGACCTAGTGTACAAAGTGAGTTCCAGGACAGTGAGATTTACAACAGAAAAACCCTATCTCAAAACCAAAAATAAAAACAAAACAAAAGTATTCACTTTTTAAATTCAACACAGTTAATTGCTTCCTGTTTCAAAGTATTACTGTTTTCAGTGTGTCTTTAAAACATGTTTAGAAAGTCATTTGTACTGTTCTTACTCATGATCCTGTGGAAATGCATTCTTTCTTCTTAGTTTGATATTTCCAGTATTTCAAGGATCTATCAGGATATTCCTAACTGAAAAAAAAAATCTCTGATACAGTGCATTTTTTCAGTGGGACCAGTAATATATTAACTACACCACATTTCTGCCATATAAGTTCTCCACATCTGTGAGTATTGCTCAATTAATGACTTCATCTTTTCCCTGTTCTTTTCATACTTTATGTATTATTTGTAAATTATGTGATGAAAATTTATGTGTTTTATCAGACACTAGAAAATGTTTAAAACATTTTGATAACTAACAAATGACTAACTTTTCTGCTCTGTATGAATGGAACAGTGAATAGGAGAAGCTCACCTGGAAATCCAGGTGACTGAAGGTACAAGGCTTAGGCATAGGACTCACAGACCAAAAGAATTAACACTCCAAACCCCACAAGCTATTGTGCAGGGCATAGGCTTGTGACTTTAGCCTCTCAGGTTGGAGGCATATTGCTCTGAACTTCATCACCTAGCAGCCTTAGCCCTTTGCAACTTTTATTATTCTTGCCTTTGTCCACATTAAGCAGTGGCAAGAACAGATGGCAACAAGCAAGAATAAGTCATATTTTCTAGACCTAGAACTCTTGTAGAGGACTTGACTACCAGATTCACTCAGCTCAAGAATGACATCTGAGGCTCCTGGACATCAATCCGTGGCATTCTTCTGTTGACCATGGTCCTCCATTTCTTTTCTTTGGCTCCCAACAGTCCTCCTTGTCTTGGTTGCCTGTCTTTTCTGTTGAATTGCCCTGGTTATCCTCTGGAACTCTTCAATGGTCATCTCTGTGCTTCTACACTCTCAAAATTGCTGCTATCTTTGCTACTGCCATTGCTCTATGGTGCCTCTGCCATCCTTTTTGTGCTACCATAATCACCCAACTTGCTAATAATAAAAATCAGAAATATGCAAAAAACCATTCAAGAGCAGGTTTTTATTAAAAAAAAAACTCACAAAGTGAAACAGAAAGTGCAGTTAAGTAGCAAGAAAAGGATTAGAATAAGGTTTTCTGCTATAATCATAGACAACATTCTTTGCAAATAAGGTCCCACACTGATACCAATCACATTCATCCCTCATGCAAATGGAAGACTGTGTTTGCATCTGAAGCAGGTCTGTGATGGGCCATGTGGGAAAGTCTACCTTTGCTTGTCTGGATGAAAATGACTGTAGAAAATCATCTTTTGCTTTTACTTGCATATACCAATTTATTTCCAGGCACACAAAATATCACTGCCATAATAATAACTTCTTGAACATGAACTATGACTTACGAGCATATAGCTGTGATTACCATGCATTTGCCTGAAGTCATCTAATGATATTTCCAAATAGACAGTCCAACTATCCACCTAACTGATCAAGCTGCTGAAAGAAGTCAAACAGCAGGGAAGAATCTAACAGTAGTCAACAAAGGTGAATTTGACTTGGTCTACAACATCTTATTTTATTTAAATGGAAAAAGAATAGAAGTTCATATAATCAAAATTATGTGTAAGATTAGGAGTGATGGAGCAGTATTTAATACTATCCCATATGTTTAACTCTTCCTGCCCATTGTCAAGGGAAAGGTAGATCATTTTAATATCCCCCTCCCTCTCTCTCTGTTTAATTTTTTTGATGGAAATCTCTCTTCTGTGCTATAATAATTGAGTCTGAATTAACCTACATAGCCATTAACTATCTTTCAGTCTATGATAGTTAAGGTTATTACAAGTTGAACTTAGTCTTCAAATGCTGCCAGCATGGTTATTGTTGTTTCCTATTTAAATGAACTTTTCCTAAAATTCTCCTTTATGCATCTACTTAAAAAATTTACTTTTCATTTCTATGATTTATTTCAGATAATTTGCTTCTCCCAAAGAGAGTTGATGCAAGAATATTTTCTGCATATTTAAGAATTCAACATATATATATATATATATATATATATATATATATATATTTACATAATTTGTATTCCTCACTATTCATAATTAAATTCTACCTGTTCTCCTCCCTCACATTCTAAAAGAAATTATTGAAATGATTTATATTGTATGGTAATATGTGTTATATCTTTTTAGAAACATACAATTTCTTGACTACAAAAGATGAACTCACTTAAGACAAGTCACTACTTCATCTTTTCTGTATTTTCACTGTCTAGTCTAGTGTTTTTACATAGTTGCTAAAGTAAGGGGAATATTTTCAGTCTCAAATAGCCCATTTCAATTCTGTAGCACAATCATGTTCCAGTAAGTGCAAATATAAAGTGGTATATGTGGCCCTTAGAAAGAAGGAAATACAAGAAATACATATTTCTATTTTTTACAGAAAGTTTGATTAGATTTACAAAGAAAAATAAAATCCTTGACATAATATTCCAGATGGCTAGTTTTATGCATAAAATTGAAAAGTATAACTATAAAAACAAGATGTCAATATTAATTAAAACCTTTAAAAATGTTTATTTTTCCATAAAGCAACAAATAAAATACTTCTGTTCCAGGGATGAGTTTCCTATTTTGGAATTGTTGGTGATTGAATTTTCATATCCCCTAAACACTACAGGTTACTTGCAATGCTCTTGATTGCTACAAAGTACTCAACAGCAAGACCTGATTTTTTAATACACCACATAATTGAGTGATAAATTATGGAGAGATCAAACTCCTACTTGCAAGCTTTATCCCTACTTTTTAGCTTCCATAGTGCTGGAAGAGGCTATGCAATAGAAAAGTAACCATTAATCTTTACCACATGTCAACATCGCTAGCTAAAATAATAGCTTCAATGACAAGATACGCCAACTGTTGCAATAAAAGCACAAACAACCTCAAAGTAAACACAATTTTCTGATTGCATATATACACTATTACACAAGATGAAACTCAAAACTCACACCATCGCCTTGCAAAGAATCTGTGATTAGAGAGGTCCTAGGGGATAAACTCTTACTGTTACTCTAATAAGAGAACATAATATTACTGACTTTCAATAAATATCATTATAACCATAGATTTGTGTATCTTTCAATCCTTACCAGAGAAGAAATTTCTTTCTCCTCCATCTCCTCTTCCTCTTTCTCCTATTTTGGTAGATGATGATTAACACAGAGACTCACAATAGGCCAAGGTACACAGAATAAGAATGCTTATCCCTAAACGAGCCATGGATATTACACTGTCTTTTCTAGTTTTAGGAATGATTTCAGAAAGGGAGTTGTGCTGGCCTGCAGCACTTCAGAACTAGTTCCTGCAGGTCATCCTCCTACAGGGAGTAGTCCCTGGAAGTTGATCATTTTCAAAGTCCAAACATCCAAGAATATGTCTGTAGCAAAAATTGTAATTTTTGGTTGCATTAAAAAATACTTTCAAAAAGAAGACACAAAGATGGAGGGTGCGGGAAGGGTTGAGTATCTGGGAAAACTTTGGGGTAGAATATGAATATGGTCAAATATATTGAACAAAATTCTCAAAGAATTAATAAAAAGGAACAAGAGAGTACATTGGAAGGATTGGGAGGATAAAACCAAAGGGGAGAAATGATGCAACTATATTTTAGTTCTGGAAATATAAAAAATAAAAAAAGAATGCTTGTCATAAGCTAAGGAAGCATACATTAAAATGTCAGTGTGGTATGTTGTAAAATTACGTTACCAGACACGATTTCTTACTGAGCAGGCTATAAATCTAATATAAAGTGTTGTTGGTTATGCCTAAGTTGTGAGTGCCACTATTTCACCCTTGTGTTTGTTTTTCTGTGCTAGTGATTGCTGCTGTTCATAAGTTTTTCTGCTGTGTAACACATTTAATTCTTTTTTTCCCTTGGGAGTATACATAGCTCCTTCTTATTCTATAAGACCTAGTCTTCAAGGAGGCTTGCAGATCATTGCTAGCTTTATTTCTCAATGTCCTGTTTCTAAAATATGTTGTCTTCTACATTATGATCTTATGTTCAAGTTCTGTAAGGTAACCAAGGACAAGAGTAATACCTTATCTCATTTTGTGAATTATTGGCACTCGTCTGACCAACAACTCAAAAGAGATTTCTCATCCATTGTTCCTTATGTGAACTATTATTTTTACTACGTAGGATCTCTTATTACTTCATATGGATTCCTGTTTTATTTTTTCTATTTCTGTAAGATTGTGGCATTTTTAACTGGGATTGCTTTAAGTTTATAAATTTCTTTTAGTGGAATTACTATTTACACAATATTATTTGTTCCAATCCATGAACAGGAGAGGCCTTTCCAGTGTCTAATATTTTTAACTTCTTTTTTTCAATGCCTTACAGTTTTCACTGTAGATAATTTTCACTTCTTTTCTTAGGTTTATTAAAAAGATGTTTTATTTTCTTTGCGGTTATTGTGAATGGTAATGTGCTCATGATCTCTTTCTGAGAATGTTTATGGTGGATGTATAGAAATGGTTCTGGTTTTTGTAATAGTATTCAATATTTTACACTTTGTAGCAAATTGTTGTTCATTTCTAGAAGTTTTGTGGTGGATTTTTTAGGGTGGCTAATGTATAATATTATATGAATTACAAATACAGGTATCATTTCTTATTTTCTATTTGAGTCTTTTGATTACTCTAGAAACAGCTTTAAACACTATATCAAAAAGAAATATGAATGGTACATAGACTTCTCTCATTCCTGACTTTAAAGGATTGCTTCAATTTTCTTTTCTCCATTTAAGACAATGTTGGCTGTGTTTATGTCTTATTTTGCCTTTATCATGTGAAAGTATGGTGTTTTTAGTTCTATTCTCTCTGATATTTTTGTCATGAAGATAAGTTGGCTTTTTTCAAAGGAATCTTTTCATCTATTGACATTACCAGGTTACCTTTCTCTTCAAGTCCATTTGTGTCAATTATTACATGTATTACTTACATTTATTTAACCATCCCTGTATTTCCACAGTAAAGACAATTTGGTTATGATGGATGTTATTTTTTATGTGTCTGCATATGGTTTTCAGAAATATTGGTCTATAATTTTCATTTTTTACTGCTACTAGTTTGTGTAGTAGAGTAATATTTGTTTCAGAAAAGGAGCATGAAAATATCCCTTTTGTTTAAAAGATTATGTATGTGTATATATATATATACATACATATACATGTAAATGTGGGGCAAACCTAATGCTAAATGGGGTTGAAGCATGCTTTGATCACTAGAATTCTCACCCTGAGAGAAGGTGGCATTCAACTGTTCCCCTTTTTCTTACTCTAATAGCTAGCAAAGCTCCTTCAGATGTTGTCATGTCTTAGGTCACTTGTCACTGATAAGATCTAGCCTCTCCAAGGTATGTGGCCTGGTTAATGTTTATCTGACCACTGTGGCTAGAAGACCTCAGGCACTCTATATGACCTAATAAGGTCTCTTCCTCTGGCCCCTGTGAGACTTCTGCCTATGCAAAGGAGGCTTCCTCAGGACTTTAGCCCCAGCCAATGACAATACTACTGGTTGTGATTCCCCTACATGCAAATGGAGGTGCCCAGTACAACTGCATTAGCCAGTGACTCTTCTCTCTCTACCTTATAAATATGATTCCCTTGTTTCAAAAAATGGACCTGTAAACACTGACACTGCTTTCTGGGAAGTCTGTTTCCTGTTGGCTTTCAACCTTTGCTTAAGACCTTTGAACCCAGGACAGGTCTCTGCCTTAGCTCTTCTCCTCGAAGCTGAGCTGGTGTGCAATGGCTTGGCTCTCCCCCAGAGAGTGGAGTGAAGACTAACATGTATACAAACATGTATACACATGTGTGTATATATAATATAGATGTATGTATATATATGTGTGTGTGTGTGTGTGTGTGTGTGTGTGAGCGCGCGCACGTGATATGTTTGCATGTATACATACATACATAATGTGTAAACATTATGCACATTATATATAAATTATGTAATACATACAAATATATAAATATATAATTTAATAAGCATTGATAAAATATTGGCTTTACAAGTCTGGAATCATTGCACTCTACGTACATTTGGACCTGGGCTTTTGGAGTCAAAAAGCTTTTTATTATTCTCTTTGATTTCCTTATTAGTTATGGGTACATTTAAATTGTAGATATCTTTTGGTATTTAATATGCTGATTTCAATTAATCTAGACATTTATCAATTATGTTAATAGATATTCTGAAATATTGTTACTAAGTTTTTATTAAGTTTTTATCTAACCTTAAATGTCAACAATAGATAAAGGGCTTATGTTTGACATTGATGTATCATGTAAAATATTACAGTTTTCAATCTACTCTCAAATGTTGCCCAGACATCTAAAAATTATGATGTGAAAAACTGAATTATTTACTTCGTAGTACAGTCTGTTTTTTTCTCTAAATTTCCTTCTCAAAAATAAATATAATAAATTTCATCATTCAAATCAAATGAATAAATTTACACAAGTTCCATGAGTTCATGAAACCATTGCAATAAGTTTCATGAAGGCATAGATGAAGTCTGACATAGATTAAGAAGATATAGAATATCTGTTGAATGAAGAAAAGAATAAGAAATCTATTGTTCAAGTTGTTTTTGCACGTCTCATCTGAAAATATAAAATTTTCTTGGAATCTAAATATCTTTTTGAAAAATTTTACACTTCATGTTACTCCACAACTTTTATTTTTTATAAATATATACATGAAAATACATCCATAATCTAAGATACTTTTTGTCCACTAAATTAATATCTTGGTTCTGAAAAAAATCATACTTTAAAATAATGCAAATATTTTTGTGTTTTTAGCATTAATTTTATTTTGTTGAGGGCCTTTTAAAATTTATTTGCAATTTAATTCAATATGTTAAAATTAAAAGAAAAAAAAATATGAGACAATTTCTGCTGTCATTTTGTCCATGGCTTTTTAGGTTTTAATAGAAATTTTGATACCATTTTAATAAAATGTTCTGTGTCATTATTGACCAAACGTTCATAAACACAATATAATTGGGGCTCAAAACATACATAATATTTTGCCACAAATTGCTGGTTTTAAAAGTGATTAAACTTAAACTCTGAGAGATTGGTCCAAAGTGAAATTCACACTATCATAATATAATGTTCTTACTCTTAGTTGCATCCTAAAATTCTGCTATTTCTGAAACTGAAATAAGCTTACTTTTGTTCCTTAGGAAAAGCTTATCAAAATAGCTAAATATAAACCAATTTGACAACGTATGAAAATACGTTTCATTTTATAATACATGCGTAAAATGCAAATTTATGTGCTGTTTTCACCAGTGACTTACTTTAATGTATCACAGCTAAAAACATACACAGTCTAAGTGGATTGCTCCTTTCTGAGCACCAGCCTTGGATTAGGTAATTCTTACTTTGGTATGAATATGATCTATAAGAGTCATACACTCTTACAAATTATTTTACCAGACAGAAAAAGAAAAAAAAAGGTAAACTAATTTCCTATACTGAAAGTGGGTTTCATACTAACATATATATCAGATATCTGTTAATATCATTGAAAGGAGCTAATATCATAAACATCCTATGTACATAATTTTAAAGATATCTATATGTATTTGGATGTTTGCATATAAGCATTTAGGCTGATGATTTTAGACATGGGTAATAATGGAAATAAATTTGTGTAGCATGAGTAACTTTTGTATATATTTTACATATTTTTAATTTTGGCAATAGTGAGTAAATAGACTATTCAGTAATGGACCAATAAAAACATGAACCACAAGACAATTGAAAAGCTTCATATGGAGTGTGTTATGAGGCAAACTCAAGTTCTTGATGCATGGAAATTTTAAAGACACAGTTGATTGGTTCTGAGAGTTAAAAATACACATATAACATATGTAAATACTGTGAGGTTAATTAAGACCTCTATTTTACTTTTTAATTGTAATAACCTGTGTTTGATCATGTTCTTAGATTGCAATGTGATATACTAAATAGTCCTGACTCCCTTATGGTGTTACTTTGATCCTGTAGGAAAGAAAATATCAGTAGTTTTATTATATCAAAATACTAGAAAGGAACACTTGAAAGCAAATGTGTATTTTTTACACTTAACTCAGATCATGACAGCAGATTATGACCAAACTAGTATGCCTTTTAAGAACTAGGCTAGTACATAGTCCTAATCATAAATGAGCAATAAGAGTCATCAATAGTATAAAAGTTTGGCATTAACGTTTATATTTAAAGTTTAAATCATATATATATATATATTTATCATGTATTTATCATTCATCATGTATACTGTTAAGAGTTTATATTTTGCTTAATGCTGTGTTTACTGTTGTTTCAATGCATGCTAATTTAAGAATTATCACATTCAATTTAGAAAACTAAGAAAAGATCATTCTCTAGATAAATAATTTGCTTTAAGACTTCTGAAAATGAGAATATTTTTGTTTAATCATTTTTAAAATTTACTTATGTATATATGTGTATATATGTATATGTATATATTTGTATACCTTATATAATAAAATACTTCATGTAAATTAGCAAGATGTTTATAAGTTATGTGTTCATTTTGAGTTATTAACCAAAAATTTTCATGCAATTACTTTGTATTTTCTACTCTGAAAAATTTTATTTGATTTTCAGATCTCTTACATGGATTTAAAAATAAGAAGACCCTTAATTTATTTTTAAATAAATTTACTATATATTTTAGAATATATTTATAAATATTTTTAATTATATTTAAATATATTTAGTATTTAACAATTTATTTTAACATTCTCTTTTATTTTGACTTTATTTTTTCTATTATTAAAATGCAGTTTTTCATACAATATGTATTCATAAAATATATTTTTCATACAAAATATGATTATAGTTTCTCTTCTCCTGGATCCATCCAGTTCTTCCCCATTTCCATTCCCATGTAAATCAACCACTTTTCTCTCTCTCATTAGAAAACTTTAATGAGCATTGGCATAAAGTAATGAAGCCACTAAACCATCATCATGACTGATGAATTGAAACTACGCATACAATTCAAAAGTAGTCTCTTGTCACTTTGTTATAACTCTCACCCATTGCTTTCTCCCACACTTCTATATGCACGATACTTCCCAGCATATGACAAAGAAAAGTGCTTATCTCTTTCCTATGAGGTGACATTAAGTTTCACCTGCCAGAAATATATGGAAAGGGAAACATTAGTGTGTGCTATTTAATCTGACATCTTTCACTTAATTTGTTATTCTTAAACTTAACTCATTCTGTCATCAGATCAAGATTAAACATAGAAAATTTAAATGAAAGTAGTAATTCATTGCCTGTATACACCAAAGTTTGTACCTACCAATATTCAAACGTTAAATTTTTTACATAATTCTGAATGCAAATTCAGAGTATTTGCATTTCATTAGTGATTGACATTAATCTGAAGTCTTAGCGATTTTATCCATGAATTTAGAATCTATTAGACTAAGACTAACTTCCTAAAAATGCATTTGAAATTACATATTTTATTTTATTTCATTTTCATGTCAGAGTTGAACAAACTTGTTTGTTGCTTATTAATTTCAATGTTGAAAAGATTTTGAAAATGATATATTATTTATAGAAAAATTTAAACAAAAAATCTTATAATGAGTTGGCAAAATAGTTCATCTGGCAACAGTGCTTGCCATGACAACAGGTGATATCAATTTGTTTCCTAGGAACAACATAGTGGAAGGAGAGAATTGTCTCCTGCAGCTTGTCCTCTGATCCCCAAATGGGCAAAAATAATAAATACACAATATTTGAAATTTCTGTAAGTAGTACAATAGTAGAATAGATTGTTATATGAGGATAATCAAGAATATCTTATTAGACTTAAGGCCTGCTCCATGAGACGGAATTTGTACCTAGTAATATATGAATCCAAAGACCTCTGATTAGTTCATAAGAACTAATAATGATACAAACGATGTCATTCTGCTAAAGATACATTTTTAAAATGACTAATAATGATTCGTTGATATACCCATAGATTGGTGCATCTTTCAGGCTTAATCAGACAATATTTTCTTGAAAAAGATGACAATTAAAAAAATATGGCAACTGATGCATAGACCTACAACTGGTCAATTACAGAGACTATGGAGTGTTCTACCCTAAATGGGACAACACACATACACACTCACTCACTCAGTTATCATTGAGGAGGAACATGTGGAGGGATTTTGGGTGGAACTACAGATGGTGCAATGAAATTGATTTTGTTGACATATTGGATGATACATTTATGAACTCCAAGAGATTGTATCTTCCTGCACAAGAAATGTGCTAGGTCAAGCCAGGTAAAATTATAATATGGAATTTGGGTGATGAATATGAAGACCTGGCCCTAACTGAGTAACCACTGGCATTTGGTAGCTGTTTAGAGCAGAAGTCTTTCTTTACTTGAGGAATGTGATCCCTACTAGTTCATCACTTAGGTTCTGTTTATTTTCTAAAGAGAGACATAAAGGAATAGATGTATATTCAGGATGCATTATTTGAGAGGAAATAAGCTATTTTAATAAAAGGTAAAAATTAATTAGCCCCCAATGACTTATATTTAAACCCATAGATCAATATATCCATCACTCCTTATGTGGGAAGCTTCTATTTGCAGGATATGTTCATTAGCATAGTGATCCAGAGGTGCAACCATATAGAGAATAAGAGGTTGCTCAATGTTCTCCACTCAAGGGAACGTATATGCTACAAATCACAGCCAAGTCTCCTAAAACACTGAGGAAGAAGGATCAGAAAGATTGTAAGACACTGAGGTGATAGGTGCCTATAAGAAAGCATTATCTTCTGAATACAGTAGCAGACCTGCACATGTGAATTCACAGAATGTGAAACAGTTTGACTTAAACCTGTTCAAATCCAAAGCATACAAAAATCTCGAAACAGAGAAAATTGGGCCCAAAATTCCACCCTAGCCATGGAGCTATTGACAATTGTGATCTGCTGGGAGAGGGAGAGGTTTTTTTCTAAGAGATTAGTCTGTATTCACTCAATCATATGCCCTTATCTTTTATACCTCTTGTTGGGGAAAAGTTTGGGAAAGAGTGATTTGTTTTGTTTCTAAAGGAAAGTAATCATGTCTCCCAGACCTACAGTATTGAGAGAAACTATATATCTTTACAGCCTGATTCTCATGCTTCTTGGATGCATTGTGAAAAATCCATGAAGAGCAGTCAAAACTTATGTAGACTTCCATGCCCCTGGATTTTTGTGGATGACTTGTTTTCATGAAAGACAACATTTAGCCTGAAGCAATTCATGAAAAATGTATGTACACAGTTCTTTACTTGCACGGCAGCTCTATCTTCATTCACTTGCCACAGTTGTACCAGCTTTTTCCTTCCATCTTTCTTCCAGACACCTGTCTGTGCAAAGAATCCAGGCTGTTTGGGTATCCTGTAGCCCTATCATCCTGGTGTATTCAAAAATATTTTTAATTTTGACATCATCTTGCTTCGTGAGTTTTATATTCCAAGAAACACTTTTTCTTCCTTCCTTAAGAGTACTTACCTCTTAAGAGTAAGTGATAAGTAACCTTTGAGGCTTATTTTAATGTCCTTAATTGTAGTTTGCAGATGGCATACATTTGTCATTTGAACTTTGGAAGAACATTTGGAGATTTAAATGTCTCTTCAGGGCACCAAAAAAGAATTGACATTTAGTTAAGAAAGCCAACACCACGAAGTCATTCCCAAAGATAATTTTGGTTTGTCTTTATACAGAACCTGAAAAACTTCAAGTCTATACATGCTATCTCTCAGGTAGACGTACTATCTCTACTTCAGAAATGAATTTAATTTGCACTTTTTATTTAAATGCCTTCTTTAAAATAATTTTATACATACATATATATGTATACACACATATATACTACTGACAGACAGACACACACACACATACACAGAGAGAGGCAGAGAGACAGAGAGACAGAGGCAGAGAGACAGACAGAGAGACAGAGGTTTGAGATGGTGTCTCATGTAACTCAGACTAGCCCAAACTCTTGTTATAGCTGATTGTGACATAGATCTCCTAATCCAACTCCATAAACTCTAAATTCTGGTATTACAGCTATATATCTCAAACTTTAGTAAGGAAAACAATAACTTTATATGTTAATCTCATTTCTTTCAGTTATTAGAAGTCAGGTAGCCTCATTTCTTTCATGTCAGATAACAAAGGCTACAAATGTCTATACTCAGAGATATAGAAGGAACAGCAAACTAACACATGCTTAAAAACATAACTGGTAAAGTTCTAGCTTAGTAAACTTGAAGGAAGTGTGGTAAATTACCTGGGTGAATCAAGTTAATTCAGAAAAATTTATTCAAGTTCATGAATTCTCTGTTTTGATTCATGGTAGCTTGGCACTATTCCTTTAGTTCTGTCATGTCCCAGTAAGTATTTCAAGATGGAAACGTCTGGTGGAAATGATCTATTTATGCCAAGAGGACTGTGAAGAAAAAAAAAAAAAGAGTAGACAGCCTTGATTTCCTTCAAAAGCATTCCCTCAGTGACCTCCCTTTAGACGCCTGTAAACTTAGCATTGTCTGGAAAAGAGGAAGACTATCTCTGGGGCTTGTAGGTGGCCAATCTAGGTTCAGGATCAGACAGAGAGCTTTCTTAACAAAGAAAGAAAGGTAAAAGAGCCAGAAACCCATTGTCTTCCTCTTGTATCCTGGTGCACCCATATATATATGTATGTACATATACATATGTATGTGTACATTCACCACACATGTATGCCACAGACACAAACACAGGAACACACACACACACACACACACACACACACACACACACACACACACATAGGCAAATACACAAAAGGATAGAGAGAGACAGAGACAGAGACAGAATATTTATGTATCCAGTATTAACCTTTGTCCAGTTATAAAATGAGATTTGAGTCAAGTAATACAGCTCTTGTGTCTGGTCTACAGTAAAATACTTTCATTAATTGCAAAAAATATAGGATTAATTATGCTATTTCACACAAATATGCAAAATATCTTAATCATGTTTTCTCTTTGTCCAACTTTAATGGCAGCACTTATTCTCCATATATATCAGGAACATGAAAGGATACTGCTAACTTCTCGACCCTCACTGTTAGAATGGTTATTCAAAGTGATAACAAGGTTAAATGAACCAATAATTGATCCTGAACTACACACAGGCTATCAACACAAACTGAAAAGAATCTGAGACTATTAATAGCTTCACCACTGTCTACATTGGAACTTTCAAAAAGAAAAGTTATCTATTTCTTGTTAGTGTTCTCAACGTGAAAAAACAGAAATAATATAGAATCTGTAGTTTTTGCACAAATGATTGGGGCAAATATAAAAATTCTATCCTGATATACTCTGAAAGGAGGAATATTCCACCTATTTCTCCCATTCTCAGGCTCTCAGTCAATGTATCTGATGGGTACACAGCAAGGTCTGTAGAGGAATAGCCTTGTGTGAAAGCTGGGGTCTACATTCGAGGGGCTACATTAATAGGCCTGTGTGTTCTGAATAGAATGTGGACACATCTTTAATCCAGTATTCATAAAGCAGTGGTAGCAAAAACCTGCAATCCAGTATTCAGAAGGAAATGGTGGTTCATGACTTTAACCCCTAGAAAAAATGGTGGAAGCACACACAGGAAGCAGAACTCAGAAGGATTCAATGTCACACAGGAAGTGACATCTGAGATGAGTCAGAATGAATGGCAGACAAAGTGACTCATCAAAGGAAGAGTTAGCAGAGTTAGATCATGCCCAACTCCTATGAGAAAAGATGGGCTCTCAGCTCAGTTAAGGACAGTTAACAGAATTATCAGAGGGAGTCAGTTAAAAGAGTCAGGTGAGAAACAGGCTGATGAGTCAGAATTCAGAAGGAGCTAGTTAGAGTGGCTTAGAACCAAACATCTACTTTCACAGCAACATCTGACATCTAGTACAATAAGGGGGAAACAGAGGCTAGAAAATCTTAAGTTGAAAGTCTACCATGTTCAGACTCCTGATGTACCACTGAGCAGAGAAAAGACAAAAGATCAATGCCAAGAAGCAGAGTGTATTAACCTCAATGTCTTTAAATAAAGATTTCCTACAACTTCTGTGAATGAAAATGTATTTCTAATTATCTGGCTATTCCTTATTAACCAATAAATAAAACTACTTTGATCAAAGCAGTGAATCACTTATTTCATACCCTAGTTGAGTTTTCTTTTTCATGGTTTTCTAGAATTTATGGAAATTATATAAAATATATAAAAGACATAAAAGTATTTGCCCCCATGACCTGTCTACCATGGTTTATGTGTTTCACCTATCTATAGATAGATACTATTTCTTTTAAAAGATACTAAGTCTTTTAAAATATCGTTAGTGAATACCTCCTCTAACTCTGTAGGCAAGGTTTTTGTCCAAAACTCCATTGAAAGACCTGTGCATACAAATTTCAAAGGATGATGGCTAGTGACCTAGTGACCCTGATGGAAGCTGGTGCTTCCTTTAAGTGCCAAACTTTGGGATATGTTTCTATTCCTTGGAGATACTCCTAAAGAGTTTATAAAGCCCCCCATAAAAATAACAAAGTTACAAGAGGGAAATGAAAAAGAGGCATGTAAGTAGAATATGTTTCTGAGTTGAGAAACACACTAAAAAGAAAGTAGAACCACTGACACTCTAGAAAAGTTGAAACATGAAATGTCATTTCTCTTTAAATTTGGAGGAATGACATTTCATAGGACAGTGAATCTTTTCTTAAAAGAAAGGATTTAAATACATATGGCTGGCTGTTGAACTTCTGAATACAAACGGACTTACTTTTCTTGAGTCAAATCCATTTGCTGTTTAATATAATAGTGAAAAGAACAATTTATATTTTATATTTGGTTTTAAACAGCAGTTGCTAAAATATTTTTGTAAAAGATATGTGATTTTGAAAATGATATGGTTAATATTCAGAATATTTATTAAAACTATATGCTCCATCTTATAAATCTCTACTTGATAAGAATTGTCCTTTTAAAAATATCCACATGGAATATTTCCCAGATTATCCATCTGTGTTTCTAATTTATTCTTTGAAGCCTAAGGATGCCAAAATTATCTGGTAGTGATAATGATGACTGAATTCATGAGCAGCGGTTGGATTCCCTTTGGTATGAAATAATTATGGTGGATATCCCTTCAACACAATGTCTAGCTGCCAATGCACACAGCTAAAAATAAATCACTGGAGACAAGCTTACTACAGTCAATGCAAATGCTTTATAGAGTATTATTTTGTGAACAAAAGTAATATAAATTTATAAGATTATTGCTTGAAGTGGCTACTTATTACAGGTAGTAAAAATTTTGTCATTTCTTGGAAAGAATCATATTTCTAATTTCCAAAAAATTTAATAAAGAAATATATAAAGTCTGTAAAGCTTTGTTGATTTATTATACTCAGGTCATTTAGTGTACCACGTTCTCACACTTACCACATATTGTCTGGGTCTAGGTCTCTGTATTTTACCCCAACTGATGATTAAGGATGATGGCTGAGTACAACATTGATTTATTAGTATAGTCAAAATGTCACTAGGAGTCCATTTATTGTTATGTTTTTTTAGTACAACAATAGCATTTGGTTTTACCAAAATTTCCAGGGCTATCTAATCTCAGGATCTTGGTCACCCCTGCAACATTAGGTATGGATTTAATTTTGTGGAATGGATCAAAAGACGTACGAGACACAGTTTGTTTGCTCGTACAAGCTTTGTACCGCCATTGCACTAGCATATCTTGGAGGCAAGTCACAATTTTAGATCAAATGTTTTGCAGTTCATTTGGGTTTACATTTCTTCTTTGGTACCATGCAGAATACCTTCCTATACCAAATACATTAATCTGTAGTTTAATTAAGGTCTATGTAAGCACCATCTCTATTTCTGTATGTTCAATGAACTGTGTATATGTATTCAGCAATAGGAACTTGCTATAAGTTATTAGGGGGAAAGCTGTAGTCTTGGGACCATTTTTCTTTGTTTTTAGCTTCCCATGGAACCTCCTTTGCCAAAAACTCATTTAGATGTAACCCATTCCAGGTATGGGAAAATTCATTTTGTGGCAAGAAATATCCAGTTGGGAATCTGACTTTCATTTAATTTGGAAATTTCATTTAGATTGCCTTTGTACATGTGTATATTTTAGAAACCTTCTATTATATTAGGACTCCATACTACCCCTCAAATGGCTCTTAATTTTATCTGTCTCATCCTGTATTCCCTTGTTCATCTCCTTCTTTCTTTTCCCATCCCACTTGTTCCTTTTCTTCCAGCCCATCCCACACATACATAACTACCTATTCCATTTCTCTTTTCTAGGGAGAATTCTTTGTCCTCTCCCTAGTCCCTTACTCTATATCAAACCTCTGTGGTTCTACAGATTGTAACTTGGTTATCACTGAATTAACAGCTGATATCCACATATAAGCATATATATGCCATATTTGTATTTCTCTTCATGTTACTTCACATGGGATGATTTTTCTAGTTCCATCTATTTACTTATGAATTTCATGACTTTATTTTTTTAATATATTTCAAGCAACTTCTATTCTTTTACTAAAAATAGACATGTGTTAGTTTTGATTTACAATTCCCAGATAACTAGAGCTGTGGACCATTTCTTTAAGTGTTTTTCAGACATTTAAATTTTCTCTATTGAGAGTTTTCTATTTATATCTACACACCATTTTTAATTAAGTTATTTGTGTTCTTGATATCTGGTTTTGGTGTTCTTTCCAATTTTTGGATATTAGTCTATAAGATGTTTAGATGATAAAATATTGTCTGTAGATGTAGATTCAGGGTAAAAGACAGTTTATTCTATTTCCTAGTCCTAGATCCCTGGAGTATTATGGCCTCTGTACAGTCTAATCTTAATCCTAGAACTGAAAGGCTTCAGCCTTTATATAATCTAGAACATTTAAGCCTCTAAGACTTACTGCTGACTTAGCCACTCTGACTAGCTCCTCTGAACTCTGACTCTTTTGATTGAACTCACTAGCTATTATGGCTAAACTCTTCTCCAAGATGAATGGTTCAAACTGAATTTCTGAACCAGCTTATTGTTTCTGATTGAACTCTTCAGACTCTGGTAGATTCTGACTTATTCTCTGACTGAACTCAACTGTACTACTCTGTTTGCTTCACACTAACTCATTCTTTCCATCTGATACTGACTTCTTCTGCTGAGCTGCCACTGTGTCTCTGGATCAGACTCCTCAGACTCCCCAGTCAGACTGCCTGCTTCATATGCCTATGTAACTCACTATACTCTAAGCTAGGACTTTACCTCACTATTGTGACAGTTGGACATGTCCTCTTACTCACTCTGCTCACTCTTCCTCTGATGAGTCACTTTGCCTGGTCTTCATTCTTACTCATCACAGATACCACTGCCTGTCTAACACTGACTCCTTCTGAGCTCTGCTTCCTGCCTTTCAAGTGCTGAGATTAAAGCATGCACTTCTGAAAACTGCAAATAAAGTTGCATACAATCAATCTTAGCATACTTTCTACATTCTACCTGGACATCTAGCCCACATAGGTCTATGAATACAATCCCTACATATAGAACCCTGGATGTGATCCCTTATATTTGATCCCTTCATATAGACCCATCCTATCTATCACACAGGCCTAATCTGCTACAATTTTACTATTCTATAGGCTGCTGTTTGTTTGAATGATGTGTCCTTTGCTGGGAAGAAATTTCTCAGTTTCATAAGGTCTGATTTATTACTTGTTGATCTTAGTACCTATGCTAAATTTGTTATGTTCAGAAAGTCTTTTCCTGTGAAAATGAGTTCGAGGATATTCTCCTAGTTTTCCTCCTTTCAGGAACCAGTGTATTTTGTTTAATCAGGTCTTTGGTCCATTTGGAATTGAATTTTCTACAGGGTAATAAGTATGGAACTATTTCTTTTCTTCTGCATATAGCCAACCAGCTTGACCAGAACAATTTGTTGAAGATACTGTATTTTTCCAGTCTTTATTTCAAGTGGATGACTCTACCAAATTTCTCAAATTACAGCTCAGAAAACCTTCAGCAGAAGAGGAAGCAGACAGACAGTAAGAACCAGAGGGGATGGTGGAAACTAAGGAAGCACGGCTCTCTAAATCAACAGGATCAACACACGTATGAATTCACATAGATTGTATTAACATGAACAGAGCCTTCATGAGTCTGCACAAGATGGGCTCCTAGAGCTGAAAAAGGATAATATGTAAAGAAATGTTTAATCCTTCAATACAGCATCATGGGTGCTCTAGGATAGAAAGAATGATGGTACACACTATTAATCCCAGTATTCAGGAAACAGTGGTAGTATACACCTTTAATCCCAGAACTTGGAAGACAAGAAGCAGAGCTCAGAAGGATCAGTATCAGACAGGGCAGGGGCATCTGAGATGAATCAGAATGAAGGGCAGGCTACAAGTGACTAATGAGAGGAAGAGTTAGCAGAGTAAGTCAGACCAAATCTCAAGACAAAAATGCAGGCACTCAGCTCAGAGAGTAGGATTAAGACACAGAGTCAGTCTGAAGGAAGCTGTCTGTTAGTTATCTAGGTAGGAAGAATCAAGCAGTCTGAGCAGTCTGAAGAGAGTGAGACAGTGACACAGAAGGAGTGTGACAGAAGATGTGAAGAGAATGAATCGGTCTGAAGACAAACAGCACAATTCAATTGGAGTTCTGTCAGAAAATGTACAGGAGTCAGTCAAAGTCTACAGAGTGAGAAGGAGCCAGAAATAGGTAGCAGTAGGCTTAAATGATGTTGATAGTTGGGAGGTTGAATCCTTCAAATTTCTAGTCTTAAAGCTAGATTGTACAAAGGCCAACACATTTCAGGGCTCCAGGACTAGGATTGGGGATTGAATAAACTGCCTTTTGCTCAGAATCTACATCTACACCTGGAATCAACATCTATGATGATGCACATTCCCTCATCCCTAAGCCAGAAGCTATCTCCATCTGATAACCACTTGCAAATGAACATTAGTTTTCTCCATGGTAAACTCACTAAGGAAACAAACAACTTTTAAAGGTAGATTGCAGATCCACCAGTAGATAGCCAACAGAAAATGAATTACACAGTATATTTGAAGGTACTTTATGCTTTTTTTTTTCAGGACATTGTTATTAGCATTTAGAAATTTGTAATTCATATTATTTTGGGTATATTATTTTATATATACATAAAAATAAAAGAAATATATTTAATTATTTTCTCCTTTTTAACCCTACAGGTTCTTTGCAAATACATTGTGGCTTCCAGTTTTGTGTTTTTAGGGGATTTCTGAGTATACAAATGAGTGGGGTCTGTGTCTATATCATTTGTTACCCTGGTTTTAGGCCATTTTTCTTCTGTTTGTGTTATCTTATTTCAATGTGCTAATTTTTGTTTCACTTTAATATATTTTATTTTATTCTTATTCCATAGAATCCTTGATTTTTTCTCTAACCAATGCAGAATGTGGATGAATCCAGATAAGAGTTAAAGTGGGGATGACCTGGTAGGAGTCAAGGGTAGTGGAAACTGCAATCAGAAAATATTATAAGAGAAAAAAGTCTACTTTCAGTAAAAGGAACAAAAAGAAATAGTAAAATTATTTAAGTGATAAGACAAAGAAAATAATGCCTGCAAATTAAAACAAAAGTTACTTTAATTATATTAAATTTTAGAATTTAAATTTCCACAATTTTATACTATATTTGCAAACTTTATATGTGGGTAAAGATGTCAAAAAAGCAGCAAGCAAACATTTTGTAGGATAAAATAACTTATTCTATAATTTTGATTAAATGTGTAAGTAGAGTTCAATCCTGGACTCTGATTATATATTTTTACCCCTGATAAGGCCTCACTCCACAGAAACCATGCCTTTACTTAATATAGCTTAGATGGTGTAATTGTGTTTAAAATTTTAAAATACCTTTGGTGACATTTTTTTCCAGAGAATGATTCAAGTGATAATTTTATTTAAAGTCTCTCTACATATTGCTAAAGTGTATATTTGATTTATATCTTGAATCTCTTAAGTTCTATCCATTACAGAAAATAATTTTTAAAAAGCTCATTAACCATGGCAAAAGTTAGAAGCCATAAAATAATATATGTATATGTATGTATATGTTATACATAAATTTATAGCACCTTCAAACGGAGAAATGTTTAAGGTATACTTATGTGCATTTAGTATGCTAGTAGTAAGTGAATTACATTAAATTATCAATTTTTATTCATGCATACTTTGGTAAAAAAGAGAACTTAAGCTAAATATCCATGGATTTTGCATAGGATTGGGAAGTGAAATCTTTTGAATATTGGTCCCCAAAGAATTAAAATCCCTATCATATTCTATAATCAAAAGTCATTGGAAAATACATATAAGAACAGTTTTTAAAAACTAGACATATGTGTCCATTGAGTCTATTTCTAGACTCATTGTTATTTCTTCATTATGCTTTACTCAGTATGAGTTCAAAAGGTCAAAAAAGAACCATAATTTTTCCTGTTCCTAAATATTTTAATATGTAAATATTTCAATTTAAAGTTCAGTAATTTCTCTTAAAATATTCAAATGTAACATAAAGCTAATGATTAGCAAGATGTTTCTGGAATATCTCCACATTAAGATGATTACACTAATTTTTGATGAACATTCTAAATATTAATGCTTATACATCAAAATATTTCAGGATGATGAGTCAGTCTTCCTGGACAGAATATTTTTATTACAGTTATCTTGGTCAATCAAGGCATCCCAAATTGATAAATAACACAGTTTTCAATTAGTTAGTTAAATGTGATATGTTATTTATAATGTGTGAGCATAGGAAATTTTATTCATCAAATTAACAATTAGCCATTTTTATGATTTTCAATATGTGTATTAATTTGATATTCAGAATATAACCTTTTCCTTGATGCAAACTTAAAAAATAAGGCAACTAAAGAATTGGTGCTTACTTTATATACAATTGTAAATTAATTTCCCCAAAATGTGCTAATAAAATTATGTATCATATCTCAAAGATAAGTTATTATTCTCTGAAATAAACACTCTGAAGGAATAAATCACCCCAGTGGGAAGCCTCCAAAAAACAATTACTTCTCAACAGTACATGGTATAACAAGATCATTTGACAATTTATGAAAGTCCTATTTCCTTTAGAGATATCAAGGTATATCTAGAAAAATAGAATTATCTTTTTGCAATCCTAACAGATGGAAATAAGTAGTTGAAGAACAGACATACTATCTAGAAACAATAAAACAAATTTAGGGAACTGACTAGTATTTGTTGTAGCTATTATATTGACTGTAAGTAGGCATATTTCAAAGTCTTAAGCTAATAAAACTGCTTAAAATTCTAAAAAAGTATTTTTAACTTTTATTACTTAAACTTGTGAAGAAAGCAATAATCCAAACATTAAATTGTATTAGATGAATTGAATATCAGTAAGAGCACTGGTTTTCCTGTAATCACAGTATGTAGTTTTGAAACAAAGTTTAGTTCAGTACTTTATTTTATTTTTTGTCTTTTTAAAAGTACACTATTAACTGAAATAAAATTTTAACACTTGTCCATCTCCCATTCCTCCTTCCAGTCCGTCCCAGTTGACCTCACAGCCACCCATCCAACATTCATGTTGATAACCTCTTTTTTATTATTATATACCTGTATATATATTTTTTGTAAGAAAATCTCTCTATATATCATATCTCTATTTGTCATATATATCATATCTATCTATATGTATGGATACATACATATATATTATAGATAGATATAGATAGGTAGATGATAGATAGGTAGATAGATAGATAGATAGATAGATAGATAGATAGATAGATAGATAATAGATATGAAGATTGCCAGAAAGTTCACTATGGAACAGTTATTCCTATAATTAACTTCATAAACAAAACCAAAACATTGTAATACCATTGGTGATGTTAATGCAGAAGGGAAAATATTCATGAGATCCCAGTCCTAGACACACAAAAAAAAAAGTATAGGGAAATAATGACTGTCAGGGGAAGGAAAAACAGCCTTTACAAGGTATGAATTCCCTTATTTGTTCTTCAAATGAAGAGTGGCCAGCTCTGATGCCACATAGTGTAAGGAGACATGTCTGAGGAATTGCAGCCAATATTGAGGCTTCAGGAGTAGAGCCTACAGCAAGGTGAAGGGGAGGTTTTCACCCTGGACAGGCCCTCTGGAGAATTGTCTCCTGAATGACTCCTTCTGTTGTTGTACCCTGCCATGCTAATTGCTATCATAGTCATTTTAACTCTCTCATGGTTCTAAAATTCTGTAGGGTCTTCAATCTATCATGACATTTCATACCAAG
The DNA here is from genome assembly GCA_026225945.1 of Cricetomys ansorgei. Taxonomy (NCBI): domain Eukaryota; kingdom Metazoa; phylum Chordata; class Mammalia; order Rodentia; family Nesomyidae; genus Cricetomys; species Cricetomys ansorgei. Next base: position 13,475,431 of record JAMJFZ010000199.1, read on the forward strand.
AGTGATGATTTTCTAAAAGGGCAATGCCACTCAGTTGAATTGGTCCAATTGAAACTTCAGAGAGAATAACTTAAGAAACATGTATAGTAAAAAAACAAAACAAAACAAAAAAAAAAAACAGAAAAAAAAACTTTCAGTATGTTTTGCCAACTGTTATAGAGCAAGTTACCTGAGGAAAGCAAAACGTATTCTTGGTAGCTGAGTACCTGCTAGGATCAGGAAGCAAAAACAAGAAAAGCACAGTTACTTAGTAGGGCCCCAAATTTAGCCTATGAAAGAAGGGTCAATTATACTAGACAACAAATGAGTTTGAGTGCCCACTGTTAAGTTTTAACTTCTGTGGCAATTATTATTAATTTGCTGATGCAACTTGAGAGCATAAAGACAGTAGAACAGATAGAATATCTTTTCTATATGATAAAGTAAAAATTATCTTATTTGTGATCCTTTGAAAGAACTTTAATAGAAAAATACAATAGATGATTGATTGTTACTTGGTTACCATAAACTACATCCCCTAACAAGTAAATTGGCTAAGAAAAAATACTTGGCTTCCATAATTTCTGTTTATCTATAATAAAAAATTCATTGTTTGCTGTACAACCTAATTATGGGAACAGAATGTATGAAATGTTTTTTATGTGTGGGTATTTTCATGGCAAGCTGCTTAAGGGCTTTTCTTCAAAGGATATATAAGATGTATGTATGTTGAAGATTTGTTGAATCCACAAGGCTTCATCCACATGGATTCATCCAAAGATTGTAAGAAGCTTGTGAGAGGTATGTGTAAGGTATATGTGTGTTAAAGCTTACAAGATTTTGGTGTGTGTGAGGTGTGTGTGTGTGTTGAACCTTTGCTTTGTCAACAAGATGTATGAAGGTAAACGAGTGTATTTTATGGGAAATGAAAAGAATAAATTTGTTGAAGCTTTCCTTATATATGAGATATGAGTGATTTTTTAGAAAAAAACACAGTAGAGAATAAGCTTCAATATGAAATAAAAATTAAATTGTATAGGGAGGAAATCCTTGAATTGTACATAAAGTGAAAATAGAAGGAAAAAAGAATGAATTAAGGGAAAAGTTTGGTGCCATCTATAAGAAACCTGAATAAAGGGAGAAGTCTGGTCCCATCCATAAGTGGTATGATTAATTGCATTATTTGCCTCTCTCCTGGGTCACTAAACCCCTGCTGGAATTCTCCCTGTCAATATACTCTTAAAGAGCAAAATTGGACTCATCAGGCTGCAGACACACACACACACACACACACACACACACACACACACACACGCACACACGCACATCTTTTCTTGATTTTTGTTTTTGTTTTTCAAACAAAAATCTTGGTCTCCTAGATCTCTGTAGACCAGGATGGCATTGAACTGACAGATATCTACCTACCTTTGCCTCTGGTATTAAAGACATGTACCACCACTGCCTGTCTACACACACACACACACACACACACACACACACACACACACACACACACACAAACACACACAACTACATCTTATTTTGAATCTTTGATATATCATAAGAAGAAAATGATGACTTAAATGTACGTAAGGCCATGTGTAAAACCCAGAGTTTGATGACAGAAACCATTGGGTTTCTAAGCAAATAAGATCAAGAGTAACATGATTTTTCAGAGCTGTACTGGAAGGAACTTGAAGTATTTGACATAATTCTTTTATACCTGCCTTTTGTATATCTCTCCATTAGACAGGGTTACATTGTTTAAGTATCAACTTGTATATAAACTAGGAAGGATCTTTATTCCAGGGGTCTACCTTCAGATGCCTGTGTGGTACAGATGGAATGTAGAAAAAATGCTAAGAATTTTGGTACACACATTTAATCCAAGTACAGTAGTGGTAGCAAACATCTTTAATCCCAGTATTCACAAAGCAGTGATGGTCCACACTTTAAATTCCTAAAACAGAAAGATTCAAGTAAGATTCTGAATAAGAAACTTCCTATCAGAAAGTCAGCTCAACAAACTGGCTGAAGAAAGAGAGACTATAGTTCATCAGGCTACAAAACCTTGAAGCTGAAATGGACACTTGCTAAAGAGAACTCAACAGATGATCAGAACTGATAGAAGTTAATTGGATTGACAGCTAAATGGATCTTCAAAAGAACATTAAGACTGTTAAATTTATGGGATTGATAATTGTTTCTATTGTAATAATAAAGTTATTTTGACAGCACAATTTATATCTTAAACAGAAAGGTGGAATATGTAGAAGAATGGGATTGTGTGAAATCCAGGAAGGGTATATTTTCCAGGGCATGTATTTCCATTCAGATGCCTGTGTGGTTTGGATGGAATGTACAAAGTATTTGAAGAATGTTGGTACATACCTTTAATCCAAGTAAACCTCTAGATAATTATAGATTTATAAGAAAATGAAATTGACAGAAGCCTACTATGTGGTAAAACTACATAGAGCCATTTCTTCCTAATTTTATAATAAGCATGAAGAGGAAACAAACTCTTGCATAGTAAAACTCAGCAATTTGATAATTTCCTTACCAAAGTATACATTTACACTTCACTTATGAAAATTTAGATGAAAAGATTGATAAAGATAAAATAATTTAATTTTGTCTTTTCAGTGTTAGCAAATCATCAGGGACAACAATGCTTTCAACAATTCCATTGATGTAATCTTTTTCACATAAGCTTATGCTTAACACTTCTTAAAATAATATGTTTAAAGAGTTTGTATTTGCTCTATGTGTTTCATTATCATGGCTTTTTTAGTTTTGCTTTTGGTTCATGATACCTAGAATTTTTATTGGAGATCACTTTTGTGACATTCAACTGACTCATTATGGACTTATTCTGCAAAATGTATGGCTGGGTGAATCTAGTCAATTTATTACAGCTTTACTGTGCTCCAATTTTTGAGGAACAAATACTGAAAAAGTAAAACCTTCTGTCTTATCTTTTACAGCAAAGCAAAACATAAATTAATGATAATTTGCAAAGGATTGAATTGTTTTCTAATTATTACATTGAAATACTAAGATATATGTTCTTAATAAAATATGAGGATGCTGAGGATACTTGTAGAAATAACAGTGTGTCAGGTGATTATATACAAATTTGCTATGCTTTTCTACTATCCTTCAAATAAATGGCTTTTGAAATAATAGTTAAATTGAGGCTAAGGCACTTAATCATTCTGAAAACCTATTTATTGTATACATATCACATAGCAATGAAGAAAATTTCTGTTATATCAAATAAAAAACATAATTAAAAGAAATGCTACCCCTTTATTTCATGATATTTTTTTCCTGTGTAAGGGGTAAATTTTGCCAGGCCAGTGTATGAGAAAAACTACTAGAATCCCTGCATCTAGCAATTCAAGCAACCTCATAACCTTGAGAAGACAATAAAAATGAATTCCACCATAAAACCTATTCGTGGGGAATAGAGGTGACAGTCGTACACCACACAAACCTTTACTGTGTTCTCTGGAGCTTCAGAGTGGGAGCTATTCTGTATGACTTCAGTTAGAGTTAACTGCAATATCTACATTTTGTAATGCAAAGTAATACCTAGATAAACAGGATCTTAAGCAAGAATTGATGTAATTTCTATGTAAATTGAATCTTATTGCATGGTCACTTCTCTTGTTCTTCTGTGGACATAACTAAAAGATCATGTATTTAGCAATAAGAAAGGACTGATCAATAAAGAAAGTTATCTTCTGCTTTACCAAAAATTTGCTTATAAGTAGACATATGTTGAATAGATAAATCTCACACACTACATTTGAATGATGCAAAGCAATGCATAAGCTTCACTCATAATATTACAAAGGTGTCCTTTCTTGAATGTGTGGTAGGAACTCATTTTAAAATATGCATAATTATTTCAAGATATAACAAAACTCAAATCAGCAGATAGTACACATACATAACTTTCTTAAAGATTTTAGTTGTGCCTTATAATTAACAAAATTCAATATATTCATAAGAATTTCTATATTCCTCAAGTGCCTTTAGGCTTGAAAGAAATTAATTTGTAATTCAAATTAAAAGATAAAATTTGATGACTCATGAAACTCAGTATGTTCATTTCTTTCTTCTTACTTGATAGCAAGTCAAAATTTATATACGTTTTTCATTTTAAACTTTCTGTCCCTGGCATTTTATTTTAATCAAAACACTTCCCTTATATCTTTTGCCAAAATTTGTTTCACATTTTATAAATGATTTTATATTGAAATTACAACTTTGGAAATCCTCTACAAAATATATCATTATATAGTAATTTCAGTGCACTATAATGCTCATAATTATATATTCTCTGATATTAGAAAACAAATCTTAACATTTTAATACTATATGTGTGTCTGTTGAAAGATACTAAGCTTTATATTTTAAAATATCCTCAAATTATTCCTGTAGCTTATCATTACATTATACCGTTAAGACCTATGGTCTTGCATAATAAGCATTAATCAGATCTTACTCTACTTTCCCACTATACACCTAATTTTTGACTTCATGTTAGAAAAAAATCCAATATTTTTATGTTCATATCAAATTCAAAGCACATTCCATTAAACAGTAGAATGCTATAATGACATTAGTATATTTACATGTACACTTGTACTAACTATCCGTTTTATATGTTCTCATTATATTCCCACCATCTAGTAAATAATTTTAAATTTCATATTCTTTATTTACTATTTCTAACATTTTTATATGATTTCTTAACTCTTTCTACTGATTTATTCTTATGTACAATTTTAAAAGGCATCCCAAATTGCCAGAAATTTATACATTGTTAGTCATGACAATACTCTAAGACACAAGTCCTACCTTTTGAGGAAAAACTGAAAATTTTAAATGAGTTCCTTTCTTGAAAATATTGTCAAAATTCCTAGAATGGCAGTCAGAGCCCTTTGAGAAATTCTCTTTGCCAATATTTTTTATTCCTGCCTTGTGCTCTGGCCTCAGTTTCTCCCAGGAAACCCCTATATTACCATCTAGTGTTGCCTGGATTCAAAGTCTTGATGAAAGAATTATCTTACCCCACAATGACCCAGCTTTAAAAGCCTCTATGGTACATTAGAGGCAACTTAGAAGAAAATCCATTATGTATCATGTTTCTATATCTAAAAAATAAGTCCAGAGCATTAAACCTTAAATGGAAATACTGAAATCACAGTATTTTTATCTTTTTTAATTATATATTTTTAGTTCTTGCTTTATACCTTTGAATTGCAGTATAAGATTTGAGTTCTCAATTAATGATATAGAAAAACCTTTCTGCAGCTCAGACTCAAATCAAAGATTTCAAGTAAAGCATGCAGTGATGTTAGGAACAATAGACACTAAAACAAATGCTAAGATTGTGTTGAGTCACAGTAGTTAACTTTGCATCACTCTCTCTGGAGATATGAAAGAAAAATGTTCCAGTTGAAAAAATGGAGCTCATCAGGGAATTTTAGTCTATAATAGATAAAGAAATACTGAAGTTTGTACTAAGTTAAGTCCATATGTTAATTATTCAGTGTTAATTAAATCCATCTGTATGCTTTATATAAAAAGTTAGCCATGACTAATAAATTTTGAGCTGTTTTAGGCCCTCAACAAGAGAAATGACAAGAATCTCCTTACTGAATAACTTGACTCCATATCATGAACTAAAAGTGGTCCTCAAAATCTCAGGAGAGAAATAAAATTGATTTCAAGCAAATAAGAGTGTTTTAGTGTGAGAATCTGAAAACGTCAGAAAAAAAATTAAAGTGTCCATTATATGAGCTTAAATGAGGATTATGTACTACAATATGAAGTCCCTATGTGCTTCTATTGCATTTATAGGGCGGGTATTAAAAAAAAAAAAAAAAAACCAAGAACTGATTCACTATATGATATAAATTACAAAAATTTTTGACTCATTTCTAATAACAAGAACTATACTGATGACTAAATTAAAATATACTAAAAATTGGAAAAGGTAAAAACAATAAAGAGAAAGCCTATTAAGATAGCCTGTATGTAGTATGTCTCTTCTGGAGACCTCTAATCTAGTATTGTTAAACAACCCCAAACAAAAAATTGGCTCTGAGGTGCTGAAAAATTTACTGACAATGCAATTAATGTAATTAATTTAGATGAATTAAAATGGATATTTGAATTAGAATAAAAAGCTATGAAAATAAGAAGTAAGCATCAATGTCATGGAGTCACAGAGGCCTATGGTCAAGACAGCAAGACGAGGAATCTTGCTGTTCCCTGAGGCTGAAGAACTTGATGATGTGCTTGACTATTTTGCCACTTCACAGATTTATCAATCAATATATTTACTTTTAAAATTCAGTGTGGTAGATCATGTTGCTCCCAAATTTCAGAGTCTTTTACAAATTTTCTATAGTATGTAAAGTCTTATAAATCTGTTCCTTGGAAGGTTTCATCCATGAGTTTATGGTCTAATCATACTTGCCATCTCTCTTACGCATATAAATTAGAGGAATAGAAAAAACAAACTATCAAAAATGAGAAAGTTGGGAAGAGCCTATTTAAATCCCAAACAATTTATTGACAAGTTGGATAAATTACCATGTAAGCTAGAAAGTATAAACAAACAGTTTTAACAATATTTTATTATGTCTCTGAGAACTTTGTAGAACATATTTTAAGCGTGTTCATTACAGCTACGCATGACTCCTCCTTGTCCTTTTGTTCACTTCATCACTTCATCTCCTCCTCCTCCTTACTTTCCTCATCTGTTTCAGTTTTGTTTCTCAGCTAGTCTTGGGAGTAGGGAGATCTACCACTGTTCACATCATTAAAGAGAACAGATTTTCCCACTTCCAGAAACTATCAAATGTCAATAACTCCTCAATTAGTGGTAGGATTTCATTTTCCCCCCTTTGAAAAACAAAACAAAACAAAACTCTGGCTTAGTTGTGTGCCTCTAGAATAAAAGCACACATTCTTTTTTAATTGGCTACTTGTAAAACTATTATTTAAATGTACATTATTTAAATGTATATGTGAGTTCCCTGTTGTGATTTTGGTATATATACATATGCATATAGGATGTGTACATACTTGTATATGTGTGGAAGTACATTGGTTGGCCAGAGACTATCCATGATCCACCTGTTTCTGTGCATCCAGGCCTCTTTTTTAGTGGATGCTGAGAATTTGAGCTCAGGTTCCCTTGATTTATAAGCAATAATCTTATTAATTGAGTCATTTCACCAGACTTCATACAATCCTTTTGTTTGTTTGTTTATTTTTGTTCATTTGTTTGTTTGGTTGGTTAGTTTTGTTGTTTTTAATCATGGTTTCTACATTGTAACTCTGGCTGTCCTGGAACTCACTTGGTAGACCAAGCTGGTCTCAGACACTCAGAGGTCTGCCTGACTCTCCGCCTCTTGAGTTGGATTAAAGGAATGTGCCACCACCACCTTCTCATATAATCTTTTAAAAACATATTTTATAGGTTTAATTTCATGAGGTGTGACAGATAGGAGGGTTTATTCTATTGTAATATCATCAATCTCCTTCTGTTCTTGTTCTGCACATGTTAAAATATCAGACCCTTTTATTCATATCTTCTACCTCTGTATTAAATTGTGTATGATTCATTTACTCTTCTTAATTATGAGCTTTTTATGCAATATGTTCACAGTCTAGTATGTATCCTTCTGGAAATCACTGAAAATAACCATAATGTGTTTGTAAACAGGATGACCAGGTTATCAAGGTAAAAATCTACTTGGTAGACATTTATCTGTCAGGGCTTTTAAAAAATATTTTGGTTGACATTATTGCATGCCCCAGATTTCCTTGGAACTGTTTTTTGCTTTCTTTTACATGCTGATACCTCCTTCTTTTTATATTCCTCAAGACTCAGATAAATTTCGCATATTTCCATAAGTACCAAGTAATATGCTTTCAATTCCTTTCATTTTGTGTTGGTAGGAATGACCAAAAATCAGTACATATACCCAAAGTTTATAGAATATCTTTGAGAAATGATTCCTCTATTTTTTGTTTGTTTCTTCATTATTCTCCAATAAATTCAGATAGGTTTCAATGTTTAATTATGGAGAATCTTCAGAGCCTGTTCCTTTGTTGTGTACTCTTTCATGAGCCATTTATATCAGTGTAGCTTTTGAAACTGAGTATATCCAGAATCAATTTACTATTTCAAAGGATTTTATACTATCAATAATATACATAGCTTACATTAAACCCAGGATCCCTAATGTTCTCTACAAAAATGTATATCTTAATTTCATTTTGTAGGAGTTAAAAATGCTTAATGGCAATAATTATTATTTAAAGTTTAGTTTTTAAAGAAAGAGGGGGAGTAAAGAGAGTAATCCCTTTCTTGGTTGTTATTGGTAAAGGGGCAAAAGGAGGTAATAAAACATGGGTGCTATTTGTTCCAGAAAGAATGGAATTCATTGAACTATAAATTACTGGAAAGGATGAGAAAAGAGGGTTGTTAATTGAAGGCCAGTCTGTTTAAAATCTTGAGCTGAAGATTCATGTCAGTGTTCCAGTGTTGTGTAATATTAGTAAGGCCCATTATTGTATTGATTTATTGGTAACAGTAAGAGTGAGAGATAAAGGAAGAGTACGGTAAAGAGAGATAATTTTATTTTTAGCTTCTTCACATACAATACCTATCTGATTTTAAATAATGCATGTATAATGGATGTATATTTTCATATAAAATGAGTAGACGTATGCATGTGAATATATATATATATATATATATACATACATAGATATATGAGAATGTTAAAATAATCTAATTCAAATGACTTTCTCTGTGAAAGTGTGAACAATTGGCAAGTATGAGGTCTTCTGCTACCTAAACTATAATAAAAATAGAAGTTTAATTTCAATTCTGTATCACATACAGTGTTAATGGTTGTATTCTAGGCATCCTAAGGTTCACAGATAGGAATTAATTGTCTTCCCATTTTATGTTGTTCTTATTCTATTTTTCTAAAATTGTATGTAACTGTGGAGGAACATTTGGCCAAAAAAAGCACAATTCAATTTAACAAATGAGGTTGTGATGCTAATGAAACATTTTCTGCAGTAGCTGGCATTCTTAGCGTACATTTCCAGTTCATACAAGGTCACTCATCCAAACAATAGATTGAGACCTTCCAAATATTTTGCTCCTAAAAAGTAATTTAAATACATATGTCGTATGAACACATGCCATTGAAATACAAATGAAGACAGATGCTATTTTAAAATCAGATGCTGTATATAAAACTGTAAGAAGCTAAGCAATTAACATAAGATCAGAAATCTTTTTGTATATTTGAAAAAGTAAGGGGATTTTGACTTATCAGTAAAACTGATTATAAGTTTGCTTAAGAAATATTCAACTTTTCAATGTTTCCCCTAACATAATTTTTTTTCTGAGAGTCATAAATGAATCATTTTGATTTTCTTTTTCATTGTATTCATAAATTTAAGTAAAAGGGAGAATAATTTTTTAAAATGGGAAGATTTTGTGTCCTAGCATTTTTTTGTTTGTATTTCTTTGAGATGTGGTTTCTCTGTTGTATCTCTGGCTGTCCTGGAACTCACTCTGTAGACTATGCTGGCCTCGAACTCACAGAGATCCACCTGCCTCTGCCATCTGAGCACTGGAAGTGAATGCATAAGCCACCACCACCCAGCCTCCTATGGTATCTGATTATTGTGCTGGTAATATCAGTAATATTTTCACTATTATCAAAAAATATCTTATATGAGGGAGAAGTTATGAATTATAACCATGTATAATAAATTATATTATAATAAATTATTATATGAATAATTTGCTATAATATAATAAATAACTTACTCATTTATTCAATTATTATGAATAAATTATTATAATAAGTAATAATTAAAAAGTAAGAGTTAAAAATATGGTATATGGAAATTCTTGGAATGGAAGTAGATATTAAACGGAGATATAGAAAAGAATCAATATTAATTTAAACTTGATATTCTACCCACAAATACTATCAACTACATCTTACAGGAAGTGCAAGTATAGAGAAATATTAAAGAAATATAAACCTTGAAATTAGAGATAGCAAAGAATCTGAATAGGAAGTCCTGGAGGGAGGAAAAAAATGGGTGAACAAATGTAATTATATATTAATTTCAATTCATATAATAAAGTAAGGAAAGATGTTCCAACATGGTCATAAACTAGCCTGAGCTTAGGTTGGTCTCTCTACCTGTAGTAGTTACCCCAAACCTTCTTTCAAAAGGTAATTTCGCTTTCTTTAAAAACTTGAATATTGCAGATATATAACTGTCATATTTTAGGATACGAACATATTCCTTAATTGCAAACAGGCAATCAGTAGGACATTCCTGAGAGAATCTTCCCACTGCCATTGCATTTTAAGTGTCTAGTTATTAGGCACAATTGTTGAAAATACATTTGAATCATCCTTTATAATTTGATATATTTATTTATTACCAATGAATGGAATATCTTATATTTAATTGTCAGATGTTTTTACTACTAATCTTTTAAATTGTGAATCAATTTCTCTTTTCATCAGAGGCCTTTGTAATCCCTCTCACAGTTTCCCATAAACTTCACACTAAAAGTTTATTATACAAAGAGAAGCCATGTATTATATGTCTTATTCTACCTACTCTCCTATTTTCATGAGTCCTTTTATCTGCTTTTCATTAGGCTGCTCTGGTTTCTCTTGGAACAAAATTCATGGTCCAGTGTTAATTTTTATGGATGAACTAACTCACATGTTTCAACATAATTAACAACAATAGAATGAAGTACTAGACCAAAAATATCTACAATTATGCATATGATCAGCATATACATATGTATTTAATGAAGTTTCAAATAGGATTCTTTTTCAGAATCCAACTACAGATAAATTTGTCTAGTGTTTCATTTGGACATTATTATAGCCTAGAGTAAAGTCATTATTCTTATTGCATAAAGTTTACAAGGTTTAAATTTACTGGGAGGGCATCTTGGCCAAAGTGTTTTCATTAGTTGATGTTAAATATTAGAATTAAGGTACTAGATTATTCATTGTTTATTCTTTAATTTTTACTTTACAGCACAGTTGAATTTATATTCTAAATGTCATTTCATTATTATTTAAAGACAAGAATATTGTACTATATTAAGTAATATATCACACTCACTTAAATATTAAACTACATGAATTATTTAAATCTGCTAAGGAAAGTCTTTACATAGCTAAAGTGTAGAAATAAGGAATATCGGAGATAAAGTACTGAGAAATAGAATAAAATTGGTATTAGATCAGCAATTCTAATCTATTAGAGTTCATTATTGTTACCTCCAGTTTCTACGATAACTGTAAGCACTTTAAAAATGGCAGTCCTTTAAATGTTATTTGAAACTGCAAGAATGAAACATAAGAATGAAAGGTCAGATTAATGAAGAATAAAATTTTAAAAGACTTGTTTGCATATTTTCATGAATGTCAAAAAAGCATATATATATACATATATATATATGGTATTTGTAAGGTGTTGTTTCCATTTTCAACCAAAATTTGCAGCCTAAAATAACATGCTACTGTTTTAGGAACATAGTTTGATGTGAAGTTTTTTCACTAAATTATCATACCCTATTTAGTTCTATTTAGCAATATCCTAAACATAGTATTAGTTGATTTAAAATGTTACTTACCTGCTATATATAAATGGCGCCCTGTGATTTAATAAAACCCAAGAGATCTCCATCACAGTAGGAGTAAGCATGTATTAGGATGTAATTTCATATTTTATGTCCATTTGAACAAGCACTTGTGTTGCATTCCTTATATGAAGAAATAAAAATATTAAAGGACAAATGGCTCAGAACAGACCTTCTTCAGCCAGAAAAATTAGTTAGGATACTAAATTTGTCATTTACTGGTTGATCATTTACCATTTGACATGACTATGCGAATGCTATCTGTTATAAAATAACAGTATCTAATCGTACTTTTCTTATTGAATCCTTATAAGGAAGAAACAGCTATTTCTTGCCTTACATGATCCACCACAAATTTAAACCAATACTCTAAGTCCACAATGAATTTAATACAGCTAATCTATTCTACATCATAATAGCACAACACATAGCAGAGTATTTTTTACCCTTATGATTGCCTGGCTGACAGACAGCTGTAGCTTTCTGTGGCTACTTATCATTTGGAAAGATTGTCATGCAGGATACAGCTACCCCAAGAACATATTTAAAGTGAAACTTCAAAATTCAGAGTGCAGCTTCAAGTGAATTAATACTAGGCCCTACTCTAAACTGAAAAAAAAAAAAAAAGACAATTCTTTTATGATGGGGGCGTTCTGTGCTCCACTTGAAAGGATTTCCTTTCACAGAGCATAGTTAATACTACTTGTAAATATGTTTCAAACAAATAGTTATTTTCTCTTCAATCTGTTGAAAATGGGTATAAATATCTTAGACCATGAGTATATTTATCTAAATCCTATATTCATTTCTTTATTTTTTTCAAAGAAAAGTAAATTTGCCTGGGTGATACAAAAAGTTTGAACTTTGGTAAAAGTATTTACAATGACTTTAACTAGATACCTTAGGAGAATGTTTAAATAAATAAATAAATAAATAAACCTCTAGGAAAAAGTTAATTATAAGACATTCTCATGAATTAATCACTTTTTATTGAGCCACTGTCACAAATTAAATATTTATTTATAAGAAGTTTGTATCTCATTAGATATTATATTTAGAGTCCAAATGTGGATAAGCTAAGATTGGTAACATTCTACAATATAGAGTGCTTTAAATAGTTTTATCTAGGTTAGATATCAATGGAATCTTCCTCTTAAACAGATTTTAATTCAGAAAAATTTAAGATTTAAAATGATGTCCTATTTATTTTCTCTCATTTCATTAATGGAGTTACAAGCTCAGCTTAACTTTATTCCCAGGGTGTCTCATTAGAAACTCGATGAGACTAAAATAACAAGTCATTTATTTTTATGGTTCATTTGTAACTCTTCATAATATTTTCAATTTTTGAAACATTTTCATATGGACAATATTTTTTTATTTCTTTTAACCATTAAGAAAAGTCTATGCTGCAATACTATGTATAATATTGTGTTATTATGTAACACAATACTATGTGTTTACTCAAATTAAAATTATTTAACTATCTATTTATAAGACAAATATGCCCAGAGTTTGTGATTATGGTTTTGTTTTGTAGATACATGTAGAAATTGGTTATACAACTTTAAGAAGAAAAAAAAAAAACCTCAGTTCTTACATGTAAAATTTTATATTTGTTTTTTGAAACATTCTTTGTGAATTTTTCTCGCTTTATTTTTTTTCTAATAAAACTAATATGGATGTAAGATTCTAAGATTCCACAAAGAAATAATTTTGGTTTCATTATCTTGATGTAGGTTAATATTTATGAATATTTATAATATTATATAAATTATATAAAAGCCAAATATATGTTAATACTTAGGGGAAATTTTATGATACTAAAACATCCATTGCCTATCATTCCTCCCAACTGGGATGATGATGATATTCTGTGCCATTTTATGTTGGGATAATGTGATTTCCCTTTTGATTTTACAGTATGATGCAGTCAAAAGATTGCCTTACATCTCAAAAGAGACTTATATTTTGAACTTTTAGATGGTGTCGTGACTGTGAAAGACTATGAGACTTTATCTAAATGCATTTTGCATTATGATATGGCTGAGAGGCTGTGGAGTTCAGGAAGGGGAATGTGGCTTGAATTACATCTCTCCCATATGTCCAGGGTATTTAAATACTTGGTTTCCAGTTGGTTGTTGTCTGTTAGTAGATTAGGGGGTATGGCCTAGCTGGAGGAAGTATGTCTCTGGAGGTATGTTTTAATGTTTTTAAAGTTAAATGCCATCCGCCCATTTGTTATGTCAGGTTCCAGTTTGTGTTTTGAGATATGAGATCTTAGGTGCTATTCTAGCTGCCTCCTGCCTCTCTCTACTCTGCCATGGGGCCTAACCCTCTGGATCCATAAGACCAAAATGAACTCACTTTTCTACATATTGTCTTGGTCATGATGTTTTTTCACAGTAATAGAAAAGTAAATAATACAATGTAAACAAGTAGATTTGCTTCAAGAGAAAAACTAAGCTTCCATTTTCAACAGGAAGATCAAATACTTCAAACACTTTGCTAGTGTTTGGGCAAAATTGTCTCTTTTTATCTATTTTCTATCTATCTATATCATTTTCTATCTATCTATCTATTCAGATATTTATTTATTCTTCTCTTGTACAACACACGTCAAACTACCCTCCATCCAAACTGCAGACAATCTAATTTTCTTCACTGTGTACTGCTACAAAGGAATAGCAAATAAATAGTTTAGGCTGTGTCACCTATTTATTACCTATTCTAATTACTCAATCTGTCTTTGCAGCATAAAAAGATATATAAATTTACTTTAATAAAAAAATATCTGCCTTGTTCTGATAAAGTTTTATATACAATGAGCAGTATGCATCTAATTTGATTTAATTTAAAATTTAATTTCTGGCCAACAATTTGCCAAACTGATGTAGATAATAAACACAACAAAAATTATTATTAAGAAACAAGGTATGGCATATGGCTATTGAAACTATAAAGCATACCCCTACAGACATATTTCCTCCACTCAGGCCAGAATTCCTATTCCTCCCCAAAAATCCATTAATTAGGAACAAAGTAATCAAATGTTCAAGAGTTGATGGTGGGTATCTCTTTCAAACTATTACATACATTGCACATAGCATGAAGCAAAGTACTTATTTGAGCCTTCACCAATGAAAATGTAGATTAGTAATAATAATAATGATAATAATAATAATAATAATAATAATTAATAATAATAATAATAATAGAATGTGCCTTAGGTGAGCTACATGGACAACAAAAAGATATTAGTGTCACTTTGTCTAGATATACACGTAGGATCCTAAAAGATTATAAGTTCTGTAAATGTTAATAATAATTTGTGTCAGTAATAACAATGGTTATATCTAGTGCCATAGCTGCTTCTGAGGTTATAATCAATTGGATTCTCTTAAATTCTTTGATATGCATCTATCTGGAAGTGATCATGAAAACTCGTACAAGTGTATTTTAAGTATAGACTACATTTTCAGTTAACTTTTTTTTATGTTTAACTGCATCATAGGCAACCATCCTTTCAACACACAATAATATACTTTCTTGACATTTTTCATGTTTTGGCTTCTAATTATACCCAAACATTAGCCACATATTGGAAGTTTTTTTGTCAACAATTGATTTTTCTTTTGTTTTTTTCATCACTTACGCTCTTGTTATAATTTATTTATAACTTATTAAATTAAAGGTAAAGTGTCCATTCCAACTCATGATCTAGCAAGATTGGGCTAACTTAGTTGACTTTTTTTTATGAAATCTCTTTTATGTCAAACGGAATATCAGGTAACATCTGTAATACTCAGAGTTTACTCATATATCTGGAGCTAGTCACTTTTACTGATTCACTATGATTTTCTTACAGTTAGTCTCTGAATCTTAGGAGGACCAATTCTGAAGGTACATAATAACAGGAGCAAATACAAAACTCCCCTAGAAAGTTCCCTAAAGCCTCTGCTTTTATTAGGTTTACTGATATGAAGTTACAGAAGATGTATTTGTAATAACAGTATATATTAAAGAACAAACAGAGATTGTAATAAAAACCAAAACAACAATAACATACAAACAAACAACTGCAATCAAGCAAAGAGCACAGTTGTAGACTCCAGTTCTAACATATCTATCTATTACATATATAGTTCCAAAGTTGTCTTAGTTACTTTTCTATTGCCATGAATACACACCATGACCAAGGCAATATATAAAGAAAAGAATTTAATTGGGGTTTGCTTACAGATTTAGATGGTAAGTCCATGACCATCATGGCAGGAAACATTGACATTTCTATCCTCAAACCTACTACTCTTAGAGAAATATTTCCTCTAACAAGTTCACAAATCCTGATCATTTCCAAAATAGTGTCAGCAAATGGAGCCAAAACATTCAAACACAGGAGCATGTCAGGGCTATTCTTAAGCAATTCACCAGGTATACTTAAGACTCAGAGATTATTGTAGAAGTGGAGTTGAAATGATTGTTAAGATCGAGAGGAACAGGAAATTTTATGTGAGATTGTGTTTCAAAGGATGTCAGAGATAAAAGTCTTTTATCTCTGGGATTAATTTGTACATATTTCATATAAGTAGAATTTTGTGACACATAAAATTTATTTTTCTGATGACTGTTACTGAACTCTGTAGTTGTAGATATATATATGTAGATTCAACCAGATGTAGATGTTGATTCTGGGCAGAGGACAACTTATTCTTTTACAATTAAATCACTAGATCTACCTCAGAACCGAGGAGCCCTAGAGAATTTCAGCATCTTTACAATCTACTCTTAATCCTTGAACTGGAAGGTTTCACTTTGCACAATATAGAACATTTAAATTGCTATCCCTAAAATTCTTCATCCTTAGCCTTACAAGACCTACTGCTAACTGAGCCACTCTGACTAGCTCTTTCTGAATTCTTATTCTTGTGGTTCAATTCATTCATTGTTCTCCGCTTCTTCTGTCAAGCTGTGTCTTCTGTGTCTCTCACTGAGCTCTCATTGCTCCATCCTGCCTCTGCAAGTGACTGCTTCAATTGTCTGCTCTGTAACTCACACCAGATTCAGCTCTGTAACTCTTCCTCTATAGCTAACTCTGTGAATTGCTCCACAACTGACTCTTAGGTTGACTTCTCAACTAACTGTAATTCCTACGTTAATTCTTTAACTCAGCTGAGAGTCCTCTTTTTCTCTTGAGAGTTAGGCATGCCCTTACTCTGTTAATTCCTCATCTGATTAGTAACTTTTTCCAACATTCACTCTGACTCATTTCAGACCTCACTTCCTTTCTGACATTGACTCCTTCTGAGTTCTGCTTCCTGTGTCTGCTTCCACTGTTTTTTTAGGGATTAAAAGTGGCATTGACCACCACTGTCTTCTGAATAGTGGGATTAAAGGTGTTGACTACCATTGCTTTCTGAATACCACTGCTTTCTAAGTACTGGATAAAAAGTTTTTCTACATTCCATCCAGACCACACATGCCTCTGAGTGTAACCCCTGAGATGTAGGCCCTAGTTTTCACACTGGAATGTTCCTCTACAGAACTCCAGGTTTTGAGGTACATCTACACTGTTTTATGTATCAATGTCTTATAATTCTTATGGCTGAATTGTAGTGTATGACTTGTTGCTATTTAGCCACTTATGATTTGAAAAAAAATGGCTGTTTGAAGCTATAAACATTTATGTGTAGGTTTTCAATTGTGCTTATATTTCTCTTCAATATTTTTCCTATGTTCCTCTTTATATTATCTTAGTACACACTGAAGGAACAAAGTCATGTTCAGCAAATTTTTGGAAAACGGAACAACCACTTTAGAAGAATTGAATTAGACATATATCGATTACTCTGCACACAAGTCAACTCCAACTGGATCAAAGTCTTCATCATGAAATCTTAATTTCTAAAACTGCTAGATGAAACAAAGACAATAACTTACAAAATATGATTTTCTGATTAAGATTCCATTTGAAGTCGGGCAGTGGTTGCACATACCTTTAATCACAGCACTCAGGAAGCAGAGACAGGCAGATTCTGTGAGTTCAAGGCCAGCCTGTTCTGTTCTGGTCTACAGAGTGAGTTCCAGGTCAGCCAGAGTTACAAGAGAGAAAAATCAAGACCTGTCTTGAAAAAAAAAAAAAATCCATTTGATTAGCAATTAATTCTAATAATTGAAGACAGAATGTCACCGAACTACAAAGCCCTGTACTACAAGGGAATGTTGTCAAGATCCTTAGCAAACATGGTAATGAAAATTAATATTACTTTGACATTTCATATCAACCCAGTCAAGATTGAAACTATCAAAAAAAATGACATCAAATTCTGATGAGGATGCTGAGATAGGGGAATTCTCACTCAGTGTAGATGGGATTACAACCAGGTGTAGCCACTATGGAGATCAGTGTGGAGAGGTCTCAACAAGATGAAAGTAGATCTGCCGTATATCCTAGTAATAACATCTCTTGTCATATACTGAAATGATTCTGTATCCTACAATAAAACTACTTCTTAACAAGTAGATCCATATTCATTGTTGTTTTATTCACAATTGCTAGAAAATGGAAGTACCATAGATGTCCTTCACTTGATGAGTAAATAATGTATTACATACATACAATAAATTACTATTCATCTGTGAAGTAAATGAAATCTGCAGGTACATGAGAGGAAATGGAAAGTATAATGAATGAGGTAACCCAGATCCTGAAACATAAATAAAAAGGTTGTCTTTTAAGTATTAATCCTCATTTTATATTTTTAGATTTGAGGACATAGTAACAGCAGAAACCAGAAACACATGAAGAGACCATTGTAGACAATGCAATGACATAGGTCTGTGGCATATTTATCATCCACATCTGAGTTGTTTGGGGTGCAGTGTTGCAAATTAGACTATCCTCACAAAGAGCTAGAGAAGTTGTCACAATAAAGGGATGATTTGTGTGTAATTTCTCAGAAATTACCAATAGAAATGTGTTCAGTTAAATTTGCTGCATCAATAATATTTTAAAGTTCAATATTAAATAAATACAAAGATTAATATTAAAAAGAACTCATAGAAAAATTCTCTTGAGGTTTTCTCTCCGTAGCATCTAAATTGTCATCTACAAATTTGATGTATTGAGGAAATTAAAATTATGAGACCTTGACAACATAATTGTAGTTAATTTGATCCTCATATAAAACTAATTCAGAAGATTCTTGCTATCTGCTTACATTATAATTCACTATGTGCAAAGAGCAACTACAATTAAAATTATATTGACACTTCAGTTTAATTACATCATACAAATTCATCCATCAGATAACCAATGCCTTCTAGTGATGTGCAAAGTAGTTCACATTGTGATGTTATGTTACCAAAACCTTCAGATTTCATTACCAAACAAAGTTTAAAAAATCTTAGTGGAAGATTTTGAGAAGTATAATTTTTTATAGAAAATGGAAGAGGAAATGTTCTATATCCAGCTCTTAAACACTCAAGGTAATTTGACTGAAGGAAACAGTTTAGTCTGGATATAGTAATACACTTAGAAGAAGGATATTTTATCCCTCTTATTTTTGTTTAGTCTTCATGATAATGATTTTTAGATAATTATATATTAGTAAAATTGGAAGATTAAATGAGTCAAAATTTTAAATTATAACATAATCCTAATCTTTAAAATTCATCTCAGAACTTTAGTGAAAATGAGAAATGAAAAACTAGTTAAATATTCTGTGTATTACTTTCTTGTGTATGTCTTATTTTTCTAAACTGCGTTGTTATTTACTGTGCTCTTGAATTGAGAATCCTAAGGAGAATAGCACAACAATTTTCATATTTGCTAATGAGTTGCATGCTGCCTTTGGTAAAAACTAAACTGAAATATTATAAATATCATTTTTATTTGCTATAAATTAGTTGTTCCTATACATTTATTTGATGTTTCAAATTTAATTTATCTTATTATTTTAGTTGTTGCATTTGCATAATTTAATATATATGGATTCATAATGTCAAAATAGAACTTGCTACAATATTAATTTCCATTGGTTTTCTTGCTTTTTATTAACATATTCTATATCACAAGGTATAACATGGTACAAATATATGAGTGAAAAATGCATATCAAATGAAAGTTCCAGCATTCTAAAGATTAAGTCAATAATATTATAATGATTAATTTTATTAACTTTACAGGATCTAGAATCACTTAGAAACAAGTCTCAGGGCATAAATGTGTGAGGTTATATGGATTATGTAAATATAGGTTATATCCTCAATGCTTATCTGTAAGGGATTAACTTAATTAGGTCAGTTGATGGTGTCCACTGTAGGTGGCTCCATTTTACGGGTCATTTCCCAGACTGGGCAAAACAAAATAAAGAAAGCAAGCTGTACTAGTCAGGGTTCTCTAGAAGAACATAACTTATAGAATGAATATATATATATATATATATATATATATATATACATACACACACATACATTGTGTGTGTGTGTATGCATGTGTGTGTGTATTGTATATAGGGAATTTGTTAGAATAGCTATATATACACATCCTCATGTAGACTATATATATATATATATTCATATATATTCACACACACACACACACATGCATATAAGGGATTTATTGCAATGACTTAAAATCTGTGGTCAAAGCTGTTCAACAATGGCTATAAACCCATGGAACATCCAAGAATCCAGTAGTTGTTCAGTCCATGAGGGTGGATGTCCCAACTGATCTTATGTTTATATCAGGATCCCAAAGAATTATGCTCTAGTGCCAATGAAGTAATATACTTGCCAGCAAGAGCTGGCGCAAGGAGAAAAAGAGCAAAAATTTCCTTTCATGTACTTTATATATGCTGTCATCAGAAGTTATGGTCCAGCTGAAAGTTGGGTCAGCCTACCTTAAAATATCTGCATTAAAGGTGGAAGGACTCACTTTATAAATTCAGGATTAAAAGTGGGTCTTTCCACTTCAAGTGATTTAATTAAGAAAAAAATTGCTTCCCAAGTGTAAACAGCTGGTTGAGTTTTAGTTAATTCTAGATGTAGTCAACTTGACAGCCAAGAATAGCCATCACACAAACTGAATTTAATCATACATCATTCTTTGTTTTTTGACTACAGATGCTATATGATTATTGCCCCCAAATGCTTATTTAGCTTATATTTTTTTCCAATTAATTTCCTAAATATAGTTGATATTTTTTTCAATATTTTGTCCTCATTCAAATCTTGAATATTTAGTTTGGTAGTAATTATTTATCTCACTCAATATTCATAACACATGATATTGCAATCAAGATAATGTAATCTATTTTGAATTAGTTAGTATAAATTGATTTATATATAAAGATATGAATATGTTAATAAAATTAATTATTTCATATAATAGTAAGTAGCATGACATTTTTCCTTTTAACTGTATTTCTGAGACAGATGAATAAGAATAAACCAATTAAAAATATTATTTTATTTACAGTGGATGACTTCTTATCACCTTCTCAGTTTTCTTCTTAGTTCTGTTTTGGTTGGCTTATTTGCTCTATTGTTTTGTGACAAAGATAACCATGAACATACAGTAGTTTTAATTCTTTGTGCTTCAGCCTTCTGAGTGCTAAGATTACCAGGGTCTGGTACCACACCTGGCTTATTTACTCTTTATCAAGTATTTCTAATTGAAGTGTAAATGTGATGTTGTGAGAATTTATTAACAATTTGAAACTTGATTTGTAATATTGGGATCTGCTTATTCATAAGTTATAATATATAAAATTATTATAATATCTATTTTCACAAAAGTTATTATTTAAAGAGTAGATTCTTAAACTTATCAAGCTATCAGAAAAGTCTTATTTTGAGGAACATAAATGTTTATAATTGCTATGAATCTATACCATGAATTCTAAGCTATGCTACAAACATGAGTCCCAAATTAACTATACTTTACCCTGGTTCTCCTTTCTTCCTTTTCCTCACCACAATTCTCCCACAAACTTTCCATCCCAGTTGAAATCTAATAACACATAATTGATGACATGTCCGGGAAATATTGAAGAAAAAGCGTTTGCCTTTTTGATATCTTACTAATCTTGAAGGCATATCAAAAATAATGAATTATCCTCGATAGCTCTAACATCTGTACATTTAGATTAAAAACAATGATGGCCATGAAATCAAATTTTGTAAAATATCTTTAAGAAGAAAACGGGTTTAAGGCCAGGGCAGCAGAATCATGTTTATCATTCAGCTGAGCTTTACCAGGTGGTAATTTTTCACATTTAGTAAACTAAAATTTTTCCATAGATGTTTCACAATTTACTGTACTATAACCACACTGAATATTAGTGAAGATGTGCAATGCAATCATCAAAATATGGGTTTGGATAGATATCCCTTTAAACATAATCAGGGAAAGTAATTATAAAAGGCTGTCAATAATGAGCTCTTTGGAGATAGGCTGGCAGATTTAAGAAACACACTATGACTTTTTAATATAATCATATCCCAAATATATATAGAAGATACTTACCATTAAATTCTTCTTTGTCATTAGTATAAGATGAAATACCTTATCATTCTACTGAAGATGTGAGTCAGCATTGAGATTTGAGAAATAGGTTAAATGACCTGGGATATGACATTAGTGAGTCAAAGGATGTCAATAAGAGGAAAACACTAAAAATTCCTTATAAAACTCAAAGTATGAACTATGTTTAATGAAGGAGGAAATTGTCTTGAAGGGACATAAAAAATATAGGCTCCATGCGCCATGTAAAGAAGTTCCATATGAGTACATGTAAGGTTATGTTTTAAGTATGATGTAATACTTAATATTACAGGGGAATTATGGTAGTTCCAGAGGAAAATATGAGTAGAGCTCAAAGTGAGACAAGACTGGAAGAGGCTAATCTAGGCAATAGTCATTTGCTTTCTTTCTTTCTGCCTCTTTCTGCTCTCTGCTTCAGTTTGCCTTAAGAATCTGTGTTCTGTGAATGATGCACATGGTATACTACAGTTGTAGAACCAGCCCAGTGATATGAATATTACAAAGACTACACACTTCAAAAGGTCAAGAAGGGATCGGGCTAAATAGGAATGAGTGTAAGAGGGAAGGAAGAGGAGAAGAAAGATGAAAGAAAAAAGGAGAGGAAGAGAGAGAGAGGATATTGACATTACAGAAAAACTTTCTTTAACACAACAAAGTCAAAAGTATTAAAACAGTGTGATGGGCAGGGAGTTGTGGCACTTATCCTTAATCCTCCAAACAATGGGATGTAGAAGTAGAGGGAACTTTGTGAGTCAAGGGCAACCTAGCCTCCATAATAAATTTCTGTCCAGGATCAACAAAGTAATATCTTGTCTCTAAAACAAACCAAGAGACAAAACATTGCAATTGGAAAGCAAAGTGGCCACTAATAAGATTGAATTGTAAATGACATATGGACAAAAGAAGTGTTTTTTTGTAAGAAAAAACATGTAAGAAGTCCGAAATTAGGAGAACTGACTTTTAAACATTATAGAAGAATAGACTGGCTGTCCTCATTTATCAACTACATGTACAGCAGTAAATATAAGGAAAGTTGCCACTTCTCATGGGCAACAAAGGCACTAGAGCTGCTGATGCAGCTTTGGAATTCTCAGTCAGGATATAGTTGAGAGTGTGGGATTAATCTCACTTTCAATGTATTCCATGTATGGGGGTGTAACAAATATTAAATATCCATGAAATATTAAAATAGAGTTCATAATATAAAAATATGTTCATGTGTATAATTATACTTGTTTATGTGTGGGCATGTGCCACACATAAAGCCAATGTTGAGGATTTTGCTCTGTAATCTCTTGTGCTATTTTTTGAAAAGGAGTCTTTCGGGAGCTCATGGATTGGTTGTACTGGTTGAAGAGAGAGTCCCAAATATCGCCTATATGTTTATAGGCCTATACCACGACACCAAAGTTTTACATAGTTTCTGGGAATCTGAACTCATGTCCTCTTAGTTTCATAGTCATTATTTTAGTCACTGAGCCATCTCACAATGTCCATTAATATTTTTTAAAATATTTTACAAGGTAAGTATTAAATTAGCATTAACAAAATTAAATTAGCATTAACAATTTATCTAAAGCTTTGGAAAGATAAGAAATTATATTACAGCTTAAGTCATAATGAGTGTAAAGTATATTGTGGTTTGCTTATAATTATTAATAAATAACTATTTTAAGCAGTGTGATATTTGAAAAATAATGGATGAACTAAACTACAATTTATATAAATGAGTGTAAAAACAAAATATAACTGATTAAAATTTGAGGGTAGTTAAATTAATGCTAAATAACTAAACATATGCATTAATATTTAAATATGTCTATATCATAAAGTTAGTAAAACTATAAATAAAGTTTTCTCAGGATTGCACACACTACATTCACTTTTGTGTCATTATGCTATTTTTAATTGGTGAACTATTCATGGTTGTTAATAATATTTGTTACTAAAACATCATAGAATATACAAGATGTTTCATTGATTTGATGATGCTACAATCAGAAATGGTAGAGTTAGAAATGCAAGCAGGAATTTGGGGGTTTAGAGGTAGGTACTCATTTTCTATATCATGTAACCAAATAATATTCAAGCAATTCAATTGATGTTTCTTCATGAAAAATGTAAAATGATGCTTTATAAAGTCCTTAACAGGAAGAAGACACAAATTATAGCAAGTGTGTGCCCATTCCTATAAAAGAGAGTAGACAAAACACAGACCCTTGACTGACAAGTCTGTATGTACTTAGACTCCAGAATGGAGTATGCAATCACCAAATTCTGCATGCTTTATGAAATGAACAGGAAATCTGCAGTGATGCTCACATGAGTTAATCATTAGCCTTTTGTGACATCAAGAAAAATGTGTGAAGCACTTTTTTTTTTAAATCTCAGGAACAACTGAAAACTGATTTAATGGGCTAGTAAGCTGTGTAGCCTGCAACCATTCTCATACAAGTAAGAACTGATCTTTATATCATGTGTTTTTCATGTCATAACTGATATTTTTAAAGATGAAAATAAAATGATTATTATCAAAGAACCCTAAATTGTGTTTAATCTATTTATGAATTAAATTTTGTTATAAGGTTAATATAAAACAAAGTACCATGAAATTCAATTACTTATAGCATTGAGATGTTATAGCAATTTTATATTGTTATAATACTAAACTAATATCTTCACCTGTGAATAATAAGTCTTCTCTCATTACAAGAAGTGTGTATATGTTTTTTCATGCTATCAAGCTTTGCTGTTTGTGTTTTACCACTTCACTGTAACTTTCAATTTTCTCATGACTAAATATTTCCATATTAATAGATGTGTCACTAAATTATAAATGTCTTTTCTCTTCTATTGCAATCATATTGTCACTATAGTTCTATACATAGGCCATATTTCCTTTGAATTTTATGTGTGTTATAAAAGAACATTATATTATTATTTTAATAAAAAGATATGTTTATGTGTGCAAACTATTTCCTTTGGGGAATAGAGAGTCACTCGAGTATCCTGACTTAAAGAGTTTTAAATGTTAAGAACTGTACTCTAAAAATGCAGATTTTCTTGTCACATTGTACTTTACTAGTAGGGTTGGGTGATTTGTTTAAGGGATCTTGAAATACACACTGTTCTACACTCTCTAGAAATTTAGGCATTAGGTTGATTGTGCTGAAAGTTGGGATCACCTAAAGTGTTTCTTTGTACTACATGATGCACAAGTAATCAAGTCTGGATCAAAATTTAGGGCTGAAAGCTCATCCATTATTAAAAGTACATCTCATCTAACACTACTAAAAAACCAACCTTCTTCAAGAATTGTTCAATTACATAGGTGCTTTGAGTCACTTCACAATCAGTACTTTCAGTAGGGTTAACTACAAAATAAAGATCTGAATTCCAAGTCCCAAAGTCTGTTTTCTTTCTTCCTACTCTCTTTTCAGGAGTATTTACCATAACTCTTCTTTAGCCTTTGATTTCTGGGAAAGCCAATATTTTACATTCAGATTTTGGCTATACAGGTTTTTGAAACAAGGTCTAGAAATATGAAAATACACACACAAATTATTAAGCAGATTATTGTTATTCAGTTACTTAAAATAATGTTGCTACTTTTGTCCTGCTAAAGTCTCATGGAATGTTTCCAGTATATTGAATCTAGTCTTTTCTTCTACAAATTAAGGCTTCAAAAATTTGCCCATAATTCTTTATTATTTTGGATAAATTTTGTGTTATTTCTTTGATACAATGTAGTTTCTCAGGATACACTCTACACTGCATCAATGTCCATATATTTTTGAAAATATATTTCATAACTGAGCCATTGAAATTTTTAACTACTTTGAATTACTTAAACATATATATTGAGACACAGCTCTTAAAATTTGGCAATTAAACATATACATACTATGTTGACCTACATACTTGTCTATACAGATGACCTATTTCACTGTAAATATGCATATTTGCAAATATATATATAATTTATATATTATAGAGATCCATTATATGACAAATATTAATATAAATAGAATAATGATAATTTTAATAGAGCTGTGAAACAGCTTATAATAATTACAGGAGGGTGCAATTTCTCACTATCACTTTAAAAGCTAAAGAAAATAATATATTTTCTACTTCCAATTCACATATTTTTTCCAATTTTGAATCCTTCTATAGACTGTCTTCTAATTAAAAAAAAACTAGTTAGAATACTCAATGACTAAAACTAAACAAAAATTTTGTAGAGTAAGAGTGTTTCACGCTCTGTGGTTCTCAAAAGCATTTAGGGTCTATGGGCATGAAGTATTTTAAAGTCCTGCTAAGACTCCTCCTTTCCTCTTCACTATGACATGGTTCCATGCCACTTAAACCACAAATGCATATTGAGAAGTGATTAGACAGACCAGTGGCAATGCCAGTTTTGATTTAGCTACAATTTTGAATGGTACATCTAAGGAGATACTAGATATAATTATTTGTTAAATATAGTAAGCATTTTAGAAATCAAAGTGATATTTAGATATTTAGAAATCAAACAGGAATTTCTAATATGCAAACAGTTTGGAGCAAGAACTAATTTTATACATTATTTTAGGGTTATATAAAAGTTTGTAAAAGGTCATCTGAAATATTTCAATTATACTCAATTTCATGCTCTCATGATATCACAATGATTTCTACAATTCAAAGTATATTTCACACTAATCTTTCTTTCTAACACTTTATCTCAACCTTTCCAAAGACAATGTATAAATAATTTTCTCTTTATCTCTAGTATTTTGCATACATGATCCATTTGGAAAATGTTTAGATATAAAAATACACTTTTACTTCATTAGAATTCTGATTATAATTAATCAATATTTTCCATCGATTTAGTAAAAAAATGTGACTAAATTTTTCAAATTTAGAAGAAGCTCATTTGGCCAATATAGATTGGCCAAATTTTAAGATTTTTTTTTAAGATTTTAAGATTATTTTCTAGTAGCAGATATCATTTGGCCATAGACTTGCTCAACACAGAAGCTTAGAGTTTGCCTGTTTCAGTGTCACCTATAACACTGCCTTTCTTGGATTATCATTGGATTCGTTGGATTAATCGTTGTTTGATTATCACCATGTAAATTTGTCCTAATCCTGCTAGGCTTACATTATCATCTGGATGATTTCTCCCTTTCTCTTTTTAGAGGGACCTATGGATCCCTCTATAATTGATATTTGCCAACAGATATTATCTATACATAAATAGACTTTGTCATTTTTCAGGGAAAGCCTAATTGGGACCAGTATCTTCAGGGAAAAAAAAGTCAATGCATGATTACATTTAACTCTTATACTAACTCAAAAATGATTCCCAGCATGACCCAATAGGAGCTATTTTTATTGGCTTCTTAAACCTCAGCTCTTCAACTGGGAATAGAGTTCAGTTCTTGTCAATCACATGGCTAAGCATCTGATAAAAATCAGTTCACCAAAAGTGTCAGTAACATTGATGGAGTAAATATGGACACCATCAAAATATATGAACATATCTATCCACGTGTGTTAGTAACTGTTTTCTTCTTCATGTTTTTTACTCAACCATTTTAAATAGCATAATCCCTGACTTTTAGAAACAGTCTGGTTATGCCTATCATGCTACTTTCAGAATGGTGACAATTATTTGATAATTACATTAAGTAATTAACTTGTGACTTTGTGTCTTATAAATAAGCAATATTCCACAATTAAAATTGTAAAATCTCTGAAGAGTGAGCCTGAACTAAGCCTTATGATATTTCCTCAAATATTCATTTGTTTTACAACCCCATAGAAAATTATGTCAATTTGTTCTGGATTACATAATTTAAGACGTCTTAGTAGATAGATATATTCAGGCCTAAAATGATAATGTTATTCTCCAATATTGGAACTTCATTAATATTTTACATAAAAATAAAAACATTATCATATTAATTTAAATTACATTTTTCTCTTACAGAACTATGAGATTTCATTGTGGGCAACATTTCCTTTAATGTTTTGTAAGTAGTCTTCTAAAGGGAGAAGTAATGTTCTTTAACTGTTAGTCTTTGGAAAACTTAAAAGTTATTAATGATTTTGGTGTGTGGAGAAAATATGTAGCTATAAAACTATAAAAATATGTATCTATCATTGTGTATATATTTTTCATTAATGAAAGAAGAATATTGGACAAGAAATAGGATAATATTGGGTTAACTAAACATGACAATGCTAAAATTCATTTTATAATCTCTCAAAATGGTATGAATTATGACTTTATAAAAAATAGTATCAGAGAACCTGAAAAAGTAATGGAAACAAATCTTATAATTAATATTTTAATACATAAATATGTTAGGAAGCATAGACATGAATGGCCTTGAATACAGACAAATACACTATAGTTATATTTTCAATAAATAAGCAGAGGAAAGAAGTTCGGTGCCCAGAACCCTCATCAGGAAGCTGACAACCCCTGGAAACTCCAGATTCAGGGAGCACAATGCCTTCTACTAGCCACCATAGATACCTGCAATCTTGAGCACATGACCCCTACCAAAACACACACACACTGATCAGTGTTGTTTCACATTATTCTGATTTATAGATAATGTTAAATGACATGAGCAATGCTTACTTTATTATTTTTTAATTGTCTTAACTTTAATTAATTCATGTTGTTCTGGAACTGTTTCTTTAATATGTTTTCTTAGCAGACATAGGGTTTTTTCATTGCAGTTAGTTTGTTTTTTACAATTAGTGGCCAGTCCTTTAACTGATGTTAGATTCAGGGCTTCAGTTTACTTAGATTTTATATTTCATATATATATATTCAATATATTTTTTATATATTTATAATATATTATAAAATATATTTATATTTTATATTTCAATTATATATATTTATATTATATATGATTTATATAAAAATCATACTGAAACCCAAATTCATGAGTCTCTCCAGTAGTTGACACCTTGTTGATTCTCTATAGCTCTTGTACTTTCAATGTTACTTGATGTCTAATGTCCATTTTCAAGGACACACATTACACAGTAAAACATTTGACAAGATTGAAATTATTTGGCCATGTCTGATGACTGGCAGAGTACAAGGAATGTTGTACTAGGAATCTTTTCACAAATGTCTACCAAAATGTGTGAAATGGAATGAGATGTGTGATTACTGTTAAGAATGCGAGGGTTTTTATTTAAAGCCCATGGTAAAGATATTAAGAAGTATCATAGTTAGAAAACTTCATTTAAGCTACATGGATAAAGGAGTTTTTATACATGAGCACAAAATTCCTTAAGGGAATTGATATGTCTAGTTTGAATTATTTTAGAGAAAAGGTAAGTTTATAAATACTAGAGATAATTCATAAGAAAATAAAATTAGTAAAATTCTGATTAAAACATATTAATTTATATGCTTTCAGGTCAAACCTTTCAAATTGTGTTATCTCAATAGAGTACTGTTAAATATAAATTTTTGTGATTATTTAAATAGCTATGAGGAAAACTTTGTATGTGAAGAATTCATGATTCTACAGAACAATATATTTAATGTTTTTAATAAAGGACTGTAATCCACTAGCTACATAGGGTATTAGCTTCATCTCATCAGCATGTATACTCCTCCACAGATTTTAGTACAACTTATATTATCTCCAATGGTACTTTATATAGACAATAATGCTAGTGAACATTTCTGAGCTTCTGTTTCCCCTTTATTATAGGCAAATATTAATAGAAGATTATCTTTAATACTCTAATATGTATGTGAAAAACAATTGAAACATATCTTTGAAAATAAAATAAATGAATATAATTTATAAATTTTAAAACTGACAAAGAATTCCATTACACTATTTATATAATACAGGTATAATTCATATTTTCCTAGTATAACTTAAATCTTTAGTAATTAAATTTAAATAATTCTTAGTATAAAGTCCGGAGACACTATGTATTCCATTTTTTAATATATAAATCCAAGAAAAATCACATCCACTGATTCAATAGCAAGAATGTTGAAAGAGCAGTAAATGCAAAATTTTATCGGTTTTCTCTGGAGCCTCTAAATTAACTTTCCTTTTGACATTTAGTAAAGACATAATTATTCCTAAACAAGTGGTACGTACTAAGTGCCTTTTGATGTTAGGTTGTTAAAGATTAGAGAAAGAGTATGCAAAGGCATGGAAACAATATTATAGTGTAAAACAAATGCAGGGCAGTCATATTGACAACCCTTTGTCTATACAGAAATGGAATGATCTATGAATGGCTCAGAAAAACAAAGCAAATCTGGTGTCAATTGGTGTAACTACATAAGTCTAACCCCCTTTTATCTTACATTATTTGTATTTACTTTCATGGCAGAAAATGAAATCACATGTATTCTAAAAATTACTTAGTGATATCTTAGAAAACTTGGACCTTTTGTTAAAGTAAAACCATGTATTTTATTTCTAATTGTTGCTTCTAATCACATAAGAATACAGGATTCAAAGATTTTGACTAATCTTTGTCCCTATTTGGATTCAAAATAGGGGCACTCAAAATGCCCTTCTCTGATTACAAGGTCTAAGAGAGGACAGACAAAGTATCAAATCTCAGAAATAAGTCTGCCTCAAACTACAACTCAATGGTCAGAAAAAAGTTCCCATCAATAACTGTCAACATTAAATATCCTACTACCTGATTACCTCTCTTCCTTCTTGGGGAAGATTAAAAGGAAATCCTCATAACATTATGGGATTTTTCTGACAACTTTTTCTGTATGTAAAACTTCAAGAACAAGTTTTGTTGAAACACTAAATTCATAAAATTATCTTTGCCTTAATACCAGTGAAAGCTGAAAGATGGACAGATCCTGATTCAAAGCAATAATCATGGTTCTAGCATTTTAAATTAAGCAGATTCTCATTCTAATACCTTACCTTATTCCATTAAAATCTGTACCTTATAAAATGCAGACTCAAATGACATTTTAGAGTATATTTTATCTTCATATC
Source organism: Cricetomys ansorgei (assembly GCA_026225945.1). NCBI lineage: Eukaryota > Metazoa > Chordata > Mammalia > Rodentia > Nesomyidae > Cricetomys > Cricetomys ansorgei. The sequence goes on from JAMJFZ010000199.1 coordinate 13,506,719, forward strand.
AAGGAGGATGTAATTACTTTGCATTTGTAAGGAGAATTGATTGATAGAAGTGAGTTTCCTTTATTGTAAATCATAAAATGATACCTTTCCTAGTGACTCAAGAGTTAAAAACTCCATTGCCTGTGGCTTGAAAATGTGCCAAGAGAAAATAAATATGTAATTCATTTAAATTGTTTTGAAAAATGTTTGGAAATATATATATTTCTCTCTCTGCCCACTCTCCACCCCCATCTCTCTCTCTCTCTCTATATATATATATATATATATATATATATATATACATATTCATAATTTCTAATTTTGCATTCAATATTTACACATATAATGAGAATGCACATGTTGAAACCAATGACAGGTAGACTGTTTCACTATTGCTTAATGAATTCAAGGAATGTGTTCAGATTACATTTTAAGTTGTTTCAAACCGTATCTTGATTTAATCAGTACGTGGATTAACATGGCATATGAAGAATAAGAGTCACAGTGGGTTTGCTTTTTTAATAAAGGGGACAATACCCAGGACAATTAATACTGCCCTTATTTTTCTATTAAATTAGTAACATTAAGAAAATTAAGCATGAAAATTTCTTCTTTCCCATACACAAAAGTGTCAAAGCTAGGAACATGTTTTAGATATAATAAATATTTTAAGCTTATGTGGTGATATAATTTTAAGAAAATATTTCTTAAAGTCAAAAGATGAAATTTTTCGGGACCTCACAGCTGAGTTAATAATACAAATTGAAATCACTTAACACTTATCTTGTTCCTCTACTGTGTACTGAGCCTGTTAGTTTAGCCTGCCCTAAAAAGAAAAATGTAATAACCAACCCTACTATGTCTTAGATTATCCATAGTCAGTTTTTAATGCGTAAGATAATGCATAAGTACAATCCTAAATTATATACTCTACTCTGTCCCAGACTCAGAGTACTGTATGCTTTGTTGTAGTAATCATTTGTTGAAAAGCAGACAACAGATTGATTCAACCTTGTACATCAAATATCCTCCATAATTGTTGCAAATAACATATGGATGAAGCTTGATAAGTCTGTTCAGTTATGTTTACTGTTTTGAATCAGTTGTGGTCAATAAATTAAGTTCTTCCTTTGTAAAGCTCTGTTAAATATTTCTATAAAGAATTGCTGGTTCCTTTTTTGTGTCAAGATTCCTGTGCTATCTAATAAGTACAGAGGAATGCCCTTCTTAGAGACAAGAAACATGGACAAATGCATCACAGATAAGCTAATAAACATAGACTACACAGAGGAAGAAGACAAAGGAGAAAAGTAGAAAATTGAAAATAGGATTTTTTCCTGGTCAAATTAAGAAGTGGATCTATTTCCAATACTAAATGTTACATTTAGTGTTCTCTGAGGTTATCTTTAATGCATTAATTGACTCAGGTTTAAGAAACCCTAAAGTCTTGTTGCATCTGCCAATATCTATCAAAACAACCACAGATACCACCTCTAAAATTGAATGTGGCCTTAGGAGAATTCAGGAATCTTAATATTGCCATGTTTTTCATAGCTTGCCAAACTTTTACCTGGACAAAAAGCCCTAGATAATGTCTTTGTATTATTTAATAATTAACACTAGGAACTACTTCCATTTCTTGCGTATAGGGATTCATGAATGCCTGTGTCACTAGTGTTCTTGTTATGAGCAAAATCTGATCCATGTGGAATTTTTGTGGCAGCTGTAGCAGCTTACATTACTGCTTTTCCTTGTCCTAACTTTGCTTCCAAAATCATGGCTTGTGATATGGATGCCTCTGAGGATGTCATCAAACATTCAATGATATGAAGGTGTATATGTCTTCACTGGAAAAGGAAGTGGAAAAATGCAAAAGATGTATGATCTTCTGCCTGAGTGAGGACAAGAATACAATTCTTGAAAAATGAGAGGTACCTTATTAAGCTAACTAATAGTAGTTATAAAATCAGTCTTCTGATGTCCCCATCATAAAGGAGTCAAATTTTACTATTATTTCCTTATTATTTATGAGAGGAGTGCTTCAAAAGTTATAGGAAATCTTAGCTGAAGATTTTCACACGAGTAGCAGGACATCTTCATATTAAAAGTACACTTCTTAGATGAAAAAATGGGAATAATAACAAATCTGAAGGACAAAGATTTGAAAAGCTTCTTGCTGGACCATGTTTTCTAAACATAGACTTTTTATTTAACCTCCTTGATGCTGGTATGAGGAGATGAGTTTGGTGATGTCTAACATTTTTTCCTCTCTGTCTCAGGCATGATAAACAGTCAGAACAAAGAAAGTCAGATCTGAGTCATTGTATTCAACGGGATCAGAAGAAATTGGTGCTTGCATCTCCAATTTGAGTTTCATGTGAGCAACATTGTATTATGAATTACAAAAATATCAATCATATTGTATATGCCTATCATGCCTCCATTTGGTAGGGATTACATTTTGAAAGAAAAAGCTTATTAAAAATACTGATATTCATATGTGCTTTGCTGTACACCTATATACATACATATATTTTAGGTCATAGTCCATCATTTTGTGGAAATCTCAGTAGCAGTTGGTCAAGACCACTGGCATGCTACATTCATAGTCAAGTAGTAGAAGAAATGAGTGCATACATTGCAGCAGCTCCGCAAGAATTCCTAGTGAAATTCAGAACAGTATCAATTGTTTAGGAAATGGCATCCTCCAGAGTGGGTGAATGAATGCATGTATATGTATTTATATGTGTGTGTATTTGTGTGTGTGTATGCGTATGTACATATATAAGTAGATTTTATGTTAACAAGATTAGATATAAAGTTAAAGATCCTATAAACATCATATATGGTATGATCAACTAATTTTATTAAAGGCTTCATTAAAGGTTTCAACCATTTCTTTTGTAACTTTACAACGCTATCCCTTTCTATTTAAGACCTTGTTTATGTAGTTTGTTTTGAATAATGAATTCTGAAGAGCATGCTATAAGTAGAGAAGTGATAAAAAATGTGTATTTCTACTTGTTTATCTTATATGCTTGTTGTCATCACGTTGAGAACATATGAACATATGCCAACTACACTGAAGGCTAGCATCTAGAGAGAATAGTAAGATTCATTTCATTATTGTAACCAAAGCCTTGTTAGAGTAGATAAGATAAAACCAACTGGCAGCAGTGTGTTCAAATCTAGTTAATGCCTGTAGATCCACATATCAAGTTATCCTAGATTATGACATAGAATCTCATTATCATGTTCTAGTGAATCAGTTTCTCATAAAAATATAACACTGTGAAGACAGATGTTTAGTATATACAGTACCGAATGATATAATCTAAGCTTCATAGGAAAGAATAAAAATTTAAAAATATGTGAAGAATGAATCTAAACTGCATATTAAAATCTTGGATTTAGTAATTTGTTCAATAACTCTCTAAGACTATTTCAGTCTAGAGAATGTCTTAGTAACTTTTCAATCAAAATTTTGTATGTTTACTGATATATGAGTAAATTCAAGAACACTACAATAATCATTGAATATTGGCTTTTAATCACCTGTTGAATCTTGACTCTTTCTTAAAGCTAGATTATATCACTTTCCTTCATTCCAGCTATATGTTACATATATGAGATATAATTAATAATTTGAATATTGGACATCTGAGAGACAAATTTATTCAAACTTATCACAGGCATGGGATACATTGCATATCTTCATTTGTCCTTTTTCATTGACAATTTGCTTCATCTACTGGAAAAACTCTTTCAACCATAAAATATACAAACCATTCATAAGCATTTCTCTATAAGGATATTGCTATATGTTTATAGAAAATTTACCATTCCTTTTGTTTTTTTCATTCCATTTCAGCCTCTCACCTAGCATGTGTGTGATCAGTTTGGAAAATGATTTATTCACATTCTCTCACCTGTCATAAATTTTCTATAACAAAAACAGTCTCGGTAAAATGTATCTCCTTGGCTTTTCAACCTTAAAAAAATTAGTAACCATTGTTAAATACTTTTGTCTGATGCACACAAATAATTCCATATTCTTTTTTTCAAAATTACTTTTATACTAATATTAATCCCCTTATTATTAAACAACTGATAACAGTGACAATATTCCCTGTGGACAAATTTAAAAAATTCTACCCCAAGTATTCACATCGTATTAAAATTCACTTTTATAACCTAAAATATCTATAATATCTAAATGAAATATGTTTCTCTGTGTCCAATGAATCATATTTTCCATAGAAAATCTATTTAGAAATAATATTTGATAAACCAGTGTGCTACATTCTTGATATTCAGTAATAATAAATGTTTTTGTTTTCTTTACAAAGTGAAATTTGTATTTTAAAAAACATCAAATTCTTCCCCTTTGGTCTCAAGAAACCCTGCAGAAGAGAAAGTGGAAAGTTTTGTAAGAGCCGGAGGGGATGAAGGACACAAAGGAAACAAAGCCTCGTAAAGACAAAAAGACAGATGCACTAATGAAACTACACAGACTATGGCAGCATGCACATGGCCTGCCCAGGACAGGGACAGATCAGGTCCTAGCTGTAATAGAAGTAGACACAAAGTGTCATTTCTAACGTAGAAGGTGTGTCAAATTGATAACCACTCCCAAATGAAAAACTAGTTTTCTCCAAAGGAGTCACGCTCAAATGAATCTTAAGGTCAGGTTCCATGCCCAGTAGTTAATGGCCAAGCTTCACCAAACTCAATAGTATTTTGATACGTTCATTGTCTCATAAAGTTTTATAAGATTTTTTGTTGTTGTTTTGGGTTGATGTTTGTTTGTTTGTTTGTTATTACGCTATGGGTCCTATTATGTTTTGAGTTTGGTGCTTTTAAGGGATTTCTCTGGAAACGTATGAGTCTTTGTGTCTATATGTGCTACTTGTGCTTTTTCTTTGGCTCTTTTCCTTCTATTTGCTTGTTTGTTGGGCCTACTCTGGTTTGTTTTGCTTTACTTTATTTTATTATTACTTTTTTAAATGTCAGAGTTTTTTTTTTCCAGAGGAGAGACCAAAAAAACAGTGTGGGTATGGGTGGGAATGAAGGTGTAGAGGAACTGGAAGGAGCTGTGAGAGTAGAAATTATAATCAAAATATATTGAATAAAAAATCTATTTTCTATAAAAGAAAAATAGAAAAGAAAAATAAACTGAAGAGACAAGAGAAATATTTTGTATCTCAATGCTCCATGTGCCCAGAATGGAATGGTAATTTCTAATTACATGAGAATGAGATTAGTTAATAGTAAAGATGGAAGCTTTCTCAGGTAAGCCAGGTAAATTTGATGTAGAGATCCCAGTCTGACAATGAGTACACATATGAATGTTTTCCACATTTAAGACTGTAAAAATGGAAAATCCTGTGATGTTACTTTTTTAATCACAATAAAATAAAATTATAAAATGAATCAAAAGAAGGGACAGAGGAGCATAAAGAAAGTAAAAGCTGAAATCTTGTATAACAAGGACAGTGATACTAATGTGTATAAAGGACCCACTCTCTCCTCAAGGAAGAGCACAGGAGCTGACATACAGTGATAGTAAGACTTATTCTTAAAAAGCATTGGTAATGTTTGTCTTAAAAATCTTTATTTATAGGCAACACATTTCATTTTTTCAAATTATTTATGTTTATAATAAAAGCATTTTTACTTTCAGAAGGTCAACATGAGCACAAAGCAACAATGAAGAAGCAAGTTCAAAATATTTTCTATATGCTAAAGATTATGAGGAGACTTTATTTCTAATATTTATGAAATATCCAACAAGCATGCCTGCTAAGGGATATTTTAAGTTTATTAGAAAGTTTCATTTCCAAATCTGTAAAAGTTGCTCAGTACATAAGGGATATGTCTAAAGAGAGTGGCATGCATCCACTAATGCGGTTCCCAAGGAGAAAGCATTTCTTCACAGCCTCTGTTGGTCATGGGTGAATTCTGCTGTTAATGGTGTGTGAATAGCATCATGGATGCTCTCCTGGGGACAGGCCTAGTTGCTAATAATTTCTACCATGCAAATATGCTCATTGACCTACAATAGGGCTTAAAGTGCAGTCTTCTGGAGTTGTTTGCAGCAATTAAACTCAGTACCCAGGGTGAATATTCTCTACTGTAAGAATAGGGAGTATGGCTAATGCTGTGCTCTGCTTTGTCTCACATCCTATAATTCTTGCTGCCTTTCTCCTTCAACTGCCTGTGTCAAGTGGGTTCTTCTGATATGGTTTTCCAGCACAATCAAAGTGTCTAGATTGTCACATATATGAAACTAGGCATTTCAGAGTATAATAGGACTAATGGGAATAAGAGGAACTTTTTGTACATTAATGCCTGTATTTTTCATATACTTTCACAAGAAGTATGATGGTGTGTAGGTGGAAACAACAGCTGAATAGACTAACATACAGGATCAGATTTGGAAGAGATCCAGGAAAGAAGTTAAGACAATTTATTACTTTATTTCCCTCCCTAAAACATTTACTACTCTTCCTTATTGAAATACACTAAGATTCAATGTGCCAGTCATTAATTGTGCTGCTTCTCCTGAAAATTTCATACAGTGATAATTTTAATGGTAACTCTAAATTAGAGGATATAGTAAATTGTTGTCCCTTCCCTCACAAAAATTAAAAAGTGTGAAACAAAGAAATATCCCTATTCTGAGTCTTATTTTATCTTTGGAAACTAGAAAGCAGTGAAACAGAAAGTGCCTTGAGCATTAGATTTAGCTGTAGTTTTTAAATGACATAAAGAGTATCCTTTAAATTAACATATAAAGTCTCATACATGCATGCATCCTAAGTGATTGTACTTTGTGGATAAATCTATATTTTTTAAATAGAAAACAAAAACAGTATTACCATTGTTTTCTGAGTACATTTAGTAAACTTCTGTCTATTTGGGGTTGCTAAAGACCTCAAACGATTTCACTATAACTATTATTTTGTAGCTATAGATTTCTCACATTTATAAAATGTGCTAAAAATAGTCAATAAAATCTATTATTATTATTTTAGAAATTGGTAGAAACTAAACAAATTGACTAGGTGTGAACATAGTCCACTATTTTATTGAAAAACTTGTATGAACCTAATTTAGAACTGTGCAAAAATTTAAATTCTCCCAATAATAGTTAATTTTTCATGTCACCATGATTTCACTTCACATTTTCAGAATTGCTCTTTAGAAATAGCTCTAAACTATTAACTGACCAACACTTTTACTTCCTTAGCTATCCCCCTGCCCTTATTGTGGGAAACCATAAAACTCAGAATTGAGAACAATTTTTGGCACACAATAAGGATTCAATGTATGTCCAAAGAATTAATGTGACATTGGATATACACTTGAATTTCAGGAAACATTAGTGTTTACTTTATAAAAACTATGAACCTACAAAAATAATCTTAATATTTTGACTCTTGAGAGGTTTCATACTTAACACATATAGAAAACTGAGAAATGTAACTTGAACTTAATTGTGTTGTTACTATTTTTAGGTCATATTAGCAATTACTATTTTTAGGGATGACTATTTTATTATTTTTAATGTTACACTGAATATTTTCTATGCTTCTTTATTTCTTTATTTATTTGTGATAATATGTGTGTGTGTGTGTGTGTGTGTGTGTGTATGTGTGTCCAGAAAACAACTTGTGGGGTTTTTTTTTCCTTCTACCAAGAAGGTCCCCAGAATAGAACTGAGATTTTGATATAGAATGTCAAGTGACTTTACCAGACAATGGTTCTCATCAGCCCCAATAAAATAATTGTTTCATAAGTCAGAAAAGTGTAAACAAAGGAAAAAATTTTCTTCTCTGTGTGACTACAGTATTAAAAACGCAAATTTTATCTATTGTTGCTAGCTCCTTTGTATGTTCCTTTTATTGTTCAGTACATATTGTTGGCAATTTGCAAAATAGTACCTATTTATTTGTTGTCAAGTGGTTAGATTGGCCTCTTTATTCGTTCAGCATGTAATGACTGGCCATGTCTTAAATCACTTGGAAACCTAAGGGGTATATTCAGCTTAACTAAATGGATTAGGTAAACAATGATTAAAAAACAACAAACAAATAGAAAACAAATATGTAAAAATGAACTTTATCTTCAATTTGCCATATCATTAAAATAAGAAATTTACTATAAAAATTTACTGTGACCTTAACTATTAATTATTGAATCCTCTCTACAACCCTGACACTCCTCAGTTGTCTATGATCCTTACACTATATAGGCTATGGGACTGTGGGAAATACAAACACATTTGTACTTCTAAAGGAGTCATCCATGCCTCTGGATCTTGCTTTTTTTTCTTATCAATACTTTGCTCATCCATCATCAGAGAAGGTTTCTCCTGCAGCAAATGTGAACTAGTGTAGAGACCCAATGTGCAGAGAGTGAGATAATTTGAAACACTCAGTCCTAACAGTCATATCCTCATCAAACTTCTCTCCTCAGAGCTCATGGAACTATGTGGGAGAGCAGGCAGAAAGAATGTTAGAGCTAGAGGTGATGGCTGACTACATGTAAACAGGGTCTTCCAGACACAACAATACTAATACACATGTGAACTCAAGGAGTCTTTGGCAGCGTGCACAAAGCCTGAACAAGTTCAAGTCAGACAGGGTCCAAGTATTGAGAGTGGAAAGTTGACATAGTCTCCCACCACTAAACAAGAAACTGTCTCCAATTGGGAAATACTTGCAAAGGAAAAGTCAGTTTTCTGTAGTGGAATCTCACTAAGTATATAAGTCACACTTAAATGTAGGCTACATGTCCAGCAGTAAGTAGCCAAAACAAACTGAACTCAATGACATTTATGTAGATTTTTATTTTGCTTCATATTACTTCTAATTTGTTTTTTTTTATTATACTAGTGTTTGTAGAGGAATATTTAATCATTTAATCTAGCAACATGGCTGCTCTGGAAAAGGATCACATTGAACGGTCTGTGTGATAGCTAGGCAGGGATCAAATCCAGGTGACTATATAAAGGGATTCTATACAGAGTATTGTGTTGTCCAGATGGAATTTAGAAAGAATGCAAGCACTTTTAGTTCAAGTATTCAGGAGGTAGTGGTAGTACATGACTTTAATCCCAGCATTTGGGAGGAAGGAAGCAGGGCTTAGTGTGTACAGAAATAACTCTGTGTGAAAGTGAGGGTCTACATTCCAGGGGCTATATTCAGAGGCTTGTGTGGTCTGGATGGAATGTAGACATACCTTTTGTCCAGTATTCAGAAGCTGTAGTAGCTAACACCTTTAATCCCAGTATTCAGCTGCAAATGATGCTCCACATCTTTAATGCCTAGAAAAAATGGTGTAAGCAGACACAGGAAGCAGAACTCAGAAGAAGTCAGTGTCACACAGGCAGTGATATCTGAGATGAGTCAGTGACTGTTATAAAAAGTAACTAATCAGAGGAAAATTTAACAGAGTAAGGATATGCCCAAATCTCATGAGAAAAGGTGGGCTTTCATTTCAGTTAAACAGAGCTACATAGAAGAAGAGTCAGTTGAAGTGGTCAGTTAAGAAAAGCAGACAAAGAGAAGCAGAAGAATCAGATGAAAAGCACTCTGAAGAGTTAGTTGAGGAGCAGTTACAGACTTAGTTGAAGAGTGAATTTCATAGGAGTAACAGAAGCTGAGGCTGGATTAAGTTACAGAGTTAGTTGAGTCAGTCAGTTATATAGGCAGGATAAAGTAATGAGAAAGACACAGAGACACAGCAGAGCTCAGCCAAAGACACACAGAACAGAGAGAGTAAGTTGAACCAGAATAGCCAGAGTTAAGAAGGATCTAGACAGAGTGACTCAGTTAGCAGCAGAATGCTAAGGCTGAATGAAGCCTTCTATGTCTGGACTAGCAGTTTAATTGTTCTAGATTGTATGAAGGCTGAAGTCTTCCAGCTCAAGTATTAAGATTGTAAAGAGGCCAAAAAGCCCTAGGACTCCAGGGCTCTGGCCTAGAACTAGTGATTTAATTAGATAAAAGAATAAAGTATCCTCTGCCCTGAACCAATCTCTATATCTGGTGAACTTACATAGATATATACAACATAAACATCCACATATTCAATTACACAGTGGCAGACAGGATGGGATGTCTGAGATGAGTCAGAGTGAAGGGCTGGAAAAGTGATGAATAAAAGGAAGAGTGAGCAGAATGAGTTAGAGTGAGTATGTGCCCAACGCTTCTGTTAGAAAATCAGGCTCTCAGCACAGAAAGTCAGAATAAGACACCAAGGATAAAAGACACAGAGGCTGACAGAAGACAAGACACAGAAGCAGTCAGCATGAAGCTGTCAGTATCTGACAGGAAGAGTGCATCACTTTGAAGCTAAGCAGACCAATTCAATCAGAGAAGTTGCAGGTATCAACCATATTCTGCCAGATTCAGAAGAGTGCTGTCAGAAACAGCCAGCCAGCTCAGAAGGTCAGTCAAACCAGGAGTTGGGAGAACAGTTTGAGCCAGAAACGTGAGTGAGTTGACTTAGAAAAGTCCAGTGCAGCTCTAAGTTCTGCAGGATCTACTTAGAGTGGCTCAGTCAGCAGTAAGTCTCAGAGGCATAAATGGATGCCAAAACACTCCATGGCTCTAGAACTATGGCCAGGGGTTGAATTAGCTACAGAATAAATTATTTTTTTGCCCTGAATCAATGTCTACATCAATGTACATCTACAAGTATTTAGCTTATATAGTATAGTTTCTAAATTAGTGTTTTATGGGTTTTGTTTGTCTATGTGTTTGTGTCTTTGTTGTTTTGTGCTTTTTATCAAATTCTGGGTTTTTTTCTTTTCCTGTCTGTTTTCTAAATAGAGAGAAAAAGAAGGTATGAAGTTGGGTGGACAGAAACATGGGAGGAATCTGGAGGTGATAGGGATGGGGGAACTGTGATAAAAATATATTGTATAAAATTATGTTCAATAAATAAAAATAAAATTATGTTTTTAATTGACATAAAGTTGCATCACTCCTCCTCCTTTTCCTCCAGACAACCTCCTCCCGCCCCAGCAATACTTTCTCCAGTGCCCCACAACTCTTATTAATATAGTCCTTCCTTCATTGATTATTATTGTAACACATGTATATGCATGTTTGTGTATGCATTTGTATATATTGATACAACCTGATGAGTCTCTTTTTTTATAATTGCTGAATATATTGTTTCAAGGTTGACCACTTGGTTTGATAAACGCATATGTTCAACTCTGAGAGAAGCTGAATTTCTTTGTCCCTGTAGCTATTAGTTGCTTGTTGTTCTTTGTCAAGGGATGGAACCCTTGCAAAACTTTTGTCCTTCCATGTTATTATGTCCATTGATTTTGTATTGTTCCAGGCTTTAATAGACATTTCTTGTAGAGACTGTTTCACATCAGACTTTCTGATATTCTGGGTTTTACTATCTTTCTGCCTCACTTTTCCAGAGATGCAGTAGCTGTCACATAGATTTATCTCCAGTTCACACTTTGCTTCTTGGGGTCTGGAAATGCAAGGCATAGGCTACCTAATATTAATCTTATAAGCAATTCTATAGTGGAACATTTATTTTATACTCTGGAGGCTTATTTATAGTTGTGTAAAGATAAAGATAATGGGTACGCTGTTACTACCATTTCAAAGTAAAGTATCAATGAAATCACTTATGAAATTAAAGTGTTTAATTATTACTACTTCATTTAACATGCTTTTTTAGTTCAGAAGTTAATGCAATAGTAGGTAAAATGAAACTGATAGAAAAACATATTTTCTTTCATTTCCTGAGTCTTTTGACTTTATGTCCAATAATGCTATTTTTTACTTAATTTTAAATGTCCAAATTTTTAGGAATTTCTATGAATTTATAAAAATTATTTCTTAAAATTATTTGGAGAAAATTCATTTTTTTATTTTGTATTGTACTATGAAGTCACGATTTAAAATATGTGGAACACAATTCTTTTAACTGAATTCAGGTTTATCTTTGGTTTGGCTCTTTTTATTTTACTTAAATCTAATTATAAATTTATGATTTCATTTCAAAATAATTTATAACATAACTAGAAATTCCTAGATTATCTTATTCCCTTAACTATAAGAAGAGTAACTATTAAATAGAAAGACATTTTTATCTCTGTTACTTTATTTTTCCTTGAAGATAATTTCCAAATTAGATAAATATAAAAGTAAATATAAATATAAGCTAATTCTTTGGTGAAGGGGCTAAAGAGAGGGTCAAAGAAAATGTGCAATCTAGATGTTTGTATTTTATGCAGTCATTAAAGATTTATTAAACCTCTTAATTTTATCTTGAGAGGCAATAGTAATTATAGGTAATAAAATATATAGCATGTCATTTGAAGGTGAGGTTTTGTGTGGAATAAAATCTCTACTGAATATTGAAAGATAACCTAACATAATTATGAAGAATCTTCACTCCAGTGAAGCTGCAAAGTACAATAAAGAAGACTGAAAACTTAAAAGATGTTTTTTTAAAAAATTTTTCCAGAAGAATAGAAGACATATTATAGTAGGGTTGTAGAGGACTATTTATACTTTTAATCTGGTGGCATGGAAGCTCTAGAGTAAAAAGAATGTTAGCACACACCTTTAATTTCAATGTAGCACACAACTTTCATCCCAATTCAGAAGGCACTACTGGTGTACATCTTTAACCCCAGCAATTAGGCTGCAGACAGGGAGCTCACAAGGAGAAACATAGAGTAGGGGCAGAGTTCAGTGTTCAGGGTTCCCAGAAAGAAGCAAGGTAGAAGCAGAGTAAACTCAGACATACAGAAGTGAAGTGCAAGCAGACGAGAGCAGAAAAGAAGCAGAGCTCAGAGAGAAGTGGAGAGTTATTTCAGTCAGGCAGTTTGAGTGCAGTTAGCTCACATTTCTGTTCAGGAGAGCTGAGAAGAACAGAGCCAGTCAAGAATAAGCTAAGAAAAAAGCAGAGAGTCAGAAGCAGACAGTTTATGATTTACAGTAGGAGTTCACAATGAACTTAGTCACCAGTAAGTCTTGGAGGTTGAAACCCTCTAGGACAAGGGTTTGAGTTAGCAAAAAATAAACAATTCTCTTCCATGAACCCACAAGAATATTTAATATTTAATAATAAATCAAAGGTTACATATAGTATCTTCTGTGTTTTATGTGCCTTGCTCATTGAAAATAACAATAATTTTGCTATCATTTAAAAGAACTTTGCAAAGTCTTTAGAGAAAATCACACTTAAAGTGTACAGAGTTCTAGAGTATGATTTTAGTTATCATGATTTCACTAAATTTTCAAATATGATTATAAAATGTATTTTTTAATTTTATTTATGGAAGGAGCTCAGAGGACAACTTGTAGGAGTCAATTCTCTTCCTCTACTATACACTTCACAAAGTTTGAACTTAGATCATCAGACTAGGTGATCAGTGTTTTGCCCATTGAAGCATCTCACTGACCATAGAGGAAACATCTACATTTTCCTTTGTTGTCATCAGTAGCCAAGTGTGCTTGGATCTTGTTGAGGGCAAGAATGAGCTTGTAGTCACCATCATCTGTATTCTGTCTCTGGAGTGTCTGGGATTTCAGACCTATGTTCCTCCAACACCCTAGTTAGTGTAACACAGGTCCTAAGATATACCAGGTTAGCATTTTGCACACTGAACTACATTCATTACTTAAATATAATTTATATTATTTATGATGATCTATTAAAGTGATAGACTATATATTATCCCCAAAATAACTACAGATTTTTTCCATATATGTCATTTTCAGGGTTACTTGAATTTCTTCAGGTATTCAACATTTTATAAATGTTTCTTACTTACTTAGGAACATCTGCTTCCCATTTTATGCTGCCTCATATCTCTGATAGTGAAAAACATTGATCTACTTTCTAGATTAGATCTGATTTTCTAGGATTTTTGGATATCCAAAAGCATAAGCTTATGGGGAAGTCTAATTGTGCTTGAGGTGTCAAATATATTTATTTGGCATATAGAGAAGCTTCTTCAAACTTCAGCTGGAACACAAAAATGTTGAAAGAATTTGTAGAAAAGCTCTGCCATGTTTGCAGATAACTAGTTATACTATGAGAAAAACTGCTGTGTCTGCTACTATACATCAGTAGAGACTATATGTACTTTGTGGGCTTCTAAGTTATTATGCAGTCTTGACATCATTATGAAATGGACTGCTGGGCTATAACGTTGGTCATACACAACAAAAGTGTGTCACCATAACAAACTGGTTTATATTTGCTTGAATTGCAGCTACTCTCTATAGCAGGCACAATTAAAGACCATCAAAAGTGGCTCAAATATTCATTATTTCCATTTCTGGGACATTCTCTCCATACTTTTAATATCTTTACAGGCATTTGTGAGTGAGGTTTTTCACAGTCATTAAAGGAAGATAAAAAGTTCAGTTGAGGCTACAGGTAATTTTGCATATGATATAATATGCCTGAAAGGCAAAAGCATTGGCACTACTTCCCAGGAAAAGAAATATAGAATTCTGGTTATTCACTTCATGTGTACATAATGCTGGGACCGATACACAATTATATAGTTATTCTGAAACTACTTCCGATAGAAAGAAGTTGAAATTAATTTAAAAAGTAGTGGCAAGTATACCTATAGAAGCAGCATCTGATACATTTCATTATTCAGGAAAAAAAATAAATGGAGACAGCTGTGTCCCAGGTAAATGCTAATTTAAGAGTAGTTTCACCAGAGGAGAATTTTAGTAGCTATGAGACTAAACTAACAAGATTTGGGAGTACCATAAAGATTTTTAATACTCATCTATTTTCTCACACAATAGTCTCTTGAACAAAACACCCATGGAAATGGTAGGTATGGAATTTTAAATGGGGTCTACAATTTGGATTCCATACACCATGGTCAATCTGGGCTCTTTGCATTGTTGAGCTTCTAAACTACCAATAAAAGAGCACAAACTGTGATCCCAAATATGACACCATCTTACAGGTGATCAGCTAGAAACTTCGGAGCAAACTGATTATTTCAAACAGCTTCTATCATTAAAAAAATGTATATTGCATTCTTGTTTTCCTAGAAGATATCTTTACCATGGGTGTGAATTTGTCTTCTCTGCATGCACAGCTTCAGCAAGGAATACCATCTGTGAAATTACAATATGACTTACCCACTATCTTGATACTTCATAGAACATTGCTTCTGATAAAAGAAATCTCAAAATCAAAGAAGTATAGCAATGAACCCATGCTCAGGGAATTCACTATTCATGCTATCTTATTCACCAGCCTGACTAATCTGTCCTTAGGGAATGACAAAGTGGCCTTTTGAAGACTCTGTAGCATTTCTAATTAGATGCCAATGTCTTTCTTGGCAGAGACAAGGTTCTTGAGGAGGCTATATATGCTCTGAATCATGCTCTAATTTATAGTGTTTTCCCCCTTGTTGCTAGCATTCACATGTCTTATGAGAAAATCAAAGTTGGAAATCGAAATGTAGTACACTCTGATCTATTTTGCCTCCTCTAAAATAGAGTCTTTTAGTTTCAAATACCTAACAATTCACTAACCTATAGTGATTAATTCTGAAAGCAGGATTAATTTCCAAAGGATATACAACAGTGGTTTTATTAAGGTGGAAAATATACAATAATCCAGTTGGAAACTAAGAAATTCTTAAAAATTAAGGATTGAGTCATTGTACTATGGAAAGAAGCACAGGCAGATGATAGGTTGTACATCTATTTAATAACAAAAAGGGTCTCATGAATAATAATATAGCTAAGAGCCACATAGTAAAGTATCTTGTTTTTCTAATATATACAACCTAGTAAATAATATTGAATGACAGTAACACCATCCAATTTCTGTCATTAATCATTGTTTACTCCTGTTGGTGTTATTATTTCTTAGGATGTACATCAAAATATAAATAATTAATAAAATGAGACTTCTGAATTTAGCAGAATTTCTTTTAAGTAAATTGTATCCTAGTGTAATATCAATGGATACATTTTTGCATTGAGATTTCTGAAAGTATATACTACATTCCTCTGTTAATATGTAACTATTGCTCATTTGAAAAAATGTAAATTATAAGCTTGTCAGTAATAAAAAGTTAAGGAAAGATAATTGAACAACCTCATCAACAGTAACAATTTTTGGTAACTGAATAATGTGATTATTCTAACTGTATAATACTGAGGGTGGTGGATCCTAAGAACATTCTTGAAATCTCAGACTTATTGTGAAAAGATATTCTTCTTCTTAAGTAAACAAAGTACTGTATAAGCTAAATCTGCACCAATGCTATATGTAGTACTATTTATCCCTATCTAAAAGGAAAACATCATAATTCCTAAAGAATTAAGGATATTAATGTAAAATGACACATAACTCTCTGAATAGTACAGACTACAGCAACCATGATAATACTGTTTTGCAACCCTTACCTAATATGAATATCTATGTGCTCATGAGCCAAATTTTATTTCAAAGTATGTATTAAGAAGTCTGAATATGTAAAATAAAATATTCACAACAACTCTTCAGCTTTATCAATTGTTTCAAATGACAAGTGATTTGAATGCATATCATCTGCATTGTGAACACAGTAAAAAATAGGCCACTTTCACAAAAGTGAGGTGGATCTCATAGGAACTACTGGATGACAGTAAAAAACATGACAGCTAAAACATTCACATTTCTGTTTACATGAATCTCAAAGACAAGAAAAACCTCATACATTGTACATCACATTATTTTGTATTATGAGGAAAAGCAATGTATAAAAAGATTTTTCTGAAATGATTTTCTGTGGTTACATATTCTCAAATGTGAAAAGCTTTAAAATGAGATAACTTTTTTCTTCAGAGTCATTAAACGTTGTGTGATTAAGTACTTTCATGTTTAGTTGTACTCGTTGAATCAGATTTTATTTCCGGAGATATTATAGGATGATTTTGACTGTATACTATGTTAAACACTTATCAAAAGAGAATGTGTACAGAAGTATTATCTCTCTAATCTTGACTATTGTCTTGTGAACAACTGCATTTAGAATGCCTGTTTTATGATGTAGTATTTTTTTCTATAGGAGCCTGGCTCATTTGCCTTCACTGATTCACCATCTTTGAAAAAGAAATAATGATCAAACAAGAAAGGTAAAATGGGCAAACAGAAAAAAAAACAAGTTAAAAGGGGCTGGCATGCTGTATGTCAGAATTGCTCACTCAGTCTAGTTCTAGTCTGTGAAGCTTGTGTAAGCAGAGCTGTCAGCATGTGCTGATTCAGTTGTGTCCCTGATTACAGGAATAAAAGCATGCCGTTAGGAAAGGTGATGCCCCAGAGATTCCCTGTAAAGTTTGCCTACTCCTTGTCCTAGATTTTCTGACTTGAGACTGAAGTTGAAACTCCACTAATAACAATTCTATAAAAAGTATATTACAACACAAAAAGTACTCTTATATGTAATATCTAATAGTATTACTTTAATAGTGTTAGTAATTAATGACATTTTACCTGAATGTAATACAAATGAAAATACTGGCTAAACATCTCCAAGCAGAATGGAAAACCCTTTATCTAAATGTCATTGCAGTATAAAAACACCCCAGCATCTAGTACTTGGATGGCTCTTTGTTTAATGTGCAATAACTCATAATGTCCTGATAAACTTTTTGTTTGTAAGCAAATGAAACATTGAAAGTTCTTTTTCAATAATATGGAAATAAGA
Organism: Cricetomys ansorgei; assembly: GCA_026225945.1. Lineage (NCBI taxonomy): Eukaryota > Metazoa > Chordata > Mammalia > Rodentia > Nesomyidae > Cricetomys > Cricetomys ansorgei. The sequence continues at coordinate 13,524,429 of JAMJFZ010000199.1, forward strand.
AATCTTCACATTTATTAATAATACGATTTTTTAAACAAGTACTTCATAAATACATTATTCTCTTTTGTTCTTTCAGTTTTGTGTTTGGGTGAGATAATCACCCTGTGTATTTCAGGTTGATTTGAAACTTCTTTTGTGGCCAGGACTTTTTTAAACATGTTGTCCATTTGCCTTAGCATTCTGAGTGATTGGATTACAGGTATCTCTTTCATCATTGATCTGCATAATGGGCTTCTATAATGTACTACAGAAAACCTATACTCCATTCCAGAGATATTTTTATTAAGAAAGTTGAAAATTATTGATTAGAATAATTAATTCAACATCAATTAATTCATCTAATATTAATTAGATAAGTCAGTAAGCTATGCTTTAATAAGCTTATCAAATATTTTATTTGGGAATGTTTAATGATAAAAAGCTTCCTCAAATATAACACTGTTATTTTATTGTGTCCATGTGCTTGTTCTTGTGTGTTTACTCTATATATGTGGCTGTGCATGTGTGTCACATACGTATAAATATCTTAATATATATATGTGTGTGTGTGTATATATATATATGTGTGTGTGTGTATGTATGTATGTATCTGTAAGATATATAACATATATTGTTATATCTTCATATATAATGATATATATTATTAATCCCACCAGGTGAGTATAAGACCACTACCACAATTTGAGCCAAATTAGAGCAAGCTTGCTTTTTATTTTGGTGTGCACTGAGATCTAGCCAGTGACTATCTCCTAAATTAGCTTAAAGACAACAACCCATAGTCCATTTCTTGGGCAATTTTTAAGGAGTAAAATCATAGGTAGTTGCAAAGCAGTTTTATATAGTGAGACAATGGTACAATAAAAAAGTATATCAAAATCTCAAAAAGCATCATGTGTTGGCCATGTGATTAACAAGGATCGGGATTGTGATTAAGGAATGTCAGAGAGAATGATTAGGGAAGGTTAGACTGTACTCATGGTTGGCGGGCATAAGTCAGCTTCAGGAAACAAACTTAAAAACAAAACAAACAAAACAAAAGTTACTCAACTGTTACAGTAAATGAAAATTTATTTTTAATAATACAGCATAATAGTTCCTGCCTTAAAATGAAATCAGGCAGGTTCCTCAATATCAGGAAGCACTAACTAAATGTATTTTAATAACAACATAAAACTGCATAAAATCACATGAAGCAAACTAGCTTTACAACATTTGATAGAAATATTATAGACACAAAATTCAAAATTTATTTATTTCAGTTATATAAAAATATAAAAAATTCATAAGTTCCTAGGTCAAGGAAATCAGCATTATTCTATGTATATGAAAATAAAAATAGTGTGTCTTAGTTACTTTTCTATTGCTGTGAAAAGACACTATGCCTATGGCAATATATAACGGAAAGTATTTAATGTTGTGTCTCACAGTTCTGGATGATTAGATTCCATAATTATCATTAGCATGCATGGCAGTAGGCATGGAAATGGAGCAGTAGCTGCAATCTCACATGTTAAGACAACAACCAGTAGCAGAGACTCAGGAAACTGGAATGGCTGGGCTTCTGAAGCCTCAAAGGCCACCCACAGTGACCTTCCTCCTCTATCAAGGCTATCATATCTCCTAACTCTTTCCAAATAACTCCAACAATTGAGAACCAATCGGGGGGCATTCTTGTACAAACCACAACATTCCACACTCTGGCCCTGTAGGCTTATAGCCATATCATTATGATGATTTGACTCAATAAAACTTCAAAGATCCACATAGTCATTCAGAGTCTAAACAATGTTTCAAGTTCAAAGTGCAAATTTTTTTTGAAACTCAAGGCAATCTCTTAAAGTTATTGCACTCCTTTTTTTTAAAAAAAAGAATACATACACACACATACATACACTTAGGGGCTCACAGTGCCTGAAGCAACAGACATAGGACCTGCAGGCTCCCCAAAATATATCTTGTGGTTGTCTGGTTTGATGCATATTACAGGATCCCTACAGGCTGGAGTGTGTGTGAGGGATCTCTGATCCTTTGGCCTGCCCTTGGAACTCTTCTTCCTGCTGGGTAGCCTAGGCCATCCTTGTTGTAGGGATTTGTACCTGGCCCTGTTCCATCTTATTGTACCCTCTGTGATCAATACTCCTGGGAGGACTGCTCTTTTCTTAGAAAAGACAAAGATTAGAGGGTGGAGTGGGAAGTAGACCTTGGAGAGAGGGGAGATGGGAAGGAGTAGAGAGAAAGGAGGAGGGGTGTTGGGGTGTACTACATGAGAAAAGAAAAATACATAAATAATGTATAAATAAATAAATAAAAATAGATAGATAGATAGATAGATAGATAGATAGATAGATAGATAGATAAAATGTAAATTACACAGTCTCAATGTGCAATGGCACAGAATTTACATTACCATTCCAATGGGAAGGAAACGAGGTATAGTAAAGTCTTACTGGACCAAATCATAACAGAATCCAATATAGCAAACTCCAATTCTTGTCTCTCTATGTCCAAAGTCAAGGGGCTTCCACGGTTCTTTTAATTTTCCATTTCTTTATGTTTTGTTGACTGCAATACATTTAATTGATTCCACTTCCTGTATACAACTCTTCCTAGCAGATATCCCATGGCTCTGATACCTGAAAAATCCTAGGGCATTCAAGCAAAAAAATCTTCACTTTTACCGTCTCATGGAATAACCTCTCTGGGCCTCCGTGCTGGAACTCCACTGCCATGTACCTGGTCACCTTAACCTTAGAAGTGGATTCTACAACATACTGAGTCATTCATGACTGTAAAGCCAGAACCACATAGCATAAGCTGCTAAATTCATCTGCTTGTTCTTCTACGTGAATTTCATTTGCATAAGCTTTTCTTTGTAGTTCCAATTTTAGGTAGAGGAAATTCCTCAGGTCTTTTTGTAGTACAAAGTTATAGAAATAGCTGGGTGTGGTCTTGCCCTGAGGGGACTACTCCATTTATTCCAGTTTGCTTCAGCATATGGCTTGGCACAGCCATTAAATTTCCCAGTGTTCTTTTTCTCATCAAACTGCATTATTTTATATTTCTTTTTGTCCTGCTTGCTATTTTTCATTGTAGAATTGCCAAAGAGTGATCGATCACTAATATCCACACAAAAGATTCAATATCCAGCTGTCTTGAAATCTCTTCTGTCAATGAAATTAGTACATAACTTTAGCCTCAGACTTATTCTTAAGAAAATAGCAAAAGTCAGCCATATTCTTTGCAAAAAAATCACAAGAACGGTCTCTAGTTCAGTTTCAAATGTTATTCTCCTCTGAAATCTCTTGAGCTGGGCCTCTATATTCCATGTAGCTCTCAGCACTACAATCTTCCAATATCCTACTAGGATGACACATTAATTTCGGCTCACAGTATTCAACAACTTTTGCAGTCCAAAGGATTTCCACATTTCTCCAAAAACATCATTATAGAGGAACATTTCATCCTTTAATCCAGCACTAGAGCTGCGCTAGGGTAGAAAGAATATTAATTCATGTCTTTAATCCCAATTTAGCACAAACCTTTAACCCCGGTTGTAAAAGGAAACAATCAGTTCAGAAGTAGGTCATGGTTTTTAGTTCATGGTTCTCAGTTCAGAGTTCACAGTCAGTTCAGAGTTAATAGAGAAAAAATAGACATTGAGAGTATGGAGGAGATTGAATCAGGGCATGCTAGTCAACTGAGAAGGGGAAAGTCAGAGTCAGAGTGATGGACAGAGTGAGCATAAACCTTTAATCAAAAGTCTGAGAGTGAATCAGAGTGAGGCTTGGCAGAGTGACTTCTGAGTTGAATGAGGTAAAGAGGGAAAGTAAGGAATAAGAGAAAGAGTTAACAAAGTGAGTCAGAGAAAGGACATGCCCAGCTCTTATGATATAAGAGTAGGCTCTCAGCTCAGAGAGGCAGGCAGTCAGTTTGAAAAACAATCACATAAGATACAGAGGAAGTTTAGTAGGACTAAGCATCAGACAGGAGGAGTGAATTTGGGAGAAAATGTCAGCTAATAGTGAGAATAAGTTGGAGGCCAAGTAGAGCAATTCAATCAGAGAAGTTTCTGGAGTCAGCCAGAGTCAGCAAAAGTCAGAAGAGTTTAATCAGAAAGAGTCAGCCAGCAAAGATGGTGAGTTTAGACAAGTCACCTTGGAGAAGAATTTGAGCCAGAACAATTTGTTGAATCAGCTAAGCAAATGAGTCAGTTGAGTTCAGTACAGCTCTGAGTTCAGAAGGAGCTAGTCAGAGTTAGTCAATCAGCAGTAAGTCTCAGAGGCTGAAAGGTTCTAGGTTTAGTTTTGAAGATTAGATTATGTGAAGGCTGAATCCTTTAGGTCTAGGTTTAAGATTAGATTTTATGGAATTCAAAACCATCTAGGACTAGGGACTGAATTAGCAAACAATAAACAATCCTCTGCCATGAACCCATGGGAATAATTAGTAAATCAATACATACATATATACCTACACAGCATGATCAGGTCTGTCATAGTAATTTACCACTTTCTGGTACCAACTTCTGTCCTACAATTTTTTTATATTATTATGAAAAGACACCATGACAAAGATAATCTGTAAAATAACATATTTAATTTGGGGGCTCACAGAGGCTTTTACTCCATGACCATGATGGCAGGGTCCAGGGCAACAGACACCCAGGCATGGCACTAGAGCAGTATCTTTAAGCTTATATATTGTGTCAGCAACCAGGAAACAGAGTGAGAAGAAAAAAGAGAATTGAAATGGCACGGACTTTAGATACCTGAATGCACACTCTCAATGACACACCTCTGCAGACAAACAAGGGCACACCTCTTAAATATTCCCAAATTACTCCACCAACTGGAAACTAAGGATGAAATATATGGTGCAATACAGTGGACAATCTCATTCAAACTACAAAGTGTTAGTATAATGAAAGATGAGATTTCAGATTCCTATAATGTAGAGTGAAATTATGTAAGCACTTTGTTATTTGAAAGTAAAATGAAATAAAGACAAAAAAAGTATTCAAAAAGATATACTTAGAGAAGAGAAAATCTCTATTGTTTACAATCATCATTTATCGAAACAGTAAGATGGGGAGCATCTTGAATTCTACTCCAAAGATTAAATAAGTAAACAGTATCTAGGAAAAAAAAAGTATATGGCATCTGTAATCTTTAAATGTCATTTAATTTATTATATTACTATAATTGAAACCATTCTGTTTTCTAATATATAAAGGTCAACATTTATTATAATTATCTCTTTCATAAATATGATAGTGTCTTCAGTAGCTGCATTGTATTGTTTAAGTTGCTATTCATTTGTTTATTTATCTATGGTATATACTTGAATCTTTTATTCTAGATATAGTTATCTTTACATATTTATTTATTTTAATAATTTAAAATTTTAATCGGATTACTTCATCCATTCCTTTTCTTTCTTTCTACCAAAGCTTGTTATATACCCTACTTATTCTCATTAAAATCACACACACACACACACACACACACACACACACACATACTAAAATCCTAAATACATAAATATATGACATAATCACATATATACATTTCTAAGTACATAAATAAAACTTTCTCAGCACATATTATGTTACTTGTATGTATATATTTTCCAGAGCTGATGTTTTAGTATTGGTTAACCAACTGATGTGCTCTTCCCTGCGAAATAATATTTATCATGTTCTCAGCATTTTCAATTACCTGTAGTTATTTAAGATTAACACTTTATGATCTTGTACCTTCCAAGTTAGCATTGGTGTTGTCCTTGTTTAGTTGTATCTGAACAGAAAAAGAAACAAGTAGGAGATAAGAGAGTAAAATAACAATAAGAAAAAAGAAAAATTCATAAGAAATAAAACTATCAACTCTTTCCCTATGAATAATTTTAAAGCATATAAGTTTGTTTATAAACATACATAAATATTTATTTTACCATCTCAGCTGACAATGAAGCCTCCAAGAACCAAAGATAATTAACAAAAACATCAACACATGTCATGAGAAGCCCTCTTCCAAGTTTTGGACAGGGCTATTCAAAAGATTTTAAAAACAAAATTATGATGTATTGTTATTGCTCTTGTTTGCTTTTTTCAGTGGGGAAAGGTAAGTTCTTCATGTGGAAAACATCACACACTTCAAAAATATGGCCCAAAACTTTGAGGTGGAAATGATTTGAAAGCCTCCTCACTGAGATATAGTTTTCATCACACTCGAAAGCACCATAAAGGCTCCTAAAAGTGTGAAATAATATACCAGTCTTTCCTAGGAATGAAACATATAAACCTCAACAATGATGGCATAACAACCCCTAAGGGTGCAGAAGAGACTTGCATAATTAACAGTAACCAACAACTTTCCATTAGATTTAAGACCTGCTCAACAAGTGGGATATCATCCCTGGTACTAGAAAGCTAGAAATTTCCTAAGGGTAGTGAAATCGTTGATATTGCAGGGAATCTATAACCATAATTTACTAAGCCAGTATAATCCCTAAATACATTAGAAATATTTGGCCTTATTCCTCCAGATAAGTGTAGGCCTTGTACAACCAAGGGGTGCATCTCCAAAATAACTCCTTCACTTAAGTCTCAAGGAACATTGAACAAGTAGGACAGAAACACTGTAAGGGCCAGATCATCAGGTGCTTCCTGTGGGATTTTCTTTCTTAGTAACTTCAGAAGACCCACTGAGTCTCAACATCATAGCTACCTAAACATGAGCAGAAAAAGAACATTAATGTGCTAATCTGGACAGAGGACAACCCAGGAGGCCTGAAAGCTAGATAAAGAACCAAAAGCTCTGAAAACTATAAGCTCTGAAAAATGCTGACAGCAAGCAAGGAAAATATTCTTTCGCAGCAAAGAGCAAACCAATTGGTTATCCAATACCAAAATGGTCTGCCTTGCTGACATGTATAGGATGAATGTTGCCCTGATGACATGTATAGGATTAATGTTATACTTAATGAGCAGGTTGTACATATGTATGTGAGAAAAAATACAAATATTTTATATATATATAATTGGTGTGTGTGTGTGTGTGTTTGTGTGTGTATGTCATAACAATTAATGAAAAAGAGCTCATAAATTCGAAAGAGAGAAAGGAGGGTTATATAGAATGATTTAGAGGGAGGAAAGAAAAGGGAGAAATGATTATATAATCTCAAAATTTTTTAAAATGTTTTTTAAGATAATAAAAATTTATTATCCCTAGCAATTAAAAAATGAATATTAAAACAACTTTCATCGTAAACTAGTCAGAATGTCAAAGTTCTACAAAACAATATCATCTTTCAAAACAAAGAAAATTATTTCATTTGCTTTTGAAATTACTTATTCTTAGTTCCTCTTCCAGACTAAGTTGTTTTCTTTTAAGAGTTTTATATATGTGGATTGTAGATAGATATGAGCTTTACATCTCCTAACTTGCATTTGAAATCCATATTTGTATCTTGTCAGTTTTCAAATCTGTGTTTCAGTAACATTAATTTAATTTAGACAAATGTTTCATAACAACTTAATGTAATCATTTGATGCATACAGAGAATCTACTTTCATAATTGTCCTCTGACCTTCAAAGATGCATTATGACATGTGCATGCCCCATCCACATATATAAAAATATTGTAGTAGTAAAATGTATAATTTACAAAGTACATCAATCTCAAAACAATAATAATGACTGTTTTGGGCATTTAATAGGTTTAATATGCAACCTGGATGAAGTAAGACATTGAAAAGGGAAATTATATTCACTGGAAAGTAGAGGCTATTTAAAGAATTAGAAATCGTTCTCTCAATTAGAAAACACTTGTCCATTTATATTTTCTCTATATCTAGTAGTATATTTGTACATGGCTTCATGGTGAAACTTAAATACTTTAGAGTTATCCTTATCCCCACAAAGAAAACTTATTTTTTAATTTTTAATTAATTAATTAATCATTTATTTATTTTTATTTATTCATATTTTCAGGCAGGGTTTCTCTGCTGTAACGCTGGTTGTCCTGGAACTCATTTTGTAGACCAGTCTGGCCTCAAACTCACAGAGATCATCCTGACTCTGCCTCCAAAATGCTGGAATTAAAGCCATGTACCACCACAGCCCAGCAAAGAAAACTTTTAAAAAAGGATAATAGAACTGAAAAATTTCTAGTAATTACATCACGTGCAAGTTTTTTTATGATTGCATTTCCCACTTGAATTCTTTATATACTAAGGGAAAATATCAGCTAAATATACAATTAATTCCAATTGAAAGTTTTGATTCAGAAGTTATCTTCAAAATTCACAAATTTAAATTAAAAACATACTTGAACATCTGTAATTTCATTATTTTCAGTATTTCATATTATAGCTTTGACACATCTTTCCAGAAAAATAAATATAAAATGCATCTTGCCACTTTTCATATCTATAAGTTTCAATACCATTAACTGTAACTTAAGACAATTAACTGCTTTGTTTGCAAATAAGTATCACATCTATTCTTTAGCGAATCTTAGAGGAGATTGAATTGTGAAAAAAAATATAGGCAATGAAGACTTTTATTTGTCACATTAGTATATTATTGAAAGTGAGATTTCACATTTTTTGTAATATATTGATATTTTATTTTCTTACAAAGATATAGTGTTTTTATTCTCTATCTATACATTTTCCTGATATTTTATTCAATATTGTCCTTTGCTATTCCATGGAGAATGTTTTAGTTTCTCTTTGATTGACAGATTAAAACAAATAATCAAATAAATTGGATTTCTGTTCTAGTGCATGTTCATATATGCCTCACTTTGTAAGACAGATCTGCAAAAATTCTCTGTAAAACCTGTGAAACATTTGTAGCAACCAAAAAAAACTCATAATGTCTGTGACAAATGAAGATCAAAACAGATCAGCAAATCAATTTCCCAAATGTAAAAAAATATGTTGGTTTTCTTAAGCTCTCTCTCACAGCTGACTATGAACAAATTAAAATCCTGGTCGTCTGACCTTGACCTACAATCTAGTTGCTTTGTGTATTAGCCACTAAGTGCTTGACATTAAAATTTAAGTCTCATTCTATATGAATTATACAATATTAAGTTGCAATTGTCTTAAAATAATAAATTTGCATTTCACTCTAAAATTGCTTCAGGTGAGTCTCCAAGTACAACACAATCAAATGGATATGGAATGTTTATAAAATAAAAGAAAGTAAATTACTTTTCTTTTTCAGGCAAATAATGTACTTTCTTATATAGAAAAAGATTTAATAGCTCTTTTTGTAATAATCATCTGTGATATTTCCTTCAAGATAGATATATCCTTTCTTTTTATTTTTGTGAGGAATCATCATTTGCACCTGCTAACAGAATAATTCCTGTGCTGCGTCTTTCACAGACTTAGGCATTTGTATCTTCTTGATTGCAGTTTATAATATATAAATCCTACATTTTTCAGGTCCTCTTGATTATCTGAATACTGTCACTATACCTCAGAAGACTCAACAGTGATACCCATAAAAGACATCATGCCCTTCACCTGGCAGCATGACCAATTTGCTTACTTGCGATTACAGTACATATGAATTATAAAAATGTGATTCAAGGAAAATAGCACATAGAAACTTTAAACAGTCTAGTCTATAGATCTAACCAATAAAGACCTTGAAAACATGAATTTATAAAAGAGTATTTTATTTTTGCTACTTTTCAAATCTATTTTGCATGTTTATAAGCATATTGGCATGCTCATTAAAGTCTAGATTATGTAAACATGTCTTAAATTGTACTTTAAGTCAGTCTTTTATCCTGGACTATAAATTCCTTTAGAAATTATATGATTATCATATGCCTCATGTATCACTTGTGAACACCAACATGATAATACATTTAATAACTTTGTTGTATCATATATGGGGTAGTATGAAAAATAGCAGCAACACAAAACATTATTTATTACACTATTTGGATAAGACATTATAAGCAGCTCAACTAATATGCATAGGTAAGAAGATTAGTAATTGTTATAATAATTTTTTCTTTTAATCAGACATGGATTGTCCAGAGGGAATATTTGTGAGACTCTATAATGTAAGGCCAGCTTTTGGAAAAGGATTCCCTTTTCCATTTATTTGATAAAAGTATCTAAAAAAGAAACAATAAAGTGATGAGAGCTTTGTTGATAAGATGGTCATTTAAATATACAATAGCAAGGATTAGGTTTTAATGTATCTTAATAAATAAAGAGAATAAAATCTGTGGTCAAGAAGAGAATAAAATTCAAAGAAAGATAACATTTAATTGGTGTAATAAAGGTTAAAATAATATATTTCAGACAAGTATGAATAATGAAATTCATATTTTTCTCCTTGATTATTATAAATTGAAACTAGGTAATGAGATCTATAACAGAATTTGAAGGCAACATGACTACATACATTTAGAACATTCCTTTCAGATTTCTAAATCATATCTGCGTGTTCATCATATTTTAAATATACCTTAATTACGAATGTTTCTATATGTTATCTTAATCATATGTACACAATAAAAATGTTGGCTTCATTTCAAATAAATATTTTTAAAAGTAAGCAAAAAATTTAGTATTTTATTTGCTGGGATACACTAATAAAGTTCATTATAAAAACTAACTCCAGTATTTTAATGAGTAGAAAGAAAATAAAATTTCTATGATTTGACCATATGCTCAAGTCCACCGCAGGTATTACTAGACTAATAGATTGCTTTTCAATAGCCAACCCAAGAAAAGTTGTGACTGGAATTACTGGGTACAAATATTCACAATTTCCTTGACAGGGTCTCTGACCTATTGTCATCACTGTCAAAATAACTGGATTTAGAATCATAATGGAAATATCAATATGGTAGAATTGATGAAAGTGTTTACAAGGACACTTAACTTAGGAGGGAAGGCCCACCTTAAACACTGGTTGTTCCAACTTATGGCTTTCACCCAGGATTGAACACAAATGAAGAGTTAGCTGAAATATATCTACTAGTCAAGAGTAGTTACATTGTACTCAGCCACCTATTGTTATCATGTATCTGCTTGACTAGACTTTATCATCTTATTGTAAGCCAAAGGAAATTCTTTCTGTTGTCAGATATTTTGTATAACAATAAGAAAGTCAACCAGATCAGAAAATTGGTACCAAAATAGTGAGACCTGTGCTTTGATAAACCTAATCCATATCGTTTGTAGATATTTGGAACTAGTTTGTAGAAGTAATGTTGAAGAGCGCAGACATGCAGGCTAGAGAATTCTGAAGTAATGCTTAATGGAATACTAAGTGAGAATTTGAAGGCCAGGGTGCCAGAAGAAATGTAGGCAGTAAAGATCCAGTCCATGATGTTTCAGATGGGAAATAAGGGAACCTTGGTGAACTTTACTAGAGACCATTCTTGTTATGTTGCAGCAATGAATCTAGATTCTGCTTTTGGCCTGATGGGTGAGAGAGAATTCAAGAGTTAAGAGCTAATTTCTTAGAAGAAATTTATTCAAGGAAAAATACTTGTGAAACTTCACATTCAGACTACATATCATTGATCAGATTATATATTGACAAAGTGCAAAGAGATATGAAATTTTGAAGATTGGTGACGGAGACATGTAAGCAAGTTTAGAGTCATGCACAGGACATAGATAAAGCACATGGAATTTCTTAGGAATTTGTGCTTATAAAGAACAAATTCATGACCTTTGCTGGAATAAAAAAAAAGTTACTCAATGGTCATGATTTCAATCATTGACATTTTTTAAAAATTGAGATTCATTCTAAAAGAGAGAATAGAGCATCAGAGATGAAATTTACACTCAAGAAACAAACCTATTTCACAAACTACCACCTAGGGAAGTTCTCTCTACAGTCAGCAGACAATGACCACTGTAATTATGGTTCATGGAGGGTATTCTACATTTCTAGCTGGAAGCAGAATATAGCAGCACTGATAATATAGAAAAAAATGCAAGAGTGATGGCACCATGAAAGCTTCTAATGAGTTTCCAGAAACTTAATGAGACTAAATAACATGTAGAACATAATACCCCTTAGAAGCTCTGGGACAACATAATGTGAGGCTTAGAATGCAAGGCCTAACTTTTAATGAAGACCCTATGATTTGTGAGATGTAAAGATGGTGGCAAGTCTAACTGAGGACAGCAGCTGCCTGGAGTGGAGCCAGCCCCAAAGAGCAGCAGCATATACTTCAGAGAGTAGAACTGGAGTGAACAATGCCAGTGAAATATAGATGATTACTGTATGATCTCCTGGCATTGCTTCTGAAGTTACAAAGTTTGGTCTTTGATTTAACCTGCTATTTCTTCTTTTGGTCCCATCCTTTCATGGTTTTGAGTAGGAATGCTTATATATACCATTCTATATTGTATATGTCATCCACTTTTAGATTTGCAGAGGCCAAGCTAAACAAGTTGTGTAATTGACAGAGGAGATTTTAGATTTTGAAGAGTATTTACCTATTAAAGAACATGAAGCCCTTGAGAGATCCATACAATGCATTTGGGATTAAGAGATGAATATGAAACCTTAGGAGGGCAGTCAGGATATTTTTTTATTATTATTAAAATGATGTGTGGGGTTGTGATAGTTATTATTCATTGTCAACTTTACTACATTTACAATTACATTGGAAAAGCATCTCTGAATGTGTCTATGAGGGTGTTTGCAGAAAGGTTCAACTAAGGAAAGAAGGCTCTTCTTAAGCATAGTCAGCATCACATGGCATGTGGTCCTAATGAATAAAATGGAAAAAAGTAGGCTGAGCACCATGCTTCATCTCTTTCTGCTTTCTCATTGTACATACAATGTATCCAGCTGACTCAGTCATTCATTTATATGAATTTCAATCACAGTAAGCTGTCCCCTGCAATAATGAGTGAACAAAAAACCAAAAACTTATTTCTTAAGTTGATTTTTTTTTTCAGTAATTTTGTTACAGTGATGAGAAAAGTAACTAAGACTTCAGATCTTTTAGTATCTCCACAACCTAATTCTACCTCCTTTGCTGTTTTTTCAACTGGACAAAGTTCTGATGTACTCATTTTATTTACTGCCACAACATGAGTCAACAACTGGACAAAGTTCTGATATACTTAGTTTACTGCTATTTTGTAAAAACACAAGTGAGCAACTGGACTAAGTTCTGATGTACTAATTTACTTTACTGCCATTTTGTAGCAACACAAGTGAACCATTGCCTTTTATTTATGTTTATTTAAGATTATGTAAGAACTTGGAAAAATAGCATGTAAATTATCTTATCACTTGTAACAAGCATTTTTATACCAATCTCATCTCTAACCTATCATTACTAGCATTAAAGTATTTTCTTAATTTTTGGGTATTCATGATATGCCTCAATCTCAAAGTCAACAAATAACCATGTTTTGTGTGTGTCTGTGTGTGTGTCCCTGTCCATGTCCGTGTGTGTGTGTGTCCACGTGTGTGTCCGTGTCTGTGTGTGTGTGTGTGTGTGTGTGTGTGTGTGTGTAAATAAATTAGGGTTGAATAATACAGAATTATCCTTTAAATATATGCAGAGTACATATAACACAGTAGGGTCTTAAAACTTAAAATCATATTAATATTTAAAATCATAGAAGGATCTGATAGAACTTGTGGTCTACATTTTCTGTCTAGCAGTAGCCTGATTTGACTATTTTTAAAGTTCTTTGTTTTGTAATGTCCCATTACTAGGGAATTATCCTGGTTTAACCTTGAAAATACAAGTAGAAAACACCCACACTCACACTCACCCACACATATTGAATCAAATATTCAGAATTATTCTTGAAAATGTCTTTTTTAAAATTTCTTTTTATTTATTTGCTCAGGCAAATTAAGATATCTGAGGAAACAGGAAAAACTTTTTTGTTTGGCCTAAAATTTAAGTGTCATCTAACAACTCTAGAGTAATTCAGAGGTCAGCAATTTCATTTAATTTTATTTTTCATTTTCCATTTGCTATAGTCCCATTCTATTCCTGAACTGATACTCACAAAACGGGTTAGATTTCTCACTGTATAAGCAGTTTTTCATTTAAATGAAAGGTAATATATATTAAACACTAGAAAAAAATCATATTCATTTGCTCCAATTTCTTTAAATGTCAAAAGCTCTCTGCTTAGATGAACACTACATACCTAACCCCTTAATCAGGATGGAACTTGACAGAAGTAGAATAAAAGTTTTAATGTTGATCTGTTGGCAGCAGTATGGGGGTGACATTATTAAAATAAAACATCAGTTTCAATTATTCAATTGGATAATTTAAATTGAAAGATACAGTAACAGGAGAGTATGGTTTTCAAATGAGAAATGCATAGAATGAGCACGAATTTAGCATTCATCTATTTATAATTATTATTTAAAATTACCAACTAAGAGCACAAAATAGCATCAGCCCCAGGCTTTTTCTTCTCAAGAAGCAAAATAGAAGTGAAATAGAATTTGAGTCCTAAGATAGATTTAAAGCCAATCTCATATCACATTTGTGGAGTTTGAGACTCAGAAGTTCTTTGAGATCAGAAGCTCCCATCAGATTATAAAAAATTAATTGTGAGCACACCCTTAACGAAATTTAAATATTTCAGTAATAAATTAAATTTGCCAGGGAATTTGAGATGTTAAAAGTAACCCACAAACATTTCTTGTAGATCTGTTTTCCAGAAAATCTACTGAAAATCGGACAAGGGATTACAGTATCAGCCAAAGACCCTGAATTTGCCAGTTTAAAGTCCACCTGCTATTATTTACTACAATCCAAACAAGTATTTTTCTTTTAACAAGAACATAAAGGTACAAACCCCCTGACCCCTAATTTCAGAGTTTTATATCATGAATGTAATGTGATGGAGGCTTTCAACTACTTACCTGTAGTTTTGGATTTTAGACCATGATCAAGAAAAGGTGTGTAAGGAATGTAAAAGAATTTGATTAAATTTTGTCCTAACACTAAGAACCTTCCAAACCCTTATTCAAATTGATTCAGAAGACTTGATCAGTCGCTCCTTCCCTCCCTCCTCCTACCTCTCTCTCTCTTCCTCCTCTCTGTCACTTCAATCTTAGGGATCAAGATCAAAGCATTGCATATGGTAGACAAATACATTACCTCATTCTTATTTCTAAAATATTTCAGTCACTTTTAAACATTATTTCAGAAAAGAGTATAATTCAAATATGAGCACAAAACATATCCACACACCATCAGATAAATGCACCCTGACACACACACACACACACACACACACACACACACACGAACTTGTTTCAAACTTCTTTGCTTTACTCGTTACATTTGCACTTGGTTTCTGCATTGCAAGTGAGTATATAATACAGTTGCACTTTAATGAAAGTAATACTCATTGGAAACAGCTTAACCCCATCCAAACAGCACTCCATTTGAGGTTTCTGTTTAATAGTCTCTAAGATCATCCTCTTTGCACTGGTGTAACTATGCCCAGCCTGAAAATAAAGGGGTGTGAGCACCCCTGATGAATGGGTGATGAGAACCAATGGAAAAGTGATTCTTTTTTCCTCAATGGGCAGTTCATAATAATCATTGTATCTCCTGAGTATAGAATGATCACTGCTTTAGCTTTCGCATCATTTCTCTATTTTTTTTCTGAACCTCTGTTTATCTCCCCTGCCCTACATTCCTGCTCCCTTATATAACATTGCAAATAAATTATTGCAGACAGTAGTTTCTTTTTTTCCCTTGGGGCCTAGTTTCAGGGAACTTGGATTAAGAAAACAACCTCATTAATGGAATTTTTAGTTATGCTTAAGTAAAGAGAACATTCTTGCTTTTACTTTTACAGAAGGACATGATATAACACCACAATGGCATATGATACACTCAGATGCATTGGTTGCTTTAGGGAGAAAATTACGAGATGTCGCTGACATTG
Source organism: Cricetomys ansorgei (assembly GCA_026225945.1). Taxonomy (NCBI): domain Eukaryota; kingdom Metazoa; phylum Chordata; class Mammalia; order Rodentia; family Nesomyidae; genus Cricetomys; species Cricetomys ansorgei. The sequence continues at coordinate 13,540,375 of JAMJFZ010000199.1, forward strand.
AAGGGCAAATCAGGTCACCTAACGACTATTTATCACATAGCAAAGAATTAGCCTTTTTTAGTCACAAGAGAGTTCATAAATTAAATATTGTATTTTGTTTAAACATTTTAGGATATTTGTATTAAAGAAGATTGCATTGCAGAATAAGGAAAATTTTTAGACACAAAATTATGAATTCATCCTTTCTGCATCATTTGATTGGACCATAATAAGGGTAAAAAGCTGCAGACTTTGATTAATTTGTCAGCAACTAAGTATATAAGTACTCAAATCATAATAAATATTAATTATAATATGTTGTCATATAAACCTATAAATCAAAATTTTATGAAAGCAAAGTATCTTTGCAACATCTTCCTACATGTTGTCTGTTGAAATTATGCCATTTTAGTTAAATAATAAGTGGAATAAAACACACAATATAAATTAGTTTGAAATAATTTAGGATTGTTCTTTTTAAATGAAACCACTAGAAACTTTGATGTTTCTGCTGACCTATCCTATTTATTTTGTGTGGATTTGTTAAAACATATGCATCCTAAAAGACTAAAATTTAGGTTTTGATGTCTATTCCTCTATAAGATATAAGCAAAAAGGTAACATACCACATACTGATATACATATTGGATAAGGGTCCTCCTATGTGCTTATGATTATTGTGATAGCAATTGAAAAAGACTTGTCACCTAGAGATACTTTACTTCTCTTAAAGTTGTAGCAGAATTCATTTCTTATTAATATATGTCAATGCACATGCAAGCAAATTTATTGCAGTGCTAGTCACATGTAGGCACAGGAACACCTCAGAGACTTCAGAGGCTTACTTGTAGATGGCTGCAATAAAATGTATATCTCAATAAAGTGAACTACTGGGGCTAGCGAATTAGCTCAGTGGAATAGAATTTCACAATCATGTGTCAATCTTTGGTTTTACCATTAGGATCAACAAATACATGACTTTTGAAGTAAGGTACTTTTTTGTTCTATCCTAGAGGATATGAAAGTCACATTTATAATATACTCTGTTACATAAACCATCACATTGTATATAAAATATACCTACATTAAGTAATATGCTATTACTAAGAACATGAATAATTAAATGAACCCTCAGTAAGCCATGATTTTCCAGCTGTTAGAGAATTATATCTAAGTGATCATGGCTGCTTACTAGTTAGGGTTGTCATTCCTGAGTATTATCTGTGGCAATTTTTGATATGAGATGACATTACATGAAAATATCTATTTGTACGATTCTTACCAACCAATTATGTTTCTAGATGTCTACATTTCGCTCAATTGAAGTATTAAAAATATTACTTTAAGTTCTATTTCTTTTTCTATGAATGTGTTCAGATAACTTTTTATCATATAAAGAAAAATATTAGGCTGGAGAGGCATGACTCCAGTTTAGGGGGATCTGAATCCCTCTTCTGACATCCTTGGAAATGAGGCAAGCACATGGTGCATATATGTATATGCAAGGAAACATTCATACACATATATAAAGTAAATAATTCTTCAAAAATCTATCTTTTGATGTAAAACTCTTAGAATGTCCATCTTAATTATCTAGTCTTTTCTATCATAACTAATAATATATTGTAATTCAGTCTATTTGTAACTAACACTGTGTTTATCATAATATTAAAATTTTAATCTCCTAATTCAGAGATTAATTTTTAGTTTTAGGGTAATTTTGTGTACATTTAAGTTTTTACATTTTGAATCTCTAGTTGAAATCGACTCTGTATATCTATCAGAAAATACCTAATGTATATAGCTTCATATTTATTAGCTATAGTTCTGTTGCAAAGATAACCAATAACTATTTAATGTATTATATTTATATACTATTAAATTTCTCAATTATAAATTATTTACAAATTAGAAGTGCTATTAGTAGTAGTTTTAATTTTCTTTCTAAACTTTGTGAAATACAATGCCAATGATTTAGGAAATTATTGTTTTATAAATAGCTTTGAAATATTTACTCTTCTCTTAAACATTTATATGAACAGCATATATGGCCCAAAGTTTTCTAGAACAAAATATGCATCAACTTGTTACTCTCTGAGGAGTTTGAGTCCCTTGATAGTCTCTGAATTGGAAGTGAAAACTAACCTGCTCATTTCTCTCTCATACATTTCTGTAAAAATATATTTTTTGAGTGTGATATGTACAGTCATATATGCAAATGTGTGCTTATACAAGTCCACTATTGTAATTGTTTATGTAAAAATAAAACAGTCAATTTTGGATATCCCCCCTTATAGCTCTCCATTTGTTTATTTGTATTTACTTGTTTATTTATTTGTATTTATTTAATTATTTATTATTTGAAACAGGACATATTTCACAAGACTAGGTGACCAGCAAGCCTAGGGAATTGTACTGTCTCCAGTCCTCAAAACTAAAATTATAGATATGAGCTGCCACACCTGAGAATTTTATATATGGGTATTCTAGGTTGGGATTCAGGTGTTCCTGTTTATATAGAAAACATATTAACAAGTACAGTATTTTCTTAATCCATTTTTGAAAACTACATATTTTCATGCAGAGTTTCAGAAAGAATTGGATTTGAAAAGTTGAGAAGGTATCTTTCTTCTTATTCTTCAAATATGTGAGTTCTGAGGTTTGATCAATTTCCTAATTTAGATGACTAGTAAATTATCATATGTATCCTTTTAAGTCAATATCATTAAATATCATTAAATCATATAATATCATTAAAATATCATTAAAATAAGTACGAAATTGTACTTATATATGTATTTGCTTATGTAAATATGTTTATATATATATTATTTATTTATCTATCATCTGTCATCTATCTGTTTATCATTATCATCTATCTGTATTGTTCAACTATCTGTAGCAAGTTTATGTCAACTTAACACAAGCTAAAGTCATTGGAGAGGAGGGAGCCTCATTTAAGAAAATGCCTCCATAAGATCAGGCTGAATGCAAACCTGTAGGGAATTTTCTTAAGAAATGATTAACGTTGGAGAATCCAGCCCATTTTTGGTGGAACCACACTAGGGCAGGTGAGCGAGCCAGTGAACAGCACTTTTTGATGGCTTCTGAATCAGCTTCTGCCTCTAGGTTCCTGTCCTATTTGACTTCATGTTCTGACATTGATGATAAACAGTGAAGTGGAAGGATAAGCCAAATGAATCCTTTCTTCCCCACGTTACATTGCATTGGTTATGGTGTTTCATTGCAGCAATAGAAAGCTTGACTAAGACAGATATTAGTATCAGGATTGTGAAGTATTGCTGTGACAGACATGATCATGTGTTTTGGGAAGGATTGGAAAAGGATTTTGTAACTTTGGGCTGGAAAAGTCACTGACCATTGAAACCTAGGTGAACTGTTCTGTGGAAGCATTGGAGATAATAATGTTAAGAGAATTACAGAGGATGGAAGTCTGGCAGGTGAAGTTCCATAGGGAAGTTTGAGAGATAATTAAAGATTATTGGGGATGTTGCCTATTTACACTTGTGAAGTAGTATCTGTGGTTCTGTTCAGCTTGTGCTGAACAGTCAACCATGATTAACAATAAACCAGTTCAATTAAAGTGAAACCTTTGCTTGAGTGGGATAATTGATGCTGGTCAGCTAGCAGAGAAATCAATGATAAATAAGAGATCTGTATCATTGAGGTGAAATCTTCTAAGAAGTGTTGCCTCAGAGTCAGCCCACGTAGCTTATTATGTTCCAAAGGGTTCCAAGTTTGTTCCTCATGCTGGGATCCAAACTTAGTAGTGTAAGAGTCTCTAAGGTGATATTGCTTTTGAAAGCATGAAGGAGCCATGGAGAACAGGTGAGGCCTGGTACTGATATAGGTCAAGAGTGGTTACTGGTGAATGTGCAGCCAAAATAGTAAGTTGAAGCCCCAGGATTGAAAGGGTCATGGAGAAAGGTTGAGGATTTGCACCAAAAGTTGAGCCCAGGAAAGGCTATTGGTGAAAGTGAAGTCCATTTGAATCAGAAATACCTATCATTTTGGAGATGCCAGTATTATATGATGGCCACCAAAACAGCTGAAGCACTGGAGCGGAGCCAGCTGGAGCCTGGAAGACAAGCTGTGTGTGATTCAGAAGGCAGAGCTGAAGAAGTGATCCAAGTTATTTGAAAATCTCCAAAAGCTCATGAGTGGATCCCAGATATTGATCATTACGTTATTTAAACAGTTGAAGATTGGTTTTGCTTTGATTTGATAATGACCGTTCTCGTATGTCCCTCCTGGAGTAAGGAAGTATTTATTTTTTTATTTTACAGAAGCCTACAATTGAGAGACTTTGTACTTCTAAATATTTGAATTTTTAAAGATTGTTTTGGACTTATAAAATTTGCAATAATTTATATTGAGCTGCTTATTAATTAGAGATGTTGGGGATAGAAAAATAATCAGACGTTTGAAGCTTATCAATGACGTATTTTTGTATCACATTGATAAGGGGTTAGTAATGCTAGCTACTTATGTTATTTTCACACAATTAGAGGCATTGGAATGGAGGAAGCCAAAGCTGAGAAAAATGTTTCCATAAGACTGTGCTGCAGGCAAACTTGTAGGGAATTTTTAAATTAGTGATTGATGTGGGACTGTACAGCCATTGAAGGTGAAGCAATCCTGGGGCAGGTGGTACTGGGTTGTAAAAGAAAGCGGGTTGAGGAAGACAGGGGGAGCAGGCTAGTAAGCACTACTCCTATGTGGCCTCTATAAAAGTTTCAGCAACCAGGTTCCTGGCCTTGTTTGAGTTCCTGTCCTGGCATCCTTTCACAGTGAACATTGATGTGACAGTGGAAGCCAAATACACCCTTTCCTTCCCAAGTTGCTATGGTCATGTTTCATCATAGCAATAAAAACCTTGACTCACTGAGACTTTCTCTGTTTATCATCTATCATCTCTACCATCTGTCTATCTATCTATCTATCTATCATCTATCTACCTACCTACCTACCTATGTATCATCTATCATTTATGGGTTGCATTATTTGTTTCCTCCATGTATTTATTTTTAACTCATGTAAGCTTTTGTGACTATGTTTTTTTTCCCTTATAGAGATTATAGATGTTGGAACATGATCCAAGAATAGAGTCCTCTGAGGAGATTTCTCAGTGTTTGTGAAAAAAAAAACTCCAACATACTAAAACAAGAGTCTTTTGACCTCAGTTTTCTCAAAAACATGAAATTGTTCTTGAATTGTGCTTTTGGATCTCTCCCAGGGATACTGTACAGGAGTGATTTTATATTGTTATATGTTTGCCTCTTTGGAAAAACATGTTTTTGCCACATGTGGCTTGTCTGCCATGTGTAGCTTTCCTTGTGATTGTACACTTTACTCATGTTAGTCCTCTTAACTCTCAGAGTATAAATTATCTGACACTCAGAATAAAGTTGGCTATTGCATGATTCTTTAGTCCACCTCATCTTTTGGCTCCATTCTCCCAAATCCCACTGCCTCTGGAACTGCTAAATATTCTCCCTTCCTTTTCCTCCTTCCAACCTCTCACTTATACCTGTCTCTACCCTTCTTTAGATTCATGACCTCTTTTTTTAACTGATTGTCATTGCATATATATATATATATATATATATATATATATATATATATATATATATATATATTTCTAACTACAGTCTGATTTACTCATATAATGTTACTAGTAGCTATCTTTTTTGCTATAGTTTAAGTTCAGTCTTTATGTTAGGAATGTTCTATGTCCCACTTGTTGCTTGTACCCATCCTCGGGACCCTTCAGTTAAGGGGGTAGAGTTGGCTCTGAGGCAGGACACAGTCTCCGGGAGTCAGGTGAGTGACAAAAGACAGACTCAGTTTATTAAAGTGAGGGGAGCCTATTATACCCTCCACCCAGCCCATCGACCCATTGGCTGCCAGACTGCAGCTGCTACTCCCTTGGTAGGTCCAGGGAGGTCTGTCTCTGGGCATGCCCAGGCAGGTCTGTCTCTGTATATGTCCACGCTGGTTTCAGGCCTTGTCCAATTCTCTCCTACACCTCTTAATTGAGTGCATTATGCATCTTGTTTATTTTTCTGCCATTATTGTATTTAACTATGTGAAGATTGTGCTTTTTGTTCATTTTATTTGTGTGTTGTTTATTTACTTGGAGATGCTTGATAATTTCTATCACTTCTTGGCAACAGATGTCTAGCAATTGTTCTTTCTCTGATGGTAATGTGAGGCTCAATCACAAACATTTTTAAAACTATAATTCTTTTAAATTTTTTTTTACATTTCCTTTATTTATAATAAAATAAGTTCATTTTATAAGGTACCTATAAATGTGTCTTTATAAATAAATGTACAACCTAGCAATTTTCAATGATTTTATTAAGTTGTATGTGAATATAAAAGGTGAGTGGTTTTGCTTGCTGTTTCTGTAGTTTCTCTGGTTATATCCACTTAGTATTTGAATCTCTATGAAGCCCTCATATTTTTCTTCTCAAAACCAAATCATTTACAGGAATACAAAATCATTGGCTGCTTCCAACTCTGTCTCTACATCCACTGTTACACATAGTAGATATTTTGCTTTGTAGGAAGAGATCCAATACCTCATAATATATCCTACCCTCACCCCAAACCCTGTAGTTTTTAAGTTGATGAGATTGCAGTTTGTAGTCTGTTATTAATTAATTTACTTTTTTGTCTTCAGGTTTTGAATCAAAAGCCTTGTATTTAGTGACCCCTGTGGTGGTTATGGTTTCAGCAGGTGCATTTTCAAATACTCGTTATTTTCTAAAAGTTGAATTTTTATCAGTTCTAAAAGTTGAATTCTTAGTGACTTTTTTCTCATTGCTGTTATTTCCCTTGTACTTTTTGTCATTCTTTGTGTTGGTACTTTCTATCATAAGGAGAAATATGCTGAACTAAGCAAACATATTTCTTGTAGAAGATTTTTGAAATAATTGGAACACATATAAATACTTAAAAAACTGCTGGATGTGTAAACTTTTCTATCTGATATAGATATAAAGGTTGAAATCCATATTCTAGCAGAAAAATAATTTATTATTCTTGATTGTTTAATTTTATCAGACCTAAGCAATAAAAGTTATTTTAAATCAGTGACATATTGTTTCCACAAAAAAACGTGAAAAAATTATACTAGAGTCCTTGTTTATCATTTTGTTTTCATGGACTTGCAATTTCCATGTTAAATTCTTGAGCAGATAAGATTTATGTTCAAAGTATAAATTTTACTCAAGATCAACATGTGTTGAAACTATATATCTATATGACCTATTTCCCATCAGTAATCAGAAACAATTATTCTTATTTCATAATATTGAAATTATTCTGAATTATAACAATCTCACCCATGCTTTATGTATGCATTTTTATTTGAAATACTGGATTGGAGATGGGCAGTGGGAACTCTGCTTTATTTGCTGGTCTTATGACACAAAGCTTATGTCTCTGAGTAGGTTAAGTCTCAAACTAGAAATAAGCTGCTGACTGAGATACCTATTTAACGTATCAGAATGAACCTGGCCACCAGGATCTCCGAGCATCCTTTGCCCCTATTTGTTACAGGTTCCTTCAAGTTTGCATAGAGCACCCCCTACACTGAGCACTCCAGCCCAGGGGTCTCGGCTGCTTTTCCTCATAAAATCTAGCCATTGTTGTTTACCTCTCTCTTGGCTTCTTTGCCTATTGCCCACTGTTCATGGTTCCCTTCTTTCTTCTCCCCTCTCCCTCTCCTCACATGCCTGATCAAGTCCAGCCCTAGACTCCCCTAGATGTCTCTGCCTCCAGCTATGCTCTCCTTTGTATCTACAATATTCTCCATCATATATACAATATTTTTTTCCAATACCATATGTAGAAGCTGCCATGTCTTTTCATTTTATTTCATTTTTCATAGATGCCATACATTGAAGACTTTCCAGACTAATAAATGGGATCTCAATGACCAATGATTGTCTGGTTCTGTTATTTTGTAGTGTGAGTGTGTGTGTGTGTGTGTATGTGTGTGTGTGTTTGTGTGCCCCTTCTATTGATTATGATGATATGAGATTATTTTCCCTTGTCTCCTGATTTCCTGATTGTAGTTAAGCTCCTTGGGTTGTAGTTTTCTTTCTAGTGCCTTCTGTAGGGCAGAATTTGTAGATAGACATTGTTCGAATTTGGTTTTATCATGAAATATTCTGTTTCCTCCATCTATGAAAATTGAAAGATTTTTGGTTATTGTAGTCTGCGTTGGCATCTGTGTTCCCTTAGAGTCTGTAGTACTTCTGTCCAGGCCCTTCTGGCTTTTAGGATCTCCATTGAGAAGTTGAGTGTAATTGTAATAGCTTTGCCTTTGTATGTTACTTGCTTTTCTCTTGCAGCTTTTAGTATCTTTCTTTGTTCTGTATGTTTAGTGTTTTGATTATTACATGGCCAGAGGATTTTCTTTTCTGGTCCCATGTATTTGGTGTTCTATAAGCTTCTTGAACTTTGATAGGCATTTCTTTCTTTAAATTTGGAAAAAAAAAATTTAGATGATTTTGTTGAAAATATTTTCTGGGACTTGGAGCTGGAAATCTTCTTCCTCTATTCCTATAATTCTTAGGTTTGATCCTTCATGGTGCACCAGATTCCCTGGATGATATTGTGTCAGTAATTTTTTTAATTTGATATTTTCATTACCAATGTATTTATTTCATCTATTATATCTTCAACTCTTGAGATTCCCTCTTCTATCTCTTGTTTTCTGGTTGATGTAGCTTGCCTCTGCAGTTCCTATTGCTTTCTAGATTTTTCATTTCTAAGATTCCCTTGATTTTGTTTTCTTTATGGCTTCTATTTCCATTTTCAGGTCTTGGACAGTTTCTTTTGTTTCCTTCCATTGTTTGATTTTTCTTGGCTTTCTTTCAGGAATTTGTTCATTTCTTCTAATTGCGTGTTTGTGTTTTCATGTGTTTCCTTAATGAATTTACTTAATTCCTCCAATTATTTTTCTTTTCATCAATTTCTTTGAAGAATTTATTCATTTCCTCTTGAAAAAGCTCTACTACCTTCATAAAGTTGTTTCTAATGTCTTTTGCTTCTGCTTCACCTGTGTCAGGGGGATTTTGGAGATGGATAGTTGGACTCCAATGGTGCCATATTGCTCTGGTTATTGATTATGTCCTTATATTGGTGTTTTGGCATTTGGGCTTTGGGCAATTCTAGGCTTAGGAGTTTAATTCCTGAGTTTTTCTCTTATAGGATGAGCATCTTGTTCACCAGTTTTATTTTTCTCTTTGATCTTCTGTTCTTGTGGCTACTTGTCAAGCAGGGAGTCTTTGCCCAGGTTGAGATTGAGATACAGAACTTGTAGGCTAACTACTTGTTCTTCTTGCTGGCTGTCTGGTCTCCTTTAGGTGTGGGGAGTATCTCACCTAGTTGGTATCTGGAATTCTGATGATTGGCAGTGGTGGAAAGGGTTGATATAGTTGGTGGGAAGGTGACGGTGGGCTGAGTTTTGGGGGTCAGCTTATTCTGGTGGGAAGGTTGAATGAGCAGATTTCCTACCTGTTATGCTGGTTTCCCTTTTGTGCTATAGTTGGGAGATGTCTGCTCATGTTGGTATGTGAGACACAGGCAGGCAGAGGCAAGGTGGGTTATGAGGGGGCAGGTGTAGGGAGATTTTGGTGGATTGGGTTTTGGGGACATGGGGTGATCTGGTGGGAGGGTTAGGCAAGGAGTCTGCCTACCTTCTCTACTGGTGGCTGGATAGTTGCACTCTTTATCAGAAGATGTCTGCACCAGTTTATGAGTGGAACTCCAAGTGGTGATTCTAACATATCAGTGAGGACAGGGGTTGTGAGTGGGGTAAGGATTGTCAGTGGCACCCTCCTATAGTTGGGTGTGGTGGTTTGAATGAGAATGGCCCCACAGGCTCATAGATTTGAATGATTAGTCACTACTTGATGAATTGTTGGGAAGGACTAAGAGGTATGTCCTGTTGGAGGACGTTGGAGGAGGTATGTCACAGGAGGTGGGCTTTGAGGTTCCAAAAGCCACTGCAAGACCACTGCTCTCTCTGCCTGCAGCCTATGGATCAGGTTGTAACACTCTCAGATACTTCTCCCAGCACCATGCCTGCCTATGCACCACCATGCTCCTGGTTTTAGTGAAAATGGATTATACCTCTGAAACTTAGAGTGATTCCCCAAATAAATGCTTTCTTTTATAAACCTTACCTTGGTCATGGTGTCGCTTTACAGCAGAGAACAGTAACTAAAACAGGAGGTAAGAGTCAGAAATTCCGTACACTGTATACTATATTAAAAGATGATCGGACAATATTGTCAACATAAGAAATGATGCATTTGTGCAGAATAATAACTTTAATCCGATTTTAACCTTACAAATACAATTTATATTATGGGATATCAAATGGTACATTTAATGTCATATTCAATTTATACACAATATTAAAATAAATTTGAAGAAAATAGAGTTCAACATGCCTGATATAATAGACAATAAAATATTTATTTATATTTTTGGCAAAGCATGTTTACACATTATAAAATATATTGATATAATTCATAGTTAAACATTAAAGAAGAGTTCTCAAACACAAATTAAGTATAATTGTATTTAGCTTGTGATTGAAAGACTTCTGCCATTTGATCAAGTTTTTTAAGTATACTAAGTGAGATCTCTAGTATACCAGATGAGTAAAATATATTTATATTTTAAATATATAAAGTGTATATTTTACTATGTATTTGTAATAATTTTTTCAAAACCATACAAATAACTTGCCATGTTTAACATTTAAATTGATACAAGTTCTGATTTAGCTATATCACATTTAGATAATACTAGTTGAAATATTTGATACCATTTATTTCTACAGATGTTGAATAATCCTTTGAATACTAGTTATAATCTATCTTTACAATTGCATAAAATTTTCTTTGCATAAGATAAAATATTTACTACCTAATGCTTTTACAGAAATCTATTAGTATTGATAATTTTTTCAAGATATTGGACCATCACAATTTTTTGAGTACCCTTTGGAGCATTGAACATGTTAGTCGTGTATTGTAGCTATTATTATTAAGAGCAAGTTGAAGAATATTGACCTCTAACTTTTATCTTTGACTCATACAATTACTCTACCTAGAGTATATATTTCTCTCATTTATTCATGTCAAAAGCTCTATTCTTTTCAAGACTGAGTACAAATATGTGAGTTGTTTTGAAACTTACTAAAATTTCTCATTCCAGAAGCTATTTCTTATGCTTCTGAATAATTTAGAACCTTCTTAAAGATTTTTTATGAGGTAATATCATGTTATTGCTTGCATTTTTTCAAATTTACATTAATTTCTAGGATTATAGGATCACATAAAATTGAAGTAATATTTTAATGTAAAATAGTATGCAATTCATCTGGATCCATTAACTGTTGGTAGCGTGCTCTATCTTTTTTTTTAAGTTTTTTTCTAAATATCTACAAATTAATTCAAGATATCATGATAGATCTTCTATTAATATTTCTGCATCAGTTGCCTAAATAAGAATATTGAAACATGAGCATTAGGCAAAACAATGCTACCCAGCAAAATTGGGTCTTCCTCTCCCTCCCTCTCTCTTTCTCTTTCTCTCTTTCTCATTGAGTTTCTAATATAATTGCAACAATCTTCCTTTCATTACTCCTTTCAAATCCTTCCATGCATATCTCCCTGTTCTTCAATTTCATGAAATTTTTTCCATTGTTATTGCATATAAACTGAATAAATATATATTTAATAGTTATGAATACATATATTTTTCTACTGTTAATATAATGTTAATCACATGTATGTTATCAGGGCTGACAATTTGTCATAGGACAACAAATTTGTGTGCTCTTCAGGGGTGAAAACTACTTTTCACCTTGCCCCAACTGCCAATAATTCTCTGTGTAGGTCGAGACCTTGCAAACTTTTCTCTGTTTACTTTGGCATCTCCATTGGTGTTGTCATTGTTCAGCTTACATTTGGGAAATGATAGTAGTCAGATTTTAAAATCTGACTAGTGTGCCGCTTCTGGTTCAGGTCTTTATTTAAATTTTATTTTATTCTATCAGTAGTATATTCACACCTACATTTCTGGTTAGAAAATTTGACAAAGATTTTCCAATGAACTGAGGAAATATTATGGTTGTTATTTTACTATATGTTAACCTTCCATTTTTATTTTATTTAACATAAAGTATCACTCATCATATTTATATATTTAATTTTATATATGAAAAGCACATGTCAGTACTCCTCCTTTTTTGATTCTAGTAAGAATTTTGGTAACAAAAATACCTAAAAATTTAATCATATTTGAAACAATTCTATTAGGGCTATTATCACTGATTCAAACATGATTATTTGGTTGTCTGATCTATTTTCAATATGTCAGAAATTCATTAGTCCATTATTTCCATTAATCCATGGAAATGAACTCCATTTCCGAGTTCAGTCGGAAATAGCCATCCTCCTCAGGTGGTCAGTTTGAACAAGTCAGCTTGGAGAAGAGTTGGAGAAGAAGAAGCCAGGACAGCAAGTGAATTGATCAGTACAGCACTGAGTTCAGAAAGGGCTAATTGAAGTGTCTCAGTCAGCAATACGAGGCTTAAACATTCTAGATTATATGGAAGCTGAAGCCTTCTAGTTCTAAGATTAAGATTATAATATGAAGAGGCCAAAATGATCCAGGATTCCAGGACTAGGACTGGAGATTGAATTAGCCAAAGAAAAAACTGCTGTTCTAAACACTTTCCAAATCATTTCATTCTTCTGCCTCACATATAACTGCTAAATCAGAAACTCTGTTTGATTGGAAGTATTTATTGACATCATTAGCCCTAGTTCTTATTACTAGAGAATACATTTTGTTATTACCCATATAAGGTCATTTACAATTGCATTAATATGATTTCTTCTCTAAAGACATTTTAACATTCTCTGGTATCTTCTAAGAATGATTTCACTATGAAAAGACATTATACTCTGATATAAATGCTTATTTGTTAATGATTGCTATCAATTGTATTGAATTCCACTAAAGTAAATATATTGAACTCATGCCACTCTCTAACAAAATGTTTATAAAATAAAATTTGAAATAAAGTTCTACGTAGAGGAATAGCCATTTGTGAAAGCTCAGGTCTACATTCCAGGAGCTACATTTATAGACCTTTGTGATCTGGATGGAATGTAGACATACCTTAAATCTGAGTATTCGGAAGGCAGTGGTGGTCATACAGGAAGTGACATCTGAAATAAATCAGAATGAATGGGAGACAAAGTAACCAATAAGAGGAAGTAACCAAAGCAGTAACCAAGCAGAGTAAGGACATGCACGACTCTCATGAAAACACAGGTGGGTTCTCAGCACAGTTATGGAGAGTTTAATAGGTATTAAGACAGCAAACAGAGGAGTTACTAAGTAGAGTCAGTTGAGAAGCATACGGAAGAGTCAGTTGAGGAGTAGGACAAAGTAAATTGAAGCAGTCAGTTACAGAGGCAGAATGGAGCAGTAAGAGCTGAGGGAGAGATACAGACACAGCAGAGCTTGGCAGAAGCCCAAAACAGAGAATGAGTTGAACCAGAAAAGTCAGAGTTCAGAAGGAGCTCTTCAGAGTGGCTCAGTTATTCATTGGTCTCAGAAGGCTAAGGCTGACAGACTCTGGATTCAGGCTAGCTGTTTAAATGTTCTAGATTATATAAAGGCTGAAACCCTCCAGCTCAAAGATTAAGAGTAGATTGTAAAGATGCCAAAACTCTCTAGGGTTGGTTCCAGGACTCCAGTCTTAGAACCAGTGATTTAATTAGACAAAGAATAAACTGTGTTTGCCCTGAATCAATGTTTTCAACTACAGTCTTGAGGGTGATTGTCATTCTTCACATAATAGTTGAGAATTTGTCACTGATTCAGTGTAAAAAGTTGTTTATTCTTTTGTATAATTCAATTACTGGTTCTAGCCTGGAGCCCTAGAGCATTTCAGCCTCTGTACAATCCAGTCTTAAGCCTTAAAACTTGATGGCTTCAGCCTTTATGCAATCAAATAAACCTCTGTGATTTATTGGTGACTGAGCCACTCTGATTAGATGCTTTTGAACTCTGACTCTTCTCATTCAATTCACTTGCTGTTCTGGTTCAAACTCTTTCAGGTTGATTGGTTCATACTGACCTTTTGTGGAAATTTATTTTTAGATATGTATAAAATAATTGTTCTCTGCACTATTGGATGATGGCCTGCTTAGGTCTTGGAATTTTGAATTGTCTGCAGGTGTTGGATTGATGTAGTAGATGTTTGATTGGTCATGATCTGCACGTGCTATCAGTAGAACAACACAGGAACTCTGAATCAATAAAACACCTGAGCGCAGACACTCAGGATTCCATGGTCTAGTATGGCACTTGCCATGATGTTGGTTCCCTCTGATGAGGTCTGGCAGAGTTTGTATGTATGATAATGCCTCCTTGTCTTTTTGGTGAGGTGCCATACAACATACAAATACAGCAGGCTTTCTGTTTCTAACTGAACTCTTCTGACTCAGACTTACTCTGGCTGATTCTCTGACTCCCTCAGACTGAACTGCTTTGCCCAGCTTCAAATGACTCATTCTTTCCCTCTGATACTGACTTCTTCTGCAGAGCTTCCACTGTGTCTCTGTCTCTCCCTGATCTCTCACTGCTCCATACTGTCTCTGTCAGCCTCCCTGCTCTTCAGTCAGACTGTTTCATTATCTCTGAGTCTTGTCTCTCATCTGTCTGCTTCAGAATACTTGTCTTGTACTACTTACTACAACTGACTGCAATCACCTAAGACTATCTACCTATCTGATATTTACATTATTATTCATAAATAATAGCAAAATTGCAGTTATGAAGTAGCAATTAAATAATTTTATGATTCTGGTCACTACAAGATAAGGAACAGTATTAAAGTGTCATAGCATTAGGAAGGTTGAGAACCACTACTATACAAATATACATGTATTCATATAACAACTTTAATAAGAAAAAGAGGTCATTAATTTAAAGGGAACAAGGTATGCAATATGGTAGAGTATAAAAGAAGGAAAGGAAAGGGGGTTTGATGAATTTATAATCTCATAAAAGAAAAAATATTTAAAGAATAAAAAAGTATTCAAAATTCTCTTAATAATAATAATAATAATAATAATAGCAAATCACTCACTTAATATTTAAACTATCACTCTAAAGCCAAAAATACCTCGCCAAAATATAAATTTGTTGCTCTTGATCTTTGCAAGGTGTATATCTAATACATTTTTTGGCTGAGAAACAAGACTAAATTTCCACTTTGAAGAAAGAAAATTTGAAATTGGATATCTATTTGAAGTTCCACACCAGGTTCTTCCCTACTGAGCTATAGTACTGGCTAAATTGCAAGTTTCCTGAAGCCTCAATATTCATATGTATAAAAAGGAATGCATAATTATGATAAATAATAGTGATCTTGTATATATTACAGGACCCAGCCTTGGAAATTTAAAATGATACCTGTCAAAAGCTAAAATTCCTTAAAATAAAAGCTATTAAATATTATTGGTAATAGTAAAAATTTAATATATAACATTTTTCTTGATCATTCAATACCATTTTTCTGTCAATGTATATTTGCAACCAGAATATGTGAAATATTATGGTTTCTACTTTCTTACAGAATGCCTTAGTAATAAGTATAGAACAACATTTGAAGGGACACTGAGATTGCTATACATATATTTTATCATGTTATCTCCACTACATGAGAATACAGATAACATGACTTCTGCACTTCTTAAGCAGTGTATTTTGTACATTTTCCCCTTCAAAGTTGCCCTTGGCACTCTGTTGATACTGATCTCTCATCATAAAATTTTTCAAGAGCAAAGGAGAAAGCACTGCAATTTGCTCTTGATACCTTAGGCACTCAGAAACTCTCCGAGGAATGAAAGGATAAAATTTAAAATATTATATACTTCTGCTGCACCTTGCTTTAATTCCACAGAATGCTTTTCTGATTATTTTAATGTATAAAGAGTAAACTAAATATAAGTTTTGTATTTTATGGATATCTTTGTATATATATGGTAGATGTGCAGGACAGTGGGGCATATATCTTCAATTTTATGTTTGTATTCTGTAGCCTTATATGTTAGAAAATCTGAGGACACACTAGTGTTTAATAAATAATGTATCACACTTGATTGCTCATGTTAAGTTAATAACATTAATTCATAATTATAGTTGGTTTTGAGGTCAAATTTTTAATATTTGTGTCAGGTACTATAGATGTTAATGTGGATGTTGTTGTATATTCACCCAGATGTAAACGCTGGTTCCAGATAAAGTCCCTTTATTCTTATGAAAGATGTACTTCTGACTGACCCAATCTGATCAGCTCCTTCTGAATTCTTACTCTTCTGGTTTAACTCACCGTTCTGGGCTTCTTTCTGCCAAGATCTGCTATATCTCTGCATCTTTCTCTGAGCCCTTACTGTTCCATCCTGCTCTGTAACAGACTGCTTCAACTTACTCTGCAACTCACTCAAGACTCAGCTTTTATAACTGATTCTATTTTTAATCTTCAACCTACACAGTTAATTACTCCTCAACTGACTGTTAAGTATCTTCTCAAATGATCTTCTTACTGACTACTTCAACTGTTTCTTTAACTTACTCTTCTGCTTTTTACATGCATGTTACTCTCTTTAACTAAGCTGAGAGCTCACCCTTTCTTCTGAGAGTTGGGCATGCCCTTACTCTGCTCATTCTTTCTCTGATTAGTCACTTTGTCAGCCATTCACTCTGACTCTTCTCAGATGTCTCTTCTTTGTGACACTGACTTCTTCTGACTTCTGCTTCTTATGTCTGCTTCCATTGCTTTCTTTAGGGATTAAAGGCATGGATACCACTGCTTTCTGATTACTGGATTAAAGGTGTGTCAGAGGCCAGACAGAGCAGGCCTCTGAATGTAGACCCTGGCATGTAGACCTTATCTTTCACACAGATTATTCCTCTATAAGGTACTATTGTTAAGAAGCCAACTAATATCAGGCAAATATCTTAAAACATTAGTTCTCGATTTTTATGTGAAAAATAAAAAACATGAAATACAATCATTTCTGTGCTTTATATATCATAAAAACACAATAGATACTGATCATATAAATATCTGTGCTTCTCTATAATATTTAAAACACAGCTTTTCTTTATGTCTGTTTCAAGACATTTGCATTCAAAAATTTTATAATACAAACTAATAATTTAGGTAATTTTTATTGTATTAGTTACTAGTAGATATGAAGAGACACCTTAACAAGATGAGGCAGCATTTACCTGGTAGGGAAGCTGGAAATTTCACATGAAGTAATGTGATACCTTAGAACAGGCAAGTGTATCAATCTTAGTTTCAGACTCTATCAAAACATCACAGTGTTATGAATGCTTTACTCCTCTTGCTTCTATGAACAGTCATCACTTGATCATGGCATGATGTCAAATTGATGAAGATGCTACCAAATAACTGAATAAAAGTGTGAGTCATGCTGAGGAAAACCACTATGAGGAGAATCATCACTGCCTTATTTCCTGGTTTTAGAATCTCCTTGGACATAATGTGAGAATGTATGTGAGCATAATTCCAGAAAGCTTTGTCAAGGAATAACCACCTTGAATGAATGGGCAGCATCAACCTATGGGCTTTGGTCCTAAGTTTAATAAAATGAAAAATGGGCAACAACAAATGAGCACCTGCAATCCTCATCTCTACTTCCTGCACGACTACAATGCAAGAATCTCTAGCCACAAGGCCTTTCTGCCACAAACTGTCTTCATGTTCTACTCAATAAAGGGCTGTATTCTTAAACTATGAGCCAAATATATCCAAAATCCCTTAAGTCATTAAATTTCCTCTATGTATTTTGGAAAGAAAAGAAGATGAAATGAATTTTATCATCTCATCTTGTTTGAATCTTTAGTCATTTTATTTTATGGAAGGTCAAAATTCATTTGGCTTTTTATCCTAATGTCCTTGGCATTGAATGGAAGTAACTGTAGATTCTGGCAGCTCATTAGCTCAGGCTACAATCCCAGTTCTACTCCTTGCTAGCTCCATGCTATTTGGCAAGTCCTTTAGAATTTTTGGTCTTTAATTTACTCCTTTATTAAGTGATTATAGCAATTTCAGAATGTCCAGGATTGCTGAGAGGGCTCCATTACATAGTAAACATGAAACTGTATATGCATATTAGGTATTTAACCAATATTAAGATAGAAAATGATGAACATCTTTTCCTAGTCGCAAAATTTTGATTATTTTTTATTCACTATAGTTCACCAAGTTCCTGGCCACTGAAGTTTTGTTGAATATTTGCTTTCTGAATAAAATTAAAAGGACATGAATGCACTATTTCTGAAAATGCTATGGTGAGTAAATATTAAAGTGAATAATTTATACTTGATCTGTTTGTATAAGCTTGCATGTTCTAATTCTAAACAAAAATGAGTTCAATTGCATACAAAATAATCACCATAGTAATTTGCTAAGGTAAAATTAACCATTACTGAATATTATATTGTGACAAATAATTCTGACTGTTCAGAATATGACTAAAAATTGAAATGAAAACATTTTCTAAAAGCAGATTTGTCTCAATTTGTAATGTTCGCCATTTTACTCCTACATGTTATTATCATGAAATGCTTCACAGTTCATAAAATTCAGTTTTAAAACACTTACAAAAGAGACACATATGAAAACTAGATATCACAAAGTTGAATTTGAAGCAATGGATAAGCATCTAGTGTACTCAATGGATATAGTAAGAGTAATAAGATCAAGATATCTCACACAAACTATGTGGCTCTCAAAATTTCTTATTGTGCTGGTATTGGACATGGAATAATTGCTTGGCATTAATGGTTTATTTATTTATTTTTGAGAAACATCATTTTTATTTTTGAAATTTATTGCCAAATGATACACCCAACATTCTATTATACTAAGCATTTTACTAAAAAATTCATTTAAATTTTTAAGCAATGATTTGGTTTTTGATATTTTAATATAATTGCATCATTTCTACTTTGCTTTCTTCCCTCCAAACACTCCCATATACATCATTTAATTCTTTTTTCTCCAATTATGACCTCTTATTTTATTAATTGATATATATATATACACACATATATGTGTGTGTATTACATGCATTTATATACATATACATATATATGTCTATGCATATCTATATACACATATATGTACATACATATATATGCATACATAGATGTATATGTATGCGTGTATGTATGTATACATACATACATATATGTGTGTATGCGAGTATTCTACTCTGTATAATGTTACCTGTACTTATGTTTTGGCAGTGAATATTTAATATTTGATAACAAAATGAAATTATCTTCCCTATGAAAATCCATTTTGTAAATTTCAGCACTCCTGAGTTGTCTGCAGAGAGTCAGCCAGAGTCTGCCAGAGTAGGAAGTTTTTTTCAGAAACAGTCAACTGGCTCAGAAGTTCAGTTTGAGCCAGTGCCTTGATGGAGAGTTTGAGCTAGAATGAATTAGAAGAGAGTTGAGTTGAACCCAAAGAGTCAGTGTTAAGAAGGACCTATTCAGAGCAGCTCAGTCAGCAGTAAGTCTCAGGGGTTGATTAGGTTATACAGAGATTTAAATGTTCTAGATCATATAAGTGATACAAAATATAGGCTAGATGATGCCTATACATTGCTAAAACACAATATAGCCTAGAAAATAAAGATTATAAGGTTTTAAGAGCATTAGATGTATCTTTGTTTAATAACAATTATTGTTCTTGTATAGCACATGGGTTCAAATCCCAGCACCCCCATGATGACTTACAACCTCTTACCTGTAAGACCACTTGCTGGGAATCTGAGGTCCTCTTGTTGTTTCCTGGGCACTAGATATATATGTGGTGCACATTCATGCAGACAGAGATGAATATACATAAAATAAAAATAAATCATTTTAATTATATGCTGTGGTTTTAAAGTTTATTTTCAGAAATGTTAGTAATTTTAAGTTAATATCAGTATAACATCATTAAAATGATAAGGAAACACATTGATAATGGACATTTTATCTAGCAGTTGCTAGCATATAATAAGGATGAGTTATATCATATATTTATATCAGTGTATATATATATATATATATATAATATATATGAATTTTCATGATTGTACTATAAAATGAATCATTTTGATATATATGTATATATATACATACTGAAGTCTATCTACATATCAAATATGAATTTTATAAACATATATTCTTTTGTGAGGTCTTGAAACCTGCAAAGGTCTTTCAATGACTATTCAGAGTAGAAAAGAAAATAACACTCAAAACCTTGTGTTTTCTTAGTAACAACTTCCCTTCTCCTATTATGTACAAAGTACTTTTTAAAAAACTAATATTCAATAAGTTTTTAGTTATTACTGGCTAAAATATTTCTGCTTCCTGAATCTACTTACATGTTTACGTGATCTGGAGCATGATTAATAAATATTGATGGTGAGTGTATTAGCTTATCAATAACATATCGTGAAAATTTCTCTCACTTTGAATATCACTGATGTGAAAGGAATGGGTGTCAAAATTTACAAAGAAAGCTAGAGATACTGCAAATCACATCATGTGGATAGTCATCACAAGTGATACAATGATATCTTTTTTGTCTGTGGAAATAACTCACAAACATGAGTTTTTTTTCAGACCAGTGTTTACTTACCTGTATTAGGTATAACGTCTCATCTGTGAGTAGTCTAATATTTCTATTGTTATTAACAAGTGATTTAGAATTATAGTGAAAGTATTCACAAATTAAGTATGCATAAGCACATTATCTCTCATCGAGTGGAAAAAAAATTCCCAAAGAAAAACTTCTATTTCTAAAGAGAAATATAATATAATAAGATAATTAGAAATGGTAGTATAAATTTTCTATATATTTGTTTACATGTAAATGACCTAGTATCCTTAGATAACCTAGATTAAATAGTTTAAAAAACAAAAGTGAATAATAAATGCTTTTTAAAATAATAAAAGCTACTCATTTGCAAACTAAGAATAACCAGTTGCCCCTTGTACACTTCATATGAACTTTAAGAGAGTATGAAATTCAAAACAATCTTTTTCATGCAATTAGTTTAAAAATCCTTCTTTAAATTACCTCATGTCAATTTTAAACTAAAATTAAGTTAGAAGATGTAGGAAGATATAACATTGCCATAGTAACCCAGACTTGAAACCTGAAAACTTTAGCTTGGAAGAATTTAATTTCTTTAGAAAAAAAGAAAATATTTCCCTAAGGTTATGTAATATTCGTACCATTATCTTTGGATCATTTCTAAGAAGTAAGTGAGTATCATAATGCCTAATATCTGTTTTTTCTACGTCAAATTCTCAAAGTATGTTCAGCAAATAATTACTTGACTATCAAAATAACTCACTTCTGATGCTGAAACAAATAACAAACTTTTAAGTGTGCTTATAATATAGCCATCATTATAAAGGGTGGAAAACCACACTTGAACTTTTCATCTTACAAAAAATAGGTCTGCAGATATAGCTTAGTGTCAAGTGCTTTCTCTAGTATGCACTAAGCCTAGGATTTAATTCAGAGTACTATATAAACAACAGCATAGTAGAAGCAGATAGATCAAAAGTCAAGGTCAACCTTTCCTACATGTGGACGTTGAGGTTAGTCTACACAAAAAAATAAATAAAGAAAGAAGAAAAAATGGTAAATGGCTATATCCAACCAAAGACCTTCTGAATTTCATTTTGTTTTTAAATATCTGGCAATTCCTGACAGTGGTTCTATTCCTTTCCACAATTTCAATTAACGAATTATTCTGTTATTTAATAATTGTCACTACTTTTGATCTTTCATGATTCACTCATTTCTTTTTAAATCAGCAGAACTTGGTCTCTATTGAGTCTATCATCTTTCTCAGTCTTACTTTTCATACTAGTATAAGGAAACTACTTTCTTAGAGCATTCAAATTTGTAAAGTACTCAAATCTCTTCATGTTGTTTTCCCATCCTAACAGCCACCAAAAGAAGTCTAGTGAGGATTATGAGTCAATTAACCATTTGAGCTACCTTTATACTGTGTTAAATCTCAGATAGTTTTCCTATTTTAAAAAAAATTCATTTATTATTTAAAGTTTTTCTTTTTCTAAGCACATATTTTCATTATACGCAATGATGTGGCTCATGAAAATATTTTCATTTGGGGACATTCTGTAGTTTTGATCGTATTTACTACTGAAGCTTTCCTTTCTTGGCACTCTTTCTCCATGTCACCAGATTTTTTGTGTTAGCATATATATGATGTTACTTAATTTACAATATGGGAATTACAACCGTCTTCAAAACCTTGTTTTGACATATGGAAATTACTAATATCAATGGTCACATTCACCACAAAAACTAATGTTTTGTGTAAACAATGAGATTTTAAGAAGTTTTAGAGAAGCAAATCTGAGTAACTGTTTCTGACCAGCTCTGATATTCCTAACCACCTCTTGTACTTATGTATAACACTCAGTAATAGATTGTTGATATCTATCAACTTGGTTACCTGAAGTTACCCAAGTAATCAATAAGAACATGTTAGGTCCTCTGAATATTGACAGTCAGAATATCTTAATAAAAGTTTAGGTTTCTGCTCATAGATTTTAGTCTAAAGAATTTTCAGTATGCTTTAAAGGCAATCTGAGAATCCAATAATATATAGAAGAGATTTAGGTAACAGGGAAGAATGTGTATTTTTTATACAGTTGTTATTTAAAAGAATGGTAAATAATTTAATCATTTCTGTTTCTTTAATTTTATGTCCATAGAGTGAAAATTTGTACAAAAGACATTATATTTTTATATTTTACCACTCCACACTTATTTGAAATGATAATAATTTTTCCCACTGTTTTCTTTTAAATTATTTTGTAGAATAAAAATATTTATTAGTTCTTCAGTGTAAGTTGATTAGAAGTGCTGAAAATAACAATACTAATGAAAAACAAAAATATTACAACATAATAAATAATTGTTATGACCTTAGTATTTAGTTAAAAAAGAAAATAAATAATTTTTAATTTATATTAAGAAACATTCAAATTGGACCATTTGTTTGTTTCTCTGTCAGAAGAATGTCCTCAATCATTATCCTACTTCATCTACTTAAAATTGTAATATTTGCCAGGCAGTGGTTGTGCATATCTTTCTGTTTAGTTTGACTCTAGTCTGGTCTATAGAAAAAGTTCTAGAACAGCCAGCATTACAACAGAGAAACCCTCACTTGAAAAACAAAAAACAAAAAACAAAAAAAATCTAAATATTCCACACAGTTTAGAACCATTATGACTTATACACCTACTGCTTGGCTTTTATTATTTAAGAAAATATCCAATATATTTAATTATCACATATGTATACATCTTTTGTTTTTTGTTGTTATATTTCTACTTGAAATTATTTTATTAAACTGAATAGATGAACCTCCCAGAACTTATAAATCTGAAATTAATTTTGCTATGTCTATGATTGAATGGCAATTGGCTTGAGAAAACTTCGGTTTTCTCAAAATAGTTTTCTCTCTATATCCATAGTAGTTCATAAGAAATATGATTGAAAAGCTGTTTCTGTTTTTGTACTGTTTCTTTAAATTGTATGTCATAGAGGTTTCTGTGTTGTTTTCTTGAGTTTTTATTGATAGGTTCATACTCATAATACTGATACTTGAAATATATATTTTGATTCACTTTCAGGAATCTTTACTAACTCAAGATCACTATAAGTATTCCCTTAATGAAATTGCTAAAATGTGTTTGAGGCTTGGCTATGGCTCAATAGATCAAACATTTGAAGTGTACAAAAGGTACATAAGTTTGGATCCTTAGAACCAACATACATGTCAAGCAAGTCATCTCTCATCTCTCTCCCTCTCTCTCTCTCTCTCTCTCTCTCTCTATATATATATATATATATATATATATATATATATATATAGTACTCACAATGCTCTCCACAATAGCCATAGACTATATGACAAGACTTCAGTATCATGTACAAGAAAACTTTGTTCCAATTTTTGGTCAGTGTAGCCCAAGTGACTCTCAAAACAATATAGGCTATTGCTATTGCCCTTGATTGCTTCTCAGAGGTTAAACATAAGTTACTATTGCTAAAGATTCTGTGCACCAGAAAAAAAGAAAAAAGAAAATAAAAGATTTGGATTCCTCAAATTAGATCTAACTTGAAAGCATCGTTTCTGTGGTCTACTTTCCAAAGTTCTAGAAAGTATTATGGAATCAGCTGAGGAAGGGAAATAATCAATATTCCTATTCAGCTGTGACTCCTATTAAACATAGAACTGATCACCTTGACAAGAAAAGTGTAAAAGTGACACTTAAATCTTGGATATAATCAAGAGTTTCTCATTGGACTTAAGACCCACATGCCTGGTATTAGAATCCTAGCCAACTGTCAAGGGCTAGTGAGGTCATGGATCTTAGAAGAGAAACTAATTTTACTAAGCCAGCATAATTCCAAACTACATTCAAAGACTTATTTTCACAGAGGAGTGTAACACTCATTGCCCACTAGATAAATAAGTTTTTTTTTTTTTGTAACAACTGGAAGCTATCACAGAAAACTAGACACAATGTAGTGATCAAATGATCCTAGGGAAACCAGTCTCAGATGCTGTATCTTCAAAACAATGCCTGCCCCAAAAGTTCACTGAACATTGAGGAATAATGTAAGGAAAATTTTTATGATCTGGAGTCCCAGGAGTCTTCTTTTTTCTAAGAGACTGTGCCTCCTAGAAATGGTGGTATAAACAAGACTAGAACAATGACACTATCAATAGATATTCTAACAAGAAGGGGGAAAATGACATGAAGTTCTCAGGATGCTAGATAATCTAGAAAGTCTCATAAAACTGGATAATGACTGCAAGCAAATAATGACAACAAAGAGAGTGTACATTAGCCATTTTAGGGCTATTTCCCTAATTGGCTATCCAATACAAAGTGGCCAACCTTAAAAAACATACAAACACAAACACCAAAATATACTCAACAATAGTATTATGTATATTTGTTCATATATATATATATATATATATATATATATATAATATTTCTGTATGTTGTGTTTATATAAAAAATTATCTTAAAAAGACCCAATTAATCAAAGATGAAGATGGGGAAAACAAGAAAGTGGATGGAGGAAAAAGATAAGAGGAAATTACATATTTTAGTGAAAATACATTAAATAAGAAATATTTCCTTAAAGAAGTATATATTTGAGGCAAAAATCCTTTTACAAGAAAAAAAAAGAAAACCCTACCTTAAACATGTACTCAATCAACTCTTTGCCTGTGATATTTCTCAGAAATCATAGACTCTTGAAACATTTTTTAAAAAGCAGATGCTTTTGGAGTGTTGTTTTTTATGTGCCAGAAGTCGAAGTATGCAGATGATATAGTAAATCAGACATACATGAAATGTGGCTCTGTAAAGTCAAGGGCTCCTTGCTTCTGTTTTCTTAAGAGTTCTTACATGGCACCTTGTGAAATAGGTCACCTGAAAGTCAAAAAGCTGTTTTAGATAATCATATTTTAGCAGAAGCAGATTTTAAGTTGATAGTCTGGAATCTTTTCACTTATGTCACATATCTTTAATAGATAATGTCAATTTATCATTTCTTTTTTGCCTGAGGAAGCAAAAACCTTATATTTTAATCCTAAAGACTATTTGGAATTGTGCATGAAGACAACTATTTCAGTAAGGTGAGGTTGTTTTTTTTTGTTTGTTCATTTGTTTGTTTTGTTTTTTTTGAGCAGGATAATTTTTAAACATTTTATTTATTTTATCTTTGTCTGTAGTACTCATACATCCCATAGCACATGTGGAGGTCAGAAACCACTTGGTGAGATTCGATAAGACTTTTTTTACCTTGTAGGTTCTACATATTAAATTGGGTCATTAGATTTGGCAGCAAAGATTTTACACAGTGAACCATCTCATTGGTTCACATAATATTTGTGTGTGAGTATAAGTGTGAGTGTGTGTGTGTGTGTGTGTGTGTGTGTGTGTGTGTGTAATTGCAATAAAATAAAAATGTATTTAATGCTTTTTGAAATTATTCAATTTGAACTACATTCCATATATTTTTTTTTTTGTTTCTGTTCTTTTAACAAGTACCAAAACAAAAAGTATTTTTAGATTTATTAGGCATACAATTCCAGGTCACACAGTCCATTGTTTTGAGACTTCCAGGCAAGAATTAAAGCAGCTAGTTACATCTCATCAGTAGACATGATCAAGAAGATCTATGAATACTTTCTTGTTTTCTTGCTTCTTTTCAATTTTTATTCTCCTCTCTTATTATATAGTGGACAATCTGTCTAGAGAATGATGTCATCTACAATTGTCTTACTCTTTCTATATCAAATAAGGAACATGTCCCCAGGCTGAATCTATCTGGGTAATGCCTCAGCCTCAAAGAGACTCTCTTCCCAAATGATCCTTCATTGTGTCACGTTGACAGAAAAACTAATAAGGACACCATATAAATTTATATTTTCCATGATTATTTACCAATGTGTTAAAAAGTTTTTAAAGTAGAAAAATATTTCAAATTCATTAAATAATAAATTGTCTTTTCCATGGTTAGCAGATCTCAGCAGGTATTTATAATCCAAAAAAATTATGATTTATTTAAAACAATTAAATAAAAAATGAATTAATATTTTCTAACTGTATTACTTTTCATTAAAAATATTTGTACAAAAATGCTAGAACCTCTCTGTAAATTAAGTGTCATTAGAATGATTTTCTATAAAATAAAACTTATAATAATACAGATAGTTACATAGTATAGTTAGTGATTGAAGGCTTTAAGTGTAGAAAATGTATATATTTAATTGTCACAAAACAGGGTATTCTCTGGTAATTCAATCCTCTATCATAGAAGGTTTCAGCATCTGTACAAACTAAAAGAAATTTTATTTTTGGTTTTTCGAGACAGGGTTTCTCTCTTGTAACTCTGGCTGTCCCAGAACTCACTCTGTAGTCAAGACTGACCTCAGACTTACAGAGATCCACCAGTCTCTGTCTTCTGAATGCTGGGATTAAAGGTGTGTGCCACCACCACCCTGCTATGTACAATCTAATCTTATACCTAGACATAGAAGGCATTATCCTGTGTATAATCTAATCTTCAAGCCTAAACCTAGAATGTTCAGCCTCCAAGACTTACTGCTGACAGAGTTCATTCTGACTAGCTGTATTCTCAATTACCTCTTTTTGCTCTGATCTGTATTGTGAACTCTGAATTATAAATCATGAACCATCTGCTTCTCAACACTGTTCTTCTTAGCTTCTCTTTCCGAATTCTCTGTGAGCTGACTACATTCAAACGTCCAGAATGAACTGTCTGCTTCTCTTTCTGAGCTCTGTCCCTTGTCTGCTTCCTAATTTTTTTCCACATCGCTTCTGTCTGAGATCTGCTTCCACACTCTGACTTTACCTTGCCTCCTTCTTTGAACTCTGAACTCTACCTGTACTCTGCTTTAGCCTCTGAATTCTGATTCTGCTTCCCAAGTGCTGGGATTAAAGGAGTGCACCACCTCTACCTTCTGAATAGAAAATTCATCCTCTTGTCTCTGTTTCTTGCTGAGCTCTGCTCACTACTCCTCTCTACTGAGCTCTGTTTCCTCTGACTGTTCCTTATATATCCTGAGAGTTGAGATTAAAGGTATAAGCCACCTCTTGCTACCACTGCCTTCTGAGTTCCAATTGAAGATATATGCTATGTTGCCTTAACCACAGAAACCCTTTTCATGTAACAGTAGCAAAGAGGAAAGTATTATTCTGACTAACATTCTTTCTGAATTCCAGCTGGATCATACAGGTCTCTGAATGAAATCCCTTCATATAGGCTCTGGGATATGATCCCTTCTAGCTATCACACAGGCCTATTGTGGAAGTTTATTTTTAGTTATTATGAAATATTGTTTTATGCACTGTTGGGTGAGGGGCTAACTAGATTCTTGGCATTTTGTATTGTCTGCAGGTGTTGAATTTCTGTTTGGGATGTTGATTTGTAATGATCTGCATATGTTATCAGTAGACACCTAAGGAGTTCTGAGTCAATAGAAACATCTGAGCCCAGATGCTTGGTGTTCCACTGTCCAGTCTGACTGAACAGGATGGTGGTTTCTTCTGCTGATGTCTGGAAGAGTTTGCATGAATGAGAATGCCTCCCTGTCTCTCTTGGTGAGGCCCCACAGCAGTCTAACTAATACAAACAGTATACCAATGTGAGGCACAACATTACACCAGGTAATCCAATGTGGAGACAAGAAAGAAGAGAAAGAAACTCCAAATCTCACAGATTCCAGTAAAGTATGCTCAGAGCAGTTCCCAAAGGATGGAGAATAAGATATTAATGAAAGGAAAACTCTGTGAGAGAATTGTAAATGAGGAAGAAACTCCTAGATGAGAGCCATGTTAATGGCTTGGATAAATTTTCATGGTGAAAACAAAGTTCAGCTGGGAGCAGAGAAGAAGCAGTTTTCGACCTCTTTTTCTGATCATGGAGCCAATGGCAGCTGTCATGGCACAGGAAAAAGAAACTAAAGTTCACTGTTATATGCATTTAGTTTGTTGATGGATTTTTGTGTGTGTGGGACCCAATTGGCTCTTGTGTTTGAGATCTATGAAGATGGGTGTACATTTCAACAAAGCAGTGGTGAGAAAGCAAGCCAAACTACCAGAATTTTTCAAACCTGAAATTCTTCCCAATGGCCCAGGACCCCTGCTCTTGTGGAAGCAGTGGCTTAGTTTTTCCTGCAGACAAAATGACCAGGTTTTTTTTTTTTTTTTTTTTTTTCCCAGCAAACCATCTCTATCTTAAAATCTGGAAAATGTTTCCTAAGGGTCAGAAAAAGCAACCGTTTTTCAGAATTGAGAGAGGTTGTATCTCGTGCTAGTAGCTGAACCTGGTATTGTTGAGTCACCCAGGTGACTGGTTTTGAAAGCATGAAGGCATCTTTGGAGAGCAGCTGTTGCTTGGCACTTTGAGAAGCCAGGAGTGGCCATTGGTAAAAGTCCGGCCTCAGTTGCAGTTGAAAGCCAAGATAGAAGGGATCAAAAAAAGAAGTTGAGGCCTGACACCATAAAGAGAGCCTAGTTGAGGCCATTGGCAAAGGTGTAGCCTCAGTGGCAGTTGAAGGACAAAATTGAAGGGATTATATAAAGAAGTTAAAGCTTGGCACTGTGAAGAGACCAGGAGATGTTATTGGTGAAAGTGCAGCCCATTTGCAGCAAGGGATTCCAGTTTTCCGAAGATGACAGTACCATGTGACAAACACCAAGAACAACAACAGCAGGGGATGGGATCAAGCCAGAGGACAAACTGTGTATGCTCTAGACGACAAGCCCATTGGAGGAGCCCAGATGATCATTAGTGAATTCCAAATAATTAGACATTGATAATATTTTTCTGCCATTCAAAGACATTGTGAAAAACGTGATATATGTTGGTTTTATTTGGTCCTGCACATTAGCAATCCTCGTGATTGTTTCTCTTGTAGATAGTTTTGCAGGTGTAGTATTGAATTGTGTTGTAGAGGTAAAACAAATTTTTTTTCATACATAAAAGGGTATATGTTGTATAAGTTTATTTTTAGTTACTAGAAAATATTGTTTTATGCACTCTTGAGTGAGTGGCTGCCTAGGTTCTTGGCTTTTCGTATTGTTTGCAGATGTTGGATTACAGTGGGGTATGTTTGATTGCTTGCGATCTGCACCTGAGGAGTTCTGAAGCAAATAGATACACCTGAGCTCAGATGCTCAGAGTTATACTGTCGACTATGTCATTGGCCATCATGGTGGTTCCCTCTGCTGAGGTCTGGAAGTGTTTGCACATATGAATGTGCCTCCTTGTCTTCCTTGGTGAGCCACGCAGCAATATAGTACTACACAGGCCTTTCAATGTGATCCTTTGCTAGAGCAGCCATGTTGCTGGGTTAAAGGTTTAAATGTTCCTCTACAAACAACAACAACAAAAACAAAAACTAGTAACCTTCACCTGAAATATAATTTTGTACATAAATACAATTATTAGAAATTTAGAAATTTTATTTCTCTGCTTCATTATATAACCTCTGAAATTTCAAACAAAATTGTTTAAGAAATGAAAAAAAAAGAAATAGAATACATATATCTTTACTATTCCATATATATGTATATACACATATACACATCAGAGACAAATGAATTATAATTATATCTGACAGTTAAGAATTAATATTGATAGGACCAAAATGTGTGTTAAAGTTATAGACATGCAATGAAAAATAAAAGAAACCAATTTTATAAATAAATATTGTAGCATAACCTTGTTTTTTATTAGGCTTGACTTTCAACTGTAATACTGTAATTTCTTTTTTTCTTTTTATTTAAAAATATTGTCCCTCACATAATATCTTTATTACAGTTTATGACCAGTTCATCAACAGCTCTCTTCCCATCTGGAATCATTCCCTTTCTGCCTCACATTATAAACCAAACAGGCTTCCAAAGGATAATAGCAATATAATGTAATATAATATAATATATATGATATATATGATAAAACAAAATACTATAACACACTGGAATTGGACAATTCAATCAGAAAAAGAAAAAGAGCACAAGAAAAGACACAAGAAATAGAAACCTGCTCCTTCCCATGCTAACAAATTCTGTATAAAAACACTAAACACTAAGGATATAATATGTATCTAGAGTTCCCAGTGCAAACCTGGACAGGCTATGTGTATGTTGCTTCACTCTCTATGAGTAAATATCTTCACTGGTCATGTTGATTTAGACGATGTTGTGGAGACCTCCAGCAATAGGGGATAGTGAGCCTTAACAGGCAATCTCCTCTAACCAGACAAAGCTTCTGATGGTGGACTGGGACACCTTCCCAGTCACAAAACCTTTGACGTATAACGTCCCTTCAGGATCCGCTGGGACAGTGGAAGGGCAGAATCCCATGCAAAAAGTGGGAACCCATGCCTTATTCTGCAGGACAGACAAGGAATTAGAGATTGGATAGTCAGGAGATGATTCCTAATGATACTATATCCTGCTCTGCTCATAGATGGGTGCCTAGCCTAATTATCAGAGGTTTCCTCATGCATCAGATGGGAGCAGACACAGAGGCCCAGGGCAAAATATTGTTAACAGCTCAGAGATCCCTGGAGAGGGGAGGAGAAGGGATTGTGGGGACCAGAGGTGTCGAGAACACGAGAACAAGCCCCACAAAGAAAACTGACTGCCATTTTTAGGGGGTTACAGAGACTGCATCTGCAGACATGGAACCTGCAGTGTCCCCTCAATATATCTTATGGTTGTCTGGATTAATGTTCTTGCAAAACTTCTACAAACTGGATTGGCAGAGGCATCTCTTACCTTTTTACTTGCCCTTGGCAAACTTTTCTCTTGGTAGGTTGCCTAGTTCACCCTTGACATAGGCATTAGGGCCCAACCCTGGTCCATGTTGTGATGCCCTGTTTATGCAGTTACCCTGGGAAGACTGCTCTTTCTGTGGAGAAGGATGGGGAAGAAATGTGGAGAGTGTGGAGGGGCTTGGGGGTAGATTTAGGGGAGAGGGGAGATGGGGGAACTGGGAGGAAATGAAGGAGGGAAGAAGGTTTTCTATATGTATTATATGAGACATATGAAAAATAATTATTTTCCCCTCTTTTGATTTGCTGGTTTGTGATTATTTATTTATTGTTTATTGTGTTTCCTTGAGAGTAGTTAATCTATTTAGGTTAGAGTTTTGTTCTATCATCCTATGTAGGGATGAGTTTGTAGATAAATATTTCTTAGTTTTGTTTTTATCATGAAACATCCTATTTTCTCTCTCTTTTTTTTAATTTTCATGAATTGTGACTGAGTATTTTGCTGAGTATAATAGTTTGGGTTGGCTTCTGTGGTCTCTGATAGTCTATAGAACATCTGTCTAGGCCCTTCTGGCTTTTCAAGTCTTCATTGAAAAGACAAATGTTATTCTACTAGGTATACCTTTATACATTATGTTGGCATTCTTTTCCCTTCAGCTTTTAATATTCCTTCATTTTTCTGTACTCTTAGCATTTGGTTTATCATGTGAGGGAGAGTTCCTTTTGTGGTCCAGTTTCTTTCAGCTTTTGATCTGAGTTTCTCTTCCTTCATCTATTCCTATTATTGTTAGATTTGGTATTTTTGGTGTTCTGGATTGCTGAATGTTTTGTTCTAGGAGGTTTTACATTTAACTTTTTTTCTTTTGCAAAAGGTATTCAATTTTCTTTCATGTCTTCAATACCTGAGGTCCTCTCTTCCATTACATGTATACTGTTGATAACCTCTAGTGTAGACATATTCAAAGCTGCTAATGATTGAGGTTCTTTTGTTTGTTTGTTTTTTGTTTGGATTTTCAAAATAGAGTTTCTCTGTTGTAACTATGGCTGTCCTCCAACTCACTCTGTAAACCAGGCTAACCACAAACTCATAGAGATCTGCCTGACTCTGCCTCTGGACTACTGGGATTAAAGTCCTGCACTACCACCACCCAGCTTAATGATTGTGATTTTAAGCTCATGTCTATGCATCTGCATTTCAATCATTGTAACAGTTAGTGCTGATATTTAGTCTTGTCCTCATTGGGTGGAAGTTTTATTCTTTGGTTTCTATTGCTCTCCCTTATTCTTAGGAGAGTGTGGTTGCTGTTGTATTGCCTAGATAAAACTCTGGGGGTTCCAGGTAAAATTTATTTCTAGATATTGGGAGCTGACACTTACAAATGGAGATGGCTGGGAAGCCTGAGGGTGTCCACAGGAGAGAGGAAACAGAGTGTTCTACCAGGGTATGATAATTTTCCTGGGCATGGGGGCAGAGAAAAAGGAGAGGCCACAGGAGATGATCTACTACAGGGAAGATGTGAGATTGGGGATTGGATTTTTACAGCAGAAGAAATGAAGATCTGAAGTTAGCCTAACTGCTTCCCTGGCCAGAGTACTTATCTAAAAAATTTAATGTAAGAATAAATCTGTAAGTTATAATGTGTTTTTGATTGGTGTTTATAATACAAATATAATTTTTAGAAATCAAATGCAAATAAATATATCTTTAAAATATGTTCTCAAGATTAGAACTGAAGATAAATTAGCCTAAACATTTATTAATAAAGAGAAAAAATGAGATTCATAAAAGGACAGACTAAGAGAAAAAATGTAGAAATACAGCAAGGAATACAGACAAAAACAGACAGAAAATAGATAGAAATAAAATGCTTTCTGAAAAATCAGAATACATGGTCAAGATCTTTTGTTATTTTAATCTTTTGCTTTGCTTGCATTTTAGATCATACTTTTCAACAAAGAAGTAAGTGGATGTTGGCAAGATCAAAGAGCTTTACAGTAAGTAGAGAAGGATGAGACAGAACTTGTACCAACTGAAGTGAGACAACCAATTTTCAACTGTTCATGGTTTATTATATATACATATAAGGTATGATTTTTAATATCATGAAGGAGTAAACAGAGTAAATAGTATGAGGTATGATTTTTAATAACATGAAAGAATCAAGTATATTTTTGCATAGGATTTTAAACCCAATGCTTTTAAATTGAAATGGAATGCTACCATGTGTGAATATTAAAAAGCTAATATTTACTGTTGTTTCTTAGTAGGCTATACAATCCTGATCATTAAAAACTCATTGGAGTATGAGGGGTATAACAATTACGTACCTAAAGATAACTACTGGAGATGGATCAGGAAGTCTGAAATGGAAGTATGGATGAGAAGGGAAAAGGTAGGAAGAAAAAAAGAACTTAGTACCTAAGCTGTAGGAAACTGGAAAGGAGAAAATCTGAAGGCCAGATATAGTGGTTCTCAACAGTAATTCCAGCATTTGGGACAGAGAGGGAGTGGCCAGCAGGTTCTACATACAATGTTAGTTAAAGCTGCACAGCAAAATTCTATCTCAAAAGAGTTTGGAAGTTTCCAGTTAGAGAATTATGCAAAGTCCATTGCTTTGTTTTAAAAATCTGAAGGCAATTTCTAAATCTGAATTGGAAGAACATAATTTTACATAAAATCAAAAATAGTACATTTAAATATATTTTTTCTCAAATGAAGTCATTGACATAGACTCACTACATTTAAACTAAATTCGAACTCAGTTCCTGTTTATTTTTATTTTCAGATGTTTAATACTTGAACACTTGTTATTTCATAGCTAATGGTTTTGGTAGTTGATTATAGAATGGTAGAAAAATCATATTAACACATTTAATGATAATGAGGAAAGTTTGAAGTCTTCCTAATGTAATTTTAATTACTTTTGTCAAGTTCTCATGAATGAGATGTGATATGTCATAACATAAATGAATGCATATTTATTATACATGAAAATGGAGTAGAGGGAATATAACATATTCAGATGATAAGATTAGATTGGTTTTTGCCATATGGTTATACATTTTTATCACTTAAAATTTTTTAAATAATTCAAAAACTTAGTGTCATAATTTACTTTATAAAAATAGCTTAAATTTAAGAATATAATAATAATGATGGATTAAATATTGGCATGTAGCCAGTTCTATAACCTTGGTTTTTATATAAATGTTCCATTTTTAATTTTCATAAAAACATAATTATAACTTGGATATATTGATAATTTGTCTTTAAATAAAGCATAATCTTTATATGCATAGAATAGGCTTACATTTCTTAATAAAGGAAAAATTAATGACAAGTAAGTAAGCATAGTGGTATTGGTACATGCCTTTAGTCTCAGTGCTTGGAAGGCAGAGTCAAGTCAATTGCTGTGAGTTTGAGGCTAGCCTGGTCTACAGAGTGAGTTCTAGGACAGCAAGAGTTACAACAGAGAAACCTTGTCCCAAAAAACCAAAAAACAAAAAAAAAAAGAAAAAGATAATAATTCAAAGGACTAGTGTGTGTCATAGCAGCCAAACACAGGAAGCCTGCTGTGGCAGTACACACATTTAATCCCTGTGCTTGGGAGACAAGAGCAGGTGGATTTCTAGGAGATTGAGGAGAGTGTGGCCAACACAGCAAGTTGCATACCCATGAGGCCTCCAAAGTAAGAAGCTACTTGAAAAGAAGAAGAGGAAGAAGAAAATGATTGTGGGTTTAGAGAAATACAAAATGTAGATATCCTCTGTTACCTAGATATAAAAGAAAACACAGAGCACATAATTTCAATAAGAATTTCCATAGCAACACTTATTTTATTACAAAATATAAGCATTATCTGTCTCTCATTTAAGATTACAAATGAACTTTTATAGTTCCCAGAATTAAGAGAAAACAAACAAAAATTTCTCACACTCAATTTCCATAGCAACCTTTATTTTTCTTGCATTATGAAATGTAAACTTTATTTGTGCCTAAATTAAGCAAAATTAAAAATAAATTTTATAAGGTACAAGCCTAAATCCCTAAGATAAATGCTTAAGGCTTAAAATATAGGCTCTGGTCTACAAAATTCTCAACCCCTCTTGCGATTAATAGAAAGGCGGGTACCACTTTTAAGAAACTATCTTCTAACTTTGGTAGCCTAGTAGGGCTCAAAGTTGATGTCAGAGATATACAAGCAATCATTTAAAAAGGAATATAGATTCTAACACTATTTAGAGACCAATAGGTGTATTTACAATATTCATGTTAAAAAATAATAATTTAGAATTCCCTCCACTTTCAAAAAATGAATAAATACTTATCAGTTCTTTAGAAAGAAAGTAAATACTAATGCATTTGTTTTCAATGATGCCAATGCTGGATATTGGAATTGTACTAGGATCCAATTTGAATTTATTTTTTATTTTCTTCATTATATATTCTGGTTAAGCCATGTTAAAAGAAGGGTTATGATATAGTTACTCCTATGGTTTTATTTGACCAATATTGCATCAGTATTCTTTCATGTTATATAATTGTACAATATTTCACATCACATATTATAAAATAAGTATTTATATAAATACT
Source organism: Cricetomys ansorgei (assembly GCA_026225945.1). NCBI lineage: Eukaryota > Metazoa > Chordata > Mammalia > Rodentia > Nesomyidae > Cricetomys > Cricetomys ansorgei. The sequence goes on from JAMJFZ010000199.1 coordinate 13,576,498, forward strand.
TATATTTTACATTTAGTATAAATAATTATAAACATAAAATATAAATATATAAAAATATGATATAATATTTATGATAAAAGAAGCTAGTATGGGAAAGAGATAATAAATTTATTTCCTCTAATAAAAGGTATATATTTTCTTTACATATTTCTTTCTTTATTTAATTTAAAAGCCCCTAACCTTCATTCTGGTGCATAGCTGGTTTTGTATTTTTATATTCTGATTACAAAATGAAAAGCAAATCTAAGGAAATTTGTAAACTTCTTTCTAACTAGCATTCCACATTCAAAGCTTATTTTTTATCATTTTTCTTTTTTAATTTATTTACTGAAATTGAAGAGGAATATTTAGTATTTTAATCCAGTAACAGGACACCTCTGTGAAAGGATCATATTCAGAGGCCTTTGTGATCTGAGATAGAATGAAGAAAGAATTTTAGTCAGATTAATCCTATCCTCTGTTTGTCCTAATGTGAAGTAAAAGAATTTCTCTGGTTAAGGCAACATAGCACACAGCTTTAATCTCAACAGTAGAGTCCTAAAAGGAAGCTGTCAGTTCAGAAGTAGGTCATGGTTCTCAGTTCATGCTTACAGACTGAGTACATATCTTTAATCCCACCTCTGAGATTGAATCAGAGTGAAGAGCAGCCAGAGTGATTGTATCACAGTGAGTATATACCCAGCTCTCCCAATACAAATGGAGTCTCCAAAAAAAAGAGAGGAGTTAATAAGTTAATAAGAAACAGAGGCATTTCAGCTGAAGGAAGAGTGAATTTGGGAGAAAGAGGCAGCTAATAGCAAGAGTCAGTTTGAAACCTATCAGAGCAGTTCATTCAGAGAGGTTTCTCGAGTCAGCTGATGTCAGCCAGAGTCAGAAGAGTCAGTCAGAAACAGCCAATCAGCCCAGAAGTTCAATATGAACCAGCAGATTGGAGAAAAGTTTGAGCCAGAAGAGTGAGTCAGTTGAATAAGCCAACCAGATGAATCAATTGAGTTCAGTACAGCTCTGAGTTCAGAAGTAGCTAGTAAGAGTGGCTCAGTTTGCAGTAAGTCTCAGAGGTTGATTAGGTTATATGGAGTAAAACCAACTAATGTCCAGGAATTTAACTAGCAAAATAATAAATTGCCTTTTGCCCTGAATCTACAGCTACAGAAAATAGGTTATTTTTGCATACAATATATCATGGCAATAGTTTTCCCTTCTTGTACTCCTCCAGATCTTCAACACCCTTCCCCTTTGGATCTAATCCCATAACACTCAATAAAAGTATATTATAGTGATCACTCTTTTGATTTTTACTATTGACAATAATTAAATACATATTTGTGAAAAATTGTTTCTGAAGCTCTATATTTGTTTGTGTTTATAGTGACTTTAATATTAGGATACATAAAGGTGTAGCCACAGATGTACTTGTGAAATGTAGGGCAGAGGACACTTTATTCTTTCATCTAATTCAATCCCAGTTCTTAGTCCTAGAGCCCTGGAGAATTTTCATGTTCATACAATCTAGTTTTAAGCCTCTGAGACACACTGCTGACTAAGCCACTCTGCATAGATCCTTCTGAATTCAAAGATGGTTGAACTCAACTCTTCTCCAAGCTGACTGATACAATCTTATCTTCTGAGCTTTCTTACTCTTGATTACTCTGGCTGAGTCTCTGACTGCGTCAGACTGAAATGCTCTGCTCTACTGCAAACTGACTAATTCTTAATGTTGTAAACTGACATCTTCTGGGGAGCTGCTTCTGTGTCTCTGCCTCATAGTCCTCAGAATTCTTCTGTTTCTCTGTGAGATCTTACTGTCCCATATTGTCTCAGTAAGCTTCTCTGCTTCTTTGCAATCTCCTCAATCAGACCTAGTCATTGTCTCTCTCTCTTGTCCTCTGTGCTTTCACTGATCCATTCTGCTTCTATGTCTTGTCCTTCTGTCTGACTTTCTGAGCTGAAAGACACTTTTATATCTTGAGAGTTGGGCTTATCCTGAATCTATTTCTTTGATTCATCACTTTGCCTGCCCTTTACTCTGACTCAACTCAGATATCACTTCCTGTATGACACTGACACCTTCTAAGCTCTGCTTCCTGTCTCCAAAGTGCTGGGATTAAACATGTGAATCACCACTTCCTTCTGAATAATGGATTGAAAAGTATGTGCTACTACTGTCTTCTGAAAACTGGCATTAATGATGCATACCAACATTCTCTATCCTAGAGGAGCCATGTTCATTGATTAAATGATTAAATATTCCTCTACAAATTTTTTTTATTTATACATAAAAGTATGAATGCCAGGTGGTAGAGGTACATTCTTTTAATCCCAGAATTTGGAAGGCAGAGACATGCGAATCTCTGTGAGTTTGAGGCCATCCTGGTCTACAAAGTGAATTTCAGGACAGCCAGAGTTACAACAGAGAAAACCTGTTTGGAAAAACCAAAAAAAAAAAAATTATACATAAAGAACACTTTGTAGAAATCACCTATTTGCTTTGGGTTACATGAGATTTTATTTACTATATAATATAGTTAATACACCCATCTTAGTGAATTAATTTTTGCACTATTAATTCAAAGTGAATTTAGAAAATTTAAAATGCTTATGATTTCTCTTTATGTGTTAAAACAGAACCACATAATGTAAAAGATGGTATTGATATTAAATTATCACATTTAGTGTAATTTCTAACTATTATTTATTGCAGTATCTGTGATAAATTACTCATCTATCTATTTATTACTCATCTGTCTCATCTATCTAGTAAAGAATTGCAATCTAGACAGGACTGGAAAAAACATACAATGACATATAAAAGAACTGAGTCAAGGACAATAGAACTCCTATGACCACAACTCTACCTCCTTATAAATTTTGATCAAAGTAAAGAGAGAAAACTTGTCTAGACTTGACTCCAGAAAGAGGGGTTTTGTCAGATAGAAGGTGACAGTTACAAATAATGAAGTAAGCAGGACTAAACACTTTTTCATAAATAAGATGGTTCTAAAAGGTATATTTACCCTTGCATTCTTGTAATTTAAAGGAAAGAGAGACTGCTGAAGGCAAAGACAATGAGGAAAGACTCCTCTTAGCAGTTATGGAAAAAGCTTAAATGAGCACATCCTGAACTCTACCTGGATAAATAGTAAAGAATTTCTACTATTTCATTAAAACACATAACTTATGTATTTAATCAAAAGGTACTTCAGTAGACGTTTGATTTTTTTATCATGGAATTTCATTCATTTTGTTGTTAAGATTACAAAAGCAGTTCCCTGTAAGCAGAGGTACAAATGATTCAAAATCATTTTTCTGATATATTTATCTAAATATATTTCTGAAATTTTGTACTAATCTAAGCATAATTATTATTATATACATAATATGCTTTTCTTGTTACTAAAATATATCTGATAGATTATATATTTAGGAAATTAAAACAATTATGTATTACATTGCACATTTTAGTGATAATATTTTAACTGACAATACATACGTGTATATATACATGTATGTATATGTGTATATATATTATTTTTCTCATAAACACTTATGATTCACGGTTATATAATAAAAACTGTGCTTCTTAATGAGCGTTTCCATAAATAATTCTGAAAAACACATAAGCCAGAAATGTTGAATATGGAAATTCACAGGTCATTACAAGTCTATGTAACTTTTAGCATTTATATACACAATTACAATAATTGCCATGTATGTAAAAATTATAATTACACAAAATATACAATTTAGATTGGTTCAAATCTAAACAAGATAAGGATGAAAAATAATTGGAATATTATAATTACTTTTAGCTAGTATCCTAGTTATTTAAAAAAAAAACATAATGAGCCCATAATAAATTCAAGCTCAATAATAAATATTACAAAGCTAGTAAAAGCTTAACTGTGCTCATTATACAATTACTTATTTAATATTATAAATAGCACATCATTTATCTTTTAAGTATTATAAGGTATTGATTAATTATATACTAGGAAGTGTATGGCAATGACATACAGCAAATGTTAGCCACATATTTAGTATGTTTATTTCTATGTCTTGTATTTTAATCTTGGATAATGTCCTTAAAGTAGTTTCAAACATAGAAAGTCAGGAAGACCTTCCTGGACTTTAATGCAGTTATCTAATATAATTTAAAGACAGAATTATATTTTATACATACAATATTTATGCTTATTTACTTGACATTATATATTAGACTAATCATAACAATTTTAGTTTCATTTTATATTCCAGTTTGCACTTGGCATTTATTTAGAGAACAAAACTTATTTTTATAGTGCTAGATATTGAATCTAATGTTTCACAGTGGCTAGCTGAGCATTCTACAACTGAATTAAAATTACAATTTATATTACATTTAAAGTATGTACTTTTAAATTAACACAAAGAAAGGATTATGGGTCCTACTTTTAGAGGAATTTTACAAATACTGTTCATTCAATTCAATAGAGACACAGAAACTCTAAACTCATGTCATTATTATCTCCATTTACTGATAAAGTGGTCAAAAGCAAGAAACAGAGCCCTCAAGGCAGTATGTAATAATGCTGGGATTTTGAGCCAGTCTGAATACAAATCAAGATGTATCTTCAACCTAGTTTATATATTTTCCATAATATCCATTCTATCATTGCACATTTTAATGTAATCTCTAGATATATAATCCAGATCATCATCAGTCACAGTGAAGCAAGCATTTGCAATATTGATTTGTTCTATACAGTCTTTCTCTTTCTCTCTTTGTCTTATCATAGCTCCAAGGCAAACATAGCATCATTTATTCCACAAAAATGTAGAGAGGTTGTAGTGGAAGGGAGTGAGCAAACATGAAATGAACTAAATATCTCTACTTTGAAAAGTTATACTTTCTTTAGTAGACTTACATAAGTGAAAAGCATTTGTGTAAGGAGCCTACAGATGTATTGTCAATTAGGAAATGTCACTAAGTGTTTCTAAATTAGTGTATTTATTTATAGAAACTTACCTCAATATCTGTGTAGACCTTTGTCAATATTTTCTATTAACTTAAAACCTTAAATATAGTTCCTAAGTGCATTTAAATTATTGCTGATGTCTTATTTCTCAATATATTGAAGATGAAATGCAAGACTATTTCCTTCTGACATTTGTGTATGCTCATGTAGATTTAGTAGTTCATTACTAGCACCAAATACATAATCATTTTAATTATGTAAGTATAACATCTTTAAATTTTTATTGTCCCTTACATTTTCAAGATTCAAATCTTTCTAATTTTAAATTTATATAAATTCTCTGCTTGTTTCACATGACTTTATTTACTATTTTATCAAATGCCAATATTCTTTTTTTTTTTCTTCTCTTAGGTTCTGTCTTATTATTAAGGGCTTTTTCTTCACTAGCTAAGCATTTAGAGGTTGAACTGCATAGATTTGGGAAGCATTAAGGAAAGTTCCTGCAGATGCCACCATCCTTAAGTGAGTTTAAACCTAAAGTTTTGGGTAATGCAATGTTTGTTTCCATGTGAATTCCTGCCTTTGGACCTGCACTAAGGATCATCTATGATTCCTTAACTGGCATAGATAATGTTTATTTAATCATTCCTTTTTAATTTTTTGTCTAAATTCATTTCAATATTCTGAAATTAGTTGATATAATATACTAAATTGTTAAACCTAAGTAAAAACACATTGTTTTGAAATGGAGTTTTAACTATGGGTTAAAATGTTCTCAGTTCTCTTTGATGACTTTGTGTAGCTTGCTTTCTTGCTCATCATCTCCTTTCCTATGCTTTTTTTCCCATGATCAGTCAATCAAAGCAGCATTTAGCATTTTTTACATCTCTCAATTGATACTAGCAAGTGAGGCAAGCTCTTTGGATTATCTCAGCAAACAAATTAAGTGTTGACAAATTTATTTTCAAATTTCTATAACCAACCTTCTTCCCTCTTGCCTTCCTTTTTTTCAGCCTTACCTACTTCTGTTCAATCATTTATCTTTCTTTATATGTCCTCAAGATAGAAAGAGGTATCTTGTGATTTTTAGGCAAATGTTTCTCTACTGAACTACATCCAGTTTTGTATTAGTATTGACCCTTACACTAAAAAAAAAAAGAAAGAAAGAAATGTGATGCTGCAATGCTGAGTTGCCCAGGCTGACCCCAAATAGCTCTGTCACCGAGGAAGTCATGAACTTACAATTCCCTGTTTCAGCATTTTCAGTAGCTAGAATCAAAGGCGTGCGCCATAAGACCCTGTTCCGTAAGCTTTATGAGAGAATGACAGCACAGACATCCCTTGCTGCTTTGTTTAGAGCTTTAAGTTACTAACTTCACAAAGTACAAAAAGGACTACTGAAGCTGATAAGATTTGTTTTCTAACATTGTATATGTGATTGTATGTGTTGCATATTGATGAATAGCAATGCAAAAGCATTTTTTTAACTTTCCACCTGTATAGCCCTTGCAAACATAATTGAACAAAAAATTAATATTTAAATCTTATCAGAAGTTTCTGGATGAATGAAAGTGATTACAAGTTCTAAATTGACCAAAGTCTGATCTTTTTGATTGATAGAATGAGACTGTGGTTTAAGTTAAAGTATGAAGAAAACTTTAAAATGGCAAGTTTAATACATTGGAAAACTGCTGTATTCACAATCTAAGCAAAAAAAGATTTTAAAGAGGAAACAGCCCCAAAAATGTATGCTTTCAAGACATATTGACTTTTGTTAATGAACCAATTATTATAAATATTCCCAAACCCCAGGCTCTATTTTGTTGGGATATAGAGCAATGATGAATATAGGTCATGTTCAGCTTGGTGTCATTGACAATATATTGGAATAAGCCAAATTACATACTCATCTTCATAACGTGTTCTCACATGACATCCAGTCATTTGAATTTATTAAGCATGTAAAAAAATTTTCAAAGAATGAATCACAATAGGGCCAGTATAAAAATACACTTACCCATATATTCTTACATATACAACACAAGAGATAAATGTATTTTACAATTGCCTATTATTCTACGTACTTTTAACTTTCTCACTGATAGGCTCTTAAAAACAAAAGTAAAACATAATTTTCTACAAAACTATAAAGACCTAATGTCCTTACTTTATGTCACTCAAGAAGTTCATTGTATTGTATCATATATGAAATTTTATGTTTAATGACAAGAACTTTCAATATGGAAGGATGATAAACATGCATATATTTATTACCTACACACATAACATACACACATGTGGAGAGACATCACCAAAATACTCCATCCTTTATTTATGCAGTGATATCTCAAATACCTCGATTTGATTTCCTATCTGTTAAAGCTGAATTTATGCTTAAAGTGCCAAATTTAGAATTCAGTATGATTCCCCAGAAAAGGCATTTTGATTCCCCAAAGGATAGATTAATTTGAGCAACGGTGACTGTGGAAAGACAGGAACAGCCTTTCTGCCTGACCCCTGAGCCAGGCACTGAATCCTGCCTGTGGCGATTTAGCTGTATTATGGAGGGCTGCATAAGAGAAGACACAGCTGCATTTTTTGGAATGCAGTTTGGTCCTATCATACAAGCTTCCTTTACTCTACTTCTACCAACTGGGATTATCCCTTAAAACTGTAAAGTTTATATGAACAATTCATTTTTATTCATTTGATAAATTCTTTTGAAATGTGTATAATTTTCCTGAAAAGATTTGGTATTTTATAAGGGTAGAAATAACCTCCTTAAAATTAGAGAATTGAAAAATCAAAGGGACATATATTTGTAATGGTAGATTGAATTATTAATACATTGAAATCATAATTTGGTAATCAGTCTAAGCACTACAGAATTTATTTTCTCTATGCCAAACTTTCTATGATAGTATTTATTCTCTTTTCCTTTTGAATTAATAACAGGGCTTTTATAAATATGGATACATTCTCCTGTTGGCATTCAGCATGCTTTATTTATTTTGTATTTTTAATGTGTGTGTGTGTGTATGTGTGTGTGTGTGTGTGTGTGTGTGTGTGTGTGTGTGTGTGTATGAAAGTATGTGATTAGAATCTAGAGGTCGAGGTCATATGTTTTCTATTTTTCCTCACCTAAGTTACAATGTTCCTCACATATATAGGACTGCCCCACATCCAATATGCTGGCTGGGGCAGTGAGCATCCAGGGCACATGCTTCTCTGCCACCAAACTGGGTTTACAGGCTCATACACACACACCTACTTTTTTTATGTGGTTGCTGTGGAGCTGAGCTATAGTTCCCATGGTTGTGAAGCAAGCAGTTTATTCATTGAGGCATCTTACAGCTCCAGAGATACATTATTTTTATCAAGTCAGATTTTATTTGATTTTACTTTTAAGTACATTCCAGAAAGCATTAGATTAAAAAGACAGACTTAAATATAGAACTTGTAGCATAATTACATAATTCATTGTGATTTCATATGCTTGATATTATAAAACAGGGAGTTTAAAATTGACCTTATTACCTTTCAGAAAAGAATAGGTCTCCAAAAGATATCACCCAAACATGACACAGCTAGTTTTTCTGAAGGAAAATGGAGGAGGAGAGAATGTTGGGTAGAAAGGTCAGGGTGGGGAGCTAGTAGGAGTAGTGAGTCGGGAAACTGTGTTTGGGATGTTTTGGATGAGAAAATTTATTTTCAATCAAAAAAGACAGGAAAAAAAAAACAGAATTGACCTTTTTGTTTAAACTATTTTATGGAACAATGTTAAGTGTAAGTAAAATCAAGAGTAACTAAAGAAATTTTAAGTATTAAAAGAAATACTTCAAGTATCTGAGTACCAAAATTTAACAAAATTATCTGTTTAAAGGATATAATATATAGGATTTGAAAATAACATTATGCTTTTTTATCTGAATTAAGAAAATATGTTAAGACATGTTAATTATTTTTTTCAATTTAGCAAAGTCTTTAAATAAAATATTGTCATTTACAAATTAAAATTCTATTGAATAACCTTTTTCATGAGGACCAAAGAGACTGAATTTCAATACCATTAGGTAATGGGATCATTTTAATCACTAAAGACATTTCCTCTTTAGAAAAGGTCAATATGTTACAATTTCTTTTTTTCTTCATTTATCTAATATGTTCCCCGATCTTTATATGCAAAATGTTGTAAACTGCACTTACATGTCCTTGTTACCACAGTACTTGTTACAATATTTGTAATTATTATATATTATTATGTATAATTATGTATGTTATATATGTTATATAATATTAGATATACTATATATTATTGGATAGATTCGATATATCTAGTCTTCCAATGTCTTACTCCATTTTATTGCTGGAGTAGAACATTATTTACAGAACAAATTAATGATATATTCTTCATATTTTGTTATCTATGTACATGTATCTTTGTAAACATTACCAAAAATTATCTAAACACATACAAGAACCAAAATATAACCGTATATTAAATCATGATATAAACAATGAAATATTTATTGTATTTATTGCTGGAGTAGAACATTATTTACAGAACAAATTAATGATATATTCTTCATATTTTGTTATCTATGTACATGTATCTTTGTAAACATTACCAAAAATTATCTAAACACATACAAGAACCAAAATATAACCGTATTTAAATCATGATATAAACAATGAAATATTTATTGTATTTACTGAAAAACTAAAAACAAAATATAACAAAATACTTGTTAGACATTAAAACAGTATTCATTAAGTAAATATCATTATAATATATGTGTAATATCTAATGTATGTTTAAGATGGGAATCAGAACAAATCCTGAATAAAATCCTGAGTTAAAATTAATCCAAGATCTGGCAAAATGGTTTTATGCAAATATTTTTTATCCCTAAGTGAAAAAGTTTATCATAATGGCTCTATTGCACAAACTCTGCTTTTAAGTATGTAAGGAAGTTCTCCTGTTTTTAGATCAATACATGTAAATAATAGTTATCATAATGGCTCTATTGCACAAACTCTGCTTTTAAGTATGCTCAAAATATTTTTTATCCCTAAGTGAAAAAGTTATCATAATGGCTCTATTGCACAAACTCTGCTTTTAAGTATGTAAGGAAGTTCTCCTGTTTTTAGATCAATACATGTAAATAATATTTTTTTTCAGTTTGTTTAGGGTGAAAGTTGAATCTTATCATTCATGGAGCTCAAAATATTTTATAGAATTTTAGTAATATTCTTTCTTCTAGAACTTCTCTAAAAACTAGAAAAACAGAGGACACAATACACAAACAAATCTGTATTTTCTCTTAAGGGAAATGGATCATTTCCCTTAGCAAGGATCATTATCTATGCATAAGAAATTATCAAACATCTCACATATGTACATGTCTGTCAGCTAAGGTGAAAAATACTTCATTTGCTAGATCCAATCATGAAAAGCTGGGTCATGTTATCTTCAGGAATCAACAATGAAAAGGAAATACCTTAATGATGTAATGAAGAGCTGATGCACAGCCTAAAAATATTAGTACTACTTACAAGAAGTTCGTAGAATGTAAAGTGGGAACTTTCTAGACAATTGATAAATGTAGCAATTGGAAGTTAGAGAAAGTTGACTTTTATATATTACTGAGAATTATTAATTAATATTGCTTCTATTGATTTTTGTCAATTGATAAATGTCATCAATTAAAATTATTTAAAAAGCCTCAAACTAAATGGTTCTAGGACAATACTTTGAAACTGTGATGTCTTTTTTAGTGAGATAAGGTCTCGTGTAGCCCAAGTTAGTCTTGGACTCCCAGTTTTTATTAATCACCTTGAACTTCTGATTCTCCTCTTTGTTCCCCTCCATGAAGGATAAAAATTGTGTGTGGCCATGACCAGTTTAAAACATGGTGAAATTAAAAATTGGTAAGTAACTGAAATTTTCTTTTCAAGTATTACTGTGAGAAAAGCAATTACATCACAGTATATCATGTAACTTTTCCAATACACACATGTTTTTACATTTTTCATGCCCTTGATTCTTCAACATAATGTGGCCTTCCCATTTTATGTATCTTGTTTCATGAATACTCCAGTCATGAAAATTTTTATATTCTATTCTTTTTCTGCTCTCTAGATTTTATTGTAATATGACTGAGAGATTCTAATATGTCATAGTTGAAATTGATTTTCCAAATATTGTCAGCAATTTGAAAACTTACTTCCTGTTTCAACTAGGATGATCTCCCAAGAAACTCCACTTCTAAAATAAACTGAACATAGTAAAGCAACCTTCAACTTTATCACAACGGTACAGGGGTCAATTGAATCTTAACATTTTATATGAACTTTTTCCAAACAAAATATCTTTCATTCCAACTAATTATATTTTTAGACTGAATGTAAAGATTTAATTCATGTTAAATCATTTAAATTGCCAAATGGCATTTTGATATTTAAAACACTGGAAAATGTGACAATAATTCTACTTGTATAATCTGCTATTCTTATTATATTGTACAATTTTATCTTTGAAAAGTGAATAAATTTTCCAGTCCATCTCTATCCCCCAGCACAATTAAAGGCACTTTAATTTTCTAGCTGCACACAATTTTGTATCAATTAAATCTGCTTGGATACATAGTCTATACCTAAATATAGTCACATCACATCAGTGGATTTATATGATAAACTGATCACAAATAATAAAATTCTCTAGAAAAGGAGATTATATAAGACACTTTATTCTCCAAATATTACTATAGATAATATAAATCCAATTCAAAACTGTAATTATTCTTTAATATTTTATTTCTTTATTTAGTGTGCATATGTGTATATGTGTAAGTAGAATGCCAGCCACAGCACACATGTGGAAATTGGAAGACAACTTGTGGGAGTCAGTTCTTTTCATCCATTAAGTGTGTCCTGGAAATGAAATTCAGGTGGTAAAGCTCGGCAGTAGACACCTGCTGAGCCATCTCACTAGCCAAAATTCTGAGCTGCGTTACAAAAAGTATAGAAAAATTGAAATGCAGTTTAAAAAATGACAACTATTCAAAATACACAACATAGTGGAAAATTTCTGTAAATCAGTAAACTCTCAGGTGAATAAAACTCCATTGTGCATTTATAACACATGTTCATTATTTACTTATCAGTTGACAAACATCTAAGCTGTTTCTATTTCCTGGGTATTTTCAATATAGCAGCAATGAATATGGATGAACAGATATCTCTATAGCAGGATAGAGAGTTCTTGAGGTATATGTCCAAGAATGGTTTAGCTGGGTCATATGGAAGATACATTTTGAGCTTTTTGAAGAAAACCCACACTGATTACCATAGTCTCTGCAACAGTTTGCACTCCCACGGATGCCAAATAAAGGTTCCTTTTCCCAAAAATCCACACCATTTGTTACCACTTGTTGTTGTTTAAACTTAGCCATTCTGACTGGCTTAAGATGAATGGATTCAGCACTGAATTCTACCAGAACTTCAAAGAAGAATTAACATCAAAATACCTCCTATTATTCAGGAAAATAGAAGAGAAAGAACCAGTACCATATTACTTTCATGATACCAGTATTATTACCCTCATAACCAAAACCAGACAGATTCATCAAACAGCAAAATAATAAGCCAATATCTCTAATGAGTTTGGGCATAAAGCTATCCATAAAATATTTGCAAATTTAATGTAAGAACACCTAAAATGTCATCCAGTAAGATCAGTTTGCTTCATCACAGAAATACCGGAGTGGCCCAACATAAATAAACCAGTAATTGAAATCCAGAACATAAATAAACAAAATGGCAGAATTACATTTTTACTGCATTAGAATCAGAAAAGACCTTTTATAAAATTCAGCATCCATTCATGATACTAATGTACTCCAGAACCTAGCAATTACAAGTGACATATCTCAACATAATAAAGGCTATCTACAGCAAGTACACAGCCAACATCTTGATAAATGGAGAAAACTCAAAGCATATGTGTTAAATCAGAAACAAGACAAGAATGTCCACTCTCCCCACTCCTGGTCCATGTAGTGCTTCACATAGGACCCAGAAATGGATTAGGTTAAGAATAAATAGCTTTTTTGCACTGAAACTATGATTATTTCTGGAGAGATTAGGCAGAAGGACAATACACAGAGAAAATTAAGCTTTCTATCTGAGGATAAGGCAGAGAAATAGAGAGTACTGCTGAGGCTTTGTGGAGCAGTGAGTTATAGAAGCAGGGAAGGCTGGGAGAGAGAAACAGAGACCCAGAGACAGCTTAACATAAGAACTCAGTATCACACAGGAAGAGTGAGTTAATTTGAAGCTGGGCAGAGCAGTTCAGTAAAACAAGTTCTAGGAGTCAACCAGAGTCTGTCAAAGTCAGATGAGTTTGATCAGAAACAGTCTGTTCCCATGGTCAGTTTGAACCTGTCAGCTTGGAGGCAGAATATGAGTTGAGTTGTTCCAGAAGAATCAATTGAGTACAGCTCTGAGTTCAAAAGGAGATAGTCATAGTGGTTCAGTCATCAGTAAGCCTCAGAGGCTTAAACATTCTAGATTGTAGAGGCTGAGGCTGAAGTCTTCCAGTTCTAGGCTTCCAGATATGTGGAGGTGAAATGCTCCAATGTTCCAGTACTAAGGACTGGTGATTCAATTAGACTAAGAATAAAAATCCTTTTGCCATGAATCTATGCCTACAAATAAATAATCTTAAATTCATATAGAAACACAAAAGATTAGGATGGCCTTGAAATCCTGAACAATTAAACAAACAAACAAGGAGAAATACTGAAAATATCAGCACCCCAGATTTCAAGTAATATTCCAGAACTTTTTAAAGAAAAACACCATGGTACTGGCATGAAATCTGACATTGATCAATTAAATTGAATTGGGAACCCACATAAAGGACCCTAACCCTGTGTACACCAGAATTTTAATGAGGCAAATAAAAGCACTTGGTACACTTTGATGAGCATATAAACCTTAAATATGCATTACACCTCTAATCATAATGACTAGAGATGGAAAAAAAATCATATTGAAGTAGTTTATTTTTATTTGTGTATGTGATGGGTATGCATTTCAAGGTTTTAATTCTTTTAAATTGTCAGATGAATTTTGCATGTAAGTTTTCAAAGTAGTTTTGATTGTCTTTTCAATGTCAACCTGATATTCAGTATTTCTACATTTTCATTTATGACATCAACAGTTTCTTGTTTCTTATTTTATCTATCTAGAGTATCATTATTTTTCTCAAGGGATCTGTTCTTCAATGTTCTTGTGATGATTTTGTTTTACTCTTTGTTCTCAGCTTTTTTTTCCTTTGTTAATGATTTTTTCCTGTTTATTTTGCAATTAATTTCTTTTTTATATTTTCTTAAAGTCAGAACATTTATTTTTCATCACTTTCTAATGTATACATCCAATTGTGATATGGGCATTGATGTATGGCAAAAGGCTTTTTATGCTGTAGATAACCAATCCCCCTTTCCTTAGAGGGCTTTAGCCTATCTACACTCTAATATTAAGCCTAGAACTAGAAAGTTTGAACCTCTGAGACACACTGCTGACTTGACACACTCTGATTAGCTCCTTCTAAACTCAGAACTATACTAAACTCTATGGACTCTTCTAGTTGGCTGATTCAATTAACTCACTCTCTGACTCAAACTCTTCTCCAAGCTGCTGGTTGAAACTTCTGAGCTATCTAATTGATTCTGACTGAACTCTTCTGACTCTGGAGGACTCTGGATGATTCTCTGATTGTATCAGACTGAACTGCTCTGCTCAGCTTCAAACTGACTCCCTTTTCCTGTCAGATACAGACTCCCAATGCCAAACTGCCTCTGTGTGTCTGCCTCAGACTGCCTCATACTGTCTCTTTGTATCTCTGAAGTCCTTCTCTGTGTCTGAGAGGTTTCTTTATATGTGAAAACAGGGCTTGTCTTCACTCTGATTCAGTCTTAGATTGCCTGCTCATCACTGATTCAATCTCATAGTAAGCATTAATGGTGTGTGCTCATTCTGTAACCATGAATGGAGAGCCATGACCTACTTCTGAACTGACTGCTTCCTTTTAGAATTCTAGTGTTGGGATTAAATTTTGTAATATGTTGCAATAACCTCAGAAATACCTTTCACCTAGCATTAGCATAAAGAGAGGATAGAATTAATCTGATTCACATTCTTTTTACATTTCACCTGGCTCACTCAGGCCTATGAATGTGATCCTTACAAACATGCCTACAGAATTTCTCTCTTCCTATCTATCACATAGTCTTTTAAATGTGATCCTTTCTCAGAGCAGCCATGTTGCTATATTAAATGATTAAAAATTCTTCTACAATGTGAAAATTTTGTGAGATGGATAGCTATTTTTATTGATGTATTGAAATTTTATCATGGATGTAATATTGCAATGTTTATTAGTAATTTTGAAGGAAAGAATATTGCATAGGTGCATTTTTCCCACTAGTTTCTGGAATAATCCAACTGTATTTTTACAATAGAAATTACTTTCTATTATTTTAATTTTATAAAGTTCAATTTGTAGCCCAGAATTTTGTCTATCACAGTGAATATTATATACAGCTTGAAAAATCTTATACCTTCACTGGATGAAGGAATATATAGACATTCATATCCCCTTTATTTGTCTGTCCATGGATGAATCCAATCATGTCATCACAGTTTTCTTTCATCTACTAGACTTATCCACTGGGGATAAAGAAATGTTGAAATCCCAAATATAACATTAAATATATCTAGTTTTTCTATGTGATACTATCACTTTCATATATATTTTTTTTCTGTTCTTAATTGTATGCATATTTATGTTTTCTACTGACCTCTTTATCATTGGAAAAAATTGTCCTGTTTATTTGTGGTAACATTGTTTTTTAATTTGAAGTCTGCTGTACTCAATATTATTACAGCTACTCTATTTAGTTAATATTAGTATGCTTCATTTCCATTCTTTAATTTACATATATTTATGTTAAAAATTGGATACTTTGTAAACAACATATATTTGGATCTTGTCTTTTGATGTACTCTGACATTCTCTGTCATTTAATTGGATCATTTAGAATAATGATACTCAAAATGAATATTAACAAGTTTAAATTAATGTCTGTCATATTTATTGCCCTTGTTCCTTGTTCTCATGCTTTCCTTTCATTATTTTTCTAACCTTCATGGCTTTAGGATACTATAGAACTATATTTTTGTCTGCTTTATTAGCATATCCCATGAATTTTTATCACATTTGCTGACAGTGACCTTAGAGTTCCAGTATTTATTTGTAATAAGCACTAACTGTATTTTTTAATGATTGTGATATGCTTTCAAAATACTATAAACTAGTAGCAAGATGATTCCTAATGATACTCTGCCATACTCATAAATAGGTTCTTTTTCATTTAGCCCCTTCTTTCAGAGTCCTAAGAGTTCCTCTGAAAGGGGGTGGGGGTTGGGTTGTAGGAGCCAGAGGAGATCAAGGAAACCAGGAGAGTATGGACCCACTGAATTAACTAAGCAGGTCTCAAATGGGCTCACAGAGAATGAAATGGCAAGAAAGGAACCTGCATGGATCTGTACCAGGTCCTCTGCATATATATTAGGGCAGTAGCTTGGTATCTTTGTGGGATTTCTAACAACAGTAGTACTGGTATATCTGACTCTTTTGCCTGCTCTTGGGATTCTTCTTTCTACTGGGTTGCTTCATCTAGCCTCAAAATGAGGGTTTGTTCTTTGTCTTACTGTATCTTGTTGTGTAGTATTGTGTTGCTTTCTTTTGGAGGCCTATTCTTTTTGATGAGAAACAAAGAAGGAGTAGATATTGGGAAGAGTGGTGGTGTGGGGAGCTGGGAGGAGTGGAGGGAAGTGAAACTGTGATCAGGGTTTATCATCTGAAAAAATAATTTATTTTCAATTTTTAAAAGCGGGAAAAAAGAAAAGAAAAGAATCTACTATTGCCACTTTGACCAGTATAATTCCTTATTGGATTCTAAATACTATAATTTTATCTTTAGTTCTCTATTTTAATTTTATCTTTGGTTAGTTTCTTTCAAACTTTTATATGTTTTTGAACTTTCTTTTAAAATTTCTATGTCCTCTTGATTGGTAGTAACCAAACTTTCTACCACAGCTTAATGAGATTCAAGGCCTTCTATTAAATCACACCACTCTTTCTCAGTGTTAAGATTTGTAAGGGGAAAAAAACTGCCAAAGAATTATGAGATTTATTCATCATAAATAATGCTTGGTCAAGAGACTGGATTAATTCAAATTATTTGGAATATATTTTATTTTTCTCAAAAGACTAACTTTTTTTAATAATCTTATTTTATTATTTCCTATTTAAAAAAGTTTCATTCAGAATGATCATGGATTCCCACACTCGCGCTCCTCTCATATCCTCCCAAAGTCCCATCTATTCATGTATCCTTTCTTTTGTTTTGAAAAAAAAGGCAGAAGAAAGAAAAACACAGAATTAAGAAAAAAATAACAAAGTCTTGTTGTTGTTATCAAAATCATATTGTTATATATTCACTCAGAAAACAATGAGTATATTTATGATTCTAAACTTTCTCTACTCCTATATGTCCTAGGATTATTTGCCTAGGGAATTGTGCAACCTACACAGAGCAAATTTTTGCACCATGATTAATGTGGACAAGATGATTTCCAAAAAGGATAGACTTTATAGCTTCATTGTTAAAAGTGTTGGTACAAGGCTCATGACCTGAATTTTATATCCAAGACCCAAATTGTCAAGAACAGAAGTGATTTCTACTAGTTGTTTGACTTCTACACATGCTTTCTGGTCTCTACACACCCCATCTTAATAAAAGTGTAAAACAGAAGATGATTTCAATAAACCCCTGTGTATACAAGCTCTTTGTTGTCAACCTTGACTGCCTGTGGTTGATCCCTGAAATTCAATTAATGGAGTAAAGTTCTGAATATAGCATATTTGCCTTTGATATCCAAATGCATCACCACCCACAAATAATTAAATAAATTTAAACAATGAAAAAAATTATAATGTTTCACAGATATGGCCAGAGGCCCATCACTTAAGTGATTCTAACTTCTGTCAAATTGACAATCTAACATTAACCATCATAGATTTTGTTCACCGAAAGCAGGGAAGAAAGAAAGAGAGAAAAAAAGCAAAAGGAAGGAAGGAAGGAAGGAAGGAAGGAAGGAAGGAAGGAAGGAAGGAAGGAAGGAAGGAAGGAAGGAAGAAAAAAAAAAGAAAGAAAGAAAAAAAAAAGAAAGAAAGAAAGAAAGAAAGAAAAAAAGACGGAAAGAAAGGAAATTTTAGTTTGATATTATTCAACTAGACTTTATTTCTGTTGTTGCGTGTGTATTTGCAGTATTGCAGAATACCAAACCAAACCAAACCTACCAAACAAGAATCCCTTCTATTAAAAAATCCCCTGATCTTTTTTTTGGATATTTCCTTCTCCTAGACTTATGTACCAGTTGCTACATATAATAAACCTGAATAAATGAAAAAGTTTCACCTGTTTTGTTTTGTGGTTTTAATGGAGACAAGCTTGAATATGTAACTTTTCTCCCCATGTTTGAAAGACACAATATAGTATATTTTAAATATCAGTATTATTAGCTTCCCTATACTTAGTACTTCATAATCCTACATCTGACTCTTTTCTTTGTGTCAGTACCTTTAGTTAACTATTAACATTTGTCAAACAATATTTTTTTACTAATCTACATTTCTATATGGTGTATTTTTAACTTTCTGAATGTGGATATACTCATTTGTAATTACATGAAATTACATGAAACAAAAGCATTGATGACATCTTCAGTTATTATATTACAAATTCTTTTTTGTTTCCTTAGTGAATGTGTTTTTTCAAGGTCACATATAATGTAAAATAAAATGGGGATTATAAATAAGTGTGAATGTTCTTGTTTTATTCAAAAACATATTTAGTCTTGTCTGGTTCTTTCATTGGATATAATCATTACATTTATTTTTATCACTTATTCTTCTTTAATTTGTGCTGAAGTACATTTGTTGATATGAACTGCTACCAGAGAGAGTTAATGTCAATAAAAGCCAAGAATGGAAATACGTCTGTCAAGAAGAAACAAAACACAATTGATGGTGTTTTTAGGCTTTCTCCAAGACTTGAGAATGAAGATCATACTAGGTAGTTCTTAAAAATCATCTGAAACTTTCTTGCTATGGTGGCTAGAAGTTATAAAAAATAACTTCATACTGGAAGTTTTGTTTTTGTTTTTGCTTTGCTAATCTTTTGAACATTCAGCCCATTAATGAAGACAGTGTCACTTTTCATTTAAACATTGTTTAATAGCAACCATCTGATAAAAATCCCACATTCCACATAGCCTGCACTAAAAGTAATTGCTCATATCCACATTAATGGTATATTTGTCAAGGAGAAAATAATGTCACTGAGGAAGACAGAACATTTACCAATGAACTTATTGTTCAGTGTTCATAGGATATTAAATGTGAATGTCAGTATTGTTATTTATTTATTTATTTATTTACTTACTTACTTACTTATTTTACATGGTACAGGCAAATATGGTGGAATAAGTTGAACTATTGGTATTTAAGTGTAAAAAAACTGCAGATTGTTATTTACTGAATAATCTACAAGCCCCACTGTTGTCTTTCATTTTTCTCCTAGTAAGAGATACACATTTTCCTTTCAATTATATACAAGATTGTTAAATTTTATTCAATAATGAAGGGTACATAGAAAAAAATACATGATTTATTTTAGAAAAAATCTTCTACCTTATTTTAATTGCTATCACAATTTTTAGAATAAAAAAAAATGTTTAAAAAATAGTAGAATTATTTGAGATTTCAAACAGAATTAACAGGTCCAGGAGAAGGGTATAAAGACGAATATAGGATAGATATGATCGTGGAATATTATAGACACACATAAAAATGCCAGAATGAAGCTCATCCTTGACATATTTTTATGATAATATATAAGACAAATATAATTCTTAATTGTTAATGGTACAACCATTGTTATCATTACTGAATAGATTTTGACTTTTATATAGTCATATTTTCTTCTGAAATATTGTTTTTAGAGAAAGAGGGGATTGATCATACTACGTAAACTTGGTCTGGTATTTTCAATGTAAAATATGCTGCCTTTAAACTTAGAATTCTAACCTGTGTTTTTTAGGTTCTGACTTTAAATTTAATAAGGTACAGTACTCTATAGTACCTGGCCTTAGTTTCCTTTTAAGCACAACAAACACAAGAAAAACAAAACCGTAGAATCTTTTATAGGGTTTTCATTGTTGTTGCTGTTTTCACACTACATCCTAAAGCATAAAAAGAAAGGATTCTGTTAATCACTGTTTTTTTTAACATGTTTGAAAGTGAGACTAGTTGAAATATAGTTTTTTGATTTCTCTTTCTTTACCTGAATTATCAATTTAATTCTATTGCTTTCATAATAAAATTCAGGTGAATTATTCTCCAGTGTTTTGCGATTTGAGTTCATTTGATAAGTAGATAGCAAGATAGATATAATTATGCACACATGTATATGAACACACATTTAATTTAAATGCTGCATTCTTACTACATAATATGATCCAAATTTATTCTAAGTAAAGCTATGTGACGTTTTATTTGTCAGTGTGTGGCTTTCAAATCAAACACGTCTACATCTAAGAACTTACTAAACTTGTAAACTTTCAGATTTTAATTCATACCTTGTGTACCTTAATTAAAATACTTTGATACAAGATATATTGATAACCACTAAGACAACAACATAGTCTCAGTTCGATTCATTAATAAATGCTATCATATTTTATAATAGAGATAATCTATTTGTATATATTATTTATGATGGTGGAGTAAATATCATTTATACTTCTAAATCAAGTTTTCTTGTTTAATTCTGCTACTGTACTTTACATCAATAGAACTTAACGATAAGAAGTAGTATAAACAACAACAATAACAACAACATCAACATCAATAACAAATCCAGAAAATGTCTAAGCAGGAAAAGCTCCTTGCTTAAGCCTCATTAACTGAAATTGATTCCAAGCTTCTAAAATGGAAGGAGAGCACCAAATCCCAAAAGCTGTATTTTGAGCTCCATATAAATGCTGTAGTATGCAACCACAAAATTCACCCACTTAACACACACACACACACACACACACACACACACACACACTCAAACACACACTCACATGCCAATCCCCATGCAAGTAATAAAAAATAAAGAAGGCAAGAAAGTTTTATTCTTTAAATGAGGAACTAGCAATTGCATACCATTTATCTTAGTTATTTCTCCTCTTTGCATCATAAAATAACCCAGGGGGGAAAAAATGATCAAAAGAAAGGTTTACCTGGGCTCACTGTTTAAATTTGCATTCAATCATTGTAGGGGACATACAGTAGTAGGAGCCTGAGAAAGCAGATCACATAGCATCTACAGTGTAGAATCAGAGAATGATAAATGCTAGTGCTTAGATCACTTTTTACTTTCTTTATAGCCTAGGCTCCTAGTACAGGAAATGGTGCCATCCACATGGACAAGTTTTTCCATCTCGATTACCATAACCAGGATAATGCTCTAAAAGCATTCCCTGGATCCAATATCTTATCAAATTGAAAATTGAAATTGACCATCACAGAACTATACTGTAATTTATAGCATTGGGTCTCTGAAATGCAATCTCCTCTCCTTCTCTTCTCTTCTCTCTCTCTCTCTCTCCCTCTCTTCCTCTCTCTCTCCCTCTCTCTCACTCTCTTCTTTTTGTATTAAGTTTTTAATTTTTAAATAGTAGTTTAAAGACAAAAAATACAGTGACATTGGTGTTAAGTCATTATTCTAGATTTCAGAAATAACTATTTCATAGTAGGCTGCTCTTATTTCTCTGAATCATTTCAAATTTCTACTTCAGATATAATAATTAGCTGTGAGTTTTACATTCCATATTCAATGTTGTATATAAATTATTAGGCTTTTAAACATTAATTATTTCTTCTTTATAAGATATAGTCTTGAATTTTTAGTGTATGGGATTTGAGTAGTTATTAATCTGTGGCAAATTTTCACTGATTCTTCAAACTTGCTTTATTTTTTAGGGTAATTCCTTCAGTTAAAATAATCCCACACAAGATCAATTGAAATAAAATAAAACTATCTACCATTTACTTTATAGTTCTGTTTCTTAGGTAACCTTTTACGTGTTTTCACAAACAAAAAAATCAACAAGTCTCTGCTCTTGTACTCAGACATATAGTTCTGCAAACATTGCACAAATAAGAATCTGAGTACTATGTTGTTTATAAAATGTAATCTTAACATCAGAAATCTGTCTACAAGTATCCTGCTTTTAATGATGTTTGTGCCATAAATGACTGTGTCAACCCATTCACAATATTTTAATATTAAACAGAGTCAATTTGTCAAACATGTTTTCACATCAACAAGTTGAAGGTAAGTACATGCACCTGGGGATTAGTTTAATTTTGATTTATTGAAAGATAGAGAGCTTTGGCCATGGCCCAGTGCACTGAAAAAATAGAATGGGACTTTGAATCCTGCCATGCTTTTATTCTCACTCCTCTAAGTGAAACTTTATGACTATGAATGGTGAAAATGGCAGACTGTCAGGAAAGGGAAACAAAGGAAAAATTTTGTGGAAAGCTACCTGCTTAATTCTGTAAAAAAGACATTGAAATCTTTCTGGTCTTTTGTTTCAATTTTTGATTATCCTTGCAGGTGTTAAGTAATAGAAATCATCCCTTCCCTACTCAACTTCATAGCCAGAGGGTATTTGATTATAATGCCATAATATGTATTAATAAAATGCACTGCATATTATTTGCATGCATGAGATTGGGAAGACAGAGACAGAGAGGCAATGAGAGAGGGAGGGAGGGAGGGAGACAGAGAGAGAGAGAGAGAGAGAGAAAGTGAGAGAAAGAGAGATAGAGAGGAGTTGTGATGCTTATTGTTTGCTGCTGAGAGAACAAGTTTATGTATTTGATTCTCTCCTTACACTTTTACATGGTTTCTGGGGGTTGAACTCAGGTCATCAGTCAGAAAAGTACAATGCTATCCTGCTGGTGGTTATCATATTAAAAGCCAAAATCTTAGAAAAGCCCAATGTATTTTTCCAGTGAATTCGAAGACAGAAGTACTATGGGTAATCGAAAGCCTTTCTGTTGGCCTTTTGAAGTCATTTTGTCTCTTCTTTATATAGCAATACAGACTTATTTTTACAGTGAATAATAAAATGATTTAAAGACTTTACTGTAATTAAATTTCTTACAAAATAAAAATGTCAAATGTTTTTTTCTAATAATCTGAATGTGTATGTGTATATGTTTATATGTATAATACATTATTTGATTTAAACCAGAATAGGAAAGCATTACAACATTGAAAAAATCACATAATGGATAAATCACATTACCTGTATAAAAACATTAAATATATTAACTCTGTGATTATGTTCTTATTTGCATATAAAAATTTTGTTTAAAATACAGGAAATATAAAAACAACGAAAGGAGCACACAAAGAGCAGGCAAGTTCTAGTTTTGAAATCTATTTGATATTCAAACACACATCTACTTGGTTATATCTCCTTTTTTATTATTGAGTCATATCATATATAGAATTTTTAAGCATCCAAATACAGAATTAATTTATGTGTAAAATAAAATCAGTAATTATAAAAAAACTAAACAAGTAGTAATAGAAAAAAAAAGGAGAATTAGAGTGTAAAAATTAACCAACTTCAGCTGTTTTCTTTCGCTGTTAACATATTTCAAAATAGTTTATACACATTAAGTTTATAAATCTAATTTTGTTATTTTGAAAAAATTTTAATTTAATTTTAATGGATGTGTATGTCTTTATCTGTATGTAAGTGAACAATTCATTTTTATTTTGAGTTTGGTTAAGATTTTCAGTGTCATTATGATTTTTATACCTGTTAAATGATGATCAAAATTGAAAAGTATACTTTAGCTTTTATAATACTATACAATGTGTTACGAATAAATTTTCTAATAAAATATATTCTGATATATGTGATAAGCATATTGTTATTAGTGGACAACAATACTTTATTATAATATATTGAACTATTTTTATTGAATGTTCCAGTGGCATTTTGGCCATTTGCTTTTATATGTTTGTTAGAAAATGCTATCAGTGTTATCTTGACTTTATACAATAATAGGGAGCCTGTATGTTGTGAAAAAGCAATTTTGCAATGGATGCATTAATCTTATAACATGGTATACATTTATATCTGTTTGTTTATAGAAGCCACCAATTTTTATAATACTTTAATTCTCCTATTTTTTAAAATATTCTTACTGGTAGTTTAAATTAATTAGTTTTATATTTTATTGAAAATTAGTTTTCTTATGAATTTGCCTTACATAATATATAAAAGCTATAGGATACATATTCAATATTTTTATCATTCATATTTTCCTTCTTTTCCTACTCATCACACTTATATGTTGCTATGTTGCCTCCTAGTACTTCTCCCATTCTTCCATCTTTTACCTGACTCCTCCCTACCCCAGTATTTGTTCAGAGATGTCCTCATTATATTTGCCATTGTTTTCAATTGTATTGTTTTCATTGTGTATATGTTGAATTTATTATATATGTATGCATATTAGACACAAAATGTACATACTAAGTATACATTTATATATATTAGGCACAGAATCTGTTATTGTATTGTTAAACTAATGAGCATTTTAATTAAAAGATATTCTTTAGAACTGAGATATAGACAATATTTAATTCTTAAAACATTTAAATTCTCTAATACTAGCCTATAATGACCTTTGCCTTTAAATCAAGTGGAATTAAACATGATTATCATTCTACATTCTGATTTGACATCAGTTAAAATAGAAATTGTGACCCATATATTTTATTACATTAGTAATTGCACAAAGTTGATTGATCTCTTTCCTTAATTCTATGTTTTAGAAAGTTATACTCCTTTGCAGTAGGGCCATAGCAGCTAATCAGCTACTCAAGACCAATAGATGGCCATACATACATGTGTGCATGAACAACACTAATTGAACTTAGGGTTAAAAATTACTATTTAAAAAGAAGACATGAATCTTGGAGGGAAATGAATTAGATGCAATAAATTGAATTGGAAAGACATAATGGTGAATGGATATGATCAAAAGAATTTAACCAAATGTATACAATTTTCAAAGAATAAAGAAAAATTGTTTTAAAAATCCTTTTGTTGCACATAATATTAGAACAAAAATTAATATGAATGCAAATCCATTCTAATACCTTGAATAATCACTAATACATTTGTATAGGTTAGGCAAGGAATTGAGTCATACTTTTCATGGTTTAATTTTTCATTCATTATATTCATTTTAATATTTATTTAGCATTTAAAAGAGCATATATATTAAAGCCAAAAAATAAACCACTTTATGTAAGAAAAAAAACATAGTCAAATATGAAGTTTATATTTATATTTAACATAGATACTTCTGGTTATAAAATAAAAAATAACCCCAAAATCAATAGTAGTTCTTTGAAATTACATTACCAGGAGTTAATTCCAAAGTACTGTAGAGTGAAAAAAAATCCAGATATCTGTCTTGTGATGTAGCAAACAAGGACATTGGTCACATTTGATTAGTTTGTAACTTCAAGTCTACTAATAACTCGCAAATTCAAGGTGAGGTCTTGGATGATAAATTGAGGTTAACCTTGGTTAATTTGAGGTCCTTGTGTCCGTGTCCCATAGAGAGGCAGCTGAACATATGTTTTTTTGAACAACCTGTACAGAATTTGAGCATTCCAGGAAATGCAAAACAAATCCCATCTTCCAAATATTAAGAATCCCTATTCTCATATTGCCAATTTCTCTTTTGTATCACACAGTGTCAAAACAAAAGGAGGCACTGGGTTGTACATCCCCTTTTGTTCTTCCAATTTAGGTTAGTTTGAAGTTGGAATGATCAAGTTCTTGTCACTTTCTTCATTATCCATTTTCCTTGTTTTCAGGCCATATATTACAATTAGGGCTTGAAAAATAAGTAGATTGTGATTGTGAAAGTTGAACTCAAACACTTATATAAAGACCTGAGTAAACTCTACATTTAATCATAGGCTAATCAGAGTTATAGAAACTGCCTAGCACAAACTTCAAACAGCAATAACAATAATAATAAAGCTTCAAATTCTGGGGAAAGAAAATAATCTGAATCTTACAGATAACAACATTTTAAATGCCCAATGTGCAACTAACACAAACACACAAAGACAAAATATGGCAGATCCGATGTTAAAATATAAATCAATACAAACTGTCTTTGAAAAACACTATATTACATCTGGGTGCAGTAGTACACATCTTTAATTCCAGCAATTGAGAGACAAATATAGGAAGACCCCTATGTGTTTGAGATAAGTTTGGTTTGCATAATGAGTTCCAGGAAAGTCAGAACTACAACGTAAGACCATATCTCAAAAACAAAATATTCAATCAATCAATTAATAAAGTAAAATTATTCACAATTAGACAGACATTTTAATCCAGTTGACTTAGTTTCACCTTACAAAATACAAGTACAGAAATGGATAGGAAAACGGCTCAAGGAAAAAGTTGGAATATCAGAAATAAAGCAGAGAATTAAAAATAATACACATGATACTGAATACTACTAGAAGAGTGATAAATTCTAATAATTGAGAAATATGACTTCCTGAAACATTTGGCTTCTCTTTGGCAAAGAGAACTGTCACAGAAGGGGTAGCCTCCAGAATGGAAAGAAAGCGTTTATCAGATCTACATCTTACAGAGAGAGGGTTTGTATATCAAATATACAATGGACCCAAAAAAGTTAATGCCAAAAAGCAAAAACATTAATTTAAAAATGAATCATGGAATTAAATAAAGTTCTCGAAAGATGAAATACATATATCTGAAAAACATTTAAAAATTGTTCTCCAGTTCCATATTGTCAGTCCTGAAAACATATTTACATGTAACATTATACAGATAGAGCATGGCAAACTTAAGAATATACATATATATACATGTTGGGATCCAAGATACCCAGACTATGGACGCTTCAGCTTGACAAGGTTCCTGGGCATCCGCTGTCAGGAACTGGAATTCCTTAACTGCTTTGCCCCTTTCTTATCTTCACTGTACGGTGACATACGTTTTCTCATCAAGAATAAGATTTGCATAAGCCTAATAGTAATATCAAAATTAATCCCTGAGCTGGCCACTGTGGGCTGAAATGAAACACAGCCATGCTATTCAGAAGTAAATTGCAATCACATCCAGACTTCCAAGTCCTGGAATGTGAGAGCAACCCAGATTTATTGCAAGTGCATCATAAAGCTAATCCTGGAATAAATGCTGATCTTCCCAGAAAGAGATAAGCCTTAATAGATGGAAGCCAGAGAGCTTAGTTAGAAAGCTAGTGCACCTGGAAAACCAAGCAGACAATTAGCCCCTCACTAACGAAGAAATATAGCAAGCCTGCACCAACTAACTTAAAAGTAAACATTCCCAGGACTTAAAGAGAGAAATAGCCTTCAACTTAGCCAGGCCACCAGATAAGATTAGAAATTTAGAGCTTTGACTCAGAAGAATAGATACATACCAAGGGACAAAAAAAACATAAAATCTTCCCTTGGCAGTGACATCCCTACCATCCACTAATTGATCTTGTATTGTTTACTCTTTGGTGAGAAGAAACCTTGAAGCCTGCAGCCATAAGGAGGAGAGACACCTTTGCAGTGGTTCCTGTTTTGAGATATGCCTGAGATCTGCATCCTTAGATAAGCATTCCTGTAGTCTGCTACTTAAGCTACAGAAAAGTCTTAGTCAGAGGACAGAAGGAGGACAGAAATAGGACAGAAGGACAGGACAAACGAACAAAGAACAAGAAGAAAAAGGAACCACGAGAGAGACGAGAAGGAGGACAACGACATAGAGACAGAGACAGACAGCTCAGGAGAGATGAGGAAAAATGAACTAACTGAGGAAGATAGATTGTAAGGCCTAGAGAGTTGGATTGCTAGCTTAGAGAAACTTTGTTTTTATTCCCTTAATGTGCACATTGTTATTTTCTTTGATTTTATTCTTTGCTTTTCTTTATCTTTAATTTACTATTAAATAAGCGCTCTTGCGTGTTATAGTTACCATAAGATGTATTCTATGTGTCTTATTAAAGAGCTTTAAGCTTGCCAACTAAGGGTCCCATAGAAGAGTGAGATACTGCGCTCACTTATCATAGTTTCAATTGTTTATCCTCCTTCGTTGAAGCTGAGAAACCCATCGCGGGAACTAGAGCTGGACTCAGACCCCCGCATATACATATACATGCATGTATGCAATAACAGTCAATGAAGCATAAGCATGAATTTGAAAGATAGTTTGGGGGTCTTTATGGAAAGGTGTGGAGTAAGTAAGGGAAGTGAGAAATGCTTTAATTATATTATAATTTCAAAAAGAATATAAATTAAATGTTAAATATTTTTAGTCATTATGGAGAGACAAATTAAATCAACTTTTATATTTTATCATACCCAAGTCAAATGGCTAAGATAAAACAAAACCAACAGAAACAAAAATAAAATCAAAATCAAAAGGAGTTACAACAAACACTGCCATTTATCTGGACAAAGAAAGACACTTATTCACTGATGGTAGGTCAGTGAATTCACTGCAAACTAGGGCAGCCACTACAGAAATAAGTGTGGAAATTTCCCACAAAATTATAATAAACTTACCAGATAGCCCATCTATAACTCTCTTGGGCAAAAATTGAAAGAACTTTATAGATACTTGCTTATGTATGTTCATTGCTCTTCCCAATAACCAGGGAACAAAATGAGTCTACATTCCATCAACTGATAATACAATTATGGTATATTCATACAAGCAAAATTATTCAGATGCTAAGAAAAACAAAATCATGAAATCCATAGGTAAATGGATATAGCTAAAAATTATCATTCCACTGGCAAAACCCAGATGCAGAAAGAAAAGTGCCCCATGTTTTCTTTCATTTTGGTCAATGTAGGCTTTTAAGCTTCAGACATTTGTGTTCCATTTGGGATACTCACAGAAGTCAAGAAATTAGTTGGAAGCCATGAGGGGACAATTTAATGTATGGATCCTAAGGTACAGTGTTATAAAAAATTTATGACAAATAAGTGACCTGATTCAATGCAGTGAGACATTGTGGACAGGGTAGAGAATAGAATAAAATGGGGAATGGCTATCATAAAAGCTTTGTAAAATGTATACATACACATATATAAAAAGATTTTAAATGGAATAAGTATATTTTAGGGGGAAATGCCCAGATTAGACACCATAGGCTAACAAATAGAAAGCTTAGTGTCAGGAATATGTTATTTTTTTAGTAGTTTTAGACAAGTGAGGTCCCATAAACTCTGAAACATCACCAGGTATTGCCAATGTCAGTTAAAATGATTATACTTTCAATTAAATAAATCTCATAAATAAATAAATTTCAAATAAATATAGTCATTAAATGAAGAATTTTAGGGAAAATGTAAGAATTTTGCTAACAGAAAAAAAAAATTCCATTTGAGTAACCTGTTGGATATACTGCAAGGTGGACCAAGGTCATATAAAAAATGGAGGTTGGGAGGCACTTGAAGTAGTTAATGCAAGAGATGATCATAGTTTTTTCAGAGTGAACTCATATAGTTTAGTTCTAGAAACAATTACACATTTTTACCTGTCAAAGACAAACATGTACACATTTTAATGGATGTGGTAGGGAGTGTAGCATTCTCCCTAAGTAAGTAAACATCACCAACACAGGACTAAATTTGCACTACTCTAAATGGCACCATAGTTTTGTAAATGTGATTAAAGAAGGAATATATTAAGTATGTCATATTTGGTTGTCTGAGTATAACGAATATAGTCACAATGGTCCTCATATATGTAACCAGCCTGCCTCTGTTTTATGTTTGAATATCACCTTATAGTAAAGACAAGCTTGGTTCATTCCTATTTTTAATTAAAACTCTTTTTCTCAGTGATTGTGCTATGCCCCACCTGTAACCTTAACTACAAATAAATTTGTAGTGCCTATTCCAAGAAACAACTGCACCTGTGTTTCAGGAGGTTGTTATGATCATTTCACAATCTTAGCTTTGTTTCAAGAGGTTGATATGACCAAGTTGTTATGCTTATGTTTTTCACTTGTAAACTCACCCATTTGCCTGCCAATTCTGCATTTGGAAATTCACAACTCCTGAGCTATAAAAATCCTTTTCTCCCTCCATGTCCAGTATGGATCTCTTGAACATGGCCTTGCGGGGAAGACAGTCCATGTACACAAATAAGAAAAGCTTGTTTCAATCAATTTGGCCATGATGATTTGAGTTGGTGGTATTTCTTCTTCCATCTATAGGATGAACAATATATAAAAAGACTTTCAGAAATAAAGATGGATGTTACTTCAAAAGGAATACACAACCTATTCACTAATTTTGTTTTTAAATAGAACAAAAGGAATACAGAAAGGACACAGAAAATAATTATTTCACTTTGAGATTACAGAAGGAGTGTGTTCAATGTTTTGACTTTTTTTAGGGTGGGTCTCTTGATTTTAGACTTGAGAAGCCTATGTTGTTTGAGGTGCAGAAACATATGTTACTAAAAGTAAATTATTTTAAAATATAAATTATGTGATTATTTGCATAGCAACAGTAGATCAACACTGTAGCCTCAAATTGTATGTGAAATATTTCTCTAATGAATAACCAGAATTTGTGAACAACTTTAAATTAAGTAGTAAGTACAGGCAAACACTAAAGAGCAAAAAAGAATCAGTTTAGATTCACTTTACACCAATTTAAAATCCAATATCCAGTGTCTAGAACTGAAAATAAAATATGAGTAACATTACACATACTAATGAGGTTATATTTATGTATTAATGTACTTATATATATATATATGTGTGTGTGTGTGTGTGTGTGTGTATATGCACATCCATATGCATATATATGTGTATATGCATATATATGTGTGTGTGTGTGTTTATGTGTGTGTGTATGTATGCATAAATGAAAAAAGAAGCCAAAAAAGTTATAAGAGTTCAGTGAGGTATATATGGAAGGGTTTGAAAGGAGGAACGGGAAGGGGAAATTATATATTCATTATCTCAAAACAAGATTTTAAAAAAATGATGTGTTCAACAAAGATGCAAAATGTTCTCATTTAACTTTAAAAATGAAGAAAAGAGAATAGTTTCAAAATTACAATACCAATACTATAATAAATACCTAAGTCAGCTGCTCCCTAATGTATTAATAGTAGATTTTTTTGTTTTTTTGAGATAGGGTTTCTCTGTTGTAACAGGTAGTCCTAGGACTCTCTCTGTATATCAGGTTAACCTTAAGCCTACAGAGATCTGCCTGCCTCTGCCTCCCAAATACTGGGATTAAAGGCATGTGCCACCACCTACCACCATTAATAGTATTTTTAATGAGTAAAGAATTTGAGAAGATCTTATTTGATATGCTAGAGATAGAAATACATATTATATAAGAGCAGATAGCTTAGAAGATCTGTGTCTTTCAGTTAATAAAAAGTAGAACTTGTAAACAACTGTATAGAACATTTTACCAAGGATATTTTGAAGTGAAGTATCATTCGTGAGTACTGATTTCTTGCAAATTGATAATGAAAGAGATTTTTAGTCTACCTAGTTTTCAAAAGACATTAAAATTCCCTGCCAGTAGTGTTCAATATATAGGAAATATTCAAAGTGTGCTTACACAAATCTTTGCTAATATCTTAGGAGGAGCAGAATTGTAGCTGTTCTTACCATCTTCTTTGGGGAAAAGATTGATGATGATGATGATGATGATGATGATGATGATGATGATGATGATGATGATGTCAGAAGTCAACCTGGAAAAAGCTGTACAATGGAATATATACCATACCATAATTTAGAAAATTATGGCATGAATTCAAACTTTCATCTCATAAATGTACTTACTTTAATTTGATCCATTAAGGACAGAAGATTTTGGGAACCCATATAGAACAAACTTATTTTGATTGTAGATACAGCAGGATATTCAGTGGGCTTATCATGATTTGTGAAAGTGCTGATAATTGATTCTGAAAGATTGGAATGGTAATCGTCAGAACTTGTGTTATATGACGAAATTTTGAGCAGATGATTAGGGTAAAAATGGAAGAAAGTGATTAACAAAATCATGAGAATATGTGAGCCTATGACTCACTGAGATTAATGATCCTGGTGCTTTTGAATATAAAAGGAGGGCTTATAAAATAAAGAAAAAGCAAGACAATAAACATTTCCCTCCATATTCCAAAATGAATACAGCCTACTAATGCCATGATTTTGGCATTTTGTTATACTGTATCTGTCCTAGGGGTGAATGATAATTAATTTGTTGGATTGTGTATAGCCACTAAATTCATAGTGATTTGTGTTGTCTTTTCTTATAGTCAACAATCATTTACTTATTTATTTACCATTATATTCCACAGATACTTGTAAGGAGAAAATGCCCAATTGGACTTGAGTCCCACTCAACGGGAGACAAATCATGTCTGGCAATGTAAACCTAGCAAGCTTCTTAGGGAAAGTAAGATCATGAGCAACAGAGAAGAATCTACTACCAGCATTTTGCTATACCAGCATAAATCCTTAGTACATTTTAAATCTTGTATTTATATTACAGGTGAATGTAGTTATGACCCCTCATCAAAGAAGCTTCTCTTTACAGCAAATGGAGACCATTAGAGAAATACACAACTGGACTCAGTACAAAGATCCACAGATCATAGAGAACACAGCCTCAATAAATACATCTTCCTCATGCCTTCTGCCTATGTGACTCAGGAAACATCACAAAAGAGAGATTGTAAAGATTGTAAGAATCAGAATACCAGGAAGTCTGCTGTGAAGTTGAAATGGTCTTTCCTAGAATAGCTGCATAAATAAGACCAAAACAATGACAATATCAACATGTCAGGAAGAAATTTCCACAATTGACCCCTACACAAAGAAATACAGACAAGTAATGAATGTTATTAGGGGATTGGCCTCTCCCAGGATAAACCTCCTTACTTATTGTCCAATGCACTGTGGTCAGCCTTGAAACCATATAAATGCCAACAACAAAGCAGACTCAGTGGTTGCATTCCTATTTATTTGTACATATACATACACTTATTTGTATATGAGCAATGATAACATTCAAAGAAACAGAGGCTATCAATTTGAGAGTTCTAAGGCATGAGAGAGTAGCTGGGAGAAGCTTGACAGAGAAAATAGAGGGAAGAAAATGACATAATTTCATTTCAATTTTAAAAAGTGAAAATTCACAAATCAACTAATAATAAAATTAGCATTCAAGGAAAGATAAATACGTCTCATAGGAAGGTAAGGGAGCAAACTGGGAAAAGAAAGAAGAACCATTCACCCCATGTTTCTTCTGTTGGGGTTTCAGTTGAGTGTGGTATGATAGTTGTGTTGTTTTACTGAATGACATGAGCTTTGAAAATTGGTTTCCCTGCTCCATTCAACTGAGAAATTGTTAATTAATTCAATTCCACTATTTTTTATTTTAACTTTGTTTCAAACTAAATGGGGGTATTCAACAGATGTTGGTTAAGCAAATTTATTTTGTAGTATTTTATAAATACTAGCATCTATTATGATCAGTTTACATTTTAGTTTTGTGTTCAGGAACACAGACAAAGACTGAGACTGGGAATTCAGCATAACATCACAAGCATCACTGATGTGCAATCTACAACTGAGATATAAGCCTTAGAACTCTTTTTACTTTTTACTGTGAGACAGTGTCTCACTAAATCATCCAGGATTTTCTTGAACTCACTCAGCGTTCAAGTGGGCTTTGGACTTGTCCTCCTGATTTAGCCTCACAAATAGATGAGAATACATACTCTCGTCACTAGGTCTGGTGTTAGGATTAATTTTTAAATAGTCAGTACCAAGCAATATGAGAATTTCCTTTTGTAAAATCAAACAAATGAAAAATAAATTTAACTGTAGTGCAATATTCACTGATATTTATCTTGATCCTTCAAGTTTAAAACAATTTCTGGATGTTTCTGGTCAGCATAGGTTGTAGAAAGTAAAATTAAAGTATCAGGGATAAATGCTGTTTGAAGGATTCATTCTTTGTTTTCTGGTGAGTGATCTCTGAATAATAGGTATTACAAAAGATGTTCTTTCAAAGCTCCACTTACATAATATCATACAATGCAAAGTTAGTCACTGGAAATATCTGCTCTAAATGCTTTTTATGAAATTTTTCTCAAGCATTAAAATGTTGCTTGAATATGAGATAGTTTTCTGGGCCGTCGAATCTCCCATGCTGTGAATCATGACTGATCACTATCTCTGTCTTTCTCCATCCTACTCTGATTTTGCTTCGTGTTTCACCAAGGAAAACAATTTTGCACATATTTTTCTGGACAGCCTGACCTCTTGGGCAAGCTCCTGTCCATTCACTGTTCTCTTTTTCTATTACAATATATAAAACTTCCTGTTGCTAAGGAGGCCGGCCATAAAAGGATGGTCATTTCTATTTTCTGAGAGATAGTTCTCGAAAACAGTTTCCTAACTCCACACCAATGTTGTCCCCACTTAATTCCTTATATAATTTACCAATACAATACAATGCCAAACAAAAACACATATTTTCATTTTCTATTCTTACATTGATTGAAATCTAGGTTGCTTCTATTTCCTAGCTATTATAAATAGAAATGGAATGAAAATGTATGTGTTGGTATCTCTGTGGTATGATATAATGTCATTTGAACATGGAGATACTCATGGAGATACACAATTGGTAGGGGGATATGATAGTTTGATTTACATTTTTTTTCAAAATATCTATACACTGATTTCCTAAATGGATGTAACAAGTTTACACCTCCACTGTATAAAGACTACCTTTTTCTCACACCCATGCCAGTTGTCATTGCGTTTTTTATTATCGACATTCTTTTTTCTGGTGAAATGAAATCTTACCTCAGATGGCTACAGATGTTCATTGTCATTTTCTTTTCTTCTTCTAAATTTTCTTTTGTCATTTTGTTACTCCTTATCAGGACTAAATGTTTTGTTCCATAGTTTATTTTTAGATTGTTTGTTTTCTTGATATTTAGTTTTTCGTGCACTTTATGTAAAATAGAAGCTAATTCCTAGTTACTGAAGCCATCTCTAAAACCCCTCCCATCAGGTGCATATCTGGCAAAGATTTTCTCCTACTTTTTGGACTGTCTCTTCACTCATTTGACAATTTCATTTGCTGTACAGAAATGTTTAGCCTTGTGAGATTCCATTTATTGAGTGTTGATTTTATTACCTTTGCTATTGGAGTGCTATTTAGCAATCTTCTCTGCAGCTTAAGGTTCATATGGATTCCTTACTCTTTAACCTTAATAATGTCAAGTATTCTCTCTTATGTTGAGGTCCCTGATATTTGGAGTTCAACTTAGTACAATATGAAAGATAAAGATTGAATTTAATTCTCTTGTTTGTTCATATACATGTTTTCTTGGAGTCAGGGGTTTGGTTTGTGATCCTTTTACCTGCTCCTGGGACCCTATTACTCCTGCTGTGTTGCTTCAATCAGCCTTGATATAGGGAATCAAGTCCAGCCTTATTCCATCTTGTTATGCCCTCTTGGAGTGGTAACCCCCTTGGAGGCCTGTTCTATTCTGAAGGGAAGCAGGGGAGGTGGATCTAGTGGACAGGGTAGATTAAGGGGTACTTGAGAGGAGTGGAGCAAGGGAAGATGGTCTTGGTAGGTATTCTTTGAGAGGAAAAAATAGATATTTTTTAAAAAGAATTTGCTAAAGACTCTGTCCTGTTGTAAATGTATATTTTCAGCATCTTTATAAAATACAAAGCACCTAGAATTATACTGTTGTATATGTGAGTCAAATATTCTATAACACTGACT
This sequence comes from Cricetomys ansorgei, assembly GCA_026225945.1. Classification (NCBI taxonomy): domain Eukaryota; kingdom Metazoa; phylum Chordata; class Mammalia; order Rodentia; family Nesomyidae; genus Cricetomys; species Cricetomys ansorgei. Next base: position 13,612,544 of record JAMJFZ010000199.1, read on the forward strand.
ACATGTCTATTTTCAACAAGTTCCCTGTTATTATATTAGTATAGCTCTCCAATTTAATTTGAGTCCTACTATAATAATACCTCCATCTCTGTTCATTTTATTCAGTATTACCTTGGCTATCTGAGGACTTTTATAATTTCATGTACATTTTTATATATATGTATGTACATATACATATGTATATGACAAAAGGGGCCTGAGATTTCTATTGATATTTCATGGAATTTGTGGATGGGTTTTGTGTAGGATAGACATCGTTTTGTGTAAGATGAATATTTTTGTGTTTTTCTTGATGTCTTTCTTCAATGTCTTACACTTTTCATTGTCTTTCACTCCTTTAGTTAAGTTATTCTTTGTTTGTGTGTGGGGCAACATGTGGATGATTTCAACGGGATGATCCTCCAATTAGTTTTTAAATAGTCTTGTCATTGCTACATAGAAATGTTACTAATTTCTGATTTCTGTGTTTTAATTTTTCATCCGACCACTTTGCTGATTGCTGAACATGTTTCTCAGTTCTAAAAGATTTGGGGGGTGTCTTTAAGGATTTTTTTCTTTACCAAATTGTATAATCTTCAAATTAAGATAATTTCAGTTATCTTTTTCCATTTGTATCACTTTCAACTTCAACTATATTCAGTAAGAGTGGAAGGAAGTAGCACTTTTTTTTGTTCGTGATCTTAGTGGGAATGTTTTGAATTTTTTCTACTTGGAATAATGTGCTTGTCATGTATTGAGTCATGGTGAAGTACGATACCTCCATCACTATCCTCTTTACAACATTTAAGAACAACAAGAAAAGATGGTGGATACTGTCAAAGTGCATTTTAACATCTATTGGCATGACCACAGGATTCCTGTCTGTGTGTCCATCAATGTGATTGACTGCATTTATTGCTTTATATATGTCAAAGTATTAAATCTCTAGAATAATACCAGCTTTCTCATGATGGTCTTTTGATATGAACTTTATTTCATTTGGAAGCATTTTATCAGTGATTTTTTTTTTAATTTATGATCATCCATGATGTTGGTCTATAGCTGGATTTGTTGTTGTTACTGTTGTTGGTGTTGTGACTGTATCTGGTGTCTGATATTGGTGTCAGCATAATACTGATTTTATAAAATAAGTTTATAAACATGCTTTCCTTTTCTATTTTAAAGTGTAATTTAGGTAATATTGGAGGTAGTTTTTGAAATATTGATAAAATACCACAGTGAATAAATCTGGTTATGGAAGGTTTTTAGTTGGGTGTCTTTATACTGCTCATTACAGTATAATATTTACTTCCATAGAAAACAATATTTACTTTCCATGGAAATCTACTATTAACCATTGTTGCATGTTCTTCCCTTTCAGTTTTACAGTTTTTGTTCATTTTTATAGATTTCTGTAGTTTTAATTGGTTACCAATTTAAAACTTCTGAGGATATTCTTTCTACTAAAAGTTATAATCCAATGCAAAAAATACAAGATTGATGTTCACTTATCAAACAATAATTTTAACTTAGTGATGTTTTAGAAATATACCATGCTACTCTTCTACTAATATGACTATTCTTTCATTTTGACTGTTCTTTGGATAAAGAGCAATGAAAATATATGCTTTAAGGAAATTAATTTTCAAACTTGACATTTTCTCTAATATTATGAAAGACCTATCTTACTATCTGCCACAATTTTTTTGGGCACTTCCTTTATGCTTATACTTTAGTGACTTTGTTATGTATCATACATTATATTCTTGACCAAATTGGAAATATCTATAGAAGAATGCTCTCTCAAACAATTCAGTATTCTTGAACATGTTACCAAATATTCCTTCTTTTAGTATCATTCTTATAAAGATATTTCATGCAATAACTGAATTTTTATTAATACAAAACTTTAATGTATTTGCTATATTGGTAACAATTTATGCAATTCTTGGAATAGATAAATTATGTATTCATCTGAATTGATTTTGGTGCAATTGCTGAGTCAAAGGGCAAATACATTTGCAAGTTTGATAAATATTGCTGAAATAGCATTTATACAGCATGTAGAAGGATGTTTAATTCCAGTTATCTAAAGAACAAAATATTTAAGACTGCCCCCTACTGTCACTAATATTGAAGATGAAAGGTTTCTTTATAGTTCAATTTGTGTTAAGAATAAAAATCAATCAGTTGCTATATTTCCTTTACTTCTAAACTCTTTTTCCATGATTTTACAAGTAGTAATGTCAACAAAGGCAGCACTAACCTCATATTTTGACTAGGAATTTGACTTAAAATATACTCTTACATATATAATCTGGAAAGCAATAATATTCTATACCTCCAGAGGTCTGTTTCTATCTGGTCACTCATTGTTGTTGGATTCCCCTGCTATCGACAGACTCATCTACTCCTAAAACTTCAATTGACTAAAACACAACAGCAAGCTACTAAATACTATGGAATTATATGACACTATTCATTCTAGGCCAACCTTCTCCCAACTATGTAAATAGCTGGCCACACCTGCATGAGCAAACCTATCACATAAATGAATGGTAGATAGGCACAGCTCATTTTTAAGCTTCATATTAATAAAAAATCAATTAGCTAAAGAAAGACAACAAAAATATTGTTGTAATAATAGTAGTTTGTTATGATAGTCCTGATTAATGTATTCTTACATCTTTGTGTGGTTTTTTTTTTTGCCTGAGCTTAAGAGTTTCAGTATCACCCACTGCAAGACATCCAGTTTCACAGCTGCAAAGCATCAAAGCCTTTTTAAAAACCAAAACAGCACACAGGAGTAAAACATCCCACAACACCAAACTTACTTCTACACTCTAGTGAACTGAAGAACTGAAATCAACTGAAAAATATAATGCATTACATTACACTACATTATATTAAAATAGAATATATTGCTTTACAAAGATAATGACAAGGAAATAGAAAATATACAAACAATTAAAGACAGATAGAAGTGAAAAAAAAACACCTCGAGTTAGTTGCCATATATACACACCACATACACACCCCTACTTTGCTACAAATATAGTGTTTTTTTAACTTTGAATGCTATTTTAGTTTATTTGATCATATGCAATTGTTGCTCATACAAACTAGATTCTTGTTGATGGAAAACATGTCTATAAATAACTATCTTCACTATAGCATTCATAATGATATTAGTAATATAAAAATGCTAACTTACTTAATGATGATGGGCAAGCAAAAAATTTGGAAGGAAATTCTTGAACGATGTTTATTGTCTCAGGATAAGTATATGTTGCAAAAGAGATCATGAAATGATTCATTTAAAGAACATTGAGATGACTGCCAGTATTCTGTTTGTTGTGTAAAAATAGAAATCAAAAGTATGTCTGTCTTTGTACCTGTATGGTTCTGAGGCTAGAAAGATTCATACTGCACTTTAGAGGATGATGTGACCTATGACTGGTATTCTCATCTGTGTTCTTAGTATCTTCCTTTTCAGTTCAAATGCACATCATGTTGGTGAACCTTGGTTCTCACCTTGACTGCATTTTTAATCAACTACATCCCAAGTGACTCTGTGCTCCTATGAAAGGTTTTCTTAATCAGGTTATTTGAAATAGGAAGAACCTAAATCTGGGCAACATCTTGTGGTAGCCCAGAAAATAGGGAAGAAAGAAATTTTGATTTTTGCCTGCTTGCGCTCACCCTTGTAGGGATTTTTTTTTTCTTTTTTATCTCTCCTGTTGCTGTAGTTAAGTGTAGGAACAACTCATCAGGATTTCATTATGAAATAAAACAGCAGTTCTCTTGGAATACTCCAGGCAGCAGCACCAGATTAGGACTGAGAAGGAACACCACATCACAGACTGAACAAGTACTAGATTCTCAGCCTTTCCCTTATATGGCAACCAGGACAGGATTACCCAGACTATATCCTGTAAACCACTCTATTATACAATTCACTGTAACAGTTATATTCCATTAGACAACGTTGACAGGTACCCAACTTCATCTAATGTCTTCTATTTTATGCATCACTTTCTGTAATGTTCCTTCAATTGTTTCCATGCTTGGGTTTTGATGTTTTCTTCTCATAAATTATTCACCAGTTTATAGTTTTATGTTTGCTATTTTTTAAAATGTATTATTCTTCTGCTCTTTTTTAAAGTTTTCAGTTAAAAGTGAAATAAAAGGTGCCACTTAAATGTGTAACACTCAACTGAGTAAAACTATCTTGCTTACTTGAAATAGAGAAAGTATTAAATTTTCAGTTATTTTTGAAATTAAAATTGGTTACTAGAATACCCAGTCTTCAAACCTTCTACCCAACCTTTCTTTCCTACACTAATTTCAATATCCAAGCCTCCAACACCAACATTCCCTGTTAACACATCAACTGGGCAGGCCAGAAAAACAGGCAATATAAAGGCTCCCACTCTTCAAAAAATCCATAGAGGATACAGAAACCATGGCACAAAGAATTTTCCCAACAAAGACAAACATAGAAATTAGCAACAAGATCTATAATCATCCCAAATCCAAAGATATAGAAGCCAACACAAAAACAATAAACAACAGACAAGGTAATATGTACCCATACAGAAACTAGCTATCCTACCTAACAGGTCCTGATTATTCCAAGATAGCTGAAGCACAAGAAAGAGATCCTATACCAACTTATGAAGGTGAGAGAATGAGAAAATGAATAAACCCCTTGAAGAAAGCTAAGAAAACACAAACAAACAGCTAAAAGAAAGGAATAAAATCCTTCAAGGCCTGAAAATTGAAATTTCAAGTAATGAAGAAAACACAAACTGAGGTTGTGTTCAATTGGACTTGATGATATGTAAAAGCATGAAAAACTTAAGTACTAGGCCATAGGCCATTTACATATTAACATCCATCTAGTTAAAATGTATCTATCAATGTATATGGAAATGATTAATTTTAAGCTAAACTGCAATTTCATTGCATTTTAATAATTTCATGTTAAAATGTAGATAAAAATAGCAATATTTATTATATAATAACAGAACTGTCTCTTAGGTCTTAAAAATTTGACTTTGTTTAAGATTTCCTTTTGTTTCATTCCTTTTCTCCAAGAGTGTCATTCTTAGGTAACAAAATACTACAAAACTTAAACTAGTGATTTGTATTATATTTAAGTCATTTACAAAATAAATAAAATATGTGATATTGGACATCCTATGATTTTAAAATATACTTGAATAATGTGTTTGGATAATTATAAATTCAAATATGCAAAATAACATATGTATTTTAGCAAATTTTAATAAGGATATATAGTACTCACAAAATTATTTTGGAGAATATCAATCAGTATCATAGTCATATTTACAATTACAAATTTGAGTTAAAATTTCTGGAATGCCTTTATCTATAATATTTAGTATAACTCTGACATCTTTTAGACTTCATTAAATAGATTCTAGTTTAATTATTCCTTAAACATTATATGAATATTTTATAAAATCATAGATTAAATGTGAAAATTTATGTTTTATTCGTTCTCAGGCTTTTATAATGAATTATTTGAGGAATATTTGGCCTTTAGATACTTTTAAATTGTACTATTAATGACTTTCAACTCTATTTTTTTAATTTCATAAGTTTTTAGCCTGTACTGATAGAGTCTGAACTTCTATTTGCATACTTTATTTGAAGCAATTTTCTTATATCAATTCTTACAATATCCCTGAATATTATCTTAAGGCAAAAACTTTGTTTATGTAGTCACTTAGTAAAAATAAAGTGCATAGACCAAAAGTTTGCATTACTGTCATGGTTTAAACAAGTTTATTATAGCTCTATCAATTATAATTATCAAACTTTTAATCCCTTAAGAAAATTTTTTGATTATCGGATAATTGCAATAATTTCAACTATTATTCCAAATAGTCTCACTAAACAATTTCAATTTCTACTGTCTTATATACAAAATGTACTTTTGAACTGACTTAGAAGCATTTTTAAAGAGAGTAGTTAATTAGAATATTTATTGGTAAGTCTCTAAAAATCTGAAAGTAAATACTATATTTTATCAGGTCCAATGAACACTTAGAGTACTTCTCAAGTTTTCTGTACTAAAATGATCATAGACATAAATAGTACATAGAGAAACAGCAATGAGTTGTTTTATACATATATACAAATATATATATATATATATATATATATATATATATATATATATTTTATGAGTGATTTTTTTCATCCTTTGGTCATAGACTGAGTTAAGTAATAAACTGCTATAGTTATAAAAATTATATTTATAAATTGAGTTATAGTAATCTAGTATCCTATGATACATATTAAAGCATAAAAGAAAAAATACTTTTTAAATATTTAAGAGATAAAAATATGTAATTTATGTAATCATAAAATAGGGACTACTTTTCGTATTAACATTTTTCCTGTTTTAGAGTTGAACCAGAATATTATTTCAACAGAAATAAAATTAGTTACCTTGATATAATTTGAGACTCATGTTCAGACATATATTTTACCTATAGTAGATTTTAAAATTAGAGTTGTGAATTTGTTTATTGATTATTGATTATTGACCACAAGGCTTCTAAATCTAGTATGGTTCCAGTATCCTAATGAGATAGTATTACAATTATGAGTTTGGATTTCCAATGTACATGTGATTTCTATATGCATAATTTATTATAATTATGTAGATTTACTGGTTATGTGTGTCACAGTTCAGCTCATTCAAACGTATTTTCATTGTTTGGTGAGATTTTCAACTGAATTATGTGGTTCTTTATTTATAACTTTAAATTATAAGTATCACATAAAATATTCCAAAAAAGTCTTTTCTATCTCTCATTAACGAAATTGGATACAATTTAAAAGGATTCCACATAGAGGTAAAACATATGAATTATGAATGAAATTCATCCAATAGTACCAGGTGAATACCATTTATGAATGTGTTGAGGCTCTATTTTTATTTTGAGTCAACAATGTAAAGATAGGTCTACTTATGAAGATTGACCAATGCTAATTTTGGCATAAGTAAAGTGTCAGTTCCAATGTTGTAATTTGCATTTCAAAATGAATTTTACTTGAAAAGAAACAGATAATCTAAAAATAGATTCTGTTGATCTAAAGTAGATTTCTTGCAAAGATCGTGGTTGATATATTTCCTCAGACTACACAAAGCTAGATATACAGTATGATGAAATATTTCCTATTTTGGTGGTTTGAAGGTGAATGACTTCTATTGAATCATATGTTTGAGTACTTACTCCCCAGGTGGTTGAACTGTTGAACAAGAGTTAGATCATGTGGTGTTGTTGGAGGATGTATTCATGGGATTTATTGCCTGGAAAGACGCAGGACATTTCCAGTGTACTATCTGCTTCATGAAATGCTTAAGTGGTAGAATTAAATATATGTTGAAGCACCGTGCATCAAAAATATAAGTAATTTCCTTTATAATATAACATTTGGGAAGAAATTTGTGGTTTGTATTGAGGATATCAAAGCTATATTCAGCTTATTTTGAATTATGTGTTGGAATTATGAAAATACCTAATTCCCCATTTAATCTCATTACAAATTAAAGCTTATGTTTCTACATACAGGAAATTTCAAGTACATAGATCTCAAATTCAGTTTTTGATTTGTATGAATGCAGGATGTAGAGTAAGGCCATGAGAGATGACAAAATGAGGAATGTCTAAGAAATAGTTTAAGTATTTTTCCAGATCAAACAATCAAATAAAAATAGATACCAGACACTGAATACTTGGAAATGTTTATGTGTGTGTATACACACACACACAAACACACATATATATGTGTATATATTCATGTATGTTATGCATATTATATATATATATATATATATATATAGAGAGAGAGAGAGAGAGAGAGAGAGATTGATTAGTGTAACAAAAATACAATGAAAATGATGTGCATCCCATGAACCCATGAAAAATATTCATAAGCATGAAAGAGGGTCATTTAAAATGCACATAATTGCATAAATATCATTTGGAGCAAAGAGAAAGGCCAATTAGAAATAAGGTCATTACCATTGTAGTGAGCATTTTCAAATGTTTTTTTCAAGAGGAATGTTTATTTATATTTGATTATATAAAACATATAAGTACATGTTTATATATTTTGAAGCTTAAAATAGATTGTGTAATATTTTTCCAAATGTACTATACTGATATAGCATCATTCAAAAATATTTTGTGTGCTTTATCAATATCTGAGATATTTCAAGTATTTTAAATACGTTGTTTCATATTTTTCAAACTATATCAGTGTTAAAAATTTATCCATACCTCAATTATTTTCTTCATTATCCATTCATGGAGCATTAAATCTTAATCACAGGTAGAAGATTAACTTTCATCATTAATTATTTCTGATCAATATCACTAAATATAAAAATAAATATTGAAGAAAATATCAAGACCTCTTTTCAATTAATTTTCAAAATGTTACTTGCATTTTTAATCATGTTTAAAGTGGTACAACATAAAGTAGCCACATATTTTACTTACTGATTTACTTTTCTCCTTATGTACAGTTAATGTATAGTCATGCATGTGTTATATAATTACTTTATATCCATTCTCTATTTCTCTTGTAGATAAATTACTCCTTAAATATTTCAATATTTGCATATTATACTTATCAGTTGTCCAATAAGTTCAGCGAATTAACTTCAATGACTAAAATAAAATAATGATGGTGGTGGTGGCCTACAACTTTAATTCCAACCCTTTAGAGGCAGAGGCAGGGAGATAGTTGTGATTTCAAGGCCAATCTGGTATACAGAGTGAGTTCCAGGACACCCAGAGTTACAACAGAGAAACCCTGTCTTGAAAAACACACACACACACACACACACACACAGAGTAATAATGAAAACTATTGTCATTGTCATGGTGTACTTGTAAGAATAGAACTGAAATCTCCAAGTGGGGAAACAAACAGTGTCATCTGATTGAAAACTTCTACATAATTATTTCCAAGTGTAACCACTGTAAATGAAAATGTGTATTTGTAAATCATCTTAAATACAAGGAATAAAGTCACATGTATTATTTTGTTTAGACTGTAAAATACCAGCAGTAAGTTCATCCATCTGAGAATGCATAAACAAATTATAAGATTTTCATAAAATAATGTAAAAGAAATAAAATATTCTTAGCATTTCAGTGAAATAGATGGAATTATTTGGATATATTTTTGATATAAGTTTTGTATACAGACTCAATTTTGTGGTTCATTTTTATATGAAGCTTACACAAAAAGTAAGTGAATATTTAGTTCTTAAAATTTGAAAAAGGACAGAGTCTCAACCAGAAGACTTGATATATAAAGGAACGTGCAAAAACTTCAGAGGTGAATAGACAGTCTGTTCTTGACTTCATAACTGGTTCTGTGTATGAGTGAACAGGTTGTTGCAATACACCAAATCTTACACTAGTGAAGATGCATTGCAGCAAATAATTAAATTAAAAATTAATAATATTCATAAATTCTATATTTGGTAAATAAAATTTAAGACTATCCATATGCATATAAACAATATGAATGACCTGTTTTAGAATATCTTTTGTAGATAGATTCAAATTCCTCCTAACGAAGCTTAACTTTTAAAAATATCTCTTATAGTCTTACAAACTTCAGTAAGAGTCCTTTTTATTAAAAGTGGTAATTATCATGATGAGAGGTAACGTCATTACTTACTTTGTTTCTTTAATTTTCATGAAACCTTTTTGATGAGTTTCATGAAAATATTGATATATTCAGTTTAGTTAAGAAGAACTCCACAGGTCAGAAGTGAGTTATTCAAGTTTAATTTCAAATTAGTTAAAATTTTAAGCTTGTTGTAATTTATTACTACACCATTAAATGCATAGAAATGTCAAATTTACTGTATTCTAAAAGTGCTTCTTTATTTAAAATAGAATAAAAGGATAATTTTAATCGAAATATAAGCTACATGACAAAAATATTCATGATGCTAATACCAACCTTTCGATCATATAAAATATGTTGTAATTTTTCCACCATTAGCAAATTGGACTTATATTAAATTTTATCCAAGAAATGAATGCTGGTGGAATCCACATAGACTTAATTTTTTGTTATGTATTATGAAATATTTCATCAAAATTTTATCTCCAGTTTGAGAGCCATATTTTCCAGTAAGGTATCATATAAACTGAATAGACACACATGAATAGTTTAGCCAATCTCTTCCTTCCTTCCTTCATTTCCTCCAGTACTATTTCTTTCCTTCTTTCTTACTTCCATAGTTCCTCTTGTCCCTCCCTATCTTCATCATTTTCTTTGTCCTTTCTTACTCCTTTCTTCTTCTAGTTTTGTCTCCTTACTCTTTCTGTCTTTTGCTGGTACCATCCTCCTATGATATCTTTTCTTTTATTCTGCTATATTTTTTCTTTGACTTAATGCATTTTGTCATTAAAATCACTTTAATTTCATTTTGCGATGCTCCTATTATATTTTTAAATTAAGCCTTCTTTATGTTGTAAATATTCTAAGAGAAACAATTTGCAATCACAACTTTGCTGCATCAAAATGTTGAATTACAGTTTTATTCTGAGAAACAGATGTCACTGCACTTAAATTTGAAAATTCATGTCTAAGTAGCAGAACTCTCAAATTCCAATTCAATGTTCAGACAAATGATGGGATTTTAGTGATTGTAAAATATAACTAACTCATGCAGTTTTAAGAATCTGCTTTAAGAATATAATAGTTGCAAAATCATTTGAAAAAAGGAAAATAATAATATGGGCTAATATACAGTAGAAAATTCAATGTGTAATAAGAATTAAAATAATTCACATGGGTAATATTCATAATTGATTATAAATATGAAAGTATATATTCATATTTTGTGATCTTTTGTAATTGGTTGTATAAATTTTTAATTATTGACTTTTACAATATAAAAAAATTCTGCCTTATTTTCATTATATACTGTTACTTTCATTCATTTTCAGAGACATGAATTAGAATGACTCCTGTGTAGTTTTATTTATTACACAAAACTTTAAAGTAATTCAAAATATTTGTTATATTTTAAAATATGTGATGAATAATAATGCTTAAAACCAAAATCAAAAAGTCACTGGATTATTAGATATTTATCTCAGTTTATCAAACAAAATGTATTTGGTAAGGCAAAATCATTCAAAAAAATATTTTTGTTGTTTTTGCTTTGAATATTATATTATTTGTTAAATATTCTGTGTAAATACAATTACCACAAAGCATAACCATAAATTTATTTTATACAAATTTAACAGACATTTATTATTTGTATGCAGTAGTTTATGTAAATAGAAGAGATTTATAAAAATAAGTAATTATATTAATAAACATTTTTCAAATGATATTTAATATTGTCCCCATTACCTTTTAGAATTGAATTATTATGTTGAACTTTTGCTAGCTAATTAAACAGTGAAAATATGGGAGCAATAAATTATGCATGGAAAAATGAGTTTCCCCAATAGTGGTATCACCTTCTTCACAGAACCCAGATTTGAAAGCAATTAGAAGTTATACATCCTTCTCAATGTTTAAAAATACCCACTTGAAACATAGTTAAATTTATCCTCTTACAAAAACTGACAAAAAAGAAAAATAGTTAAAGAAACACAATTTTTTTCTAAGACATGCCAGCATCAATATAATTTTTCACTTAAATTTATGGAAGCAAATATATACAGTTAAATCTGAATTTATTCTCTAAAGGTACATTTTTCTTCTCTTTCATATAGACTAAAATCCCATTATATAATAGCTTATTCACTTGACCTCCTGATGATACTAGCACCTATGTATTTAGTTTTATAAGAATATTAGATATTAGAGAGCTTCAGATGCTAACAAATGTTTTCCTTATTTTTGTTTAGTTTTGAATATTACAGAGAATTAGCCACTAAAAGAAAGGAAAAAACATTCTATTATGTGAATTTTATGCAGACTTAAACATCATTTGTGGACAAGATTTTAGTGATTCTTTTTTAAAAGGTTTAAATCCTTGTTTTTTATGGATGACTCAATGAGCTCTTGTAACTGGAAGATAGTATGACATTCAATGAGTAAATGATTCATTTCAGACAATCGTAGCAATCAATCTTTCTAAAGGAGTAAATCTTTATCTAGAGAAAATTCAAACCAAATATATAGTATCAGCTGGTCTTGATACTTAAAATTTAAACTGAGTTACATTAAAAGTAAATCAAGTAATCTCTGGTCAGTTCCCTTATTATACTATTTTTGATATAAAGAGTTACAATTCTATACAAATAACAATCAATCATTCCTTTAAACAAATGTAATTCCTATAAATTAAGAAAAGTTAAATATAGGTTAAATTGTCAATCACTACACAAAAACATAAATAAACAATATCTATAGAATTTCATTCTTCTGGCCATATTATTCTGCAAATTCTTCATCTCATTTGTTTATAATTATAATTTACTCTTTACATATTTATAATGTATATAGCATTGATTTGTACATTTATTTTTTAAAAATATTTAAAATATTTGCTATGTTTAAATAACTTTTTTGTTGTTTTATTGTTGAGATTAGAATGTAAGTATGTGGTGAGCCCTTCGGACTCTGGACCTAGACTCTGCTGTGTGCCTCTGGCTAATATTGCCTAATTCCATTATTGGGAGATCTTTTGAGCATAACTGAGTTACAAAATATTATAACTGCCCGAGAGAGGCTGGTTTCGGGGAAGTCAAGGTTATCTAAAGAAGTGTCCTTTCTCCAGCTGAACATTCAGCCTTATCATGTGAGACTATTGTCCTAGATAAGCATCTAACCCCACCTAGAGAAGCTACTTCCCTGGGTAAACAATTAGCTTCCCTGAGACAAGTTACCTCCCAGGATAAACATCTTGCTCAGGCAGAAAAAAGGGAAGTCTCAAAGTTTAGGACTAACTAGAGAATGAAATGTTTTTCTCATGTGACGGATATGCTGCATTCTTTGTGATCATTATCTTTGTAACTCCTGTAACTGCACGTAGCCCCTTGAGGAAAGGGGTATAAAAATTGAAAGAAAAATTAAACGTTAGCTCCATTCCATCTGAGCTCAATGATGCTGTGTGTGTCTTGTCTATTCCCTTCCCTTCTCGTCTCTTCCCCCTCTCCTCATAAGGCCCTTCAGTCCCACTCTCCATCCAGTACTGTAGGACTTGCCAGGCCAGCCCTGGCATAAGTATAATGAAAAATGATTATTTTAGAATCATTAATGGTTTAAGAAATTTAATAATTTAAATCTATTAAAGTGAAATGTAAATGAAGCACATTTATTTTAACTTTAATTTACCTTAGATTTTAGTTTAAATGAAGTTATTTGTCTATTATTATATTGTATGTTAACTCTCAATGATCATGAAATTAAAATATCAAAATAAAGTCTGAATAACTTCAAATAAAATGAACATTTTATGTTTAATTTCCTAACTTTTCTGGTTCATAACTAAAATAAAAGATTATACAATCTCATAAACAGAATTAAAGGTTTATACCCTGGGCTGAAGAAATAACTCAGTATTTAAGTACATTTATTCTTCTTGCAGAAGACACACGGTTGGTTTCCAGCATCTGTGTGATGGCTAAAAACCATATATTCATTCAATTCAAATTCTAGATCCAAGGGAATCTGATAGCTTATACTGAATTCTGAAGGCATCAGTCTCACAGTTGATGCACATACGTATATGTAGACAAAACACTCTTACACATGAAATATAGTAATTAAATTTAACAAAATCTAAACCTAAAATCTTTAACTAGAACTGTTTACTAATAAATTTACTTATCTGATAAATACAGTAAACATTATTTACATTACATCAACTAGAAATTAAGACATTATGAAAACTACTTTTTATATTCAAGTTGTAAACCTGCCAGAATTATAAGAAGCTGAAGGTAATTATAATGATATTGTTTTTCCATGCTATAGACTTATTATGACATATACTTGAAACAACTCTTGATTTTCTTGTAGAAATTCATCAGATCTATTATATGCCATGCATACTGTTTGAAAATGTGCTCTCAGTTTAATTCTTATAAGACCAGATATTCAATTTGAAACCTGTGATGTGGCAGCATTTATAAAATATATGAGCAAGTGAGAAGAAATATGACACCTACTCTCTTTAACAAAAATGAGTGATGACATTCAGAGAAAGTGAAAATTGTCCAGCAAATGTGAAAATTGTTCAGTATTTTAGGGGAAGATCTAAAAGGCAGACATCAGTGTTGACTTCTGATCAGGATAAAGCCAGAGACTTCAGGTAATTTGTGTGCTCAAAGTTGTTCACATTTTTTATTGTTCATTTCAGTACCATAGGACAGTATATAACAAGCACATCAGGTCTTTGAGAAAAACAGATGCACACACATATACATACACACACACACACACACACACACACACACACACACACACAAATGCATGCTTGCACAAAGAAGAGGAATCACAAATGACTATATATGAAAAAATAAAACACACATATTAGACAAATATTCTAATGCTGACACCAGACAGAAATATATATATATATATGGTTCTATGCATAAAAAGACAAAATCAACAGTAAAATGTAATTGTATTTATAAAACTTTCATATAAAATTAATGACTGTGTTCATATTAGTTAATTATATAAGTAAAAATTCAAAGAACTGTTTACACAAGAGAGTTCAGAAAGAGTACAAGTGGCATATATGTATTCCAAAATGTACAAATTTATCAAGAAATTATCCTGCTGGTTTCATTTAGAATTTTAGCAATTTTACAGCTGTAATGAAACAAATTTTCAATTCAGAAAGGCCATTATTTAAATTTAACTAATGAAACTATTTGTTAATTATTTTCCTAACTAGAAATATTAGATGTTGTGGTATGTTTAGTTGTGGATAATATTTTAGTTAAGATTCCTCTTTTACTTGTTTACACCTCTGTGCCAGCCCCAGCTTCCACCCCCCTACAGGAGGTTCCTGTTATTTGTTTATTGAGGGTCTGTGTGAAAACAGGAAGAAAAACACCTGGGGATTGAGGTGTGGAGGAAGGAGGGAGCAGAAAGGAGGAGGTAGAAGGAGTAGGAGGAGAACCAAGAGGAGAGCATGAGGTGAGGAAGCCTTGGAGTGAGCTCTCTGCCTAGCGGCCCGGGTATACAATTCCCTGAGATTTGACATGGTTTGTGATTAATAAAGAACATTGGAAAATTCAACGCTGGAATCTCGTTGAGCAGTTAAAAGATAAATTAACAATTAGATATTATTCAATTTTATATGTACACAAGTGCACACACAAACACACACACACACAGAGAAAGAGAAGAGAGAGAAAGATAAAAACAAAATATATGAAGACAAAATTGTCTTTCTGTTCCACCTCTCATTCGTTATTAATTTAGCAGGTAGCTGACAGTTTAATATTAACTACACTTCTGTTCCTCTATGAACCCAATCCTAAATGATATGACAAAAATACAAAATAAAATAATAGAAATAGAAATTTTTAAATTAGGTTAAAATGTGTTACTTTTGTTCAGGTCAATAAATATTTCTTTGTCTATTGTCTGTATGCTTGTACCAAGAAACACTTCAAAAATAATACTTTACTGTATCAGAATTTATATAAATATGTAGATATATATATTGAGAGATTGTAATTGTCATATGTTTTTGAGGAATATGTGTACAAACATATGCATGAATATGTATGCACGTTTTGTATATATTTGTTTGTGTGTGTGTGTGTTATATACAAATACATTATAATCTTACAAGAACTTCAGGTGTAGTCTTGAATTTTAATATAATGATTCCCTTCCATATACCTTTTATTTGTATGGTTTCTCATTTCTTTTGCTCTAATGATGTTTTAGAATTATATAACTCTAACAAACTTAAAAGGTAAAAACTACAAAAATTACTGCAAAATGAACAGAAATAAACACATGCTTCTCTGCATTACAGTGGTAGAGCCAATGAGATCATGTGATAGCACTGGTATTAAATTCTGAATTTACTGACAGGATAAAAATGTTCTAAATACATTGCCTAGAAATTGAAATAAGTATAACTATGAGCATATAAATCTACAAAAGGAATTAAACAATGAAAATGAAAAGGACACAGAGAACCCCTCAAGCAGTAAGTTTCTGATTAAGTGCATAGAAAACAAGATTAGATTCTGACATAGAGAATACCTTGGATCCAATTATAAAAAAAGAAAAAGAAAAATGTAGAAGAGTGAACTTTAAAGTAACAAATCAGTGGAAAAGTTTATGATAAACTTTAAAACAATTGAATATTCAAATACTAACTAGAGCCATGCAGTTGTAGCACACACCTTTAATCCCAACACTTGGGAGACAGAAGCATGTGAATCTCTGTGAGTTAGAGGCCAGCCTGGTCTACAGAGTGACCTCCAGGCTAGCCAGAGTTATAACCTAGAAACCCTGCCTCAAATATAAAAATTAATAAACTTAATAAATAAATCAATAAAAAGTAAAATAATATATAATAAAATAGCATCTAGGAATACTTAAAGAATTAAATCAATTTTGAAGAAAATGTTAATTCAGAAACACAGAAAAGAGATGATAATTAAGATAGAAAAGAAAATATAAAATTAAAAACTTGCAGGAAAATAGTTCATTGGATAATTTATATGATGGTGAAATGAGTCTAAATAGAAAAAAATGAAAGGACATACAATATTTTATACTATCTCAATATTAATGATAAAAGGAAATAGAGTTGGATATTAGATACAAAGATAGGAAATAAATGATAGCATTCATGAAACTTTAGAGAGAGCTATTGAAAAAAGAGACAGGTAAGAACTTAGAAATTAATGATTCTGATAATTTATCATACTGATGGAATTTAGAAGCACCATGATAAAAGAAATCTGGTTATTTCTGTAAGAGATTTTCAAGATTAGGCTAATTGATGTGAGAAGTGTCCACCTTTATTGTTGTTAGTATTCCATAGGTTGGAATTTCAGAGTGAATAAAAGAGTAAAAAAGCTTGTTTACCTGCAGCACTCACCTCCCTTGACAGTAGATATACAGAGAATATCTGCCTCTTACTTCATCTGCCTGACTTTAGCCTTAAGCCAAAAATAAACCCTCTTTCTTTAAGCTAGTTTTCTAAGACATTATTATATAAGAATAAAAAGCAAATATTACGATGATGCACCACAATTTTGCATTATTATGAGTGTAGGTAGAACTAACTTTACCAGTATATAATACTTCAATTTCAATAGTTCACTTTTCAATATATTTAACAGTATAGAATATCTCAATTTTCAAAACTGTATTTAGATGAAAAACTAACCAATAATTTTGAATGGAAAATCCCATGTATTCTTCAACCCAGATAAATAACAGTTTAAGCATGGTTAAATTATTCTGAAATTCTTTTAGTGTTATACTTGCAATTTCCTGTACACGTTAAAATCATTTCTATGGTTAATGTACACCTTTAACCCCAACTCTGAAGGAAGTGATGGCACATGACTTTAATCCCAGCTCTTGGGAAATAAAAGAGCAGTTGGTGGAAACAGCAGAGTTTAGTAAAGGAAGCAGAGAGCTAGAGGCAGAGCCAGAGTGAGAATCAAGGTAAAAGCAGACAGGAAACAGAACTAAGAGGCAGAGCTCAAAACGACAACTGAAGAGTTAGGCTATTTGAATGAAGACAGCTCACAGACTAAAGGAGCAGAGCCAATCCAGAATAAGCAGAAAGGAGAAAGAGAGTCAGAAGTAGAAGACTGAAGAAGTAGATGGTTCACAAATTACAGTTCGGGGTTTACAGGTATAGCTCAGAGTAAAAAGAGGTAGTTCACAAGATAGCTAGTCAGAGTGAACCCTGTCAGTAGCTAAGGTTCGGAGGTTGAAATATTCTAGGTTTACCTTTACAGATTAGATTGTATGGAGGCTGAAACCTTTTATTTCTGAGCTTCCATCTTGAAGATTAAGTTGTATGGAAGCTGAAGCCTTCTAGATCTAGGCTTTAGATTAGACTGTATGGAGGCGGAAACTCTCTAGAATCGGGGATTGAATTAGCAAAGAATAAACTTTCTCTTTCTATGAACCCATGAGAATAATAATAATAATAATAATAATAATAATAATAATAATAATAATAATAAACAATAATAATACATCTACTTTTATATCTAGGCTTTCAAGCACTCTTAACAACTGAGTAATCTATTCAATTTCTTATTTAGTTTTCATTGATAATAAGGTTTCACAAAGCCCAGTTTAAACTAAAATCACTATATATCTTGATCTTCAACTCATGATGCTCCTCCTGTCAGCTACCTAATGTTGAGATTATAGTTCTATACCATTGTGACTGGCTCAGATTTTTGACAAGTAATAAAATCTATTGTATTTCAGGATTTGGAGGCTGGAAATAAAATTATATTCAAATCTACTTGTAAATACTTTACAGCTCCTTATATTTTTGTAACTCAAGCTCCCTAATCCTGAAATTGTGGAGTACTTTTTTAATTGTTTAAAAATCTCATAAATATCATATAGTTATATACATTTATACATATCTATATTTAATATAATTTGACTCTTCCCCCTTCTATATCCACCAACTTTGTTTTCTTCCCAAATTTTCTTAATTTAATGTCTTTTAATTATTTTTAATAAATGGGTATATTTAGAGTTATACATATCAGAAAGGGTTGGAATGTTATTTACTTGAGCCATGTAGGATACTATTCTCTACAACATGAGGAATATTAGTACACACTCAACAACCATTAGCTTCCTACTGTTTCTAAGAGAATGTTGAATGATCCTTAGAAAGGAAATGTCCCCGTTATTTTTAACCTTAATGTATTTCATATCCCATTTTACCTCCCTTGAAATTTGACTACACTTATGATTCCAAAGTAATTCATTAAAGAGTCCATAAATTATAGCATTTAAAAATGTCATTTGTTGAAATGAATCTAATGAAAATAGCTGAAGATTTCAGAATTAAAACATCCACAAATATACAGCCAATAAGAGACCTGTTATGCAAATCTGGTGATATGAATTTAACCCCTAATACAAATACAAATCATGATTTTTCTGGCTAGCTAACACAGTCAAGTTAGTTCTCATGACATCTAAGTGAGTGACCATTTTCCAAAAAATAAAACAAAGCAAAGTGGTGAACAAATCCTGGAAACACCCAAAGTGATTTTTGGACTCTCTCTCTCTCTCTCTCTCTCTCTCTCTCTCTCTATCTATCTATCTATCTATATATATATGTATATATATATATACATACATATACACACAGACACACACACACATATATATACATATATATGTGTATATATATATACACGTAGACACACACACACACACATATATATACATATACATATGTGTGTGTTTGTGTGTGTATACACACATACAAGCACACACTCCTGCATGAGCACACATAAGCTACCAGGCACACATGAGCAACAAGCACACACAAACAATCGGATAGTGATAATCATGAAATGACAAGAGTACAGTTAAATACATTCTCTTTTTATCAGAAAATGTACACAGATATTGCACTTTAAAACAGCAATGGTTGTTCATTCCTATAATTCTAGCACCTAGGATCCTGAAGCAGGACTGACTTGCAGATAGATTGTCATGAGTTTAATGTCAGCCTGAGCTAAACAGTGATGTTAAAAACTGAGAGTCTCTTTCAGAAACAGTGAATTAAAAAAAGAAATAATAACATCTTAAAAATAGCACTTTAATTCTTTGAAAACAATGGGAAACAAAAAGAAAGAAAAACTGCTAGTAATTATGCATATCTTTCTGTCTTGAAATTCTCTTTATGAAAAATAGAATTGGAAAGAATATAGGTGTTCATGGTGGTAGGGTGAATAATATTTGCTGTTTTGGACTTATTTTCTATTGGATCTAAACTAGTCATGTAAATTAAAGTATTTTTCTAAACCTTCAGCCCCAATCAAGCAATCATAGTCATCTCATTCTGGTAATAACATGTTCTATATCAAAAGATGATCATTTAATTTTTTAGCCCAGATCTTATATGAAAGAATAGGCTGTACTACTGAAAATACCATATATTTTTAAAGTATTTTGAAGCTGATATTAGACATGAGCTAAACATCTCTGCAGATGGGTTACATAATAAGCCCTTTATTGTCTATGTGTGAATCATGAATATTTTATTTAATGTCTTCATTGTGTAAGGAAATTTAGAAATGAATGGATAGGTTCTGTTATGCTGTATAATCATTCCTAGCAGGTAAGTAAGAGCTGCATTTTTAGAGGTTTAGCAACTTACAAAAAAGTAAATTGAATTTCTGAAAACTGAGTAAAGATAAGAGAATTGAAAGAGAAGATAGTGTGCTAATGACCCTAGAGAGTTTGAAAAGTGTTATGGTCATGTCTTTTGAGAGAATCTCCTAAAAGGAGATAATGGGCATGGCAGACTCTGTAAAGAAAGGATCTTGCTATCTATTGCCTGAGAGCATGGCAATCAAGAGGCAGGCAGTCATCCAGAACCAGTCTGGAGTTCTCATTCAATTCCTTTATAGAGAGGCGGTGACTTCACTACCAGAAATGATTCTGCAAGTGGCACTTTCTCCTCCTGCTATACACTGGAATACAGGAGATTATTTTTTGTTATGTACTAATCTTTAACTCATACATCATAAAAGACAAATAATGGAAGGCTTATAAAAATTTTCTGACCTTGTTTTGGGAAGTGGAAGTTCAGTTTTAATGATTCATTAACTCAGAAGTTCACAGTTCCTTAGTCTGTTCAGATCTTCACTTTGAATCAGTATTCTTTATTTCTGCTTCATTTCAGCCCTCTTTTGAAATATACACAATAAATATGTCATTTCATTTTTGTGTGACATTTTGATATTTTAAAGTTTTGAGTTAGTGAGCCCTAATATTTGCTAAAATGTGATGTTATACACTATTCCTTACTAGTTTAGTCTCATTTATTTATTATTCTCCATTTAATTACAGCCTCTATATGTGGATTAAATCTCATAGATGATCTTACATGTCCCATGCGTATTTACTATAGTGTCTTGATTTAGCTTCAATTATACCGATAAAAATGGAGCAACTAAAAGTGTAGTTTCTGAGTAATAGTGACCTCACCTGAATAAATTAAGAGAATTCTGTCCTTGTTTCTATTTTTCTTTTGTTCATTCCTCAAAAAGAACATAAGATTAGAAGAATCTCTTTATAAATAGTCAGTATTCATGTTAAGGTGGATAAACAACAGGGCTGGACAATTTAAATTCCCAACTGTTTTAACTTCCCTGTTTCATAAAATAATATTTAAAGTTTTGGGAGTTGGCACTCAGCAGTTTCTAGAAAAAAATTCTTCCTTCATCTTCTTGGGAACTTACCTGTGCTTCTTCAAAAGGAAACTTGTCTCTTTTGGGAGGATGGTTTTGTTCCTCTTAATGGGCATCTATAGATTAAGCCATATGGACCCCTCAATTGCCAATGGAGCACTGAGATGAGGACACCATGGAAAAAAATCAAAGCAGCGCAAGTAGTGGATGCAGTGTCAGTGTGGACCCCATGTGGGAACACATCACAAAATAACAGTTCATAAATGTGCTGTGCGGGGGCACAATATGAGAATGCTGAAAAGGGTACATGGGAGAACCTATGGTGGACAGAGGATAAACACTACATGGAGCACAGTATGAGAGTTTTGTGTGTGTGAACCACATGAGAGTGCTTTGGGAGAATATTGTGTCAGAACCCCATGTGAATACCATGTGAACACCTTGTATTATCTCTGCTTGATAACTCCATGTGAGAGCACTGTGTGAGGGCTTCACATAAGGGCATCCCATCAAATTAACTTTTCAGAGTTCTCCATGAAGGTTCCACATGAAAGCTGTTTTTGGTTCCAGGCAGAAATGGTGTTCAGAACTTTCAAAATGATTTTTTTTTCACCCCTATTCTTTCCATATGTAATTAGTTTTCCTTTCTTAGAAGTGACTTTCACTCATTTGGAACTCAGTTTTCCCCCTCACTTACTGACTGCATGTTCTTCCACTGTGGTACTGATTCTGCCCACTGGCTGTTAAAACAATCACATTTCACCAAAGGCAATTTGTACTTAATGATCATTTCTTGAGAAAATTGAGTTCTTAACAAACTAGTCCATTTAAGACAACTTCCATCCAAATAGAAGTTATCCTCCTTACTCTTTCAGGATTTTTTCATTTCTTTTCTTTTTCTATCTTTTAACTTTTTACTCTGCTACTTTCATTAACTTGTTGTTTTCCATCTCTGCCTTTTATTTTTCCTTAATGAGCTTCTCTCAAAACCCTACTCCTCAATCTTTAAATCTTTAGAGTCCTTGAGATATTGTGATGCTGAAAAAGTTCATATGAAAAATGCCTGATGCATACAAACAAGATAGTTATCACCTAAAATCCTGTTTCTTTGGAGGTAAAAGCAGAATTTGGCATTGTTGTGTGCCATACTTACCTATGTAGTCAAGTTTAAGCCACACAAAACTACATAATGAAACTCCATCTCAAATAAATAAATACATGAATAATGAATAAACTTTAATAAGTAACAAATAGAAATCTTGACAGTATGTTATATGCACTCTAGGGAACTTTGAAGAACTAAAGGTGATGACATCAGATGACATAATATAGCAAATAAAACATTAAAATTCCCTCCTAACTACAATAATGACCAGACTGAAAATGCCCATGGATGTAACAGTTAACATGAATGTTATAACCAACAATTTTTCTGTTTGGATTTGAGGCCTGCTCCACAGTAGAAAATTCATGTGTCATATTATATTGTAAATATGATCAAGAACCCCATAGCTGGGAAACTCACAGGCTCTTGGGCTAAACCTACTATTATTATTTTTCTAAATACATAGATTATCAAACTACATTTTAGATATATGCCACCTATAATCATAGGTTAGTTTATGTCTCAATAATCATCAGAGAAAGGTTTTTATGCAAAGTATGACAGTTAATATAAAAATATACAATGGTCACAGTGTAGATAACAATGTCTTAGAATGTTCAGATCAAAATAGGTCATCTTTATCAAGCCTGTTACCCTAATTGAGCCACTCAGACTAGCTCCTTCTGGACTCTTATTCTTCAGCCTCTTCTCAATTGATGTCTTACTGAACCTTCTCTCTGTTTCTGAAATTACTATCTCTCCTATGTAACTCTCTTTTTGTGAGCTAAGAGTTCACCTTTTCTCATGAAAGTTGAGCATATCCTTACTCTGCTAACTCTTCCTCTTAGTCTCTTTGTCTGCTATTCATTCTGACATCTCAGATATCACTTACTATATGACATTTACTATGTGACACTGACTCTATCAGTTCTGCTTCTTGTGTCTGTTTCCACTGTTTTTTTTCCCCCCTTGGGATTAAAGATACTGACCACCATTGCTTTCTGAATACTGGGATTATAGGTGTGTCTATTTTCCACTTAGATCATACAAGCCTCTGTATGTAGCCCCTTGAATGTAGATTCTAGCTTTCACACAGGGCTATTCCTCTATCTGTTTAAGTTTATTGCAGGGTCTTAATCTTTGTGTGATATATATCGTATACATATATATCTATATATATATGTATACGATATATATCTATGATATAATCACATGAGGGTATGCATGTGTGTATGTGTATGTGTGTGTGTGTGTGTGTGCTATATACATATGGTGAGCTTCTGATTTCCAGTGAAAAACATTAATATAATTTTCCTGTTTAGTTCAACTAGAGATTGAACTCAGGGCATTATGCCCTCATCTATTTAGCTTCATCCACAGTTTGTAATCAGTGTAGGTGCCCTTTTATAGATAAATATATGGAGAAAGTTTGGCATGTAATCAAACAATGGAATATCTTTTGTTATAAAGACAAAACTCATTCAATTTTAGGAAATATGGACCAGAATAGAAAACATATGAAATTAAATCAATACAAGTAAAACTAATCCCGTGTTTTATACATGTGTGAAAGTTACAAGTGTTAATTCGACAAATGTTTAGATTAATATAGTTATTCCTAGAGTTTGGAAGAGATAGGTCAAGAATAGTTGATGTAGTTAAAAATGCATAAAAGGTTAACAATCTAGTGGTTTATAGCACAGTTGTGTGATCATATGCATAAATTTATTTTATATTTCAAAATAGCTAACAGAAATGTAAAACACTTTTACCACACATGAGAATGATCTTGTCTAAAATAATGGATATGTTAATTAGCCCAATTTGTTCATTAAATATTCAAGTTATGTATCAAATTACCACATTAAATTCTATAAATATGACAATTATGTGTCAATTAAGTGAGAGTACTGCCTATATTGAAATATTTAATTGAGAGTATCAAGAACATTTTTAAGATATTACACTGGTTAAGAAATTAATTAATGATTATAATTAAGTATATTTAGGACCAATGTTCACATGATTGTTTTAATTTCATAAAATTATCAAATGTACAACAGTGTTTTAATGAAGTACAGAGATCCAATCTTTTGTATTAGAATTTGAACATTGGGGAATTAATGGTGAGTTATTTGAAGCTGTGAGGTTGTGACATTTAAGAAGAAATGGTCAATAATATATTCTTGTTTTTCTAAGAATATGCAAATTCTGTCAAAGCAATATGGAGGGATTTAGCAGAAGTAACTTTGTAGCCTGCAAATGGCATGACTATAGAGATGAGATTTCCTTAAGATCTTGCATCATACCAGGACAAGCCCTGGGCATATAATAAAGGACTAGGAGCTTTAAGTGTTGTCCTAATCCCTTGTTTGTTCCTTTGGCCCTATCTTTATTTTCTATGACCCCATCCATCTCCTTTTTAAAATAGCAAAGATAACTTTCTGACACTGAATCTTGGAAGCATATAAATTAGTTTAATTATTCAGAGGATCACACTTACCAGTTTGTTTTATTTTTAAATGATACTTTACAATTTGGACCTTGAGTAGGTTTAGCACTATATAGATTTTGGAGGCTCAAGGATAAGCTAAATGAATTTTACATTGTATATGGTCTTGAATCCTTAAGAGTCAGTGGCTAAGTAATACGATTTAAAAAGGAAATGTCCCGTCTAGTTTCTTGTGTTAAAGGCTTTGGTCCTGTCTGGTTGTTCTACTTATGGAAGTTCTGGGAAATTTAATTCTTGTTTTGTGCTACCTCTGAAGGCAAAATTTATCTCTGCTCCTTTCCTTATTATCTCTTTTCTTTGAAATGCACCATGAGACAGAAGCACTGATTCTGCAAATGAAGATTCACAGTGATGGAACCGATGCACCACAAATTAAAAGCTCTGAAACCAGTAGCTAAAATAAATCTTCCTTACTTTAAGTCACTATCTTACATGTTAGTCACATGAGTGAAAAATACTAACAAATGTAAATCAAAAGAGTTTTTATTATATCACCCTCATGAAGCTCATGAGTTTGAAACACTTACCACACATGGTATTCACTGTAAGATTTAATCAAGAGTGTTCCTTCGAACTTCTAGCCATTTAGGTTTAAATAAGGGATGTGTAAACCACATTATACCATTCTTAGACTTCTAAGATGGTAAAATGGGTTTGTAGGCTCTCCAGAGTGCTGAAATTCATTGTTGTACAATTGAGTGTCTGACCTTATCATTCAATCTAATGAATCTCTTATCATTAATGAATAATACTGATTATATAGTTCTTGATTTTCTAACTAACACACACACACACACACACACACACACACACACACACACACATATATACACACAGATTCTACATCTCTACAACTATATTGCTCCTTTGCTTATTAAAAATATCTTAAGTTAAAGTTATAAATTGTTTGTCACTAGTTGTCTTTTCATTGGATATAGATGGAAAATATGAGAATATACTTTTCCTTTAAGCTTCTTTATTTTCTAATATTAATTTTATTTTGATATTATAATATGATTTCATTATTTTTTCCTTTCCCTGTGCCTTCCAACACTTACACTGTACACTCCCCTTTCTTTCATTCAAATATATGAATTCTTTTCCTTTAATTATGGATACACAACCACAATTTGGGCACGTGTGTGTGTGTGTGTGTGTGTGTGTGTGTGTGTGCGCGCGCTTTATCTTACTCAGTCAATTTAATGTTACTTGTATGCATATATTTTTAAGAATGGTCATTTGCTGTTGGGTAACCAGTTGCTTTGCTCCTCACTTAGGAAGACTATTTCTCCCATCTCAGGATTCTTTAGTTGTCCATATAGTTCTATTTTTAGGCTTAAGGCCTTATGGAAGTCTTTGTTTCTACTTTATCATGTCTATTAATACGGTCCTTGTTCTTTAAGTCATATTTAGATATCTATGCTGATGAGATTTCATAGATAATTTTTTCTGAAATTTCTAGAGGACACAGGTTCACAGCAAATTCCCTGCTTCTCTGACTCTTATAGTCTTTCTGCTCCCTTTCTTGCACGATGATCCTTGACTACTATACGCAGTAATTGTATTATAGGCTTGTTATTTGGGACTGGACTCGACTATTCCCTTTTCTGTATTTTGATTATGGTTTTTGTAATGGTCTTTTGCTGTTGGAATAAATAGCTTTCTTCATACAAGGTGAGAAATATGTATGTAGAAATAATAGTAAATATTTAGAATTTAGTTAAACATCATGCTGGTTCAACAAAGTGACATTTATAGGTTCTTATCCAAGGTCCCTGACTTTAAAAGCTTCATATAGTTCACTTAGTTTTCAATACCAAGCATGATTTCACCTTGTTGATCAGGCCTTAATACCAATTAGAGAGTTGTTAGTTAACACCAAAATATGTGTGCCACTTTTGTAATCATATAAGGTATTGTCCCATGTTGTTCATTATTGTGGTTCATAGGCATCATAGTTCAGAAGTACTCTTGGTTGTTTTCATCATTTTGTAGCTTTCATGGTGTCTTCTAGTACCATGGTCTTCTGGGTCTTGTGTCTGAAGTACATGAGGAATACACAGAATAGGATAGAATATTTGCTAGCTATATATCTGATAATAGATTAGTTAAAAGTTATATAAAGAACTTTAAAGAAAACTTAAAAAACATTTTACGGCTGAAGAGAGACTTTTCCCTATATTTATTAATTTTTTCTATATTCATATAATGCATTCTGACCCCCATCCTCCCCTCACTCTCCTCCTCTGAGCTCCCCATTTCTCCCCTTTCCCTCAGATCTACTCCTACTCCATGCTCACTTCCTGTCAGAAAAAAGCAGTCCTCCCAGGGGTTCCAATAAAACAGTGAATGATAATATGGACCAAGGCCAATATAAACGTCTACTATACACAGGCACAGCTGGAGCACCAGACAAACATCTAAAAAAAACAATATTATGAAGATAATAGAAGCCCTTGAAGACAAAATGAATAAATCCCTTAAGGAAATTGATGAAAGGCCAAATAGTGGGAAGAATTGAGTAAATTCATTAAAAAAAAATAAACCCTCAGGAAAGCACAAATAATTAGAAGAAATAAGTAAATCCCTTAAAGAAAGCCAAGATTAAGCAAACAATTAAAGGAAAAGAGCATAACTCTTTAAAAACTGAAAATAAAAATAGAAGACATAAAGAAAACAAAAACAGAGAGAATTTTGGAAATGAAAGATCTAGAAATGTGATCAGGAACTACAGAGGCAAGTTACAGCAACAGAATATATAAAAAAAAAAATGGAAGCAGGAATATTAAGAGTTGAAGATAGTATAAAAAAACAGATACATTGGTAAAGAAAATAAACAAAACATCAAGGAAATCTGGGACACTATAAAAAGACCAAACCTAAAAAAATAGGAATGGAGAAAGGAGAAGATTCCTAGCTCGTAGGCAGGCCCAGAAAATATTTTCAACAAAATCATAGTAGAAAATTTCCCAAACCTAATGAAGGATATCCCTATAAAAGTACAAGAAGCATATAGAACACCAAATAGATTGGACCAGAAAAGAAAGTCCCTAATCACATAATAATCGAAACAAAAAATTTACAGAACAAGGAAAACATACTAAAAGCTGCAAGAGAAAAAGAGCAAGTAACATATAAAGGCAAACCTATTAGAATTACACGCAACATCACAACTGAGACTGTAAATACAAAAAGGGCCTGAACAGATATGGTGAAGATTCTAAATAACATAAATGGCAGTCCAGACTACTATATCCAGCAAAACTTAGTATAGATGGATAAAACAATATATTCCATGATAAAGTCAAATTTAAACAATATCTATCTACAAATTCAGACCTACAGTAGGTACTAGAAGGAAACCACTGACCCCAGGTTAGCCTGAAAATACAGGAAATAAGTAACCTCAAGCCATCAGACTCAAAAGAAGGGAGAAACACACACAAGCACACACACACACACACACACACACAAAACAACAACTACAAAATTACAGGACGTAACAATCATTGGTCTTTGATATCTGTCAACATCAATGGACTAAATTCCTCAATAAAAAGACACAGAATAAAAGAATGGGTGTGAAAACAGGATCAATCCTTCTGGTTCATACAAAAAACAAACCTTAACAACAAAGATAAACAATAACTCAGAGTAAAGGGTAGGAAAATTTTTTTCCAAGCAAATTGACCCACAAAGCAAGCTGATATAACCATG
This sequence comes from Cricetomys ansorgei, assembly GCA_026225945.1. Lineage (NCBI taxonomy): Eukaryota > Metazoa > Chordata > Mammalia > Rodentia > Nesomyidae > Cricetomys > Cricetomys ansorgei. The sequence continues at coordinate 13,641,297 of JAMJFZ010000199.1, forward strand.
CTAATATCTAATGAAGAAGACTTCAAACCAAAATTAATCAAAAGAGATGAGGAAGGACACTTCATACTCATCAAAGGAAAATTTCACCAAGATGGTCTTTAAATTCTTAACATCTATGCTCACAATTCAAGGGCTCCTATGTTTGTAAAAGAAACATTGCTAAAGCTTAAAATACACATTGATCCACACATGTTGGTTGTGGGAGATTTCAATAACTGCCCCCCCCCACCACACACACACACACACTCACCAATAGACAGGTCATCCAGACAAAATTTGAACAGAGAGACACTGGAAATCTCAGATATAATAACCCAAATGGACCTAAGGGATATCTACAGAACATTTTACCCACATGCAAAAGAATATTCTTTTTCTCGCAGCCTCACAGAACCTTCTCCAAAGTTGACCACCTACTTGGGCACAAAGCAAGTGTCAACTGATAAATAAAAAAAAATTAAAATTATCCCCTGCATCCTACCAGACCACCACAGACTAAAGTTGGATTTCAACAACAACAGCAACAATTCTTTATTGAATGACTACTGGGTCAAGACAAAAATAAGGAAAGAAATAAAAGACTTTGTAGAATTAAATGAAAATGAAACTAAAACATATCCAATCTTATGCAAACTTATGCAACACAATGAAAGCAGTGTGAATAGGAAAATTCATAGGGCCTACAAAAAAAAAAAAAAAGAAAGTGTGGAGACATCACACACTAGCCAAATAACAGAACATCTGAAAATTCTACTACAAAAAGAAGTAAGTATATTGAAGAGGAGTAAAGGGGCAAGAAATACAGAAAGATGAAATCAATACAATAAAAACAAATTGACAATTGCTTCTATAAGGCAAAAGATATTGTCAATAAGACAAAATGGCAGCCCACAGAATGGGAAAAGATTTTCACAACTCTACTTCTCTGCTCTCTACTCAAGAAACTAGATATCAACCAAATAAATATTCCTATAAAAAGTGGGGTACAGATTTAAACAAAGAATTTTCAAAAGAGGAATCTCAAATGACTGAGAAATACTTAAAGATGTCCTACATCCTTTAGCTATATCGTCAGCTCATATTGTCTAGGATGTCAAGTAAAGGGAATATTCCTTCATTGCTGATGTGAGTACAAACTTGTATAGTCACTATGGAAATCAATATGGTGATTGCTCAGGAAACTGGGACTTGACCTACCTCAAGACCCAGATATATCACTCCTAGACAAATACCCAAAGGGTGTTCCCTCCTACCACAAGAACACTGGCTTACCTATGTGCATAGCAGCATAATAGCCAGGAATTGGAAACAGCCTCTCAATTGAAGAATGGATAATTGAATCATGCTACATTTATACAATGGAGTATTACTCAGTTATTTTAAGAAATGACTACATTGCTGAACCGTGGTGGTGCATTCCTTTAATCCTAACACTTTGGAGGGAGAGGCAGTCAGATTTCTATGAATTTGAGGCCATCCTGGTTTACAGAGCAAGTTCTAGGACAGCCAGAGTTACAACAGAGAAACCTCGCCTCGAGAAAACAACCAACGACCCCCTCCCCCACAAAAAGGACCTCATGAAATTTGCAGGCTATTTGATGGAATTAGACAAGATTATCCTGAGAAAGTAACCATGGCTCAGAAAGAAAAACATTATATACACTCATTTATATGTGGATATTAACTGTTAAGCGAAGTAGAAAGGTATCACAATTCACATACCCAGAGACATTATGCAACAAGGACCACAGTGGTGACACAAGAAACTCCATGGTAAAGGGAAAGTAGAAGAGATGGTGCAGATGAGCTGGGGAAGGATAGGAATGGAAGCAGAGAGGATGAGAGTCGGGAGTGGAATGGAGAGAGAGAATATACGGAGAGTTTACCAGGATTGATGGACTTTTGGGGGAAATCTGGAGAACTACAGCAATTGAAAACTCACTGGAATCTAGGAGAGAGACCCGGAGAGGACCTCTAGCAATGGGGGATGGGAACTGAACAGGCCATCTCCTGTTAACTGGACAAAATTACCATGATGGGAATGTGTCACCACCACAGTAACAAAACTTTCTATCTATAACCTATCCTCAGACAGGATCCTCTTGGACAATTGAAGGGCAGAACCCCATGCCAAAAGAGCGAACTCATGGCTGATACTGTAGGGTGTATTAGAGACTGGATAGTCAGGAAATGATTTCTAATGATATCCTGCTCTACTCATAGATTGGTACCTAACTCCTTTTTCATCAGAGACCCTTCCTCTAGCCCCTGATTGAAGCAAATACAAAGACCAGGATCAAACATCCTGTGGAAGACGTGGATGGGAATTGCAGGGAGGAGGGGAGTGGAGGATATCAGGAGAACAAACCCCACACAGTCAACTAACCAGCACCTTTAGGGCTCACAGAGATTATAGAAGCAAACATGGAATCTGCAGAGTACCTTAAATACATCTTATGGCTGTCTGCATTGGTGTTCTTACAAAACTCTTAACAGACTATTGTGTAGGAGTCTCTGACCCTTTTTTCTGCCCTTGAGAACCTTTTCCTCCTGCTAGGTTGACATAGGGAGTAGTGCAAGGACTTGTTCCATCTTGTTATGCCCTGTTTGAGTGATAACCCTGAGAAGACTGCTCTTTTCTGGGGAGAAGGGTGGTGTAGGGGCAGGAGCCAGATATGGAAGAGAGAGGAGACAGAGTGAGATGGAAGGAGTATAGGGAGAGGAGAGGTTCAGAATGTATTATATGAAAGAATAAAAAATCCTTAAAAATTTCAAAGGATTTTGTCAATATTTGATGGAAAACAAGATAATAAAATGATTTCTGTTGAATACTTTTAAAAGAACCTTTAAGCATCACATGCTCTGCTGAAAGAAAAGCCACAACTTTAAAGAGTATTGCAATTACTATCAGTGCACATCATTTATTCTACTAAAACTTTAATAATTTCTAAGTGTTCTATTTTGCTGTAGTATTGTGTTGAAACACTGATCAAAACAATTTAGATGTCAAAAGGATTCATTTTATCTCACAGTTCCATCATTAAGGGAACACAGGAAGAAATCCAAGGCATGTACCTGGAGAAAAGAATTGAAGCAAAGACTACAGAGTAAATCTACTTCCTGTTTTGCTTACTTTAGCTTATTCATCTCCCTTTTTTAAATAGCTCAGGCTCACTTGTATGGGATGGCCCAGGTCTCAGCAGGCCAGGTCTCCTGGATCAATTATCAATTAAGAAGTTTTGTAGAAGTGATCACAAGCCAGTATGCCAGAGCAATTCTTCAATTATGGTTCCCTCTGACCAGATAACTGGTTTGTATCAAATTGACAGCTGAAGCTATGAAATAAAGGTTTTCTTAAATTCAAAAACTCTATGGCAAAGCAAAAATATAAGTGGAAATATTTGCTGAGAAGTAACTTTATATAGAAATAGAACATTTTCTAATTGTGAAGGATATAAGCCTATTTGGTTATTTCAAAGAATTACATAATTTTGGCAGTGTGGATGGTGAACTCAGTCTCTCGCATTTCTTAGATAATAGTAGCATTTAATCAAGGATGTTGCTAAATATATTGCCTTATTTAAAGTGTATCAACTCAAATAATTAAGGATTAACTACCATTTTATTTCATTTAAAGATAGATTCATAAATATGCTCATTAAATTTGTTATATCTGCAAACATATATGAGCTCCTCTCAGTTTTGAATTAAAAAATGTTAATAAGGCATAGTTCACTTTTCCTTTAATAGTTTAATGGATGTTACTTCATAGTTATACTTTGATGAGCTCACACTCAGACAGACTTAACATAATAACACCAAACTATGTCCATAATGTTTAATTCTATTGCACAGTGTTTTAAATATTACCACACAATATAAGTGTGTTGTGCATAACAGAAGTTAAAAAGCACAAAATATAGCTTTGTAGTTAATTATTATACATATTATTAATGTTACTATATTATCTGCATCTTCACCCAGATTCATAATGCAATAAAGGAAAGGATAGGTGTCATGTTAGCTTGAAACTTTAATGAAGCCCCTTTGCAATTATTCATAACAGAACCAAGAGGTTATTTGTAGTAGCTCCTCATGGCTGTTGCTAAAACAAAACAAAAAAAGATCACTTCTGCTGATGATTGATTTATTTTTAGACATGTAATAACATTCATTTAGAACTAATGTATTACGAATGTTACAAACTCATATTCATTTAGAGTAATAAAATTAGTTTTTAAACAGATTTTAGTTGCATAAAGATGAATTTTAAATTGAGAACTTGAGTGAAACTAGAGAAATTATTCATCAGCAAATTTCTATGGGAATGGATTTTGTTTCACAACCTGTAACAATGATTCAATACTCCACATGCCATTCTTACATGTAGCATCAGGATTCCAGACTGTTTTTTTATTTATGTGATATTTTATGTTATTTTTCATTTAATTTCATTTCTTAGTGAAATTTTTGAAAGTCTATGAAAACAAACATTACTTATCCTGTGTTCTTGCCTAGATAGAATAATATAAAATTAAATGAATTCAAAAGAAAATATAAGGGAAGAGGTATACTAATAAAATGTGATGGGAAAAAAAGAGATATTTTTGATTAGATGTGGCAGCAGTTAGTATGGTAGGTAAGCTATATCCTCAATTACCATATTTTGTTCTATAAATTAAAAAACTTCAAAATATTAGTTATTTCATCAAAAAAGATAGTTTCAGATCTAAACTATATGATACTTATAATTTATCAGATATGCCAGATTATTCTATGAAGAAAAAGTATATATTCTACAGCCTTGTAGGCTAATTAAAAAAATGAATTAAAAAATGTTCTCAGAGGTGAAAACCACTGTAGGGAAACTACAAAAAAAGTATCTATAAACATGTAAACACACAATAATATTTAGCTAATTAATTGGGAACAATATGAAAAAAGTGAAATTTCAATTATGTTTTCCATGATTAGAAGAGAAAATGCATTTCAATACCTTATCAAAGAAAGCATTCTGTATGATCTTAGATTTTGTAAATATTATGATGTCAAACAATAAGCTAAAGTAAATTTTAAAGACATAAATTCCACAAGTGCTTTTTTTAATGTTATTCAACATTATATTTTCAACTATATAACCTATTGCATCAAACAATGTGAAAATCTATTCATTTATTATTGTATTTTGCACACTTATTATAAGCCAGCATGAGAAAACAACAAAAAAGTCTGTATTGCAAAAACAGGAATAATGTGAAATTAGATCTTATTAATTCTTTCTCTATGAGATCAAATTTAATGCAATTATATAGTTAACAAATATATACACTTAGGCAGGATTTTCTAAAGGTTTGAATATAACAACATAGCAATTCTGGCATGTGTACTTTTATGCAAATGATTTTGTATTGATGTAGTCTTTAAAACTACACCTTAAGTTCCCTTTATTCAATAGGCTAAATCTATGTAGTATGAACACTCTAAGTATTCAAACCTCAATCAAAAGTAGAACTCAGGTACAACAGAACTAAAAAATATAAAATAAATATATGCGTATTTATATAGTAACTTGAGATATACTTACCTTTTCTTTATTGTCTATACAAAACTGAATATGAGCATCCAAATGTATTGTTAAACAACTAAATATTAACATTCCAGGAAAATTTTTATTGTTCTTTACATGTAGAATCTTCATGACATCTCTCTAAAATACAGAAATATGCATAAATGTATATACTTATATATACATATATTTAAGAGTTTGAGAATATTTTAAAATTTTATTTTATATGTACAGATTTTTTGACAGCATGTATGTCTGTACACATGTGCGTAGTGGCTGTATGGACCAAAAGAAGGTGTTGAGTCACTTAGAATTAGAGTTGATGACAAATGTAATCACCACTGTGAGTTCTGGGAATTAAACCCTGGTCTTCTAATCTAGCAGTCAGTTCTTTAAACAGTTGAACCATCAATTCCTCGAGCCAAGATATCTATCTATCTATCTATCTATCTATCTATCTATCTATCTATCTATTTATTTATTTATTTATATACACACACATGAGTGTATGTGGGGAGGGGGTGTAAAATATATAAAAACTTCCATATATGAAAAAGTAATATCTATCTGAGTGGTTTAATTCTAGGAACATTTTTACGGTTTGCATGAATCCAAATGGAAAAGATTCCTTTTATCACTGCTTGGGAAACAAAGGACATTCTGAGGTTCATGTGTTTCTTTTTATGTTTTATTTTTGCTGTTTACTTGTGAGACATTACCTTCCCATTTACAGCTCCTTTTCTTTGTAACTGGATTGGATTTTGACTGCCACAGTCACTGTTTAGGATGTATGTCTGATTCATCACTAATTATAGAAAATATTATTGATCTCTACAAAATGTAAGAACTAAAAAAAGTCATTTTCCAGTTAGTGGCATTTAAACCAATTATGCTCTTCTGTTCCCTACAAACAACAGAAACATAAACTTTCATTCACTGTAACCTCATACTAGCAAAACTCTGTTTTTTTCTTTCTCTCTTTTTAATTTTTTTCTTACTTTTATTAATAATTTGAGTTAAATACAATGGATCAGTGGGGATTCCCATGATCCACACCTTTGCCACACTAGCTGGATTGAATTGTCTTTATTTACTTTGTCTTTGTTTTCTTCTGTTTGTTTGAGGTCACAGGGGCTGGAAGGTGGAATAGGGAGAAGGCAGGAAGGGTAAGAGTGTGTTATCAAGAAACAAAACTGTAACTGGGAGTTACATCATGTATATAAGGCTCTTACGCATTTTAATTTTTATGTATGCTTTTGTAAGTAAGATCATATTACAAACTCACAAACTAAGAACTTCTAATTTAAAACACCTCTAAATTAATGACTTTTAAATTAAAAAACCCAAATGAATGTTATCAAGAAGTTAGATTATATGAAAATCTTACAATTCTTGAAGAAATGATCTGGGTAAAGACTTGGGTGCAATCAATCTTCTTGTCTGTAACTCTTCCCAGTTTCAACATTGATTTCCCAAATCCTTTTGGTTGACAATGAATTTTAAATGTGTGCCAGTAGTATTTGGCATAGTATTATATGGAATGGAGGGGTGTTTCTCACATGTCATGCTTGAACTTACATTCTTCCTTTCACAAAGCTATACTGTTCTCTTGGTTAGAAATCCGAGGAGTATACATCTCTGTTCTCCCATCCTACCTTTCCATCTCCCTTGAGAATATCAGATATTGTGCTCTCTGGCCTTGAATTATTGAGAAGTCATGCTTAGATAACATTTCAAAAAATCATTATAGCTTGCTTTGCTTTCTCTGAGGGAACTCAGACCTAAGATAAAAATTTGAATTCAAACTGTTAAAGTTCAATAATATCCTGGAACATTTTTTCTACAAAGGATAAGATATTCTCTTTTTTTTACATGTGAAATAAAGTATTTTGCCAATGTCACAATGCATATTGTTAACTAGCACAGACAGTATCCTTGATCTACTGAAGAAGATGTAATTTTCTTCTGTGAATTAGATATAGAATTTGTATGTCAAAGCAGAAATTGTGGAACAGTATATCATCCAACTTGATGAATGATCATTATGAAAGGTTTTATCTTACATGAGTGAAATGGATGCAACAAATACCTTCAATTATCTCCCCCTACTCCTCTGAACTCTTAATCTGCCCTAAAGTTTCTTTTCCTACCTTTCTCATGTTAATGGATTTTGTTTGATTTTTGATCTCAGAGTTTACCCAGTTCTTCTGAGTATAGTATCATCTGAATGAAACTATCCAGTGGACTCTTGTGGGTTGTCACATTAATGTGCATACATTTGTAAAAAAAAGACAGATTTTTCATTCACCAAAAATAAAGTTCATCATAGCCAATAATTCCTCATGGAAGTGTAGCTAATAGCTGTCTTGTCCAGGCCTGGGGCTGGCAATCACAGAATGGTTTATTTCACAATTACAATGACTGTGGCATACTCAAAAGATCACATTTTGAAGTCCTTGACAGTATCTTCCATCTTTTGAATTTTTTCTGCTACGTATTTTGGTATTTCACATCAAAGTTATAGTGCATAGTGGAAATGTCAAATTCATAGCTGGGAACTCATCAATTTCTTGTTCTCTGAACATTTAGCAATCAATATCTCTGTTCTGATTTCCATTCTTTATACAAAGAAAAGTCTCTGATGTAGGTGGAGAAAAGCATTTTGCTAATGATATGCACATAGCTGTTTAGAAAGTAACTTGTTGCCATGCTCTTCTAGGTAAACAACAGTAACAGGCTGACCCCTAAGTATTTATGAGACCACAAATACGGAGTTTTGACTAGATTTACAATAACAAACGTGAATCCCCTCCTTTGTAGTGGGCTTTGATTCCAGTAGGAGAGTTGCTGCTTGATTCCAAAACTGTACAATGCCACTATTGCCCACCTAAAAAGGTCTTGTCTCATGGGCTGGTATTGCAGTTTGCAGGATTCCAGTTGAGGAGATCATTTATGCTTTTTCTTCTTTTGGAATATCAATTGAACACTCTTAACATTGATATCTAGCTGGCTGGACAATATAGAGAAATATTTGTTCTTTTAACTTGTCAGCATGATTGCTCTAGAATTAATCTCAGTATTCAGAAGAAGTGTTAGAAAGGAAGGGACATCTGAGAAGAATTAGAGTGAAGGGCAGGCAAAGTTATGAATCAGAGTAAGAGTTAACAGAGTGAGTAGGAGTGAGGATATGTCCTCACAATAGAACACTCAGCTCGGTAAGACAGTCTGAGGCAGTAGGAGCAGTCTTAAAAAGTCTGAGGAATCTGAGGCATCTGACACAAAGACACAGAGGCAGTTTATCAGAAAGAAGTAAGTATCAAATGGCAAGTGTGAGATAGTTTGAAGTTGAGCAGAGCAGTTCAGAGAAGTTGTAGGAGTCAGCAAGAGTTTGCTAATGTCAGAAGAATTTTATCAGGAATACTTAGGCTTTCAGAAGATCAGTTTGAACCATTAAACTTGGATGAAAGTTTGACTCTGAACACTGAGTGAGTTGAATCAGAAAGGTCCATTGAATTCAGTACAGTTCTGAGTTCAGAAGGAGCTAGTCAGAGATGCTCAGACAGTAGTAAGTTTCAGAGTCTTAAACATTCTAGATTGTTTAGAGGCTGAAGTCTTCCAGTTCTGGACTTAAGGTTACATTTTATGGAGGCTAAAACACTCTAAGGACCAGGGATTGAATTAACCAAAGAATAAACAACCTGAATCTATGGCTACAGAACAAAGTTTAATTTCTCCATATTTTGCAACCAAGGTACATTGTGTCTTTCACAATAGGATCTTATCTTCTAGTTCTGATGCAGAGCACAGAAGAATGGTTACTTTCTTCATAGCTTTGAGTGCTATTAGAACATACTTGACCAGAAACAAAAATTTACTGAGATCCTAGGAGTAGCACTATCTAGTAAGGTAGAATGTTTACCTTCTAATTCTTATATTTTAAATTATTTTGTGAACGATTTAGAAATAGTAGTCTTATGCTTATTTTTATACAACCCCATTCATTTAATAGACATTTCTCCCATCCTCCATTCCAATTCTTCCTTAAACATTTCTTATACCTATAGTTCTCATACTTTTTGTATATTTCACCAATGGTGTGTTAATACCTCTCCTTTTACAGTCTCCCAATGACTCCTTTCTATTCTTATGGTTTCTTATGTACTCCAAGTTAAACACACAGATATAAAGACTTAAAATATTATTTACATATATAATAGAACAATGACCATTTATTTTTTCTTTTCTAGGTTAACTAAGCACTTAACTGTGAATTTTATACTTTCACTTTTCTTTACAAGAAAGTAAAATTTTTATATATGTACAATATTTTAATTATCTATTCAACCCCTGATGAAGTCTAGGTTGATTCCTTTTCCTAGTTATTGTGAAAACTGAGCAGTGAACTGAACAGATAAGGAAGTTTCTTTTTGTTTTTGTTTTTTTGTTTTGATATATATATATATACATATATATATATATATATATATATATATATATGTATATATATATATATTTATTTCTTTGGTATTTTGCCCAGGAGTGGAATAGCTGGATCATATTGCAGTGCTACTTTTAGTTTATGAGGCATTTCCACACTTTTTTCCATAGTGGCTTCAACAGATAACCACTAACAGTGAACAAGAATATGTCTTTCTCCACTCCCTTCTCTATATTTGCTGTTTGATATCCAGATGATAAATTGTACCTAAAAGTTTATCCTGGCCAATATTGTAGTGCCATAATCTTTAAAAAATTATTTTTGGCCACTTATTTAAATTATAAGTACAGTATATATGTAAAAGAGTAAAAGAAGCTGTTATATTTTACATATCAATGATGAGGCATTGCCAAAAGAGCTAGGTGATTTGCCAAATCCAAAAACCAAAAAACAAACAAACCAAAAAACTGATAAGAAAGGAAAAAGACAACTTCCAATATAATTATTTTGTGTACAAATGGTATCCTACAAATAAAATGATGGAAGATTCATGCTTTCACATGATTATTCATAAAAGAGAATTTCAAAGGTAATAAAAAGATACTACAGCTTTAAAATCATAACTACCTGGATCAAAGGACTTTGAATTTTTTAGTAGAACAAAGTTTGGAAAGATTGTTGAGAAAACAATTTCTCATAAAGAATTATTAAAGCTTGTAATGTTAGACAATAGGAATGCTAATTCCAGGTAAAGGGTCTAGAGTTGTCTTAAAAATTTTATTTTTACCCTAGATAGTTGAGAGTATTTGGCGACACATTTGTAAAACTTCACCTTACTAAGAGGGAAATCTGTGGTGGGCAGAGATCTTTTACTATATTAATTAGTATGCAGTATTTCATAAACTAACTGATTTCATATCTTTATATTTAAAAAATATTGTTGACAAGGGGGGCAGTGGTGGTGCAAGCCTTTAATGCCAGCACTTGGGAGGCAGAAGCAAGTGGATCTTTATGAGTTCAAGGCCAGCCTAGACTACAGAGTGAGCTCCAGGACAGCCAGACTTACAACAAAGAAACCCTGTCTCAAAAAAACAATTGCTGTTGGATATTATTTACATATATTTATAGAACACAGCTTGCTATTTCAGTGAACACATTCAATGTGTATTGAGCATATACTGATAATTACTTATTTTACTTTCTGTAATAAGCCTTGAAAAAATTCTAATTATCACAAATGTTTAATAGATTGTTTTAAATTATATTCAGCACAATGTTCTGTAGATCACAAAGGTGAACTGTGTTCATTTTTCTGTGTTTAAATATTCCTTATGTGACTTTTCATGATTATTTTCAATATAATCAATATGTCAAAGTACGATATATTGTTGAGGTATATTCTGCTAGCCTAAAGACCTACTGATTCATGAACTAGAGTTATCTATATATGACAGTAAATTAACAGCTTTGCTAACTTCTGGTTTTAAAAAAAACAATTTTTCTAAGACACAGTAATATTACTTAGTAATTATCATAACATGAATGTAAAATAATTTTTGAAAAATTATTAAAATTAATAAGGCATATTTAATAATTGCTTGTTAGGTTTCAATTATTCTGTTCCATAGAAAAAGAAACATTCATTTAATTATGACACTCATCAGTAACCATAAGGAAAGAATTGGCTTAGAAAACTATTGTTCAGTGGTATAATGGTATTTGTATACTCTGAGGCAAGCACTACAAGACAATATCTAATATTTAAAAACAGATATTATCAAATTCCAAAGTATTTAATAAGTATGTAAGAATATATTACCCTTTGAATATTTTAGGAATAATCATATTAAGATAATTACTTTTACTAAACAAGAGACCCCTGGTATATTCTCTTTTATTTATTTTTTTGAGACAATGTGTCTGAATGTTCTAGAATTTGCTGACCTTGGACTCACAGAGATCCACCTTCCTCTGCCTCCTGAATCCTGGGAGCAAAGGCATATACAACCATCACCTGCTGATTCCTTAATAAATTTTAAATCAGATTTTACAAGAAGTATAGTTATCTTTTACAGTGGACCTTAGGTTAGGTATGCCTATGTCACCTCTAACATACTGTGAATGCAGAGAATAAATATTATTCATATTATATGGATATGAAGATATAGTTGGTCAACCATTTTGGACTTATCAGTGATCATAGTTATCTCAAAAATTGCTTTTTCCACTTTCTAAAATTACTATGGCTATGGATTATATCTTCCTTTTCTCTAAACATCAGAAGACCTGATTTCTTAGCTTATTAAACTTCAGCTTATCTATTTGATAAGAAGTATTCTCTTTGAATACTTCTCTTTCTGTTTCAGGCCCAACTTTTCAATTTTGATAATTTCCGAACTACTTTCACTCTTCTATATTTCTTACATGAGTACAAGTGACTTTTATCAAGGAAAGTTGAAAGTTTTTGTTTGTTTTTTTTTAGTTCAACCCTTTCTTCCTTTATAGTAATTGGGCTGACTGAACTAGAATCGCTTCTGCTCTCTAATCAAAAGATGCAGTATAATTCAATGGATTAAGAAATAAAATTCCATCTGTCTGCTATCTACAAAAAATGATGTTAGTTTTAAAGAAAAACACAACTTTAATATCAAAAGATGAAAAAAATATTCTAAGAAATGAGACTAGGAATTAAGCAAGTGCTAATACCATAATGAATTACAAAATATATTTCAAAAGAAAATTAATCAGAGTAGATAAAAAAATTACAAAATTGAAAAATTAATGAAAACAGTCCAATTTTACACATATATCCACCAATTTCTGATATACGATTTCATCAGAAGCTTACTACTAGACTTAAAGACAGAAATCAGTAACAGTAGTTTGTAGGTATAAATGTAAAAGGTATTTTATTTGCCATATGTAGCCATAGATATTATCAATGTTTTATTAACTATTCAAATGGGTTCATGCAGAACACAGCTTACTCTTTGTTAATTAAATCTCCAGTCCTAGATGGTTTCAGTCTCCATACAATCTAATCTTATATCTAGACCTGGAAGGTTTCTGTCTGGCTACAATCTAATCTTCAAGATGCTAGACCTAGAAGTCTTCAGCCTCTGTACAACCTAATCTACGAAGCTAAAGCAGAACATTTTACCCTCTGAAACTTACTGGATTCACTTTGATTAGCTATCTTCTGAACTCAGAACTGTATTAACTAAACTGACTCTTCTGATTGGCTGATTCAAGTCACTTGCTGTTTTTGATCAAATTCTCCTGCTAACCTTACTGGTTCAACCTAACATTCTGAGCCAGCTAACTCTTTCTGACTGAACTCTTCTGACTCTGCCTGACTCCTTCAACCTCTTTGACTGAACTGCTCTGCTAGGCTTCAAACTAACTTTCACTGTTAGCTGAATATTTCTCCAAAACTTACTCTTCCTGTCTGATACTGACTCCTTCTGTTGAACTGCCTCTGTGTCTTATCTGACTGATTCTCTGCCTGTTTAACTCTCTGAGCTGAGAACCTGCTTTTATATCTTGTGAATTGGGCATGTCTTTACTCTGACTCACCCTTCCTCTGATTTGTCACTTTGCCTGCTCTTCACTCTGATTCACCTCAGAGATCACTCTATCAAGTCTTCACTTTGATTCACTCTCATACATGGGATTAAAGGCAGGTATTCACCCTGTACTTCACTCTGCTTCTGACTTTTGCACTTCTCAGTTGACCATCATGCTCTGACTCAATCTCCTATTCTCTCAATATCTATTGCTTCACTCTTAAGTCTGAACTGACTGTAAACTCTGAACAGTGAACCATGAACTGAGAGCCACAAACTGAGAACCATGTGACCACCCCTTGAACTGATTACTTCCTGTTACAAACAAAAAGTTGGGAAGAGAGGCATGTGCTACAAGTTTCTTTTGAATTGGGTTTAAATGTGTATGCTACATTGAGATTAAAGATGTGTGGTAACATTCTCTGGTCCTCTCCAAGAACATCAGAAACTCCTAATCACTGAGAATCCAGTCTAGTCTATAAAGAGTGATGTTTTTAGGCACATGATTTTCAAAACTAAAAACATAATAGTATCTGAATATTTGTTTATAGTAATAATTTGATGTATTTGAAAGTTACTGATCTTGTACAACAGGAAGACTCAAAAGGTTTTATATTCCATATCTTTAAACAATTATAATATTCCTATGAAGATGTATAAAATAATGCTTTTGAATATATGTTTGAGCTCTATCAATTATCCAAAACACTATTCTTGTACTCCACAAAAGGTTATTTAATTTAATCATTTAACTTAAACATAATCTTTTGGGATATAAAAGCAAATTTCATGTTGACCTTAGTTTCTTCATTCAGTTTTTGGACCTCTGTGAAATCCATCATTCATAAACTGAGTTCAATGTGTTACCTTTACTTAAAATCTGTCTGTTTCTCCATGGTTCTGTTTCTAGTGCAGGCCACATTCTATCTGGACTAGATTTCTAACTTTGCTTCTGTAGTGATTATTCATGATATTAGGTAAGTTATTTATTTATTTTTTTGCAAGGGAAACTTGGCATTTCCTTTCTTAGCCTTGCATCTTCCAACATCTTCTCACTGAACTTTCAATAAATTCAAACCCTGTAATATGGATTTTCAATTATTTCAGAATGGCTTCCGTCCTGTATTCTATGTTTATATAATGTCAATATTCCACTGAATTCAATAACACTTTCCTCATTTCTAGTCCCCATCAAAATTTATCTTTTCACTATCTTTTGATGAAATGCCATTCCAATGTTGTTTCCATTGGCTATGAACAGTTTATCAAGTATATGTTCAAATGTCAATTTCCTGGAAATTATTTCACCAAGAATTTAATTTAAGATAATAATTTTTTAGCAATTACCCTGAGTTTCTATTTTCTTCATGACATATCACAATCTTGGATGCTTTTGTTTATATTATGAACTTACATATTTATTTGTTCCTAATATCACTAAAAACCTGATTCGTCAGTCAGTGCCCATCTCAGTTTCAGTGTCTCCTGGACTGAAATCTCTCTCTGACTTGCATAAAATCAAGTATTTAAATGACATTAAATATATGTCTTATGGTTTCCATATCTCTCTAAACATAACTTTGTTACCCAACAAAAGAGTAAACTGGCATCTAGTGGATATTAGAATCAAGTATAATTTCTGTAATTGGAATAAAGAGTAGAAATTCTGTGTGTCTAAAAACACACCATGTAGATGCAACTAGTATTCTAACTTCAATAAGTCAATTAAAGATTATAAATTTTTTATCTTTTCATATTTTTTTCATGTTGCCATTTTTACCATATGTTATTTTTTCCATTTTATTAGTTTGTTTATAGTTTTGTAACTGTTTTGGTCATTTACCCAAATCTAAGAATTCTTCCCAGATCCACACCTGATTCCTACCAAAACAATTTTATCAAGCTCTTTTTCTCTCCCTCTCTCTCTCTCTCTCTTCCCTTTTCTCTCTATCCTCTCTCCCTCTTCTACCATATCTATCATCTATCTATCTATCTATCTATCTATCTATCTATCTATCTATCTATCTATATATCTATCTATCTATCTATCATCTCAATAAAACATTAAGACCAATTTGAGTATGTAGTCTTCCAGTGGAGATTGGCTTCAGGGGCTACCATCTTAGAAAAAAAAACTATCTTTGCTTTCATCTACTGACATCTGACACATGACAATAAACTTATTGTCTTAAGGTAGTCTTGAAAACTTCAGATTTACTTTGTCTCTAGTATGGAGGTGAACTATTTGAATAGATATTCAGATTTATTTCTTCTCTAATGCTATTTGTAGTCTCAGTTGTTTTCATTGGTTTTAATAAGGAATGAAGGTTCCATTATGGTATCCAAGAAGCATTTCAGCATTGTGAACTTGTTATCACCTATACTTAATATTCAAGGTGAATATTCTACATTGAAATAACACAAAACACACAAGTCAATATTTAATATTTAAATAATATGTATTTAAATTTGTCTTCAAGAACTAGATGACAGAAGAAGTATTCATATTTGAAGTTAATTCAGAATAAATAGTCAACTGATCTTTACAAATGAATCAAATAAAATGCAACTAGAAACATAAATTCTTTGCATCAAATGTTGTTGAGATACATGTAATAGTCTTGATACTTGTCTTATTCTTTAAATGAAGTTAGTATTCAATCATTATACGTATTATAATGTAAGTAAATTTTTTCTCCAGGAACACAAATGTGCATAAATTGTGGTCTCATATTTCCAGGACAATTATGTGTGTATGTTTAAATGTAACCCATATATCTCAGTGTTGTCACAATGATATGGATAAATAATTATGGGAATACAGGTATTCATAAATAGTTGGCTTACTTGACACTTGGAGATGGCTTCCTCAGAAAAGAAGTTAGTAAAAACATTTCACTACTTAGAACACAAAACAATTTAATACTCTAATAGTCAAGCATATTATTTTATGCATTTTTACCTTACTGCAAAATACCATAATGACCTGAACCAACAGGAATTAGGATCTCAAACAGTGAGATATCAAGTGGGAGGGCTGGAAATAAGAAATAAAGAATAAGAGAAAGAAGACAAAAACAATAGCTGGGACCAGGAGATCTGATGGCTTATGCCAAGCAAGTTTTTTTTTTTTACGAAGTATTGTATCTTATATGCTACTTGCAGGGAGAAAATTGTCCAATATCAGCAAAGACCTAAGTCAAGCAATGTTCACAAAGAGAACACAGGGTATACTTACCTAAGTACTGATAGCCACAGCCCTTGTCAAGAGGCAGGACTCAGAAAATGTCACTTTGACTCTTGCTGCACTAGCACCAGCACTAGACAAACCTTGTCAAATCCACTCCTGGACAAGGACGAAGAATTATGCTACCCATTGTACTTTTATCTGAGCCTCTGGGAAAGTCTTTGGTCAGTCTGGCTCCACACACCATAAATAAAAGCAACCTAAGAGACGACAGCCTTATTTTTGTTCTACTTGTTAAGAAAATGCAATTAATCATGACAAAGAAGGCATCATAGTGAGAGTATTTTGGTCCAAAGAGTTGATCAGAAAGCAAAGAAATAATGGGAGTGCTCTATCTCCTTTTTTATTGTCTCTCTTTTTATTAAGTCTGGGACCCAAGATTCTGGAGTAGAAATTGTTACAGCCACATTTGGTACTCAAATAAATCTTTCTATAGCCGTTTTCTTGCATACAAAGATGAATGTCCAAAGTTCTGGCAAATTCAGTCACGTAAAGTAAAGTTTGGCAGCCCCTTAACCAAAGAGCTACAGGGAACTAGTGATTGTTGGGAGGAAAATTAGCCTCTCCCAGGGATGAGCCCTTTTAGTGTTTTCCAATTCAGAGTTCTCAGCATAGAAAACATACATATATCACCAACAAAAACAACCTCAGCATGTTTGTATGTATATTTGAGTGTGCAAATATTTACATATATTTATATATGCAAAAACTAACAATCAAAGAAAAATAAGACTATGAACTTGAGAGTAGGGTTGCATGGGAAAGCTTCAAGGGATGGTATCTGTGAGGGAAAAAAAGTAGGGAAGAATATGATATAATTCTATTCCAATTAAAACAGTAAAATAAAAAACTATAAGCAATTGAAACTTTCATATTTACATTTGCATTATTATTAATCCAGTTTGGGGAATGAATATTTAATAAATATTAAATGTTTCAAGTGGTATGGAAACATAAGGAAATAGTAGAGACTGAGGTTATGTGATAAGGGAGGGAATTTTGAAACAATAGAGGCCAAGCAAAGTGGATTAAAACAGATTTTGCTATACATTTTCCTATTTGCAAATTTTTCATTCATATCTATAGGCAATATGAGTTGCAAAAGTTAGAAAAGTAAGTCAACCATAGCTTTTGCATTATACTGCAAGTCGTTTAAGTTAGAATGAAGATGAGAATCTCCCATGCTTTAAGTCATAAGGAAAATATAAAAGACAGAGAATGTGGAGCCACTAAATGTATTTTGAGAAAGAAGATATCAGAATATCTTGCTTATTTATAGCAAATATGCTATAAATAATATAATATAAAGTAAATGGAAATAATATTATAATATATAATATTCAATTAGAATTATTAAAGAATTGATAGTGCATTACAAATCAATGAAAAATAATAACTTCAATTCAGTTTCAATTTTGTTAAAGTCTAAATAAATTTTGAATATATGTAGATACATTATTGATAGAGTGAAAGATTAAAAAATAATGTTCATGTCTGTAATCTTTTTAACATATGGTAAAAAAAAAAGCAAACATTGGTTTATTTTACTGGATAAATAAATAAATATATCATAAAATGTCCTATGCCCACAATAATAAAAACTGTATTATCAGTTGAATTTTTTAATGAAATACATGGGTGGATTATGGACTAAAAAATGTTGTTTAAAATAAATGGATTAGTTCTTTTTAAATACCATAGAAATTTAGTTGCAAGAAGTTAGAAAGTGTATGTGTGTGTGTGTGTGTGTGTGTGTGTGTGTGTGATTGTCTTTCAGTATTGTAGAACATTGATTTTGATACATGGCTCCATAAATAAAAAAAATTTAAAAATGCATAATTTTTTCATGATTTTTTTACATATACTGGACCATACTGAGATTACCTACAGCACAAAAGACAATGCAAAAGCTATCTAAAAGCCAATTATACTGTAGCATTTAGACAATAACAAACTAAGTGAATGCATACATTCATTGTTAATTACAATTATACAATTATTCCAAATGTTTTGGTATGCAATTTGTTGTATGATTGAATAAAGAATTATTTTTTCTTACAGAAGGTTTACTACATGCAACATGTTCTCATATGTGATTGCACATTCAAAACAAATATCATAACATATCAATTCTTTTTTTTTCATCAGCTATTTACTGTCCAATAAAATGTGTGCTTAGAGACAATTAAGTAATAGAATTTGTAAATTATTTTTAATCAATCATATACAGAAAATGTAAACATGCTTCTTTGTATAGTAAGTAATGTGTTTGTGCTTCTACTGATTAAACATAAGTTAGCTATTTAATATTTCTGTAAGAGTATCTTTCTCAGAATTTCTGAAAATGTTTGTTTCAACATATAAGCAAAGTAGAATGATGTTCAGTTTAATGGAACTTGAATTTTTATATTCTGTAATAACTGACTAAAATATGAAAACTTTGTGTGTAACATATTATTCTATTTATATAAATAGAATTTTATTCTATAAATACAATTTATTCCTGAACCATGTATGTCTTTCTTTTAAAACTGTTTTACTAAATATGAGCATTGCAACTATTCTGAAAGTCTTTCTAAAGTCATGCAAAGACATTTAATTTTTAGAATCTAATTGAAATGAAATTTGTGAAATATCACACCAAATATCATCACAGAGGAAACAGGAAACAAATAATAGCATATGTTTCCCTTTTTTAATGCTGAATGTTTGATAAGAATATTTTCCTAGTGACATAGAATAATATCTACATGTACTCAAATATTGTCAGTTGTTAATATAAACACACACACACACACACACAGAGACAGAGACAGAGACAGAGAGAGAGAGAGAGAGAGAGACAGACTCAGATATACATAAACTGTTTCTAGTGTACTAAATGCCAATGGGAGAGTTAAAAGGCAGGCAAAACAAGAGACTTCCTGAGAAGAGGAAACCTTTTTTTTCCCATGGCACTTCTGCAGTGGATCCAGCCGGCTATTCTATAGACACTTAAATCCAAATTAGTTAATGGTCCTTGTCAGCAGCCTGCTGTCCCATAGATACTGCAAAGTACTTCTTTCTGACACAGACAGCCTTGGCTGCAGTGAAGGATTCTGAGGAAGTAGGGCATGTGTCATCAATGAAATATACCAGACCTCTAATGTATTTCTCCTGGAAATCATTATTAATCCCAAGCTTCTCAGCCTGAAAGTCTACCAGCTGCTCAAATGAAACAGTGGTAATGACAGGTAGAGTGACTGAGACTTAAAAGTTAAATATAAGTCAAGTATGGGTAATTGATCTCTAGCAATAAAACAAAACCAAAAAAAATTCTACTTATAAATAAAACTTTTTTAATGTTTAACTAAAATTTTAAAAGTTCAATGAAATTAGAATGATATCACACTAATGATTTGAACATTTTATATATATATATGTATTATGTATATATGTGTATATATATGTATATAATATATATGTATATTTAAACATATATACATACATACATATGGAAAACAAAGTATTGCTTCTCCAGCTTCTGTCAAATATCAAGTGAAAGGAAAATATTAATAAACTACTACATGTTGTAGAATTCAATATTTCTTGCCCCAGACTTCTCTTAACAAGTATAATAATGCTTTACTGAAAGAGTTATTATTGACAAACATTTTGAATGTTATTAAAGCTTGTACAGCACTGTGTGACATGTAGTGAGAAAGACCTAAGTGCATTGTAAATGAACTAAACAGAGAATTAATAGACCTAATCACAGAAAGTGCAGTGCAAATACCTATTTAAGAAGATAGGCTAAGTAAATTACCCTCTGTCATTCATGGACAAGTTGCTTAACCTTGCTACACTTAATCTGTGAAACGGAAATATTACTTGTCTCAAAAGGAAAATGTGGGAATTAAATAACCAAGTCTATGTAATGTAGAAAACACACATGTTCAGTAAAGAAGGGGGAACTTTTTCCAGCTTTTCTGGTCCCAACTCCATTTTTTCTCATTACTGTGTGATGTGTAGATTCAAACTTTTATATGTACATTGGTAGCAGAAGTGTTCCTAAACAATGCTTTTCCATGAAGGTCTTTAGAAATGAGTCTGTTAAAAAAGAAAACCTCTTGGTGGTATAGACACAGCCATGATCTCTGGGTGCTAAAGACAAAGGCATTATTTGAACACCCAGACAATTTGTTAGAATCAACGACTTTTGAAAATTATGGAAGAGTTAGTTTAGAAGAATTCAACTTAGATGTCATCTTTTTTTTTTAAATTCCAAATGTAGGATCCAGAAAACATCTGTAGAATGAACATGATACTCTTCCAAATACCACATGACTTATTGTATATTCACATGTGATTAATTAAGCCTGTATGTTTTATTTGAAGAGTGACTGATTATTGATGCAGAATACGAAGTTAATATCCAGCTAAACATACCTTCAATCCATTGACTCAAAGAAGGAAAATGCAGATACCTGATTATTGAATAAAGCACAATGATTTATTTAAGTGATATCAGTCTTCAGTCTAACATCTTGAAACCTCATAAATGTGTCAGAGCTACAACTCCTCAATGCAGATGGAATATATTAATATTTCAGATGAGTATATTTTTAACTAAATGGAAACACTTAATTAAAGAAACATATGTAATACTAGCACAAATATTAAAACTAAACAATTGATCACTGGACTGCATAGATGATTCAGTTGTTAAGAGGACTCGGTTCCCTTACAGAATACGTGACTGTTTTTGGTTCCAGCATCCACATAGGACACCCCACAACTGCCTGTAACTCCACTTCCAGGGGACCTGAAGTCCTCTTAGGTTTCTACCAGTACCAGCATCAACATGAAAATATTAACTCATAGACAAATGTTCAGCTATATAAATGGAGACAAAAATAAATATTTAAACAATCTGTTTATAAAGAAATTGAGTCTGAGTTGAAAGGCTCACTCACTCTTAAATTTTAAAACTAAATTTAAAGAAATAATCTTCGGAAGAACAGAAAGTACTCTTAAAAACAGACCTATCTCTTCAGGTCCATGATCAATTGTTTAGTCTAATAGTTGATTGTAGTTTCATTATGTTTCTATTGTTCATTACTTTTGTTTACTTAGGAGTGTATTTAGCTCCTAACAGATGTGCATATGCTATTTTCAAGGTAAACTATTCAATTCAGAGCCTAAAACTACAACCTGAGAGGAAAACAAAGGACAGTGGGATTGCTGTATGTACTTATAATCCTGCTATGTCTAAGTAAAGATAATAACTATTCTCATTATTACTAAGATGATAATGATGATGATGATGATGATGATGATGATGATGATGATATCATGTCAATCTTGTAGGGTACACACATATACACGTATGTGACAATACAGACATACATTATACAATATCTAATGAAAGTGAAATATGCTTATATTAGTGAAATTTATTCTAAATACATAATTTAAACCTTAAGAAAATTCAGAAGGCTGTTAGGGAATATTTTCTAAAGCTTTTCATAATATTTTCATTGTTATTTTATTATTATTGAAATATATATACTTATATTACTACCAACATTATTATATAGAAAATTATTTAACAAATTTATGATCCTGTGCTACTCATAATTCACAGAAAATTCATAGTTCCTTACACATGCTTACACATATATATGTTTACTAAATGAAAAAAGAGACAATCAGTTTGAAAGAAAGCAAGGAGTAAGGATATAAGGGAGATTTCAAAGGAGGACCCTGAGAAATTTTTGAAGTTATAATATGAAAAAATAGAAATATTTTTAAACTCTAAAATAGAAATGACCAAAATTTAGTATGCTCTGATCTTGTGGGCTTCCCCTGTCCAATTTATCATGGTTATTTTTGTTATTCTTGTTCAACTCATCTTTAGGCAGTTATCTAATATTTCTGATATTTCTAGGTGATGAAGTCTTACAGAGAACTTCATGATAAATTTTCTCTTAAAATCATTCCACTCCCTCTTCTTCATTGCTCCCAGAGTCAGAGGTTCCAGAGGGTATTTATTTTTGTTGTTTTATTTTACTTTTTTTTAATATGAATCTGTTTAGTCTTGACTTCACAACTATGCATTTTAATTGTTTGTGGGTTTTTTAATGGTCTCCCATATTCCATAGAGAAGTTTTATTGATGAGAGATGAGGACTACATGCATTTATGGATATCAGGACACATATTTAAAATGAAATTAGGGATTATGGTGGTTTAATAAAATTCAGGTTGTTTGTTCTCCAATATTCACCAGCCTTGGATTCTTGGCTGGGTTTTCATTACAAGGCATGATTTCCCTCTTGATGAGTCTTAACTCCAATTAGAAAGCTGTTGTTTACCACCAAGACGTATGTGCAAGTACTGCATGTTTTGGTTTATTGCACCATGCTTTTCTTTGTTTTGGTTCATAGACATCAAAGCTAGGTAGGACTTTCTTGCTTTATTCCCTCCCTTGGAACCTTGCATAGAAAAAAAGTATTTTAATGTATTTATAATCTCTTGTAGTCAATCTATAAATTATAATATGAAAATAATCAATATTTAATATGAAAAAATGTACTTGAT
The DNA here is from genome assembly GCA_026225945.1 of Cricetomys ansorgei. Classification (NCBI taxonomy): domain Eukaryota; kingdom Metazoa; phylum Chordata; class Mammalia; order Rodentia; family Nesomyidae; genus Cricetomys; species Cricetomys ansorgei. Next base: position 13,664,695 of record JAMJFZ010000199.1, read on the forward strand.
GTTCAGAACAATCCACAAAGGAAAGAATCACAATGTAGAATATCTTCATGTTATATCTATAATTTAAGATACATGGAAAAAATTAAAAACAACTCAAATTACTTATTTTTCTTACTCCTCTCCAAGTATTAGAAAAAGGAGAATTTGGCTTGAGTATAATATAAAACAATGAATGATTTCTACAGAATCTGAACAATGATATACTATATAATCTAAATCATGTTTTTCACACTTACATAAAAGGAGAAGTTAATATCAGAAAAATGAATTCTAAATTGTTTTATGAGTAACTAGCTTGCAAAAAAATAAATGGAGAAATCATTAGTGTTTCTGTTAATTCAGAATATAGGCAATACCTTCCAAGGAACTGCCAAAGTTCCAGTTTGCTTTAGTAAGATCAATTAACAACAGTCTCAGAAAAATATACAAACAAAACTCATGTAGTTTCAAAAAAATGTTATGAATATCACTCACTTCTTTAAAGTCATCTCTAAAGCTGCACTTAGTCACAAAAAGAACTCAGAATCCCCTATTCCCAATTCTTAAAATCTATAAAAGACCATTCTACATTCCTCACACTGCATTTAGGAAAATGTTTTATGAAAATACTAAGAGCAACAATTTAAAATAGAGATAATACATATCATATATATGTGTGTGTGTGTGTACATATGTATGTATATACACATATATAGATATGTGTATATACATACATATGTACACACACACACACACATATAGGTTACATATTATCCTATATATCATATATATATACCCATATATGACATATGCACATATATGATATATAGACACACATGTATGATATCTATCATATACATTATCATATATCATATACATATATATGTATGTACACATATATGTATGTATGTGTGTATGTATGTATGTGTGTGTATATATACACACATATACATATGTATATGTATATATATGTATGTGTGTTTATGTGTATATATATATACATATCAGGATATAAAAAGAGGCAGTCAGTTCAGAAGTAAGAGGCTGTTCAAGCTCTCATTTCATAGTTCTCAGTTCAGAGTTCACAGACAGTTCAGAGATTAGAGAGAAGCAGTAGAGATTGAGAGAATGGAAGGAGATTGATTCTTAGTATGCTAATCAACCAAGAAGTGGAAAGACAGGCATAGTGAAGTAGAGTGAGTATACACCTTTAACCCAAAATCTGAGAGTGAATCAGAGTGAAAATTTGGTAGCATAATTTGGTAATTTGGTAATCTGAGATTAATCAGAGTAAAGAGCAGGCAAAGTGATGAATTAGAGGAAGAGTTAGTGGAGTAAGAAAATTTCCAACTCTCAAAATTAAAAAACATGCTCACAGCTCAGATTCAGTCAGTCAGAGAATCAATCTCAGATAAGGCACAGAGACTGTTCTGTACCAGACAAGAGGAGTGAGTTTGGGAGAGAGTCAGCTAATAGCAAGGGTCAGTTTGAAGCCTAGCAGAGCAGTTCTGTCAGAGAAGATTCAGGAATCAGCCAGAGTCAGTCAATGTCAGAAGAGTTCAGTCAGAAAGCCAGCTGGCTCACAAGATCAGTTTGAATCAGTCAGCTTGGGAAGATTTTGAGCCAGAATAGTGAGCGACTGGACTTAGCTCAACATAAGAGTCAATTGAGTTAATAAGAAGGTAGTCAAAGTAAGACTGTCAACAGTAAGTCTCAGAGGTATAAACAGTCTAGGTTTAGATTGTATGGGTACTAAAACCCTCTAAAGATCAGGGATTGAATTAACCAAAGAATAAATTGCCTTTTGCCCTGAACCTACATCTACAATCAATAAATACCTTAAAAACTGTTCATATTCCTTAGTTTTCAGGGAATTCACATTAAAACTACTTTGGGATGCTTCATATATATCCAAATGGTGATCATTCAGAGATCCGACACCAAGGGACTAGAGAGATTGTTCATCAGTTAAAAGTGTTTGATTCTCTTCCAAAAGAACTTGGTTAAATGCCAAACAGCTACTTTAGGTAGCTCAAAACCATCTGTAACTCTAGTTCCAGCAGATATGATACTTCTACTCTCTTTAGTTACCTTCAATATGTATATATGCACCTATTGATGTGTGCACACAAACACACACACTGGTATACATATTTAAAAATAATAAAAGAAATCCATGTAACAGCATGTTACCAGGTCAGATTCCAAATCATAATCTGTCTATTGGAATATTATTGTGTTTGGACTGAGATTTCCTGCTATTTTACTTAAAATGTGGATTATATCAGTTATTAAAATTTAATAATTACTAAAATATATATAAGTGAAATTATTCACTCTACTTAACATATATATGTATCCATTTTAGTGAGCTATGATCTACATGTATACACACACACATACACACACATATTTTCAGGAAATAAATGTTTACTACACTTATTGTTTAAAATGAAAATATTTTAAACAAATATATTTACTTTGTATAATGAACAAGGACCAGATTACTTGCTATATACATCTTTCTTAAAAGCTTGACTTATACATGAGTAAGTAGGTAGCTATTCCTCTAACTAGGGTGGAAAATAAATCTGAAACCTCAAAAGAAGAATTGCAAGAACCAAGGAACAAGCATGGTCTTCATATATCTTATATATTGAAAGAAATCAAAGAAGCACTAAAGTGAGCTATTATATAGCTGGGGATAAAAGCAAGGGTGAGATATAACACAGCTTTACATTAGTATGAAATTTTATATAACATCCTAAAAGACAAGGAATGCATTGAAAGATTTTTCTGGCTGATTTATTTTACTTCATTTACATTTTGAAAGAATTATTCCCATACCACTTTAAGAAATAAAATTGCAAATAAAAGGAGAAAAAATAAATAGACAATTGCACAGCCTGGCAGTACAAGATGTCAATGATTACCATAAAACTACAGCAATGAGGACAATGCAATACTGGTCAAAGACTAATAGAAAGGAATATATTGTCCCATAATAGAGCAAAAAGCACTTAATTGAGTTTTAATCAAAAGAATATAGTTGATGCAATGACTCAACATTCATATATAATTTCAATCTAGATGTTGAGCTGATATCACTCAAATATTATCCTAAAATGGGTCAACATGTAAATATGAAACAGAAAATTAACTCATAAAATGCCTTAAGAGCAAATATTTAATCTTTTATTTCAGTAGCATGGCTGCTCTAGGATGAAAAGAATGTTATATGTACCTTTAATCCCAAGGTAGCACACAACTTTATTACCAATTCAGAAGGCTGTGGTAGCACACGCATTTAATCCCCAAGAGAGAATCAGGGAGTAGAAGTACCGTGTGGAAGCATATGGGAAACAGACAAGAGATAGAGCTCAGAGAGAAGTGAAGAGTTACTTTAGTCATGCATTTTGAGTTCAGTCTATTCACTGACAGTTTAGTTCAGAAGGAGAAGCCTGGAAGAACAGAGCCAGGCCAGAATAAGCAGAGGGAAAGCAGAGAGTCATAAGTAGAGAGTTTATAATATGCAGTTCAGCATTTGGAAGCCAGCTACTCAGAGTAAGCTCAGTCAGCAGTAAGTTACAGATGCTGAAATGTTCTAGGTTTAGGTTTGAACATTATATTTTGTTGAGGCTGAAGCTTTTCTGATTTAGGCTTAAGAATAGAAATCAATGATCACATCTATGCCTACATAACAGTAACTTTTACATACAACACAATAAAATGCATTTCATGAAATAAGTAATTGACAAAATGGATTTCATTAAAATTAAATTCTACTGTAAAAATTATACTGATAAGAATGATGAGAAAAACAGAAACTGTAAAGATATATTTACATTTCAGTTCTTGAGGGAGCAACCAAGGGCACTATATATAGACAGCAGTCCCTATAGATTTTAAATTTAATATAAAATAATGTTTCCCTATGTTGTTTTCAGTCATCCTTAGTGTTCATTATCCCTCATATCTCCTCATCTCTCTTCATATTGTTTTGTGTTTTCCTTCTATTGAGCAAGTGTTTTTGTGTTAATGACTGTCTGTTACACAAAGACTCTTTTCTGATGATGTCTGAACACACACTTATATATTGGTAGATAGATGTGATTTTAGTAAATTTGATAGTCTTTCCATTTAGCAGAATATTAACAGTAGTTTCTCCTCTGGTGGCTGTGAGAGTCACCACTAGTCATGGAGTTTCATCCATATTTGCAGAACCAAGCTTGTGTTTGCTCCTTGGAAGAAGGCTTTAAATGCAATCAGAAAGCAGCTGGTTGATCCCATAACATACATAATCACAATAGCACTCCTAGAGTGTTCTTGTCATGTTGATCAGTCTCATAGTTCACAGTTTCAAAGCTAGTTAAGACTCCATTATGTTTACCCCTAACTGTATACATAGCAACCTCAGCATGAAGGAGGTATGAGGCATCAAGGAGGAAGCTTTCTGGTCACGACTTACATGATTTTTCAATTTCTTGTAATAAACCTAATATTGAAAAGACAACAAACAGATGTCATATTATGAAGTACCCATATTACAATTGCAACATGAGTGAAAAGTGACCATTAGGCTTCAAGTAGCGAAGACTTTAAAGCTAAGATGATTATCACATGCCTAGGGGTTGGTATACTTCTCATTTGAAGAGGTTCTTCTATCTTTAATAGGCAAAAAAAAAAAAAAAAGAAAACTTATAGGCCATAGCAAGTATTTATACCCAAATCTTATTGGTAATGATGCATTGCAATTTTAGCTGTAAGTATGTATTACATAGGATGATGTATGACTATCAGGTAGAAAATTTCTAACTCTTCCCTTCCCATGTTTTAGCATTACAAAATTTAATATTGTCATATGTATTGATATTTACCATGTAAAATCATTTGTTCCAAATTTAAAGATATATAATGAACTTTTTTAGGGTGTGGTTGTGAAAATTAAAGTGAAAGTAAAATTAAAATTACACATGTTAAAAAGTACCTTGTTTAAATTTACTGATGTTTCTAAAAATCTGATTTTGGACTTCTATAGAAAGTTCCAAGAATGTTTTGCTGCTTAGAATGGAGTATATTTAGCAGGAAAGAAAAATGATGTTAGGTAGACTTTTAGTATACAGAAGATATTCAAACAACTAGGAAATAAGTGAATAAAACTTTTTTTTCTAAATGTGTGTTAATAAATACAATGCTTTTAAAGGAAACATTATTTGAATGTTTCCCTAAAAGGATAATCTTTTACTTATAAAAACACTTATAAGTACAAACATTCCAAAAGTAACTATTTTTAAAATGTTCTTTAGTACTATCACTCTCTTTAAACAAAATGCTTTTTTTTTATTTTGTAAATCCAAGCTAAAGGTATTTTATGTCTCATTCTCTGCTACTTGCCACTCAGACAGCACTGTAAGCAATTGAGGTACCACAGGAAAAAAAACAAAAGCAAAAACCTTTGAACCAATTTCACTTGACATATCTTGAAAAATCAAATTACGAGAATGAATCAGATTAATGTGTCTTAAATATCCTCCAATTTCTTATGAGATTAGATCAGCACTATGAGATCACTCAATTCTAAAAGATTAAAGTACACAGACCTATAAATTGAAAAGATAAAACAATTTTTCATTGTTATATCTATCTGATTAAAGTGCAACAAACTGCATATCAAATACTATTGAAGCTAAAAGAATACTTTCAATTTTCCTCTCAACAATGTACTTAAATACTCTATTAATTCACACGAAAAATTTCTGTCCATATAATTTTTAGCTTGACAAATCCTAAACAAGATCTGTTAACAAAATATTATTGGTTTATGTAAAGCAGTATTACATTTTGGTAAAATAGTCATATATACTCACTTATATATTAATTTCACTAAGATATAAAACTCTTCTATGATGAATTATCTTCCATGAATAATGACAGAATCTTTAAACAACAAAGAAGCTAAGTCGCCTTGGACATCTGGGGGCTTAGAGACATTTGTTTCCAACTTTCAGTTCAAAGGAAACAGAAAGAGCCAATCGAAATGATTTTTAAATAGGTGTTATTTCACATCATAATTAACAGAATGTATAGATATTTAGAAATCTTGTATGTAGAGGAATGGGTCTGTGAGAAAGCTGGGAAGTGTCTGTATTCCAGGGGCTACATTGTGAGACCTGTAAAGTATGGATGAAATTCAGACACATCTTTAATTTCAGTAAAGCAGTGATAGCAAACTGGGATATTTTAGTTATGGACAATATTCCTGTATGCTCTAGCATGTAAAGGATGCACTTGCTATTTGTTTAAAACTCTGATTCACCCCCAGATTAGACCCTCTGCTGGGAAGTTCCTGTTCATTGTTTATTGGTGGAAACAGGAAGAAAAACACCTGGGGGAACTGTGAGTGGAGCAAAGAGAGAGCAGGGAGGAGAAGGCAAAGCAAGATGGACAGGAGAATTAAGAGGAAGAGGACAGAGGAGAATGGTATGAGGAGGCAATGGAATGAGTTCTTCCTGAGCTCTTCCTAGTATTGAATCCCTGAGATTTGTCTTGGCTCATGATTAATATAACAACAATGATTTAATAAGTAATGTTGAGAAAATCAACTATGGATGTTTATTAACAGCAAACATCTATACTCCCAGTATGCAGAGGGCAGTAGTGGCCTATGTCTTTAATCCCTAAGATAGAAACAGAACATGGAAGCAGATAGAGAAAGAAGAACTCATAAGGAGTTATATCTGAGGTGAGTCAGAGTGAAGGACTGGCAAAATGATTAATGAGAGGAAGAGTTAGCAGAGTTTGCCAGAGTGAGGACATGCTCACCTCTCAGGAGAGAAAGGCAAGCTCTCAGTTCAGAGCAGAGTCAGTCTGTTAAAGCACAATCAGTTACAGCAATGAGTTACAGCTGGCAATTTAGAGCACTGTGAGACATGGAGAAAGCTCAGCAGAAGAAGTCAATATCAGACCAGAGAACTTTGAGCCAGAAAAAGACTTAGTTGAACCAAAAGACTCAAAGTTCAGAGGGAGCTAGTCAGAGTGATTCAGTCAGCAGTAGATCTCAGAGACTAAGGATTAAAAGCTTCTAGGCCCTGGATAACAGTTTAAAATGTTCTACATTTTATGAAGGCTGAAGCATTCCAGTTCTAGGATTAAGTATAGATTGTAAAGAGGTGAAAACATATATGGGCACTTGCACTAGAAGTGGTGACTTAATTTGCTTAAGAATAATCTGTATTTGCACTCAAACCAACAGCTACATCTGATAAATCTCTGACTAGAGTCATATGCCATTTTTTACTACATATTTTTCTTTAAATCAATGTGCCAGTAAATAAAAGTGTGTTGTAAATATATATATATATTCATATATAACAGCATTTTACAAACCTCTCATAGTTTAAATATGTGTAGGCATGACTTGTGTAGTTGTAACGCACTCACAATGAGTTATAAAAAACATGCAGTTCAAACATATACATGATTTGATTATATTTGATACTCTAAGTGCATTGAAGTTAATTGGGTTCTAGAAGAAATGGATTCATGTCTAAAATAAATTTGTAGGTCTAATGCTTGTCTCCAACCTGGACACTTCTTGATGTATGGAGTTCACTGATGCTCTGATCCCATCACCAAGCTACCATTTGAGATTTCTGAGCACTTCAGCCCCAACCCTCTTCACAAAGGATTCCTAGAAATCTGCTCACACAACCAATGTCTACCCAATATTTGTTCCTCTCTATACCTCTTTCTCATTTGTATAATGATGCAGGTCACCATTCCTCTCACTCTTTCTCTTTCTTTTTGTTCTTTCTTTTTCCCTCTATATTCCATTATTTTTTGTTTTACCCAAAGATCACAGGTTTCCTATTCTATATAGTTTCATTTACTTACTCCCCAAGAGATGGCATCATATATCTGGTTTGATTGTGTACCTTCACCTTTCCATTTTCATTTATATTTTAAATTCACATCTACCCAGCCCGTCTTCTGCCTTTGTACCTTGTTTTCCTAATTATATATTTGCCATCCTCCTTCATTTCCTTTTTAGGAACCCGATTGTAATCACTATGCCCACAGTTATTTGTTTTCTTCTTTCTTTATATTTTCTCCACTCATATACACAATAGCTAATATACAAACAGTACTCTGGTGTCAGTAACCTCTTCAAAACCATTGGTATTTAGTGAATGACTGCTTTGTAATCAACTGGCACTGTTTTCATTTTGGCTTTGCTTCTGGACAGAGAGCATAGTTCAAAATTGTACTCAATTTGCAGTAAAGATCTGAGGATAGACCTTGGTATCCTAAACTGTAGTCTTAAAACTAAAATATTTCATCTTAAAAGATGCTTAAGTCTATTTCCTCATGAACAAGGCAAACATCTCCATGAAAAGCAGAAAGATTGCCTTAATTCAACAGTAAATAACTATATAGGAATTTTATCACAGATGGCCTAACATAGATACCTATATCAGCTGCTATTCACCAAGACTCATTGAAGAAGTACAGAAACAAAGAGCCTAGAAGATGGCAAAATAGCTGTATATCTCTGGACATGACAGAGTTGTTATAACCATTAACTCACTGAAGCTGTGTTTATGTAAACAAGATCTGTACAAGATCAGCCCCATCAATATTTTATCCTGAAAATGGGAATCAAAGTGTTTTCTTCAGTGGTGTAGCTATTGGTAAATTGTACTATTCTACTAAATAAGTATCAGTCCATAGTTGGGAAAGAAAGTAATTAGCTCAATGGGACAACTACTGGAAGAGGTATGGCAGTAAGAGAAGGACATTTTTGAAATCAGTTTTAGTGGAAAAGGAGAGGAAAGAAAAAGGAAAATGAGTGATAAAATAACTTAAATTTGATATATGTATGGAAATAGTTGAATTGTCTTTTTCTTTCTCTCATTTAGTCATAAGAAGAATACAACAAAAAGAGTGTATATTTTAAGCCAATATGATGTGAATATCACATGTAAAGGACCACACAGAATTGTAACTGAAAGTGAGGAATAAATAGGAAAAGAACATCTAAAGATAAACACATTGCCAGCATACAAACTATGAATTCTTTCAAATGAATGTAGCTAGGGCAACCTAATGCTTAAGGTAAAAAGTGGTGCAGTTTGGAATACTGTATAAATGTTTGGTATAGAAAAAATTGTTATAAATGTGTGTACAACAGATCTTTCAATCATGGAACTGTACTGGCCTTCACTTAAGTGCTCCCAGAAGTGTCTCAGCTTCAAGCCTAAGCAAAAGTTCTGAAATGATGTGCAGACAACTTAATGACAAAGGTAGATGGTGTGGCAATGGGAGAAAGCACCTTTCTAGTATAAGATAGGCTCTTAGTTTCAAAGTTGACTTCAAGTAATTTGGCTTGGGGTTACTAAAGGTTAGAGGGTAGCACATAACAGAACAAGATGGGGCCTCTCCATCACATTAGGTCAAACTGAGCAGGTGTGTAGAGGGCCTCCAATTTGATGCACTTCAACTTATCTCTCAAATCATCAGTTGTTATTTCCAGTATGGCTACAACGATAACTTTTCAGCAGTGTTGGCTTTTTTTCTGCTTCCTTGAGATTATCGATAATATGTTGAGCTCTCTTTTAGGTGGGTCTTAGAATAGTTTCCTTCAGCAGCATTGTGGTGTTTTTTCTGCTCACCCATCCATAGGCAATAGGACTCTGCCGGGTTACCTGGTTCCTAGATTAGTCTAAGTTTTCTTTGATAATGAAAGACTTACATATCTCCCCTTCAAATGTATGGTCTAGTTTACTGCAAGGTAGAATAGTTTTCTCTCTTTTTCCTCCTCCCTTTTGCTTCTTTTTTTGATTTTTGATCTTTATTTTCTGAAGTTCACATTTCCTTCATCTCTGAAGAGTTATATTTCAAATACATTATATGTCCCTCACTTATGTCAGCAGTTCTTTCCGTTAGCTGTATGTAAATATACTCACTAAAAGTCATACTTGCCAAGCCTATCCCACTTCTTCTCAGCTAGGTCTTGACAAAGGGGGCCACCCAACTGTAATACAATCTTTTTTCAAGAAGGCGACTTTCCCTGCAGTTCTGCGTGAGAGCCTCTGCCCTCACTGCCATCACTGTGGTATCCTGGCTTAATATTGAGCTTTGTTTTCCCAGGCGTACAACTGATTTCCAGGTTTGCATGTTTCTACTATGAGGGTTCCAGTAACTGAGCAAAGGTTTCCAGTTTTGTCAAAAGTGGCTAGGGAAGAATCTTCACAACAAAATTCTTGGAAAACGGACATATTCAATAAAAATGAGTCATGAAATGTCAAAATGTAGCAAATTATTATGTTACTACATTATTTCACATACCTCATTTACATAGCTGTGAAAGGTACAATATTTCAGAAGAAAATGTAATCATAAGTCATGATTTTATAATATTTTGTTTTATGAAGAAAGAATGAATAATAAGACTATACTCTTCATCATGCTGAAGTAATTCCAGGGATTTCCATGAAATTCCATGATTTTGCTGTAGGACAAATGAAATATGCTTTCATCTAAGTGAAGTCAAGGATTTGAGTGTCTGCATAGGCAAAATTTAAACACTGAACAAAGACTAAAAAACAATTTACAAATATATTATAAAGTCATTTCACTTAATAAAGAACACACTGTACTTGGTGTGACATTGCTCAAAGCTCATTGCTGCAAATTCTTCCATAGCAGTAAAAAGATTAGGAAAAGGAAAATATTTTAACCTAACATCTAAGTATTGAGAGCATACTGTTATATTTAAATATTCACGTATGGAAACATTTGTAAGTACATGCAATTTATGACAAAAAAAAGTCTTGATCAGAATTTTTTTAAAAAAGAGATCTGTTACATGAATCACCATTCTATTCACTATTATGTATGGCGTTACATTTAAATTATGTGTTTTATTCAATTGAATGTATAATTGTTTATAAGCTATTTTACTAGTGCTTCCAAGTTTGACATTTTACTGATTTCCTACTAGTTGCAATTACAAAGCAAAAATGCTAGATTCTTTCTATTTTTTGATTCATTTTAGTATTAAGCATGTCTGTGGTGTATGCCCACATGTTTGTAGATGTGCATACCCATGCACTGACTCACAAACTTGCATAGAAAAAGGAATTTATTTTACTCTATTGTTCTCCAACTTGTTTGATTGAAACAAGGTCTCCCATTGAACATGGACCAAGTATAGTGCCCAAAAAGGGCTGACGATTCTTTTAGATATGATCTGTCCTTGCCTAAACTCCTAATTATTTTACACACTTAGCTTTTTTCATGAATTTTGGGGATTTCAACTAAGGTCATTACATTTAGAAGCATGCGTCTTACACATTAAGTCATGATCTCCATGTTCTAATTGTAATAGTTTCAGGTTCAAAGGACAGTTTATTCTTTCCCTAATGCAATCCCTGATCCTAGTCCTGGAGCCCTGAAGTGTTTCAGCCTCTTTATAATCTATTCTTAATCCTAGAACTGAAAGGCTTCAACCTCAGCCCTTGTATAGTCTAGAATACTTAAATCTCTAAGATGTACTGCTGAGTGAGCCACTCTGACTAGCTTCTGAGCTCAGAGCTGTACTGTACTGACACTTCTGGTGGCGGATTCAATTCACTAACTGTTCTGGCTCAAACTTTTCTCCAAGCTGTTGGTTCAGCCTGAACTACTGAACTGACTTACTGTTCCTGACTGAACTCTTCTCATTATGGTAGACTCTGGCTGACTCCTGTAACTTCTCTGACTGTACTGCTCTTCTCAACTTTAAACTGACTTTAAACTTCTTTTTTGATACTGACTTCTTCAGAGCTGCCTCTCTGTTATCAGACTGCCTCAGACTACTACTGTGTCTTATCTTCTGTCTGCCTGCTTCAGATTGCTTGGCTCATTCTGTCTCAGTCAGCCTCTGTATCTTTTCCCATCTTGCTTCTCTATTGACTCCCTGAGCTGACAGTCTGCTTTTCTAGTGTGAGAGTTGGACACATCCTCACTCAGACTCACTCTGCTAACTCTTTCTCTAATTTCCCAATTTGCTTGCCTTTCACTCTCATCTTAGACCTCATTTCATGTCTGACCCTGACTCAATTTGAGCCCTGCTTCCTGTCTATGAGCTATGTTCCCTGTCAACCAATTTCTGGGATTAAAGGTATGCATCAATACTGACTTCAGTACACTTGGATTAATGGTGTGTACTAACATACTTTCTACTCTCCATCTGGAACACACAAGCCTCTGAATGTGATCCTTTCTTATAGTCCACTGGATATGATCTCGTCATAGAGACCCTTGTATTTGATACCTTCCTTGGCTTTCAATGTGATCCTTGACTAGATCAGCCAATTTTCTGTATTAAATTATTAAATATTCTTCTACACCTAATATTCCTTTTAAACAAAGAAGAAAAGTCATTCATATAAATTGTAAAATTAGACATTGTGAAATTGACAGGAAAAATATCAGCAATATAAAGGTTACTTCATTATGAAAGTACATGTGTTTATTATTTCTCTTATTTTTACTTTTTCAAGTACATATTTATGCATCTTATTATTTTAGTAGAAACTTTATTATGTTTAATATCTAAATTCATCTGCTTATCAAAATATGACAGTGACATAAATCAGTGGATTTTATGATTTACATAGTAAATAATTAGGAATATATTTATTCTGCTAAATATTTTCCATAGGTAACTTCAAATTTAATCATATAGTCTCCAATGATCGTTATAAATTACTTAGCATCATCTGCCATATTTGTAGGTCTACAACCACTGATTGAGTCAATCACAAATTGAAAACTCATTAATATACTTAATAACATGTCTCATTATATTTTCATAAATGAAAATAAGACTGTATTGATCATATTAAAATTCCATTACTCCTTATCTGTTTCCCATTTCCACTCTACCCATTCCATCTTTTCACAATGAGTCCCTGTTCTACATTTATGCTGTACATGTGTGTGTGTGTGTTTGATTCAATGAGTGTAATAAAAGTTATTGACAGAAATGTGAGTGCAGAGCTTTTCATAAAATCAAGTGCATCTTACTAGTGACTGCATCTCTAAAAAAAACTCTCTGTTCCCTACTAACTATTATCTGCTTATAGATTTTCAAGGTGTGGTGAAATTATACCTATTTTAAGCATATTTGTTTTGAACATTTCCATTTGTTTTCTTATTATGTTTCCATATACATAAGAACTATTTTATGTCATTCGACCTTTATTAGGCATTATACATAACCCAGAAATGACACAGATTAACATAAAGTATTAGAGGCTGTGCTATATGCCTACAAACCACATGATATTAATATACATACATAAGGAATTTGTGTATCAAGGATTCTGGTGTTTGTGGGAGTTCACTGAACTGGTAGACCACAAATGGTAAAGATGATTAAATGAAAAATGCTTAACATGACTTTTCATATGCACTCTCTCAAAGCACCATCACATGCACATTAGTAAATGGCAAATTCCCCTTAACTGTATATTTAAGAGAAAACAAAGGTTTAAGTAACAACATTTCTAGAAGTTTATTTTCATATTCATGCTTACATTTTACCAGTCCTTATATTGCAAGTGTGATTCCAGCAAGTTTATTTATTATTAAGATTTTAAAAGATTTGTAACTATATGTATGTGACTGTGTCTCTGTGTACATGTGAGTACAGATACCTTGGGGGCAAGAAGACTGCATCTGACATCCAGAAACTGAAGTTACGAGAGGATAAAACTACCAGGACCTAATGTATTTTTCTGAACTTATGTGTTTTTGTTAAAAGTAAGACATCATGAGTTGGAGATCTTCCCATTTACTCTTAATTAGATAAAGTGATCAATCATAAGAATAATTTGAGATTAGATAAGTTAAAGTATATTGAGAATGCATTAAATTTATAGTTTTTCAGAATGTAAAATATTTTTAATTATTAACTTATTGCCCACAGGTTTAATAAACAATATTAAAATAGTGTATGTTTTAACCATTAATGTCTTTAGTAGAATCAACATCTGTATATGAAAATGTTGAAATTGCACATCAAAGATTTCATGTGCAGAGGTTATCATTTAAAATTTATTAATAAATTGTTATGCTCACACCTTTTAGCAATATACATATATTTATCATATTGACAGAGCATATTACTTGCAAATGTAAACATAAATGTGACCATATCTTCTTTTTTAAGAACTGCAGAAGAATATGAGAAATTTCAACTGAGCATTATATTAACTTCACTCTAATTAAACAGTTTCTAAGTGATAAATTACACTTGATACTCTATAAAACTATTAACCTTGTTCTCTTTGATAGCACAGTAGATTTTTGAAGTTTTGGCTCATTTGTGCCAGTTTCTGAATTACTCTGTGACCTTATCTATGCCTCATGACCCTTTATGTTATGAAGTATGTCTAGGGAATATTTTCAGGGTACTAAGTGGAACATTTACATCATTAGCAGACATATTTGACTTTTCAGCACCCTGAAGGCAATCAATCATTCTTATTCTATTATTTTAACTAATTTGTTTTTCATTCACCACTACATAAACATTTATTTGAATTTTCACTTAGTAGCACTATTTTGTACCTCACTGGGCACACCTGTACCCAATATCTTTGATTTAATATGACAATTGAAAACAAATGGTATTGACAGAATCTTCTTGAATGTAATTACTCAACAGAGCCATCCTGAATCAATTAATCATAGTGTATCTAAAATTTAATGTTCAGATGCTACAGCCAAGAACTATTCACACAGTCTGATAAGAGGAATTTCCAAACTTTTGTACATAAATTTTTTGTGTATAGAACTGCTTAAATAATTTTAATTTTGATTATAGATGTAATAAAACAGTTGTGAAAAAATGAATACATTAATACTAACATAAATGAGTACTTCCTTATTTTTTTTGTTTATTATTGAAGACTTCATGCATATATAGAATGAGTTATAGTCATATACATCTGCTGTTTTACCTTTCTTCATATCCTGTCAACATGTCCCCCAATTACTCTTATGTCTTTAATTAATATCATAATACAAGTCTGGAAAGATGGCTCAGTGGTTAATAGTACTAGCTGCTTTTCTAGAGAAAAGGTTCAATTCCTAGCACTTACATGGCAGGTAACAAATGTTTGTAACTCCAGTTCCAGGAGTTCCAACATACTTACACAAAGATACTTGTAGGCAAAACACCAACACACATAAAATAAAAATTATGTATGTGTGTGTGTGTGTGTGTGTGTGTGTGTGTGTGTATGTATGGGCAGTGGTGATGCACACCTTTAATCCCAGCATTAGGGAGGCAGAGGCAGACATATCTCTGTGTTTGAGGCCAGCCTAGTCTTTAGAGTGAGTTCCAGGACAGCCAGAGTTACAACAGAGAAGCTCTGCCTTGAAAAACCAAAACATGGGGATGCTATCAGTGATGATATTTTCAAAAGCAAATATTTTTTCTCCTCGTTAGAATATGTCAACTATTAATAGTGCCTCCACAAGGGGTGAGGCCTAGAGATAATTATACTATCTATGCAAATAATTCTCTGTTTAGATATTGTTCAGGTCTTGTGCCAAAGAATCACAGCTGCTTTGAGTTCATGATTTTAATAGCCAATACATGTGCAAAAAACAGCATTTAATCATATATGATTCATAATTTATGCTGTCTTTCAATAACTCTGCAAAAATACTTGATTATTTTTCTTTCTTTTTTCTTTTTGTTATTTTAAAACAGACTCAAACTTTTTTGTATGCTGACGGTAGTGGATCTTGGTGTGTAGATGAAGTTGGCTTCAATCAAGAAGCTTGCCTCTGCCTACAAAACACTGGAATTAGTTAAATGTGTGTGCAACTATGCCTGGCTCAAAATTTGAGTTTTTAAATGAAGCTGAAAACCTGAAGTATTTGAATTTTGGTACACAAAATGGCAAGTTCTCATTAAAAATGTTATTATTCAATTTATTCTGTTATCATACTCTAAATGCATTATTATACTTATAACATAAGAATTGTAAACAAATCCTATGAAATTGGTATTATAATATAAGGTTTGAGAGCAGATCAAGAAAAAGTGCTTCAATAATAATGGTTATTAATTATAAGATTAATTATAAATTATAAATAAATTATAATTTAATTATAAATAAATTATAAATATAGTATTTTATGGAAAAAATAAACATGTTTTAATGATACACATTACATAGTCATGGATTTTTTTCTAGGGAATTAAGCAAAAATTATTTTCTTTTAATTTGAAGTCTTCAATAAATCAAGCCTTCATTTGTGAAGTACTGCTGTAGAAATTTGGAGGGTAAGGTAGTAGCAGAATTTTTTTGATAAAATAAATGGAAAGCTAAGAATTCTGTTTGTGTCCAGTGATTTTCAAAATAATTTTATATGCACATAACTGCTTAATGTAAAGCATACTATTTGCTGATGAAATTGAACTTCATTGCTTTAAAAGACTATTTTTTTAACAAATATATAATATCAGAACTACATGAGTATAAAAATGATGCACAAGAATGCAGATATGGCTCAGTGTTGTAGAACTTGTTGCTCTAGCAGAGACCCTAGGTTAAGTTTTCAACACACATATGTTGACTCATAGCCCAGTAACTGCAGTTACAGGGTATCTGATGCCCACTTCTGTTCTCTGTGAGCACATATATAGTACACATACACATATGCAGGTAAAGCAATTCATATATAAATAAAATCTAATATCTAATAACAAACACATTTTGAGAATAGTTTATATTTAATTTGATCATAGAAATCCATTGCAATAATATGTGTGTGTATTTGCGTGTGTGTGTACATATATATATATATATATATTTGATACATGACATATATATATAGATAGATCTAGATAGGTAGATGTGTGTGTGTGTATATATATATATCTCATTATATAATATCAATATAATATGTAATTATATATATCATTATATTGTTACAATATATATATATAATTACATTTACAGAGTTACAGATAATAGATACAGATATATTGATGCCTTTCTATGCATATATATATATAGAGAGAGAGATAGTGAGATGGAAACAGATTGGAAGAGAGAGAAATTAAATTAAACCATAGAGTTTTTAAAATTATTAATTAGGTAATATTACATTATATAATAGGATACCCATAAATTTAAAGAAATCACTTTTATTTATACAAAGTCAACTTGTTAGTATTTTTACATTGATAACCACTTAAATTTGGACACTAAGAGTTGAACTCAGATACAGAGTGTGTTCATATTAGAAAAACAGTAAAGAACTTGGATGAGTTAATTAATGTGTGACAATAGGTATGTTATTTACTTCATCAATTGTCAATAGGTAATACATTATTCATTTTATCAATTATCAACAGAAAATTTATGTCATTTTATAACCCAACAAAAAATTCATCCTCAGTTGAGGGACTCAAGATTTGATCCATAGTTTTTGACTCAATACTTACTGGTTTTTTATATTTAAGAATGTATTGCCAACATTCTTTCTGTTGTTTAGTTTTGCTTATAAAGCATCTTACTATGTAAACTCGGCTGGCTTGGTTTTTGCTATGTAGCTTAGCCTTGCCTAGAATTTAAAACAACCCTATTACCTAGGGCTCCTTAGTGTGAAGATTATGAATCTATACCAAAAAACTTGCTGTTGGATGTCGTGATACATATCAGAAACCTCTGTTACCAGATAAAATAAATAATATATACCAGTGACCACATGTATATACGTATGTCTTTATTTGTGTGTGTGTTAATTTACACTATTTGTGATATTAATGTTTTGTCAAAGTGTCACAGACTATATATATATATATATATATATATAATTTTCTGTAATTCCTGCTCTTCTAGAGAAACCTGACCAATACAGAATATTCCAACAATCATGGTCACATTTATGGTTAATGTATATTGTAAAAACTATTTTAATTATTCTCACATAAAAAGAAGATACAGATCTTATGAGAATGTCACTTTCATTCTTATTATTATAATATTTTTAAAATCAAAGCTGATACATATAATTTCAAATGGATATTTTAGAAAACAATTTAATTCCAATTTGACAAATTTTTATATATTTTCATGTGTTTCTACTTAATTCATTTTTTGTTAACACCGTGTGTGATTATTAAGAAAATTAGTTCTAAAGTTATATATATTGGTAGAATTTAATTTTATATCCTTATGGTCATTTCTCTCTTTAACAGTATGGATGTTTATGAGACTAAATATCCAGCAATATATGTAATATTTTCTTTGCAAATTGTTGCTACTTTATGAGAACTTTTATAGCATCTAATACCAATGCTGTTTTATTTAATGACTTTTATGCTGAATTTGCAAGGTTTGAGGAGCAAAACAGAACTAAAGATGCACAGAGTAATACTGTGAAATTAATTTAGGAGTTTTAAAACCATTAGCTCAACTTTATCAATTATAGAAAAATGAGTTTATAGGTCATGGCTCATCAAAAAGACAGGTTTATCATAACACAGTAACAAATCAGTTAATCGGGGCTCAGGTGAACATCTGAAGAAAATGGAACTTTTCAGTGCCACATTACATAATGCTCTATTAAACCATTGAAAGAAATAATGAGCGAAGAAAAAATTAACATTGGGAAGAAAAATGAAGGTATTTACGCAAAATTAAAGTTGCATATTCTATAAACATTTACTAGGTCATTTTAGCTACTTGAAATAACTTTCTACTGAGATAGTTTGGTCACTCAGTTCTTCGTGTTAGTTGTGTGAGGACAAAGAGAAAAAAAGCAAAATGAATAAAAGACTGAAATGAAAGTATTATTATGTACATGTCTATATGTCTTTTCAGATAAAATATTATTTTATGTACAACTGTTAACAGATGCATTCATAGTTGTGTAGAATTGTCCAACTTCTTTGAGTACAAATATCCACAATTTTTCTAATGTGAGAATATACATGTATTATGCCTCAAGTATTTTTTCAGGATAAATGAGTAATAAAACACATGTATGCCAGAGAATTCTAAATTTTCATGACAACTTTTTGTACCTATTGTCTTACAGATATAAGTAACCCAGGTTTTGAAAAGAAATAAAATAGGAAAAGTGATCAATCCCTTGCATTTCATAACTCAGAAAAAGGAATGAAATAGTGATCATAACCCCTCCTGAATAGTTTCAAAAAATCTCTAAGATAATAAGGATAAAGGAAAACACTATTTTAGCCAATTATAATTAATTTCTATATTAGGCAAAAATAAGCTATGCTGACATAAATAAGATTAAAAAACAATTAAATAGAAACAAGATTTACTGAAAAAAAAGTATGACCGAAAATGTTGAGAAAAACATGAAATAATAGAGATGAAAATTATATTAATAAATACATCAACCAAATATTAATGTTTTCCCCTTCTTCTTTTGTTTACCTCCCTTCCTTCCCCTCTTTTCTTTCTTATTTTTCTGAATTATTTTATGCATATATAAGTGGGTTCCAGTGATTGGTTTTATGCAGAAGTATACATTAGTATACTGAAAAAAATCAGAGACAAGTCTCACTTGTGAAAAAAAGTATTTAAGGTTAAAAATTGAAATGTCATAGTAAATTTTACATTGACTCTGTCTAAAGCACTTTGTGCTTTATATATATTTCACTATATATGTATATTTTTTCACTATATATAATATATATATCACCATATATATATTCACTATATATATATATACATATATACATATTTCATACGTAAACATACATATTATTCCATATAGTTCCATATAATTCTAAATTACTTTGTATGGGCTGAAAGGGAAGATTTGATCAGTAAAATGCTTGTCATATTAGCTTGAGGATTTGAGTTAGATCACAAGAATCCACAAAGAGAAGTAGGCTATAGTAATGTGCAGTTGCAATCATTGTACTGATGATCCAGAGTCAAAAGGATCCCTGGTGCTCTCTGGTCATCAAGCCTACAGCTATAATTATCACTGAGATGCCCATTTTCAGAAAACAAGATGGGTGCCTCCAGAGAAACAACCTGAGAGTTTGATCTTTGTTCTTCACATAAACTTGCACAAATATTTCCCTACATGTCGTTTTCGGTCTTCGGTTTTCGTGCAAACGCAACCCTGCATAGGTGGTCCTCTGGTGGCTGAGGCAGCTGCTCGGTTTCCTACGTTTGCCGCTGGTATCTCTACCCTCTGGTGGTGGGGCTTCCACTCTCTGTCCAGGAGTGTGGGGTTCTGAGCTAGGGTAGTGGGAAAGCGCTAGGGAACCTGGCGTGGATTTCGAGGATGGTGGTCCCTGACCACCATGGACCGAGAATCGAACCAGACACAAAGAAAGTCTCTGGAGCCCTTCTGGTGGAAGTCACGTTCTCCTTTAATGGTGGGGTTTCCCTGTTTGTATCTTTTTCCCAGAGGGGGCTGTCTCCCCATACTCGGGGGGTATGTGTGGGGGGGGGTCTTATTTGCATATGGGGCACTTGGTCCTCCTGGTCACAGGCACAAAGGGAGGTGTCCAATTAGCGACAGGGCAGACAAACACTTGCCAGGTTATTTTCCTTTTTGCTCCTGTGAATACAGGTAATACCTAATAACTAGCTGGGTTTTTGGCCAGGGCTAGAGTAGAGAGCTGAGGAACTCCTGCCGTTTTCTCCTCTTTGGGGAGATACTGTCTTCCAAGGCAGCTTTGACCTACCCTTAGCTCCTTGGCAGTACCACACCCACAGGGACATGACATCCCTTAAACAAATAAGCACACATACACAAATACAGATGATATTTATTATGTATTAATTAAAAATATATTTTTTCAAGATTAAATACAGAAATAATCCTCCTTCCTGGCTTCCATCCAAATATACCCTAAAGATTCAGTCTCTTATAAAGACCAAAGTCTTTCTAGTTCTTCTTAGTAGCTCTTTCAACCTTTCTTTCTAGGACATCTCCATTTCTTTATGAATCCACAAACACAAAGACAGTCTCTCTAAAAGGGAACAGCAATACTCATAGCAGAGTGGAACCCAAGAAAACCATTGTACCCTTTCTTGTCCTCAAATCTGCTTAGAATTTCCAAGATCAAAATAAATAAACTAATAAAAATATGTTAATTAATTAATAATTATACAGCACACGCTAGGAAGAATTCAGGGAAAGTGGAACATTTATTCACTGCTAGTGAAAATGAGAACTGGTATATCAATACTGAAATCAATATATGGCATTCTCAAAAAGTAGAAAATGGATCTACCACTAGATCTAATTATACTATTGTGAATATACCCAAAGGACTCTCCATCTTTCTACAGAGATACCTGTCATTCATTTTCATTGCTGGTGTATTCATAACAGCCATAATTGGAAACAACCATAATTTGTTTCTTTAGATTTTCATACTTTTGGAGGTGATTATTTGGAGGGTTCTTGTTGTTGTTGTTGTTGTCTTTAAGACATAGAAATGACATGAAATTGGGTGTGTAGAGTGTTGGGAAGGATCCTAGAAGAGTTGGAATGGGAAAGTATATAATTAACATACATGGTATGAAAATTTTTAAATAAAAAATATCGAAGGGAGACATAGAATTACTATCTCAACATGAATGATTATAAAATAAAAAATAATAACCAATAAAAGTTAGATATCCATAAAAATTATTTTATTTTTGCAACTTTAGTTATTTTATTTGGGCAAAAACACCCAATGTAAGGAAAATGATTGAGAATATTATGAAGAAAGATGAACTTGGAAATATTTGGCCAGTTTAATCAAAACCTGTTGAGAAAAACCTGTTCTCTATTTATTTTCTTTACGTGGCTTTTTTTTTTTTTCCTGGCTTTTTTTGTGATAATAGACTTTTTTTTTGTAATAACACCCTTATATCTCTTTGATCAAAACTCTGTGGAATTTCCTGTTCTTTATATTTGTTAGTTTTGATGGAAAATTTATAGAAAATATTGTCTAGTGATGTACAATTTTAATTAAAATATACTTTGTTTTAAACTTTGAAAATTCTGAGTCTTTTATTCTAATTGCTATACATTCAAAACAATGATTATTTCCTAAATTAACTTTCTGGTAATCAGAATTTTTCTCTTAATTTTAATTTCACGTGATCCCACAGTATTTCCAGCAGTTTATTTCCCTAATATATTATAACATTATCCCTGAATACTGAAGTATAATTTAATTTGTCTGACTCTGTTCAAAATATTTTCAATAACATAGTATAAAGAAATATTTAATCTTTTAATTCAGCAGCATGGCTGCTCTAGCACAGGATTACATGGAAAGGCCTGTGTGATACATAGGAAGAGATCACTTCCAAAGGCCTGTTTGATGCAGATGAAGTGCTCTAAAAGTAATGGTACTGACACCTTTATTTCTAAACTCTGAGAGTGAAATAGAGTGAAGCCTGAGATTGAGTCAGATTGAATATGTGCCCAGTCTCAGGATGTAAAAGGAGACTCTCAACTCACAGACAGTTCAGAAGATCAGAGTTTGAGAGTTGGTTCAGTCAGTCAGCTCACAGACAGATGGTAAAATAAGAAGAGCAGAGCCAGTCCAGAATAAGCAAAAAGCAGAGAATCAGAAGCAGTCAGTTTGTCATTTGTAGTTCAGAGATCACAGTACAGTTCAGAGTGAAAAGTAGTAGTTCAGAAGATAGCTAGTCAGAGTGAACCCAGTTAGTATTAAGTCTCAGAGGATAAAATATTCTAGGTTTAGGTTTGTTGCAGATTAGCTTATACAGAGGTTAAAGCTTTCTAGATCTAGGTTTAAGATTAGATTGTACAGAGGATGAAACCCTCTAGAATCGGGGATTGAACTGGCAAAGAATAAGCTGTCTTTTGCCTTGAACCCATGAGAATAATAAAAAAAAATCAATGCATATATCTATGCCTCCACATATTAATTTTAGGCACACATACAGACACAGAAACACAGACACACACACACACACACACACACATTTTTTTAGATTTTATATTTATTTTTCATCAGCAAATATTGTGACTCATTTTATGAACTTATGCAATCTTCTAAAGTGTTCTTACTGCATTATAAGATATAAATATTAATATAAAAACAAGATCAATGATATTTAATTGTATTAATTGAGATATTATGAGAGTCTTAAGCAATATTCATCCCACTTGTAAATTGAATGTTCAAGTTCAGGTGAAGTTGTTTTCTCAGTAGTTTAAGCCATTTCTACTCATAAATTCCATATTTATAAACCCACAAGTGTATACACCCCCTCACACACACACACGTACATTTATGTTTCATGGAAGATATTTGTGGTGGGTAATCAAACAGCTCACATTACAGTGGTCCATGATCCCACCCAAATTTACAGGCCATTTGATTATCATTAATTTGACTGTCAAATTCCAAGAAAACTTCATTCTCCTTACTACTTAAAATGTTAAAACAAAGAGTATTTTAATAGGAGGCAATGGGAAGGCACATTAATGTGAAGCCTGGGCATCTTCTAGAAATCAATTCCATTTTCATATTTTCAGCTGTCGCAGATTAATTAATACCTATTTCCCACCACTCATATGGGTGTATTTTCTTCCTATGAAGAAATTCAAATATGTGAAGTTTTCTACCACGCATGTGCTTGTAGCATACATTCTGTTTTTTTAGATGAACACAATTCCAATTCGTGACCATATGTCATATACTTATTTTTCCTTATTGTCCTCTTTATCAAATTAACAATAATCCTATATAAATAATTAAATGATTGCTTAAAACTAATGCTACTTCATGACATACATTAACTATGATTTAATTATAAAGTATACCAATAACAAAATAGCATGAAAATGTCATTATACATACAATATTTTGGTGATATTTTCTAGGATGTAATTCATTGTGTATGTTCATGTTTAAGTTGGCCATATAGAATCTGCTTAAACTGGCCATACTGGCCACCAGAGGCTCTACAGCACCATGATATAAAACCAGCCAATTAAATAAGGTAGCCTTATTTTTATTTCCTTTAATTTGATTACATGATGAATTACTAGTTAGCTTCATATCCTTCCCTGTTTATGAATTTATTCTTTTGGATATTTTTGGTTCTTATGCTAATTTTTTTCTGTTTTCTTTTGTTGATTCATTTCATCTTTTTTGTTTGTTTCATTGTTTGGTTTAGGAGACTGAGTTGCAATCTGTGTTCTAGGCTGTTAGGAAAGATACACCATAGCACAAACTGGTTTCAAATTCACTGTTCATTCTCTTGACTCAGATTCTGAGTTCTGAGATTTATAGACATGAACCACTACGCCAAGATCATTTTCCTACTTCTATTTCTTTACTGAATCACTAATCTACAAACATTAATCCATTTAAAATAACACCTTTATGGTAAAAATTAATCTTTATAAACATTTTTTCTTTTGCTGTATTCAAGATATGTTGATAGAACACCATATTTAGTGCTTAAACATCTTATTTAAAGAACCCATCATCATTCCCTAGTAGCAAGAGTAGTATTTAACATTTTTGTTTATTGATTTTGTAATTTTACTTTTCATTAAGTTTTCAAACCATCTGGAGTCCACCTTTTTATGTGATTCTAGGTAGAGATCCAAGTCTATTTCTCCAAGTAATAAGCCAATTTCCCCCAACAGTATATAATAAACAATCTGTTCTTTCCACATGTACTGTGATTCCATCTTTAGCATGCATTATATTTTAATATATTTGTGAGATAGCATGAGATGTATTTAGAACTGGAATTATCAAAGGTTGTTTGATCAATGAATAAAAGGTAAAAAAAAAAAATAATGTAACATCTGTGAGAGACTTGGCAGGCCACAAATGGTTCCACTAGTGTCACTGGCTTAGATGCTTGTCCTATATTCCTGGTGTCTTTATTTGTTAAGGAGCCAGCCAATATGAATCAAGTGTCTTAAAACAGTTCCTTGAAACTAGTCTCTATACTTCTTACAACAAAGTTCTATTGACCTCTCATACCCCAACATACACTGATGCAAGAATAAATTCATTCATTCCATAAATTTCTTAACTATTTCCATGTGATTTCATTGTTTGTTAAAAGGCCTCCTGTTAACTACTCCAGACTTGTGATTAGTGGAAGACTGAAATTTTGTTGTTTGACAGGAAGCAGTTTAATCAATAGCCTCTATATATGCCTCAGTTTCTCTTTGAATGTCCTAATTATTTTCTCATTCTCTCCTTTACTCTACACCAAGGAGCTTCCTTTCTTAAAAACTTGAAAAACATTATATCTACTGTGTGACCCTATTCATTGATAGACTAGGATTTTTCAAAACATATCTACTAGGATAAATCTTTGGTCTAAAAAATTAAATAATTCTTCACAATAAAAATAATAGAATAGTAAAAGTCTATTATTATAATAAATAATAATAATAATAAATAAAAAATAAATACAAAAGTCACAGCAAAATAACATCAAGAACTCTTTCCACAACTATTATTAGACACTAAGAGGAATCTGTGCACATCATGAAAATGTCATATTATGAAGACTTCCAGTTTATCATGCAATTCAGTAAGTCTTTATAAATTAGAATGTTTTTGTATCTACTGAATGGTGGGAAGTTCAGCTAGTAGTTTATCTACTTCAGTAGTTTGAATGTTTATAAATTATGGTCAGCATTCTTAAGGTATATCCAATTGACTTGGTTCTCTGGATTTTCTCACTAAGTAAATTTTATTTATTATCTAGGATTTTCAATCCTCCACATATACAGATGTACTGCTTAAGAATTTTTTATGTTCACCAACAAAAGTGCATATCTTCCCCTTATCACATATTATTTTACTGAGCTACCAATTACTATGTTCTTAGAAAAGAAAAAAAATGATTTTATTATTGGTTTAGGTACAACACAACTAGAAATTTGAATCTACTACAGAAAAATCACTTCATATAAATTCATTCAAAATTAACTGTACTTTAAGATTATTCATGCCACTGCTTCTTCTCCAATGGAATGGATAAATGAAAGTTGATGAAACTGCTAAATTGAGTTCTTCTGAACATCAAACTGGAAACTTTCCAGAACGTTAACACTTTTCTTGATTGAAGATGAAATCATTTATTTTAAGAAATAGTGTCTTCACAGTATCAGCCCAGAGCATTTGAACTGGGGTGTTTCAGAATCAGTTTGAAGTTTCTCATCTCAGTTACTCCCACATTGACAATGTAAGGGTAAAATATTTTGAACTTGTGAAACAATATACCTTAACTAGGAACTGAATATAGTAAATAAATAAATAAATAAATAAATAAATGCATAAATAAATATGAGCTGTAAATCAAGCAAAGAAGCAAAGACAACTCAATTTTTCCTATTTGTAGTATTTAAAACTTTAGAATGAGTGATTTTTTTTTTTTTACATATTTGTATCTTGTTACACAATTTTCATGTTATTTGAAGATTTTGGTCTTTTCAGATGATATAATTATTTAATTATTTGGTTTAAATTAAAATTATAATTTTACATATATCACTTGGCTATAGTAGAATAATCTATTTGTATAGAGAAACAGATGAATTATTTCAAGAATATAATAGACAGTCATATTACTTTGCTGTATTGGTTGCCTCAGTATTTTTCATAATACTCCATTGCAACATACACTTCTCCTTCTATATTTTGAACACATATTCTTCAAAACTTTCAAGCAAATAGTGGCATAAATATTATGGAATTAAAGATACTCTTTGATTGGATTTAAGACCTGTGCTATGAGATGGAATTCGTACCTGACACCGCTAAAGGAGCAAAGATCCTGAGAAGAAATATGTCACTTACTAGAGGAAAGCTTATTAATATTAATCTGTTAAGGGAACATACCAATAAAGTTTCCCTGAATGATGTATTATGTCCATATATTAACTCTCATCATAGAGACTTCTTCAAGTAGATGGTAATTAATACAGAGATCAACAACTGGACAATCTGCAGATGGTGAAAGACTTTGGAGCACCCAGATTTAAATGGGATGTCCTTATGTAACCCCTCTCCTGGAACTCAGGGATCTAAGAAGAAGCATAGGTAGAAAGATTTTAAGAGGCAGGGTGTATAGAAAAAAAGAGGAAAAAAAAAACAGTATTTTTCAGAAGATGCAAAACTGATGCTTATGTAAACTCACAAAGACTGTATCCACTTCTCTGGCTAAGTTCCTGAATGGAATTTTGCTTGAACTTGTGTTGGACTTGTTTTTACTAGAACTATAGGAAACAAATTATGGCTGTCTTTAAATGACTGCACTTCAGTGACTCTTCTTTGAACCCAAGGGCATACCCTTCTGCAGTTGTCCTTCACCCTTTTGGATAATAGCTGAGCTAAGTTATGTTACCATTTGTTCTTTGGCATTTGCTTTGCATTCGATAACTAATTCAACATTGCACTGACACAAAGTTATACTTAATAATTTTAACATTAAACTTCAAGTTGCATGTGTTGTTTCCTCATGATCAGGTCAGCGATGTCTACATAGTGTGTTACAGGCCAACAAGGGATACACAGAAAGACTGTCTTTAAAAAAGAGGACAAATGCCTATGTCTTCCAGTAATATGATATATATTATTAAAATGCAAGAAAATTCATGATAGAATACTTATGACTTATTTCAAGAGACGATTTCTTCACACTTATATACCAGAAGTGCCCTAAGAAAATGTTGGAAAAGGAATAGCTACGAGTATCATCTTTCCTTCCTTGTTTTAAGCATTGTAAACATTGCAAGATTATTTTCTATGTCCACCTAAGAGAAGGTTTACACTTGAAAAGCTAAGTTTCAATTATCAGTTTTTCCCCCTTTATTCTAATTGAGTACCCTATCTCTAATCATTGTTTATTATATAATAGACTATAACTAACACGTTAATGGCCATTAATAGATACACATTTTTGGATAGTGTCCAATAAGTTTGCGAACACAATTGCAACAGATGGCAATGTAAACAATATGATAAATTTCTAGTTGCTGAAGCCTAATCTTTAATTAATTTAACATATATTGAGATAATGGTTTTTGAGATATCCATTGAGTGTTTTTATGAAAAAAAATTGATCACACAAAAATCATATGGAGAACAATAAATATGTTTTGCTGCCTTCTTTGACTACTGCCAAAGATTATCACTGAATTACAAGAGGAACATAATATATATGGATATTAACACTGTGTTTGCAGAGTGTTAGATTTCCACAAGAAATATTTTCCCGAGTGGACCATAATATTAGGAATATTCAGGTTAATTTTTAATTTTATTTTATTTTCTAAATCAGTTGATTTATGCTATGATAGAACTGAAATTTCTTACTAATATTTGAAATATAAACTTAAAAGTTTTTCTTCTAAAAATGTGGATAATCAAGTTTTAAGTGTTCAGTATTCTTAGTCACCATACAAATAAAAATTCATTGAGATTTTAACTCGCCAGAGTCAGACTAGCTAACTTCAGAAAAATACTTAAGGATAAAATTTGTCAAGGATGCTAAGGGAAGATGAAGATTTATATATATAAATAATATATATATAATATATATATAATATATATAATATATATATAAAATACATATAAAATTATAAATGTATAAATATACAGATGAATGTATAAAAATATGATATATTAAAATATATTACCTATACAATGTGTATATATATGTAATTATATACATATTCATTTATTGATCTGTAAAATAATGAAATAATTTATTTGTAGAAAATGGTAATCATCACATTGAGCAAAATAAATCACTCAGTATAGAAAATATCACACATTTTTTCTTATATTGAGTATAGAGTACATATACATACCTTTAGCAGCACTGTTATAGTAGTCATCAGTCTGTTTGATTTGCACTAACAGAGAAATTTTCCTTTTACCTTCAATTATTAAGGATATTTTAGCTTTATATAGAAATTTGTTTTGTCTAATACTTTTTCAGGACTTGAAATATGTCATTTCATACCTATCAAGCTTTTAGAGTTTCTATAGGAAAATGTGATATTTTTATTATGGGTTTGTATTATGTGTGATTTGACGTATTGTCTTAGTGTTCACGTATTGCTGTGAAAAGACACCATGACAATAGCAACTCTTATAAAAAAAAGCATTCAATTGAGACTTGCTTACAATTTACAGAGGTTTAGTGCATTCTCTTCTTGACAGTGAGCATGGCTGCCATGTTGCTGGAGAAGTAGCTGGGAAATATATATTCAGTTCTACACACATCAGAAAAAGAGAGACACTGAGACTGGCTTGGGATTTTGAAACACATAACCCACAACCAGTTACATACTTCCTCCAACAAGGCTATACATACTCTAACAATGCAACATTCCTTATCCTCCTCAAGCGTATCACTCCCTGATGACCCAAGCATTTAAATAGATGAGCGTATATTGGCTATTCCTATTCAAACTACCACACACAAATTTCTTCAGGTTTTGATATACTTTCTTTGCTCTGTGCATTTAGTAATATGACATGGAAAATATTTTCTCTGATTTTGCTTCTTTGGCCTTCCAAATGCCGCATCTACCTGAATGATCATCTCTTTCCCAAAACCTTAGAAACTTTCAATTTGCTTATTCAATATATTTTGTATACCTCTAGCATGAAATGTCTATCCTTTCATGCCCAATTTATATAATTTTTGGTCTTTTATTCTTGTCTACAGATCTTTGTTCCTTTTCATACTACCTTTGGTTGATTTTTCTTTTTTTTTATTGTTCTGAATGTGCAGATTCAACTACTTTGTCCTCAAGCCTAGCTATTCTATTTTCCAGTTGTTCTATTTTGATGATGAAGCTTTATACTTAGTATTTAGTTTTGTATAGAGGTTTTTTATTTCCAATATTTTAATTTGATTTTCAGGGCTAGAGAGAGGACACAACAAATAAAGTGTTGTACAAAATGAAGAGTAAAGATATGCAGAATACACATAAAACTAGGCTGCTGAGGAAGCCACTGATAATGCCATCACTCATAAAGGAAAGATTGGAATCCCTCAGGCAAGCAACCTAGCTAAAATAACCAGAAATATCAAGTTTTGGGTTCAAAAATTTCTTTGCCTCAAGAAATTGGGTAGTGATTGAGAAAATACTCAACACCAAATTTAGGTGTCTATATAAATGAATACAAACATTTATACCCACAAAAATGCAAACATATATATATATATATATATATGTATATATATATATATATACCAAACATACATAAATAAGTTATAGACCATATGAACACACACAGACACGCACACACACAGACACAGACACAGATACACAAAATCAACAAACGCAATTTATAGAACAGTAAACTCTAGTCTTTGTTTACTGTGTCCTTGATGCCACCAGGAGCAGGAGGAAGAGTCAGCCCCATGATCAGAAAAAGCCTTAGAATCCTTGCTTCTTTCTGGCTCCCAGGTGATTTTTTTTTTTGTTATTATCATGAAAATTATCCAAAATATTTGCCCAAAACATGGCTGTTACCTCAGAGCTTCTTCCTCTTTAAACTCTCTGTTATAGAGCTTTCCTTTTATTAATACCTTCAAATCTGTCCTCTGGGAACTACTCTGAGAGGTCTGAAGTTTCTTCTTTCTTGTCTCGACATTGGATTGGCTGGAGTGATGTCCTTCCCCACATTGGTGTGCCATTTGTTGTAGTATGCCTACTGTGGCTGCTCAGCAAGGAAAACAAGAAGGCATTTTTCATGTGTGCAAATCCTGTCAGACCTCAGCAGAGAGAGCCATCATCATGTCCAGCACCAGAGTGAACAGTGCAACCCTGAACATCTGAGATCAGATGTTTTTATTGATTCAGAGATCCTCAGGTACAAATTGTAAGCAATCAAACATCCCACAGAAATCCAACACCTGCAAACAATACCAATGCTAAGGCCTACATATCCCTTCCTCCAACAGTGCACAAAATCATTTAAAATATAACTATAAATAATAAATATTAATTAATTTTATAAATATAACTAAAAATAAACTTCTACAACAGGCTTTGATGCAAGTAGAAAAAAACTACATGGATCTTTAAATGTGTATAAACATAAAACTAGAAATATTTACTGCATGTGTGTGAAGCCCAAATGGATCTTGGGTTTGAAGTCTATGAAGAAGGGTATATATTTCCCCTTAACAGTGGTGATTAAAGAATGCCAAACTACCAGGATGTTTCAGCCATAGATTCTTTCTACTGGCCCAAGATGCCACTGCTGTTGTGTAATCCTCAGCTTAGGGCAAAAAGTAGCATATTTAAACCGAACAGTTTTTTTTTGTTTTCTTTTGTTTTGTTTTGCTTATTTGTTTGCTTTTTTTTTTTTTTTTTTGGTTATTTTGCAAACCTGACTAAGAGAAAGACAAGAAGTCCAGATACTGGTGAAGATGATGAGAACTCCATCCATGGAGGAACCCATCCTGCAGATAAGATTACTAGTTATTTTTCCAGCAAACCATACTCTATTTTAAAATCTGGGATGTGTTTCTTTAGGGTCAGCACACAGAAACTGTTTTTCAGAAATGGCTAATGCTGTATCTTGTGTTTGTAGTTGGTACTGTAAGAACCAAGTCCATCCAGGTGGAGTGATTTTGAAGGCATGAAGGAGTCTTTGGAGAGCTGCTGAGGCTTGGTACTATGAGAGTCCAGTAGAAGCTATTGGTAAAAATGTAGCCTAGCTGCAGCAAGGGAACCCAGCAGTTTTGAAAATGTAAGTACCATGGGCTGACCACCAAGAACGTCAGCAGCAGTGGAATGGAGCCAGCTAGACCCTGGAAGACAAGTTGTATGTGGTACAGAGGGCAGGTCCAAGTGACCCAAGCCCTTTGAAGGAGCTCAGAAGATTGTGAGTGAATTCAAGATAACTGGACATTGATAACGCTTTTCTTATGTCCAAAGACTTGTGAAAAGCTTAATAGATGTTTGGTTTCATTTGGTCTGTGCATTAGCAATCCTTGGTAAATAGTTTTGCTGGTATATTGTTAAACTATGTTGTAAAAGCCACTGAGGCTGCACCTTCACAAATGGCCTCTTCTGTCCTCTCATAGTGTCAAGCCTCAGCTGCTCTTCAAATACCCCTTCTTGCCTTCAAAACCAGCACCACTTGTGTGACTCTTACAGTACCAAATCAGCCACCAGAATGAGATACAATTTTGGCCAGTTCTGGAAGAAAGTTTTAGTGTGCTGACCCTAAGGAAACATTTTTCAGATTTTTAGATAGATTCTGGTTTGCAAGTTCAACAACTGTTAATCTTGTCTATAGGAAGGGTTCCCTCATGGGAAGAGTTCTCATCAGTGTCACCAGTGCCTGAACCACTTGTAGTCAGGTCATCAGAAAAGAAAAAGGTTCAATTTAACTAAGTGGCCTTTGGCTCAAAGCTGAGGCTTCTACAACAGCAGCAGGTCCTGGGCCAGTGGGAAGAATTGCTGGTTGAAATATTCTGGGGGTTTGGAATTCTCTTTCACCACCACTAAGGGGAAAAATACAACCCATTCAATATATCTCAAACACAATATCTAGGGCTCCACACGCATGCAATGCAGCTATCAGAAAACTCAGGTAATGGAACAGTATGCTCTGGTTTCTGTTTCCTGTGACCTGGCTACCACCAGCAGCAGGAGGAAGCACTGGCTCTATGTACAGGAAAAGTAGTTAAAACATTGCTTTTCCCAAAACACAGCTGAATTATATTTTTTTTACCATGAAAAATGTCTTTCTCTAAAGGCCTCTTGTCTTTGGCTCTCACTTTTGACCCTTACTTGCCACTTAATTTTCACAATTTTCTCTTCAAGGAGGCTTATTTTCTTCTTCACTCTCCTCTTCCTTCAGGAGACGTTACTCATTATTTTTGCATATATATAATTTCTGTCCCCTAGAAGCTTCCCTGAGCATACTATACTGGACTCTGCAAGGTCTGGAGTTTTTTTCTCATTTTTCCTTGTCTCCATGTTGGATTGACAGCTGTAATGTTATACCCCACTGACAGTATGCCATTTGTTGTAGTTATGCTGCTATGTAAGCTCAGCAAGAATGACAAGGAGGAATAATAATTGGTATAAGCCCTGCCAGAGCTGGACAGAAGGAACCAGCATCCTGGCCAGATCATACTGGATAGTGGAATCTTGAGCTTCTGAGCTCAGGTGTTTTTATTGATTCAGAATTCCCCACATGTAGATCATAAACAATCAAACATACCCCACAGAAATCCAACACCTGCAGAAAATACAAAATTGCCAAGGCCTATGCATCCCTTTTCCAACAGTGCACAAAATATTTTAAACAAAACTAAAAGTAAACTTCTATAATTCACCTTTTCTGTATTAAAAAAAATTGCTTGTAAAGAAGTTGAGGCTTGGTACCATGAAAAGAGCCTATGAGAGGCTATTGGTAAAAATGCAACACAGTTGCAGCAAGGAGTCCCAACATTCCAAATATGCCAGTATCATAGGATGACCACCAAGAACAGCAGCAGCAGTGGAAGAAGGCAGCAGAGCCTGGAGGACAAGCTGTGTGTACTGCAGAGGCCAGAGCCAGAGAAGTGACCCAAGCCCTGTAGGGGAGCTCAGGAGATCATGAGTGAATTCTAGATAATTGGACATTGATAACGTTTTCTGCTGTCCAAAGATATTGTGAAAGGCTTGATAGATGTTTGGTTTCACTAGGTCATGTGCATTAGAAGGCTCATAACTGTTCCTCTTTAAATGGTTTTGCTAGTGTAGTGTTAAATTGTGTTGTAAAGGTAAAACAATTATTTTTTTTTATACAGAAAAGGGGATATGTTGTGGAAGTTTATTTTAGTTATATTTAAAATGTTTTTTGCACTGTTGGAGGAGGCGCTATGTAGGCCTTAGCATTGGTATTGTTTGTAGGTGTTGGATTTACTTGGGGGATGTTTGATTGCATATAGTCTGTCCCTGAGGAGTTCTGAATCAATAAAAACATCTTAGTTCAGATGTTCAGGGTTCTATTGTCCACTCTGGTGCTAGGCATGATGGTAGTTCTCTCTGCTGAGGTCTGGCAGGATTTGCAACTATGAAAAATGCCTTCTTGTCTTCCTTGCTGAACCTCCACAATAGTATACAGCTACAAGCACCAGACTAACATATGTCATATTTGAATTTCAGAGAATTACTTTTATGTTCTTATCAACTTTGTGGGTAATTTTGTAACTGCTCAGTTACCATGTTCTGAGGGACAGGTGAGACAATTCCTGTAAAAAATACAGACCTTCCTAAGAATCCATCCTCACACTACTAACTTGAATACAGTCTATAACAGTGAGGATTCTATTACATTTTCAAATACATTGTGTATTATCCTTAATATGTCTACAGGTTTAATTAACTAGACATCAGAACATTTGGGTCCATACACAAAGGCTCAAGGAGGGTCTCTAGTGTCTTCCTTTATCAGTTTTTCCTTAACACCTAGAGACAAAGTTTCTCATTGACTAAATTCTTTACTATTATTTCAATTAGGGAAATGGGCTCATGAGATCTCAGTATATGCTAAGCACAGCCTGAAATGATGAGGTGACAGGTACTCAAAAACATACATGCCCTTTTTTATGTCAATGCTAGTTATTTGAACTCAAGTTTCTGTTTGCAGTTCGAGTTCTCTTATCTTCTGAGGTATCTCCTTACCTCTGTGTATTACCTTTGCCCATTAATTTAATAATGGCTCCTCAATAAATTATTTTATGTTCTCTATGAGAATGACAGCTCTGCATTTATGTCCATATCATCTTTAATTATGGTTAATAGATAGGGCTTAAAATAAAAGAGACCTCATGGGATATTACTTTTATTTTGATATTATTCCACCCAGTAGGTCCTTGTTACATCATTTCCTCTCCTTATTTTATAATTTGTCATTTATGATGAAAAAAACCCTTACTGTTATAATGTACTTAATATTAGTTTTTTTAATGTCATAGCCACTATGAGGATAATAATCTTTATATCCTCATATAATTTGCATGATGTTAGTAAATCAAAAAGAATAGAATTAAAACCAAGGCCAATGGGTTGTATGCCTTTGTCCTTAACATCAATGATAAAGGTAATAATACCAAAACAACAAATAGCATTTAATGGTAGAAGGGGAGATTTTGAGGAAGCAACAGACAGAGTGACTCTACATTTCTTCTTTACACAGTAGTAGAATCTCCATGAATGGATGATTCAGAGGAAGTTTATATAACAACTCAAACAGAAAACATTGAAAACGCTGTAAAAATTAGGAAGATAGAACATTTTAATAATTTTCCAAAAGTTTCTCATCTTCACTCAAGCAATTAGATATTTGAAAATTTATTAATAATTAAATCTGCTGAAGAAAACCCATTAAAACAGTGGTGTACAGTTACATATTTTTCACTATTTTTACAGTTTCATTTTTTTAAGGAACACTATTTCTAGTAATTAGAAGTAAAGGATGATTTTTCAATTTTTTTGAGATGCATTGAGATTACTAATTTCCAATAGAGATTAATCAGAGATATAGTTTTATATGTGCCTATTCTAGTTTGTTATGCCATTTGTTTGAATATCTTTTTTGTCATCTTGTAAAGGCTGGTAAGCTATATGAAATGTTCTAGCATATGTCATATTTACAGATACTTAAGATATAAACCATTAGTTTGGGAATAGCAGAAAATATCCTATGACTTTACAGAAATAAATGTTATACTAAAATTTACTGAATAGATAAAATGATTGTGTGTGACTTAATTCCATGATGGTAACATTTAATTTTAATCATGATGATCTTTGAGGTGGTTGAGGCATCTTTTTACATAGATTTTACATGATATGTACTCTTTATCAACAATAATGCTACACAATATTTTTCAAAATTAATAAATCATTCATCAGGATTTACATTTCATAGGTATATTGTGATTTATGTGTTTATATACTTTCCTACAAAGTCTTGTAACAAGATTACAGTGAACATAATATAGCTTGTTTTGTTAATGAAAATACTTCCTAATAGCTTCAGTTCCTATGTATCATCTTTATAATTATGTATAATTAACATTTATTTATCTACTAAGAAATGAATGTCATAATTTCTATCATTATGTTTAGATATATCTGATTTTTTAATATTGCTTGTATTATCTTTCACATATTAAACTCTACACTGTTTTATTGTCTGTCCTCATTTCAGAGCCAGCATATTCCCTTAGAGTTAAGAAAATAAAACCTAAATGACAAAATACACCTAATAAAAATTGACATTGGGATTATCAGCATTTTAATCCATTTACTGAAACTATTGATTCTCAAGTGTCTGTGAAATGATCTTTTCTGCAAATATTTCAGAGAGAATTTTTGCAATTTCTGCTTATGATGTATTAGCAACTGCTCTCTATTCTTTAACAAATGTGGCAACTTTATAATATGAGAGGAAAAATAATAGAAAACTGGTTTGGTCCCAAATATTCATTATCTAAAATGAACTTGGGACAACAAAATATGTGACATTTTTTATATAAGTTTTAGTGGAAGCAGCCCAGGACAATAATTTGATTCTATTCCTTATATCCAACAGCGCTGAAATCAATATATTGGTAGGTGGATCTTTGCCTAAAGCAACAGGCTTCTTCTACTCAAGTTGTGGATAAAATTTATTCTCCTTTGATAGTCCAATGAACATTCCCATTTTCTAATAGATATGAGGGTGGTCTGATCTCACACAAATTCCCTAGCCATCTGTCCTTGGTAAAAATGCAGTCTGTTCTAAAATATCCAATGACTGTATCAGGCTTATATGAAATAACCTATGTATGGCCTAGTTTTATGTCTGTGTGATACAAGGTAGTTAACTGAAAGGACTATGCCTCAATTGCGAAAAAGATTCCATATTATCTGGTTGTAAGGTATTTTGTTATTGATGGTTTTTTTCGGGAAAGTAAGGAGGAGGTTATGGAGGACTTTGGAACTTTGGGCTAGAAAAGCCAATGAGTACTGAGACTTAGTGAGTTCTGTAGGAACATAGAATACAAGAATGTTGAAAGCAATGCAGACAATGGAGACCTAATTTGTGAAGTTTCAGAGGGAAGCAAAAACTCTTGAAACTTTTGTATGAAGATTCTGTGGTGTCTGGTCCATCTAAAACTGAAGAAATGGCTGTAGTTTACAAGAGACCAAAATCACTTAAGTAAAACCTTACTTTACTGGTCAGTTAATTCTGGTCAGTTGGGGCTAAAGAATTAGATGTTTTGAAGAACAGACGAATATCATTGAGATTAAGTCTTCCAAGAGTGTTTCATCAAAGTCAACACACAGAAGCTGTGATCCAAAATCAGGCAAAGATATACCTCATGCTGGCAGCCAAACTTGGTAATTCAAATACCTCAAGTGGTACTGGTTATGAAGGCACGTCAAAGTCATGGAGAGCAGCTGAACCTTGGCATTTTGTGGCATAACTGGAATCCCTGAAGAGATCCAGGAGAGGCTATTCGTAAAAGTGTAGTCCAGTTGCACCAAAGGACTCCAGCATTCCTGACGATGCCGGTGCCATGTGATGATCACCAAGAAGAGCAATAGTAGTAGAATGGAGCCAGCTAAAACTTAGAACACAAGCTGTGTGTGCTGAAGAGGGCAGAGCTGGAGAAGTGACAGAAACCCCTTTGTGGAACCCAGAAGATTGTTACTGATTTATCCTAGATAAAGGCATATTGTGTTATTTACAATTGTAGAGATTGGTTTTGCTTTATTCAAATTGTTCCCATGCTCTGGTTCTTCCCTCTTGAAGTATGGGTGTGTTTAATATATTTTGATTCTATGGGAGCACACAATTGAGATACTTTAAATTTTAAAAACTTTGGATTTTTAAAGTAGACTGGCTATATTAAAGAAATTTTTTAATAGTTCCAATTTTTAAGATCTGTGGGACTAAAATTTGAAACATTTATATTCTAATGTTGATATTAATGTGTATTAATATTGTATTAATCTTAAGAAAGAACAAGAAAGGAAAGTAGCTTAATGATGTGTTTGTGTGTCAAGTTGACAAGAGGTCAATTTTATTGGATAGTTTTATGTCAGCTTGACACAAGCTAGAATTATATGAATGGAGTGAACCTCAACTGAGAAAATTCCTACATAACCCATAAGATCTGGGTGGAAAACATTTTCTTAATTGGTTATTTTGGGGAAGAATCCAGCCAATTGTAGGTGGTACTATCACTGTTTTGGTAGTTCCTGGCTGTATAAAAAAAAGCAGGCTGAATGAGCAACCCATGAGAAGCTAGCCATGAGAAAGTAGTCAATTTGCATTCCTCTATGAAGTCTGCATCAGCTTTTACGTTCCCTATTTGAGTTCCTGTCCAGACTTCCTTTGATGGAAGTGCATGTCAAATAAACCTTTCCTCTCCAAGTTGCTTTTTTTTATGAGGTTTTATTACAGCAACAGTAGTCTTTACTAAGACAACCTCCTTTTTGATTGACTCAGAATCCATTCACTTGGGATAATAATTATATTAGTACAATCACTTTATTTCTATACAAATTCTGGGGGAGGGGAAGAAAAATTGGAGGGGACAAAACACATCAAAATACTGGAATCTCTGGACATTTTCAAAATTTCTGCTTGCAGTATCTTTCTAATCACAGAATTTGAGTAGTCAAGTCAGTGGTTCTCAACCTTCCTCACACTGCAGCTTTTTCAAACAGTTCAAGGTTCTTGTTTGTGGGTAAACCCACCTGCAGACAAATAGAGGAGCAGTGCCTCAGTTTCTAAGACAACTAGAAATATATATCAAAGCCACAGAAGTCTTGGTATATCTACTCATATATTGTAAGTTTACATATGAAATAAAATAGCCATGTACAATTTTCTAACTAGGAAAGTACCAATACATGCCTAAATACAGGTATATTGATTTAAAAACATTAGGTCCAAGTGTAAAACTTAACAGAGGCAAATTTCCAAAGAAGAATTTGGCAAACTAAAAGTTTTGAATAAAATCTACCTCACTACAAACAGAGGTACACACCTTTAAACCCAGTACTTGGGAGGCAGAAGCAGGAGGATCTCTGTGAGTTCAAGGCCAGCCTGGTCTACTGAATGAGTTCCAGGATAGCCAAAGTTACAACAGAAAAACCCTGTCTCAAAGAATCAGAATTAAAAACAATCAAACAAAGAATATCTGCTTCAATCATTATTTACCTGTGTCCTGAGAGCTATCAAAGTTTTCACAGATTTTAATGTTTGAAAATATGAACAATATGTTCTAAGTACTAGAAAAATCAAATACATTTTAAATTTTAATGGAGAACTAATTTTTTTTTCTTCAAAATAAATGTATGAGTTCTAAAAACCCCATGAAAGTATGTCTCTATATTGATAAATGTCTTCTGTAAAATAATTAAGTTAACATGAAGTCTTAAGGAAGGCTACATTCAATCTGACTTGCATTATAAGAAGAGGTCTAGACAATGAGACACATGCTCTTAGAGGAAAGAGCATTTGAGGACACAAGGAAAAAAATCAGTCATCTGAAACCAAAGAAACAGGTGTCAGAGCAAATCAATATTCCCAACAATTTTCTGGTGGATTCTAGGCTTCTGAACTGTGAGAAAATATAGTTATATTGTTTCAAACACCTGCTGTATTGTATTTTGATATTGCAGTCATTGAAAACTTATGCAAACATCCAGAAATAGAACAAAGCAGATTGCCATGATGATGTGTTATTGTCTTTATCTGCTTTCACAGTCTGAACCTAAGCCGTATTTGTGATGGGAATCATTTGGAGTAGATGCCTGAAATATTTAACTTTCTGGCTTTTTATAGGAAGTTCTTGGCAAATCCTGGTGCAGGATTTGGAAAATATGTATATTTCAGAGGCTATTTTATAAGACTGTAAATGTGAAAAGACATTTAAAATGTTTAAATACAAGCTGTAAAAGACATGTATTCTATTTTTATTCCTATAGAATTGAAAATATATGTCTAAATAAATTAGGGATTCTGGGTAATAATCAAATGGTTGTAATATCTTTGTGTAATTAAAATGACCATTACTGATAGTAGTGACAGACTATATATTATCTTCATAATTAAGCCATATACCAAAGAATAAATTTAAAGATAAAGAATTTAAAGAATTTAAAAGATAAAAAATTTAAAGAATAATTTTAAAGATAAAGTTCTGGAAGATAGTTTTGATGTTGACATAAATAATCATTAAGCTATGCATTATACTGAGGGGCCTTGTGTCACAAAAAGAGTGTTGATTACAACAGGAATACCGTTATAGAAAGCTAAAAAGTAATAAGCTGTATAAACTAAGCCAAGTTATGTTAATTACTGTATACTTGATAAAAGAAGCATCCACTGTACTAACTTGTTCCTATTTCTATGGGCAATAGAAGAATAAAGAATAATGTGAGAAAGCATAAATCCATCTTTTATGTTGAAATTGTGGGGAAAAAATATTGCACTGGACCAGTGTAGGTGTAAGAAATTGAAAGTGCTGGGTCTTCCAAGAAGAGAAGAGTCTATATCCCAGTGGGAGGAGGTGCATGATAAAAGGGAGCATTCTGCCAAAAACTATTGGATTTGATTTATGCAGCTTTATTCAGAACAAAAACAAATTGTAGGCAGTAACCTAGGTCTCCCAGCAACACACACGTGAGGATACAAGGTTGCATTCCCTGGACTCACACTATTAAATGCTCCAAATACTTGTGTTCTTATTCACTGTGAAAGCTACTAAGGAAAACAATGAGCTGTTATAGTCACATTATATTCTTGTATTCTACAAACGGATGGGCATGCTCTGTGCCAAATGCTCATATTGGCTTGAGATAGTCTAAGGAAGGAAGTATGATACTTTGCTATCATAGGTAGTGGGCTAATATAAGCAACAGAGTAGTCTCCAACCTATGAAATGCTTTATTTTAAAAACTCAAAAGAAATTGAATTAGATATTACATTTATATCATAATTTATTTAGCACTTACCATGCAGAATTGTAAGAAGGAAAAAATCTTAAATGATTTCATAAAAAGAAAGAATGTAACATCTTTGTAGTTATCAAAAACAAAACAATCAGAAGGGCACAGTGATTGCTGAATACAAAAGCAAACCTACAAACCAAGGTCTTGATCCGGGTGATATGTTTTTGATTCTTTAACATTTTCTACTTTTCAGGAAAAAGTGACTTTCGCATAGTATTTTTAGAAAAATTCCCTGTGTAGACATAGTCATAATACACACAGCTTTGTTTCTAATGTGTTCTATATATGCCCATATTCCAAAACCTGAAATGAGTGAGGGGAATACACCACTTGGAAAGAGTGGGTTTGAATATCAATGATCTCTTCTTAAATATGGAAATAGTGGTCAAAAGTAAACTCTCTTTTGCAGTATCATCTGAGACTTTTACATTTTTTTATTGTTCAATGTAAATTATGCTCTAAGACTGAAATAATTTTCTTCAGATTTCATTGTTTTCAGTTAAAATAAAAGCATATATGTGTCAATGGATTTTGGGGCAAATATGTGACTTCTATATTGTAGAAGAGACAAAAAACAGTACTTTTTCATTCTGAACTGGTAAAACTTGATCTCATATTATGATGTCTCAATAATGACAATATGCACAGGGTGGGGGGTTTGTCAAATCCTTTCTTTTTTTTTCTTCTTCTGATTTTGGGATAAGACACTTGTTTGTAGTTTCAATAGAAAGATGTTTGTAAATTTAGAAGACACAGATCCACTTTGTTATGGCAGTTCTTAAAATCCAGATGCAAGAATTCTGTTTCACATTTGATGTAGCTATTCAGCAAGGTGACAAACTTTAACTGCTTATCACATTTTTAGGAACTAAAATCTTACAAAGATCAGAACATAAAAGCTGTTTGATTTGCTTGCTCCTTGTTTGAAACCAATTTTTACTTAATTTCATTTATTAATTTTTTATTTGCCATTAATTAAGCAGTTAATCATTTTAACATTTTTAATGCTAACTACAGTAAGAAGAATAATAAATCTAGTAAACTGACTAACTGGAAAACCTGAAACCTCACTCAATGATTTAGAAGGGGGTCTTAATATTGAGTTAGAAAATGGGAGGATCTCTGGAACGAAGTTTACAGAGATTCATTGAATGATTAGAACTGCACAATTGTAGAGGAATTGAAATTTTACAGGCACAGAGGCTAATTACCTTATTATGGCAAGCTTTATCCCATTTCTGTGTAGGAAATAGTATTCTATAACTAATATATAAAATACTTTAGAATTTAATAACTTAGTACTCTACTAGTGTCAACACCTACAATATTAAGCATACCACCAGATATTGTCTTAGACCTATTGAAAAGCTTTCCCCTTTCATTGTAACTGCATCTCTGATGAACCCTCCAATTTACTTTAAAATTGCCCTGATTTATTACTTTCTTTGTTCTGTAAACCTATAAAATTTTATAAAACTGCTTCTACTTTAGAACATGAAATTTCGTATAACCTTAATATTTTTCCTTGGCCCTGGTCATTCAAACTAGCTCCAGAATAGACTATCTTTTATTTTCTCTAAGATGAGAGCTTTTTTTTTTGTTTTTCATATGTTTTAAATGGGAAATAAGTTACAGACAGTAAGAAGCAAATCAGGTAAAGTAAAATAAAAGGAAAGTAAACAGGTAATAAGAGACAGGTTAATAGCAAGTATAATATTTATTTATAAATACTACAATACATAAATTATATTATACATCTCTAAAGAAGCATTTCTCTGTAATATAAGATTTAACAATAAGACATTGGATTTATTTCTAAGACATATAAAGTATCTGCACATTTAATATTTTCAAAATAAGGTTATTAAATTTACAATAGATTCCTATTTTCTATTATTAAATTGTTTCTTTACTTTTCTAAAAAGTCAGTGCAAATGAATTCAGATCTAGCAATTATATATAGTAATGTTAAATCAAATATTAATTGTAAAGTCATTTCCTCTTCCTCTCCTTTCTTATTTTTCCTTCTTTCCACTTTAATTTTTCACTTTTTTCTCTACTGTTTTCTTTCCTTTTTTCTGACTCACTTTTTGCTTCCTCTTCATAAAAAATTATTTGTTAATACTGAGTCAGTCCTACAGAATTGTTCAATTTTCTTTAGAAATAGAAAGGAACACATTCGCTTTGAAATAAACCTTATAATTATGAACATTTATGTAAATGTCTACATAACAGAAAAATATAGATTATCATTAGCATCCAAAATCTGTCACTGATAATTGCTCTGTTTCTCTGTGCTTAAAAAATTCCTACTTTACCAATTGATATAGGGAATACTTACTTATTCTCTAATTATAGAGTTGTTTTCCTTTGCCGTTTTATCACCCAAGTTTATGATCAAGGGAAATGAAATTGCTATTAGTTTGCCAATCTTAATTCATCCAAGTAGGTGAAGAAAGTGCCATTGTTTGTGATATATTTTCACATTAGCCTTAAGCTTTATTCTGACTCCACACAATGAAATAAACATTTATTCCACATA
This sequence comes from Cricetomys ansorgei, assembly GCA_026225945.1. Lineage (NCBI taxonomy): Eukaryota > Metazoa > Chordata > Mammalia > Rodentia > Nesomyidae > Cricetomys > Cricetomys ansorgei. The sequence goes on from JAMJFZ010000199.1 coordinate 13,708,277, forward strand.
CAATATAATGCAATATAATATAATATATTTATTTTATAACTATAATATATAATATATTCCTTATATATTATGATGTATGTAATATGATGCATAATATAGTCTAATATATCTATAATATCCATTATACATATTACATGTAATATAATTATGACATAATTATAATATTATAATTATACATTTCATGAAAACTTCATTATTTTCAATTCAAACATCTATGTAACTCTTGGCAAAAAAGATAGAAAAAAAAGGAAAATGATCTCACACTAATTTATTTGACTTGTTGTGAGCTGTTTACTTTCTATTTTGCATATTCACTGTGAGTGTCCTGCTACCACAGTTAGGTACTGTAATCACTGGTATGTTGATAAAAATTAGGACCACTACACAGACTGTAGTGAGCTTAAAAATACTTTCTTAAATTTTTCCATACATTTATAAATTATTTCATTTTATATTATACTTATAATGTATCTTGAATACAGTTTCCCCTTCTTCTATTCCTCCAGTTTCCTCCCTACCTTCAATCCCCTCCTGATACTTTCCCATTCTTTCTATCGTTAGAAAAGAACAGGCTTCTAGAATATTAAAAAAAGTGATGAAATAAAATATAATATGTTAAAACAAAAACCATCACATTGAAGCTGGGAAAAGGCAACCCAACAGAAGGATAAGAGTACCAAGAGCAGGAACAAGAGTCAGAGACTGGTTCATACACTTGGGAGTCCCATGTAATACTAATCAAAAAGGTGTAATATGTATGCAGAAATGTGAAGGACCCTTGCTTGCTGCTTCAGTCTGTATGAGTAACAGTCAGAGGGAGAGGGAGGATGCCAAGTAACAAGGCCTGAATATCTGTGTGTATACCTTATGCATGCCATGCCTGTAGTGTCCAGAAGAGGGCGATAGATTTTTTCTGGAAACAGAGGTATAGGAATTTTATGGAGAATGGAACAAAAATTGGGATCCACTGGAGGACCAGCACTTAGCCACTGAGTCATGTTGTCAGCCTCATTGCAACATCATTCATTTTTAGTGATAAATTAAATTCAGTTGTTTAAATGCTAGAGAAAAAGAATGTCAGTGCTTCAGATATGTTGAATATAAGCACTGAAATCAATAAAATGCTGTAGGTTTCAAGTGAAAATGCAATGTTAAAAAGGATAAGAAAATTAAAACATAGAAGTTTTCATGATTGTGCATTAATTTGTGAAAAGATTAAAATTAAGAGTACAAAATATACAATTGTAATACATAGATCAACACAGGAGTATACACAATCACATCCACACACTCCTCATTGCTGTATATTTGGAAATAAAAGCAAATAGACACAAGTAGCTTAAAATATTAATGCATATTTTGAGAATTAATTGTATCCTTCTTAACATTCCTGGATTACAGCCAGATAATGTGTATGTTTCTAATCACATCAAATATTCTCATTAAAAAATTATGCATTTAACAGACAGATAATTCTATTGGTCCAAAATAATTAGGTTAGAATTTCAGAATCAGAAATGAAGATTTTACTCCTACTACTCCTACTAATAATAATGAAAAATGTAAATAATGAGATCAGGAATCCCAAAAAAGAACTAGAGAATACAAATAAACATTAGTTACCAAAACCTTAATGTTTAAGGAAAAATATTTATAAATAGTTGTTTGGGATTTTCCTGTTTTTTAAAGTAGTGGTTGTAAATTCTCCTTTGATAAACATGATTTTACCAGCACTGAGTAGTTTAGCTAGGTTCCTAATACAGGAATGGTCTTCAACCTCTTGTGTGGGTCTTAAGTCAAATTTAAGAGCTGTTTACTACCAAGTTATGCATGCCACTACTATAACAGTAGGCTTATTGTTCTCTACTGATTATTGAGGTGGTTCTTAAGTCTCATAGCTGGGTAGGGCTATTGATTTGTTGACTACCACCCTCCTTTGGAAGCTTGCATGGTACCTTTAGGTACCATGAAATCTAGTCTAGTCTAAGGAGGGAACAGTCAAGTGAGTTACATTTCAGGGGCTTGTGTGTCTTATTTCTGAAGTACATGGTGTTTTCATAATAGGGATTGACCTTCCACTTTTATGAGATAACCAAGAGCAACAACAATAGGCTCTGTGTTTTGGGAGTCTCTTAAACATCCCTGACCAACAACTCAAAAGAGCTCTTCTCAGACCTGGTACTGGATTTGTTTTTTTTTTGTTTGTTTGTTTGTTTTGTTTTTGTTTTTTTCAGTTGGTCTTTGTCTCTTGGAGAGAATAGCATAAACCCAGATGAGAAAAGTTAATTAAAATTGTATACTGAAATAAGTGCATAAAGTTTTTTTAAAGTTAATAGTTAAAAGAATGATTCCTTATGGTTTTTTAGATATCCGTATTGTCATTTTACTCACTTCTCCCCTTCCCCTGTACTTACTTCACTCACTTCCCCTCTTTTTCCCATTTCTCCTATCAGATTAATTGTATACACTTAAGTGTAGTCCTCATCCCTCATGATGGAAACATCTCTTTGCAACATACAAAGACTACTACAGAAAACCACAACAAATCTAAATACAGAGTTCTGGAGAGCAGTGCTAATGGATATATCTACCAAACACTCCCATACCTCATGCTCATTGAGTATTGCAGAAGAGAGGTGAAAAGGCCATAAGAGCTAGAGGATCTGAGAGCTTCTGTTAGATGGAAACTCCTAGTAATATAAGAAGCTATACTTCTAAAGTCTTACTAACATGGCTGGCCAAATGTGAGCTGAAAAGGGATGATATCAACAAATACCACAAACTGGGTGGTTAAAAGCTCACAAAGCCTCACCTCAACCTGAAACAGAACTTCAGGCAACTAATAAGGCAGGGCACAGGAGATTTGGTCTTTTTCACGGAAGAGAACAATTCAGGGTCTACCCATTAGCCCTGAAAATATACATACAAGCTATATTATATTGGCTCAAGAGGTTATATTTAGGAATATATATATATAATATAAGCATTATATATAATATATTTCTGCAAATATATTTAATATTATTGAAAAAAGAGGCCATGACTTGAAAGTGGGAGAGGGTATCTGGGATGGTTAGGAGGGAAGAAACTGAGAGGGAAAATCTTGCAAATAAATCATAATCTTAAAAAATGACAAAAAATTCTCAATGTAAAGAGAAAATAAATCATTATAGGATCTATAATTTAATAATAATAATAATAATAAATATTATAAATTATAGGATCTATAATCCTAAAGACCTTCTATTTATTTTGAGATAAGGTTTCTCTGTGCTAACTCTTGCTGTCCTGGAACTTACTCTGTAGACCAGGTTGGCTTTGAACTCACAGATATCTGCCTGCCTCTGCCCTTGGGTACTGGGAATAAAGGTATATACCATCAACACCTGGCATACCTTCTCATTTTTACATCTATTTATTGTGTGTGTGTTGCTGAAACACAATGTATGTGTAAAGGGCAATGGACAATTTGTAGTATTAATTTTCTTTCTTCCTTGTGGGTCCCAGGGATTGAAGGCAGGTCTGGATTCTTGGAAGGCTTTAATGAACTGATCAGATAGATATCCTAGTGATGTTTTCACAATATCACTTGGATGATAACTCTTAATGTGAGATAACTCCCCTTCCTATCTTCATTTTCTAAAATTTGCTGTATAGTTTATTTAAAAGAAAAGGATATTAGGAATTTTTGCTTAATTGTAGAATTCCTGTTTTACTATTAAGGTATAGACTGGATACATAATATATTTGTCACACCTTCCAAAGGATTCAAAGATTAGCATATATTATCTTCCTGCTATGACTCGTAAAAAGACACTGATTTCTCAATTGACACATGATTAATAAACTTTTGTGATTCATGTTATTTGTTGACTAAGATAACTCATAATTAAAGTTAAAACATATACAAGAATCTCAGTTACATCAGGGTGAATTCAAGTACATTAAGATGACATACAAAGTTCTTGTTCATCTCTTCAGTCATTAATACCCTCCCCCTTGTCATTTCTACTTTGACTACCACTTCACACCTGTGTGCTTGGAAACCAAAATTTAAACAAGATGGTGTCCTCACTCTCCCTAAAATATTCCTTTCCATGAATAAATCATTTATTCTCAGTTTGGACTCCATCCTCAATGAAATATTCCTATCTTCAAAAATAGTTTTTCAGATCCTCACATGTTTCTACACTTAGGACATAGAAGCATCTCATTCCTGCTTCTACTCAAATACTTTGTTATGCTTTAAATGGACAGTGGTAATTATTTATGAGGTCTAAGTCATAATTTGGCTGCTTTACTATTTACATAAACATTTGTCATGCCTTTCTTGCCACACTACTCTAGTGTTTTACATATGAGTAGAAGTACACTGTGCTGTATGGATATAATCCTTTCTGCATATATCTAGCTTTTGACCTTGACATCATTTAGCTTCATTTTCTTCAGGAATGTACCTTTTCTTTCATGCTCTTCATGGTACCTACATAATCTAATGAGTATATCTGTCTTTTCTACTCCTTGCCATGTTTAAAACTGTAATTTGCCTTTAAATAAATCCCATTAAAGGAAATGTTTAAATGCCCTAATAAGGACAATCATTGAGTAGAATCACGAATGTTAGAAGCAAATCTCAATAAATTACATTAAGTATAAAATCCAGAACAGTGCAAGGTTCAGTGAGTCAAAGAAACTGAACAAAATGCCAATGTCCAGAATGTCATTATTGAATTCCAATGTGGAAAGAGACAACTGGCTCCTAAAAGCTGTTCTCTGACCTCCAGAGGAATGCTACTGGACATATGCACATTTATACAAATACACAAAAAATAATTAAAATTTGCACTATTTTAGACAGTTTTGTTGTCAAAGGATGTATTTATAATGCTAGTGAGTACATTGCTCTCAGCTCCCAGGAAGTATCTTGCACTTCATTATGATTCCACTGACAAGTAGGTAAATTTTAGGACATGTCCTTCTTGGATCTGAATACTATTGTCTGTTTGTTTTTGTTTTAGTTTTCTGACTTCAATATTCAGTATCTCTTTACTTGGTTGTGCAATGGAATCCCACTATTTCTTGTTGAATATTGGATGGAAGCATTTATGTCTCATGAAGTCTTAAGATGGGGTCTTTTTGACCTGATTCCCATCATTTACATGATGCTTAGAAAGCCATCTTAATCTGATGCCATATGACCTAATGGTATCGGATTATATTATATTTTATTTTTTACAGAGATAACACAAAGTGAAGTGAACACTTTCTGCAACATTTTAACACAGATAAAATAGTCCATCTTAGAAACACTCTCTTACATGGGAAGAGAGATAACAGGTCTCTCAAAACAATAGAATGCAATATTTGTTTGTCAACAATTAAACTTTAAATAGAAAAATTCAACAACAGCAAAACTTGTTTTTTCTATGCTGATATGGTAGTAAACATCTCTAATGCCAGCCTTCAGGAGGTGACGACATGAAATCAAGAGAGTTGAGGGGTTATTTTACCCACAGAGAAATTTTAATATCAGCCTGAGCTACAAGAGACCATTTCATAAAAAACAGTAAAATCCCTCTGGGGCTAGTGATGTCATGGAATTATCAAAGAATCTCCTACACACATATTGCTATACTAGCATAATTTCTTACTATACTCTAAATCTTATTCATATAATCAAGCATGCACACACACACTCACACACACACACACACACACACACACACACACACACACATTGTAGTTACTGCCCTTTAGCAGACAGAGATCGAGAACATTATAGAATCTACAAGTGAACAATGCAGAAATCAACATGAATTTGACTTATATCACAGCACCTGCTTCTATGGATCAGAAATATCATGAAAAAGGGGCAGAAAGATTATAAGAGCCAGAATATAAAGAAGTCTGCTATGAAAAAGTCTCCTCTAGAAGTGATTGCATAAATAACATCAAAGAGGGTAGTAAGAGTATCAAAGGATACATTAATGTGAAAGAGGAAATATTTCATGAGGTACCATCCTCAAATAAAGAATTACATGCAACAAATGACACTGGGAGAAGAACTCAACTCTCTCAGAGATAAATTCTCTTACTGGTTGTCCAGTATAGTATTCAGCCTTTAAACCATATACACACCACCACCAAAAACAGACTCAACTGCAAAAAAAACATATATATACATATATATATATATATATATATATATATATATATATATATATATATATATATATATTCAAAAATAATGAGCTATTAACTTGCAGGGGAGGACACATTAAGGATTTGAGGGAGAGTAGCTGGAGGAATAGAGGAACAAAAGATGGATAGTGATCCAACACTATTTCAATTAAAAACATTTTTAAAAGATTAAAAAACCAGAAGTGAGAAAAAACTTTTTTTTATCTTTTTATAATTGATATAAATTGATTAAAAAGGAAAGTAGACCAGGGAAAAACAGTAGAATCAATACAAATATCATCTCTAGCCAGAAGGCAGTGGTGCACACTTTTAATATCAGCACTTGGGAGGCTGAGACAGGCAGAACTCTGTGAGTTCGAAGCCAGCCTGATATACCTAGTGATTTCCAGAACAGCCATAGTTACAACAAAGAATCCCTGTCTTGAACCACCCTCCCACCAAAAAAATCTTCTCTAAATTAATTTTTACTAAACAAAAGAAAGAAATGAAGCATCTTTAATTGAAGTTTTGTCTATTCAAATATAAAATCTCAAATTCTGCTTTTTTTATTTCATTTGCTTGTTGGAAGCTAGTGTGTTTCTATTACTGCATTATTGTGTTCATTGTATACCTTGTCTTTGAAAACTAATACTGAGAAATCTATTTTTTTACATATATATATGAATATATTTCTAATATTATTGCAACTACAGGTGGTATTTGCCAAAATTTGTTTGACTCCTATTCAAATTAACATTTATATAAATTAATTGTTACCTCAAAAGTAAGAAACATTAAACAAGTTTTTTTATATAATAATATGACAAACACGTGTTAAAAAATAAAAATATTTGCTGTGTTTACACATTAATAAGCGTTTAAAGTTATCTGGGTCAAATGGAGCAGACACCCAACTTTTATTTGACCTAAGTTTACACTCAAATAAACACATATTATCTATTACAAAATTCATCGGCAGTGGAAATAACCTGAATGATGGCCAGGCTTGCTTAATGTTTTTTAAAAAAGCTTAAAAAAATCTTGTTGATAACTTTAAACCTGAAGGGTATAGTAAGTTTAAATTAAATAATAAATATTCATTAAAAAATCATTTCTAAATTAGATAAACTACTGAAGCATTAATTGCTGAATATAAGTTTAAATTTATCTATTTTGGGCTTCTCATTGCAGAGTAGAGAAAATGTTTTGCTAGTAAATATGTCCTATTTCACAATTTAAAATGTACCAGTAAAAAACATCTCTTAAAGATAATGAAATGATCCATTTCCTACTTTTACTGATGATTGACAACACCAAGTTTGACAAATTGTAGTGAATATATGTTACTGAAGTTTCTAGAAATAATAATGCTGAAAAAACAGCAATTATAGGAAATATCACAGGTAAAATTAAATATGGGTTCACTTACACACGTAAGCATATAATCTATAATAAAATATATATAATCTGAAGTACATTATTACATTATATTTTGGTCTCTCAATAGTTTTGACAAAATACACTCAAAATTTTAAAAATTAATCTTGTGATTGCTTAATAATAATAATAATAATAATAATAATAATAGTAGTTGTAAAATTAAATTAAAACATAAAGTTTTAAAGATCACAAGGCTTACAAAATCTTCACTAAATAAAAATATTAGAGTAGGTATCTAAGCTGATATGGGATAAAGGAAAGTGGGTATGGTATAAATCCACTACTTTTTAAAGAAGTCTATTTTGAAAGGGTAGGTAAAAAAGGAGACATAATGTAATCAAGGGAACTAGATCTATAATTTGTTAGCTCTGCATTCCTATAGTTACAAAGCTTCCACATCCTTGAATACACACTTAGATTTTTCCTGTTATGGCATTAATTAAAGCATTGGGATAAGCACTTTCCTCAACACATATGCCTACCAAGAGGTTTTTTTTTTTAAAAAACTGGGTAGAAAATTACAAGGACAGTGTAACCCCATGTCCTACATAGAAAAGGATGAAATAAAGTGTCTACTTTATGGGAGAAGCTTACAATGACACTGCAAGTTCAAAACTGGGGAACAACAACAACAACCAAAAAAAAAAACTTTTTAAAAATTCACACGGCAGAACCACTTGAGTTGTTTGCTATATGACCTTTTATTGAATATTTTATTTTATATTTCGTTGAATATTTTACTGTTCTATGGAGTATGTAGAAGCATTTTTTGCTCTGTTTGGTCTGGCTATTTATTAGTGTTGAAAATAAGATTGCTATATATTCAGTTACTTGTAAAAAACTTTGGATTTCCATACTTTAAAACATTTTGTATTCACATTTCCAACTGTTCCTCATTGATTGTATTGACAATGATTGTTTCAAAGTGAACTAATGAAAACAACAGATAAATATTTAATAAATATATTTTCATTTATCACATTATATAAACTTCTCAATAAAACACAATGCTATTTAATGTTTTTGTTTAAAATACAGTTTTAAAAATACTGGTATATGTGCTTTTCTTTATTCTTATATTTGTTTTGCCACTATTATAGCATATAGTGATGAATGATCAAAGAAATGTGACTTTGGTAACTTTTGGAGGTGGTGGTGGAATTGGTGGAAGATGTTGATATTCTGATATGTTTAAAGGGAAGAGGTACAAAAGAAAAAAAGTGGAGGATGTTTTGGGAAAGAGTGCAATAGGAAGCATGGTAGAAAAAGCATGTGAGTGACAGTATATATGTGTGTGAGAGACGGAGATAAATATAATTAGATAGATAGTTAATAAATATATAGATCGATGATAGATGATTAATAGATAAATAGATAAATGATTGACCTATAAACGCATGATAGAGGACAGGTAGGTATATAGATAGACGATAGGTCAATTGATAGATGATAGATAGCAAGATAGATAGATAGCTAAACAGATGATAGACAGAAGATTGATATAGTGGTAGATAGACATGTAAACTATAGAACCATTTCACCACAAAATAGCTCAGTCCAAGAAGATGAGTAGATAATTTTATTTAGTCAATATTCATATACTAAGGTGATAAGGAAATAAAGGAATGTATAATGGTCAGAGTATCATCTAGAGAAGTAGTATGTCAGCCCTGATAACTACCCCAATCAGTAAACACATCATTTTTAATGAGTAATCAGGAGTTTGAACAAAAATTGAAGAGAAGTTTACATTTTCACTGGAAACTGCTTGATTTGTTGTAATTAAGTAAACTTTAAGTTACAAAACTTTTTCTGTGTTCTCTATTCATTAATTGACCTCTTTCCGTGCCCTCTCATCTAAAATCCACTTCTACAATAATCTTACTTTTATAGCATATCACAATATAAAGTATGAATTAGTGAAATTAACATATAATTTCAATATTATTTGTATTCATTTAAATCTATGTAGTATATCCGGTTGTTGTCTTTTAAGAAATACTGATCTCTTTTCTTGATTTTTCTGGCTATACTTTAACAAACTTTATGATATTTTGCAACCCAGAGCCATTTAATTTGTTGGTTTTATTGATTCTGTTTGCTGTTTCACTGATTTCTGTTCTAATAATTTATTGGTTTAATTTTCTGTGTCCTTGGTAGCTCATATAATCTTTCTCAAATTTCTAAATATGTAGGAAAGATTGGGCCACTGATTGGACTTTGTCATGAAAACTTATCAACATGGCAGCATTAGGAAAAACAATCACTTCTTTGATGTTGATAAGTTTTAAATATTTTAAATTGATTTATAATTATTTGAAAAATACTAATTTAAAATATTTCAAAGTTGCATTTGAACCCCTTAAATGATGAGTGAATAACTTGAAGTTTGTGAAATAACTTTCAGTGTTTTTGAGTTTGCCACTTAGCTTTCTGTGACAGATTTCATCTTCTATTTGGTTTAAATAATATATAATGAAGGATATTTTTATATCGTTCCTATTTATATTGATATTAGTCTTATAGTACATAACAGTATACATCCTTATTTGTGGTGTATGCTGTGAATTATCTTCGAAGAAATTTCATATGCATTTAAAAAAATGAAAAGTAATATAAGAATATCATTGGGTACAATTTGAGCCTTCTGAGAATTTTTTTGTTGTTGTTGATTTTTTGCTAGTAGTTCTGTTTGATTTTTCTCTGTCTTCTTTGTTGCTTTATAATTTCATATGGGAAGGTAAGTTCATATATCATGAGTCATGTTTCCTTGAGTACTCACTGCTGTGTTGCTTGCGATTTTTGTCATGAACAAATTTTCATATTTAATCATTACTCTTACTCATCTAAGTTATGCTATATTTGGCTCCAGACACCTTCATCTTCATAAAAACCAAATACTTACCTTTGTTAAATCTTTTTCTCCTATAATTCATTAACTGAATTTTCAGAAGAAAATATAAACAAATTTAACCTTTTTTCTTTGAAGTTGGATTGTAGTGTTTTTACAATGTGATGATATTTTGATAATCCAATCTATTTTGCTAATGGTAAAATTTAACTTTCCTTTAAGACCAGAAAATTAAATATACATAAATTTCAATTATATAAAAAAATCCTTAACCTTAAAACTTATTGAATTTGTTTAGGTAATTATTATTGAGAGTAATATAGTTTAATTCCATCCTAGAATATCCTTATATGAAATATAAAACAATCTCTAATAATGTACACTAGCATATTTTGAATTATTAAATTTTACCACATACTTAAATAACTAAAGTTTTTTAAGTAAAAAAATTTAATTTTCAATAAAAGAATCACTGCAGCATTCAGAGCCTTAACCCAATAAAATGTACTTACTGAAATGTGCTTGTACATATATTGTACCAGATTTATAGTTTATAGTTATAGTTTACCCGAAGGATTATTTTAAAGAATACTGTTCTTTGCCATTCTTGTTTAAATGTACTTTTTCCAAAAATCTATTGTGACTTGACCTGGCTGGCAGGTCAATCAACTGGGGATCCTGGAAGAGAGAGTGAGGATTTTGGGAACAAGAGGTGCAAAAGGACTGGGACAAGGCAAAGTTCTCAAATCAAGTCAAGTCCATTTATTCAGAGTTTTTACATGGCATTTATAGGGTGAGGAGGGAGAAACTAACTAGGGGCAAAATTGGATGTCTAGGGCCAAAAAACAAAAATAGGATGCTTTTGCACTTTGGAAAAAAACAGGATAAGGGTTCAAAAACAGGATACCTCATACCTGGAGGAAGTAAACACTAAAAGGAAAAAAACAACTTTAAGAGGAAAAAACAAGTCTAAGAGAGAAAAACAAGCTGGGAGAAAAACAGGTCTAAGGGAGAAAATCAAGTCTTGTGGCCAGTGGTTGAAAACTACTTACTGCCTAAGCAGTTTAACATCATGGCATTGATAGAGGCAGGAAAAGGCTTAGGGAGATCGGCTCCCCACAGTGACTCACTGATAAATAAATAAATATTTGAATCATAATGTAATTTACACTGAAACAGAAGCATCATTTCAATTAATTAAAGAACCAGACTTCAAAGTGCACCATAATTCTTCTCTGTCTTCTAATAACACTCATTGAAAAAATTTGCCTTACCTAGCACATATCACAGACAAATCATTGGGTTAATTTAACATTGTGCAATAGTCGATAACGATGGCAGTTACATTTCTTATAGAAATGTGATTAATTTGAGTTCTGAAAGGTATGAATAGTTGAAATTATCTTTCAAATTAGGGACATTGAAATTCAATTAAATGTTTTTATAAACTTTAAAATGACTTCTTGTGGTATGAATCATGATAAATCTCATTACTTCTTTTTTGGACTAAAAATTCAGATTTTGAATCATTTCAGTGTGCAATTTCACTAAAAGGAACATATATTTTACTGAGTTTCTTTCCAGTTACAATGAATATACATTAATAATTATGTACATGTTGATACAGATAGAATGATATAAGCAAAAAGGTTGTCTTCAACAGTCTCACGGTTTGGAACAGATAAAATTTTCTTCATCAGGTATCCAAGTTAATCTAAATTATAAAGCTAATTACCTGTAATGTGACAACACAAAACCTTGTTTTATTCATATATTTTTCAGTTAGCTAAAATAAGTTTCGTTCATTTTATATTTCAGTTGTATAATACTACCTCTAAAAAATTAACAGTCATTTTTCATACCATCCACTTCCCCATATCTGTGTCTTTCTACAGCATCCATGGTAATATATTTTCTACTTGGAACAGTAGCAAATGGCAGTCTTCCAACACTTTCTGCCAATGTAAATTAATATGTCCAATAAGAGATACCCCAAGTGGCCTGAGAATGTGGTCTCCTAGTTGTTATTTTCAGAAAAAGCTGAAGCAAATATGAATCATTCTCACTGCAAAACAGGCATGAAAACACTGTGCCTTTAGTGGTTTCTCCAGGGGTATATTCTGATTCACTGTAAATTTTTCTACATTCTACTTCATAAAGAAGAATATGAAAAAAGCCATCCAATATGTGGATATAACATATATATGCACACACACACACACACACACACACACACACACACATATATATACACACACATATATATGTCTATTTATATGTCTATATATATATATAATTTTGTGAACAAAATTTTAATGTTTAAACCCCTCTCCTCTCTTTTTCTGTCTATATATGGGTCATAACAACATGGTTATCTTCATATAAGATCACATGTACATGTGACATTATATGTAGTTTAATAAGGAAACTAGACAAAATTCTGAAAAATGTATATTGAGATATTATTTTAAAGTTATGAATTATCTTTAAGTAGAAGAGTTTCACATTTAAACGTAAATTATGAAAAATAAACAAACCTAGAATCAAAACAGAGGAAATCTTAGATACTATGCAAAGACTAAAACTATGAATAATAGGAATAGAGGAAGGAAAAGAAACCCAGTTCAAGAAGAAACTGAAATATTTTCACAAGAAATATTTTCAGCAAAATCCTAAAAGAAAGTTTTGGTTTTTTTTTTTTTCCAAATTAAAGAAGGATAAGTACTTATGAAGGTACAAAAAGTAGGCAGACTGTTAAATACATTGGACCAGAAAAGATAGCCTTCTTGTGGCATAATAATCAAAATAGTAAATATATTAGACAAAGAAATATTTTTAAAAGGCTTCAAGGGAAAAAGATCAAATGATATGTAGAAGCATGTATAAAGACCTATAAAAATAATAGTTGAGTTTTCATTTGAAACTCTAAACGTCAAAAGTTCCTGGATGGATGTTTTTCAAATTCTAAGAGACCACAGATGTCAACCAAGACTCCTCTACCAAGATTTTCAATGACAGTAAATGGAGAAAGCCAGTCTATGATTTAAAAAAATAATAATTATGCAGTATCAATCTACAAATCTCTTCCTATAAAAGGCACTAGAAGGCTAACTTCAACCTAAAGAGGCTAGCCACACCCAAGAAACACAAGGAACATGAAAACATAAGGAATAAATAATAGCAGACCTGCAAATCAAAAGTAGGGAAAAATAAAAACACATAGAAAATGAAATAACAGAAATCAACAAACACTGCTCATAGATGGTCTCAATTCCCAATGAAACCACAAAGACCAACAAATTAAATTTGAAAGCAAGATTCATTTTTCTGCTGCATCGAAACAAAATATCATAACATTAAGTATATGTATCATCTCAGGGTAAAATGATGGAAAAAAAATTACAAATACTCAGACTGAAGAAGTAAGCCTGTGTAGCCATTTGGTTTTTTAATTTTTTGGTTTTTTAGAGAAGAGATTTCTCTGTTGTAACTCTGACTGTCCTGGAACTCACTTTGTAGACCAGGCTGGCCTTGAACTCATGGAGATCTGCTTGCTTCTGCTTCCCGAGTACTGGAATTAAAGATGTGCTACCCCACTGCCAGATATGTAGCCATAGTCATTTTAATATCTGACAATATAGATATCAAACCAAAACTACTCAGAAGAGATAGGGAAGGATACTATATGGGCATTAGTGTAAAATTCTCCAATAGGACCTTACAATTCTTAAAATCTATGCACCAAAAATAAAACCACCCAAGATCATTAAATAACACTAATACAGCTTAAATTATACATTGAACCTCACAAATGGATTGTGGATGACATCAAAACCTTACTCTCACCAGTAGGCAGACATTCACACAGAAGTAAACAGAGAATTCCTGGTGTTCTGATATAATAAACCAAATGAACTTAACAGATATTTACAGACCATTTCACCAAAACACAAAAATATGTACCTTATTCGTAGTAACTCATGGAACTTTCTACAAAATTGACCAACTACTTAAAAAAAAAAAAAGAGCAAGTTTCAACAAATACAAAAATAAATAAATAAATGGACTTGAAATAACACCACCTTGAATCCTATCTGGCAACCACAGATTAAAGCTGGATACTAACAACCACAAAAACATCAGAAAGCTTACAAACTCATGGAAACCTTACAACTCACTACTGAATAAAAATGCATCCAGTTTAGTGTTTTTATGGTATTCCTGAGTGAGCAAAGGAGTGGATCTCTCACTCTTGTGCCTCTTTCCTTTTCTTTGATGTGTCTTGCCCAACTCTGAAGAGAAATTTTTTTTATCTTATTATGTGAATGAAGGAATGCCAATATGGTGACACTTAGTGTAGCAACTACTCCAGAAATGGCCACATATTTAAGAAGAGTTAGCCAAGTTATAATGGACTTGAGAGTCATTTTTTTATGCTTTTATTTGGTTACACTTTGGTGCTTTTTTGGCTTTATTGGTTTTGTATTTGTTTGTTTGTTTTATGTTTATTTGGAGGAGTATCATTTTAGTTAATTTGGGGGGAGGGGTTGTTGTTTTAATGTTTTTATGTTTGTTTGTTGATAAAATAGGTACAGTTGGGTTGATACCGAGGAGGGAGAGTCTCTGGAAGGACTTGAGAGGAAGAAATAAGATCAAAATATATTTAAAATTAAAAATTGTTTTAAATAATAAAAAATAAAATTTAAAAAGAGAAAAAAAAGAAAATGGGTCAATATAGCAAATGGAAAATTTTTTTAAAATTTTTAGAATTGAATGAAAATGAAATCACAACATACTCAAAACATGGAACACAATAAAGGTTGTTCTAAAGGCAAGTTCATAGGTAAGATGTCATACTGGTGACTTAACAGCACACCTAAAAACTCTAGAATAATTGAACTTTTAACAGTATTCACATATAGTTAAACATTTTATTCTACAGGAAGATCCTTAAAGAGGAAGGTAGTCAATTCAAAATAGCTCCAGGAAGTACTTTAAACTGACTATATTCAATAGACTCTGCCGGAGTAAGCTACAAAAAAGACCCTGAAAAGTCAAGCTGCAACAATGACTCTGAGACTTGAACTTGAGTGGCTTGCTGTTCTGGCTCAAGCTCTTCTCCAAGATGCTGTTCAAACTGATCTTCTGTGCTGAGTGACTCTGGCTGACTCGCTGACTGACTCAGACTGAACTGCTCTGCTTGACTTCAAACTAATTTACTCTTCTCATCTAGTAATGACTTCTGCTGACCTGTCTGTTTGTCTCTCTTTAGGCAATCTCAGAGTGCTTTTGCTTGCTTCGGATTGCCTCAGATTGTTGCATACCTTTCAGACACCTCAGACTTACTTTGGACTTCTCAGACTGCCTCTGGGTCTCTGCCTCAGACAGATTGTCTCTCTGTATCTTATCTTCTGTGTGATATCTGACCTGAGAGCCTGCTTTTCTATCATGAGAGTTAGACATGTCCTCACTCTGACTCACTCTGTTAAATCTTCCTCTGTTTCATCATTTTGCTGGCCATTCACTCTGACTCATCTCTGATATCACTTCATATCTGACACTGAATCCTTATGAGCTCTGCTCCCTCCTATAAGCTCTGGTTCTTGTCTTCCAAGTGCTGAGTTTAAAGTCATGTACCACCCTTCCTTGTGAATACTAGGATTAAAGCTGTGTACTAACATTCTTTCTACATTCCCTCTATACTACACAGGCCTCTGAATGTGATCCCTTCATATAGACCAGAACAGACATGTTGCTGGATTAAATGACTAAATAATCCTCTACATATGATTTTTCACAGAATATTATAGGACAATTTTTAATCTTCAATGGAAACACAAATGTCTAAAATAGAAAAAAAAACTACTCTTGAATAATGAAAGAGCTGCTGCAGCTATCAATATTTCCAATCTCAAATTGTACTAGAGCTATAGTAATAAAAACAGCATGCTATTGTCACAAAACACACACGGTGATCAACTGAAGAGAACTGAAGACCCTGAAATAAGTCTACACACTTATGGACACCTGTTTTTTATTTAGGTAGGCATAAATATGCACTTGAAAAAAACACAATCTTCAAAACATGGTATTGGTTAAACTGTATGGTTTCACTGTAGACGAATCCAAATAGATCCATATTTATCACCCTGCACAAAACTAATGGCTCAAATACTTCAACTTAAGGCTAGATAACATATAGAATCTTAAAGAAGAGAATGGGGGCATCTTGAACTCACTGGCACAGAAGTGGACTATCTGAGCACATAACCAATAGACTATACACTAAGGAAAAAAATATTAAATTAGGCCTCGTAAAACTGAAAAGCTTCCGTATGACAAAGGATGTCATAATATTGACAATATGCCAGGCTACAAAATAGGGAAAGATTTTTGACATGTATAAATCTGTGGGGCCAGGAACGTAGGTCTTGGGCGAGGGAGAGGTTGAAGTGTGATCTAACCCCAGATGTCTCACCCTGTGATCTGTAGGAGTTAGACCCCTCCTCAACCCCACTCCATAGGACATGACCCAGCCTGCATATAGCAGATGCCAACAAGCCCAGCACATCTAGCTTTGTTTCTTCCACTCCCTAGCACTGTCATGCCCTAGCACACATGGCATCTGATAAGTCCCTGTTTCTCCAACCACCCTTAAGATCACATGACCTAGCACTGGTTGGACCTTTAGATGCACTGACTTAGACTTCTCCTTTTCTACAGAATATATATATATATATATATATATATATATATATATATATATATATATATATATATATATATATATATATATATATATCACCACTGCTGCTTGTGGGGCTATCATGAGATTGTTACACAGCTAAGTGGCTCAAGGGTACTCAAGACCCCAAGCTCTCATTCTGAGTAGATGGTAGGAATCTGGCCTCTCTCTTTTGCAGTAACAGGCTACAAGACACAAACAGGACACCCCCCACTCCAAGGACTCATGATCTGGCAGAATTGTTTGTCTAGAATTGGAACTAAATCCTTCCTGTCTTCTTTATAAGGTCTATTCCTCTGGTCCCCAGAAAATACCCAAACACTCCAATATGCAAGTGGGACTGCCTTTCCTAACCAATAAGCTTCCACTGATGCTCCTGGGTAAGAAGACCATTCCTCTGGCTATAAGTATATAAGCCCTTCCCCCATTAAATGAGTGTAAGCCCTCTGCCCTTGGCTCCTGCAAATGGTTCATTTCTTCTTGTCAGCTCACAGATCTCTGATCTAAGACCAGATTGGTCTGCAATAGAACCATGTTCCAACATGAGCTGCCATCTGTTGGTGGAGAGCCACCATATGAACAGAGAATCTTCTCTGGGATTTTTTATTTTTAATACAACAGTTGCTTTATTAAAATGAGCTGTTCTCCAAAATATTCTCCTGTGTATCTACTCCTGTTGTATTCATGCCACTCAGGACGCTCCTCTGGCCCTGGCTACACCTGATTCCACTCACCCTAGGTAGGTCTAGTGCACAGTAGCCCTATCATGCTGGGACAGAGGGAATTTCACCTGGGACACATCTAATAGAGGGCTAATATCCAAAATACATATAGAACTTTAAAAAAAAAGGACATTAAGGAAATAAATAACCCAATTAAAAATGGGATACAGATTTAAGCAGAGAATTTTCACAAGAGAAAACTTAAATGTCTGTGAAACTCTTAATAAATTTCATCATTCATAGTCATCAGGGAAATGCAAATCAAAACTACTTTGGGATTTCGTCTTATTTTCGTCAAATGGCCAAAATCAATAAAAACAAGTGACACCTCATGTTGATGAGTAAGAGGAACATTCACCCATTGCTGATGGGACTAAAAATTGTTTAGTGACCTATGGAAATCAATATGAAAGCTCTTCAGAATGCAGAGAATTTTTTCAAGATCTAGCTATTACACTCTTTGCATATACCAAAAGGGATGCATCATCCAACTACGGAGACAGTTGTTCAAACATAGTCATTGCTGATCTATTCATAAATAGCACAAAATTGGAAACAGTCTATACATCCGTCAAGGATAAATTAAACTTGATACATTAATGGAATTAAATATTACCAAGCCATTAAAAGAAAAAGTGAAGCTGGGCAGTGGTGCTGGCACACGACCTTAATACCAGCACTCAGGAGGCAGAGACAGGAGGATTGACTGAGTTCCAGGACAGGCAGAGTTACAACAGAGAAATCCTGTCTCAAAAACTAAAACAAAACAAAACAACAACAAAAAGTGAAATCATGAAAATTTTAGGTGAGTGGATGGAACTATATAAAAGCTTTCTAGAATGAGGTATCAAAGATTGAAAAAGACAAATATGGTATGCAATTACAAATATGTAGATTTTAGCTGTTATGTCATGAATAAGCAATCAACAATATGCATATCTATAAAGGTTAGGTATAGAGTAAGGGACTAGGTATAGGGGATAGATGTCCCAGGGAGAAGAAATAAAGTAGGTAGTTGTGGATCAACAGGAGTGGGGTACTATATGAGAGAATCAAACAATAAGGGGAAGGGAAGAGAGAGGCAAAGGGAGTACAGGGAGGGACAGCTAAGGGGTGGTATGCAAACCTAATACAATAGATTTCCTAAAATATAACCTTAAAATATACACATACATTAAGACAACTTAAATGAAATTGCCAAGAATTGAGAGAGACAGAGCACACTTGAACATCTCTTGTCACCAAGTGAAGCTTCCAGTACTAGGTATTGATTACTTCCAATCTAATTCTTGACCACAGTGGTTCCACTCTGAAACCCCCAAACAACTCAGGCTTTTGGCTCTATTGCTGAAGACATAACCTACTCAACTTATTGAACACAGAGAAGTTGAGTAAGTATCTACCTAGAGCCTTTACCCCTACAGATAAGTGTTCATGGTACTGGGAGGTGCTTTGCCCACTTCCAAAGGAAAATGGTAACACCATCCCAGCTATAAACTCTTCATTCTACATTGGTGTAATAGTGCTAAAAAGTTTGTGGAAGTAACCTACTGATAAAAGATTTGACTTAAGAGCTACTTCAAGAGTTGGAAGTCATATCTACAACTGCTTGAATAGCCAAGAAACTGATACAAGATTAGGTAAGGACCTAGGGACAAGCCAAGCACTATTGTTCTCCCAACGGAACATACCCATACCATCAAAATGACTTCTAATGTCATTTTGCTATATTCATTGATCAATACATGACTTTCCATCATCAAAGTATCTTCCTCCTGCAGCAGATGAGAAAAAATACATAGACCTACAACTAGAGACTCCATCAACATGCACAAGGCTGCACTAGATAGGTTCTTATAGCTGAAAGGAGAAATGGAAATATGTTCCCATACCTAACCCAGGAGCTATCTCCAATTTATAAACTCTTTGAATATGAAAAAACTTATTTTCTCCAAGGGAGTCTTACTGGGGAAACATACTACTTTAAGTAGTAGGTTGCATGTTCAGCAGAAGATTGCCAACCCAAAACTAATTTAACAGTATCTTTTGAGGTTCTTTGTCTCATAATGTTAAAACACATTCTTTTTGACAAATTCATTGCACATATATTATGGCTTCTGGTTTGGGTTTTTTTATATTTGCAAATATATATGACTCTGTTTATGTGTGTTTCTTGTGCTTTTTCTTTGACTATTGTTTGTAGAGGAATAGTCCTATGTGAAAGCTAATAAGGATCTATATTCCAGGGGTCTATATGAAAGAATTATAGTTAAAGGACTGTATGATCCTAACCGAATGTAGAAAGAATGTTAAAAATGTTGGTACACACCTTTAATCCCAGTAAAGCAATGGTAGCAAGCATCTTTAATCCCAGTATTAGAATCCCAGGCAGTGGTGGTACACATCTTTAATCCCAAAGACAGAAACAGTGTGGAAGCAGACAAGAGGCAGAGCTCAGGAGTCAGTGTCACTCAGGAAATAACACCTGAGAATCATTCAAAGTGAGTATACACTTAACACTGAGAATAGAAAGACAAGTTTAACTCAGAAGAGTCAGTTACAGCAGTGAGTTATACAAGCAGTGTGAGGCAGGCAGGCTGAAGTAGGCAGATGGAGGAGAGACACATTGACACAGAGCCAGCTCAGCAGAAGTCGATATCAGAAGGGAAGAATGAATCAGTTTGAAGCTGAGCAAAGCAGTTCAATCTGAGATAGTCAGAGAATCGTCCAGAATAAGCCTGAGTCAGAAGATTTTAATCAGAAACAATAAGCCAGATGAGAAGATCACTTTGAACCAGTCAGCACGGAGAAGAATTTGAGCCAGTGTAGCTAGTGAGTAGAATGAGAAGAGTCAGAGTTGAGGAGTTATTTAGAGTGGCACAGTAAGTAGTAAGTCGTGGAAGTTAATTGGATTGTATGGAGGTTTAAACATTCTAGAATGTATGGAGAGGAAAGCTCAGAAGAAGCTTTCCATTTCTGGACTTAAGAATGTATTATACAGAGTCTGAAAAGCTCCAGGGGCTCCAGGATTATGGACTGGGGATTGAATTAACAAAAAATAAATAGCTTTTGCCCTGCATCAAATCTACATTTATCTACTTACTTTATTTTATTTTATTTTATTATTATCTATTATTCCTTTGATCCCTGTTTATTTTCTAAATAGAGACAGAAATGGAGTGTATCAAATGGAGCAGGCAGTGATGAGGAACTGGGAGGAATAACAGAAGGGGAAACCATAATAAGAATATATTGTATGTGAACAATTATATTTTTATATTAAAACAAATGTAATAGAATTGTTAACTATACTTCAATTTATGAAACTGAATTTGGTGGAAGGTTGTCCTGCAGATTTACATGGTGATTTAAAAATATCAACCCAGAAGCCTTTGCAAGATACATTTACAAACCATAAAAGCATGGTTACTTTACTCTAAGAACACAATAATTTATAGAAACTTTTTGAAAAGAGACCTATAACTAAAGGCTTTTAGTCTCTAAACAACTAATGCAATAAATTACAAAAAAACTTGTTAAAATACAAATATCTCTTTGGGGAAAACAAAGTCAATGGACAGTCTTTATTAATTATTTGAATATATGTTTATTTGAATATTCATACTCACACATGCATTTAGAATGTGCTGTTTCTGAAGGTAAATTTTCCTTTCACATTGAGCCCTGTTGCCTAATGTGATTTTTGTAAAACAAAAGATTTTCAGGAATGCAGATTCAGATAATGCAGATAAATAACATGTTGACCAACGCTGTACAATTTAAATATTCACAGCATACAGCACTAATAGAGCAAACACAGTGTTGACTCAGTAGCCAACATGAGGAGCCCTGTTGTTCCTTATTGGCCATGGGTCACATGGAAGCAGAAAGGAGACTCATTGAGAAAAAGGGGCTTTGACTGGAAGATAATAGGGTAATGGGTAATAATTTAATATGAGTTTGAAACTGTGAAAAAATAAATGCAATTTATCTTTTTCTAATACAAAAGAATGTAAAGAGAAAACATATTTGTCTAGTTTTAAATTTGTAAATTGGCATTACAATACTTGAAATATTTAACCTATGATTTACGATGCATGTATTTTGCTTCTACATACAAATTTTTATTTTCTTCTACAATTCTCAAAATTTTTAACTTTCATTAAAAACTAAAAGGAAGTGCACACAGTAATTTTCAGAAAAAAAAAGTTAAAATCAGAATCACATATAAGTGTTGTGTTAAGTAATTTTTCCAACTTATTTTCAAGCAAGATAAAAGAAGATGCTTCTGCTTTGGTGCCTTAGAGACATGACCTGTGGATCTTGTTAGTATTGCCTGTGCAGACATAAGCGGTAATAGGAGTGACTGTGTAATTGGCTTTGCTTCCCAAGAAGTCATTATATACCCAGAATAGCATGTGTCTTTTCAGTATGACAATAATTAAATCACCTCAACCACTGCACACAAGTGTGAGTTAGTTTAACGCATTGATGAGTACCAGCATTTTACAATCCTAGGGAATGTTACCTGAAGTATGTTTTCAATAGGCGATTTTAATACACATTAATTTGATATATTTCCCACTTCCCCTTGGCTCATAAATTTTAAAAAAAGACTCTATGGCTGCTCCATCCTGATTAAAATTCAATAAAACTTGTTCTCCCTTAATTAAACACTCTCTTCTCTACCAAACAAGGGTTAACTTAGACTTTCCTTGTAGTCCTGTGATTGTGGCACTGGTAGTATCTCCAGAAATTTAAAAAAAAAATAGTAGACTAATTAAATGGATGCAACACACTGTGGTGGTTATGCAAAGGGGCATGGTTATGAAATATTTTGGGAAGTTACATTTTACTTCCTACCAAAGATATCTAAATTCAAAATCAAGCTAGGTACAATTGTACTTTCATATAATACTTAAAAATGGATTATTTGGAAAAAAAACACTTATACTAATCTGGTATGAAGACACACAGGATAAAACAAAGATGTATTGCTTTGTTAAATAAATGTAATTACATGAAAATAATTAGAACTTTTTTCAATGGATAGAAGTTCCAGAGCAGGGCTTAGAGAGATGGCTCCGAAGTTTATAGAACTGGCTACTCTTTTATATCACTTGTGTTTGATTCCTAGTACCACATGATGTCTCATAACTGATTGTAACTAAGTTCCAGGTTGCTTGGTGCCATCTTCTAGTCTCTATAGGCATGGAGACAGGTATGTGATGCACAGACATATATGCAAGAAAAACACATTTATGTATTAAAGTTATATGGACTGAGAATGTTGTATTTATGTATTTAGGAATACACTTTTATGCCTGTGTGAGCACACACACACACACACACACACACAATACACACAACACAGAGAGAGAGGATTAAAGTAAAAGGTCTATAAAAAAGCAAGGTAGAAATTTCATGAGAAGGTTGGGGAAAGAAAGGAAATATTCAATAAATGAAAAAAAACAAAATTTAAAATATCAGAGTAAAGAGAACTTAAAGAAGCAACTAATGCTATAAGAATTTCATTTTTTATACAGATGAAAAAATAAAATTAGCAAAATGAGAGTCTTGACTAAAAAATGATTATATGTATTTAGTGAATTATTACTTAAATAACCAATTCAATGGCTGGTAGATTGCTCAGTGTTTAAGAGCACTGCACTAGCTACTCTTTCAGAGTAACTGGATTTAATTCCCAGCACCCACATAGCTACTCAAAATTACTGTGAATCCAGTTCTATGAGTTCTGAACTCTCCTGGTTTGGCAAGTGCCAGGAATGCATGGGGTATACAATCATATCATATATACAGGTAAAACAGCCATATACACATAGACTAAAACTTAAAAATCAAAACAGTGGTAATCAATTTCAAGTATCATACAATATGTAATAAAAATTTTCAGATAATTTCCACATAATAAATTTTTCCTTTAAATTATCTAAGTGAATACAATTTATAATATAATAAATAATCACAATTATATGAAAATATAATTTGAGATGTTATTTTTATTGAAAATAAAATTAATTAATGTATTGAAATAATCAATAAATATTCTTTCTAGATGTCAATAAAGTAATTTCAAACTTTTCCAAATGTACAGTTCTAACAATGTTCATGTCCTAAATCTTTTTCCTTTTTTTATTGAGAATAGATATTTTTAAGTTATTATATTCTAATTATACTTTGTGTTCCCCATCTCCTCTGAGATTAAACCAATCTTTCTACCCAAAGCAACCCACACCCTTCCTGCCTTTCATTAGAAAACAAACAGGCATCTAAAGTATAATAAAAAACTAATATAATATTAAATAAAAACAGATAATCCAAAAAAGGACAAATCAGAAGAAAAATGCCAAAGAAAAATCACCACAAACGCAGGTAGATGCAAAAACACACATGTTAATACATAGAATTTCACTACAAACACAGACCACTAGCCATAATATATATGTAAAGAACATGAAAGGTAAAAAAATCAAACAAAAAGCATGTCAAAATCTAATTGAGACAAAAAAAAAAAAAACTTTGTGTAGACTGTGTATTGCTTGTCATGGGGCCTGCCCTTAAGAGTGGTTTGTACCCCCAGTGAATTTTTATTTATGTGAGGTTATCAATTGGAAATAGCTTCTGGTTTAGGGATAGGGGCTTGTGTCCAGTTCTCTGATAATGGCTGAGCGATAACTAATCTATGAGTGTAGTAGAATGATATTAGGAGTCATTTTATGGCTATGTTTCTTTAGCAGAATAGTAGTAGTATTTGCATTTCCCCCTGAGGTCTCTGACCTATCTGATCTCTTGTTCTTGGTCACACTAGCAGTGTCCAGGATAGGTTTCATATCATGGAGTAGGCCCTAACTAAAATCAGATATTGATTGGTTATGCACACAAGCTTTGTGCCTCTGTTGTACTAGTTCATCTTGCATTTTAGATCAAATACTTTATAGTGGAGTTTTTGTTTACTTTTCTCCTCTGGTAACATGCAAAGTACCTTTAATTACCATGAAAACTAGCTTAAATAAAAGCAAAAATTGAAAGAGATAGCAAATATGATTATAAGTATTTACTCAAGAAAGTGAGTTTGTATTGAACCTAATAATGCAACACCATTGGTTGTAAAGAAAACAATTGTAAGTTTAGTTATCATCCTTTTGAAATTGATATAACCAGCTACATCAATTTCTTAAGATGATTATGTACTGATTAAAGAATAGAAGCATCTTTTCATAAAATACTACACAAATGTCCATTAAGGGTAATAGCATTTATAATGATGCCAGCTGTTGAACTCCAAGAGATATACATAATTAATGACAGTTGAAGTTTACCTACCGTTTTTCCATCTGCTTAATTGGAATATAATTTCCCAAATGAACAACAAAAACCTAATAGAACTTTCATGCTAGAAAACAATACTTTCCCTAATACCCATTCTAAAATATGTGAGATTTACATGTGTCTTTAAAATATACTAAACATTTTATGTTAGGAAAATACCAAGTTTTAAGAAAGAAAGCTTTATCAAACCCAATTTTAAAATTCGAAACAATATTATGTCTTTGTAGAATCTAATCATATTTATATACATGTCAAATATGAATAGACTATTAGGGAATGAAATGTATATCAGATGTGTGAATTATTTTCATAAATTTTATCTGAGACAAATTGTTAAGCACTGAACATTATTTTTATTAAATATAAAATGAGAAAATAATATAACTATTTATTTCTTGAAATTCATATTATAATAAACTAAGCAAGTGGAGTCATTAGTACAGAAATAACAGACACAGTGCATTTCACAGGTTATCAAAGGACCAAAATATGAAATAACAAAGATAAAATTTTGTCAATATCATTAAAATAGAATATGGACAAAATTTGCCATTGTACATTGAATGAGAGAACTATATTAGTTTGAATGAACTCAAACTCATATTATTCTTTTTCTTTTTGATAAAGAGAAGCTGAGGTAGCTTCACATTATAAATGCTCAATGGCAGCAATTATTGTGGAGAGATACTTATATTCTGGATGAGATAAGAAGGTGCTGTAGAGAGAACCAAATACTTCAAGAGTTATATGCTTTTGATCAGAGTGACATGTTAGAGTATTAACAGTATGACTGAGAGAATGTTACAAATCAAGAATATACGTCAAAAGTGACTCTTACTCCTAATTATTTCCAGTATTTCAAGATTTGAGTTTTAGAACAATGAACAGAAAATATAATATAGATTTCAAAATCTAGGGTCACATTGGAAAATAATCTTGTCATAATTAGCTGATGATGACAAGGATTGTACAATACTCAGTCAAGCTAATTCATGTATTGATTTACTCAATGTTAATCATCAAACTTGAATATAAAAAAATAAACATTTTAATAATTTTAATGATTACAGACATACAATTCTTTTAAAATGAAAGAATACAAATGTGTTGTAATGTGTTGTATAGAGAACTAATGCAGTCTCAGTAGGTACATTCCAAGTAAGAAAGAAGGTATCATGGCATAACAGATGCACCACACACTAAGAGATCCATATAGACAATTCAGAGCTCACAGGAAACAGAATCAAAGAAAATCTGATCCCATACTTGAGTTAAGCAATTCAGTAAAATAATGAACACATAATAAATGAATATAAACACAGAAATTTATATATAGTTGGAATATAGAAGTATGTCTTAGATCAATATACAATATATTAAACTAAATATATAGGAGTTAATGTAAAATGATAAAGTAAAACAGAGAATACAATATTTCTCAGTTGTAATGATGAATCTTATGTGTAAAAGTTGAAAATCACTGTACTTAAGAAAACTATAGAACAAAGTGCCTCTACCCTGAAAGCTCCACTTGCCCAAAAACAGATAACTGATAGCTCTTGTTCATGTAAGACAAAAAGCTGTGTGTTTTCACTTCTGTAAACAAGCTTAGTTGACCTAATTGCTCAGAATGTATGCTTGATTACGCATAAGCAGGAAGGAAATCAGAATGTTCACTTGCTCAGATTGTACAAAGGCATGAAGTACATAGCCTTGTAAATTTTCCTTTACAACTCCCTGACTATGGGTGGGACAGCCCATACCCTCTAAATGGTACCATATTCTGAACATGAGTCTCAGGTATGGTCTAGGCCAGTATCCATGGATCTGACCAGTAATTAATAAATCCTCTTCTTTATTAAAATTTATTCATGATCATGATGAATCTCTGAGCAAAACAAAACAAATTGTCAAGTATTTCACAAAATTAAAATCATCATTTTTAAAAATGTATAAAAGATACATAAGGCTTTCAGGTTTCAAAATAAAACCAAATGTATGGTTTACTGGTAAAAAATTAAGCAATCTTGCTGACTAACAGAATTCATGGTGCAGAAAACATTAAAAACATTATCTACAATTATTTCAATTATTGAAATAGAGACAAAATTGAAATTTTGAAATTCTGAAAATTATTCAGAAAATAAAGTTATGATACTAAGATTAAGAACATGTATAATGCTATGTAATATGCTTTTCTATCTACCTTATCATAGAAATAAAATGTTCATTATGGAAGTTTGAATAATAATAGCTCTCTTAGGCTCATATAAACATATGAATGTTTAGTCACCAAGGAGTGGAATTGTTGGAAAGGATTACAAGTATTAGATGTGGCCTTATTGGAGTAGGTGTGGCATTGTTGGAGGAAGTGTGTCATTAAGAGTGGGCTTTGACACATCAAAAGCCCTTGCCAGGCACAGTCTCTCTTCTTGCTGCATGTCATTCAGGATGTAGAAGTCTCAGCTACTCTTCAGACATACCTATCATGCTCCCTACCTTGATAATAATGGGCTAAACTCTGAAACTGTAAGCAATTACCCAACAAAATGCTTCTTGATAATAATGGGCTAAACTCTGAAACTGTAAGCAATTACCCAACAAAATGCTTTTACTTATAAAAGTTACCTTTAGTTATAGTGCATTTTCATAGCAATAGACCAATGACTAAAATATATGGACTTGAGTTTTATGTGATCTTTGGCTTCTATATTTTTAATATATATATATATATATATATATATATATATATGGTTTATATACTTTATACATAAACCATATATTTATTTGGAAATAATTGTTTGCTCCCATATATATAAAGACATTAATTAATTTGCATACAAATGAGATTGATGCATTGGAATATTTTATATAAAGAATTAAATTTTTTACATTTAATTTTTCAGGCAGTATATTTTGGTAATGCTTTCCACATCTATTTCCCCCTCCTCTCTCTCTCTTGCCCTTTAAAAAAATTATATTAAAACTAAAATCAAAACAAGAAGTATAATGCTACCAAGACACAGATAATGCTAAAATGAAACAAAAACTACCCCAAAAATCCATGGAGTTTATTAATTTGTTTGGCATTTCTTCCTGGGGTTTTCCTGAGTCCTCATGGAATTCCTGGTGGCACTTGATTAAAAAGAGTCTATTTTCCCTCTGCCAGTTGATATTAATTGCAAATAGCTTCTTTTATAGAATTTGGATGCCATGTCCACCTTCCTGTCTCAGTACTGTTATCCCATGTGGCTAGAACCGGTGCTGGTATTTTGTTGCCCCAGTTTCTGTGAGTTCATATATGTATCATTCCTCTTGTATCTGTAAGGTGTTATTTCCTTGAAGTAATTCTTCATCTCTGGCTCTTGTAGTCTTTCTGTCTCTGCTCCTGCATAGATCCCTGATCCTTAAGGATAGGAATTTGATAAAGACTTCCCTTCAGGAGAAAGTACTCCAAAGTCGCCCACTTTCTGTACATCATCAAAAGCTACACAAAATAACTTCCTCAAGAAAATATCAAAGTTAAGGTAGGATCCCCATTCCTCAGTTTCTGTGGGCGGGTAGGAGCATAAGAATCACTACATGAATTGATGTGACCTAATTTTGTAGTACAATCTTTGCCAATGTTCTACAGAACTTGTCTATTAACCTATTTTCTTGTTATTTGTTGTAGAGTTGAAATAAATCTTTCACCCATTACAACAGTCTGGAACAGTTCTTGTCATTTAATACAAGTGCTTGTTGACATTTATCTTTAACAGCAACAGTATTTCCATAATCTTAGTTGCATAAACAACACATTCATTTATTAGCTCATGGGAATTAACAACATGACGATACAAAACTGAATGAGAATAAACTCTAAATATATAGCTTTCCTTTGGACTGCTAAATATATTACTGGTCACTTAGATATAGGATAACGCCAAACTGTCCAGAAAGGTTACATTAGCTGAAACGGAGTTTGGACCCATGTAAATGTTATGTAAAAATTCTTCTATCAAATGTCCCCTTTCCCATGTAGAATTGATATTACAGAGCCTGATGTCTAAATGGACTGCCAGGACCATGATCAGACATTGCTACTCTATGAACAGCTTCCTAGATTTTACTCCATTAACACATAATCAAATAAGTTTCTCTGCCTCAGAATACATTGATTGGCCCCAAAATTAACCCTGGAAATAGAAAACTTGCTCTGTATCCCACATCATTTATGACAAACTTTTTTTGGTCTTTCATTTATGATATTCTCATTGTTTTTAATCCATCTATATTCACATATTTAATTGCTGGTTCTCTGGAAACCAGAGTTCAGCGAAGAGAAACCTACATTTGTCAACAGAAACAGATTTCTTTATCTTGCTAGAGAAAACATAAATACTTGTCATTATTTAGCATTGAATTATATTTAGTACTGTATTTAGTATTATATTCCTTACTTTCCTGTATTTCATTCACTGATCACAACTGTAATAATATATATATATAATTTCCCTTTTTACTATTTGCCCAATTAACCTCCATGAAGGATAATGTTATGCATTTTTTTGCTTATGCATGCCCATAATTAAGAAAAATAGGTTTATATGATTTAGAGATAATATACTTTGATGAATGTGTGTTTAATATCAACCTGAATCGTGTTGCTGTTGATAAAATAATTTACAAATGCTATTCATTATTCATGTATTTTTAGCAATTGTTATATTTTTTTCCATGCCTCTGAAATAAAGACAAAATCACTCTTGTTATTTTGCTTTAATATATGTATCCATTCAGCTTGTGCTAAAAGGAAAAAAGCAAAGGGAAATGTATTTGCACTGAGTTGTCAAGTTTAACGTCTCTTTCAGCATTTGGTTCTAGAGCTTTCAACCATTTCCTCATCCTTGCCCTGGAAAGCTTGACTCTTTTCATGCATTTGTTGATTTCTGAAGCATTTCCCAGTTTGACAACTCTTACATAGATTGAGTACTTTCTTTTATCCTCTATAAAAATGAATTTTCCTTTAGCTTCATAGTTTTATCTATTTAAGTGAATGATGGTTGATTCCTCCCATTAAAGCCTTCTTAAAGCTAAAAACTTTGTAGTACAAAGACCTAGAAAATAATTTGACAACATTTTTGAAATCTGTAAAAAAAATCTTACAATACGAAGATGCTCAAGTATCAGTATCCCACTTCTCTGCTAGATGCCCAGCTCTCTCATCACTTCTACATATGACAAGAATTCTTTGAATTTCAGTTGAATGTGTTTCTTGTAGTAGAATAGCAATAAGTGTGGAAAATGGTGAAATAAACCAGATAAATTTAAATGTATGAGGAAATATAATATATATGCAGAGAGGTAGAGGAACTTAGTTGGAATGTAATTTTAAACTACGTTTTATCACTGTTTTTCTTCAATACCCATTAAATATAAATGCATAAATGATTATCTATTTTTATACATTATCTTATGTATTATTTATTATGTATTATTTATACATTATACATTATTAACTATATTATACATTAATAGAATTACTAATATTCCAATGGAATACTGCATTGCTGTTGTCATTTGAAAGTCCAGAATAGAGGGCCATGCTAATAAATGGGGCTAGAATGAGAAAGTGGAAAGAAAGCATTAAAAATCTTCATAATTTTCATATTTTAAATCATTTAGGACTGATGAGCTAGCAAAATGTAATGTGAAAAAAGAACTGGTGAAGAGAAAGTAGGATGACTATTGAAGGAACACTTTCATAAATCAAGAACATGTTCAAAGAGTATTTTTATTATAATAAGAGTAAAAAACCCAAATTCTAAACATATCATAAAACATGGTATAAAGGATTAACAGATATATAACTCAAAGAGTAAAAAAGAGTATAAGAAAATTTGAATATTTATTAAAAAATGCAAATTAGCATGGAATGATGATTAACCCAGATATAGGGGTGATGTAATGAATAATTCAGAAAAAGAAGGTATGTTAAACATGTACCTAATTGATTTTAAAGTAGGTCACTCAAATAATGAATGACTTCAGTTATTTATCAATGTGTATCAAACTATAAATCCTTAATAATTTGTATGAAATAATTTGTAATTTATCATCTCTTACACACTTCTGTGATGTTTGGGCCAAGTTGGAGAAATTCCATTTATTACTTTCTCATTCATCAGTTTAAATGGTGACTGAAAATTTGACGAGGAAGAACATTGAAAAAAGTCATTTCTTTCTTCAATTTTCAAGTCTGTGATGAGTCAACTGAATGGCTAGCTATGTATATAAGAGTCATTTGTATTTATTTTTTACTTTCCTGGGAAGGAAGTATGATGAAGTGTCTCCTACTGAATAATTTTTCTCAAAACTGGAAGTTTCAAAAGAATAAGAAATATCAGTAGTATATTGTATATTGTGTATCTTATAGTTTTAGAAAACCACTGAGATCATTTTTTTCTATTAAAGATGAAAAATATTAGTAATATTTTCTCCCCTTTATAAAAGAGTATATGAATACTCATGTGTATATAGAATAATAATGATCCTAAAATCTCTGAAAAATAAGCTATTAAGACAATATTCAAAACTATTAATAGGCTTTTTTGTAAACATAAGTAGATATGGATAATTGGAACATCTAGATTTAGGGAGGCAAAGAGTAAGAATGATAGAACCAGAGAGTAGCTTGTATCATCATTCAAGAGAGAGCATAAATCATAAGAATAATTATTAATTTAAATGAAATTTGGTGTGTCTCATTTAAAAAACTCAGAATTAAAATTGTATAGGAATAATGATTTTGTCTACTGGAAAGTTTCATATAATTTTATTTGTGTTATCATAACAAATAAAGAGTATCAGAGATTATTTATCATCATATAAGAGCTTGTTTCCATGAGTTTCTTCTGGATCACACATTAATAGTGGTGTAACTGAGCACTTAAACTTTGTTATATATTAAATGTCTCTTTCAGTTGAGTATAGAAAAAGGTTTCATGCTTACAATTTTAAGTAACTCCGAACAATCTTTAGCTTACATGAAATATTTATCACATTAGTCGCATCAGCCTTACCCATTTACTTAACAATAAAGAGAAATCAGTCCTGTTGATGATATGGCTTTAACTTCAACAATCTTTGCCAGATACTTGAGATATAAATGTCCTTGATAAGTACACTTTCTTATTGCTAGCAAAGTGTGTGTGTGTGTGTGTGTGTGTGTGTGTGTGTGTGTGTGTCAGAAAGAGAGAGAGAGGGAAGAAGAGAGAGAGAGAGAGAGAGAATGAATCACAAACCCTATGAGGGTAATTTCACCAGAATCTCTGTTGCAGGTTCAAGTTGACTGAAACGAAGGCCTTAATCAGTTGCACCATTATTTAAAGGCTCTGCAAAAGATACACCTTAGAGGAATTTTTAATATTTTAATACAGTAACATGGCTGCTTTGGGAAATGATCATATGCAAGGTATGTGTGATCTGGATGGAATGCAGGAAAACTTTTTATCAGACTAATCCTATCCTCTGTTTGTGCTAACACTAGTGAAAGAGATATCTGTGGTTATGAAAACTAATTACATGCCTTTAATCCCAACTCAGAAGGTATAGGTAGCACATACCTTTAATCCCAGTTCTTGGGATGTAAAAGGAAGTGAAACAGTTCAGAAGTAAGTCATGTTTCTCAGGTCACTGCTCTAAGTTCATTGCTCTTAGTTCAGAGTTAACCCTCTGTTCAGAGAGAAGCAGTAGAGATTGAGAAAATGTAGAGAGAAAACAGAGAGAGAAAATGTAGATTGAGAAAATGTACAGAATGAGCACACACCTTTAATCCACAAGACAGTAGTAAGTAGGAGCAGAATAGAAAACAGACAGGAAGCAGACCTCAGAATGAGTCAGTGTCAGACAGGAAGAGTGACAGAAATGAAACAGTAAAGAGCAGACAAAGTGAAAAATCAGAGGAAGAGTTAGCAGAGTAAGTCAGAGGAATGACATGCTCAGTTGTCATGATAGAAAAGCAGGCTCAGCTCAGCATGTCAGGCAGTCAGAGAATCAGTCAGATAAGACACAGAGGTCAGAATGACAAATAAACACACAATGTTCTAACATAATATTTACTTGTACAAATGGTCAAATACACTATGTCTTCTTCAAATTATTTTATAGAGGTTTTAATTGTAGTGTTTAAAAAATATAGAATGTTTCTACACCAAATATATTAATAAATAATGAAAATTCAGATACATTTTATATGATATAATATTAAATTACTTTACATAAACAGTCTTGTCAGTTCCTCTAGAAACAGAACTTCTATATCTTATTATTTAAATTAACTAGTTCTCATGGGGTTCAATATTATGTCTATTTTCTTCATCATCAATTATTAATATTCCATGGACAATTATTCTTATTTTATCTACATAGTTATTCATCTTTAATTCTTTTTCATTCTCTGTAACATTACTTTTGTTATTTTTTCTCCCTCCCCCCTCTCTCTCATTTTATATACACATATATATTTTATATAATATATATGCTGTGAAATTCAATGTATCAGAAGACAATCTGCATAATTTTACTTAATAAAAATCTGACTTTGAGTTAATATGAATAACGTGCTAAAATATAAATGTTTATTCTGGAAGCCATCAGTAATATTTGATAGGTTTTCTGAAGAAAACTTTTAAGTATTTTAAAGAGAGAAAATCTTTATTGAAAACCTCCATGTATCAAAATCATGTTAACGTATAGTAATAACAGTAAGTCTCATTTTAAATAACCTGTCAGTGCTCATACTTACCAAAGTTGCTTTACATCTTTTTTTTAAAGTTGTTTTAATCAAGAATAACAAAAAGAAGTCATGATCAGCATCATTTATATATTGTAAATTTATTGAATGGATATGATTATTTATTTTGTTAATTTCTGGGTTTGTTCCATACTGCCATTCAGTGCCATTCAGCGTATTCTTTTTTTTTTTGTCTCCTGATGTGGCTGTAGGTGTATATGTAGATTCACCTGATAGAAACATTGGGGTAGAGGACAATTTATTCTTTTACTAATTAAATCACTGGTTCTTGTCCAGAGGCCTGGTGCCCTAGAACATTTTGACCTCTTTACAATCTACATTTAATCCTTGAACCAAAGGCTTCAGCCTTCCTAGAGTCTGGAACACTTAAACAGCTAGCCCAGGCATAGAAGTATTCAGCCGTAGCCTTACAAGTCTCATTGCTATCTGAGCAACTCTGACTAGCTCCTTCTGAACTCTGACTCTTCACATTCAGCTCACTTGCTGTTCTGGTCTCCTTCTGCCAAGCTTCCTGTGTCTCATTGTCTCTCCCTGAGCTCTCACTGTTTCATCCTGCCTATGTAACTGACTGCTTCAAATGACTGCTCTGTAACTCACTCCAGCCTCAGCTTCTATTATTCCTCTGTAAGTGACTCTTCTACTAACTCTGCTAAGTGCTCCTCAACTGACTCTTCAACCTGCTTCTTAACTGACTGATTCTGTTAACTGAAATCTCCTAATAGGCTGTCCTTTGCTCCAAAACAATGTGTACATTTGGTGAATCTACATTTACATATATATCTACTACTATACTTGGTGCCCAACATGGTTGGTACAACATACCCAATGTGATCAATGCACCCAATGTCGAAGAAGAATCCAAATTGGCCCCTTCAGAAAGTATTCACGTATATTGTAGGGATTGAACCATTATCCCAAGAAAAACAAATGGTAAAGTAAATTAAATATGTGGGTCCACAAAGTCAAATGGGAAGATTAATGCCATATGTGGCAGATGTAGCCATAAATCTATGGGGAAGATATTTATTACAGTGGGAGCTCAGATTAATATTCCTTCACTTTCAGAGACAAACTAAAACTGATACTGTCTATTGACATTTTATAAAATATTGGCTTGATTGTTTCTTTCATCTTAACTGTGTATGGATAGATTTGTGACAAATCTGTTTAGTTACCAGTTATGAGTTAGTTAGGAGTTTAGTTAGCATTCTTTGGAGTTATATTGTATGTCCTATGTCTAGTCTAAAAAGTGAGAAATGCTTATAAACAGAAAGAGGGAATGAGAATAAAGAATAAAAATGAGAATAAGAAAGATCGCTTAATGCTTTACTGACTTTAAATCTTTTGAATGCCAATAAGACAGGTACAACAGCTGCTGAAAATCACCAAACTGTAGAAAAAAAATTGTTGAATTCAATCAGCCTGTATACTATAAGGATGTGTTAACATCAGAATGGAAATCAGAGAATGTGTGCATTGGGGGAATAGTTTTGCTTTTATTTCCACAGAAGATGAAAATCTGTGGGTTCTATCAATTTTGATAAAGCTTCTGAGTAAGAAGCTTCCTAGCAGAAAGACAGCTCAAAAAACTGGCTGAAGAAAGAGAGCTTATAGCTCCTCAGACTTGGAAAACCTTCATGCTGAAATGGACATTTGGTGAAGAGAAGTCAAGAGATGACCAGGATTGACGGTTGCTGCAGTTATGGAATATTATCACATTGACAGTTACAGTGGATCTTTAAAAGGAAGTTCAGATTGATAAGTTTATGTGATTGATAATTGTTCCAGTTGTAATAGTTAAACTGTGTAAAAGTTATTTTCAAAGCACAATTTAAATCTTAAACAGAAAGGGGGAATATGTAGAGGAATAGCCCTTTGTGAAAGCTAGGGTTTAAATTCCAGGGGCAACATTCAGAGACCTGTTTGGTCTGGATAGGATGTAGATACACTTTTAATCCTAGTATTCAGAAAGCAATTGTCGTCTACACCTTTAATCCTTAGCAAAACAGTGGAAGTAGACAGAGAAAGCAGAACTCAGTAGGAGTCAGGGTTACACAGAAAGTGACTTCTGAGATGAATCAGAGTCAATGGCAGTGACAAATCAGAGGATGAGTTAGCAGAGTAAAGACATGCCAAAGTCTCATGAGAAAATGGAGGCTTTCAGTTCAGTTAAGCAGTTAGTCATTAAGTCATTAAGAAGACTCAGTTAACAGAAAGGATAGAAGTGAGTTGAGAGTTGGGTGAAGAATCAGTTCAGTAGCACCTAGAAGAGTCAGTAAGAATTCAGTAGAAAAGAGGCTGAAGAGTAAGAGTTGAGAAGGAGCTAGTCAGAATGGCTCAGTTAACAAGATGTTTCATAAGGCTAAGGCCAGTCTTCTAGGTCTGGACTAGAGCCAGTGATTTAATTAGACAAAAGAATAAACGGTTTTGAACCTGAATCTACACTACATTTTAATTTATATGCCACCCATATCATCCCCAATATCACTATAGCTTGTGTGCTATTTTTTTTTTTTTACAAAATTAGTTTGCTTTTTATACTTGAAGGATATTATTGCAAGTCATTATGTCACTTTACTTAAATTCTTGTCACTGAATAGTATTGATCTTATTCATATTAATTATCACTGTTTTATCTCTCTTTAAGACATATGAGGGCTGGTGAGATGGCAGAAAGGTTAAAGGTACCTGCAATATACCCTGTAGAACTGAATGAGGTCCAGATGATTTATGTTACAGACGTAAAGTACAGATAATATCAGGTTGTCCTCTGATATGCACAGTAATGCTATAGCAGACATGACTTGGACCAGAGGCCACACCAGCTACCATAATTCCAGAGGCTTCCTGTTTGGACCAGTAGAACCCCAACCCCAGAATTCCAGAAGCGAAGCCAACCTCCAGAGCTCCAGGACAGACTCTCTTCAGGACCCAGAGCTCAAACCACACCCACCAACTCCAGTGGAAATCGATAGCCCTATCCTAAGCCACACTAACCTCTTTTGGATTTTGGTCTTTTCATGGTATCCAGAATTTCCTGGTTGTTTTGTATCAGTACTTATTTGGATTTAATATTTTCTTTTACCAATGTATCTATTTAATCTGTAGTATTTTCAACTCTTGAGATTCTTTCTTCCATCATTGGTATTCTGTTGCTCTAGCTAGTCTCTGTTGCTCCTGATCACTTTCTAGATTTTTCATTTCCCAAATTTCCTCTGTTTCTGTTTTCTTTTTGGCTACTTGCGGGGGTCTGAATCCAGCTCTAGTCCCCACGATGGGTCCCTCAGCTTCCACGAAGGAAAATAAACAACGCAAACTATGACAAGTGAGTGCAGTACCTCATTCTTCCATGGGACCCTTAGTTGGCAAGCTTAATGCTCTTTAACAAGACACATAGAATACATCTTATGGTGATTATGACATACAAGAGCGCTTCTTTAATAGTAAAATAAAGAAACATAAAGAAAAGCAAAGAATAAAATCAAAGAAAATAACAATGTGCACATTAAGGGAATAAAACAAAGTTTCTCTAAGCTAGCAATCCAACTCTCTAGGCCTTGCAATCTATCTTCCTCAGTTAGTTCATTTTGCCTCGTCTCTCCTGAGCTGTCTGTCTCTGTCTCTCGTCGTCTGTAAATCCATCTGTCGTTCGTCATTCGTCGTTTGTCTCCAAGACTTTTTATGTCCCTTAAGTAGCACTGCAGGGATGCTTATCAAAGGGTTGCAGGTGTCAGGCATATCTCAAACAGGAACCAATGCGAAAGGTGTCTCTCCTCTTTACAGCTACAGGCTTCAAAGTTACTCAATTATCACCAAAGAGTAAATGATACAATGATTAATTAGTGGATGGAAGAGATGTCACTGCTGATCGCCATTTGCCTTGCACAGATAGTTCAGAGTGCCATGAAGGTACCAAGGGAGGATTTTATGGTTTTTTAGTTCTTTGGTATGCATATTATTCTTCTGGATCAAAAGCTCTAAATTTCTAGTCTTGTCTGGTGGCCTGGCTAGGTTGAAGGCTATTTCTCTCTTAAGTCCTGGGAACGTTTACTTTTAAGTTGGTGCAGCCTTGCTATATTCTTCGTTCGTGAAGGGCTAATTGTCTGCTTGTCTTTCCAGGTGCACTAACTTTCTAACTAAGCTCTCTGGCTTCTATCTATTAAGGCTTATCTCTTCCTGGGAA
The DNA here is from genome assembly GCA_026225945.1 of Cricetomys ansorgei. Taxonomy (NCBI): domain Eukaryota; kingdom Metazoa; phylum Chordata; class Mammalia; order Rodentia; family Nesomyidae; genus Cricetomys; species Cricetomys ansorgei. The sequence continues at coordinate 13,746,545 of JAMJFZ010000199.1, forward strand.
GATCAGAATTTACTTCAGCAATAGCTTTATGATGCACTTGCAATAAACCTGGGTCACTCTCACGTTCCAGGACTTGGAAATCCGGATGTGATTACAATTTACTTCTGAATAGCATGGCTGTGTTTCATTCCAGCCCACAATGGCCAGCTCAGGGATTAATTTTGATATTACTATTAGGCTATGCAGATCTTATTATTGATGGGGAAATGTGTGTCACCGTACAGTAAAGATAAGAAAGGGGCAAGGCAGTTAAGGAACTCCAGTTCCAGACAGCGGATGCCCAGAAACCTTGTCAAGCTGAAGCTTCCATAGTCTGGGTAACCTGGATCCCAACAGCTATTATTTCCATTTTCAGGTCATGGACAGTTTTGTTTGTTTCCTGTAATTGTTTGTTTGTTTGTTCTTGGATTTTCTTTCAAAGATTTACTCATGTATCCTAATTGTGTTTTTCTATGTTTCTTTGATGAGTTTATTCAATTCCTCCAATTGCTTGTTTGTCTTTTCATTGATATCTTTGAGGGATTCATTCATTTCCTCTTTAAGGATGTCTATTATTTTCATAAAGCTTGTTGTAAGGTATTTTTCTTCTGCTTCACCTGTGTCAGAGTGTGCAGGATTTTTTTTTTTTTTTGTAGAAAGACAGTTGTGCTCTGTGGTGCTATATTGCTCTGATGATTGTTGTACAGTGGCATTTAGGCATCTGTGCTTGAGGTGATTATAGGTTTAGGTGCCAAACTTCCACTTCTTTACATGACCCCTTCAATCTGGGACTTCAGTTGCCACTGTAGCTTCATCTTCATCAATGGCCCCTCCTCAGCTCTCTTCATGGTGCCATGCCTCAACTTCCTTACATTACCCCTTCAATTGTGTCTTCAACTGCCACTGAGGCTGCACTTTTTCCAATGGCCTCTCTTGGCCAATCACACTGCCAAGTGTCAGCTGCTCTCCAAAGACCTTTCATGCTTTCAAATCCAGTAAGACCTGGGTGAGTTTTATAGTACCAAGTTCTGCAACCAGCATGAGATACAACCTCTACCAGTTCTGGAAGACAGCTTCTGTGTGCTGACCCTGAGTAAACACTTTCCAGATTAAGACAGAGTTTGGTTTGCTGGAAAAATAACAGGTAAGCTTGTCTGCATTAAGGGTTCCCTCATGGGGTAGAATTCTCAACAGCAGGGTTCCTGGGCCAATGATAAGAATCTCTGGCTGAAATGTCTTGGTGGGTTGGTGTTATTTTCTACTATCACTTACTCTGTGAGGTCTGGAGTTTCTCTTTTTCCTTGTCTTTATGCTGGACATCAGCTGGCATGATGTTATGCCCCATGTTGCAGGTGTCATTTGTTGTAGTACAACTATTGTTAGGGCTAACTAAAAACATAGAGATGTTTCATTGGTGCAAACATTTCCAGACATCAGCAAAGGGAACCACTACCACGGCCAGACCCATACTGGACAGCAGAACCCTCAGCATCCCAGATCATGTGTTTTTATTGATACAGAACTCCTCAGGTGTTCTACTGATAGTGCAATGCTGATCATTATCAATCAAACTTCTCGCACATAAGTCTAACACCTGCAGATAATACAAAATGCCAAGGCCTATGCATCCCCTTACCCAAACAGTACACAAAGCAATCATTGTAAACACAATTAAAAGTAAACCTCTACAACCCCCCTCTTTTCTGTATAAGATTAAAAAAAATGCTTTATCACTACAGCACACAATTTACACTATACCAGCAAAAGTGTTTAAAAGAGGAAGAAATATGAGGCTGTTAATGCACAGGACCAAAAGAAAGCAAATATCTATCAAGCTTTTCACAATGTTTTTGGATAGCAGGAAAACATTATCAATGTCCAATTATCTGGAACTGACTCACAATCTTTTGGGCTTCAAAATTCTTGGCTCACTTCTTTGGCTCTGCCTTCTGGAGCACACACAGTTTATTCTCCAGGCTCTGCCTGTTTTCACTCCACTGCTGCTACTGTTGTTGGTGGTCATTCCTTGGTACTAGCATCTTTAGAACACTGTGGTTTTCTGCAGCAACTGGGCTATGCTTTCACCAGTACCCTCTCCTGGGCTCTCTTCATGGTGCCATGTCTCAACTTCTTTACATGACCCCTTAAATGTGGACCATCAATTTAACTAAATCTTAATCAGTGCCCTCTACTGGGCTCTCTTCATGGTGCCAAGCCTCAGTTCTATCTATATGACCCCTTTAATCTTAGCCTTCAAGGTTAAGGTTAATATTGATACTGAGGTTGCAACTTCACCAATGCCCTTTCCTGGCCTCTCATAGTGCCAAGCCTCAGTTGTTCTCCATGACCCCTTCATGCCTTCAAAATTAGCACCATATGGGTGACTCTTGCAGTACTGAATTTGGATACCAGCATGAGATACGACCGTGACAGTTCTGGAAGACAGTCTCTGTGTGCTTACCCTGAAGAAACATTTTCCAGATTTAAGATAGTTTCTTGTTTGCAGAAAAAATAGCTGGTCCTTGTCTGCAGAAAGGGTTCCCTTATGGGTGGAGTTTAAAGGAACTAGTCAAAATGGCTCAGTAAGCAGTAAGTCAAGAAGGCTTAAATGTTTCAGGTTTTATGGAGACCAAAATGCTCCAGAGCACCAGGGATTGAATAGATAAAAGAATAAACTGCCTTTTGCTTGAATCAATGAGTACAATCTACAAATTCATGAAAACTGAAAAACTCTCTACTGAATGATGACTGGGCCAAGACAGAAATAAACCATGAAATTAAAGACTTTCTAGAATTCAATGAAAGTGAATCAACAACATACCCAAACTTAGGGAATGAATGAAATTAAATTAAATGAAATGAAAGCAGTTCTAAGATGAAAATTGATAGCATAGTTTGCCAACAAAAATAGAGTAGAAAGATAACATACTAGCAAGTTAAGAGAACATCTGAAAGCTCCAGAACAGAAAGAAACATGCACACCCAAAACAAGTAGATAGATGTAAATAAACAATTATACTGAATACTGAAACCAGAAACAAAGTGAACAATTCAAAGAATCAGTGAAACAAAGATTTGATTCTTTAAGAAAATCAATAAGATAGAAAAACCCCCAGCCAAACTCATTAAAATACATAAAAAGAATATCCAAATAAAAAAAATCATAAATGAAAAGGGTGGTATAACTACAAACAGACAACAGGGAAATCCAAAGAACTATTTGGTCATACTTAAAAAAAAAATCAAAAGTAAAACTATACTCCACAAAATTGGAAAATTTAAAAGAAATAGATAATTTCCATGATACATACCACCTATCAACATTAAATGAAGATCAGATAAAAAATTTATAAAGACTTATAACCCCCAAGGAAATAGAAGAGGTCATTAAATGCTTCCCAACCACCAAAAAAAAAAAAAAAAAGCCCGGGGAGAGATGGTTTTAGTGAAGAATTCTAGTAGACATTCAATGAAGAAATAACACCAGTATTTCTTTAGGTATTCCACAAAATAGAAACAAAGGAAAACTGCCAAACTCATTCTATGAGGCCACAATCATCCTTATCCCCTAACTACACAAAGTTTTAACAAAAAAAGAGAATTAGAAATAAATTCCCCTCATGAACATAGATGCAAAAATACTCAATAAAATACTCCCAAACTTTATCAAAGAGCATATAAAAATGATCGTCTGCCATGATCAAGTATGCTTCATCCCAGGGATGCAGGGATAGTTCAACATATGAAAATCAGTCAATGTCATGCACCATATAAACAAATTGAAAGAAAAAAATAACAAACAAACACATGATCATCTCAATAGATATCAAGAAAGCTTTTGACAAATTCCAACACTCTTTCATGATAAAAGTATTTGAGCAATTGGAAAAACAAGGGACACACATAATCATAAAGGCAAGCCCATATAGGAAGTCCACAACCAACATCAAATTAAATGGAGAGTAACTCAAATCAATACCACTACAAGCAGGAATGAGATAAGGTTGACCCTTCTTTCTGTACCTATTGTACCTATTCAATACAACACTTGAAGTTTTGGTTTAAGCATTAAGACAGCATAAGTAGATTACAGGGATACAAATTGGAAAGTAAGAAGTCAAAGTATCCTTAATTGCTATGAATATATATTTATATATGTATATACATATATATGATATATATATCTATATATCATATATAGAAAATCTACCCCAAAAACTCAACCATGGAACTCCTACAGCTAAAAAAAAAACTTCAGTGAAGCAGCAGGCTACCAGATCAACTCAAAAATCAGTAGCTATCCTATATACAAACTACAAATGGGCTGAGAAAGAAATCAGGAAAACTTCAGCCTTCATTATAGCCAGAAATAATATAAGGTATCTTGGGGTGACTCCAACTAAGCAAGTGAATGGCTTGTATAACATAAATATTAAGAGCTTGAAGAGGGAAATTGATAAAGATCTCAGAAGATGGAATGGTCTGACATGCTCCTAGATTGGTAGAACTAACATAGTATTAATGGCCATACTGCTAAAATCAATCTACAGATTCAACACAATCTATATAAAAATAGCAATATAATTCTTTACATACTTTGAAAGGACCAGAATCAACTTCATATGGACAAAATACCCAGAAAAGCTAAAATAATCCTGAAAAATACATTCCAGAGACATCAACATTCCTAACCTCAAGCTCTACTACAAAAATATAGTAATAAAAAGTGCATGGTATTGACATATAAACAGACATGAGGATCAATGAAATGGAATCAAAGACCCAGGTATAAATCCACATACTTATAAATACCTGACCTTTGATAAAATCAGAAACATATAATGGAAAAAATGAAAGCATCTTAAAAAAAATGGTTCTGGTAAAATTGGATGTTCACATGTAGAAGAATGTAAATAGATCCATATCTATCACTGTTCACAAAATTCAAGTCCAATTGGATGAAAGACCTCAACATACATCAGCATACTGAACCTGATAGAACAGAAAGTGAGGAATAGCCTTGAGTACATTGACACAGCAGACAACTTCCGGAACACAGCACCCATAACTCAGGCACTAAGATCAATGTTTGATACATGGGACTTTATGAAACTGAAAAGCTTCTGTAAGGAGAAGCATACTGTAAATAAGACAAAACATCAGCCTACGGAATGGGAAAAGATTTTTGCCAAGTCCACTTCAGATAGAAGGCTAATATCCAAAATATATAAAAAACTCAAGAAACTAGATATCACCAAAACAAATAATACAATTTTAAAAAGGGGTGCATAATTAAACAAAGAATTTTCAAAGGAGGAATTATGAATGGCTGAGAAACACGTAAAGAAATCTTCAACATCCTTAGGAAATGCAAATCAAACTACTCTGAGATTTCATCTTACACTTGTCAGAATGGCTAAGATCAGTACATGAATGACAGCACATGCTGGTGAGGATGTGAAACAAGGGGAACACTCTTATATTGATGATAGAAGAGGAAACTCATATAACCACTATGGAAATCAATATGGTGATTTCTCAGGAAGTTGCAAACCGAGATATACCACTCCTGGACATAAACCCAAGGACTTTCCATCCTAGTACAAGGACACTCTCTCAACTATGTTTATAGGAGCTTTGTTCATAATAACCAGGAATTGGAAATAATCTAGATTCTCCTCAAGTGAGAGCTGGATGAAGAAATTGTGGAATATCTACACAATGGAGTACAACTCAGCTATTCAAGTTAGTGACAATCACATGTATTTATCAATCATATGCCTTACTAAACTTTTACCTCCCTTATACTCTAGGAACCCTGAATTCCCTACAGTTTTGTCTATTAAGACTTTCTTTTCTTTCTTTGAGTGTATGTGTGCGTGTGTCTGTCTGTCTATCTGTGTGTATTATATATTTAGTTCAACCAAGGGAATCTTTGAATTGGGACTAATCATCAAAAACTAAATATTCAGTGTTCATCTGTGGTACATTACTCAAAGAAATAGGCAGTGTGAACTTCATCAACTTGACCAGTAAATATTTTTATAATACTAGTTTATTTTCATAGTTTTAGAAAATTAAGTTAGATTACTCTATCTCATACTTTTTCTCTCCAGACCTGAAATTAGTTAATTTTCCAGAATCCTTCTTCTTCCTTTTATTTACTTATTTATTCTTATTTATTTTTACTTATGCTGTATTTTATTTATATTTATTTGAGTGTGTGAGTGTGCGTGTATGTGTGTATGTGTATGTGTGAGTGCATGTGCACATGCACATGCATTCCATGGTGCAAACATGAAGGTCAGAGGAGAACTTGAAGGAGGTCAGTGCTCTCCTTCCACAATGCACATCGCAGGGGATACAACTTAGACCACCAGCCTTTTTTTAAAGTGGCTTTACCCATTGAATGATCATGCTGTTCCCTTTTTTAATTTTATTGAGAGAAATATGATTTAGTTATTATATCTTACTGTTACTCACTATCTTAATTTTCTATGTTGAAAGAACAAAATATCTCTGTGTTTGAGAAAGAGAAGCTACAGATACTAAATACAATTTACTCATGATGATAAACAAAAATAATATTATATATGAATGCATTTCCAGGAGCTTACTCAGATGGAATCTATAACCAAGCCAGATCTTAAATGGTTTATTGATTTCAATATACCTATGTCTAGCTTGTGCTTGTATAACAGAATACTACAAACTAGTAATAATAATAAATAAATAAATTAATTAATTAATAATAATAAACTACATTGTTTATTTACTTAATTATTTATTGGTTTTGTATTTATTTTCTCTGCATGTCGTGGCATGCATTTGTAAGTTAAGAGGTCAACTTGGGGGGCAGTGATCTCCTTCCACTCCGGACTCCAAGCTTGTCTTAAGTACCTTTACCTACTAAGACATCTTTCTGGCCCTAGATTTAACAACATATAAAGGACGTTAATTTTTTTGGTTTATTGTTTTGAAGGCTGGAAAACATAAGATTGAGGAATTGCATAGACAGACCTTTTGTCATGTCACTCCAGTGCAGAAGGCAAAAAAGTGAAGTGGCTAGGGAAATAAAGGAATTCTTACGATTTGCTAGTATTCCAACTTTTATGCCTTTTTGTCTATATTTGAGAAGAAATGTATTCAGACATTGAATACAATTTACCCATGATGATAAACAATAATGATATCATACATAAATGCATGTCCAGGAGTTTACTCAGGTTGAATCTGTAACTCAACCAGATCTTTAATGGCCGTTAAATAAAGCATATCAAGTGAATTTCATGCTTTACTACAAGAATATAATATTCTTAATGTAGATTATTTTTAATTTATTATTTGTGCATTTGTGTGTTATATGCAGGTTATTTTGTGTGCAAATATGCTTGCCTGTTTATGAGTGAGTATACATAGATTTTTTAATTGATGTGCAAGTACTTAAAATATTTTATTTTATTACATATGTCTGTTTCTCTACATTTGAGAAGTAGAAGTTACAGAAACTAAATACAATTTACTCATGATAGTAAGCAAAAATGATATTATATATAAATGCATTTCCAGAAGCTTACTCAGATGGAATCTATAACCAAACCAGATCATAAATGGCTTATTTATTTGAAAATACTTATGTCCTGCTTATGCTTATATAACAGATCACTATAGACTAGTAATAAATAATAATAATAATAAACTACATTATTTTTTTATTTCATTATTTATTGGTTTTCTATTTATTTTCTTTGTGTGTTGTGGCATGCATTTGAAAGTTAAGAGGGCAACTTGTGGGGGTAGTGCTTTCCTTCCACTCAGATCTACTTAAAACATTTTATTATAAATATATATACATATTTATATTATATAAATACAATAAAATATATATATATATATAATAAATATATATATATAAATATATAATATATAAAATATATTGTATATGAAAATATCATAAAATAAAGTTTATTTTATGTACCCTTACTCTTTCTAGCTAACTCCTACCTCCATAACTACCAAATTCTTTCCTCTTTATTTTTTATAAGCTATTGAGTCCAATTTTTGGTTTCCATACACTCTTGTGTGTGGGACTGTCTAGTAAAGCATAGTCAATGTAGCAATGTACATAGTACAAAAAACATGACACTGTCTACCCCAGAGTCATCAACTATCCTTGGCTGCTCATATATAGGTGGTGCTCCTGAACCACTTTGTCTTTCATGCTAGAATATGGATAGGCTTGATTTTTGTTCAGCTAAACACAGGGGCTGCCTTGAGCTCATGAGTGTAAGATCTCATGTGGTCCAGAAGACACTGCCCTGCTTTAATTTTTAAAAAAATTGTCTCTCACTTAACTGAAAGCTTGCCAAATTGGTTACAGTGGTTGCCAGTAAGGTGTTGAGTCCTGCTTGTCTCTGTGCAGCAAATGCTAGTGTTACAAATTCTTTCTACTTGAGTGTTGGGCATCTGACCTCAGGTCTTCATGCCTGCAAAGAAAATACTTCATCCACTGAGCTACCTGTCTAGATTTTTCAATGAGACATTTAATATTTGAATTATTATTTAAAACTTGAAAAGGGAAAATATAAATGTAAGATGATATTATATTATACAGTAACATTTTAAGACTTAATCTATCACAAATCATAAATATTAACAGTCCTACTATGTTTCATAATGAATTATAATATGTGACATGTATCCTTGAGAAACTTACAGTTTAAAAGAATTCTGTTTTTCCTTTTCAGAAATCTTACTGTAAAGTTTGATTTTTGTTCTGTTTTCCAACATTTTTATTTAATTTCTGAGTTTCTTATGACTTCACCCCCAGTTAGTGATATACAAGCACATAACCTTGAGGAAAATCAATTTGCAATATTTGCTTTTCTTGTTGTTGTCTTTATTGAAAATAATCTACATAAATTTTAATCTGATCATGATTTTGCCTTCCCCCGGCCTGTCTTTCACCGAGATCCTCCACCTATCTCACCAACCCCACTCATTTTTTTCTTTTGCTTTTAAAAACAAATAAACAAAACAAGAAGCAAAAAGCCCACAAAAAAAAACAGAAAACAACATATACAAGCAGAAGACAAATCTGACAGTTAATTAGTTAATTAAGTACCCAAACAAAATAAAATGAGACAAAAATGCTAAAACATACCGTTGATTTCTTTATGCATTGGCCAACTACTTCTGATCATGGAGTCTACCCTAAAGTATGGTTAATATAACCAATGAGAGTCCATTGGGGAAAATTAATTTTTCCTTTGCAAGTGAGTATCAGTTACAGATAACTTCTGGACTTGTGTCTTGCACATTGCCTACGCTGAAACTGAACTTGCCCTGCAGCATTGATTGTGCATTCTTCTTTACTCAGTCTCCTGAGAAACTTTGATGACAACCCTGCACCAGCTCAGAAAATATGTTGTGTCATAGTTATCTTGTGTGTTCAAAAGTACTGTTTTCTTCTTACTCTTCAAGATTAATTACTAACCTTGATGATTCTCTTAATTACAGCAGAATATACTTCTATTAAAAATTTACTGTCTTTCATGAAAATATTTGTTCCTTACAAATAAACTTTAAATAGTGGAACTTGAGAAACTATGTAAGTTAAACAATTATAATATTGTATCTTCTTAAATCTAAAAATAATAATTATTATTTTATTAATATTTTTCAAGTAACATTCATTGCCTCAGTTTTCTTGAAATTTGCTTATTAAGTAAACTAGATACATAATTTAATCTCTGTATTTTCATGTAATATGTTAGGTCAGAGTTCTTGAAAAGAGTAAGTTCTACTTACTTACATATGTTTATATTATACATTTGTTTTGGAAGTAACTAAATGCTTTTACAAGTTTAACTTTTATTTCTCTGTTTTCACTGCATCATATGGAAGACTTATTGTGTATTTTAATAGTTTCATAAAAAATCTGGGTTTGATTACTTCTTAAAGATATTATATAATTTCTTTAGAATTGTCCACAGAAGCAATCTTTTAATACTTCATACATTAATTTTCTATAATAGTTATGTATTTCAATGTTACAATGAGCTTTGGAAGTTCAATTATTTACCTCTTCTACAAATAGTTTTGAAAATATATAAGAAGATAACTTTATGAACTGGGTGATATTTTTATATTTTCTAATTTTATTATTTAAGATGATATAGCATAAATACTATAGAATGAATTATTAATTATATTTTCTTTGTTATTATGCTTTAAGTGGAAATCCCACAATAAGGTTACTTCATAATGATATATAAAATGAGTCCTAAAACAAAAATAAGTGATGCTTCCTATTATTTGCATTGTATTATAAATTATTCTTACTTACTGTAGATTTGCAGCTTACCTTTTATTCTATTTATAATGTATTAACACTGGATTTTAATTACATCTAAGACTGTGAATATGTAATTACATGTTAGGTATATTTTGAACTTTATTTGGGTAGGGGATTGAATCTCTGCGTTTTTTCCAAAGGCCTATATTTATAATAAAATACATTTGAATTTTCACAATATTTGTAAAATAGCACAATCAATGACATGAATAATACCAAACAAACCGCAATTAGGGATTTTAATTTTGGTAGGTGCTACATACAATGTTCAGTCAAGCTACATTTCAATAAAATTGTGCATAGAAGCACACAAGACTGTGTAATTGCTGGCTTCAGAATTATATTTATATTATACCAAGTTAAAATATTCTGGTTTGGATTTTGTACTGTTTTAAGGAAAGAAATTAATTTTGAGGGAGTGGGTGAAATTTTCACAATATGAATCAGTCAGTACACCCCTGCAAATTTCTGTGGTTCTGCAACAATTTCAAAATGTAAAATTGCAAAGGAAAACTAATAAAAACCTTACTGTGTTTGTACAGCATCCAGATTGTCTCTCATTAGTGTTTGAAAATACCTTCCATGTATATTTTGAAGAAGATTCATGTTTTAAAGAGGTCATATTGGTTGAAAATAATACTATAATATTATTATTCTTGAGTATTGTGTTCAGCTTTAATGTGTTTTGAATACTATGAATCAAAGTATAACATATGATAGAATCATGCTACTTGGTTTAAAATTAATGCATCTATCATTTTCTGCTCTGTACTGTGGATCCCAGACTTTGCATTTGCACTGATAGAAAATAAAATGAATCTCAAGCTATACCCACAGTAGATAATGTGACCAGAAAAAAAGCCCTATAATTGGTAGTCATTTCATTGTTGAGGAAGGTCACTGGATTTGCATGACTCTTCTATTGTGAACATATGATTCATATTTGATCCTATGAAGTGACATCTTGGTTCTTCACTTCCTAATCACAGTGGGAGTTATTCATTAGCAGTGGGTAACAAGATGAACTAACAAGATGAGCACGAGTGCACAATGTAATTCTTTACTTATTAAAAAAAGCCCAATACTAAGATTCATAGTGAGAAGAAGAATATGTTGATACCATGAGATAAATCTCTTATTATACTAACTATTTCAGCACAGCTGAAACCTTTCATGTAAACCACATTTAGTGTTGGCCTTGCAACCAAAGAAAGAAGTACAGAGGATTGAAAAGGGAGTCCCATAAATGATCAAAGGATTAAAATATGACCTCTGAAATGAAGTTAAAAGGATGATAATTATTCAGCCAGGAGTCTAGGAAACTAAAGATAAGTTGGAATTATATTTAAAGAATATAACAGATGACAGGCATTTATACAAAAATTCTTCTTAATATTATTAGAATAATTTAATATAAATTGAAGCATGGTAACATTATATTGTATTTAAAATGAGACACATGATTTTTAGAGAATTGCAATTATTGTCTATAGATTTTGGAACAATTTCAATGTGAGAGAAAATAAAAAGTTAAGCAAAGGTGTTTAATGGAATTGATCTATTTGAATGGTTTCTGAGTGAACTGACTACTCAGTCAAGGACTCTTCCTGACAAAGTGTTGTATGAAATAAAGGTAGTTATTTGAAACAAGAAAGTATGTGTGTCAGTCATATAGTGTAGCTTATCTCATTTTAAAAGATGAGAAAAACTTTTTCTGGTACCAAGTGTTGTCATTGTAACTGTGTATTAATTATGAAAATTTTCTTCTCCCTTTGCAACACCCAATACGAAAGACAAAATCTATTCAGGAGAACAACAATAAAGACTACCATGAAAATATGAGAAAAATAAATGGTAGTAATTAGTTTATATTATTAGTAAATTCCTCACCTGTGTACATATTCTGGGAATTTGAAAGCATGTTAAGACATGGGCCCAATTATACAAAGGGAGATGGGTTTTCTCTTTCTTTTACTTGGAGTTCTTGCAGATACTTTCTGTGCCCATGGACCCAGATCTGAGCTATCTTTTATGTTTTCCCAGCAATGTAATATTTTTGTCTAATAGCTTCATATGTACAAAAACTTCCCCTTGTTTTTATATGTTCTATTTTCTCTGGGTAAATGTTTTCTTTGTTAATACTACACCTTTAAAATACTTATGTTTCCTTTATATGTTATTTGATTCTATCAGCATTCCATCAATATCAAATCCACATTTCTCTTTTTAAAAGAAGCTTTATCCTATTGGAGATTTGTGTCTGTCTTCTTCAGAATGATATGTTTAAGATTCTTAAAACCTATTACTAATAATGAACCATATTCAGAATTTTTGATAAATGGATAAATTTTAGCGGATGTTGTCATAAGAAGCAATGTTATTTTGTAAGATGATTGCTATTTTAATTTTTTTATTACACTAACTATTATATAAAAGCATACACACAGATGTTTTTAAAATGTACACTTTGAATATACTACATGACATATTCTTATGATCTGCTTTTAAATGTTAATTTGATCATGTAATAAAGCTTTTGGGAATATTGGTACTTCTAACTTAATATTCCAATAATTTTGTGGTCTTTGCAATATTTCCTTTGATCCCAGTAGTAAATTTAGCTCAGGCTTGCTTTATAGATGAACATACTGACAATATTTGTGAATTTCCATTCATAGTCAAGATAACACTAATCCTGGAATTTCTGTAATTCTATCTTTAGGAGCATGCCATATACATATATATATATATATATATATATATGTCTGTGTGTGTGTGTGTGTGTGTGTGTGTGTATCTACATATATGAATATATGCAATGTTTGTTAATTATATTTTGTCTTTTCCACATTATAGTATCATTCTGAATTATCCTTTGATGGTTGATGATCCTAGTTTTTACAGTTTCTGTAAATTAATTTTAGAAAATTTTAATTGATTTTCTAAGTTATTGAACTTTCTTTCACTCATTTTTTTAAGTAAATTTAGGTGTCTTTTCATAATCCTTACATGTACTATCCTGTTTCCTCCTGTAGCAGATAAGAATGAATATAGAGATCCACAGCCAAACAATAGATGGATAACAGAAAATGAACTCAATGGCATCTTTGGAGGTCCCTTGTTTCATAATGTTAGTAATTTTTTAAACTTTAATTTTATTTTATTTGTTTGTATATCTATGTATTATGTATCAAATTATATTATATTATTTTATATTATATTATAATCACTTAGAACCTGTTTATCTTCTGATGAAAGACAGAAAGAGAATGGATTCAAATGTGAGTATAGATGAGTAGGAGCTAGAAGAAGCAGAGATAGGAAAACTGTAACGAGGATAGATAATGTGTGAAAAATATCTCTTTTAAATAATAGAAAGTAGAAAAAATTACATATTACATTGGACCAGGTAGATCGCATGGTGAATAAAATTGCTTGCTATAGAACCTTGTCAACTGTATTCAGATACCTTGCACAAACAAAACTCAGATTCAGTGGCACATCTTTTTTCCCAGCACTCTCATAGCAAGGTAATAAACTCAACTAGAAAATTGTGCAGATGCCTGTAGGCCAGTATACACGGCCTCAAGATGTGGCCTCAAAAACAAGATAGGAGGTAATAATGCAGCCTTTCCAGTTGTTCCCTGACTTCCAGATGTGCACTGTGGCACGTGAATAAATACGTGCACACATGCGCATGTACACACCCACTTGTTAAAACGTTAGGAAGTAATATTTTTTAAATTAATCTTTTGCACTACATTGAGCCAGGATCCAGACATAGTAGAGTTAGAATAGTGCAAAGATGCAAATAAAGAGACTTTTACTTCAAGCAACTATATCTATTTATTTATTTTATTGAGGCTTTTTAAAATTAACTCATTGATTTCTTTATTTTTCTTCTCTCATATAATACACATCCTGACACCCCTATTCCCTTACCTCCACACCTCCTATCTCACCTTGTCTCCACTCTCCCCCAAATCTACCCTTCCTGCCCTCTTCCTCCCAAAAAAGAGCATTTTTCCCAGGATTACTAATAAAACAGGGTACAATAAGATGGGGCAAGGCTGGACACTAATCCCTACATCAAATGTAGACTAGACAATCCAGCATGAGGTAAAGGGACACAAAGGCAGGCAAAAGTGTCAGAAACCTACACACACACACACACACACACACACACTCACACACACAAACACACACACATGACTTTAGGACCTCTGCAAAAAAGAGCAAGTCAGATAACCATAACTCATATCTAGGAAACCCTGCAGGTTCTTTGTCTGGTGCTTCAGGTACTGTGGAACTCCAAATGTAATGGTCAGTTGACTCTGTGGGATTTGTTTTCCTGATTTCCTTGACCTACTCCTTCCTCTCTTCCATGGGGTTCCCTGAGCTCTGCATGATGTATGTCCTTGGGCCTCTGCATCTGCTTTCCTAGGCTGCTGGATAAAGCCTCTCTGATGAAAATTGGGATAGGCATCTATCTACAGGTAGATCAGAATATTATTAGAAAGCATCTCCTGGATATCCACTATATATATATCCTGGCCTACCTGCAGAAACAGGCATTGGTTCCTTTCTTTGGCATGGTGTTCAGCCCATCCATTGCCCCAGTGGATCCTTTAGGAAGGATAGGTTATAGGTCATAGTTTTTGTAGCTGGAATGGTGTCCCAGTTTAATAACTGGAAGCTCTGCCAGATTATAGAAAATGGCCACTTCAGGCTCCCCAAACCCCATAGCTAGAGGTCCTCATCAGGGTCTCTATCATGAATTCCAGTTGAGTTTCTACTACACTAGGTCTCCTGATCACAGACTAAATATTCTCCAATTCTGGTCATCTATCCATATGTTCTTTCCTTCCATCCTTCTCCTCCAACCCAGTCCTTCTCTTAACATTTCCACCCTCTCCAGACAATGTGCACTATCTGTTATATTTTCCCTTTACTAGGGAAATCTTTGTGTCCAACTGGGGTCCTCCTTGTTGAATAGTCTCTCTAGGTCTGTGAATTGCAGCACTTTTATCCATTGCTTAACAGCCAATATCCTCATATAAGTGAGTAGATCCAATGTTTGACTTTCTGGGACTGGGTTACCTCATTCTGAATGATTTTTTTTTTCTAGTTCCATCCATTTCCCTGAAAATCTCATAATATCATTTTTTAATGATTGAGTAATACTCCACTGTGTAAATATAATACAATTTCTTTATCCATTACCCAGTTGATGGGCATCTAGGTTGTTTCAAATTTCTGAACATCATTAATAAAGATATCAAGCAACTGTTTATAATATTTACCTATTATTGTTTAGAAGTAGAAGTTTAAAATAATGGAGAAAAAAACAGAAGGATATCCATAAACCTAATGAAGAGAAATGAGCAAATTAGTGAGACCTTTAAAATTGGGAGAACTTGCCATATCACTCTGTATGAGAGACCAAAACAAAGGTGGGTCATTGATGGTTCAAAGCACACCTTGACTAGCATTCCTTAAAAATTTAAGTCTCTCCCTTTCTATTTAAACATAAACCTTTAGCATCTGTGTTTGTATTTGTTTAACTGGTGGAACCAACCTGGAAGACAGGAACACATATAATTTCTTGTTCTCAACCCAGATCTCATAACTAAAGATAAGATTTGGTACATAATATGATACATAGAAAACCATGATATAGAAAAAAAATAAATGAAATAATGTAAAGATTGTTTTAAGACTCAGAAGATGGAATTACTATATAATTCTCTTTTTGTTTTTCTTTCCCACAGCTACACTGAATCGTCTCACTGCCATTTACCAAAATCTAATAAAATAAAATATAACACAGCTTTCTGGCCTAATATATGCATAGATTTATTTGAACAGAGGTAGAGACAAATTGGAATTGTTGTCTGTAGAAGCCTGCAATGCTGCAAACATAATGTGAGTTTACCAAGGAAAAATTTATACTCTGATTTGCAGTTTCTCGATTTTTGTTACCACACTAGACAACTCCACTATCTAGGCATGATACCACCCTTCCCATCACTTAGAATGTCTGGACAGTCCGACTACTTGAAAGACTTAGAGTATTTGAACTAGTAAAGTAAAATCAAGGATTTTTCCATCTGTTAGTAATATTATTTGAAGTTTGAAAGTACAGTAAGGGTCTCAGCACTGGATTTTATCATTTTTATTCTATAATATCTGATAAAGAAAAGAAATGGAAAGGAGTGAGTGGGACTGGGTTTGAGAAAATGTACTGTTTGTCACTGTCTAAAATTATCACGATTGTGGAGTTTTGAAGATCTGCCATAAGAATAAAGATTTCAGTAGAACACTAAGAATTCCCTTAGGAAATTTATATTGATAGTTAAATAAAAATTAATGCTTTCTCTGTTACCTGGTGTGCTATGAAAAAATGTTCACTGTGGAGGCACATTATTCTCTAAGCCATAGCAAGCTATTCAAAGTACAAAAGGGTCTGAAGAAATAAAAGAGGTGTAGATTTTTTTAAAAGAAAGTTTTTGTAAAGATATGTAGGGAAAAGAAGGAAAATAACAGAGAAAAGTGACGACAAAAACATATATTTCAGAAGTAGAAATATTGCAAGAAGTAAAAATATATAAGAACAGTGCTAATTTCTTTTTTATTCAAAAAGCATAGACATATAAAAGTTGAACAAATAAGAATAAAACAGATACTAATATGAAGATATTGACTTGGTTTCCAGTATCTGACATGGTTTCCCCTTGGTTGAGCAAGTTGCAACTCTAATTATTGAGCTGATTTTTACTGCCAAGTTAGTCATTCCAGATCTACCTTCATACTCCAGGCATGGACAAGAAGGCACATTGTCTACAGAAGGTTACTACTTTCTGTCCACTTGACTTTTGTTGGTGGCAGTTGTCAGGTTTTAGGATTGTGTATAGTTTCCTCAAAGTTTGTAGGAGATATTTCTCTTAAGAGTCACCTCTTCTGTAGGAGTTCTTTAGTCCTTATTTAGTTTTTGTTCCCATCATGGATGGAAAGCACTGAGAAATGTCTAGGTTCAGTGTTCCTCTGTTTCAGTTTGTCTGATCACTTTCATCATAGCACAATTGACCATGTTTTTGAAAGAATACCATGAAATAATCTCTGTAACTTACTTAGTTTATATTAACTCATTAATGAATTAACATATCTTCCTTCATGTGTTGCTAGCATTGATAATTTAGCCCAAATTACTTTTCTAGATTATCTCAGTGTAATTTCTCTTAATCGTCAGTAAAAATATTAGTGATAGTATTATTGAGTTTCTGGACTCAGGCAATCCACAAACCAAAAAATGAAGTATCTTCTAAGAGCTGGTATTGGTCAACTGTATAATGCCATCATGAAAACAGAGATTTACTCTTCACTTGAATAACTGAAATTGGCAAGAATGTCTCCTCTAGAGGCACTTCGAGACCAGAGGGGTGAGGGACATCAGGAGAGCAGGCCCTACGGAGTCAGCAGACCAGAGCTCTTGGAGTCTCTCAGAGCCTGAAGTGGAAAACAAGGAACCTGAATCATCTCCTAGAAATGTTATATGGCTGTTTGACTTCAGGTTCTTGCAGAGAGCCTTCAGGCTAGAATGTATGTGGGGATTCTGTGATGCTTTTCCCTGCCCTTGAAACCCATTTCCTCCTGCTGGGTTTCCTAGTTCATCCTTGATGTTGGGACTGGTGCCTGGCCTTGTCCTATTTGTTGTAGCCTGTTTGAGTGGTGACCCTGTGTGGACTGCTTTTTCTTTGGGAGAAGATAGGGTGGGGGGTGGATATGGGTGTGGGGGTGATGAATGGGTAAGATGGGGAGTATATATAATAGGGGAAGAGGGAGGATAGGGGGAACCTAGGAGGAATGGATGAAGGTAGGAGGAGGGTTGAGGGTTGATATGTATTATACAAAAGAACAAAAATAAAATAAAATAATATATATATATATATATATATATATATATATATATATATATATATATATATATATATAATCTCCTCTATCCTCTAGAACTTTGAAAAAGGTTTACAACATTTCTGACAACTTGGCGTCAATCCTGTTTTTATTCATAAGCCAATAGTCAATATTTTAATAAAGGCTGATGGAAAGCAGAGGTAGGTATGATTACTTCACTGGAGAACAGAAAGGAAATCAGCAAGGATGTCAAATGATACTTTAATTTTGATGTTTGATTTTAAATGTGAAAAACATTAGACATACTAATTTTGTGTGTGAATATATATGTGTGTGTGTGTGTGTGTGTATATTTATGTTTACGCTTAGGATTGTAATGTAAAATATATTAGGTCATTATCTTAGTGTGTTTTCTTCTTTCTATGATGAAACAATCTAGCAAAATCAACTTAAGAAAGAAAAAAATTCTTTCTGTCTCACAGGTCAAGTTTTAGTTCATCATAGTGAGAAGGTCAATACAGCAGGGACTTGAAAAACTAGTCACATCTCATATACAGTTAGGAGACATAGAAGACTGGATGCATGCTTTGTGCTCAAATTGTGATAGTCTCTATGTGCAGTCCAGTTCTTGACCCAGGTAATAGTGCCACTCACAGATCAAGGGTCTTCTCAACTCCATTAACCTAAACAAGATAATTCTACTCAGTTATTGCTATAGGCTTGTGTTAATATAGATAATTCCTCACTAGTATGCCTAAAGGAGTGTCTATGAGGTGGTTCTATATCCTCTCTCAAACTGACAACAATAAACTCACAAGCCATTCAATAAACAGAGCATGAAAATTTTTCAGAAGGATTAAGACAATGTAAAGAAGAATAATAAAAATGGAGTTAGGAATGGTTTTACCCATATGTACAGTTAACAGCAGGATAACCTACATTCAAAAAACACAACCTAGAAGCAACTTTGAACAACTGTTTATATGAACACAAACATCTTTCCTATTTTATAACAAATAGCTCACTACTGAATTAAAATTCTAGCTAAATTTTGTCTGCTACCCTTTGTAGAAATGAAAAAAAAATTGTTCAATTTCCTTCTGTTCTTTCTATTTTTTCCAACCAGAATAAAGTATTGACATTTGCATGCTCCATTTATTCTGTGAAGTATAGAAATATGCCATACTACTTTGACCTTTCTGAGAGTCTGAAATTTAATTAGTTGACTATTTTCTGCCAGGCATCACCTCAATTTCATTGAGTTGTGAGAAACGATAGGGTAGCCATAAAATGTATGAAAAATGATTAACGATAACATTTCATATGTCCTTAATCCCTGTGCTGTTCTCAGCTCTGTTTTGGGAGTCTCACATGCATAAGAAACATTCCATCATATTGAAGTCATGACAGTTCAGAACAGTGCTCATTACAATAGATAGCAGAATGCTTAAAAAAAGTGTAACATACTTTTCTAGGAAGTAGTGCCCTTTGAGTGAATGAATGCTGTATAGAGAGACAGAAAGGGGTTTGAAGTGTAAGAAATTTATCATTTTGGTATCTGGAAGATTGGGTTTTTAATGTGACAACAATGACGAACAATCATATAGATACAGAGGTGCATGAATAACAGGAAAACTCATGTACCTAATCTATGCAGCTATGTTTTAAAGCGTTTGATTTGTAAGTGCTACTGTTTCTTAGAACTTATATTAATATAAAACTCTATTCTCTCACCAAATAATGAAGTGCTTAAACTGTAGTTTTCTTCTCTACTGAAGACAATATAATATGAATTGGATATGAAGTTCTCTAGACAGTTGCTTACTATTTATTGTGTTTCTTATTTTGAATAATTTGAAACAAATTTTGAAAAAATTTGTAAACATAAGTGATACTGAACATAATGACTATATTTTTTAGTAAATCATACATCCTTTTGTTACTCCAAGACATAGTCACCTCCAAAGCAAAAAAAAAAAATTATAGTGACTTCAATTTTCTAAATCTTATCCACACACCACAGTGCTATGAATATTTTGGACCCTGAACATTAATTGGTTGACTGATTAATTTTAAATAACAATTATATATTTCTACTAATATTTCTGTCTCTTTCTATTATTTTATTTCTATATCTTTAAAGCTATAGGTAGCATAGGGAAGAGTTTTATTAGAAACTTGTTCTCTTGTTTCCTTTTCATGTGTAAGAATAGACACTTAAAAGCCAATTGTAGATTCTATATTTTTTGTCTACCTACTCTAAAAGGAGAAAGTGATCTTCTAACACATGCACTTCCAGAGGGATATTTATGAAGAATTTCTTTGACTCATAGGGAAAATATTATAGTTTATTTTGAGTAATGGATATTTGTGGATTATTTTCATCAAATGCCAATTTAATTTATGAAAAATACTAATACAAAATCACAGGAGAACCATTTAATAATGAACAAAAGACAGAAACATACACTTATCAAGTATAAGCAAATAATTTTTCTAAAAAGCTTTGGATGCGGAAGTTAATTGACACTACTGCATGAGTAGAAACAGATATATAAGTAGATATTTCAGACTCCGGTTTTCTATTAATTCCAATGCAATGTGATGGTGTTAGAGATATTTTCTTTTGACCAATCTTTGATTAGATTAAAATTTCTATAAATATTGTTTGCTCAAAATTCACCATTATATTCAATAAAACTCAGTATTCCGCAATGATAAATGTGTGGAAAGACCCTATTGAGGCTGAGAACTTTGAATCCTCATATTCTCAATATTTTGTATCACTGGAGGAAGTATTCTCTCTACCTTTAGCATAAGATATACTGTCACCCTCTATTCCCTGAAATATTGTCTTATCAATCTTTGACAATGGTAATTAATCCTTCATTTTCTGCTGAACTATCAGTGACTTTCTTTCAAGGATATGCCATGCAAGACAAACCTGATGTCCCTCAGGGCCTGCCAATACTTTGCCTCTAGACCTATAACCAGATTTAAGGTTAGGCAATCTCCTAGAGATTGAAAGTGTAGTCCATATGGAAGTAAGCTACATTACAAAAAAAAAAAAAAAAAAAAAAAAAAAAAAAAAAACTTAATGTGTTTTCTAATTAATTCAAACAGAAGTCTGGGAAATATATGTGGGAAGAGATTTAAGGGTGGGAAATAATAGTGGAATGAATATAAACCTGAATAAGTCTGAATATATTGAAATAGACCCACATCTGAAAATTCTACCTTTAATATGGTATAATTTAATTTAATAGATTAGTAGAATTTAGTATGGTAGAATTTAATATGGAAACTCACACTCTTATAAAAGGTATCAAAAGTTTAATTGAATGCCTGGCTGTAGCATTTGTCATAAAATGGCCTACTGGAAATGGGTTGGAGATTTCTGATATCCACTGGCTTAGTAGTGATGAAGGGATTTTAAGGCCCAGGGAAATTTCAGTGAAAGAGTGTGTGCACTGTATAAAACCCAATCCTCCACAAAGGGGAAGACACAGAAGTCATGCCTTTTATTAAACTTATAAAATACAAAAATTTGAGAGGGGCCACAGCACATTTGAAGATCTTTGTTGTTGCCCCTTTCATTGTGCCAGAACTTAAGGTTGTAGACATTGCTACTCAGTTGGATCAATTAAATGAAACAGATTTAACTGGGCTCCAAAGCAGAAGGGGACATGTGGTAATAATGAAATGCCAAAGGCTAGGTGATCCCAGTTATGATGGGCAGCATAGGCAAAGTTGTGTCCATAATGCCAAATCTGTAATGAACAGCACAGGCAAAGTAATTTTTATGATGGTATGACTTGTACACACCTGTGTTTGTGTCTAATCAGTCATTGAATTTTCAAGAATAAAATAGAAAACAAGCCTTCTGGATTTTTGTTTCTTCTTAAAAATAAGTGAGGAGAAGGGCTGCATTGAATTGTGGTAAAAAGCAATCTCATCAATGAATCATTAATGAATTTCCAGATTTGAGCCACTTTGCAGACACAGAATCCCTTGAATGAATGAACTTCTAAGGGTTTCCTGAGGAATAGCCTTCATATAATACCTAAGAGTTTTACTATTTGCCTTTCTCCAGTACTTCCTCAGAGGGATCCTTTACAAAGATATAAGTCCTTTTATCAGGATAACTCTATACTGGAGAAAGGAAACAATCAAACTTTCTAAAGTCTATTGAGTACCAGCTCTGAACTGATGCTGATTCAAGAAGACTTCAAGAAACATTGTTACCCTGCAGTTAAAGAAGGGGTTTATGGAAATCAGTTGACTAATGGAGTTTTGGCTGAAGTATGGCTTACAGTAAATCAGTGGGTCCCTGAAATTATTCAATGGTTATTTCCTCAGTCCCAAAATCCTTATACTTTGGAAAAATATACTTACATTTGCAAAATTACCTCATTGATTATCTGACCCATTGTGTGAGCACTAAAATGGTAGGAAATACCAAACAAAGTTGCTAAAATTGCTTCTGCCTAGACAAATATCATATCAAAAACAGTATCACAACCTGAAGGAATTGCAAAGTTAGTGCCTTTGATCAAGGCCTTGAAAGATGCAAGGTTG
The DNA here is from genome assembly GCA_026225945.1 of Cricetomys ansorgei. Taxonomy (NCBI): domain Eukaryota; kingdom Metazoa; phylum Chordata; class Mammalia; order Rodentia; family Nesomyidae; genus Cricetomys; species Cricetomys ansorgei. Next base: position 13,769,373 of record JAMJFZ010000199.1, read on the forward strand.
GTAGTTCCCACCATATCTCTTTAACTCTCCTATCTAGCCAGTGTAGCGGACAAATGGATCATGCAGAATGACCATTGCGTAATGAAAATTCAATCAAGTAGTGACTCCAATTGCAGATACTGTACCAGATATGGTGACTTTACTTGAGTATATTTACACATATCCTGGTACATGATATGCTGTTATTGATCCAGCAAATCCTCTTTACTTGGTTTCTTTTAATAAGGACCACCAGAATCAACTTGCTTTCAATTTAAAGAAGAACAGTATACTTTTACAGTTTTATCTCAAGAATGCATTAACTATCCAAGTCTGTGTCACAACTTAGTTTGACGGGATCTTGATCATTTGCTTCTTCCATAAAATATTACATTTGTCCACTATATTGATGACATGCTGATTGGATCAAATGAGAACAAGTGAGAAAGAGGTAGCAACCATTTTGGACTGTTGGTAAGATATGTGTGCATTAGAAGATGGGAAATAAATCCAACCAAAATTCAAGACCCTTCTACCTCAATAAAATTCTTAGTAGTCCACTACTGTGGGTGATACATAAATATTCCTTCACAACTGAAGAATACACATGGGCCCAACAACAGAGAAAGAAAGAAAGAAAGAAAGAAAGAAAGAAAGAAAGAAAGAAAGAAAGAAAGAAAGAAAGAAAGAAAGAAAGAAAGAAAGGAAGAGAAGTAATAAGAACCTCAAAATTTAATGGGCCTATTTGTATGTGTTACTTCAATCCAAATACTAAGTGACCCGGAAAACTGTTAATTTTGGGTGAGGCCTAGAAAATAAGAAGTTTCTTCAAAATGTCACAGCTGCTGTGTAAGCTGTTCTACCCCTTGGGTCTTATAATCCAGTAGACCTAATGGTACTTCAGGTGTCAACAGCAGACAGAGATACTGTTGGAGCCTTTGGAGGACCCTTTAGGTGAATATAACTGTTTTGTTTAAAACAAGGCCCTATATGCAGACTAGTGTCCTCCCTTTGAAAGAAACAATTCTTTGCCTCCTATCAGGCCTTATTTGAGCCTGAATGTTTGAGTGGGCCACTAAGTTACTATCTGACCTGACGTGCCCAATCTGAGCTGGGTGTTATCTAATCAACAAAGTCATATAGTAGGACATGTACAATAGCAATGCATATTCAAATGGAAATGGTATACACGCGATCAGGCCAAAGTAGGTCTTGAAGGCATAAGTAAGTTACATAAAGAAGTTGTCCAAATCCCTGTGGTTTCTATTCTCATTACAATGTCATCTGTTATAAAGCATGAACCTATAACTTCCTGGGGTGTGCCCTATGATCAGTTAACTAGAGGAACATTTAATGATTTAATCCATAAGTTTGGCTGTTCTGGGGTAAAAAGAATGTTAGTATATACATTTAATTCCAGTATTCAAAAGACAGTAGTAGAACATGCTTTTAATCCCTAAGACAGAAGCAAGTAGAAGCAAAGACAAGAAGAGCTCAGAAGAAGTCAATGTTAGAGAAGAAGTGATGTCTGAGATGAATCAGAGTGAAGAGTAGGCAAAGTGGCAAATTAGAGAAAGAGTTGGCAGAGTGAGTCAAAAGTGAAGACACACCCAACTCATGTGAGTCATTGGAGGTAGTCTGAGGGAGAGACACAGAGGCCATTTGCAGAAGGAGTCAGTATAAGACAGGAAGAGTGAATTTAGGAGAAAGAGTCTGTTTGAAGCCATGGAGGATAGTTCAGTCAGAGAAGTTATTGGAGGCAGCCAGAGACAGCCAGAGATGGAAGAATTAAGTCAGAAAGAGTCAGCTGGCTTAGAAGGTCAGTTTGAACCAGCAGTTTAGAGAAGAGTTTGAGCTAGAACAAGTGAGTTGAATCTGCCAACCAGAGGAGTCAATTGAGTTCAGAACAGCTCTGAGTTCAGAAGGAGCTAGTAATAGTGAAATAGCAGAAATTCTTAGGTGTTGAAAGTTATAGGTTAGAGTTAGCATATTGAAGCTTAAATTCTAGGAAAGCTGAAGCCCTCTAAGGACCAGGAAATGAATCTATGGTGTCAGAGATAGAGACTATGCATGGACTCAATAGCATGGACTTCCATTCACTAAAGATAACTGGGCTACAGCCCCTGTTGACTGTCTAATCTGCCAACATTAGAGATCAACAGCGAACTCCAGAAATGGCACCATTCCCTAAGATGATCAGCCAACAACTTAATGTGGGTTGACTATATTGGACCACTTTCTTCATGGAGAAGAAAATACTTTGTCCTTACTGAAGTAGATAATTTATTCAGGTTATGGATTTGCCTTTCATGTATAAAATTCTATATCAAAACTACTAGTATAGCCTGACTTAATTCACACAGTATTCCTTTTTACCAAGGAACTCACCTCACAGACAGAGAAATGTGAAAGTTGTAACACAATCATGTAATCTACTGGTGTTACCAAGTTTCCCATGATCCAGAAGCAGATAGCCTGATAGAAATATGAAATGGCCTTTTGAAGACAGAACTACATTGCCACTTAGGTGACAGCAACCTGGAGACTGGCCAAAGTTCTCCACAATGTGGTACATTCTATAAATTAACTTCCAGTCAATATATGGAGCAAAATAGCCAGGATCCATGGGTCTGGTAATCAAGGGTTCTTAAAGGGACTACTCATTATCACCTGTAGTGACCCACTAGGAAAATGCTTGGTTCCTAGTCCCACAACTTTAAGTTCAGTTGGCCTAGAAGTCTTTGTTGCAGAGAAGGATGGCTCCTGCCAGGAGACACAACAAATATTTCATTGACCTGGAAGCTCAGACTCCTCTCTTGACACTTCAGCCTTCTGATACCCTTAAGCCAACAGACTAACAAAGGAATAACAGTGTTAGGAGGGTTGATTGATCCAGATTACCAGGTTGTAAATTGGATTGATTCTCTATAATGGAGGTAAGAATGATTACTTTTGCAATGCAGGAGATCCTTAGCAACCTAATCCAGGCAGCATGTCAAAGGCTAGAGCTGTAATGAACTCAACTGACTCCTCTGATTCAACTCAACTCATTGGCTATTTTATGTTGTAAAAGATGAGTATGTCCTCACTCTGACTCATTCTGCTAATTCTTCCTCTGATATTTCATTTTCCTTGTGATTGACTCTTCACTCTGATTCACCTCAGATGTCACATCCTGACTGTCACTGACTCCTTCTGAGCTCTGCTTCCTGTCTCTGCTTTTATTTGCTTTGGTCTTGGGGATTAAAGGCATATACTACCACTCCATTATTAATACTGGGACTAAAGATGAATAGTAACATTCTTTCTACCCTAGAGCAGCCATGTTGACCAACTAAATGATTAAATATTCTTCTATATAATCTACTTTATCATATGGAGTAATAAAAAACAAAATAGGTAATGGGATACACAGTCCTAACTAAAACTTAAATGAGGATTTTTTTGAATGGAGTTTTGTGCTCCTATACCATCACTTTGTTTTGTTTTCAAGTTTCATTTGAGTTTGTTTGTTTTTCTGTGCTGGAAAATTTAGTGAGAGAATAAAACATGTTCAATGAGTGTTCTAGCACTGAGGTCCACCCTGAGTCCTGGACTTTAACAAATTTGAGCTAAATTGTTTAATTTTATTTAAATTTACAACCAAGTTTGAAGCACAGTATCTGCATAGCATGCACAAGCATTGGTTGGTTTCATATTTTCATTCATTCTAATAATGTTTCTATCAGTTTTGATCTGTAGAAAATTTCAGCCTTGGAACCAACAGTATTGACCTTTATCCAAGGCCCAGAAAATAATCCGGAAGTGTGGAGCCTTGTATGCTTGGCACTTCTTCACCCACCATGTGTTAATTATCCCTGTGAATATCTGAGATCAAGGTTCTGAAATTACTTTCAGAAACACATTATTAAAATTATAAATCAGTAGGTAACCCTGCCATGTTGGCGATAGGATATTTACTTCAAAGGATATTGATAATGCAAAAATGCCTTCACTGTGTTTTCTTTCTTTTTTTTCCCCCTAAGTTTTTTTAAGGAAAAATGTCTGGGATGATTTGAGAATTAGACACAGTTTTCGCAAATACAACAAATGACAGGTAAATTAGAGAATGCTTAATTAGAGGATACTTGAAATTAATAAAGAATAGTGGCTCAGAAAGTAGTTGTTATACTAACATGGCAGAGACATAAATATAAAGAAATGAAAGTGTTAGGTTATATTTTAAAGAAAATCAGAATCATAGAATGATAATTTTGACACATACTCTTTTATTTCTTGAAAATAAATTGTTTTTGTATGATATATTCACCTCACTTTTTTCTGCTCTCCCAACTCTTCCCAGATCCTCCACAACTCCTTAACTGGCAACTCCATGCCCTTTCTTCCTCTCCCTTTCAAGAACAAACAAAACACAAACAAAACTGTCCCTCTTCTTCTCCTTCTTCTTCTCCTCTGCCCCCTCTCTCAAATATGCATACAAACCCCCAAAACAAATACAGAAAACACATCAGGGAAAACAAAATATATAGTCAAACAACTAATAAGACAAACAATGCCCTAAAATAATATATATATAAATATTTACATATAAGATGTAAAATATTTACAAAACTACAATTGAGTTTATTTTATTCTGACAATCCATACCCAGGCATGGGATATAATCTGAAACATGGGCAATATATCCAGTAAGAATCAGTGGAAGATGACTAATTTTTTTCTTTACAAGAATGTATCAGTTGCAGATAGCTTCTTGGTTAGGAATAAGAGCCCATGGTCAATGCCCCCTCACTATGCAGAGAGCTCATCAGCTTGAATTTGACCCTCTGTGTGCTGCAACACATATTCTAATGAAAATGAGAAAAGAAGGGATATTCTTAAGACAAGTGTGTACTAAATCTGTCATTGAAGCAAATACTTCAAAGAGAAGAGATTTAATTCACTTTAGAAGAGATCAGAAAACTGAAAGCATAACACTGGAAAGTGGCAATATTCAAAAATATCAATTCTACAGAATTACTTCTGACCCCTAAGGAATTCTGAAAGACATTTTTTTTTAATGAACATTATCTGAAAACCAATCATGACCTTACTACCCACAGCATATGACAAGGATTGACTTGAGATTATTAATAGAATTCATGAATCCCACATCATGTGAATATTCAAAGATTTTCTGCTGAAATTGTGACATTCTTTATTATGGAATACTTCCCAAGTTATTCTGAGTCTTATGTAGTATGTCTCCATTTGTTAAATTCAGAAACTTATTTCAATTTGAATATATAGAGTATAGATAAAGCTTAATTCTCTTAATATGTAGTGTTTTAAATTTGAAATTAAAGAAGCAAGTAAAAAGTAATCTAGAATAGAAATAGTCATTAATTATCTCTTGGGAATGATCACAGAAAATGTGAGGAGGTAGTGAATAAATGGTACTCTGACTATTTACAAAAAGAAAAAGTTAACTGCTTAGTCTAGGACTTAATGGTTATGTTAATGAAAAGTTATGAATTTACATTAGTGGGGAGTCAGATGGTCAATCCAAATAATCTGTATTTGTTCAAAGACCCCTACTCTGCTGATTGCCATATATAATCTGCTTAATTTTTCTCTGTGTCCCCCAACAAATAGCCTTAGAAATGTGACACCCAATAAACCTTTCTTTCTGCCCATGAATGGTCAAGTTTCATGGTTTCTCTGTGCCCTCCCATATACTGATAACAAATGTCTTCCTTGATCATTCTCTACCTCTACCTATTAAAGTTGATATTCTCAGGTAACTTGAACACTACCTTCATACTGAATCTAGCTAGCTACCCAGCTTGACTAGATGTTCTCCTTTCTTTGCTCCCCAAACCAATTAGTTACCACCCTTACTGACTGGTATGAGGGAGCCAGAGATCTGAAATCAGGTTCTCATGCTAGCTCTGTGAATGATTTATCTTTTAACTTATCCTCCTACTCTCAAGACTATATATATATATATATATATATATATCTTGAAATAGACTTTTAGAAATAATTTGTTTTCAGGCTCATATTTATTATTTTATTTTTAATTATAATTTTATTATATATAAATCTATTTTATATAAATTTAATTATATATAATTTTATTAAAATTTTTAATTAATATATATTATTTTCTATGAGGATATTTTCTGTTCTTGGTGTTTCACTGTCAATAATCTTAAGATTTAATATTGTATTTGAGAATACTTTACGTCATCACTTTACAATTGATAAGAACAAACATGAACCATTTCTCTTTAAAATAGAGACAAAATCCAATTCAGGTCACCATTAGTTAATGTTTTTTCCTAATGCTTAATTGTTATTGAATACATAATTTAAAGTGTGCTGTCATTTATTGCTCTTTGAAAGTTCTCATTAAATGCAGCAAAGTTCTTCAAGAATTTTTGACCTACATTTAATTTTTGGTACAAGTACATAAGTTACCTTTTAGGAAAATGATAGTAAAATGAAGAAATAATGTAAATAAGGATATGAGAACTGATATTTTAATTTTTCTCCTGGGTTCATGACTGAAGATAATTCGTTTTATCTAATTCAATCCCAGGTCCTAGACTATTTCAACCTCCATTCAATCTAATCTTAAGCCTAGACCTAGAAGGTTTCAGCTTCCATATAAGCTTATCTGTGAACATAGACATAGAATGTTTCATCCTCCAAGAATTAACTGTTGACTGAGCTCATTCTGATTAGCTATCTTTTGAACTACCTTTTCACTCTAAGCTGTACTTTAAACTTCAAACTGTAAAACAAACTCTAAAATACTTTCTTCTAAATCTGTGCTTTCTATCTGCTTATTCTGGTCCAGCTTTGTTCTTCTCTGCTTCTCCTTCTGAACTGAACTCTCTGTGAGCTGATTGCACTCAAACTGCCTGAGTGAACCAACTCTCTGCTTGTCCTCTTTGCTTCATGTCTGCTTTCACATCTTCTTCTACCTTGCTTCTGTCTCTGAGCTTTGCTTTCTCATCTGCTTCTACCTTGATTTCTCTGTGAGCTTTCCCTCCACACCCTGAGATTTGCTTTCCTAATCTGATTCCTATCTGTGTTACCTGTGATTCTACCTTGATTCTCTTTCTGAGCTCTGCTTCTATATCCCTATATTCTGAGAATTGGGATTATAGTCATGTGGTATTAAAAGAGTGTACTACTTTGCCTTAACTACAGAAATTCCTTTCACCTAGCATTAACATAAAGGACAGGATTAGTCTAACATTCTTTCTGCATTCCATCTGAAACATAAAGACTTCTGAATGTGATCCTCTCATATAGGCTGTTGGATAAGATCCTTTCTTAGCTATCATTCAGGCTTCTCAATGTAATCCTTTGCTAGAGCTGCCATGGTGCTGGATTAAATGATTAAATGTTCTTTTACATTTCTCCCCTTTATGTTTAAGCTATAAATTGTGCTGTGAAAATAACATTAACATAGTTTAACTGTTACAATACCAAGGCTGATGCCTTCTAGGTCTCGGGTGAAGATGAGAGTGTATGGAGGCTGAAACCTTTTATGACTGGGAATTAAATTAGCAAAGAATAAACTGCATTCTTCCATGAACCCATGAGAATAATATTAGCATTCACACATACATTTAAAAATAGTATTTCCATTTTAGTTTACTATGTATATATAGACACAGAAATAACAATAATATCAAAACAATAGCAAAACATTTATTTCTTTTTGTATTTAGTTAATATTTTATGAACCTAGAACATTTTTTATGATAGATAAACTTTTCTTTTCATTTTCACCTGTAAATAATAGTATTTCATATCTTTGTTTTCAGCATTTTAAACCAGGTTGCTGAGGCACTGCATTGCTTTAGTATATGGAAGCAGTAAAAGCTGAGCAATACTGCCACCTGCATTAAATTGCATATTTTTCTTTATATATGCTATATTTTCAACTCTGCTTTGAAATCTTCATGTATAATTTCTGGATTCACAATGACTCCTTGGGAAGTCAAACTATTTCTTTCTAAAACCATTCCTATTGTTCCTGAGGGTAGAGGAGCATGAACACCAGTGCCTAACTTTTAATATTGAATTTTACGGGAGAGCGTGAGCTTTCTACTTATGCCTAAATCTAGGGCAGTGCTTCCTGATGTAGAATATATTAACTCTCTAATACCAAGCTTAGGTTCCTCCAATTGTTTTGTGGGTGAACTGAGCTTTCCACTGCTGACAGAGAAAGTCTGGCTCCCGTTTTCTGTTGCTGGGGTCCAAGTTAGCCCCTTTAGGGAGTTTCCCATTGGTACGGGATTACATTGTATATCTCTTGTTGATCTGCATTCATTAGTCCAATGCAAACACTTAACTGTACATTATACAAATCCTGGGAGGTTGAGGCCTTCTTTCTGGATTATCATTAGCTCTAGGAACTCCTTACCTACAATCCCTGTGGAAATGATCTCTTCTTCCACAGTTAAAACAATGGACATTTTGAAATCTACTTTCTTTAGCCATTGCTTGTCCAACTACATAAGCTTTAGGGTCAATATCAGCAGTAATTATAGTCCATTCATATATAGGTGCTGCTCATGCTTTTAAAGGTCTAATAATTATTTTACACTTTGCATTTTCATTTTCAAAAGCCAAAGATTCAATTAATACCTGTCACACGTTGGTATCTGATGTTGTCCTGTTTATAGCTGAGATAAAAGGTTAGTGAAGGATTCTTATGTGCCTTGCATAATCTTTGTAAATAATGTAGACCACTTTCATGGTTCCTCATCCTTGTACCAGACAATTAAAGCTACAACATGACATTGTACTATAACAGAGGAATCAAATTGAATCTGCATTAGTGCATCAATATATTGAACTTTTAATAACAATTGATCTTTCATGATATTAACACCTTTAGACCTATCATGATTTCCCAGTTTTGCTACTTCTTTCTACTATGTCAGCCATTATACCTGAGTACCAGATTCTGGTACAGCTGTAACCAAATCTCTCCAGTCTTGTGGAATAATTCTGTTTTTGGTAGCTCAGGTATTTAACATCTGTCTCACATCAGGTGAGTGCATTCTGTGTGTTACCATTGTCTCTTTAAATTGTTTTAGGTCTAGCATTTCTATTGGTTTCCAGTCTAACCCAAATGTGGATTTTTGCCATTTTCAGTCATTTGTTCCATGGTAACTGGCAAGGTTAGTGAAGTTATTCGCCTTTCCTCAATACCCTTTTGAGGTGGTACCATAGGTTCACAATTAAATGAAGATGATCCCCTTCCCTCAATTTTCTCTTGAGGTGACACAGCAGGCTAACAATTAAACATATTTTCTCAGAGAGAACTGTCTATCTTGATTAGTTTCTTGTATATCTTGTAATCATTCTTTTCTTTCTTATTTCTTAAGCTCTTCATTTTCATCTTACTCTCTCAGTTTTACAATTAATATTTCAAACTTTTAGAGGAAAATATATAAGATCAAAATTGTTGTTGCAAGCTGAGTTGGTGAAACAACAGTGGTTAAGATTGTTGAGAGCAGGGTGTGAGAGAACATGGTGACTTAGAGTGGCTTAGTCATCAGTCGGTCTTAGAGGCTTAAACATTTTAGATTATACAAAGACTGAAATACTGTAGGGCTCCAGGACTAGGAATAGTGATAGAATAAACCAAAGAACAAAAGCCATTTGCACTGAATCTATATCTATACTTCAGGTTATAAAATAATACTGATTAAAATATTTTCATTTTTCTTAATTAAGCAATGTACATTCAGTGCTGTTTTTTAATCTCTGTATATATCATTGGTTTTCATGTTATTTTCAAATTATTCCGAGTGGGATTAACACAATTTACATTTTATACAAGCATAATTCCTACTATAATGTTCATTAAAATCCGTGACATTGTTGTAATATATAGAGATATAAGATTTGGAAACTAATTTTTATTAGTTTTAATGTTGTTTTAAATTATCTTTTTCAATTAACAAAAATGTACTGAATTAACAACAATGTTCAATACATATACAACATCTTTAAAATATTCAATTATTTGGACTGAATATGGTCAAGAACTGAAAAACAAAGCAGGTGACAATATATATTTCTTTGAGTATATAATTATAATACACACACACACATATATAACCAAATATGAAACTAAGATAATCACGTAAAACAAATATGGGCTTGCATATATAATCATAATCATATAAGCATATATAAAGGATGAGCATCATCACATATATACCTTTTCATGCGTAACCAATAATTTCTTCAGAAATGTTGAAGCTTGTTTCTGGAAATAAACAGTGAATATCTTAAATTGAGTCCTATATCATTTTCTCCTATTCACAGTTTAAACATTAATGTTCATGACCCTTTTGATCAAAGAACAAATGTTTTTATTATTTATCTGAATTTTATTTTGTCAGAAATACAAAATGAGAGCTGGGCAATAGTGATGCTCTTCTTTAATCCCAACACAAGAGAAGTAGAGATAGGCAGATCTCCAAGTTCAAGGTCAGCCTCATCTATAGAGTGAGTTCCAGGACAGCCAGAGTTACAACAGTGCAACCCTGTCTTAAACACACATACACACACACACACACACACACACACACACACATACACACACACACGTAAAAAATGGAGATCTTGCTATCATCTTTTGTCACAAATATATTGTACAATATTTTCATTATAGTAATTGTAACTGTTTTAAGCCACTGTTATCATGTTAAGCCTACATTGCATCTCATTATATACTATCTAATTCAATTAAGTATAGAATGAATATACATCAATATTATAACATCTACAAGTAACAGTTTTAGAGTGGACTCAATAATGAATGCATAAAGGTCAAAAATTTTCATTCAGTATCTAGAATAAGACAGGAACATCCACTCTTATACTACTTCTAAACACAGAACTGGAACTCTTGGAATGAGAAAAGAAGAAAAGGAACTAATGACATACAAACAGAGGGAAGGAAATTTAAATTCTCTCTACTTACAGAAAATATAATTCAGTGTGAAGGAAAATATAAAGATTCCATCTTTAAAACACTCTTTCAAAATAATTTTAATTGATAAGACAATAATATATCATCACATTTAGTGATAATTAAAATTTCCTCTTAACTCCTTTGAAATATATATTCATTGATACTGAAATCCTATGCTGTGAGAAAACATGCTTTCTTTTGTGTATAAATGATTTTTTTTTAGCCTGCTATTGACTAGCACCCTTTCCTTCTTCATTCCTACTTAAGAAACAGCATTCTAGTTTCTACTCCTATGAATTCAACTATTTTAGCATACATGAGTATTATATTTGACTTGCTGTGTAATTTTTTCCTGTTAGCATATTTTTCTCAGGACTCAAACATTATATTAAGATAAGAAAGATCTCCTTCTTCTTTTAAGATTGAGTGACATTTAATTCTTAGTATGTATAATGTTTTCGCCATCCTATATTGATGGATATCCTTGCTGATTCCACATCATGACTATGGTGAATAGAACTAAAATAAATTTAGATAGACACGCACTTATATAGTGGTTTCAATTTTTTGGGCATGTGCCCAGAAAAGGAATTGATGAATTTTCTGTAAGTTTTATTTTTAGCTTACTTAGCAGATCCTTCATACTGTTTTTCAGAGAAACTATTCTAATTTTGATCAGCATACACAGGGGATGGTATTGCTTTTTCTCTATATACTCCAAATGTGATATCATTGTTATCTTTGATGTCAAACATGCAAAAACATGTGATATAATGTCACAATATAAGTTCAATTTTGTTCCTTATTAATATTGTTGCTGAATGTTTGAACCTGTAACTACTGGTCATTTCAAAGTGTTCTTTTAATAAATATCTCTTTAGTCCATTTACCTATTTATCTAAATTGAATTTTTAATTGTCTTGTTATTGAATTGTTTGATTATTGTACTCTATATAATTACATGCTGTGTGCTACATGGATAGTGAATAGATTCTCTCACACTGTGTTGTCTCTTCACCTATTGTTTATTTCTTTTCTGTGAAGAAGCTGTAAAAAATTTGATGTCATGATATATATATATGCTTATCATTTGTTGTTTTTACTAAAGACCAAGTGAATGTCATAAGAAACAAAATTCCCTGTCCTTTCATTGTTTCATTGAAGTGCTCTGTTCTTACTCTAAATGTGTAATGTCTTCTTTCTCTAAATTTTTAACACCATTTACTTTATTATCTATTCAATGCTTTCTTTATACCTTCTCCTCTTTATACTCCTAATTAAATGCAAGGTCTCTCTAAAACTGTATAATTTTGGTAAGCCTTAATTTGGCAAGCCTTAAGTATAATTTTGACAAACATTTCTGTAGAGGAATATTTAATTTTTTAATCCATCACCATGGCTGCTCTAGGTTATAAAGAATGTTACCATATACCTTTAATCCTAGTATTCAGAAAGCAGTGAGAGAGCATAAACTATTAATCACTGTATTTGGAAGGCAGTTGGAGTACATTCTTTTAATCCCAGCACTTGGGAAACAGGAAGCAGAGCTCAGAAAGAGTCAGTGTGAGATAGGAAGTGAGTAAGAATGAAGGCCAGGCAAAATGACAAATCAGAGGAAGAATTAATGGAGTGAGTCAGAATGAGGAAATACCGAACTCTCAAGATATAAATGCAGGCTTTCAGCTTAGAAAGTCAGGCAGTTTGATCTAGATTCCTTCTGAACTCTGCCTCCTGTGTCTGTTTCTACATTCTGTTTCTGTCTTAGGGATTAAAGGTCTGTACCACCACTGCCTTCTGAACACTGGGATTAAAGATGTTTGCTAGCACTGCTTTCTGAATACAGGCATTAAAGATGTATATTCATTCCATCCAGACCGCACAGGCCTCTGAATGTGATTCCTTCTTATAGACCCCTGGAATATAGACCATTCCTAGATTTCACACAGGTCTATTTCTCTACATAAAATTTATTCTAAAATATTCATAATTTTTATTTAAGAATCATAAATTTAGTTGTCATTCATCTTCAGAAGAAGCATATTATACCAGCTTATTGCTAAAATCTGGAGAGTCATCCACCTTGCATGTTGATGGCTGATTAGGTAGTTATAATAAGAATCTGAAATGTATAGGAAAATATATTCAATGATTCACATGTGAAATAGAACTAAGCCCCCGCCCCTTTTATTTTTACCAATAATAACATTTATGCTTGAAGTAACAGTTCTTGCAGATATGGAAAATGGACTTTAATAATTTTTATTTGTAAATCATTAATCATTAGATAATGTGCTCTCAGTCTTGACAGAGCACATGGTATGCAGAAAGAAATCATTTATTTTCTTAAGAGCATCTTGTGAACATTATATACATGATGTGTATCTGAAGGATGTTCAAAACTCATAAAGGGAACTTTAATTTTATTCATAATATATCCTTATATATGCATATATATCCTGTTTGTATATAAATAAGTTATTGATGCATTTTTTTACAGATTTGCATGTCAATTTCTCTGGGTTGTGTTTCAAAATTAGAGAATATATATGAGAAAGAGGAAAAAAAGAAAGAAAGAAATCAAGGCCATGAAATCTAATTTTAATCACATGTGTTTCAAATCTCAGTACATAAATACAGATTATATAACTTTTCTAGAAAAGGCTCCCCTACAGACACTTGGGAAACTTCCTAAGCAAGTATATAATGAATGGGAGGTAAATTTCAAACAAATACCTTATTTTTATTTCCAATTCAGTCATCCATTATGTTGGCCCATTATGTTTTGACTCCTATGGAGCTGAGCACTGCAGGAACAATGAATTCAGCAGTGCTGACCACCATTCTCATTATACCAGAAGCTGAGACAGGGTAATTTAAATAGACTAACCTGACCAATGGCTAGATAAAGAGTGTTGAAAGAAGTGAGGAAGTCATTTACAGATTGGGCAGCATCACAAAGGCAAGATTATCTACGCTCCATCCCTCATCCACAGCTCATGTGGTCCTCTTTGGAATTCTGTGGCCATCACCTGCTGTTAAAACTCACTTTGCTCTCATGCAGGTTGGCAAATGACATCTATTTGGAACTATTAGAGTTTACTATGATTTCACTAAGGAAAAACCCCACCAAGCTTTAAATAAGAAACTGCACCTGTAGTTATCAAATTCTACCTTAATATAATCTGCACTCTAATAATTGAAAATCAAACAACCGATCTAAGAATGAAGGTTATTGAGGTCTAAGAGTTAGAACAAATAATAACAGAAACTGTGATTCACACTTTGTGTCTATGAAAGTTAATTATTGCAGATATTGCATGAATTTCTTGTCATGAAAGAGAGCTTGAGGACAATCTCTTAGGTTCAAGCTTCTTCAATATCAAACTAGACATGTATGGACTTTTTGATTCTATTAGTATATTACAGATAATATCAGTGGTTGGTTTTAAGACATGAAATTGAAACACAAAGTAAATAGCCATGTTTAGAAATAATGTGTGAAGGGAGGCTTCAGATCTGCATGTATTCTTCTTCACAGAACAGTCATATAGAGCTCATATGAAACAGTAATAAAATAGTACAATATTTACTGAACTTAATGATTAACACAGTGAAATGGTCATCACTTTCCCTATAAGAACTACATTAAAAAACAAGAAAATGCTATCGTATTGTGATTTCATGGATTCAGACAATTGAATCCATGAATTATTTGGAAATAATTCAGTAGAGAAGGAGATATTCTCTATAACAATAATAATCTTACTAATTACAAGTTTATATTTAGTCAGACAGAATGGTACATGAGATTACAGTAATTTGAGAAAAGTTTATTACTTAAGAACTGATGAAAATTTTAGTTGCAACAGAGTTAGTATCACCATCAGTTATCTTTCACAAAAATTATGTTTTATACAAAGATTTATTTATATTTAATTCATGATAAAATAAATAAATAAACTATCTGGAGAGGTGGATCAGAAGTTCATCGTGTTTAACTAGTCTTCTGGGGACCTAAGTTTGGTTACTTGTACCCATGCAACATGGCTCACAATTACCCTTATCCACATCTAAGAAATCTAAAGTCCTTTCTCTGTGATGAGAAATGCACATGTGTCACAGACACACACATACACACACACACACACAAACACACACAAACACACACACACATACACACAGTGAGAAAGAGAAAACAGAGAGACAGAGAGACAGGAGAGAGAGAAAGAGAGAAGGAGAAAAAGAGAAAGCAAGAGAAAAAAATCTCAAAAAATCATTCAGATCCCAAAATTTAGTAAATGTTCGACTATGATTAGGATGATTTCAAAAATTTTACTTGTTCTATCATTTAACTATCAATTTTACATTAAAAATTCCTTCCTTAAGAAATACAAGAGGCAAATGCTTTAACTATACCTGACTGCGTTTTTAAAACATGAGAACTCTTTTCTAAAGATTTCCTTGCTAAATTTAATAACTTCTTTAGAGTGAGAAATAAATCCATAAGATCAAATGTGACACCCATTAGTAGTTTGTTTTCAATACAAAACTTCTCTAAATCCTGCTTTCTAAAAGTTGAATGCAAATTGATCTTATGTAAAGGGATTTTTTAGTTGGCAATTTCCCCTTCTAGGGCAGAGTATTTTCTGTACCTTAGGGTACAAGTGGCAGATCATCATCAATCCTGTTTTTGTTCCTAATGCAAATTAAGAACATAAAATTTGGTGAATGTGAATTAAATTAATGTTGAAGAAACCACACAAGCCTACTTTAAACTGATAGATATAATCATAAAGTTGACAATTATAAACAGAATCTGCTTGAGGGCCCCTTTTATCATAGCATGATTTACTTAATCTATGTTTTCTAGTATCAAAGAAGCAACCAATAGATAGTTTACAATATATCCCACGTAGTCTTAACTAAAATACAAAGAGTTACAAAAAGGGAAATTGGAATGCCTGTACTAGCAGTACATTGTAATCTTATCATTCAGGATGGAAGAAGATAAAATCATTCCCTAAAGAGTATGTGCAATCATTAAACCAGTTCAAGAAAAGAATATTTATCATATAAAATAATACATAAATTTAACTATCAGTGTCATAATTATTTATCTTAAGTCCATTTTCCATCAATTGTATGCTAAAACAATATACTTAAATGAAAATAAAATTTTTCCTCTTCCTGATATGTGTTGGTTCTGATGTGTGTCATGCATATATACAGATACATGCATATGTGTACATATGTATGTATGCACGTGTAAATTGGTATATGTTTGTGCATATGTGTGTGCTTTCTTTGTAATGGTCATACTAATGTAATCATAATCTTCATATTTGCTGTCCTATTTTAATTACATGTGGAAACAAAAAAATCACATTTTTTACCTGCATTATAAAAATGTTTTTTTCTCTCTTAAATTAGTGTGCATTGCCCACTTCCCTCCATCAAATACATCTGTATTTTTTTTTCTCCTGCTGCAAACATAAATCAGCAGGGAATGTCTTTCCCTGGGGAAGATTTCTTTCTACTGCTTTTTCCTCTGTGTAAACAAGACATAGCTTTCCTCTACAAACAGAACTTTCATTTCATTCATTTTTACAGCAAAGTTCAAATGACTGTATCTATCCTGTGAGTTTGCTTTGATTCTAAGGACTAGCCCCAAACTTAAACAGACAAACAAACAAAAACCTATCCAGATAAAAGAAGAGGTTCTTTCTGAGACTTTATGAACATTAATTCACACTGAACCATTTTTTCTTCCTCCAGGAACAGTTCGCTGCTGTTTGTTTTTAGTGTACTTTGTACTTGAGAAGACTTAACAGGTAAAGTGGTTTAATGTGATAACATAATCTAGTATTTCCTTAATTCAGCAAGCCAAATATCTGACTCCATAATATCCACAAGGTCATCAATTCACAGTGACATTTCTCATGCTGCCAAGAGTCAGGCTTTGAGCATAGAAAATTCTAACAGAATGTTTTCACTTAATTTGAGGAATTACTATATTTTATCAAATAAAGAATATATTTAATGGAATTTAGATTTTTGGGTAGGAGATAATCACAGTCATGATAGTATATGAGATGTTTACAAATTTTTAAGAATGACTGAATTAATGCAAAAAATCTGTAAATTCAATGTACTTCATTGCCAATAACTCATCCAGTTTTTCTTGTTTTAGGTCCATTCACACAAATCATTTCTATTCAGTAATCATATTGATTATGTTCAAGTATTCATTTTGTGTAATTAATTTTATTTTTGTTGTCTACCCAATATTTTCCAGATTGGTTACAGATCCTATATTTTAAAAGAAAGTAAACTATACATCTCTATAATATTTATATTTTATTGTAATTCTGTAACACCCATTAGTTATCATTAAATTATAATTTACACTGACTAATTCCAATTTTTCCCATTGTTTGACTGTCACTTACCTGCACACTTTTTTTACTTTGTGCCTTATCTTTGAGTCTTGAGGATAGAGCTAATCTTTACAATGGGTTGTAGTGTGCTTGTCTAATTATGCATGACTCTTCTAAATTTTAATTTTTATTTCTGTACTATGTCTTTCCACCTCACTAAATTTCACAGATGTTACTTCTAAGTGCTATTCATGTGAAAAATAATTAAAAATCCAAGTTGGGATTAAAGGTATGTACCACCACTTCATTCTGAGTTGGGATTAAAGGAGTGTACTATTTTGCTTTAACTACACAAACCTCTTTCACCTAGCATTAGGGCAAACAGAGAATAGGATTAGCCTGATTAAGATTCTTTCTGCATTCTAGTTGGATCACATAGGCCTCTAAAGGTGATCCCTTGACAAAGCAGCCATGCTGCTGGATTAAAGGATTAAATGTTCCTCTACATTTAAGATCTATCTGTGTCCACTAGGGCCCTCTTTTGGCATAATATCTCTTGGTCTGTGGACTGTAGTACAATTGCCCTTTACCTAAGAGCTAACATCCACTTATAAGTGAATGTATACTATGATTGTCTTTCTGGGTTTGGGTTACCTTCCTAAGTATAATTTTGTTTTCTAGTTCCATCATTTGCTTACAAATTTCATGATGTCATTTTTTTTAAGTAGCTGAGAAATACTCATATCTTGTAGCTTTCAAATTAAACTACATCACATATATCACTTAGGGAAAGAACTCAGGACAAGAACAAAAACAGAGGAGGAAAACTGCTTATTGGTTTTCTGCCCATGACTTTCTCAGCTGGCTTTGTAATACAACTCAGGAACATTTTCCCATCATGTATCATTTAATAATAAGAAAATATCCTGCAAGAAATCTAATGTTGGTATCTTCTCAATTGAGAATCCTCTCCCCAGATAACTCTAGATTCTCTCAAGTTGCCAAAAAAAAAAAAAAAAAGTGGCACTCCTGTAGTAGCTAGAATGTCTTAATTTCTTGGTATCCTTCATTCCTGAGCAGGAGGATTTGATAGAGACATTCCTTTCATTCATGTATCAAATCAGTGAAATCTAAACTAGTAAGGATGATATACAGTTAATAAAAAATAATAATAAATAAATAAATATAAATAAATAAATATATATAAATATAAATATATATAAAATATATATAAATAAATAAATAAATAAATAAATAAATAGTCACTGTTTCTCATTAAGTGTGATTATAGAATATATATTAATATGAGAACATTCAAAATTTTAAAATAAAATTTACTTATCTGTAAAATTAAGATATCAGAAAATGTGATCAGCTTAATCACCATGAACATATACACAAAAGATTCTATGTGTACATTTTAAAGAGATATCCGTACATATATATCTATTTTACAATTATTTACAATAAGCATCTATCAAGAGATGAACACAGAAATTGCAATATATACATGTGCATGTACATAATATGTGTTATATATATACATATATATACATATATATATATATATATGTATATATTTATACTAATATGTTCACGGAAAGTAGATTCAAGTAGATATTAACATATTCAGGTCCAGAAAGATAAATAACATGCTACTTATCCTACTGAGTCCTATGTTTACATATTTACTAGAATTATTTATGCAAGTATTGCATAGAAAGAGACAGAAGTGCAACTCTCTGGAAAAAGAAAGAACACTAGAAGGAGAAAGGAAATGAAAGGGAGAAGTATGATGACATATATAGACAAAATAAATGATATAATTGAAAGAATCTGTATTTAACAAACTTGTTACATATACGGTTACTATACACCAATGAAACACGCAATCATAGATGTGGGATGTTTCTTAGTTGGAAGAGTGTCTAGCTAACATTCATGCACTGTTTGAGTCAATCCCTAGCACCATATAAAACTTAGATCATACCTGTAATCCCAGTACTTGGTAAGCAGAGAAAGGAGGATTATAAGTTTGAAGTCATCCTTAGCTGCACAGTAAGTTTGATAATTTTTTGGGAAAAAGAATGGGATTCTGTTTCAAAAAACAAGCAAACAAATCAAAATCATAATAGATCAATAACGTTAAAATAATTTAGTAGAATATCAATAACCTCAACTTTTCTGCTGTGAAACTCTGAATTTAGATATCTGCAGATAGCTGAAGGTGAGAACCAAAAATTCCTCTCCACTAAATTACTGCTGATTTGGTTTCATTTTGGGTTGTTTATATTTGATACACTCTATGTTTCAAAAGGCTTTTGCAATATTGGCCAATTTACATACTGTAATCTCAAAACCTCAAACGGAAATTCAGCATGTTTATCTTAAATTTAAAAACTAAAATTACAATTTACTTTTAGAATTATGTCATAGACTTTTTCCTTACAGTGGTATTTTTGTGAGTAGTCTCTAGACTCAATCCTTGATTGAGATCTTAGCAAAGAAATCAAGGTTGTTTTAAGCAAGCCTCTTGCTCTCCTCAAGCTTCAGTTTTCACATTTATAAAACATTGAGATGAAATTCTGAGAATGAAAGAAGTGACACCTATGTAGCTTCCAAAGCCAAAAAAAAAAAAAGCTTAATTAAGCTAATGTTCATTCCCAAGAAAGACATCCACAGCAAGA
The DNA here is from genome assembly GCA_026225945.1 of Cricetomys ansorgei. Taxonomy (NCBI): domain Eukaryota; kingdom Metazoa; phylum Chordata; class Mammalia; order Rodentia; family Nesomyidae; genus Cricetomys; species Cricetomys ansorgei. Next base: position 13,789,412 of record JAMJFZ010000199.1, read on the forward strand.
ATAATTCATTAGTTTTAAACTCAACATCAGAAACACATTTGTACATGTATTATTTAGTGAGTTCAGGTATCATTCGTATGACATAATTAAGATTTGATTAACCCATAGTCTGCATTATGAAATTATTGACTAAATATATATATATATACATATATATATATATATAGTCAATGTAGTAAACCATGTAATATTTTAAATTAAATGTCTGAAAAGATTTTAGTTTCTTACAGGATTTAAAAACCAAGAACAGAAAGCATATGTAGAAAACAATTTTCTTTAAACAATAGAACAGAATTATACTTGGCATATGAGAACATCTTACAAGATATCTAAAGAAGTTTGAATCTTTAATGGTCCTTGAATATCAGCAAAATTGTTGTTTTGAAATAGTCTTAGAAATAAAATTCATTTTATGATTCTCTTAAATGAATATACTGCTTCATCTTAAGTGATTTGCAATTAATTGTTTAAACAATGACTGTTTAAAACACCCTTTATGCCCCTGCCCTTAATGATATTTAAAACCTGATTCCAGACTCCCTTTGTAATACATGTGCTTTCCATAGTCATAAGCAATTCTTCGTTATAATTTGTAATGAAATGTCGCCAATACTTTCTTGCATTCTTATCAAATTCATTATGTCCAAACCAAATTATACAGAAAATCAATCTGGCCAATGGCTATCTTCAGAAAACTCTACTCTCAGAGGCAGCACATAGGATAGAACAGTAGAGTTGTTCACTCTTTTTGGCCAGAAAGCAGAAGATAACATATTTATGCCAGTGTCCTCTCTGCTGTTACCCTCCTCCTTCCATCTAGGCCATAAGCCTGTGAGGTGCTGTTGTCAATACTTGGAAATGGGTCTTTTTCCTTCTGTAAATTCTCTTTGGAGATAAATGCCTACACAGCCTTCTTTAGAAGGGAACATTGATAATATCTTCAGATAATTTTTTAATCTAGTCAAATTGATGATCAAGTTTTGTTACCATTGGGGCAGGAAGATGGCTCAGTGCATAAAGGCTGTAAGGTACTTGCCACTAAGCCAAAGTATAATGAATTCCTTCTCTATGAACCTTATGGTGGAAGGAGATACGCAGACCCTGTGAACTCTCTTCTGAATTCTATTCTACACTCATACCTTGGCACACACATCCATAAATACACACACACAAACACATACTAAATATTTAAACAATAAAAAATTGTTAATCACTCTATGATATTTAGTGAAGGTGCTAGTTTTTGCTTGATTTTTCCTAGAAGCAAAAAAACTCATATATATATATATATATATATATATATATACACACACACACACACACACACACATATTTGTGTGTGTGTGTGTGTGTGTGTGTGTGTGTGCATGTATTTGTATATATGTGTGTTTAGATAAAGTATAGTTTTTTCTTAGTATTTGTTTCCTTTTTCCTTTCCTTTTCTGTTTGACATTATGTCTGCTATGTTATTATTTTTATCACTGTCATTTTTGAACAGAAACACTGCACTAGTTTTGATATTTGTAGATGAATAGGCCTGTGTGATAGATAGGAAGAGATCAAATCCAAGGGTTGATTAGATTGTATGGAGGTATAAATATTCCAGATTGTATGGAAGTTGAGATTAAGTTATTTCAGTTTGAGGCATAAGATTAGATTGTACAGAGGTCAAAACACTCCAGGTCTCCAGGACTAGGATCAGGGATTAAATTAGACATAAGAATAAACTAACCTCTGTCTTACATCTATATCTGCAGATATCTATTGCTCAATTAAATATTTTGGCTTAGCAAATCATGGATATCCATTGATATTTCAAATAGAAAGAATTAAAATCATGAGTTATAGAATATGCTCAAGATCTGACTTTCTGAAGGGAGGAGAATGGTGTTTGTCTTGCTGTCTTATTACTTGGTCCACTACATGTTCTAGATACATATGTTTTACTTTTGGAGGGAAGGCAGTAACCCATTTTTTAGTTTGTATTCCTAGTTGATATAAATTAAACATTCCCACAAATAAATTACTTATTGCTAATTATTGCTTCCAAACTATTTGTTATACTGGTATTTCAGGCTGATTAAATTACTTTCCCATACTCCATAAAGACTCTATCATAATGTATTTTTTTGTTCTCAAATATCTTAAGCGTTTATAAAGCCCCCAGCCCACACGCTTAGTAGATGACAGTGCCGTAGAATCTATTAAAAAAAAAAAAAGAATCTATCAAATGGGAACTCTCTCATCTCTTTACCAGCAACTCTAGAAACCCCCAGCCATATGCCTCAGTCTTTGTCTTCTGTGTTCAAAAGAGATACAGGGCCAATTCTTTATTCTTCACATTTTCTCTCAATCTATCCTCTCTTCTCATCTTGATGAACTTACTTTTAACAATTGGATCACTTGAATGTCATCTCATATTCTCCATTTACATATTTCCTTTGACCATATTTATCTTGTTTTACTTCATTCCCTACTTGCTCTAAAAATATTTTCTGATATTTTTTTCCACATAGTCATCAGTCACAAACTATTTACTTATTAATTGTATATTTATTAAGTAGAAGAAAAAGGTGGCTAGAGCAACACACATCTAATGGGACTAACTAATGTAAGCTAAAAATTTCAAGAAAATAACATTCTAGTATTCAGGACATTGTTTGAGGAAATCAGAATGTCCATTCCGTTCCTCTACTCAATACAGTATTCCATTCAGCATATCCTGGCCGAAACACTGCATCAGGAAATGGGTTTATTTGGCAAAATCCAGAAGCACTACTAATCTTATATATTTATCAGCAGTTTCACAGTCATCATATCCTCAAGATCTTGTAACAATAGTTTTTTTTAATTCCTGTAGCAATAGCACTGGGAAGAAAATATTGAATTTCAATTTTACAAATGGATCCCATTCATCAAACTAGTTGAACCATTAAATAATAAAGTCCTTACATCATGACCATTCAAAGGCATATGTGTATCTCTTCCCTTTACTGGTACAGTGAGTCAATTATACTCCTCCCTTTTGTGATTCCAGGGACAGCTATATCCAGTGCACTCTCACATGTCCTATTTTATATCGCAGAAGAACAACTCCATGTTGGTTTAGTATAGACAGTGTCAGGGATCAGGAGCTTATGATGACAGCAAGGAGCTTAAATTAAAGTGTTCATAGCATTTAATTGGTCCCTTGATTCCTCTCTCAGCAAAAGTATAAAAAAAAAAAACTGTCTAACTTTTATGAGAAGATTAACTATAGGAACCTTCAAAGCAACCAATCTATCATATAGCTGTGTCTCTAACTAGAAAAGATTTTGCAAAATATGGCTTGTTATTCTTTCAACTGCACATTCTCCTACACTTCATGTCATGGTCTTGATTTTTCCCTCCAAATTTCCTGTGTCACATGAGAGAATGCTGTTAAGGTTTGAATGGCCACATAAAGTGTCAGGTTTGAAAAATTGGTCCATGTTCATAATGGATCATATTGTTCACTACAGGTATGGATTTCCTAGCATATTTTATGTGGTTAAAAATTCTTTCCTTCTTTTTTCCTTTTTTTTTCTTTTTCTTTTTGATTTTCTTAGACAGCATTTTTCTGTTGTAAGTCTGGCTATCATGGAACTCACTCTGAAGACCAGGAAGGTCTCAAATTCACAGGAATGTGACTGCCTATGTCTCAGGAGTGCTGTGATTAAAGACATGCACAACCACTACCTGGCTTGATTAACAATTATTAAATCTTCAAAAATGTTTAATTCCTCCTAATTTGGAATTGTGCAACTTTACTATTCATTTTTTCTCACCTTAAAATAACTGCTAATGATCTGATTTCTGTCATGTTTTCTCATGAAGGTAGATACATTAATAATCAAATCTATGGTTATAAATATTCATATAAAAACCTAAGGGTAAAAAGTTTTATTTATCCCATAATCTTGTTACTTTTTCCCAATTACATGATTTTTCTGTTTTTTTTTTTTATAGACAATTATATTTTCTGCTAAAATATAAGCAAACCATGATGCTTTATCCATGTGTTAACCAGGAAAGCTGCTGGACCTTTCTCACCTTAAAAGATTAAATTACTGAATTTAATAAGAAATTTCTGGCCAATCCCATTCTTATTGCAATACAAGTAGCCTGAAGTCTCTGTTTCATATACCATTAAAATAAAAAATCTGTATCAAGTTCATAGCTCTGAATCATATTTTTCAATGACTATATCAAGACTCTGAAAGCAAATATAGCCATTGTGCAATGTCCTGGGTTATAAAGGTCAATTCTTTTGCTAGAATAAAAGATACTTTCAAATCACAGGAATGTCATCCTAATGATTACACATAGGTACACCAAAGTGGGATATTCTTGGGGATAATCATAGCTTCTACTAAGAGCAACATAAACGTATAAAGAAAATCACAAATTTTGAAACTAGACAACCCTATTGATGGCATATTTCACTCTTCAATTGTTGGTTAGAGAATCAAATTGTATCCTGTCTTGTAATGGTTGTAAATGATTTAGGTAAACACTAATTGGTTGTTGTCCCCAAAACATGCAGGAGTGATTCACAGGAAATGCTAAAAAGGTTCATTGATAAATGCAAAGGAAAGAGAGGTATTTTTTTCTCATTAGGATCAATGAAAAAAATATTTTTCTTCTTACTAAACTCCAGAGATAGAACATTTCTTTCTCACACAATAAGCATGAGTAAATGATAGAGATTTAGACTAGTGTGACAGTCATTCTTTTGATTTAACAGAGAGTAAGCATGTTTCTACTTAATAAGATGAGAGAATGACATATTAGAAATGAAATATATATACACACATTTGTGAAACTGTAGGGTAGAAGTGATATAAACAGTTATATACTAAAGTAATAAATGCGTATTTTGAAAATATATCAATAAAATTCTCCATACTAATATCTGAAAACTGTCCTATGCAATTCATATTCACTTTTACGATTCAAGAGTGTCATTTTATTCTCATTATGGTACATATCAAGAAGATCATCTTTAGTGTCTACTTCTAATAGTGCTGCTAGGCAATATACAAGCTACCAGAGAAAAGTGTAATCATCAATCATTCCCAGCTGTGATTTCTTCAAGCTACAATATTGATTGACCTAGCAAGACATGCCACTTGTGCAATAGTCTACAGCTATTATCAGAATATCCAACCATTTTCTCCTTGGATTTAAGTACTACTCATAAGATAAAGCACTTATTTGGCACCATTATAGGATTAAGAACCTAGCACTAGATAGGAAATAGACCCTAGTGGAGAATCTACTATAATTTATATGGCTAAATGGAAATAGTATTAAACTGTTTCCTAATGATGTATTGTTATATCCATAGATAAATTGATCTCCCAACTTTTATCTGAGAAGCTTCTATTTGCAGTCGATGATGATTAATACACAGACCCACAATTTGCTAAAGTTCAGAAAAGATAAGACTACAGATTGTTCATCCCTAAGGTGACCATGTATACTGCAACACCTTCCAAAGGCAGAAGACAGGGGGAAAAGTGTGTAATATCTAGACATGATGAGTAACTACAAAGAAATAGCTACACTCAGAAGGACATCAGCACGCTCAGTAATTGCAACAACAGGCACATAACCTATATAAGACACACCAAATCCCATCATTGAGAAGCCACTTTGGACACAAAACTCTATCCTTAGGCATGGAGCAAATGGTACCTGTTACCTGATGAAATAAGAGAAGTTAATAACACTGTATCAGGAGACCATACATCGAAGACAGCATAAACTGATTCAGTAGGTTAAATAAAGAACTACATATTTGTGTGCACAGGGAAGGGGGTTGTAAACTTGGGAAGAGTTGGGGGAAAAGGATGAATGTGATCAAACTGTGTAGGAAACTTTAAACTCACAAGTAATTTTAGAGATTAGTAAAGCAGGGCATAATTTTATGTAGTTATTTGTCCAAATTAAGTATAAAATTAAGATATGCTGATGTCAATATAAAAAAATTGTTTAAATATGTATTTTATATTAGTTTGATATGTGAATCCATTATATTTAGTAAACATCTACCTATTGTTTGTCCAAATCATCCCAATCTTCCTAGTTGTCTCTCCATACAGCTTCTCTTACTTTTCTTCTTTTTAATATAACCTTGCTGAGTAATTTTTTCTTTTTCCATTGAGCATTTAGATTGCAGTTATTTAGATTTTTGTACTATGTCTTATTTTCTGGTCTAGTCTTTGTTATGGTAAAATGAGAGTGTTTAGAAATAAATAATTTTCTCAACCAATGTATCCCCCTGATTCATGTTTCTATAGACTGTGTCATTGTGCTTATCCTATTTCTTCTATATTTACTATGTAGCAGAGCCATACAATGAAATTCAACTCAGAATGGTTTGTTGTATAAGAATAATCCTTGTGCTGTGAGTGGTAGTGTGTTCCTTTAATTCTAGCTCAGAGCATATGGTAGGCTGAGGCAGGCAAATCTCTATGAGTTCCAGGCCTGTCTGGTATATTGAGTACCAGGCCAGCCAGAGATTGAAATACTGTATCAATAAGGAGCAGGAGGAGGAGGAGCAAGAGGAGGAGGAGGAGGAGGAGGAGGAGGAGGAGGAGGAGGATGAGGAGGAGGAGGAGGAGATATGAGGAAGTAGAAGAAAAACAAGGAGGAGGAGGAAGAGGAAAAGGAAAAAGAAGAAGCATCTTCTATTTCTATTTAAAACAATAGCTTCTTTTTATTATAAAATAATTCTAGGCTTATATGGAAAATTTTGTGTTTGCCTATCTGTTGAGGCATGTACACACTATCAATGGGATGTATATACATAAAATTCCTGTATACTCATTCATAATTTATATGGGAAATCTGTCAGTTTTGGTTGTGATATATTGATTATTCCTAATAAAGAATATTAAATTGCATCAGGACATCATCTAGGTCTAATGCATATATCATTTTATGAGAAAATTTTCTTTTCATTTGGCAGTTTTTAAACTATAATAAAACAGCCAGCCTTAATTTAAAAAATCTTCATAGCCATGGAAAATATTTCAAAGTAATAAATGTCCTCGAATGTTTATGTTGTTTTCATTGCAGACTAGTTTAAAAGTAATGAAATAATGTTTTGGCTGAACTTGAGGTCATGAAGACCAGTTTTTGGATATGGGATCTTCCTCACCATAGAAATATGAGCTGAAATTTGGATAAATATAAATCCTTATTTTTAGGCATCCAGTAACATTTTTCTTGGCCAGTCTGAAATCTTATAGGGATTTCAGACTTGTGCTCTGAATTTTTCTGTCCTGGTATTCATTATGTCTGACCTTGCTCATGCTGTAGCTACAGTCGCATACATGGAAAACAGGTTTGTATTTGTCTCTTCCTTATTTTATTTTAGGGGTACATTTTCTTGGATACTTCTCAACAATACAGGATATGTCATTCCAATATTCAAAAACTAGTCTCTGTAATATGGAAATATTATGCCAGATGTAATAAATATTTTCAAATTTTTCACATGCATACAAAAATATCTGTTGGTATTTTATATTTATATATTTTTCAGATCTTCAGAATCTATAATCACTCATATGAGGATATAAAAATATAATATTAAATGAATTAAGATCTCAAATTTTGCTAGATTAATTTAGTTTACCCTCATCTGTAAGATCAGAAAGGAAAACTAAATAGGGTTTTGTTGTAGGACATTTTATAGTTATGGATAATATTCTTGTAAGCTGTCCTTGTAGCATGTAAAGGATTTGCTTCCTAACTGTAAACAATGGAGTGGCCACCCAGTTCTCCATATGAATGGGCCTTTCTTTAGCCTTAAGGCAGATGAAGGTTATGCTCCATTCATTGGTATATTGGAGAGCTGGGTGGAGACAGGGAGGATTTGGAATGCAAAACCACCTAGGGCTGAGTCAGGGAGGAGAAGCATGAAGGACGAAGCAAGAGGGACAGAACAGTATGGGAGAGAGACATGGAATGAAGTCTCTGCCTAGCCGCCTGGGTATTGAATCCCTGAGAACTGATGTGGCTTGTAATTAATAAAGAGCATTGAGAAAAACTAATGCTGGAGTCTTATCAAGTGATTGAAAATTTATTAACAGGGTTTCTAAGTGTGAAACTCAGATCTCCAGGTAATATATATAATGTCTGAACAACTCAAAACTGAGATGAGATGTGAGAATTTAGATGTTTATAAGTCTTTTGATTAATTGAAAAAGTACTATTGATTCTATTTCTCCTGCTTTATAAAATGTGCATTATCCTGTAGTCCATAACAACCTGCCTCTGATGCTGCAGATCACTTTATGTGATTTGTACTACCAGAGAATAAAACACTTAAAATGAATTGAATATAACAAAACTCTCTTGTAATGTTTCCTCAGATGAACAATTTAGGAAATTTTAACATGGTGGTGAATGTGATAAGTGAAAGGATATTACTTACAAACATTAATCACATTTCATATCATGTGCATGTTCTGAGCACTTAGGGGTGGATGTTCAGAGTGAGTAAACATAATGCTTGGATTGATGAGTCTACTAAAAATTCTTTTATGTACTATCCCCTAAGACCAGCCTTTTACAAATGTTTAAAGATGCATAAATCATCAGTATATTCCTGTGTCAAATTTATTCAGAACTGATTTATTGAATCATTCAATTTCTTTGTTTATTCACTTTATATCCAAGATGAGTAATGAACTCTCACATGAAAAACTACTAAATTTTGAAGGTTAGTGAATCAACAATATTTTAGAGCTATAGCATTTTAGGACAGTTTCTGTTTTAATAATTTATACAGTTAAAAAGTAAGTGCTAATATGATTTTATAATTTCTTATTTAAAAATCCTAAACAGTAGCCTATGTAATTGTTGAAAAACTCTATAAGGAATATGGTTTATTTCAAAGTTCACATTTTATACGGACAGTCTATACAACATGTTTCTTATAAAGAAAATAAATCTGTTTTTTGAAGCATATTTTAACATCTTTTTATTATAAATTCAAATAATAAAACAGAAGATACCACACTACATTTTACATGACATTTTTAGAATGATCTCTTATATTTCTGATTGACTATTAACAGGGAGAAAAATAATACAATGTTGTGTCTATAGCACATACCCTTCTTGAAAATATGATTTTTAAGTATTTGATAGATGATATTATTAATTCAATGTAAAGATGTACATGAACCTATTGTATAGATACAATTTTAACAAAAATGAACAAAAATTAAAGGAACATAACATGGAAAACACATAAAGAATGATGTGAGAGTACTTTAATTCCTTCCATGTAAGCTATATAAAATGCATCTAGTAATTGTTGATATAAGCAATAAGAAAACATGATTATTTTATTTACTGAACTTAATTGCTAATTCTTTAATTGCTGTGTCAAAGAGAATAAGCAAGATCGAAAGTGTAGGATAGATTTGTAATGATGACAGCTTGGAAATGGCACAGTCGGTAAAGTGTTTTCCAGATAATCATGAAGAAACAGGTTTAGGTTCTGAGAACCTATGTATAGCCATATGTAGTAGCCTATATGTGACTATAATCCAAGTGTGTTGACAATAAGACATGAGGTAGAGAAATAGAATCTCAACAAGGTCAGGGTACCGTAGTCTGTGTAGAAACAAAAAGCAAGAAACCCCACAAACACCAACAGATCATAAGTATAGGGCCAACATGCTAGTTTTTGCTTTGAGCACACACCTTTATACTCTCAAACACATCAAGCACACACACACACACACACACACACACACACACACACACACACACATGCAGAGAGCTATAAAGAGGGAGAGAGACAGAGACAGAGGGAGAGACAGGGAGAGAAACAAATACAGACAGAGAAAAATGGAGAATGAAAAATACAGTGATGAGCAATTCTCTTAGAGAAAATAACCAATATTTATATTATTCATAAGGTGAGTTCATATTCACCGTCTTGTGACTCGGGTATAAGGATGCAAAACACAGTTTATTGTATCAAATAAATGACACTTTTTATTATAGTTCTGCTAACTTAGGGTTTGTTTGACATCACTTTTTGTGAATTCCACAGGAATAAGAATCTGAAGGGTAACAGAGGTTAGGAATAATGTAGACATATGGAACTCTATGAATGAGATCTTTAGCCCACTTTTTAAAGATATCTTGACACAATTCCAGTAAACATTTGTGATAAAACTGTTGTAGAGGGTGATGATTTCATTTTATTAATTCTGCAAATTGTAAACAGTGTAGTCTGGGGGCAATGCATCAAGGAAAACTTCTTTAATTACCTAGAAATATTCCCACTCCTTTAAGGTAAAACCAACAATATTTAAATAAATCTGTTTTACCAATTCATGTGGGGGAACATCCTTAAGATATATTTCATCTTGGTATGCACATAATACAGACTATTCAATAGTGGATTATTTCATTTCATAAAATTAATACTCACATATTAAAGTACTCATCAAAATGGCCAATAAATCATCTTGGGTGAAAGTTCCATGTTTCAAAGTATTGTGTTTCATTGAATGATTAAATTTATTCATTGAAGAAATTAGATTATATAAATTCAATATGGATATGACAATATATCAATATTGTCTGCAAAGAATAACACAACCCTACAGAAAATATACCACTAACAAAGCAAACCAGTATATCCATCAAAAGAAATATTCATAAAACAGACAATGTGACATGCTCATCATATGTCTGTATTCGTATTTCATTTTTAAATGTATCTGTGTATGTGTGTGTGTGTGTGTGTGTGTGTATGTATGTAGATACAGAAAGAGAGAGATTGAACAACTGTGAAATATCCATGTAAATATGTAGATATTTCATTAATACATCTAATTATACTACTTCAAAATTTTGCTAAGGAAATGACAGTTCTGTGGTTTTGAAAGGGGAAAAGCAAATTTGGATTCCATGGGAAAAATAACTGATACTTATTTCAATAATAATTATTTAATTTCTCTATAGAAGTACTTTAAAAATTGATTTCATTTTTCCTGTGGGCAGTATCATTTTTTTAGTTTGTATATCTATTACTAGAAGCCATGAGATTATCAATTGACATTGCCTCAAGGATGTTGTTGAAATGTATTTCCGTTTGTTTTCCTGATGCTGAGGTAGTTCATGCCTGCTGCTAAGATAGTCTCATAAGTAGTTTGAAACATAAAGTATCATTTTTCCTTTATTTATTTTGATTCCATACACTTATGAAGTTAATTGTGTGTTTCCCAAAATCAGAATATAGACAAGGCTAGAGAAAGTGGATCAGAAAAAGCAACAGCAGTTGTTTCATCAGCTTCCAATTTGCTTCCAGTGCTTACACCTTCCAGAAGGGCTGGCTGTAGATTTAGATCCCCTGTAGATGGGCAGACTTCATGTAGAAATGACTAGACAGTAAGGCAGAAGCTGAAATGTGAGCTCCTATAGGAATATAAAGGAGATGACTTTGAAGTTTTGTTTCTGCTAAGTAATAATGCCATAGTAAAAGTTACACTGGAAACAAAATCTACTTCTGATCCTGAGCTCAAGATGAGTATCAACCCTGTCTTTATTCTGATATCATGAACTTATCAAGTAAATATTGGTTTCTTCCAATTCAGAGTATAAAATAGGTGTCAAACTGTGTATGGCTCAAGACATTTTACCAACAAGTTACCAATTTTTACTCATTCTTTATTTGATATAGAAAGAAAATTATCTTCACTTGGTTAATATACAAGACCCTTTATTTTTGTTGCCCTTTAATCACTTTTATAAGATTCTACTTATTTAATTTGTGGCTTTTCTCAATATAATAAAGAGCAGATATTCTTTCCTGATTTAATAGGGCATGTTACAATATGCCTCAAAGACCTGTACATTGGTTCTTTCAAATTCTATCATGTGAGCTCAATAGCTGTAAAATGTATTTAATTTTTTTTCCTATCAAACTGGAGTAATTTTTTTATAGGAGTCCTGTGTAACTAACATTCCTGTTTTCACTTTCCCTTCATTTCTTGAAAACACTGATGAGGTCTTTTAAGTCCCTATTATTGCCTGAGAAAATTAGTCCAGGAACTAGTGTATGGTAAGTTTTTTCCTCTATATCTACAGTGTAGAATACATCACCTATGCATATCATTATAATACAGGTAAGATCATTGAACTTCAAAAAAGAACAACTTGATTTTTCCCTTGCATATATTTTATATTTCAGAAAAGAATAATAATTTAAAAAAATGCCTCTTTACTAAATAGACATGTCTATCCTTAATGGAAATCCAATAAGTATTGTGGGCTCTTATGAATATAATGAACTAACAAATGTACTTGGATTTAGCCTTTTTTCTTTAAGTTTTTATATCACTGTCTAACTATCTGATGAAAGTCAACTTAATTCAGAAAGGGATAGATTATCTCAAAATGAAAAGGGAAACATCCCAGCAATGTGAGAAAGATACAGTGGCTGTCAGTAGACAAGAAGCAAAGCCAAAACAAGGAATGGGATCATAATAAAAATTTTAAGGACTCCCCTAATTTAATGATCAATTTCCTCTACAGAGATCCTATCTCTCTAAATTCAACAACCTCACAAATTAGAATTGCTAGTTGGATACAAATTGTTGAAATACTTGATCATGTGGCAGATATTGTACATGATATCTATAATAATAAACATCATGTTATACAGTATCACATTTTAATCATGGATTTTTAATTATATTACTACCAAAAAAAAGGTTACTCATGACACAAAGACTCAACAAAGAAAGAGAAGAACAAAACAATTTCTCCTATGAACATAGATACAAAAATAGTTAATAATGTTTTCGCAAACCAAGTCCAAGAACACATCAACTAGATCATTGACCATGATGCCTTATGCCATAGATGAGGGATGATTCAACATACAAAAATCTGTCAATGTAATTCACCATATAAGCAAACTGAAAGAAAAAAAAAAGCTATAATGTAATTAGTTGCTGAAAAGCCTTTGACAAAATCCAACATCCTTTCATGATAAAAGTTTTGGAAAGATTCGGGATACAAGGGCCATACCTAAATATAATCAAGGCAATTTACAGCAAGCCCATATCCAGTATAAGATTAAATGGAGAGAAAATCAAAGCAATTCCTCTAAAATCAGGAACAAGATAGGCTCTTCACTCTCCTCTTATCTATTTAACACAGGTCTTGAAGTTCTAGCTAGAACAATAAGACAACAGAAAGAAATCAAGGAAATACAAATTAGAAAGGAAGAATTCAAGGTTTTGTTGTTTACAGATGATGTGGCAGTTTATATAACTGGACTCAAAATTTCTGTCAGGGTGTTCATACAGCTGATAAACACCTTCAGCAAAGTGGCCAGATACAAGATTAACTAAAAAACAAATTAGTAAACCCCCTACATACAAATAACAAATAGACTGAGAAAAAAAAGTCAGGAAAATAACACCTTTTACAATAGCATCAAGCAATATAAAATATCTTTGGGTGACTCTAACCAAGCAAGTAAACAACTTGTGTGGTAAAATCTTCAAGGTTTTGAAAAAAGAAATTAAAGAAAAATCTCAGAAGATGGAAAGATCTCCCATGGTCATAGATTGGTAGGATTAACAAGTTTTAAAAAAATGGCCATCTTACTCAAGCAATGTACAAATTTAATGCAATCTTCATCAAAATCCTAGCACAAGTCTTTATAGAACTTGAAAGGACAGTACTCAACTTCATATGGAAAAACAAAATAAATTAATGAACAAACAAGGATAGCTAAAACAATCCTGAATGATAAAAGAAGTTCTGGAGTCTTTACCATTCCTTATTTCAAGATATATTAAAGAGCTATAATAATAAAAATTGCATGGTATTCATATAAAATAGATATGTTGATCAATGAAATAGAATCAAAGACCCAGACATAATCCACATACTTATGGACACCTGATTTCTTTTACAAAGATACCATAAACATACATTGGATAAAAGAAAGTATCTTCAACAAATTTTGCTACTATAACTGAATGTCTACATGTAGAAAAATGCAAATAGATCCATATTTGTCACCCTGCACAAAACTCAAGTCCAAGTGAATTAAACACCTCAACATAAAACTGGATAAATTGAACATGATACAAGTGAAAGTGGAGAATAGCCTGAAACTTATTGACACAGGAGACAATTTTCTGAGCAGAACACCAATACTACAAGCACTAAAATCAACAATTAGGCTTGGCTGTGTTGGTGCATGATTTAATTGCAGTACTCTTGAGGCAGAATCAGGAGGATCTCTGAGAGTTCAAGGCCAGACTGGTCTACAGAGTGAGTTCCAGGATAACAAGAGTTACAACAGAGGAAGCCCTATATTAAAAAAACAAAATAAATGGAACCTCATGAAATTGAAAAGCCTCTACAAGAGAAAGGACATGATCAAAAGGACAAACAAGCAGCCTACAGAATGGGAAAAGATTTTCACCAACTCACTTCCAATAGAGGGCTAATATTCAAAATATTTAAAGAAATCAAGAAACTAGACATCAAAAAATCAAATAATCCAATTTAAAGTGGGGTACAAAGCTAGACAGATAATTCTCAATAAATGAGTCTCAAATGGTTGAGAAACACTTAAAGTAATCTTTAACATTCTTGGCTATCAGGGAAGTGCAAATCAAAACTACTTGAAGGTTCCATCTTACACCTGTCAGACCTGTCAGAAGGGATAAGATCAGTGATAGAAGTGACACCTCATGCTTCTGAGGATGTGGACAAGTAGAACACTCCTTCATTGCTGGTGGGAGTACAAACTTGAACAGCCATTATGGAAACTAATATAGTGGCTCCTCAGAAATTGGGAATCAATGTGTCTCAAGATGAAGCTGTACTACTCTTGGGCAAATTCCCAAAGGATGCTCCATAATACCAAAAAGACACTTGATCAATTACATTCATAGCAGCTTTGTTCATAGTTGCCAGAAACTGTAAACAACCTATATGTCCTTTAACCAAAGAATGGTTGAAGAAAAGGTGGTATATTACACAGTAGAGTACTACTCAGCAATTTTTTTAAATGATATAATCAAATTTGTAGGAAAATCGATGAAACTAGAAAAAATCACCTTAATGAAGAAAACCAGACCCAGAAACACATACATGAATGCACTGACTTACAAGTATATATTGGCTATCATGTAAAGGACAATTAAACTAAAATCCACAGACCCAGAGAGGCTAGGTAACAAGGAGGTCTTTGGGGAGGTTGGGTAGGGGTTAGGATGCAGTTTTACCTTGGGAAGGAGAAATCGATCAGATTTTGTTGGTGGACTAGGAACATGTGGAGATCAGAACAACAGGGATCAGATGAAAGGTGGGGAGAGAAGGAAAAGCATTTGGGAAGAGATAACAGAAATTGAGGGGCATTTTGGAGGATATGTGCAGTGGAAAGTCCATGGCTTTTACTAGAGTGAACATAGTGTAGTCTTCTAATAATGAAGCATATGGAGCCTGAAACAGACATCATCTGTAATCAGGCACGGCTTCCAGTGGTGTGATCAGGTCACCAACCCAGCCACAAAATCTTAGACCTACACTTTGTTCTTCTTCAAGATATGCTGGACCAGTGGTGGCACAGAAATAGGGTGAGTGGCCAATCAATGAATGATCTTGTGCCATGAGAGGCAGCCCAAGCCTGACACTACCTGGGTGGTCAAGAACCAGAGGCTGGATAGCCCTGAGTAATAGGACAGAACTGCTGAAGTCCTGTGTCCCGGTGTGAATACAGGGCTTGAAGCAGGTGAATGCAAGAGCGGCAAGGGTAGAATCAGACATCAGGCACTGCTTAGCTTCATTTTACAAGAGACGAACAGAGAAGAAGCACATCTCAGTAGGGCTTACCAACTCTGATAGTGTCTCTCACAGGCTTTATTTATACACAAAATACTTCATCAAAGACTGATTATTGATTATGTTTTTCTAAAGTCTTCACTTATTAAGATAAAAGAGACCAAGATAGCAAACAGCAAATTTCCTGAGAACTAAAAATTCACGTTATGACAAAAATCTGATTTTTTTAAAACTCAATATCCTTTTCCTTAAGATTTGTGTCATAAAGACTAACAGTTACAGAAATGACAGACAAGATGGCTTTATTTGATTCTGATTCTGTTTGAATTTGGCACAAATTTAATAGATCAGAAGTTATTTCCTACTACCTGTTACATCAAACTTGTCTTTCTATAGAGATCCAATCTCCCAGATCCTCGTTCTTCTTTAATATTTAACATAAAACCACAATCCTTGATTCTTGAAATATTGTGCAGCCTTTTCTTTAAGCAAAGGCGGTCTGTATTTTGTCTTCCCATAATATCAGAAAAGTCCTGATCTATTAAGTCTCCTCAGAAAGGCAAGCAGTTCACTGAGTCAAAATGCTCTTCTCTAAGGGTCTAAGTCAAAATCTCTTGTCTCAATACAGTCCCTATCCTTATTACACTCCTGTAAAGGCTAGAAGGATAATAGGACTCCTAAAACTGCTCACTTTGTTTGTTTACTTTGTCTTCAGGACTGCTTACTTTGTCTTCAGGAAGACACCTAGGTTTGCCATAAAATGGTCAAAGTCTCTTCCTGCCTAAACTGGTTCCTTTGAAAACCCTACAATTCAGTTACAATCTGTCAGCTTCAAAAATTTCTCTAGGTTTTTCTTCTTAACGATTTTTCTCAGATACAGTGCCTTATGCTTTCTAATGTCATTTATTAATAATCTAAAGGTATGTCTAAGTAATAGGTTCTATGACAGACTTAACTTTCTGCATGGACATTTTTTTTTCCCAGAAACTATTATTACTTTCATTCTTAACACCAGTTTTTGTTACTTTATCCCAGCTCTAGCTTTCAGTGAGACACATTTAACAGTAAAGAATATAAGTACAACAGAAATGTATGTAGCAAATTTCCATCAAGGGAAGTGAAGGGTCAGTCCAGGTAGTCCAAGCACTGGAACTTTGTCAAACATCACCTTCAGAACATTTGTCATTGCCATAGAACCAAACACAACTGAAAAAAAAAATTGAAAGGATTAGTAGTGATACTTTGCTCTACTCATACATTGGTGCCTAGCCCAATCATCACTGGGGAGGCTCTTCCTGAAAGCTAATTGAAGTAGATGCAGATTCCCATAGCCAAAAAAAATTAGGTGAAGAAAGTCAAACTAGAGATCTCCATTGGATCTCTCCCTCTGGAGCTTGGAGACCCCCACTGATGAGGAAGAGAAAATATTATAAGAACCAAAGGTATCAAGCTCAACAGGAGAATATGTGCCATAAAATCAACTAAGCAGGGCTCATAGGATTTCACAGAGACTGAGGTAGCAATAAAGGAGTCCGCATGAGTCTGCACTAGGTCCCCTGCATGCATATATGTTATGATAACTAGCTTGCCATTTTTATGGGACAAATAGCAGTAGGAGAGGGTGTGCTTCTACCTCTTTAGGACACTGCTCTTCCTACTGGATTGCGGCATCTACCCTTGATATAAGGGCTTATGCCTAGCCTGACTGCATCCTGTTGTGTCATGTACGGCTGACATCATTGGCTTGTCTGTTTTTTTCTAAAGGGAAGCATAAAGGGAGTGGAACTGGGAGGAAGAAGAAAGGGAGAGAGAGAACTGGGTGGAATGGAAAGAATGGAAATGGGTCAGGATGTATTATAGGATAGAAGAATGCATTTAAAACAAACAAACAACAAAAGAGGAGGTTGAATGTCTGCCTGGATTAAAATATTTACTTTCTAACTCCAGATTCTTGCTGCTTTCCTAAGTTTTCTTGATGAACTCTCACCTGTATGATACAATGAACTTTTCCTCCACACATTGTTTATGGAAATGATATTTTATTACAGCAACAAAAAGGAAACTAGTATAATAAGATGTTTAAACATTGTCTATGCTAGAATTTGTTTGAGAAAATTCTCAGTAAAAGTGAGTTATTTTAAAATTCTTTCCTACAAGATACCCTCAATTTTTTCCCCTCCCTAAACCCATCCTAGTCTGTCCCCCATCACTCCTCTTTCCATGTTCCCTTCCC
The DNA here is from genome assembly GCA_026225945.1 of Cricetomys ansorgei. Classification (NCBI taxonomy): domain Eukaryota; kingdom Metazoa; phylum Chordata; class Mammalia; order Rodentia; family Nesomyidae; genus Cricetomys; species Cricetomys ansorgei. Next base: position 13,807,515 of record JAMJFZ010000199.1, read on the forward strand.
TCTGCTGAGTTTTTTTTAATGGGGATATCTTTAGCAGACATATTTTTAACACAGCTAAAGTTTGTTTATTTTTATTATGAGTAATATCTAAAAGTATTTTTTATGTATAAGAAAATAATTTACCTGCAGTTTATTATGTCTTTTAGTGATATATACCTGTATACACTTTAGTTCAATCACATAGCAAACAGGATTTTCCACATATTTTATTAGTGATTTACTTCAGTATAAAATAAATATTAGATTTGTTTTCAATTGGCTTGTTTTCTCCAGTTGAAGTCAGCACAAGCTTCAACGTTTAAATAACTACTATCAAAAGCTCATAAAACTAAAAAAATTTCAAGGCTCATTGGGAAATCTTGGACCTTTGACATCTTTTGCAGTTTTAAAGAAAACTGTTTATTATCTGAAATCTTCTTAATTAAGTTCAGTCAATGTAACATTTTCCTTATAAATGAAACTCATTGTCTCATTAGGTCAAGCTTTATCCTCATTAGAAAAATACTTCTAATATTTTTATTCTTTTAGAGAGTTTCATTAACAAGAGCAGAATAGAGATGATGTCGTATGGATGATAATAAATGTGATATGAATTGTTACTCAGTAATCCTTCTAAGTTCCACTGAGACTGTGAAGACATAAATTTAGTAGCTTTAATTTAAAAAATATATACATATATAAATACACTATGTCATTTATATTTTCCTCATTCTTTATATCAGTAGTTCTAAATTTTCCTAATGCTGCGATTCTTTATCAAGTTCCTTATGTTTTGTTTACCCCAACCATAAAATTGTTTTTGTTGCTACTTCATAACTGTAGTTTTGCTAATGCTATGAATTGTAATATGAATATTTGATATGCAGGATAGACTTATGCCACTCCTATGAGAGGGTCTTTCGATCCCAAAGGAGTCACAGCCTACAAGTTGAAGACAACTGCTTTAAATAATAGCATGAAATATTAAGCAGAGGTAAGTACTTGTATATGCTGCAATATTTCCACTCACCATCTACTTGGTCATTGAATTATTCTTAAAAATGCCAGTTAGGGACTGTTGTAATGGGTCAGTGGGTAAAAGGGCTTTGCACAAACACTAAGTGCTTACCTTCAATCTAGAACCAACATTATACAAGGAGAGAACTGACACCCATAAGTTTTACTCTGGCCTGTGTGTGCATACCATAGCACGGGCACTCATAACTAAATAAGCAAATGTAATATATGTTTAAATAAATATATAAAATATATTTAATTACATTAAAGTTAGCAATAAAGACACATTTTAATCAATGATAATAATCTGAATTCGTGACCTTGATTTCATTTAAATCTTTTCTCTATTTAAATAGAACAATATATATGCAATTTACTTGCTTTCAAGATTTAGTGAAGAATAGTTAACTTATGTACAAAGCTAGAAAATAATTGAAATTTTGGAGAGTTTGACTTAGTTACAATATTTCTCCTTTCTTTTTGCTCCACCAATCTCTCCTATAATATTCCTCTCCACTATCATTCAAATTCATGGCCTTTTAAAAAACTATTATTACATGCATATATATTTATATATGTACCCAGGTCATTCTAAATATAAACTGTTCAATCTGTATAATGTTGAATGTATGTGTGTTTTCAGGGCTGTAATTTGACACTGAACCACCGATTGGTGTGTGCTCTTCCTTTCAGGATGGCCACCTCTCTCATTCCCTACTTTACTCAGTTTCGTAACATTCTGTATGTGTGGAACTCCTGGGGGCTGGAGAATAGTAGAAGTTGAGGCTGGGAAAGTGCCCCTACTCCCTGGAAAGGTGAAGTGGGGTGAGACACTTGGCAACCTTCTCCTCTCCTAGTCCAGGAAGGTCCCTAGCCAAAAATATTAGTTATAACTTGCTTGCTTCACGGAAGCTAAAGGGACATGTTTGCCTGTATTGTAGCTGAACCCATTCATTGGGTAGATGTTTCCTTCTCCTGCCTCTGCCTATGCTAATTAGGCTTCCCCTACCTGGAATAGCAGGACCCTGCCTCCTCTGGGAAAGTTATTTAATCAGGGAAAAGGCTGATAATAAATGAGTTTTCATGTTCAGCAAACACAGCTTCCGAGGTATTCTTTGCACCCCGCCATTTCTCAGGTCCACTGAGTGGACAGTTTCGCGAAAAGTTGCTGAACCCCTACCTTGGCAGGGCATCCTGCTACTTAAGTCTGAACCCTCTTCCCCTGGCCAGGGAACTGGGTCAGACTGCCGCTGGCAAGACATCAGCTGCCTTCTGGCAGGACCACGTGGGAACCCCGGGACAGAAACCAACATCTATGTAGGGTTGAGGTCTATGATCTTTTCTGTGTCCAATTTAGCATGATCATCAGTTGTCATCATTGTTCAGTTCACATTTGAGAAGTCATGTTAGGGAGATTTAATGGGTGTAGTTTCTAATATTACTAGGAGACATAATCTTATAACAAATTTCCTGAACTCTGGCTCTTATAATCTTATTGTCCCTCTTTTCTGCAGTGTTTCCTGTGTCTTTGGTGATGGACTGTTTTGCTGATATACCAATTGGAACTGGGTTCCACAACTCTGCATTTTGATTGGCTGTGGCTTCATCTAGTGGCCTCTGTCTGTTGGAAATTTCCTTGATTAAGAGTGAAGGCTACCCTTATCTGTGGGTATACAGACAAATATTGACGGATAGGTATGAGAGATTATTCTGTTTTACACTATTAGTAGGTGAAGTTTGCCCTCCAGCAACCATGATTTCAGTAGCACCAAATAGTTATCTTAGTTTCATATAGAAGGAATGGGCTCCCGTTCAATATATCTTAAGGTCAATTAGAGAGCTATACATTACTGCCATTGTATGCATGCATGCCACTATTATAACGTTAAGTTTTTGAACAACTTTAGACTGTGTAAGTGATAAATAATTACTTTGCAATGTTGAAAATGTCTCCTTCAGTGGAAGGTATAGTTGGAATAGTAGTTAACTACAATGCCGTAAGGAAATGTAAGCAATCTTCCATTGGAGAAGGTGATGTTTTTTTTCTCAGATAAGCAAAACCAATGCTCATACCATAAGCATTTATTATATACACAGTACAATTAGGTTATCCTTTGTCAATTGGTTGGTGAATTTACTTTCTCTATCTTTATTCCTTTATCATCAATTTCATTCTTTCTATGCAGATTATTTTTTTCCTTTAAAATATATTGCAAAAGCTCTCTTTTTTCCTACTAATGCAACATTATTGCATTCTAGGACTGCATCAAGAAATATACAGAAATATCTGTTTGTCATTCTGTGTGTGTTTGCCTTTCCTCTCTTTCCCACATACTTAGAATATCAAACATCTGAATTTCACTTAGTCTTTCAGTAAGAAAACAAAATGGGCCATTTATTTCATTGTCATGTTATCCTATCATATACAAACTTCCAGTAATATGAAAGTATATTATTATTAGTTTATAATTTCATGCATATATTCTATACATTTGAGGTATAAATCATGCAGATAATGTAAGCTATTTTTCTTTGTTTGGTCACTGATTTCAGATCTTACTTCACAGAATTTTTCTGGCTTCATAATTTTGAATGCCTCAACTTTTCTTCAAAGTCCATTCGATTCACTCACCTCAGCCAAAATGTGTTCTTGTATGTCAATAGTAGGTCCAGGAATTATAAATAAATGTAGAAATATGAGTGAATTTAATGAAATATCTGTATCCTAGTTTGTTTTCTATTACTGAGATAAACACTATGATCAAAAGAAATTTGTGGAGGAAATGTTTATTTAACTTACATATTCTGAGGCACTTTTTGTTGAGGGAAGACCATGCAGGGACTCATGGTAGAAACATAGAGGCAGGAAATGAAACAGGAGCAATGGAAAAATGCTGCTTATTATCATACTCCCTATGCCTTGCTCAGTTTGTATTTTTATGATATGCAGGATCAATCTTCACAGTGAGGGACCCCAGGGATCTGAGATCTCTCATACTGATCAATGAACAAGAAAATGCACCACAGACTTGCCTACAGTGAATACGATAGAGGCAGTTTTTCAACTGAAGTTCCCTATCCAGTATAACTCTATCTCATGTCAAGTTAATTTAAAACTAAACAGGACAACCTGAACATAGTAAAATTGTGAAGATCAGAGTACCATAGACTTCTGATTTCCTTTTAAACTTGATATTGGAGGTTTTATTACTCAGCAGTTAGGAAGTCATATTTTAGAAACATTATCCAAATAATCAATTTGTACTCTGTTTTCAGTTAATACCTTAGTGTGTGCTTTTAAACCTTGATTTATTATAGAGTTTAAGAATCAGTAAATAATTAGAAATTGCTAACATGTGGAAAATTCAAGTAATGTGTTGTGTTTGAAAAAATGAACACTGCTTTAAAATTATTCACATTAAGATGCAATTCAATATACAAATCCATTATTTTTACGGATAGAACAAATGATGTAGAAAATAAGCATAAGCAGTACTTATACATGCTCAAATACTATTCAGGTGTATTTTATGAAACTGTGTATATAGAGTGAAGTACTAAAACACACAGCAAACTACACTAATTTTTATACACACACATACAGACACACACACACACACACATATATATATAAAACAAAACGCATGTGTTTATATACCTATATTTGCATACACATAACAATAATAAGTTAAGAAGAGAGCATGAATTTTGAATAGGAGTCTCCAGAAGAAGTTGGAGAAAGAGAAGATGAGTAGGAAGATTCAGCGTACAATTGTAAAATTCTCAAAAAAAATTAGAGCATACAATTTAGCATTAATATATGATACAACCATAACAATATAATTTCTTAATAAGTATTGACAATATCACATGTATGATCATTTGTATAAACATACTAAAAATTGTGATTATGTAGAAAAATGTTAAGGTCACAACATTCATTTTGAACTATATAACACAAGCTCTAGACAGTTGGCACTTTTCCCCTATGGCACATTAGAGTTTTATTGTTCAGTTTTTATTTTGCTTATATCGATATCTGTGCTTTGGTAGTCTATTTTTAAGTAATTTAAAGCTTCTGTACACTTTTACACATTTATGGTATTAGCACCTAGGCACAAGATAGGGATTCTTCAAATTATCAAATGAGAATCTACTAAATGTAGAAAATTCAATTATGACTAGTAAATTAATATTTACTTCTACTGACCAAAAGCAAAATACATGCTTCATTTTCTGCCACTAATCTTCAGTTAATTTTATAACTAGGTATGACATCAAACTGGCTACAAGATAGTCTATTATGAAATTAGGGGACGAATTCAGAACAATGTCAGAAAAAAAAGCATATGAACAGAAATACCTACAAGAAAATCTTAAACATAAAATGGAGTAATTTTTCTAGCTATGAACAGTAGTAACCAATTTTTCCTTTGTGTACTAAAAAATTTAAAATTTAAGATATTAACAAGAACCTGAAACATCATTTAAATATATAAGCTTTACTCAGTTCTTGTGAAAATGTTGCATCTATTGTTTTCTAGTCAGTGAATATAAGGACATAAAAACCAGAGTAAAATTTAATGAATATTTTGAAAGTTGATACTCTCACAAATAGGAACTTACCAAATATTCCACCCATTATTCTCCAGGACTTTGTCATAATTATATATCTACAAACAACTTCTTTAAAAAGCATTTAATAATATTTATTTTTTCCCATTTGATAAACATAATTTGCCTATAGCATGCTGAGTTGAGCAATTATTTACTTTCATCAGCTTTCCCTAGCAATTTTAAGCCAACTCACATTCCCACTTTCCAGGCTTAGAAAAAAGTATTTATTACAATGTATTTTGATCATATTTACTCCACCCAATTCTTCCTAGATCCTTCCCATCTCTCTATCTTTATTCTCTGTTATACTTTCTATCTCTTTCTTTCTTTCCATCTCTTTCAACAACCAAATAAAACAAAGTGAGTGAAACTAAAAAAAAAAGATAAAATAGAAACCATAGAAAGGAAATCAAAATAAATAATCTAAAAACCAATAAGACAAAAATTACCCAATTGAAGTGAAATGAAACTAGCAAAAAAAGCCCACAAAAATACTATTGAGTTTGTTTTGTTTTGACCAACTATTCTTGGGCATGAGTCCTGCTCTAAAAAATGATTAACTAAACTACAGAGATGATTGTTTTAAAGTATTTTTGATGCTGCATATATTTTAATATCCTTTTTATGTTATGAATAAAGTATAGTCTAGCCTAGCCAAAATTAATGAGGTATAAATATTATCCATGTACTGTATACACACTGTAGAGGAATAGGCCTGTATGAAAACTTAAAAAGGATCTATATTCTAGGAGACTATATGAAGGAATCACATTCAGAGGCTTTTGGGGTCAGAATAAACATAGAAAGAATGCTAGGAATTTTGGTACACATCTTTAATCACAGTATTAGAAGGCAGTGGTGTTACAGGGCTTTAATTTGAAAGTCAAAAAACAGAGTATGCAAACAGACCCAGGAAGCAAAGCTCATTAAGAAGGCAGTGTTACACTGGAAGTGGTATCTGTGATGAGTCATCGTGAATAGCAGGCAAACTGACTAATCAGAGTTAGCAGAGTTAGCAGAATGCATCAGAATAAGTACATTCCTAACTCTCAGGATAGAATGAGCTCAGAGCACAGCTGAGCAACAACTCAGAGCAGTCAGTTACAGCTGGCAGTATGAGGCAAGCTGTGTGAAGCAAGGAGACAGGGTACAAGACACCAAGATGATGAAGCAGTCTGACTGAGGAACAGAGAGGCTGACTGAGACAGTATGGAGCAATGAGTTACAGAAACAGGCAGACTGGCAGAGAGACACAGAGACACAAAGGCAGCTCTGTACAAGAAATTAGTATCAGATGAGAAGGGAGTTTGAAACCAAGGAGAGCAGCTCTGTCTGAGGCACTCAGAGAATCAGCCAAATTCTGCCAGAGTCAGAAAAGTTTGTTCAGAAACAGTTATATGGCTGATAAGGTCAGTTTGAACCAGGCAGCCTGGAGCACAGTTTGAGTAAAAACAAGAGTGAGTTGAACCAGAAGATTCAGAGTTCAGAAGGAATGAGTCAGAGTAACTCAATCTTGGAAGTCTATTAGACTGTATGGAGTTTGATTAGATTGTATGAAGGCTTAAATGTATTAGATTATACAAAGGCCGAAGCCTTCCAGTTCTAGACTTCAGCATAGTATATTGAGGCTGAAACTCTCCTGGACACCAAGAATAAGAACTGGAGATTCAATTAGTCAAAGAATAAAGCTTGAATAAAGCTTTGAGCTTGAATCAACATCTATGGCTACCGTGCACACAGACACACACACAGACACACACACAAACTAACACACATAACTATTAAAGGCTTATGTCTAATGACTGCATGGGAGGACTGCAGGTGATCAACTCTATTCCAACAGAATTTCTGCATTGCTTACCTATGGTAGAATGCTTGTCTTTTGGAAAATAGTATTTAGAAATCAAAGCTGTTCTTTAATTATATGAGGGCAACTAAAATTATGAACACAATATTCTTTAATTGAAATCAATAGATTATAAAAGCATTTAAATTTTTTCTTTTACTTTTTTGAGAATATAATAGAATTACAAGATTTCTTCCTTCTCATTCCTCACTCCCAACCCTCCCAAATATCCTTCCTTGCTTTCATTAAAATTCATGGCCTGTTTCTCATTAATTTTAAATGTATAAGTTTGTATTTGTATATTATATATGCTGTATATTATATATAAAATTATATATATATATATTCATAAATACTACCTGCCTATTCTATATAGTGTTACAATGTTACTTATATATGTTTTCAGTGCTGATCATTTGGTTTTGAAATCAACTGGTAGTCTTCCTTAAAGAAGATTATTTATCCTATTATCACAATTAGTATTTGACCAAATAAGTGTGCACTTAGTCTTACTAAATTGAGAGAATAAACCATCCTGCTGCATTAATTTGTAAATATTTGGTCCTGTTAACAGGGTAAATTTTTAGATAAATCATCATTGTCATTTTCTTGGAAAGTTAAATTGATTTTTATTCATGAAAATGTACTGATCATATCTTTGCCACAAAATTGTGCACAATTTTAATCATACTTTTCTAAGAAAAGTTTGTGTGTGTGCATATATATATATATATATATATATATATATATATATATATATATAGATATGTTTTGTGTTATGTGCATGTTACTTTCTCACATGTTTAGGTTTAGAGTCATAAATATAGGCTTGAGTGGATGTGTTTATGTGTAATGTATGTGATTTTGTGTGTGTGTGTGTGTTCTTTGGGGGTCACAGGTCAATATCAGGAGTCTTATTTTGTTGTTCTCCACCTTATTTTATTGACGAGGTCTCTCCCTGAACCTCAAGATTATGATTGTCTAGGCTATTTGGACAGTATGCCTCAAAGATACTCTTGTCTCCTCTGTCTCAGTCACTGAGATAACAGGGGTCCATTGGCATTTACTTGGGTGTTGAGTATCCAACTATAGCCAGGATTTTACTTATTGAGCCATCTTTTCAACTACTGTCTTAAATACTGTGCCATAAAAGTGTTTGGAGTTTTAAAAATATTTTATAAATTAAGTCACCATAATGAATAATATAGTTAATGTAATATCAATAATTTTCTATCATATGTTGACATATTAAATACTAAATTTTTAGCAATTCATATGATAATAAGATAAAATATTTTAAAGAAGCTCATTTGTACAGGATTGAATACAATGAATTTCAAAACTGAAAACTATTGCTAAGATTCAGAGGAAAGTAATCACTGAGTAAACTCATGTTTTTTTTGTTTTTATAGTTGTGGGACTGGTAAAAAGAATATCCATGATTTTTGCTAAATGTACTAACAATAAAGAATGTGTATGTATATATATGCATGCATACAAATAAAGCTAAACCTGAAATAATGAGTATAATAAAAATTACAATGAAACAATACTAATAATGGTTGGCTACTTTATAGTTATTGTCAGTTATTTACTCTCAGAGGCAGTACAGATATCCAGAAGAGTTATCCCATTGACATGAGGTAGAAGGCATGCATTTTGATTAAAGAACAGAAGCCAACATGCTTTAGTAAAGTAAGTTGAGGTTTTATAAAGTGAGACAGGGTCCAATAGTTTACAGATCATGTAACATCTACTAGACCATTTAAGTGGTTTGATTTTACGGAGAAAACTTTATAGGTTTGATCTTCCCTCACTTGACATTTTAATAGAATCACTCTGGCAGCACTGGAAAATAGACTCAGGGCAAAGGTGGAAGCAAGCAGATCAGTCAGAAAGATATTGCAATAATCCAGGTGAGAGATGGTAGTGACATACAGTGAACTGTTAGTAGTGGCAGTAGTAGGAACTCACAGGAGAAATGGCTTTATTGACAGGATAGGTTATTATGAAAGAAGGAGAGTCATCAAGACTGACCTGAAATGCTTTATATGGAATTCAGAAGGAACATTAATTAATGTAGGAAAATAGTCAAGGGAAAGAAGTTTGGATTAACATTCAGGATTTTTTTCAATATGAAAGTAATAAAAATACTGAATATCTAATAACAACTCAATACTAGTGACTAAGTAAAGAAATTGCTCTATATATGATATAAATAATCATAAAAGTATTCACACAATAATAAATAAGTTCTGTCCCATAAGAATTAATCAAATGACATTAAAACACAACTCACAACAATGCAATAGTAAAGGTAATGTGTTGTTTTAAAATTGAATTAGTTACTAGGAGAAAGAGAGCAAGATTTTTTTTAAGACTGAAGACTTGGTGGATGGACTACTGTCCAGTGAAGGCCATACATCCATGAGTTTGTGAACAGCATAAAATTAACTTAATAAGTTTATAAGAAAAGGAGAATACAAAGGAATCTGAATAGGGAAAGGAGAATGGATCTGGGAGGGGTTTGGGGAAGGGTAAATATGATCAAAATATATTTATGAAATTCTCAAAAGACTATTTAAACTGATAAAAGTATTTAAATTAAATTAAAAATTTTACAGATAAAAAATAAAAGCATAAATGTCAGTGTTTACCTGACTTTCAGAATCATGTGTATTCATTGCTTAATAATCTTGATCAATGCCAGGAAAAATGAACTGAAATGAGTACAGTTTAAAACTGTTTAGTATATGTGTATGTAATCAAATTATTAATTAAAAACATCAAAATATTTATTTATCTGGTATCCAAATAATCATGGAAGTTACATAGCTGTCCCTACCTGCGGGATCTTCAACCAGGACCCTAGGAGAGGGCCTGGGAATGGGGTATGGGACAGGGACATGAGAAGTGAAAGGTAAGTCTTATATCTGATGAAGCCTTCAATTTATTGAATACAAGTACCAGTATTTATAAGAAGTTCTCAGGTGGGGAGGGGAGAGGGGAATGCATAAGCAGGTTGCTTTGGTAACTCTATCTAGCAGGTGGACTGGTCTATCTGGTAGTGTTAGGATGTCCCAGAGATATAAGGAAGTAATGCAACTGTAAGATTTTCTCTAGGGGCTTCTTGTATAATCTACAAGGATGGGAACATCCCATAGAATGAGGAAGCAGTAAAGTTAATTTTGTCCAGAAGGCAGTTTCCCAGAACTGGACAGCTTTAGGATATCTGACCTTGTCTGAACTCTGTCCATTAAGGCCAGAGAGAAATGGATCTTTAAACAAAAATGGGATGCCTTATGTTTCAAGCTAGCGTATCCAGAGGGACCACTTACCACAGTAGCTTGTAAGGGAGCAGAAGGGATGGGGAGATCTACCAAGACTGATGAAATATAATATAGTGTTAAGGGGAAGCTAGAATATGAGAATTCAATGTGTAGGGAATGAAGGGGATTACAGTATAAATAAAGGCATATGCATATGTACAAGTAACATTAAAGTCCTTTTGAAATGTCATATGGAAATATGTGTATATCATATATGTGTATATGATGCCTTTATTTATATATATGTAGCAATAAAAGCATAATACATATATACATATGCATATTTAAGATATATAATATATATGATGTTTGTGTTTGTGTGTGTTTCTTTAAGTGTGTATGTGTGTGTGTGTGTGTGTGTGTGTGAAATGAATTTAAATGGAGTCAACATATAATGGACTTATGTCATCGGACACACACATACTCTCACACACACACAAATCAGACCGGTGCCCAACTAGAAGGTTTGCTGCTACTGATGAGTGTTTATGGTCTACAATTTACTTCACACATTATCAGAAATGAAAAGGAGCATAGATATCATCATACTTCAAACTCTGTAATCTACAACAGAGTTCTGCTTGTAAGAATTAATGGTGCAATACTGACATAGATCTTATGAGAGTAACCAACCAATTTTGATTATATCTAAGGCCTACTTCATGAGATGAAACCATACTTGACACTGATATTGTGGACAAGAACCTGAGACTAGACCATGGGTCTTAGGGAAAAACCTACTACTGTTATTCTGCTTAAAGAACAAAGCAATCAATCAAATGATTCCTAATGACATAGTGCTGTACCTATAAAATAGTGCATCATTCAACCCTCATCAGAGAACCTTCTCCTTCCAGTGGACAATAATTAATACAGAGACCTGAAACATGTGCAGAGAGTAAGAGACTTTGGAGAATTCAGCAATAAATATTTAACCTCAAGGCTCAAGACAGAAACACTATAAGAGCCAAAGTTGGTTGATGACTACAAGAAAATAGAAATTTTTACAATAAGACAGGACTGATTCATGAACTCACCAAGACTGTGATAATGTATATAGAACGTGCAAAGTTTCAAAACAAATAAAATCCCTGCACTGAGAATTGGAAGTGGACAAGAATTTCTACCTATAAGCAAGAAGGTGTAAAGTGAAAATCTGTATTCTCCAAAAGAGTGTCCCTCTTTTATCAACATATTATATGCAGTAGTATGCCAAACAACACAAAACAGACAAATGGGTTTGGAGGGAGGAAAAGCAAGGAGGAAATCTTGTAATTCTATTATGTTCTCAAAGTATTAAAATGAAACATTTAAAATGCTTTTATACTGATTTCAATTAAAGAAAACTGTGTTCATAATATGAGGTGGCCTTACAGAATTAAATGAAGGTCTTGATTTCTAAATTCTTGGATTTCACAAAAGCCCAGCATTCTAACTTAGGTAAGCTATGCATATTATGTCTGAGGAGCATTGATCCCTGCAGTCCTCCCATGAAGTCTTCAGATATAACCTAATAACAAGTGTGTATGTGTGTATGTGTGTGTGTGTTTGCATATTTGTGTATATAGAAAATCTATACAATTCATTAGTGCATATATCTGCTTAGATCAGCCAGACCAGGTGATACCATATTTGTACAAATTTATTGGTTGTTCTGATTTTCAGTTGAGGTTGTTGTGTGTATGTGTGTGTGTGTGCATGTGTGAAAGAGAGAGCGGGAGAGAAAGAGAGAGAGGGAGAGAGGGAGAAAATGAACGGGAAGCTAGATGGGTAGTAAGGTAGAGAGGACCAGAAAGGAGTTGAGGAAGGAAAAATAATGTGATCAAATCATAGTGTAGGAAGCAAGAATTAATAATATCTAACTAAAATATTAATATACTTTTACACAGAATTTGAATAATCATACAAGATAGTGATTTTGTAAGAAGATGTACCACAACTTATTATTATTATCATTATTATTATTTTGAAGAAAATTACAGGAAAAGCCATGAAGATATTCCAAAACTATGTTAATTTGTAATAAATCAATGATTGACATAATGGAATATTATGATTTGATTTGAATTCAATTAGTAGGATTTCAAGTTCATTATTTCACTTATTTATGTATTTTTCACAGAACATTTTCAATTCTTCATAATAAAATAAGTTTTAATATTTCAACAAAAATAAAAATATTCTTGAATAAATGATTAAACATTTTATTTCACAGCACACACACAAGCACACACACACACATACACACACACACAGCAAAATAAAATCCACGCATGCTAATACATGATTATAGACAAAGAACGTGGGAAACTAAGGGAGAAGGGTGGCAAGTTTGAAGCCAACCATAGTATATTTTGAGACCATGTCTCAAGGAATGAGGAAAACTAAAATACACTTGTAAATTATAACATTAAGTGTAATAACAGAGAAAGCATGCTTACATGCATAAGAAATTTATTTTCATTTTTCCAATTTCATGATTGTTGCTTAATATTTACTAAAATTGTTTTGTAATTGTTAACTCAGTACTCATAGCACTTTTAGCCAAATTTGAAGTAGACTAATTTTCAGTCAAGGTTGAACTAAGTGATGATTTGTTTCTGTCTTTCGACAAACATCCTAAGCCAGAATATTGATGTCATCAGATTATACCATAGCTTTTACACTGCAGAAAATCAGTGTAAAAGCTATTTTTCTTTTTACACTTACATTTGCTTCTGAGAAGTAATAGTTTTATGACTAACTATCTTATGCTCCTGCAGCATTTCACTGGGTATCTTTTGGAGAAAATGTGTGTATAGGTAAACTTTGTTGAGCAACACTACTGATGGCCTTGAAATTAATATTAACAAATCTGTAACCCAGAACCAGCTATTTCTTCTAGAAATAATTTTTCAGTAAATTGTTAATTCAGCATTGTCATCAATTGTGTTGTAAAATGTTACCATTGCAAATCACAAGAAATAGTTTTCTATTTACAATCTGTACAAATATCTTAACCAATGAAGTTTTTTTACATACTTAAAACTTGAGGTATTTTCCCATAAATGCTATCCAAATAGCTTTATGACATTATAAGCACAATAATGTTTGACTTTCTACTCTTTGGTACATGCAAATTTACATTGAGGACAATATTGTTATATCACAATTCAGCAGCATTTATGTGAAGAAATTTTCACTATTGTAGAGGAAGTCAGTGAGAAGTTTGGTATACTAACTTTTCTTCTCTTTGTGAAGAACTCTATGCAAACTTCACTCTCTGGGACATATAACTAATTTTCAGTACAATGTGTTCTTTTCTATTCCTGAGATTCCTTTTTATTAATGAAAACACCAAAACATGCTTGCTTGATACATTTGTGAATTAGATTCACAAAGAAAGATATGTTTGCTGAAGTAGGTACTTTCTTGGTCCTCGTAAAAATAAACAAACATACAAACATCTCATATGTTGCATTTCAAATGCAATTTTGTACCACTGGAAACCTATACTTCTTTAATAAATTCTGAATATTAACACTGTTAACAACTTCTCATGTCAAATATGCAGGGAAAAACATAGTTTGGATAAGTACAATTTGGTAAAGTGGTTGAATAAATGAATATGATCAAATATATCTCTATAATATGTATACATTTCTGAAAAAAATGAATATTTTTTATATTGGATGGGTTTCCAAATGATGTCATTTATTTTAGGATAGTACTATCTATGGAGTAACAAAAGCTGATCTGGTCAGAATCAGTTCAAAAAAAAAAAAAAAAAAAAAAAAAAATATATATATATATATATATATATATATATATCTGAGTTTGATAAAAAATGAGTATTATGGTCAGCAGCATTAGCCACAATATATTGTCAATCATTTGATGATTTCATTGTTTCTGATGATGGTGATTTAATTTTATACACTAATATTTAATTGCAAGGTAAATATTCTTTAACCAATAGAATTTATATTTAGTTTTCTAAAGATAATAGACACATTTAGCTTCATTTATCTCATTTAAAATATTACTAAACAGATTAAAAATAACATAATAAAATTTTTTAAAATTGCTTTTATTTTATTGTGTCCACTCAGACAAAACACGATTTAAATGTCAGTACATGTAAAATCTGATAAATTCCAGCCTAACAACCTATATAAAAGAATTAATATTTGGTTTCCAAGACATAATTCCCCCTAACATATTCTTTTTCCTAAAGTTCTGTTTTTAGCAATAGAACTTGGCATTCTAGCCAAAAAAAAAAAAAAATTCATCCTGTCTGGACCATGATTTCTTTCAGTAAGTGTAAAACTCCTATTAGTTTACTGTCATTCCTAAAAATAATGAATATATCAGCACAGTTTGTCAAAAAATGATGGTTCTATATATAACAAAATTAGAAATATCCTAACATCCAGCTAGTCCACAATATAAAACTGTAAATGTTACATTCTTCTGAAGAACTGCCACTAGAATCAATATGGCTTTTAGTATTTTGTGCAAATGACAAATTGCTATGAATTTTTAAAAAATATATGAATTAAGTGAAAAAGCACTTTCTTAATACTTAATGTTCAATTTTTAATAAAATTACACCATATAAAAGGGTTGATTTTATACAGATCAGTCAGGGTGTTTATAGTATAAAACTGTTAAGTAAATATTTATTTGGGGTTCTAAATCGCAAACATGTGCAAGCTAATTATTGTACCAAAAAATCAAATTCAAAACAAAAGCACACTTTCTTGCGGTGTTGTTACACAAGTGTAAGGTAGTTTTTATTGCAAATACTGAAAAAATATATAATAAAATAGAAGTTTTATTTTTCTTTTGCACATGTCCCATTAAAATCCCAAAATATAAGAGTGGGCCATCTATAATTATTTCCACTACTTAACTCTCTGAGGCTGTCATCTTTGACTCAAATACAAACAAATAAGGGTTTTGCTCAGTACTTTTCTATGGAATCAAGGATAACTGTAGTTCCCACGCATAAAATTGGAAAGCAAGCAAGTGAAAACTTTTGTTTCAAACTAATATGATTGAACTTGTAGAAAATGAGGTCCAAGAACAGGTCAATGTCAATATTATCTCATTCTTTTTTGACTTCACAAAAAGCCAGGGAATTTTGTGAAGAAGTAAAAATGCAGGAATGATACTCTGTGGTTATATGGCTCATAAATACACTGGCAAAGGTTAACAATGTTGAAATGGAGGTAAAACATGGGAATCATATGTAGGCTTCTCAAGTGATTTAATCTCTCCTCTCTGTAAAGCTCTAAATCATTGAAAAATGTTTTGTTGAGTTTGAGACTTTTCTAGGTCATGGGAGATATTAAATTTTAAACAAGGACAAACAATAATCTGTTGGGAGCCGAGTTGAAACGCCATTACAAGATGGCACCGGTTTCCTGCTTCCGGGTTCTTCTTGCTCGCATTTGGAGTAAACAAGTAACAGAGCAGGCACAAGTTGAGTAATCCTTGCCGCCTCCCTCTATGCTAATGAGGTTCTGGACATGCATCCAATCGTTGATGGTCACGTTGCCTTTTGCTCTATATAAGCAGGGTGCCTCACACATTCAGGGTCTTTCGCTCTCAACACTCAATCAAGCTACAGTCCTCAATAAAGCATGAACCAGAAGAATCCTGTGTGCGGCGTCTTCCTTGCAGGCGAGGCGGGCGTCCACATTTGGTGCCGAAACCCGGGAACCTGACCATCAGCTGAGCACCGGCGAAGACCCCTGTTTTCAGGAGGATTCAGAACTGGAGCGCGGGACGAAAGTGAATCCAGACTCTTTCTGAGAGGTATGCTGTTTTATGAGATTGACCCTGCACTGGGCGCGGTCATTTTTGCTAGTATGGTTATTGTTGTTCTTGCTTGTTGCCCTTGTCTAAATTGTCATCGCCCAGGAACCACCGGGTCTCTTACAATCCCTTCTTGGGGTAAACTAGGAGGAGACTTGCAAAGGGAAAAGGAAAAGGGAGGTCTCCGCCGGCACATGACCACTATGGCGTATGGTTAAAGCTTGCTTAGAAGATAAGGGATGTCAAGAAAGGGTAAAAGAAGGACAGCGTACATTGGCAGAACATCAAGACAGCATGTCAGAAACAGAAAAGAGGGAGAGGCCTAAAAAAGAGATAAAAAGGGTAGAAAAAGAGAAAAAAGAAAAAAAGAAAGAACAAATGAATAGTCAAAAAAGGTTATACCCAGTACTAGCAGAATTTGAAAATTTAAAAATAACCAGTGATGAAACTAGTAGTTCCTCTTCTGACTCAGAAACCACAGACTCAGAAACTTCCGGGTCAGAAGAGAAACTGGATACAGAGGAACAAACAGAACTAGAAGAGGAAGCTGCACGCTATGAGGAAAAACGTTACCATCCTGAGCCATACGCTCCGGTGGCTCCCTCTGCGCCCCCTCTTCTTAACCTGCTTAAGGCTAAGACCTTAAATTTTTTGAATTTGGATGCTGCTGGAAGATCTGCAGCAGATAGACATGCTATGTCTACACAACCTCCACTAGAAAATGTCAAGTGGAAAGATGTATTGTCTAATCAATGGAAGGGCCCGGATCAAGTTTTAATAAGATCCAGGGGAGCTGTTTGTGTTTTTCCTCAAGACCAAGAAAACCCCATTTGGGTGCCTGCTCGTCTGACGAGGATGGTGAAACAGCCCTTAGAGCCTGAAAAAGATCAAGAACAAGATGAAGATCTTGAAAACGCTACTAGCTCTACAGATGATCCTGATAAAGTGGCCCCCAATATGCACAGAACAACGATGGGGAATACTAACAACACTCCCCAAACCAATGCTGGTGATGCATGACGAACTCTAGTCTTGATCTTGCCTATTTGCCTTATGACTCTCAAAATAGTGGTATAGGGGAAAATCGTATTATGACAATTGGCTCAATTAGGTTGTGAATGGAGGATGCTTGGTTTATGTGTGACATCTGTTCAATATCATAATTATACTGTTGCTGTAAATTTGTCACGGGAACATTCTCAATATTTCAAGACGGATTGGTCATCACAATTTGATGCTACTATGAGGGACCTAAGACTGGCCATTGCACATGTCAATTCAACTCGTGTGGACTTATCCATGGCAACTGGACTCTGGGGTTGGATTAAAGATGCTACCATGTATCTCAAAGAATGGGCTGGTCTGGGAACTATGGGGATTATGATGATTGCTTCTGTATTAATATGCTTTTGGTGCTTTTGTAAAATGTATAGACAGAGACAGCAAGATAATGCCATGGTTATTCAAGCATTTGCTGCCCTTGATGTGAGACATTTCCCTGCAGCCTGGTTAGCAACACTTAAACATTAGGCTATCATTAGGTCGATGGTTGGTATGTAATATCCAACCCTCCTTTTGATTGTTGAGCTGTATGTTGTCAGAACCAATGCGACAGAAGTTCATCTCCACCACATGTCTCCTTTTAGACAATTTAGGGCATGTGGCCTTTGCACTTTGAGGACTTGCTTCCATTGCACCAAGAATAGGCACATCCCTTATTCGACCCAAGGTTAGCCTTTGCACATCTCAGAGGTTCTCCTCATTGCACGAGATAAGGTAACCTGGGTATTTAGGACATGCTTAACTTCCTTGATCCTCACCTCCGTAGATGGAGGGGGTTAATCGGTGACTTAGCATGTTCCTTTGTCCTCAATTTAATATAAAAGGGGGAGATGTTGGGAGCTGAGTTGAAACGCCATTACGAGATGGTGCTGGTTTCCTGCTTCCGGGTTCTTCTTGCTCGCATTTGGAGTAAACAAGTAACAGAGCAGGCACAAGTTGAGTAATCCTTGCCGCCTCCCTCTATGCTAATGAGGTTCTGGACATGCATCCAATCGTTGATGATCACGTTGCCTTTTGCTCTATATAAGCAGGGTGCCTCACACATTCAGGGTCTTTCGCTCTCAGCACTCAGTCAAGCTACAGTCCTCAATAAAGCGTGAACCAGAAGAATCCTGTGTGCGGCGTCTTCCTTGCAGGCGAGGCGGGCGTCCACAATAATCTTTTTAAGCATTGAGATTGCAAGAAGCATTCTGTGATGGGTAAGTTCAGAAGGTGTGAGAAAGGTTGGGAAGTAATTAAAAGAATTTCATATTTAATTATTGTCAAACTTGTGTTTGATGAAATGAAAAGTATAAGAAACCTATTGATTCAGGGTATCAATCTAATTCAATCTCCGGTTCTAGTCCTGGTACTCTGTAGCATTTCAGCTCACATATAATCTAATCTCAAGTCTAGATCTGTAAGATTTCATGCTCAGCCTCTGTACAATCTAGAACATTTAATACTCCTAGGCTGACAACTGACTGAGCCATACTGACTAGCTCCATCTGAACTCAGGGCTTACTCTGACTGACTGCTGCAACTTCTCTGACTGAACTGTTCTGCTTGGCTTCAAACTGACTCACTCTTCCCATCTGATACTGACTTCCCACAAGCTGCTTCTGTGGCTCTTTCTTAGACTCCCCAGACTGCTTGTCTCATATTGCTTTACACTGCTCCAAACAGCTTCTCTGATTCTCTGCCTATTCCTCAGTCAGACTGCTCCATTGTTTTTGTGCCTTGTCTTCTCTCTGCCCCTTATTCTTTGTGTGCTCTCTGAGTTGAGAGTCTGCTTTTTCTATCATGAGATTTGGTCATATCTTCACTCTGACTCAGTCACCAACTCTTACTCATATTTGTCACTTTGCTTGCCCTTCGGTCTGACTCATCTCAGACATCACTTCTTGTCTAACACTGACCCCTGAACGCTACTTCAGACTTTGAATCCTGTCTCCCAAGTAGTGGGATTAAAGGAATGAACCACCACTGTCTTCTGAATACTGGTATTAAAGGTGTATACTGACATTCTTTCTACCCTAGTGCAACCATGCTGCCAGATTAAAATTCAAACATTCTTCTACAAAAGCCTGTCATAAGAATGTACTTTTAGATGCTCTGTATATGACAGTTTAAGACTCTTATAATTAGGAGCAGCTTTCTCAAATAGCAACTTTGGAAAACACTAGCTTAATTTTTATCTAAAGACTGAATCTGGTTACAAAATAACTATCTTTTACTTTTTCCTTCATTCATAAAAATTTGTATCTCCTGCCATAATGTTAATTAGCTGAATAATTGGTCCAGTATTTTCTTACTCTTCCTCAATTTATCTCTTATGGAAAAATTATGTATATTCTGTAACACAGTTATGTTTGAAGTATGCAAAATGCCATTCGATTTTGCAGGTTTTCGAAATTAAGAGACTGCTTTGTGCCACAGAAGATACTTCAAATTTTGGATTTCTGAACAATTTTATAACTAAAAGACTATGTTGACTTTGGAAGTTGGACCAGATTCATTTTAGGTATGATATAGTATGACATAGATACAAGTCTTTGGGGCTAAGGAATGGAAGGTGGTAGTTTGAATGAGAATGGCTCCCATGGGCTCATATGTTTGAATACTTAATCTCCAGTGGGTTGAAGTCTTTTGGAAGAATAAGGAGGTATGAGTTTATTAGGGGGAGTTATGTCCCTGAGGATGAGCTTTAAGGTTTCAAAAGGGACCTGACATTATGAATGTGTTCTCTGTTAGCTGCTTGTGAGATGTAAGCTTATTGTTAGCTGATGTCTCAGTTACTTGCCATCATGCCTCCACTCCTCTGTCATAACGCTGTCTGAAACTGTAAACCCAATTAAACATATTCTTCTCTAACTTGCTTCATTATGGTGTTAAAAATTCATGTTAACTAGGGGAGAAGGAGTCACTCTCATTTTGGAAATTGTACACAGGGGTATTCCCCATGTGCCAGTATGTTACTGAATTCTCTTGTTCTCTTGTCCCACGTTGGACTGATGCTTGTAACTGAAGTATGATGTCTGCTCTCTTGTCCCAAACTTTCAACAGATTCCCAAGTTATAACAGATTCCCACTTGTGCCTTTTCCTCTCTAGCTCTAAAAAGAGACAGGAAAAAGAAAAATCTTTACCACTCTTGCAGGTGGCCTTTAAAGATAGAAAATAAGAAAAATTCACTGCCATTGTTGGTTATCCTTAGCTCAGAGAACAGGAGTTTCTAGCATCTCAGAAACCATCCCATCAACTATTTATTGCCAAGCGGTCACAGCCTCTTTCATAGTCTAAGCTGTTCTCAGAAGTCCAAATGACATCCATTCATATTGAAGGCTGCACAGGACAGAAACTTCTTGTTATTTGTTTGTTATATTTTCAACTTTAGCTCATCAAAGATCTCTAAGAAAATAGGATTCTCTTTCAGCCTTTGGGGATTATTAGTGCAATAGCTGTGACCAAGTCACTTAAATTTTGTAAGACATAATTCTTCATCTGCAAATAGGAAGTAACTTGTCACTCATACAAAAATACTTTAGAAAAAGATATTCAAAATTATTTGTAAATAATAAATTTTAATCAGTTTTTATTTTGGTATGCATTTTATGATGCTTTATTTTCTTATATAGTTATTGAAGGCATCTATTTTGTTAAATGTCTTTATTGTAAAGTTATTTAATTTAAACTTTGGTTGTCTTCTCATTATCTTTTTTTCCCTTTTTTTTTGAGACAGGGTTTGTCTGTGTAACTCTGGCTGTCCTGAAACTTTCTCTGCAGACAAGGCTGGCCTTAAACTCAAAGAGATCTGCCTGCCTCTGCCTCCCAAGTGCTGGGATTAAAGGTATGTGCCACCACCACCACGAGGCACATCACATTATTTTTACTTAGTTCTTTTTATTGAACTTATAGTATTTACTGTCATGATAAAGGGACAGTTCAAATACTATGGTACTTCAGAAGACAAGTGGGTATAGTCAATGATTCGGGGAAAGGTTGTGAGAATTGGAAAGTAAAATGGCCCTCACAGGTCTTGCACAATTTGAAGGAATACACAAGAACAGTATGGAAGGAGGGACAGCAGAAGAACAATTTAGGGCAATTTGTTGGGTTGTATTACACTAAAGATCCTTAGGCAACATCTGTCTGACAACGAAGTTTTCATAATAAAACAAAAACAACAACAAAATAAAAAAATTTAAAAATCCAAAACAACAAAAAAACACTTCTTTTTAAATTAGTTTCCTGTTGTTTTTTTTTAATTATCTTTTCTCTTATATAATATATACCTACCCCATCCTCCCCTCCATATACTTCTCCCAAGTCCCTAAAATCTCCCTCTCCTTCTAAATCTAACCCTACCCCTGCTTCCCATCAGGAAAGAGAATGCCCCCCATGGTTTTCACTCAGACAGGGCATATCAAGATGCAACAAGGCAGGGTATGTTCTCCTACATCAATACTGGACAAGGCAGAACAGCAGGAGAAGAAGTGTTCCAAAGGCAGGTAAAATGGTCAGAGCCATTCCTCTGCAAACTGCATCTTTTAGGAATTCTACAAGAAGACCAAGCCATACAACCATAAGATATGTATAGGGGGATCTTGCAGGCTCCCTGTCTGCTGCTTCAGTCTCTTTAACACTCTAAGGATCCTGGTCAATTGACTCCAAGTGCTGTATTCTCCTGGTGTCTCGGACCCCTCTGGTCCCCTCAGTCCATCTTCCTGCTCTTTCATCGGGTCCCCTAAACTCCATTAGATGTTTGGCCCTGTGCTTCTGCATCTTCTCTCCTTAGCTGCTGGTGGAAGCTACTTTGATTACAATTGGGTTAGGCACTGATCTATGAGCAGAGCAGGACATCATTAAAAATTCTCTCTGAACTACCCAGTCTTTAGTTCCTGGCCTGACCTGCAATATCAGAAAGGTGTTTCAGTAGATATAGATGTATATGTTGATTCATGGGTGCCAAATGTACATTCAGAAATGATTATTCTCATGGATTCATGGTAGAGGATAGTTTATTCTTTGCTAATTCAATCCCCAGACGTAGAGGATTTCAGCCTCTGTACAGTCTAAAGCTTAGACCTAGAAGGTTTCAGATTCTAATTTTAAACATACAAGCCTGGACCTAGAAGGCTTCAGCCTTTGTACAATCTAATCTTTGGACCTAAACCTAGAATGTTTCAGCCTCTGAGACTTGCTCCTGACTGAGGTAATTCTGACTAGGCTGTCTTCTGAAAATACTAACTTTCACTCTGAGATGATCTGTGAACTCTGAACTATAATATACAGTCTGCTTCTGATGCTCTGCTTTCTCTCTCAGTTTATTCTGGACTGGCTCTGCTCTTCTTGACTTATCCTCCTGAACTAACCTGTCTGTGAACTGACTGCACTCAAACTGCTTGACTGAACTAACCCTCTGCTTCTCTCTGAGATCGAACTTCTGTCTGTTTCCACTTCTGAATCTACTTTCCTTCTCTTTAATTTAGCTTTGCTCTCTTAACTCTGTTTCTCATTTGGTTTCTACTCTCTGAACTCTGCTTCCTGTCTGCTTCCACCTCTTTCTGAGCTCTGCTTCCTGTCTCTGTTTCTACTCCCTCCTTTTCTCTACTGAGCTGGGGTTAAAGGTATATGCCAACACTGCTTCTGGTTTGGGTTTAAATTTGTGTGCTATGTTGGTACTAAATGTATCAACTAGGGGTGTACTAACATTCTTTCTACCCTAGAGCAGCCATGCTACTGAACCAGAGATCAAATGTCTATCACACAGGCCTTTCAATATAATCCTTTGCTAGAGAAGTCACACTGCTAGATTAAAACTTTAAATGTTTCTGTACAGGTTTCTTCATATGGCATGGGATTGTGCCCTTCCATTGACCCAGAAGATAGATTGTAGGTCAAAGGTTTTATGTTTGGGTTGGTTTCCCAATCTGACCACTGGAAACCTTATCTGGTTATAGGTGATGGCCTATTCTGGATCCTTATTCCTCATTACTTGGGGTTCTCCCTAGGGTTACTCTCATAGATTCCATGGATTTTCCACTGCACTAGATCTTAAAACAGAGTTTCTCTGTATAACATCACTGGCTGTCCTGAACTCACTTTGTAGACCAGGCTGGCCTCAAAATCACAGGGGTCCACCTGCCTCTGCCTCATGAATCCTGGGATTAATGGTGTGCTCTATTACAACCCAGACATTATCTTGAATTTTTAATTCACAGTCTTGTATTTAATTTTAATTTTTATTGTTTCCTGAATTGTCTTATAATTAGTTTGATTTTAAATTAGAACAGATGTCTTAGAATCTCAATTTTTTAAGAAGTGAAATATATATGCATAACCATACATGCATAATAAAACCACCTATAGTGTTCTGCTGTTTCTGTCAAGACAATTTTTCAATGGGAGATCATAACTCATAAAATTCTCAATGTACATCAATAAGCACTAGAATGTCTCAAGCTCTTATTATGTGGGTATGCGGCATGCTAAATATTTTATGTTCATAAATCTATTTTAATTATCATAACTAATTATGATACCAAACTTTAGCCAAGGTAAATAATCTGCATTATTAATAATCAGATCTCAAAGAAGTTAATTCCAAAGCCTTCATTGTAAAATGGTAGAAAGTTCTATGCCTGTTTATTAACAATGAACTTGTATTTTTAGGTAAAGAAATCTAAAATCAATGAAGCATTTTAATTATATTCATTGTTTGAAAACTGAGTTTCTTTATACATGGAGAACAAGTACAAAATAAGTACTCTCTTCTATATTTTTCATTTATCCTTTATATTTGCTTATTAATTCATTTCAAACTCTTAAGAATGAGTGTTCTAAAACTAATATAGCTTTTGGCAATAACACTATAGAAGTGATTTCAATCATTATTTCATAAATACATTATGTAAGAAAACAACAAAGAATCTTTAAAGCTAAAGCAGGCTCTGTGCAGCTAGGATAGAGGTGGTAGGATGAGCCAGGTTGTGGGATGTTTTTTAAAATGTATCAAGGGACAGAGAGTGGACCAGCAAAGAAGCAAGAACAAAGAAATGTAAGGATCAGTAGTGAGAGGCTGAGTACCTGCACTGGATTTCCACCCACTTAAGATGCCATTTAGCACTCTTTCCTCTTACCATCAGGGACCCCGAAAGCACCCAGTGTCCCACTGGCTTCTGTTAAGTGAATATTGGCCCCATGTAGCATAGGAAGGATATCTTCTATTTTTGCTTCCCAATCCATACTGATTGCCCAGTGAAAAGAAGACATTATACAGACAAAGTTCAGGCACAATTAGGAAAAGACATTATATCAATATTAGAAAAAAAGAAACAACAGCAATTAATGGCTTTTAAAAGTAAAATATAAAATTCTATAAAAAAAGACACTTGATATGGATATACATGATACATGTATAGTTCATACACACCTATAAACAATCATAGTACATAAAGGCCGAGTGATCATCAAAAATTATAAGAAATATTTGGCTACCATGATAATCTAGTATATTGATTAAAATTCTAAAAATGTCTTTCCAAGCACAGGAAACAAAACTTTTGTTTTAAAAGGATTACTTCAAATTCCCTGCATAGCAAAGGATGTGGAACTCAATTTATCTACCTGGAGAAGATGAAGGGCTTAACTTGCTCTATGTGATTGCAAACTCTGACTTTTAGTAAGTCTCCCAGAAATAGAGCCTAGTAAGCCACCCCTCTGGTTCTCACATTGTTATTATATAAATGCTATGATTTTTTTTCTCTAAAGAAAGACTGAAATTGGCTATTTTTACCTCAATACAAAGCATTTTAGAGTGAACAATATTATTTTTTTCTGTCAGAAAACATTTTATCTAAGCACATTGAGTATTCACCACTAAATCAGCACAAAAAGCTACTAGAGCAAAATAAAACATCTCCAAATCTACATTTTATTGAAAATAGGGCATGGTTCTAGATATGGAAATACTATATAGATATTTAGGAGCGAGAAGCAATGTTGGTCACAAATAATTTTAAACTTCTTATTTTTAACATAGGATGCATATATTGACATTTATTTTAACAATTTTAAAATGCCACTATTTTAAGGTTTTTTTTTTCCTTCAGTTATCTTGTGACCAGGATGTTCAAAAGGCCCTCCAAAATGCCTCTATAATATAGAATATATACAGATGATCACACAAATGTCTTTAGTTATATTCAGTAGTTCACAAAGTAAAAGAAAGCAACAAAATGCATAAAGGTTACATTCAAAGAGGAGTGGGTAGTTTATAAGGATAGGAGAAAGAGAAAAGGGGCTAAGTGGGGATAATAATCAGAAAATTCTCTATACATATATAAAATTATCAAATGAGAAACAAAAAGCAAAGCATATTTTTGAAAATGTGAATTTTTGCCAATATGTAAATAATCTGCACATAGAGCTAATGGTTTTAATAATCATAGTAATTAGGTTAGTCCAGGAACTTATCTTTCAATTCCTTCCTTTTATCTTACATGGCAATGTTTCTAAATTAATATTTTCCATATTATCTCCAAAAGACCAGAATAAATAAGATGCAATATATTAACTCATTAGAAAATATGAAGAATGATTTATATAAGTTCTTATACACATCACCAAATGAGATAAATCAGTTATTATTAATTTGTTATATATTATAGTATATATCTTAGAAGATAACAAATATTCCAAAGTCTTAAAGGTTTTTTTTATTTATTAGGAATATGCCTAATTGTGTAAGTAATGTAATGTGTTTGAGAGTTCTGTTAACAATCTCATAGATAAATCAAAGAAAACTCAGAAACTGAAACCACAGGACAATCCATATATGAATGATGTGCTCTGCTTTGTAGTAGTCTTGAAACACTTACTAAGCTATTTAATCACAAATATTCAGCATTCTCTGTCATATGAAAGAATCCCCACACTTTCTCTTATTGGCAACCAAGTGCTCAAAAGATAGACTGTTTATTTGTCACAAATGAGGAAAAGTCTATGCACTATGTTTTGATCCATATTTTAAATTGCCTTAAATAGTAACAGAACAAAAAATAGCAAATAAAAGCAGTAAAGAAGCTATTTGAACAATATGAAGATAAATTTCTATTATACAATGTCCACCACTGGAATCCAACTAAATCTGAGTAAAACTGAATAAGAAGGTATTTTTTCTATTAGCATTGTTATTGCATCATCTAGAAAGATTCTGATTTTTTAAGAGTTGTGACATGATTTGATTTCATTTCTAATATCCATCTTGATTTGGTAAAGTCTCCTGGGGAAATTATTTCTGG
Source organism: Cricetomys ansorgei (assembly GCA_026225945.1). NCBI lineage: Eukaryota > Metazoa > Chordata > Mammalia > Rodentia > Nesomyidae > Cricetomys > Cricetomys ansorgei. The sequence goes on from JAMJFZ010000199.1 coordinate 13,834,449, forward strand.
CTTATGATGATTTCATCCTAGAGTAGAGGTTCTTCCTTTGCCGTATGTAGTTCTACATTAGATATATTTCCCTTTGCAATTCAATGCTATTCAAAATTTCATGCTTGTGAATATTTAAATTACTCCAGCACAAAGGAACATGTTAACTAGGTACTTAGAATTTTTTAAATGTCAGTAAATTATAACTCATTAAAATGTCATGAGAGGCAATTTTCTTGTTTATATATTAATGGTGCCTTAAAAAGAAGTATCAACACATGGAAGGATTCTTCAGTATTTACTATGTATGATTCAAGCCTACAATGAGCAATCTTGGAAGGTGGTCATCTGAACATAAAATATCAAATCATTTTATGTACTATTTTTACTTCAAATAAAAGTCATCCTGACATACCACAAAAATCGTTTCTATTGAATGTGTGGGTATTATATAAAAGTATTTAAATAATAACTGCGTAAGTTTTAGTTTCATTCATGTCACAAAGGAAGAACATTGCATAGAGAAAAATAGTCTTCAACTAACCTGTGACTTTTTAAATTTAATAACTAGTAAGTTTTTATCAGAATTACCAATAAAAATGTACTATAAATTATCAATGAATCCTAAAGAAAAAGGGTTGCAGAAGGATTGTAGAAGCCAGAGGAGTCCAGGACACCAAGAGAACACAACCAACAGAACCAATTAAGAAGGGTTCACAAGGGCTCACAAAGTCTGAAACGGCAAGCACAACCCTTGTGTGGGTCTATGCTAAGTGCTCTGTATTGGTTGTTAGCTTGATATTTTTTTGAGGACTCCTAACAGTGGCACTGGGTTGTCTCTGACACTTTGCCTGCTCTTAGGACATGTTTCTTCCTACTGGGTTGCCTTGTCCAGCTTTGATATGGGGGATTTGTGACTGGTCTTATAGTATCTTATTATGTGTGTTTGGTGGATATCTCTGGGAGACCTGCTATTTTCTAAAGGGATATGAGGAATAATGGACCTGAAAGAGAAGTGGGGACTGAGAACAGAAGGAGGGGAAGCTGTGATCAAGTGTACTTTAAGAAAGAAGGATTAATAATAATAATAATAATCATCATCATCATCATCATTGTAGATGTAGATTCATGCCAAATGTCAGATGTAGACATTGATTAGGGGCAGAAACTGTTTATTTTTTTGTCTAATTCAATCACTGGTTCTTGGTCTGGAGCCCTTGAGCCCTACAGTGTTTCTACCTTTTCTCAATTTACTCTTAAGCCTAGAACTAGAAGGCTTCAGCCTCCTTAAAATCTTGTACATTTAAGCCCCCACTGCTGACTGTTCAACCTCAATTAACTCTCTCTGAACTTTGATTTTCAGACTGCTTCTGTCTCTCAGGAGCTCTGACTGCCCCATAGTGCCACAATCAACTTCTCTCCCTGCTGCTTCCCCAGTCTGCTTTCTTCAAACTGCCTCTCTCATACTGCCTCTTCTGTTCTCAGTAACTGAGTTCTTCTGTAACTGAACTCTTCTGAAGCTGACTCTGTAACTGACACTTCTGTAACTCAAACTGTAACTGCTCTTCTATAACTTATTCTGTCTAAGCTAAGAGCCTGCTTTTATACTGTGAGAGTGGGGTGTGTCCTTACTCTGACTCACTTGGCTAACTCTCTCTGATTTGTCACTTTCCCTGCCCTTCACTGTGACTCACCTCAGACATCACTTCCTGTGTGACCCTGACTCCTGAGCTCTGTTTCCTCTGTCTACTTGTGGAGATTCTGTTTTTCTAAGGGATTAAAGGTATGAATGACCATAGCCTTCTGAATACTGGGATTAAAGGTATGTTTACATTCTATCCAGATTACACAGGCCTCTGAATATAGACACCTGAAATGTAGACCCTTCATAGCTTTTACACAGGCATATTCTTCTACAAATAATAATAACAACAACAGCAATAACAATTTTATTTTCCATGGTTTTCAAGTAATGGTAAAATTTCAGACCTATTCTCTTGTTGTATTTAAGTTTATGAATCCTAATGAGGAAAAAACAAAAGGCAAATTGATATCTATTGATATGTAGGATTGTTCCAAAATGTACATGTACATAATTTGACTCTAATCATATAATCTGACTCCACCTAAAGGAATATGACCTTAACTTGTTATTTTATGATAATATAGTTGAATGAAAACTTTGAAAGAGAACACAGAAATTTAAAAGTACAAATTTAATTATAAATTTGTTCATGTAATTGTAATATATCCTAAATAGCAATGGATTCATATTTGAAAATATACATGTGTTTCAATTTTTATTGTATTCATAAGAAATTAAAGTTAAATTTTATCCAATATGGTAATATGACCATTAAGCTGTTCATTCAGTTAACAATGGGCTCATATTTTTATTGGGCTTGAAGTTCAGTGGATGTGAGAAGGCAGTCTATGAGATAGTACAAACCCTCCATCAATCAAAGGTTTGAATTATCAGCTCAGGTATCCCCTTCCCTAGGATTTATGGATAATATTTTCAATAAAACATGGAATAAGAAACAAAAAAGAAGCAAGAGGCTGAGGCTTAAATAAAGTGAGAATTATTTTGTTGGAGTAGGAACTAGAAATCATACAATGATCAACAGTTTATTAAGGCATTATTTGTTTCTTTTTGAAATATGAGGAATTAACTTTTTCCAGTGGGGAAGGGGTTTTTGGTGGATAAAAACATCTGTCATTGTACCCATAGTTGTTTTTTGGGCTAAAAAGGGACTAGATATCTATAAATATGAAATATGAAAGTGTTTTATTTCTTTGTCATACTGAGTTTGAGAATGCATACAGCACACTATAAAATATCAAAATAACCTCATGGAGTAGTCTCTTTTGCATTCTGTAATTGATAGAACCAAAAGAATCAATTAAGAGTTTTCAGTATTAATCCATTTCAATATGGAACTTTGAAAACCTCTCAGATAACCAGAACACTCATTATAACCCACGCAGAGTAATGTAAAGGAGTTTAATAAATTAATAGGAACATAACATAGGAAGGGTTATTATTATGAGGTGGTGAAATTTTTAAATAGCTCAATTATATAAAAGAATTTGTTCTTCATATTTTATGACTTTTATTTTTAGTTAGAAAAAAATAGCTTGATTAGTTAAATTGAATGTGCTGGGCATAGTGGCACACACTTTAATAACAGCAGTCAAAAGGAGAGGTAGTTGAATATCTAAGAGATCAATGCCAGCTTGATCTACAAAGTGAGTTCCAAGATGGCTAGAGTCACATACTAGGACCAAGTCTTGAAAAGAATGAACCAAGACAAAACAACAACAAAAAACAACAACAGTAACAAATCTGAACAGCATACAGGAAAGCTACACTGTGTTTATTTATTCCCAAGACCTTACCCTTGGATCAAGAACTACAATCAATGGCTACTGAGAATCAGTTTTCTATAAGAACGAACCCCCCAGGTAACTTATTCAATTCTAGTTATTGGCAATAAACACATGCACATAACACTAAATGGACTTAGTCGCAGATAATTAAGGAAGAAAAAGTGAGTTTGAGAGAGAGCAGAGTGGGACACTGGAGGGAATGAAAGAAAAAAAAGGAAGAGGTATAAGTTATGTAATTATATTTTCATGCATCAAATTTCCAAATAAAATAAATTAGACAATGTATTTTTAAATATAAAATAAATTATATATTATATATAAATAAAATTAAACATTAAAAAACGGGCAACTATTTGGATTTTGTTCATTAAATTTTTATCTTGCATATAAGCTCTTCACCTTTCTTTTGAGTATTCAATTTATAGCATAGAATATTTTCAAAACTAACATTTTTCTGTCTAAAAATTTCTTATAGCAAACTTTTTGTGTTTAACCACAGTTTTAAACAATGAGTAGATTAGAAGCCAAACATTTTGTGAACTTTTAAGTTTTTTTATGAAATTTTCTCACTTTGTAAAAACCTGTCAATCCTTATGTTATAAGAGCAGTCCTCCTTTAGTCACGACCTTAGTAATCTTGTCAGCATGCTGTGACTCTCAGTGGAGATGTTTTTACTTACACTCAGGTTAGTGCTTATGCATTTCTTATGAAAATCTCCCACACACTTCAGCTTCACCATCAAGTGAAGGAAAACTTCAAAGCAGCATGTACTTTGGCCAAATAACTATCATATCTTGATCCACACAATACACCAAACAGTTAGCCCTTGAGGTCATATATTAGCAGTTTCAATCATTGTGTGCTGACATTAGGATCAAAATGCTGTCAGGCACAACAGATTTTACAATGTTTTTCTACTGATATGCAGAAAAAAAAAAACTATAGTGAAAATTCATTTTCTAAATTAACATGGAGTGTTTTTAAAATAATTCACTATACATACAACATTGCTTTGAATATCTATAGAGAACATACTATTTCAGAAAGAAGAAACACCTCCCTTACATAAAGCACTAGAATAGTCATAAAAATTCTCATTTCTTTCTTTATTGAAATTATTTGTGGTTATATCTTTAAGTTTTAGACTTCTTTATTTGGTCTCATAATTCCTAAATGGTGAAGATTTTTTTCATTAATAACAAATACTTTATGAAATGTATTCAATTGGTATATGAGATTTAATCAAACACAATAGTAAGTGCCAGGTAGACACTTGGTACTGTGCCATTTACCATGGTGATACATAGTAGTCTTCATCTCTGATTTTTCTCCAAAGCAGGTATGTTAATATATTTACTAAAACGCATGGGTATGCATGGAAGATAAATATCTATCTTTATCAGGTCCTTCAGAAGTTTAATGTATCATATATTTTCGAAAAACAGTAAGAATAATCATCTAAAACCATGCTAAGTAATTTTATGTTAAGATAATAGTTAACCAGAAATGAGAGTCTTTTACAGTGATCTCAAACATTTACTCACAGAGAATTCTAAATACTGAGAAGGTAACAACCAGAATGAGGGGTAATGAGAGCATAATGAGGACAAAACAATATTTTTTTCTATTTTAGTACTCATATTTTAGATAATATATGTAGAATACACATTAAAAAATGAAGAAGTATATTTAATTCTAGAGAAACAGAATTTCAACAACATCAGGCCTTATTTTACATTGGCCAATACTTGTATTTATTTGTAGAAACATCTTTAAATAAATATTTAAATAAATAAATACACTTCAAAACAAATCATTTATAGATCACATTTTGAACGTATTCAGATTTTCATTATTGATTATTTATTCAGATTATAATATATAATATTTTATTATTTATATATATTTATAATATGTTTATATATAATATATTTATAATATATGATATAATAATGAATGATAGATGAATAGATAATTAAGCAATTCCACACCACTTTGTTTGTTACAATTACAATGGGGGTGAGGAAGCCTGTAAAGTTCTTGCTTTCTAAACATGATGACTGGATTTAACATATCTAGAATCTACATAAAAGCCAGGTATGTATGGAGGTGATGACATAACCCTAGAGTATAGGGGAAATTGGCAAGCAATACATAAAATATGCTGTTTAGACAGATTTGTTGCTCCAAGATCCATGCTTATTGAGAGACTCTGCCACAATATTTAAGATGAAGAGTAAATGAGGCAGATTAACGACCTATCTCAGATGTCCACATTTGAGTACATATGCACATGTCCATTTATACAAACTTCTATCTACACACATGAAAACATTCATCCATACATGAACACACACACACACACACACATACATACACACAAATGTTTTGCATATATATGTAATACATATATGTGTATATATATAGATAGATATAGATATAGATATATAATGTTTTTTTTCCTTGTATTTCCTTTTATACTCATCATTAACTTTAAACAATGTTATATTTAATTAAAGAATATACATATATTCTGATTTGTATTTTGCTAGGACTTTTGCTGCTAGAATGTTCTGGAAAGTTTTATGTTATGCTTCTTTTTCAAGTAAGAAGAATACTAATTAAGTAATATTGATGTATGTATTGATATCTTTCATGTTCTCTAGAACTCTAAAACAAAAACTAGAATATAGGACATAGGGTAGTGGGCTTAAGTTCATTACAGAAAGGACTAATGTATGCTAATCATTGTTCTCCCATTGTGTTTGGCAGTCAGCATTTCTCTGGAGTTTTGTTGGCCTTCTCATTACATTTCTTCAGTCCTGTTATTCTTTAGTATCCTAGTATTAATTACTCTATTTTTTACAGATAAGTAGATTTCTATTATGATCGATTTTTCTTCTATAATGGGATTCTTGATGTCTTTTATTTAATGTATGAAGAACAGGTAATAATTTCCCATGTCAAGAAAGGGGATATTATCAAATTATTCTTTATGGGAAAATGTATCACATTTATTATTATAATGTAAACTAAACATTAGTTTATAACATGTATCACACATATAACATAAACTAAACATTAGTTAGTGGATATGATAATAATGGTACCTATGAAGACTATAATAGCTAAAAGAGGAATGTTTTGTTGAGAAAAAAAAACATGAACTATTAAATATTTAGCAAAATATTTATTCTAGAAGTTTTAAAAAAGGAAATTTTGAACCTATAAAGACAATGTATTCCCAGGAGACTAGGTGAATGCATTATGTTATTTCTTTAGTTTGGACACATATAGGAAACACAAATAGTCAGTCAGATCTAATAGCAACTCTGTTATCATAATTATCAAACTTTCTGTGTTTCCATATTGATGTACTTATTTTCTCTGACATAACTTTCATTTTTTTAAACTTTGAAATGCATACATGAAGTACATCAACTTTGAAATCTCCTGACTATACAGTTCAACTTAAACTACCTGGGAACATAAATTTATCTGAGCTGGACACTCTGAAGTAAGAATTCATTTAGCACTTTTAATTTTACATAGTCATTTGAAAGTTTGATAAGGCTGGTCTTGTTATGTCACCTGAGAGAAAACAAGCTGAGTTAAGGAAAACACAGACCTTGTAGTTTTATTGTTTAGCTTGCATTTGCACAGTTTTATAAAAGATTTAACAGTATTATTGGCAAGATGTCTACAGATCTAGAAAAATAGCCAAGTACAAGGCTAAGGAAAGACATGAAATTTATTAGGTGAAGATTGTACACAAAACAGGAGACACTATCGAGAAAGAACTATTTCTGATGACCTTCAAGTCTCCACAAATTTTTGCATTGCTTATGAAAATTTCTAAGCAGAAAGTCTATTCTTGCACAAATTAAGGGTTACATGCTTTCATTTTTATCATCTTGAAGCATCCTCTGCATCCCTTTACTATTCTGAAAGGAAAAGTTTGTGTGTGTCCAGAGTGCAGTTATTCATGGGAAGTTACTGAAAAGGCTAAGGGAATCAAAGTTCAATTTCCTTGGCTTTCTGCTTTCCTTGGTTCCAGAATTTAGCCTTGCCTGAGGCCATTCTAAGCTTAGATAATTTAGTACAATACAATTTTCATATAACAAACTGAAATATCTGTAGGTTAGTTCAAATACATAAGTGCTGTCAGTAACTTCTAACAGTATGTGTTTCTGTACACATTCTTATTTGATTTATCCTGCTCCCTTGATGATAACTGATATTGAGTCTCCAACATTTTGAGATGAGCTACACAATGAATCATTGCCCTCACTCCTCCCATCCTACCTATTTCCAAGCATATTTTCACTGTCTCTGATTATTTTTTCAGTTTTTATTTCTGATAGGAATGGTGAAAACATGTGTATTGTGGAAGAGGGCTGCAAAATCTGAATGTGCTGTTAAACTTAACAGAGGCCAAAGAAAAATGTCTTAGATTCTTAATAAACTTAATATTAAACTTAGATTCTTAATAAACACTAACACATTAAATGATTTCAAATGATATAAACATTTTCTCTTACACGGCTTGATGATAACTGACCAAAATCAAGAGATTTGTGGTACCAGGCTCTAAAGGCATTAACAAGACTACTTATGTACTAATGATAATTTTCTGTAATCTAGCATTCCTTGGTTTATACACATATTCTATTTCTGTCTTCACATTTTCACTAAGTTTCTCTCTGTGCCTGTATTTATATGAATACATGTCTTATGAGAGTTAGAGTCTACAGTAAATCATTTGTCTTCATTTCAATGAAGGATAAATTAGTTTATGGTCTGAATATATATATATATATTATTCACAAGAGTGATTATAGCTAAGACTTAAACATATGTGTGTGTGTGTGTGTGTGTGTGTGTGTGTGTGTGTATGGTCTGTATATATCTAGTATTTATTATTCACAAGAATAATTACAGCTAAGACTTGAACAAATATTTTTGTTGGAATTTAATTCTAAAAGCAACAATACATTTTGTTTGTTTTGTTTTTAAAGTTTCAAAACAGAAACATAAATGAGAGACAAAGTTTAAGGTGTTGAGAAATAATTTCAAATGTTGCCAGTTTAGTTTGTTTGGCTTTGAATCCAAATGTTAGTCCATTAGAATAACACAAACTAAACATTAAGGAAGTGAAGAATAGAATTTTCTCCCCAAAATCGTGTGGCCCTAGAGAGCGGGATTAGAAGTTGTCACTCCTGTAGCCTACAGGTGGCAGAAGAACGCAGAAACCTCATTCACTTCGGAAAATCATTTTAAATGAAATATATGCAAGCTTTTTAAAGAAATTATATCTCTTTATTTCATGATCACAGCAAGAATATGTGATTTTTTAATATAAAAAATGTTGACATGGGAAAATGTCAGGTTAAAATGATGTACTATCAACATTTATAGGTACCATCCTAAGTTGTTTCTGGACAATTTATTTAAGTCTCAGTAAACAAAGCAATTTAATGATATACCATTAGATTGCTATATATTGGACTTATTTTTAATAGAATAATGTAAAGGTTCTAGGTAAAATGTATAATACAAAACCAACATATATCATTGTAGTCATAGATAATATTTTTATTACATCATATCTAGTGATTTTTTGCAGTATATATAAACATGTATACATATTTTTAAGACAAATTGCAGAAATTTATTCCTAGAAATAGAGAATTCATGTCAAATATTCTTCAGTCTATTGTTTGTAAATAAATGTTTTAGAACTATATTAGAGAAAATGATAGGCTTCATTCAATTTTATTGAATTTCTTTTTGTTGATTTTACAATGTTTCCCAAGGTAAATATTTTTTTTTCATATAGCACATTATATCTCAAATTAAGAATAACATTTGTTGGGTTTGAGTAAGAATGGGCCCTGTAAGCTAATATGTTCAAATGCATAGTCAGAAAGGAGTGGTATTACTTGAGAAGAATTGGTAGATGTGGTCTTATGTAGTTGGTTTGGCCTTGTTGGAGAAAGTGTGTCACTGGGGGTGGGCTTTGAAGTTTCAAAAGTCCAAGCTAGTCACAGTGTCTTTATCTTTCTGCTGCCTATGGATCCAGATGTAGAATTCTCATCTACTTCTCCAGCACTATGCATGCCTACATGCCACGATGTTCCCTACAATGAGATGATACGCTAACTCTCTGAAACTGTAAGAAAGCCTCAATTAAATTATTTCTTTTATAAGAGTTGATGTCTTCATGGTGTGTTTTCACAGAAATAGAATACTGACTAAGACAGAATTTGTAGCTGATTTTAAATTTTGATCTAATATTCTTGGTCATAGACAACTTCATAAGAAGATGTCTACTTCACCACATAGCATTCTGTAATTTTCTACTGTTGTATTAAACAAGATTAAAACATGTATGCTGAGTTGTTCTTAGTTTCATGTATTAAAATGTTATTTCTACATTTTCTACACATTCTTTATCCAGAATACCCATGATAAAATGATCATGTAGCTTTTTTTCTTTAAACTAAACCTCTGTTTCAGGATAATGATAATTAGTATGCAGGCTTCAGAAATCATAAAGAGAGTAACATTTATGCTTTCCTAACATGATCAAGGTAGTACCATGCTAAACTCAGTAAAGAGTTAATCTGAAGTTATTAATATTGATAGATTCAGATCTAAATGCTCTCATCATTGCTTGAACCACTCCATTGCCCTTCACATGCTCAACTTTTATTCAATGTTATCACACATTTTACTACATTCTAGGAACTGTAATTTTTCTAGATTTCTAGCTATTTTTCAATTTCAGTCCACTCTATAAGTAAGAACTTACAAAGTAGAATCAATAGACTTGGCTTTTTTACACCCTGAATAATCTTTGCAGACCTTCCATGTTCATAAAAATGTCCATTTTTTAAAAATTTATTGCTGAAAATTATTCCATGGTATGAGTTCACCATTTTCTAAATGGATAAATATTGAAAGGTATTAAGATTGTTCTCTAAGATTATTATAAATAATAGTAATAAAATATACTTATGCAGATTTGTTGGTACCTCAACTTTTATTTTATTTCTTTTGTCCATTTCATAGAGATATACAGGATACTAGGCTTACCATACTCTCCTTTTTTGGTGTTGTTGCTGTTTGTGTTTTCCTATTATGTTTGTTTAGATAGAAATTCATGAACTTTCCTTGTGACTTTCAGTTCATTTCATACTTAATAATGAAACATATTTTCTCCTGTTTATTTCCGGTTGGTGTTCCCTTTGTTGTCACATTCCCTTTTAGTTTAATTATATTTCTCTACATTTTAAAACCTGAATTTCCAGAGATTCCTTTGTTATATATTCCATAAATTATTCCATTGTAGTTGATTTTTTCCCCAATCTGTATACTACCATTGATTCTCTGTTTTATTCTACCTTTAACTCTCTACATAGCAAATTCTTTCAAATATTTAGAATAAAAGATAACAACCTTTTGTTTCAACTAATTAAGCATGTGAAATGCTATTGAATTCTAGGTCTGAAAGTATTCTCTGTACTCTGTCTTGATGAATTCATCAGGCTTTTACACATTTACATTTTATATTTATGCTGAATGTTTTTGAGCATTTGAGCATTTTCAATAAATTATGTGAATGAATGTTTATATTTGAGGGTTTATGGTGAGTTTCTTTTTTTCTCCCTATCTCATTTCTGCATGTAAAAGTCTAAATTACTAAAGAACAATATGAATTTGAATTTTTATCTTTTCAATAATTATTTGTTGATATTTTCATCTTGTTTTACATTCCTTTTTTTTTTTAAATCCACAACATGCATTATCAAATTCAATTTGTCTTACAGGAAATATAATATTCTTCTTCACTATATTGAAGTATGCATTACTTTCCTAATGCTATGATAAAACACTATGACCAAGGCAATCTTATAAGAACAAGGCAACCTATATAGGAAAGATTATATTAGGGCATACTGTTCCAGAAATGTGGATTCTGTGATAGCAGAGTTGAGGAACACATGCAGGTACAGAAGCAACATTTGAGAGAGGCTATCTTGAAACAACCAGGAAATAGAGAACACATTTAATGTATAGTAAATCTTTAAGATCTTAATGTAAAACTTCAATAAACATATTTATTCCATCAAGGCCATACCTTCGAAACCTATTAAAACAGTGTCATCAACTGGGAATCAGTTATTAAAATATTCAAGACTTATGAGGGACATCTCATTCAAATCATCACTTTCCACTCTTTGTTCCCCATAGTCTTGTGGCCTAATTAAGAAGAAACACTTTAACAAAGAAAACATCATTGAAATAAACATAAGGGAAAGTTTGTATCATATATCATAATGCAAAATATATTTTGTTCAACCAAAAAAATTCTCATGGTCTATTGTATATTCAACAGTGTTTAAAAGTCCAAAGTCACTTTTAAGACCCATGTCAATCTCTTATTGTACTGTCATATAACATCATAAAGTAAACCACAGACTTCTAACAACAATGGTACAGAAAATGTTTTACCATTTAAAAGGGGAAGAATGGGGCATAATACAGAAATATTAGATGAAAGCAAGACCAAAGCACAAAAAAGAAACTATCAAATTGTGTAGTTCCCTATCTGCTGTCAAAAGGTGTTTACCCTTCAAGGTTTACTGCCAGTTAATTCCATTATTCTCATTAGCTGGTACCTTCCTGTGTACGCAGTTGTCATTGGAAGGTTATCTCATGACTCTAGAAACAACAACATTTTGGAATATCTAATGCAACCCATAATTCACTTTTACAATAACACACAATGTGTTCTCAGGATCTTTACTCAGTGATTCCTAGAAAACTAAAATGGATTTTAATTTAATGAATCTAATTATTGTGTTGTATATACATTATAATCTGTGAAAGAAATCTTTTATTTAATTTGCAAGGGTCGGAGATCTAACTCTGTGTCTTGTATATACTAAGTATCTTAAGCAGGTACTTTACTTCTGAAATATATCCCTAGATCAAAGTTGATTTTTATATTGGCTTAATTAACAAGTTAATATCTTTTTTAAAAATGCTTATAATAATAGAGTATATATGTTTTAATGTCTTAAATTTAGCATTTTGCTTATTACAGAATTTTTTATTTATGCTGCTAGGCCACTGGGAAGTAGTGATGAATGAAAAACAGAGATAATCTTTTCACATGCATTCCAAAGGAACCAACATGACAACAGTAATATATACATACATATTTTTGTAAACTAAAGAGCTAATATTGAGGAAATTCATATGTTATTACAGTCTTTACTATGTTCAAATTCTAAAAAATAAACTTCTATTGGATTTTTAAATATTTAAACCTATGATAATGTTTCAGGAAGAGTTCAGTAAGCCAGCTCAGAAGGTCAGTTTGAACGAGTCATCTTAGAAAAGAGTTTGAAAAAGAACAGTGAGTTGTAGAACAATAGGCTAGGAAGGAATCAAATTCCAGGGTTTATATGAAGGAATCACATGTGTGGTCCATAGGGAATGTAGAAAGAATGTTAAGAGTGATGGTACACACCTTTAATCCTAATATTCAGAAGGCAGTGGTAGCACATACTTTTCATCCACAAGAGAGAAGCAAGGAGAGGTAAAGACAGGAAGCAGAGCTCAGAAGGAGTCAGTGTCAGACATGAAGTGAAGTCAGAGTGAAAGACAGGCAAAGTGATGATTAAGAGGAATAGTTAGCAGAGGGAGTCAGAGTGAGGATATGCCCAACTCTCATGATAAAAAAGCAGGATCTCAGCTCAGACAGAGAGGACATGATATAGAGACAATGAATCAGTCAGACTGGGGCAGTATGAGGATAAGGCAGAGAGAGGCTGACTGTGGTAGTATGGGGCAGCGAGAGATACAGAGACACAGAAGCACTCTGAGGAGTCTGAGGCTGAAACACAGAGACAGCACTGCAGAAGAAGTCAATATCAGACAGGAAGAGTGAGTCAATTTGAAGCCCAGCAGAACAGTTCAGTTTGAAAAAGTCAGAGACTTAGACACAGTTTTCCAGTTTCAGAAGCATTCAGTCAAAAACAGTAAACCAGCTCAGAAGATCATGTTGAACCAGTGAGCTTACTGAAGAGTTTAATCCAGAACAGAGAGTGAGTGAACCAGGACAGTCAGTTGAGTTCAGACAGTTCTGAGTTCAGAAGAAGAGAGTAAGAGTGGCTCAGTCAGCAGTAAGTCTTGGAGGTTGATTAGATTGTATGGATACTTGAACATTCTAGATTATATGGAGGATGAAGCCTGTCAGTTCTAAGCTTAAGAATAGATTTTATGGAGGCTGAAATGCTCCAGGAATCAAGAATAAGGACCAGGGATTGAATTAGGCAAAGAATACATATTTTGAATCTAAATCTATGCCTACAGCAAGTGAATTGAATCAGCCAACTAGATGAGTTAGTTGAGTTCAGTAGAGCTCTGAGTTCAGGAGCTAGTCAGAGTGAGTCAGCCAGCAGTAAGTTTCTTCGGTTGAAATATTTGAGGTTTAAGCTTGAAGATTAGATTGTATGGACGCTAAAACTTTCTTGTTCTAGAAGTAAGATTAGGTTATGTGGAGATTGAAACCCTCTAGGACTGAGAACTGAATTAGCTGAATAATTAACTGTCTCTGCCAAGAACCCACAAGAGTAATTAAATGAATCAGTTACTACATCAACATCAACAGACTCTTTTTTTTCTGCTATTGGATTTACTATGTAGATTATTAATTCACACAATATGTTTTTCCATCAGACTGAGATGTATGAACTCTTATGGATATTGTGCCACATTGGTAACTGGACTTAGTTTGCCATTACCTTTAAACAGATTTTCACACTCTTTAGACACTAAGAAAAAAGGTCTATACCTGAGTCAGAGGATAAACAGTGGAATTTACATAGAAAAGAAAACATAACATATTTCTGTATTGTTCATACTTGAATTCCTGTAATAAAGACAGACTGACCTAATCCTAACTTCTCTCCAAGAAATCATGATTAAAGGATAAAAATTGAGAAGTGGTAACCTTGTTAGTGTCTAGCCTGCTTTCCTCTGTGGTTTGGATCTGAAACTCTGACCATGGTTAGAGAAAGAATGAAAAAACAAAACAAAAAAAACAAACAAACAAACAAAAAGACTCACAGAAAAGCTAATGTCAGTTGGGCTGAACCTCAATGTCATTATTAGGTATCGCACAAAGACAGAGATTAGCTAGTTTCTGTTAGGTGAGCAATCTCATGCCACAAAACACTGGCAAGGAGGAGAGCAGGCTTCAGTTGCTTGCTTTCATACATACTGATCAGTCAGCCTTAAACAGTTCTTGGATGAGAAAGAAGCATTTTGAGTCTGACACATATGAGGCCAATATCCCATTGGTTTGAGGCATTGTTTTTTGTCATGGCTGTGCCTATGTCTTCAATACACATTACTTCAAGACTTCACTTACCAAGGGTTTCCACTGCTCACAAATATTATTCCTCCAAAAAGGTTGCATTAGATAGTTTCATCAATGTATTAGATAAAAACTGATATAGAGAGACAATCCCTACACTAGTCATGATTTTAGGATTCAGCAATCAAAAACAGACTATTCAGTTTAAAAAATAAAGGCAATTTGGGGGGAGACCTTTTTGATCTCATTTTATTTTAGAGAGAGAGAGAGAGTGTGTGTGTGTGTGTGTGTGTGTGTGTGAGTGTGTGTGTACGTGCACACATGGGTGTGAGTGCACATGTCCAGTAGGACACATACTATGGATCATGTGCAAATTTCAGAAGACAGCATTATGGAGTCAGCTCTTTTCTTCTATTCATCTTTCCTTGAATTCCAGAAATCAAACATAGGTTGTAAAGCTTGTTCTACTGCATTTAAAACACTGCATTTCTAAGAAAAGAAATTTGAGTTGAATTTTTGGAAAATCTCTCTCCAGAAATTGAGACTGAATGAGCCTTCTAAATTATGCTGTCAAGTAATATAGAAAATTATTTTCAAATAAATTTGACTCACTAGATTGCCCTTTTGTTTGATGGTTTATGGGAAAATAG
This sequence comes from Cricetomys ansorgei, assembly GCA_026225945.1. Taxonomy (NCBI): domain Eukaryota; kingdom Metazoa; phylum Chordata; class Mammalia; order Rodentia; family Nesomyidae; genus Cricetomys; species Cricetomys ansorgei. The sequence continues at coordinate 13,849,860 of JAMJFZ010000199.1, forward strand.
TGTAGATTGACACATGTCAACCCACAGGTGTTAAATAGACAAAGTATATTATGGTCTTTCATGAAATATAGAACAAGCTTCTTTTCCTACTGCCCTATGTACACAAATGTAGTTGTGTACCTATTGTGGCTCACCAAAGAAGACAAGAGGCATTCTCACTACAAAGCCTCCCAGTCTTCAGCAGAGAGAACCACCATTATGGCAGGTGACATACTCAACAACCTTAAGCTTCTCAGCTCAGGTGTTTTTATTGATTCAGAACTTCTCAGGTGTTCTACTGATAACATGTGCAGATCCTGAACAATAAAACATACTCCACATAAATCCAACAACTGTAAATAATACAGAATGACAAGACCTAGGGAGCCCCTCACCTAACAGTGCATAAAACAATTTTATGCATAACTAAAAATGAATTTCTACCACACACAAGGATATTACTTCATGGAATACAATATTATAAGTGTATGCAGGCATAAATATTAATAGGAATAGCTTTCCTGTGAATAAGTTACCAGGATGGATTTGTATAGTCCTATAGAAAGTTTTAAAGCACATTTGATAGTAGTTATAAAACAAATATTGGCCAGGCAGTGATGGCGCATGCCTTTAATCCAGCACTCAGGAGGCAGAGGCAGATGGATTTTGGTGACTTCCAGGCCAGGGTAAGTTCCAGGACAGCTGAGAACAGAGAAACTCTGTCTCAAGAAATCAAACAAGCAGTCAAATAAAAAACCAAATATTCCTCAAAAGTATCATATAAATTTTTCTTTTTATATATATAAAGAAATATATCTGTATATATATTTATATATATATGACTTTATATGCAAAAATACATATATAGAAAAATAAGATATATATTTGAGTTTTCAACTTTTAAAATATCGAACCATATATATATGATAATTGAATAAAAATCTCAATGTACTCAGGTAAAGTTGACAGAATATAGACAAGTTTTACTTTTTCTAGAATTTCAAATGAAATGCCAGATACATATATTTATTGAATGAGAATAAGATTCAGGCTTACTACGTGGGCTAGTTTGTAAGGTAAGAAAGCTCCTTTATATAATTCATTTTTATTTTTTTGACTATGAAAATGCTTAAGATTGTTCTCAACTTGTAAAGATGAATATTTACAGAGAAACCTTGAGGACAATCCCAGAAAAAAAATGTTTATTCTTACAAATTAATTCTGCAGTTTGTTTTTAAGACATTTCTTGAGCACACGGTGATTGCTTACCTCTGGAGTAGAAGGGAGCCTGTGGCATTTTAGTTCTTATTGCTGTTTCATATGTCACATATTTCCAGAAGTGCCACAATGGCTGAAAATGATGGAGAGGGAGTGCAAGTCTCCACAGTCACTATCCCAAAGAGAGTTAAGTTGCTCTCCCACTGACATTTAGACAATATGAACCTCAATATACTCTATTGGAAAAAAATATGGCTATTTCTTGATTGATGAAGGGTTGGTGATGTGGAAATAACTGTGGCAAGATCTAGCCAATAATCCCAATATATTTCTTTCACAGTTAATAAAACTTCAAAACTTGAGATATTGCAGTAAAGTAATTGTAGCATGGTTCTTGGATAGCAGGAAGAACTTTAGTGAATATTCTTTAATAAATGCCATTTCTTGAAAAATTACCTAGTGTCTTTTCTTTCTGCAGTATTTGTTGATAACAGAAATCCTACATTCTTCCATAATTAAGTTGTATGTTGGTTCATTCTTCATTCTTACTACATATTATGTAGATTTTAATGATATTCTTTGCAAAGTAGGTATAATCAGCATTTTAAAATTTTAGTTAACTTATTTAAATAATTCAAATTTTCCAGTTAAAAATTTTGAGTAACATTCCTTGTGAGCAATGCCCTCTATTACAGTTCACTTTTTCTATATTTCTAAAAAAGATTAACCTGAAATTTAAATCAGATGTAAATATCTAGTTTCATTTGTTTCCATTCTCTAGATTCAAGGGATTCAATAAAATTCAAGCACATAGCTTGTTGAATATAGCAAATATCAATATAAAATTCAAAATGGTTGCATATAATTTTGGAAATATTCCTCACTTTATATACACATTATATATTTCAAGAAATGTTAATTAAGCTGATTAGTACTTTAGATTTCAAGTTTTTAAAAATAATTTTTGAGAACAACCATGTCTTCAATGGTAATAAGATTGAGATCCATGGCAAATATTGTAAAGCAATATGGAGTAGAAGAATGATATGGATGGCAAAATAGACTTTCATTATAACCAGAGCTTTTGATCTGACACTTATTAGTATCATACCAGATAATTTGGCAACCTTTTATTTTCAAAATAACTAGTGATAAAGGGAGTTGCTTGAGTTCCTATGTAGTAGTAAAAAAGTGGAGGGCAAGAGCTAAACTACACAAAATCTGAAGTCCAAAAGTGATGGCCAAATAGATTATTGGGGTTATAAGACTTGAGAAGATGACGTTATGAAGTTAATTTAAAGTATAAGTATATACTGGATGTTATATACAAGTATATACAAGGATGTTCTGGAACTCGCTCTGGAAACCTCACTCAAACGCACAGCTTCTGCATCCCCAGTGCTGGGATTAAAGGTATGCACCACTACTGACCAACTGGACAGTGTATTTTTATATTTTATGCTACACTTATACTATCTTTTCATGTGAAGTTTTGACTTCTAAAAAGACTTTGTGAGCTTAACTAAAACTGAAGTATTATTACAGGTAAAGAAGATTCATGCAAGGCTGCTTTGAACACATAGTAACATATGATTGAGTCTTGTAATAAAAAACATTGAGTAATTCCACATGAATTGTCATTTTGCTGTCAATTTTTAGGCCATTAGTTAAGGAGGGTGGAGAAAGACAAACATCATATGTTCTCTATGATGCTGATCCTAGCTTCAGTTTTGTTGATTTTTGTGTTTACAGTATTTGTAGAAATCAGGAAGCTGGAAAAGACCCATGTGAATGGAAAATAGAGGAGACATTCATGGGGAAGGGAATAGTAGAACACACATGACATGAAGTACAATGGAGGAACAGAAAGACTGAAACTGTTTAATCATAGCAGGGAATGGGGGATAGAAATAAGGATAAGGTGAAATGATAACCAAAACTAAGCTACTAGGAAAACAGTAGCTGACTACTACTTCATAAGCTAGTTATGAATTAAAAAAATTCTTTAAGGAGTTTGATTGGAGATACTCTGCAAAAGCAGATAATGTTCTCAAAAGTCCTGGGTTATTTAATCTAAGTCCCCATGACAGATGTGAGATACCTCCCTTTGACTTACTCATCAGAAAACACTGCAACTCCTAAAATAATGTATTGACATTATTCTTGGTTGTCTACCAATCTAGATGAAAAGACCCTACTGTTAAAGACAGGACAGATTTCAGTGATAAAATATAGATGCATCACAATGTAATTAATGTGGAAATTTCCTTCCTACTAGGTAGTAATTATACTGCTAAGAAATGCTATCTAAGTCACTAGAAGAAAAAAACTCATCTGTGACCTTAGTCAAAACTGGACCTTACATCTTAGAGTACTGATCTCCTGAGTAAGAATTATCCCCCACTGTGAAATAGATGAGATTTATCGTGAAACATGAGATTTATCGATTGATTCAGAGAAATATAATATAATAATAAATATAAGAATATTTATTATTCAATCACCAGTCCTATTACTGGAGCCCTACAGTGTTTTGGCCTTCATACAATCTAAAATATTTAAGCATTTGAGACTTACTGATGACTGAGACATTCTGACTTACTCTTCCTGAACTCAGAGCTGTCTGAACTCCTGTCTGACAAAAACTCCATCTCAGCTCTGCTTCCTCTTTCCCAAGTGCTGAGGTTAAAGGTGTGAACCACCACTGCCTTCTGAATACTAGGATGAAAGATCTATACCAACATTCTTTCTACCCCAGAGTAGCCCTGTTGATGGATTAAAGGATTAAATATTCCTTTACAAGGAGTATTGTGTACATAATCAACTAGTTCCTGATTATTTTATGCCCATTCCACTGGAAGAAAACCATGTCTGTACTGTAAATTGAGCCAAAAGCCTATGGTGGAGGAAGTAATAAACTTTTGCAGTAATTTTACTACAGCAAATTGTGACATGCTTTCAATTTGCCTTCTGAATATTTTTAGTGGCTTTGATTACTGCTGTGTTCAAGCTTGTTCAGAAAAGCTTCATTCTGAAGTGGCCAACAATAAAGAGACATATAACTAGCCAAAGTGCTGAGAACAAGTGATCGTTGATCTTTCAGCCCTGAATGAAACATCTATTCCCAACACTCCTTTCATAGTTCAAGGGAAAAGAGGAAAGAAAGCTATAATATGGGGAAAAAAGCGCTAAAATTCTGTCCTATGTTTAACTTGGCCACTGAATTCATAACTTCACAGCAACTATAGTTACCCTTAGTATATTTGCATAGTGTTGAGCTTGTCAAAATTCTAACAGAAATAGAAAAGTACCAGATGTGGTCCTATTCATAACTGAGGAGCATTAGGCAGATAATATCTGATGGAAGAGGACTAACAGTTGGCAAGTTGTCTTTGAACTAATAAATACCTAATATCAATGCATGTGCAAGCAACCCTAAGTAACTCAGTGAGCTCATGGTTCAGAAGAAGCAGGCAGGGAATAAGGGAAGAGAAAAAGAAGCAATCAAAACACAAGGACAAAATAATCAGAGAATAAATAAAACTAAATTTTAAAAAGTTTTATAAAAACTAAAATTTAAAAAGTGTTATAAAGAAAAGGAATACAAAAGGATGGTAATTTTATAATCATTACTAATAATCTGACAAATATCAAGTAACAAATGATAACTCTGTTAGGATTCATAAAAAATAAAATTAAAATATTCACATTTGGTTGATACACTGAGTATTATAATCCACAATAATATAAATATGTATCATATAATAACAAAACAAATATTATAACTTATAAAAATAATGTAATTAAAATACTATAAATAAATACTATAAATGTAAAAAAATACTATAAATACTAAATTATAATAATATAAATAAATAAATGCAATAATATAAATGGATTATATTTAAAAAGCATTAACAGGAATTAGATCAGTAAGATAGCTCAGTGGGCAAAGGAGCTGTCCACCAAATCTGATGAGCTGAAATCAATCTCAAGAACATATACAGTAGAAGGAGAGAACTGATTCCAGCAGATTGTCATCTGTGGATATACATAAATGCATAGGTATATAGGTATATATAAGCTTATACCTATATCCATACACCAACAAATAGGTAAATATTTTGTAAAGTGAAATTATTAGAAATATTTAAAAGTTAGAAAATAAAAATTATATCCTGGTCTTACATTAATTGATAATTATAAAAAATCATTTTCCCTGGCAATACACCTACAGGAGTTTTTTTTTCACTATCTTTATTAAAAAATGACTGGAATTTTAGACCATTTGCTTCACTTTTTGAATACCAAAAATTGCCTAGACTATGTATTTATTAGTGCTGCTTGAATTTCTTCTTACATTTTTAGATTTGGTATTTTTCTGATATGTGTTGCAAGACATACTTAGAAGCTTCCATTTCTAAACTTGTTGTACTTTAGTCTGTTACTTGGATTTACTGTTAATTGTATTAGGAGATGTGCATGCTTGATACTTGACTTTAATAAATGAGCAGAATGAGCATTGATGAAAGGAAATGTAACATTAATTATGAAGCATATTGTTAATTCTTTCATTAAGTTCTTATTACATTTGTTATGATAACAAGACCTATTACTATTATAGAAACCCTGATATAGGTGAAAATACTTACTTAAGCTTTACATAGTACAGCTAATGGAATGTTATTCAAAATATATTCTTTCATTTATGTAATAAACATTATCAGATCTAAAGATATCCTCCACCCAGCCATCCTAAATACAATAATTATTTTAACAGTTATCATTTTAACAAATATTTTCACAATATTTTAAAACTTAATATCAAAAAAATAATTATTACAGAGTTTAGCTATAACATGGCCTTATCTGTGAATAACCATGAAAATTTAATGATTAAAAATGTAGAAAATAAAGCTAAAATTTATTGGAATAGAGGAAATAATGTCTATGGATGCAAGATTTTTTTGAAAAGCAATTTTTCACAGATAAGGTTGATAATTTCATAACATTGTGAATGTAATCAAACCTGCTCACTCACTCACTTATGATGCTTAAAGTATATATAAAACATGTTATTACAACCAGGCAGTGGTGGTGTATACCTTCATTCCCTGCACTTGGGAAGCACAGGCAGGCAGATTTCTGTGAGTTTGAGAGGCCAGCCTGCTCAAAAGAGTGAGTTCTAGGACAGTCAGATAGGCAACAGAGAAACCATATCTTGAAAACAAACAAACAAAAAAGCAAAACAAAATATTTAAGTATATATTTTGTACAATATAGAACTTCTCTTAGAATATTGTAGACCAACATCATGTGTTCTCTATGATGTTGTTGATTAACCAGATGTAGACATTGATTCAAGACAGACGCTTTTATTTTTTGCCTATTTCAATCACTACCACTAGACTAGAGCCCTGGAGTATTTTGGCCTCTATACAATCTAGTTTTAAGCCTTAGAACTGGAAGACTTCAGCTTCAGCCTCCTTACAATCTAGAACATATAAACCTTTGTACACTACAATCAACCTTCAAGATTTACTACTGATTGAACCACTCTGACTTGCTCCTTCTGAACTCTGACTCTTTGGTTTAACTCAACACACTCGTTGTTTTGGCCCAAAGTCTCCTCAAAGTATCTGGCTCAAACTGACATCCTGAGCCTGCTGTTTCTGACTGAACTCTTCTAACTCTGGCAGATTCTGATTGACTCTTATTGCCTCATACTGAAGTTCCTTGCTCAGCTTCAAACTGAGTGATGCTTCCTTTCTTATACTGACTACTTCACTGAGCAACCTCTGTGTCTTTCTTTTTCTCTCCTTTATCCCTCATCAGTCTACTTCATTGTCTGTGTCTTGTCCTCCATCTTCCTCCTTCAGACTGCTTACCTCATACTGCCTGCTTGACCGACTGACTGCTGCTTTTATAACATGAGAGTTGGTCATGTGCTGACTCCTAACTCTTCCTCTGATTTGTCACTTTGTTTGTCCTTCACTGACTCATCTCAGATGTCACTCATACTGATAATGATTCATTCTTAGTACCACCTCCTGCCTGTGTCTGCTTCTACACTCTGTTTCTGTTTTAGGGGTTAAAGGAGTGGGCCACCATTGCCTTCTGAATACTGGGATTAAAGATGTTTGCTACCACTGCTTTACTGGGATTAATGGTTTGTACCAACATTCTTAACATTCTTTCTACATTCTATCTGGACCATATAGGCCTCTGAATGTGATTCCTTCATATACATCCCTGGAATACAGTTCCTTAATGATGTAAGCTATGCTGCTATATATTCCCTGCCATAATACATTGCAATTAAAATAAATCTTTCCTACTTTAAGATATTTCTCTGATATATATAATCACAGCAATAATAAAACTAACTCAATATCTGAAAAAATTAATGTCCTCTAATAGTATTCCAAGGAACAAAATATGCAATGGAAAAAATGTTGGGCCATTTCCTGTTTTATAGAAATTAAATACTTGATTAATGATAGTACCAACATAACCTTAATAAAGCCAGTATTAAATAAAACTTGAAATTATGTTAGGTGAATTTCATTAGCCTCCCAAAGAAATTCCCCTGTGAATGTTCAAAATGTTTCAAAAAATGGAAACCTTTGAATGATGTATTATGTGCACTGTTATGTTTTACATTTCAGTGTTGGGAGAAATAGAATATAATCTGATTTGTGTGTTTGGTCAGATCGTTCTATTGATCTTGTACATGATAACATTCCACTTGGCAGATGAAATTGAAAATGAATGTTCAAAATGCTGCATTTTATTTTCAGTGCGAGTAGTTATTAAGGCTAGAAGTCAGAATGCTAGGAGCTATTGTATTCTAATAACTTCATTTCTAATATTGAAAGGAAATTCAACATTACAACACTTGGCAGAGTCCAAAGCAAATAAAATATTTAATTTAAGAACATTTATCTTATAATATAAGTTGATTTTTTTTTTCTAAGAGCAGAGTTTAGTGTGACACTGTAAGCTTGTCTTAGGGCACACTTATTTTTAAATTCCCCCTCAGAATTTCAGAGATCAGATACTTATATAATACACTGTAAATTATGTCTATAAAATTCCCCAATCTGAATTATTGGTGCCTTTCCTGGACTTTCCTCTACTTTATATTTATTGCAAGAATGCTGTATGACTGTCCCTTACAGCCACTGTAAGCTTTGTTAATAATATTTTTATCGTATTTTATTTTATTTTATAAGTAATGAAACATAATCTCCTAAGACATGGAATTAGAATATATTTACTTGACACTCTACCTTAGATCACATACTCTTTGAAGTATCTTAAGTCACGATAGAAAAAAAAATGCAACAATAATTTTAAGAATATGTTTTCCTTGAGAGAGATATTCTCTATATATTCTCTAAATATTCTCTATTTTAAGAAATAAAGATATTTCTTTAAAAGAAATATATGGGCTACCTTTTAGCTTACATAACAATAATTCAAAGGGTCTTTTAATTTTGTTCTTCTATGGCAGCAGCATAATTGATAAACAGAATGTGAAACTTCATGTAGTTTGGGGGCATCTATCTATTTGCACAATTAAGAATTTAAATAAAACCTTAATAATTATAATGATTATGGACTTTATATGTTTAAGTGATGGTCAAAAATTTAGACTGTTTTGAAGGACCTATGGACTGATAAATTTGTGATCAGTATATTCTTAACAAATTATGGCCCTCAGTATTATTTTTGAGGAACTAACCTTTAAATCCTTGGAATATCCTGTCTGAGATGAACTACTTTTGTTTACTTAAGGGCAAAAGGGTATGCCAGATAATATATGCAAATGATAATTTATTGTAATTTATGGTGATAACTTACAGCACTAGATATCAGTTGACCTCTGGAGGATCTCAGGACTAAATTTAACCTCTTATCTGCTCAGCCATGTCTATTTGAGCACAATTTATATCTAATACTCAACTCTGAAGACTCAGATGAGCATCACATTGCAAATATTGCCACATATGATTTCTGAGAATTTTACTAGGCAGTATTGTCTGTAGTAAGACATAAGGATACGCTGAGAAATCTTTACATTTGATAGGCCACTGTAATCATCAATTTTCACTAAGATAAATGGAACCTGTTTTCAATGAATTTGGTAAGTCTTTGTAAATTATCATACTGGAATGTGACTTTTAGAGACCCTGAACATGAACTTCCTAAGAAAAATGGGTAAAGTCTTAAAGATTACAAAACTGGCACTTAACTTACAAAAATGAATATTCAAATATGCTTAAAAGAGATTGTTGAAACAAATCTTCATAATATTTTATTTATAATAATTCAAACTATTGTTCAACAACATGAATTAAATACAAGTGAAATCTTTCTATTAGGTGATATTTAACAATGAAATGAATGAACTCATTGCATAACACTATACTTGAATGTGAAAATATTGTGAGAGGAAACCACTTTACAAAACTATTAAATAATATTTATACCAATTTCAAGAATAAACCACACTAAGATTATTGGAAAATTATCAGTATTGTTGGGTTTAGATGAATTAATATAAGGAATGAAAGAGAAGTATCTATATTGACTTTTAGTGGTAATCACAATGTCCATGTTCTGGTTGGTTGCATACGTTACAGTTTGCATATTAATAATTATAGACCACAAGGATAAAACCAAAGACTTATAATAAGAAGAAAAATAAGAAATGGAGATGTGGCTCAGCATTTAAGAGAATTTATGCTGCTATCAAGGACCAAAGCCAGTTTCCTATACCAAAATAGGTTGCTCACAGCCAACTCTAACACTTGTAACAAGGGAGTAAACACTTAGTTTTTGAGGGCAGCTACATGTCTTATATGTATTCACATTGACACACACACACACACACATACACACACACAAAACTAAAACTAAAACTAAATCTTAGAAATGAAAATAAAAATTAAATGATAGAATTTTATTTAAATTAAGGTAGAAATTCATGGCAAATAAAACAAAAATTAGGAAAAGGTTGCTCTGGAAATTTCAGACTTATTCATGTATTATTTAAAAGAACCCTTAGAGTTTTCAGAGAACATTGGAAAAATAAAATGTATCAACTGAAATTCATATGGTCTTACAAATATAGTTACGACATGAACATATTGATTCTATAGTTAATGAGAGCTAAATAATGAAAGTCATTAAATATGTAATGAATAAAGTAAGAAAATAAATTATTTAAACCCATAGTGAAATTTTTTATTTAATAAAAATATTTAAATTAATGATTAATTCTTACTCCATAATACATGCACTCAATACATTGCATTCAGGACTTCCAAGCTCAAGACTGAGCCAAGAATAGCAACTCACATTTCTATTCCCACATTCAGGAGGTAGAAACAAGAGGATCTGGACTTGTAGGCCTTGATGTAGGCCTTGACTACAGAGCACATTCCAAGACAACTTGGGCTATATAAAACCTTGTCTCAAACAAACAAACAAATAATTATACTTAAGCAAGCCATGCATTGTAATATAGCTTATTAGTATAAATACTTAAGTTAAAAAATAAGATTAATTTTTAACTTCAAGAACATTATTCCTTTTATATGAGAAAGTAAGAGCCTTTGATACAATGGCTCTATGTTTATTAATACACCTATAGGTCAGAATAGATAAAACACCAAAATATTCTATAATTCTCTGCTGAATGGAACTAAGGTTTAATTCATAGAAAAAAATTTCTGTAATTATATATCAGAACAATTTAAAATAACAAGCTCTGAAAAAAGAAATTAGATAAATGAATTTGTAGAATTCTATATACATATCAGCAACAAAGAAATTACCCTAAGTAATTTTAAAATTTAGTAATATGACTGATCTGTCAAATAGGAAAAAATGACTATAAAGATTAAGCTATTTTCAAGGATTTTGCTTTTGATGCTGCTATTTGTATTAGTATATTATAATTGATATGTAGGATATAGCTACACATCAAAAATGAAACTGTATTTATAAAACTGTTATAAATTGATAGGCACCTACATACAAAGTCAAATAAGTAAAAATCCAGCAGTCTGAATATTTTACCAGTATGATAATTTATTACTTTAAAACTGTGTATATGTGTGTCTGTGTGTGTTCCTTAAACAGAATAATAGTGACAGCAATTAGGATCAATGATTACTGTATTGTCGGCTTATGGTCACTTCATATAATTCCACTAATGAGAATGAGACTTTCTTGGAGAAATATATGCTTTTATGATATGAAATATGTACATTTTTGCTAAGAAGAAACAGGAATTTTCAAAGTTTAGAGGTTGTTTCAAATGAGTGAGAAAGTCTTACACTAACTTCCACTTACGAAACATGGGATAATTTTGTACATTCATAAGCATAATTATTACAGAAAATACAAGCACACATATTGAATATAGGAACCTTTGCTACTCAAGAATGTGCAGGAATAGCATACATATTACTAGTTAGGTGAACATGGACAGAAACTCCCCATTTAGATTACTAGAAATTGAATAAGACCAAACATACATGCAGTTTGTCTTGTGAACATTCTGCCATTCTTAAGAGTCAATTAATTCCTACAGGATGATTTTTCTTAATACTGTTCCATTCGAAAGGAAAAAAGCATTGCTTAAATCAGTACCTCAGCTTTTGCCTTCCACACTTCAGTGATAGAGCTGGGTAAGATTCTTATATCATTATCATATAAGAATCATCAGAAACATGAGACATTGCAATCTTGATGAAAATCTCTTTTGCTAATAAAGCAACCTTGGGAAGACAAGATTTTTCTGCATCCAAAAACCACATCTAGTTTTTTAAAAAACAAACATACAAACAAAGTAGAGGAATAGCCCTGTTGTAAAAGCTAGGGTCTACATTTCAGGTGCCACATTAAGAGGCCTATGTAATCTGAATTGAATGTAGACACACATTTAATCAAGTATTCAGAAAGCAACGGTAGCAAATACCTATAATCCCAGTATTCAGAAGGCAGTGGTGCTCCATAGTTTTAATCCCTAGAGAAAAGAGTGGAAGCAGACATGGGTAGCAGAACCCAGAAGGAGTCAGTGTCACACAGGAATTGATATCAGAAATGAATCAAAGTGAATGGCAGACAAAGTAACTAATAAGAGTAAGTACATGGACACTCTCACAAGAAAAGGTGGGCTCTCAGCTCAGTAAAAGAGAGTTATGTAGGAGTTAAAATCATTCAGTTAACAGAGTCAGTTAAGAAGAGAAAGTCAGACAGAAGAGATAGTTGAAGCAGTCTGTAAGAAGAGTCAGGACTGAGAATCAGTTGAAGAGCAGTTAACAGAGTAACTTGAAAAGTCAGATACAGAGGGGTTACAGAAGCTGAGGTTGGAGTTAGTTACAGAGCAGTTAGTTGAAGCAGTCAACAGAGGTAGGATGGAACAGTGAAAGCTCATGGAGAGACACAGAGACAGAGCAGAACTCAGCAGAAGCCCAGAACAGAGAGTGAGTTCAATGAGAACAGTAAGATTTCAGAAGGAGCTAGTCAGAGTTGCTCAGTCAGCAATGAGACTTGTAAAGCTAAAGCTGATGTCTGGGCTAGCAATTTAAATGTTCCAGACTCTAGGAAGGCTGAAGTCTTTGAGTTCAAGGATAAGTGTAGATTGTAAAAAGGTCAAAATGCTCTAAGGTTCCAGGGTTCTGGGCAAGAACCAGTGATTTAATTACTAAAAGAATAAATTGTCCTCTGCCCCAGTGTCTACATGAGGTGAATCTATATATACATCCACATCCACATCAGCAGACAAAAAATAAGAATACTCTTAATGACACTGAATGACGATATGGAGCAAACTCACAAATCAATAAAATGGATAATTAAATCCATTCAATGAATTATGATATATATATACACACACACACACATATATATGTATATAGATATAGATATAATCGTGATCATGACTTCTTGTTTTTATTGTTGATTAAAACATTTTTTAGAAAATAAAAGACATAAAGCAAGCTTGGTAAGTATGAGCACTGATAGGATATTTAAAATTAGACTTATTGTTGTTACTGAAAGATTATATGGTTTGGATACATGGAGGTTTTAATTAAAGATTTTCTGTCTTGAAAATACTTAAGAGTTTTCTTTAGAAAAGCTATCAAATATTGCAGATGGATTTCAGAATAAACATTCATATTTTAGCACATTATTAATATTAACTCAAAGCCAGATTTTTATTAAGAAAATTATGCATATTGTCTTCTGAAACAATGAGCTTCACAGCATATATTATACAAGTAACATATAATATATGTATGTATATACATATATATATATATATATATATATATATATATATATATATATATATATATAAAATGAAAGAGAGAAGGAGGGAGGGAGAAAAATGTAACAAAAATAATGCTATAGAGAGTAAAAAAGAATAAAAGATGAATAATTATGTGGATAAAATAAAAATAATTGTCCATGGAATATTAATAATTGATGATAGAGAATATTGATATAGTATTGAACTCCATGAGAATTAGTTAATTTAAATAATAAGGCATCGAAGCGACTGGCAAGATTGTTTAAGTGAAGTAATTTAATATTATATTATATAAAAATGTATCAGAATTTTCATTATTTATTAGTATATTTGGTGTAGAAACATTACATATTTTTTAAAACACTGCAATTAAAAACCTCAGTAAAATAATTTGGAGAAGACATAATGTATTTGATCATTTGTACAAGTAAATAATATGTGGAAAAGCTGCGTGTTTAGTTGTCATATATAATTATGGCAGAGTTATGCAAATGAAACAATTAATCATTAAAAATATAAAATTAATACGGTTTAATAGACAATTACCTAAAAAGGTATGCATTATTTTACTGAACTCAATCATTTTTGAAATGATTATAATTATCTCATACAGAAACAAAAATACATTCAATAATAAACTTTTGTTGTTTGATTTCTCAGCTTCTTAGCACAATTTTTACTAAAATATATTCACTGAGTATATGCCTGTAAACTACAATAATCTTTTTTATGTTTTAATTGTCAACCTGACCTAATCTAGGATCTCCTGGGAAGAAAGACTCAGTGAAGGACTATCTAAATCCAGTCAACCTAAAGATTTGTCTGTGGTTTTTTATGATCTAGTTAGTTAAGACTTGCACACTGTGGGTAGCACTATTCTCTAGGCAGGAATCCTGAACTGTCAAAAATAGAGAAATAAAATGAGCACAAGCATAAATACATCAATTCATTCCTGTCTGTTCTTTACTCCCAGTCATATGTGACCAATTGCCTCAAATTGACAACACCTTGATGTCTCCTCAGTGAAAGACTGAAACCTAAGATTGTGAGCCAAAAGATCTTTAAGTTCTTCCATAAGCTGTCTTTTGTGAATGTTTTATAATGGCATCCAGAAGAAACCTAAAATAATTCAGTTTTAATATCTAAGATCAATAGCAAAAACAGCAAGTTCAAATAATGCATTTGATTAGATATTTTCAGTGGTAGACCCACAATGCCCTGTTTTATTAAATGTATGTCCTCCTGCTTTTCAAATCACACAATAATATGATATTTGTTTCATTTAAAAGGAACTGTACTTTGTTAATTATCTGGGCAGATTCAGGACACATCATATGTAACTATGTAGAATAAGAGTCAGAGAATGATTCATTATCTCATTAATAATTGTTATTTCCATTTTACCTTTATAAAGCTTGATTCACCTCAATGAGTTAATTCTGTTTTTCTTCTTTTACACAATGTAAACAGTAATCTATAATTTCTCTCTTTTCAAATTAAAAGTAAGTGTATTTAAGTTATTTATAATTAATATTATGGAAATTCAGTTGGGTTTACCTTGCATAACATTCCCAGAAGGAAATGAAAATTCTATAGAATTTAAAGTTCATCTTTATATTATATATTCTTCTGTGTTGAAGAAAATAAATAATAATAGACAGGATTTTAGGCTTCTAGAACAATGACCAACTCACCCTTAATTTTTCCTCTTTATTTTACATATGATGAGACAAACTTCATTTCCTTCCTGTCCAATCAGAAAAGAAAGGTACTGGCCTTCCAGGGCATATGCCAGAGTCCTCAACACCATTGCTACCTCCAATACCCAGTGCATTGACATTGACCTGCAACCCCAGGAAACAGGAGGTAAAGATAGGAGGAAAAAGAGATAAAGAACATTAGTTGGGACAAACCTTTAGGACTACACTAGGTGTAATTAACTTTAAATACAAGGAGCAGTTAAAAGAGATGACACAAGACAAAGAAACAAAAATTTATGGGCAACTTCAAAGCCTCTGAGTTCCCTTAAATCACCCAAAATATCCAGTATATAATCAGTATGGGCAAACTTAAGTGGAAATTCTTACCACTCCCATGCCCTACAATTTTAAATCAGTTACATATAGACCCCTGAGACAGTTATATGTCTTATATATAACTAAGTTATCACAAACAGCAAAATTAGTCAAATGATAGCTATTAGACATACTTGTTTCTCCAATATATCTCATCCTACGAAAAATGAAACCTTAAGTACCTTATTTTGGTTCTCACAAACAAAACCATACTGGCAGTGTCTATACATAAGAAACTTTGCCTCATCAAATACTTCTAAATAAAGTATTTATTTAGGGCTCTGTCAATCTGTTCACTATTTTTTGAATTAGAACAAGAATCTCAACCATGGACTCTGACCTCCCCAGTTGTCCTCCACTAATACCATGGAGTTCTTAGATTCAAGGTAGCACTTGAAGCTTATAATTCCATTAAGATGAAAATGAGAATTCCTTCAAAGATAAACTTTTATTTTATTGGATTTCATGAATAAATACACATAAACTGTATAACTTGAAGAATTAAATTTACATCGTAAAACTTTAAGATGTATATGAAAAGTTAGTGAAAGAATATAAGAAACATATTTTTCAGTTTCAAATTCTGCTATTCTGAAATGTGTGCTTTTGATTATGCCATATTTATTGCTAATCATCATGGGAAACCATATAAGTTTCTGATAGTCTTGTTCTTCTTTCCTCTCCCCACCTGCCTTCCACACTTCCCTCAAATCTCTCCTTTCTCATATATAAATGCTTTCAATTTTTATGACAAGTATAACTCATTCTCTACTCTTTTAAAATTTGAAAATTTGTAAATTTAGAACAGAGAGATGATTCACTTTATAAACTAGGAGCAGGCACAATACTCTCAGGAGAGTTACTAAATCCTGTCTTATCTCTGAATCTCTGTCTATGTTCCTCTATATTAAACACAACATTTTCTTTTTCTTACTGCATTTACTTTTATTTTAGGATATTGTTGAATTTCAGCAGTTGGATCAGGTTTTTTTTTTTTTTTTCAGATATTTATTGTATAGTCTTGCATTCCCTGAAGATTCCAGTCTGGATTTTTAAAACTCAACTAATCATATTATTTAGGTCCTTCAGTTATATTTTGTACTATGTATCTTTAATGTTGAAAATTCTGTTTTTTTAAGATCCATTTTTGAGTCATGTATTTCAATACATGTGTACTTGAGTATATTTTTAAACTTAGAAGGAACTTCCTAGTATTCTTACATTTTGGTGTGTATATTTCATTTAAAACTTTATACTCAATTACTGCATAGCTATTATTTTAAGCATGTGGATTACTTTAATACAGTGGGCCTGCTCCCACTATTTAAATACTGGATGTCTGACAAAAAGAAAAAAATCTAAGGTGATAAGTTTGGGTCAGTATGAAGTGAAATATTTCACAGTGTGCTTCCCTTTATCTCTTTGTTTTATGAATACTTCCATATTTGGCTGTCTTAGACCTTCTGGGAGTTCACGAACCTCCTAGTATTTTCTAAAAGACTTTTCTGAACTTCTTTTACCTTTATTATGAGAACTGTGGAGTCTTTTCTCTGAACCTTTTACAGTTGATTAATGTGGTCACTGCTCTGTCTTTGTGTGAGCCACTTTGATTCGTTGCCCTTGGACTGTATTCATTCTTTTTTTTTAAATATAATTTTTGTTCCTTCTTGATTCTTCTCTGAAGATCTTCTCTTTTTTCCTAGAATATTGAGATTCTACTTTATTCAACCGATTCTTAATATTAGTACATTCTACAGAAAGTGGAAATATTTAGTAGTCTGCAAAGAAATATCTATATTTCTATAGAGGTATCCAACATAAATATGAAATAAATGTGTCACCATATGTTATTTGATACCTAGTATGGAATAGCTAGAGAATAGTGTTAGAAATCTACAGTTATAGTATTATGTAACAGTGGGTTTTCATGAAGGTCATTTTTTCTACCATATTACTGTACAGAAGAATCTGAGATGTGAAGGGCAATCAAATAGTTTATTATGATCTGAAAGTGGAAGGCAGATATTATAACAATGTCCTCTGGAACAGACCATATTTGTTTTTTATTTCAAAAAGTTGTCAAACTTTTAAACTTTACAAAAGTTTATTAGAGACTTTTATATATGTTACATGAAATATCTGAACATATCTACTCATTCTGCAGTGTATATCAGATTGCTATTAATATCTTACTATTTGGAGTAAGAATACAATGAAGACCTTATCATTGCAAATTTTAGTAAAAGTGGAGAAGTGCACATAAAAGATGCAATGCAAAACAAATTTTATATGAATTCGTTCAGGAATGGTGGTTTTCCAGCCTCAATACTAGTATCAATAACTGTCTGTGTTGATCCGATTAGGAACAAAGAATTATTTTAATTGTCATCATATTTAGAATTAAATATTTGTCTATTACAGAAACTTAAACTTTAAATAGACTTTTTAATTAATTTATATATCCAAGTTACGCTATATCCAAAATATATTGCTGAGATTTGAAGATAGTTTCCTGTTTTTTAATAATGCATTTGGTTTCATACTTTAATTATGTATATATGTGTGTCTATATATGTTGATCTGTGCAAACATAACTGTAATTATTTGCAGAGGCCAGAGGAAGGAAGCAAGTCTGCTGCAGCTGGAATTGATGGACAAAGTGGAAGATACTAACTTGGGTGCTGGGTACAGAATTTGGGCCCTCTGCTAAAATAGTATGTGCTCTTAACTGCTGAAACATCTCCCCAGCCCAAGTTTAAATTTACTTTAAGTAATTTGACGGATTCCTATTTTCATAAAACATTGAAGATCTTTCAATAAATTTCTGAAGACTAAAAAGCAACATAGACATTCAGTAAGCTCCCAATGTTGGGAGAAAGATATTTCAGGTTCAGTCCTTTATTCCAAAGATAGAAGAGTTATAAATGCTTATATTGATATGGTCAGACTTTGTAAAGAAGGAATTTCAGCATAAGCCAACTGAAGGAGATCAACAGCAGCAAAGGATTCTGATAGGTTGTAACTCACGTGCAAAAGAAGTAGTGTGTTGTGAAAGGCAAAAGAAATCCACTGCCATTGGAACATAGCGTGTGTGTGTGTGTGTGTGTATGTGTTTGAGGCCCTATCATTAGTTGATACTGTTTCCATGAATTTACTCAATAGTTTTATTTAAAAATTAAGATTTAATTATGAATTAGTATTGTGCTATAAGTCTCTCAAAACATACTTGAGTTTATAATATACAGAAATTAAAATATAAATTATTCTTGAGGCTTTATATTCTCTTTATCCTCATTGTTCTAGAAATAAATACCTTCAAGTTTCTCTTAAAATTATCATAACTCAGAAATGCTAACTATTTTATTAAAAGTAGTTGTTGTTTTTTACGTTAATCACTGTTAGTGAGTGAGCTATGAGTATGTGAATAGATTTTAATTCACTTATTCATTAAGTTCTTTGATAAAATTCTTCTGAAAAACAAAACCTGTTCCTTTCACATGCAGTGAGTTCCCTTACATTTCCATTATGGTGGGAACACATGATGTAAAAAACATTGTTTTGTGATCGTAATGTCACAAATATTAATAGATTCAGTTGATATTAAATTTGGATCTAGACAAGGAAAGAAACATGAAATGCTGAAAAACTTACATAAAAAACAGTATTATAGTGAGGTGTGGCAGTGCAAGAATTTAATCTCAGTACTCAGGACACAGACACAAGCAGATCTCTTTAAATTCATGTCAGCCTTGTCTGATCTACAGAGCTACTTCCACAACATTTAGGGATACATAAAGAAACCCTGTAACAACCCAATATATTATATTATAATATTATATATTATGTATTATATTATATGTTATATTTAATATGCAATATATATTTAAAAGACATGCAATTTCTTTCATCGCTGATGAATCCAAATCAAAATATTGAAGATTATCTTAGATAAAATCATAAAAGTATACGGCTTAGAACTGAATGACTGAAAAAATATATACTCTCTTTAGTTGAAAAAAGCAAAGCAAAAATATAAAAGCTTCATTCTTAAAGAGCTATTATAGTAATAAACATGCAGCTGGGAATTTTATAAATGATATTGTGGCTATAAAATCAACTATATATTGTGAAAATGCCACAGCATCCTAATGTCTACAGTTTTCTGTGTAGCCATGATGCTATGTATGGAGAGCTGTCACAGGCAGTTCACATATTGTGAGCTATCAGCCAGTTTTCATTTACTTCCTGTTTCCTTCTTTTCTTCCTACTTTGATATCTCTTTCCATATTACACCATATGTGTAGTGAAATGACATTCCCTAGTGGGAGGTTCTGAGCTAAGCTTCATAATCTTATTTTAATGAGAATTGCTAAATTGCAATGAAAATTGAAAAAAAATTCTGTAAGAGAATGTGTAATAATGAATATGATATAATCAAATAACGTAGGAGTCAAGTAATCAAGAAGAACAGACCAATGTATGGGAATCTTTGTTTAGAAGTTTTCCATGAATTATGTTATTGGTACACATTTCTTACATACCATTTCTTTTGATGGGGTGGTTTATTCTAACAATTGTTGGCTCATGGGACAATAATGTATGATGGAACATTAATGTCTTCAGAGTACCACGAGAGAAGAATATGCACCTGGCTAGAACTCTCATCCAAAAATGGCAAAAATCATTCCAAAACAGCCAAGAGACATAAATGCTTGGATAATTAATGATCTGAGTGAACCTCATAGAGTGTAAACCCAAAACCGTCCCTGCCAATGCACACCATAAAGTTCTAAAAATGGAATTAAAATTTAGGATGGTTCAGGAAAAATAGAACTTTATTTACAGTAGAAAACACTTTAAAGACAAATACTGTTACAGGATATGACTAAAATACAAAAGGAAGTAGCAAATTAATGTTTAATTGCTGAAAATAAATCTATCAATTTGAAAGTATCTGGCATTGCCTTAAGAAACAGAAGAACAATAACTGGAAAAATTTATTTCCCAAGAAAGAAAGCCTCTTTAATCCTAAGTTATATTTTTCCTATTAAATGTGTTTACTGAATCATATGCCACCCCTTACAAAAAGTAAATCCAATAAATAAGATGATGCATAGTATTTAATTAATGATTGGCATTATCTGTTGGTCTGGTAAAGAAAACACATGCAAAGAGACACCATTACCTTAAAACTCATGATGAAATGTTTTATGGGTTGGCACTACCATTGTTTGTAGATTTAGGGAAAGAATAGCACCACTGTGAATAGCACCATGATATAAATGTTTAAAACATGCCAATAAGTAGAAGATTAGAAATGAAAATTCTAAACTCTTGTGGAAATATTTTTAAAAAGTTATTTGTCTTCTCTCATACAATTTATAAAATACATCCTGGCCTCTTCCTCCTCTCCCTTTATCCTCCATCACCCACCACCTCCCTTCTCACCCAGATCTACCCTTGATCAGTACCCACACACATCCCCGCCCCTATACAACTTCTCACCATAAAATAAGATGCCCTCCAAGGTTACTGCTTAAACAGAGCATGGCATAATAAGATGGAACAAAGCCAGGCACCAATCCCTACATCAATGGTGGGCCAGAAAACCCTGCAGAAGCAGAAGGGTTCTAATGGCAGGTACAAAAGTTAGAGACTCACCCACTCTAGCTTGTAGGTGCTTTTCAAGAACACCAATCTAGACAGCAATAAGGTATATTTAGGGGATCATGCAAATATTTTTAAAATGACTGTGATATCTTAAAAGAGAATGATCCCCATAGAATCTCATATTTGAATGCTTAATCTGCAGTTGGTGGAACTGTTTGAGATGTTAGGTTGTATGTCCTTAATTAGGCAGGTATGCCACTGGGTTTGAGGTTTCAAAACCCAGTTATTCTCAATTGGCTGTTGCTTTCATTTGCTCATGCTTGTGTATCAACTCGCAGAAACTTCCCCAGATCCATGTCTACTTGCCAAATGTCATGTTCCCCATCATTATGGGAGAAGCAAGATCCAATTAAATTCTTTCATTTTTAAGTTGTTTTATTCATGGTAACTCTTCAGTAGAAAAGTAACTAAGATAATGATTATATTCTTCAACATCTGGCACTGTAAAAATGCATCATGTTCATGAAATTTCATCTTGTCCTTTTTTTATTTTTTTGTGTATTTCATTTAGAAATTTTCCCAAAATTTTCACAAAGCCATTGCAAATTAAAGATATAGCTTTCCCCCTTATTTCCCCTCCATGTTCCTCTTATCTTTTTTCAGCAACAATTTTCATTATTTGAGAATTTTATAATATATATTTTGCATTTTGATCAAATATACCTACATTTTTCCACCTATCCAATTTCTTCTCTATTTCCTCAACTCCATTTGTTTTACCCATTGACTCCATTTCCAGCTGCCTGTAGGTACATGGGTATAGCAATGCCATCAATAAATCAATAATGTCTGAGTGATTGCATCCATGAAGAGAACTGACTCCCTCACCCAGCAGCCATTATGTGTCAATAGTTCCTCAGTGGGTGGTGGAAATTCATGAGTCTCTATCCCATCCAGCTGAGGTTTTCCGTCTTGATCCTGAACAGGTCTTGTGAATGTAGTGACAAAGACTCCATCATGTTCTATAGATGCTGTTTCTCGGCAAATATTGACTACTTCTGACTTTTACAGTTTTTCTACTATCTCTTCCTCAATAATCCCTGACTCTTACATTTCCTGAAGCCAATCATCAGTAGAAAATATTACTGAAAAATATACCTTTAAAAGAAAGAAAATGATTGCCAATTCAAATAAGAAAGACAAAAGTATCAATTTTTATTTCAGAAATCATTCTTTAACTTAGTCTGATGCTCAGATCACAACATAGCTTATAGTTGTTTCTTTTTCTTCCTTGGGGATCATATCTACAGTCTACATTAGATACCACTCAGCAAATGTTCATTTGTTTTATATAAAATGAATTATCTTTTGCATATAACCTACCTACATAATCATATAAGCTTTATATTTTAATCAAATCTATATTATATAGAATATCTTACAAAATGTAAACTATATGAAAATATTCATTATCTAGCATTGTTTAGAGTCTAATACTGGTATTTCAAATTAGGTACAAATATAATATCTTTCTAACTATTGTCAAAATGCAATTGGTTGAATGAATTTACACATCAAAACCCATAGCACCATAGGACTGAGACATGAGACAGCTCACTGTCATGTCCTGAATACATACCTAGGGAGGTCAAATCAGGACACAGAGGTCATCTATAACAAAAGGGAGTATTTATTGAAAATCAAAATGTGCTAATCCTTGATTTTGAACTTTCTGGGGTCTAAGAATTTGAAGAAACCAACTCCTGATTTTTAAGACAAGCATTCAATAATTGTGTTTTTACAAGCAGAGCAGAACAATGTATCACTACTATTCATGGTCATAACTCCAAAATTTCCTTTGGTATTCATTTAAACTACTGCCTATTGCTTTCCTAATTTATTTCACTGTCAAATGTGCTTCTAGGTCTATCATATTAGAGGTCTTCCTCACTTCAGATTCTAACCACGAATAAACAAAAATAGACATAAAAGCAATAAATGCTACTTTTACTGATATAAAAGAGTTCTTTGTTTTTAAAATACAACCTGATTTTTGGAAACAACGATCACAGAAAAGGAGCAGTAAATCACTGTTTCTACAACGGGACGAATGTGGGAAGGAGTAAGCTAAGTGTTTCTATGAATCCTAGTGTGAGGAGTTGCCCTGCTTTGCTTTGTATTTGTGACTTAAGTGAATCTGAGAGAATTCAAAGATAGAGCTCAATTATCCTATTTCCCATTCAAACAATGAAACTCTGCAAAAAGCAAACATATTTTGACTTTATATATCCAGGAGTACATGAAACATCAATGGACTTGGATGGTTTTATTTTAAAGTATTCTAATTTTGACCCGATTCTGTCACAGGGTTATTACTTTTTTTTTATTTCATGGGTTTGCTTTATATTTTCAAGTTTACAATTTTAAAGATATTTCAAGGTTTTATTTCCTTTAGCATGTCTGTTATAATACTTCAAAAATTATTTTTGTTTAATGGAAAATGTTCACTAGATCTCTTTAGATGTTAGAAAAACCATGAAAAAAGATTTTTCATCATCTTGGGTTGTTTATTTCCTTTGACAGTTAATGAAAATGTAGACAGCTCGAGAAAGATAAAGACATATCACCTAATGGATTTGTGAAGTAGCTGCATACAATAAAACCTTTACTTCTGTTTTGCTTTAATTCTCATTTTAGTAATAGCCATTCCTGTAAGTTACCTATACTACATGATTATAAAAGTAATAATTGACAAAATATTATAAACCTTAGACTAAAAATTGCTTTTCAAGTTAGATTGTATTGCCAGTCATTTTAAAATTCAAACTATTTTTCACAATTAAAATCACAACAAGTTGCAAGTCACATAACTAACAGATATAAGCCTGTCTCAGGAGTGAGGAAATCAGACAGGATGAGAAAACTATAAATACTTCCCTATGAGTAAAGTGTGTTAGAAACTTAAACTTTAGCTTTTAGAAAGTAGAGAGGTCATACTTGTACCTTTATAGAAGGAGCTCCACAATTAAGCAGTTTCCTGAAAGCTCCCCAACTCCCATTTTATATTTTGATGTTTGTTAGAAGGCCTGTAAGAGTATTCAGATCTAAATTCTTTCCATATTCATCATAATTTGTTATAATTTTTGAACAATTCATTTTGAGTCACCTAAACTTAAGTGAACTGAAGATTATAATAAGGGTTGGGAAAATACTAGCAGCATCAGGATTAAAGATTCCGCAACACCTAACAACTGAACTCATGTTCATTGAGAGTTAAAAAGTTGAAAAGGAGCTATTTTTAAGTCCACTTGAAAGCTAGGAACTGTCCACTTCTATGATTGATCTTGTGACTGTCAAAACTTGTATAATATATTAATTTACTCCCACCAATCCAAAAGCTAAGAATGTTACCTGAGAGCCTACAAGAGATATTTTTTGCTATGCTATAACATGCTTACCTGATGTTTTCAGCAATGCATTTTAAAAGTATCCATATCCATATCCATATTTGTTCTTTTACCATAAAAATAACCAGGATAGTGTTACTGTGTGGAAGGAGGAAATTTGTGTTAACGTACATTGGGTTTCTCTGACTGTGGCCAGACATAGTTAACTTCAGAGTAAACTACTCCTTCCCTTCATAGTTAGATCTGTGTGTTTATGTGGATGCTATTATCTTTTGTTGTTTCTGATTTCTGCAAACATACTTATACTTTGTTCCTTGAGAATATTCTCCATCACATTTTCAATATACATGTTGTAAATGGCTATGTCCAGTATGCTATTGGTCTCAGAATTGCATCAGTTTAGCTTACAACATTTTATTTGTTCTTTTAGAAATTTTAGCTCATCATTAACTGGGATACAGCCATGAATATATATGCAGTTTTTGAAAAAGAGATCACATCAATGCTGTCAACATCACAACTAACAGGCTCTTACACTTCTGAAATTCTTAAGACCTATCATGAAAATTAAAGATTTTTCCTTAAATATAGAATAATTTTAAATTCAAAGCAATAGGGAAAATACTTTGAAGTTCAAAGGCTTTTTACGTGTGAGAAGATTGATCTAATATTTGATAAGAAAAGATAAAGTTAGTGCTATTAGTCTGAAAATATCATAAACTAAGAACAAATATTAAATTTTATGTATTTTAAACCATTCAAAAACATAAAGTTGATAGCTGTGAAATACTTCTATTTAGCAAATATATTAAAAAATTTTACTTT
Organism: Cricetomys ansorgei; assembly: GCA_026225945.1. Taxonomy (NCBI): domain Eukaryota; kingdom Metazoa; phylum Chordata; class Mammalia; order Rodentia; family Nesomyidae; genus Cricetomys; species Cricetomys ansorgei. The sequence continues at coordinate 13,875,305 of JAMJFZ010000199.1, forward strand.
AAAAAATGAATTATGAGTATGTGTCTCTGTATCAGAATATGAATCAGTCAGTCAACATGCCCATAAGGGCCATAAGAGATCATGAGAACCTGGAGCTAGATTTACTGGCAGTTGTGAAATGACACAACATGGGTGACATGAACCTGATTTGGGTGCTCTATGAGAGCAGTATGTGGGAACGTTGAGCTGCCTTAAACCATGATAGACATAATTTAAAATACTAAGATTATAACAAACTTCCATCAGTGGATTTATAGAGATAAATAAATTACTTTTGTCCCTTGTTGCTTTTTGTTTGGATAGAATGTGAGTAATGGTAATTTGCTTTGGATTTTCTTTTTAAATAAAATTAGGTAGACAATTCATGAATAGATTTTCAGAAAGCTAAAAGAATGGAAGTGGCAATGGATAATGCTAATACAAACAAAACTTTGATTCTCTATTTGAAGCTTTATGGAATCCAACCTTTTAAACTTGCATTCTTTGGGCACATGAATGACCTTTAAAACAAAGGAATAAAATCTGATATTTGGTTCACTGTATTTTGATAAAGATTCTGAATGTTAGATTTCTTTCCCTTGACATATCCTAAGAAATTCTCATATATTTCTCTAAGGGTTAATGTTAATTAACATGAAAGGAAATCAGAAACAATAACCAGAGCAAAATTTCTCATCTATCCAAAACATAATTAAAGAAGAAAATTGAAGGAATACACTTGGAGTACATTAAAAATGTATAACATACAAGTCATAAAAACACTAGTTCCACTATTCTCATTGAGGCTATGTAATGGTTAATATTTCTGTGTTTCCTTAACTGAGGTTGGCATGTGCAAAGAAACACTTTTAGGGTATGTCTAAAGGCCATTTTTTAAAAGATTACTATTTGAATCAGTACATTTGAAAAAGCTAATAATCTTCCTCAGTATGGGTGAGGATTATTCCACCTTGTGTGAAGAGAAGAGAACACAGGGCCGAGGAAGGAGAAGTTACCTGTTTCCTGTTGTTTGATGGAGCTCTGAAGTCAGTTCTTTCCTACTCCAAGGCTGTAATTAACACTATCCATATCATTGGCCCTTGGCTATCAGGTTTCTTAGAATAAGAACAATTGCTTCCATGTATTTTCAACTTGCTTCCACTCAAGTTGAAACTTCAGTCTCCATAAATATAAAATCCATTTTTTTCATAATAAACCTTACTGAAATAAGCTTTTGCATCAAAGGCAATTAGGAATAGCTTATTCTGAGTCAAATAGGAGTAATTGTGGCATTGCACATGGGCTTAGAACATACTTAAATGGAATATTTCATTGTTTTAGACATGGATATAAGTTACCTGATAAAATTGTCAGATTCTTGTGTCCCAGAACAAAAATATTACACACTAACATTTGATTAGACATAGAAAAAGATGAGACAATAGGGGAAGTGTAAATCACTACTGAAACTGGGAGTGGAATAGTGTAGACTTAGTTATCATTAAAATTGGTGTGATGAAACAGCATAACCAAAAGCAAGCTGAAGAGGAAAGGATTTGTTTGGCTTATGCTTCTTCATCATTGAAGGCCATCAGGGCATAAACTCAAGAAGGACAGAAACATGGATTCAGGGGCTGATGGAGAAACCATGAAATGGTACTGCTTACTGGCTTGTTCCCATGGCTTGTTCAGCCTGTTTTCTTACAGAACCCAGGACCCACCAGTTTAGGGGTGGCCCTACCAGCAATGACCTGGGCCTTCTTATATCCATTACCATTTAAGAAAATACCCTACAGGCTTGTCTACTCCCCAATTTTATGAATGCATTTTGTCAATATGGGTTTCCTTCTCTCAAATGACTCTAACCTGTCTATATATATCTCAAGCTGATATAAGATTAGCCAGAACAGATAGTGAGCTGAAGAAAAGGCATGTACTTCAAAGTACTAAATGAGACTTATCATCTTTTAGAGGTCAATTATATATAGCACCTGCATGCTATTCTTCTATGTAACAAGGGCCTTTGCTGACATATTGTTTGTTATATATGTCCCCAGGTATTGAAGGGTTCCCAATTTTCCTTTATCAACTGGTTTCTTTCCTCTATTTATCTTATCTTGTCCTTACTCTTCTGATTCTTCTCCTCTTTGAGAACTGAGGTACCAAAATATTTTTGGGAAGGATAATTATGATTCTAAATTAATTTTGTAAATGACCATGGTGACAAGGAGCATAACCTCTACCTAAGTAGGACCACTCAGTATTCTCTCTACTTATCTGTTGAATCAAGAGGAGTCTGGGGCTTTTCTGTAGGATAAATTGGCTGGAATTCCTTTATCAGAAGATCTTTAAATTAAATATTCATATATATTTGAAAATAAAAACTTTATAATATTAAAATATAAAGTTTAACAAGAATAATATCTCTATATTGATCAATGAATCTAGAAAGGACTGAAAGACAACTCAAGGAAGTTGTGGCCATGTTTGTCCTAAGAGAGTAGTCTTAATTACTTTTCTATTACTATATAAAATACCAGGCAACTTACTGAAGAAAGTGCTTAGTTGGGTTCAAGTTAGTTGAATTGGTTGTAATCCATGATGGTACAGTGAAGGCATGGTGGCAGTAACAAAAGCTGAAAACTCACATTCTGAACTGCAAAAAAGAAATCAGAGACAGCACAGAGTAAATAAATCAGTAACACTCTTTAGAAAGGCCAACCTCTCCTATATCTACTCAAACAGTATCACCAACTTGGGAGCAAATATTTAAAGGTTAGAATACAGAGGTAGTTTACCAGAAAATAGTCACTATCAAATGCAATTAGGGAGCCAGTTTGAAGCCAAACAGAATGGTTCAGTCAGAGAAGTTGTGAGAGTCTGCCAGAGTCTGCCAAAGTCAGAAGACTTTGGTTAAAAACAGTCAACCAACTTACTACTCAATGGTCAATGTGAACCAGTCAGCTTGGAGCCAGAACAGTAAGTGAGTTGAGTTGAATCAGAAGAGTGCAGTACAGTTCTGAGTTCAGAAGGAGCTAAGTCAGTGAGCTAAGTCAGCAGTAAGATTCAAAGGTTGATTAGCTTGTACGGAGGTTTAAATGTTCTAGATTTATGGAGGCCTTCCAGTTCTAGGCATAAATACTTTAGATTGCATAGGTGCCAAAACACTCTAGGATTCCAGGACTAGGATTAGGGATTGAGTTAGTCAAAGAACAAACTACCTGTTTACACTGAATGCATGGCTACAAGTTAGGATCAGTGATAACTAATCAAGGCTTATAAGCATGAACAGAAAAAGAGAGCTCATATGTGTAACCATAAAGCAGTAGGAGAAAAATAAAATGATGCATGGCTTTTAGTTAATCAAAGCCTGCCTCCTGTGATATATTTCCTTCAGTTTCCTCATCCTACCTAAAAAGTTTCACCAACTGAGGACCAAGTATTCATAAACCTGGGAATATGGGGTCGTCTCATGTCAGCCACTATAATAGTAATTTTTGTTTTGCTTTCTGCCAGAAGTATGATCCCTTGGGCTGTTACAAACAATGAAAATGAGACTACAAAAAACAAAAAAAAGAAAAGAAAAACTATTTATTGATGAATGTATATTAAGAATTGGCAAAACACAAATGAGCAGTTTTTAGTAGGAATCTGATGGTGGCATCAATTTAAAAGAATTTTCCTAAACAAAATAATGAAGAAAATCAAAACATAAAAGTAGCTGACAAGTACTGACTTATTTCTGAATAGAAGGTATCTTTGTATTATGTCTTGTTTGACTATAATTGACCTACCTGATATGCTAGTAGCTCAAATAGAGATATTGTTTTATCAAGAGAATAGATTATTTATCAGAGTTGTAATATTCTTTGAGAGGTGATAAATCATCTCCTGGGATATAGATGACCTTTAATTTTTTTTAAAGCAGTATTGAAAATATTTTTGACATAGGCAACATCTGATTGCTTTTTGCATTTTGTAATACAATAAGGGAATGATACTGCAGCTTATATTGCCAATATTGTTCAATAACCTCCCTTATTTGAGAGAATGTCAACATTTATTTTTTACTGTCAGTGACTCAAATTTGCCTCAATTAAAAAGAATACATTTGAAAGATAAATTTTCAGAATTCAGTAAGATGTAATAATAAAAGCCTAGAAAATAAGTGTTATCTTAGTTGCAGAAACTTCATTTTGGGATACATTGGACAGTAGTAGAATGTAATGATCAATTCCTGAGTTTCTATGTTTGGTAATATTAACAAAAATTACAATTGCTTTTCTTGAAGATGATAAGAGAGACAGAGTTTATTCTGGAGTCAAATATAAGTAGCCATGGCATGGGAACATAGTCTTGAGTTACGTAAAATTCAATATTTAAATATGGTAATAATGCTTTGTAATAATGTAACAAAGGAAGTCAACATCAGAAGGGAGGAGTCAGTTGATGGTGAGCTTTGCAGTTTATACAGAGAAGTTGATGGAGTCAGTCAGCCAGAGTCAGAAGAGGTCAATCAGAAATAGTCAGCTGGCTCAGAAATTCAGTTTGAACCAGTCAGTTTGGAGAAGTGTTTGAGCAAGAACAGCAAGTGAGTTGAATCAACCAAACCAGAAAAGTCAGTTGAGTTCAGTACAGCTCTGATTTCAGAAAGAGCTAGTCAGAGTGAGTCAGTCAGCAGTAAATCTCAGAGTTTGAGACTTTCCAGTTCTAGGCTTAAGGTAAAAACCTCTGAGAATCAGACATTGAATAAGCAAAAAATAAACTGCCCTCTGCCATGAACCCACAAAAAAATTAATTAAATCTGCATCTACATTAAATTACTTTAATTTACTTGACGAAATTATTCCAATTAAGTTTATATTAGAGTTGCCAGAAAATGTAAAGGAGATTAAAAACAACAACAACAACAATAAACAAACAAAAACAAAAGACCCACACCAAATAACAGCAAAGGGTACAATTTAAATTTACATTTCAGAACATGAACAGATAATGACACAGACTTCAATGGTCATTGTATTTTTATTAATAACTTATTTATTCATTTACCTGTTCATCCACTCAATATTTGACAGATTCCTACATAAAGGAATATTTTTTTTTTGGTCAGTTTTTCTCTGTTGTAACTCTGACTTTCCTGGAACTTGCTCTGTAGGCCAGGTTCATTAAGGGATAGTTTAATGATAAAGCTTTTCAGTTCAAATGAAACTTGTATTTAACTTAATATCTTATATTTTCTTTTGCAACTGAAATTTGAATGGAAGGAAAGGTTGAGAGACAGATTGGTTAACGCAACCCTGAATTTCAAATATGGGAATATACAAATTTAATGTGGTCACTACAAAAGGTCAAGTTTATATAAAGATATTCTGAATATCCTCACATTATGTTTTCCTCATTAAATATTTTGGCATATAATAAATAGTTGAATACTTGTCTCAGTTTGTCAAGATATCCATTTAAAAAAACATCTGTAAGCTATGTAATATACATAACATTTTTTTTCTTACTATTCCAGTCATACATGTCTATGATCAGGAAACTACTACAACTAATTCTGGAAAAGAGTATTCTTCTTAATTTTTCTGCTTTATAGAAACATTTTAACATATTAAAGCATTTCTTTCATGAGAAGACTGATCCCTCTAACCATATTCTACATTTATGTGCCTTTGAAATCTGGCTTCTGGATCTTCCTGCCACTATTTTCCAAATCCTGAGATTATAAGCAGGAATCACTATACCAGCCTTGCATCCTAACCTCATTACTTCTGAAAGGACCATTATCACTGTCTTGGCTATTGGAGCTACAGTTTATGAATTGCTGGTAGATGTAATTCAGTAGAATTTTAAGGCCTTATATATTATAAGGGAGAAAAATGCAACTTTATCTTGAAAGTATTTTTAAGAATTTTGACATAAAGAAAAAGAACTTCCAATGACAAATACACTTACAAAGAAAAATTCTAGAGAATTGTTTGGCTGAATTAAATTCATGATGTTCTATGTTATGTAACACTCACCAAAGCAGTGTATATACATATATATATATACATATATATATATACATATATATATATATATATGTCAACACATAGATTCTGTTTATATAGCAACTATATATATATATATATATATATATATATATATATATATATATATACAGAAACTATCAAGATTCAAGTAGTTTACTCACTGAATACAACTTATTTCTCAGTAGTTTTTATTTTCAGAAAATAAAGAACTTCCATATTGTTATTCATCCTTCCTTCCCAATTGCTCCTGTTTTTATATTCATTCTTTCTTTATTATGTGTGTATTTTTTTATATTATAAGGTATATGACAGAAACACACACACACACACACAATCTTTCATGAACAGGTCAGCAGACAACTTGCAGGAGTCAGTTCTATCCTTCTACCAGTGGGTTTCAGGTCATCAGACTGCTCTCAAAGTATTTTTACTTGCTGAGCCATCTTGCCAGGCCAATGTTCCCATATTTTTAGTGGTGTATGTGGTTATAATTGATAAGCAAATGCTGATATATTATGATTAATTAGTTCAAGCATGTATCTGATGCTATAGTATCACTCAATAATTTCAGTCGCCTAAATCCTGTACTCAAAGTTTTATTTTCAAACATTATATCATTTGGAGAGCCATTTAGTATCTAAAGTAAACCATCTAAATGATGAAAAAGCAATATCTTAATCCTTATGCCCGCAGAAGCAATTTCTACAGTTAGACTCTGGTTATTGTATTCTTATTTATTTTTCTCAGCAAGTTCAAGAGGCTAGGTTATATTGACTTTGGGGACTAAATGTCTCCCGTCTCGAAATTCACCCCAAACACTGCCAACTAAAATTAAATGAACCACAGGAAATAAAAATAATTAGAAAAGCCTCAAAGAAAACTCAAAGAAAATCAGAATTTTCTTCAGTGAGTCTCTTGGTAACACTAAGTGACATAGTCTGGAAATTTATGCTACCTTTCTAATAGCAATGCAATCTTTTTTATTTGCTGTATCCAAGCATAAGCATCTGGTTGGTTACATTTCAATGAAATTTCCTGTTGTTAATAGTCTGTTCAAAACAGCCACTTCAAAGATCTTTTCTGCAACAATGTTTGATATTGGTATTTGTTCTTAGCCCTTTGTGGGGTACATTAATTGAATCATTTTACACTAATCTAAACTGTTTGCCAAATAGTTACTTTGCAATTTGGAATGGAATTTCTATTTTTGTCTCACATGCAGGCTTTGTCTGGATTAGAGTAGATATGAGAAAAACAATAGACAAGCATTTCTTACTTGTCCCTCCTCAGTATCATGGCTCCACAGTTAATTCTATATAATCCATTCACCTTTGTAGATGAAGTAGAATTTTAGCTATAAAATTCATTCTTATGTGTGTATATTTCTAATTCTGATGACAGAAAATATACAAATACATATGTTTTAACATATGTGTACATTTGAGTTCATTTATGTGTTTTCTTAGATTTTAATATATGTGTACATTTGAGTTCATTTATGTGTTTTCTTAGATTTTATAGGTGTATTTAATTCTAACAGAAACAAAAGTCTTAATTTTATTGATTAAAACCATTATCAACTAAAAATATGTTATATATACAGACAAGTTTTTGTTACTTTAAAAAATAAAATTTAAACAGTTTTTTATAAGGAAATTTAAAATACATATCAGCATGAGTTTCAATGTGATAATTTCATGCATGTATGTGACTTGTTTTTATCATATATACCCCATTACATTTTTCTATTCTTTTCTTCCCATTCCTGCTGTTTTCTTCTTTTTCCTACCAAGTTCCTCTTCTGAATTTATTTATTTATTTATTTATTTATTTATTTATTTATTTATTTATTTATTTAGCTAGATTTGATGACTCAATGAGTTTTTATCCAGTTGCTTTCAGAGTTCTGGGTGAGGAATTATTTAAAGGAGAATGAGATCTTCAGCTGTATTTTTTTTCTTCTAGTTATATTAGCTGCTTATAAGTCATAAGATATTAGTAGGACCAATACCTTAGTTATAATTATCTGCCAATAGGTCCGGGGAACAGCAGTTCCACAGATGCTTCTGTCCACATAAATGGATATTGACAAAGCCAGAACTGCTTTTATGCAGATACATTCAACTCTCATGGGATCCAGATTGTCTTGTTCAGATTACCTAAATACTCCCTTGACCAGCTCTGCTCATGTTGGCTGAGAAGGAGAAACAGATAGTAATAGGGGCTGGCACAAAAGAGACATATGAAGAGTTCACTCCCAGTAACCTACTTCTTCCAAGGAGACTCAACATCTAGCCTCCAGTGCCTCCTAATAATGTTATAAAGCTATTAATTAATTAAGAATTTAAGTTATTTCTAAGGTCAGAGTTCACACCAATCAAATCATTTCTCTGTCAGGATTGTATACAAAACCTTTGACACATGATCCTGTATGTCATCTCCAAATTAAAACATTTTTCAGAAAAATCATAATCTTTGAAAAATTATAATCTATATATAATTTCTCTATACCAGTTATGTTGATCTTTTTTTAGATTCTGTAACTATTTTTCTAGTGAATATTACTCTTGGTAATGATGTCATTCCTCACAATTTTTTTTATTAGAATAGATTTGTTCATAATATGCAGGCATTTATTAACACACAGAGCCCTCACATGGGAAAATACTGTTTTAAATATCAGCAGAGCTGACTATAAATAACACAAGTAGTTCATTTCTATACTACTTGTACTGATGTACTACAAGTCATTACACCACTTTCTTATTAGATTTATCATTCTTACCATCTTCTACAAGAAAAAAAACTATGACTATGTGAGCTAAACATTCTGCATTAACAGACATTAAACAACTACAGGGATTAGGTCAATCTTGGTGACAACATTGCACAATAACATATATCAAAATTACTTTATATATAGTGGCTGGAGAGGTTCAGTAGTTAATAGAACTAGTTTCTCTTTCAGAGGACCTGACAATCAATTCCTAGTACCCACATGGCAACTCACAGCCATCTGTAAATTCAGTTCCAGGGACCTGATACCCTCTTTTGAATTTCATAGTGCCATGCATAGATGTACACAGACATACTTGTAGGCAAAATACTCATACGCATAAAATGAAATAATAGTTTTTAATTAGATTAAATATTTTATATATTGCTTTTGGTGAAAACAAAAGCTATTTTCCTAAAAACCATAGTGCTGAAACTGAAGCAAAAATACACTGACACATAAGAAAAATGTACATATTTGAAAATACAGAGGCACAAATACAACTACTAGAAGATACAAAGACAAAACAAACTGATTTTGAGAAAGAAATATAATTTTTTTAAAGTTACTATCTCATAAATAATGGTATAATACAGACAACAGGGAAAAAAATGGTGAGTAAAAGTTTCAACTCTACAACCAGACAGCTGTGTCCATTCAGCTCATACTTATGTCTCTATGGATTATCTATGGAGTGAAGATTCTAGAGAAAATAAGTTGCTACTTTAACTTGGATTTTCAATGGAATTATGCAATTTCCTCTCATACTACCAGGCTCATGATAAAGACACATAATAGTTGACACCATCCTTTGACTCTGACTGGTAGCTTGATAACCAACCAAATCTAGCCTCTACTGGGAAGCATGGGAATCGAAATATCTTGAAAAGAAACAAAAGATTTTAGAAATAACAAGTGATACTCATAAGTACTGAAATTTGTTTTGTTTCTTTATGTTCTCTGTTGGAGGCTACACCAAAAGATACTTTGCTGATAATGACCTGATTGGGTCATATTTAGTGATGACCTTCAGGAGCATGGGAACCAGCTTGGTAGGCAGCTTTTCATAACAAGATAACATTGGTCCAACAGTGGTACATAAGACATTTATTAAAATGAAGAAATCTCTAGTAGATGTGTAAAACAATCAATGACCTCATTTCTTCTTCCTCTTAAAGCATATCAATTAGTAGCTAAAATGTATAATTCATCATTCTGAAAGAAATAAGAAGGCATAATTTGCACATAATCTGTTATTTCCACTCAAACAGATATCCAGGAGGCCAGGAATCAATATTTCAGTCCAAAATATCTCTGAAAATAGACTATTAGGCATTGAAAACAAGAGAATGGTTTGAAAAATCCAAAACCAAATATCATTAATAAAATATAAATTATATTGTGTACACATACACAAATACAACTAAATAAAAAAATCAGAGAAGTTTTTGGGGATTTTTAAGGTTTTTTAAGACAAAAATAAGAAATGCTCATAAATAGAGGAGCAACTCCTCCTTGGGAAAAAAGCCTGGCAATGAGTTTGAATTTTGTGTACTAACAAGTACGAAAAAGTACTAAAAAGACTAGATTTAGAAAAAGAAAAGTGATTCTAGTCATTATTTTATAAGGTTAGACACAAATGACAGTGTGATATCTTTATCCTCCCAAATGAAAGGAAATTTGTAGTAACTTGCTTCATACCTGTGTTCCTGTTGTTATATGTAAGATGCTACAGAAACAAATGCACTCAGTTCTTTCAAAACACATTCATAAAATGTTGAGCTTTTCTAGTCAATAAACTTCAATAAATTGGCAACAGTAATATTCCTAGCTAGTCAGAAGTGATAGAAAGAGCAGTTCAGCTACCTTCACAATGATAGATACAATTTTTAATTGTTAGGAAAGGAAGAGAGCTTACTGTATGTTCACTGAAGCTATTTAGAACAAATTCAGTAAAAATTCAATAAATCAAAAATTTTGAATAATATAATAAGGAATATAACTGTTACAAAATTAGAATTCTCAATTACATACTTAATAAGACAAGTGCAGGTAATTTCATTTTAAAATGGAATTATGCATAATTTGAAGGCTTATGTAAAATTTTTGACAGTTTCTTTATGAAAGAATTTAGGAATTCCATAATTGTTTACCTAATGATGAGGGATAACATTACTGAAGATTATTTTATTTATGAAATGTGACCAAAAGCAACATTTCAGTAAGGGAATTATATTGTATTACTGTTCATGTATTAAGATATACCCAACAAAATGATTATACTTTTTATTCTTTAGAATTAGTTAGAAACTTAAACATTTGATGGAACATATAAAAACACATTTCACCTTGATACATAGTATACATATCTCTTATAGTTGTATACATTAGGAAATTATTATTCAAATATCAGACAGCTCAAAAAATCTTTGGTAATTAGAGATGGTGGAAGTGACATCACAGAAGATAATCGATTCTTTAGGTACAGTCCTATACACTGTTATTCTGTTTTAGAAAATACAACGATAGTTATTGAAAGATTTACATCAACATTTTATACCAGTCAGTTAGACAATAGAAAAAAAAATAAATTGGCTTCACTAAAAATAACATTATGAACATAATTAATAAATATTTAATATAATCTATTTTTATGTCCATGTGTAAGTGCCTGCATTTGTTTAAGTACATAACATGAGCAAAGATGCTAATAGAAGCCAAAGGATATTGGATCTCCTGAAATAGGAGTTATAAGAGTTTGTGAATTGTCTGATATAGATGTTGGGAACTGAACCCTGGGTTCTCCGCAAGAGAATCAGCATTATTAATCACTGAGCCATCACTCCAACCTTTAATTAATAAAAATTCAATAAGAAAAAATTAATCAAGTTTGAAGAAAATTTTAATCAGGTTTGTAAAAATATATGCTGAAAACATGATTTAACCGATTCAAAATGATTGCAAAAACTCAGCAAATTTATAGTGATTATAGTCACAATTCATTATATCCAAAGCAGATAGTGAGGCTTCTTTATTTTTTTCTTTCTCTTGCTATTTTTGATGTTTTATATTTCTGTTATCTGTTGATGATCTAGTTTGTAATGTTTTATAGTAGAGTTCTTCAAGAACAGCTCTTTGTTTAATAACAATGTTTAGGATTGACTTTCCCTTTACTTGTCTGCTGACCCACCAAAACAACCAATTGAACATTTCAGCTTTTCACTCCTCAAGCAAATATTTGACATCATATTGGTAGACTTTTAATCCCTTTGAATTAGTTTCCTTATCTCTAAGATTGCTGTTACCTATATGCCTTTTGGAAAGGTTTTAGTAATAAAAAAAGTATCGCCTATTGAACTGTTTTGGGACAAGGAAGCATATAGAAGATACTATTAATGACTTCTTTTATTAATCCTTATACTTCTGTGGGGAGTATATCCTTGATATGCAGGTGAAAGAGGATTATATTGCCAGCCACTGAGCCAGAGTGCTGCAATATAGCTTATAGAAGCACACAAAGAGTTTCTTTCTGATTAAGTTTACAAGTTGCTTTGAGTTGTTCTTCTTGGAAATAATCTCATAAACAGATTTAAGAAATTTTAGGACTTTTAGGAGTTATTTTAAGACTCAACATCCATGCTATAAACTAAACTGAAGCAATATTTGTACCATAATTGATTAGATAGATAAAACGTTTTTGTACCTTTGGATGGGTACTAGAAATTTTATGTATAATATTGATATTGATGAAATATTACAGGTATTTATAATTTTAAATATAATTTAAACATATATTGAATATTAGCTATATTTGCATATTAATATATAGTGGATTATTCAATTTTATTATAAAGAAACATATTAAAATTGATTTAATATTCAATAAGAAAAATGTGTATAGTATTTTTAAAATATTGAGACAGGCATAAGTGCAGTATCTATCATCAAAACTTTTAAACTTTATTGAGTTATCAATTTAAGCAATGAAACATTTAAGAACTAGTTATTGTTTATGTTCACAGTTTATCATCTTAACATGGATATTCAAGATAAGCATCATACTATAAGCGTTAATTTGATTTCTAAAAATGTTAGTTTTAAGCCTGCATCCTAAAGTACAATAATAAAACTATTTTAACAAGCACTAAATGTTAAATAATTTCATTGATTTTGATATTAATTAACAATAAATTCGGGTATCTTATTGAGTTACAAAATGTAAAATCATTAATAAAATATTTAAGATTCAGTAAAACTTGGGTCAATAAGAGAAGCAAAATCAGTGTCCTTGATTTCAAATACGGTGCTGTGTCCAGACCATCTAAGTTTGCAAACTTTCATCACTGTTACAGATGCAATCTGACAATCTGTATATAACCTTAAAACAGTGGGACCTCACTGCAACAGCAAGACACTGCCACTTAGTTAGCAGATAATAATGGCCATTGACTGAGATATTGTTTCAAGCATGTTTATTATCTTTAAACACATATTGTAGTAAATGTTCTACTCTAGTCTTCTATTGAGCGTTTAGGAAGTCCAACCTGAAGAGATTTCCTTGAATTTCATTAGAAAAGAAAATGTGCTGTTGTTGCACATTAACACAGGTACATAGCACTCCCCAGTCTGAAAGCCCTATACTAATTACTGCAGTAATGTAAAACAAATATTAAATATCTAGAAAATAACAAAAATATAAATAAAATTAATTTTTAACTTATATAATTGGTTGTGTCATAAATAACTTCATCATACTGTAAGTATTTTTTGTGGAGAAATTTTTAACCATTTAATCCAGCAACATGGTTGCTCTGGGAAAGGATCACATTGAAAGGCCTGTGAGAGAGCTAGGAAGGGATCAATTCCAAAGTTCTATATGAAGGAATCACATCTAAGGGTCTATATGACTGGATCACATTCAGAGGTCTGGATGAAGGGATCATATTCAAAGACCTATGTGGTCAGGATGACATGTAGAAAAAATGTTAGTACACATCCTTAACCCCAATATTCAGAAGGCAGTGGAAGTGCACACCTTTAATCTCAGCACTTTGGAGACAGGAAGCAGAGCTCAGAGGGAATCAGTGTCAGACAGGAAGTGACTTCTGAAATAAGTCAGATCTAAAGACAAACAAGTAACAAATTAGAGGAAGAATTAGCAGAGTAAGTCAGAATGAGAACATGCCCAACTCTTAAGATAGAAAAGCAGAGTTTTATCACTGAGAGAGAAAATAAGACTCAGAATGAAAGACACAGAGAATGAGACGCAGAAGCTAATTGACGCAGAGACACAAAGAAGCAGTCTGAGGCATCTAAGGAGTCTGAGGCAGAGACACTGAGTCAGTTTAGCAGAAGAAGTCAGTATCAGATGGGAAGAGTGACTCAGTTTTAAGCCTAGCAGAGCAGTTCAGTCCAAGGCAGTCAATGAGTAAGCCAGAGTCAGCCAGAGTTAACCAGCGTCAGAAGAGTTCAGTCAGAAATAGTCAGCTGGCTCAGATCTTCAGTTTAAACCAGTAGCTTGGAGATAAGTTTGAGTCAGAACAGAAAGTGAGTTGATTGACACACTTCTGTGTTCAAAACAAGCTAATCAGAGGCTTAGTCAGCAGTAAGACTCAGAGGCTTAACAATTATAGATTGTATAGTTACTGAAACAGTCTGATTCTAGGCTTAATATTAGATTGTAAGGAGGCTGAAAAATTCCAGAGCTTCAAGACGAAGGTCCAGTTATTGAATTAGGCAAAAGAATAAACTGCCTTTTGTCCTGAATCTTTGTCTACAATTTAGCATTGAGAATTCTTGTTGTCTAGATTTTTAGTTCTTTTTATATGAGGTACACTAAAACCCTTGTTCTGTGTATGATATGTTTTTGAAAACCCACACAATTTTGATTTAGCTATTGTGACATATGGAATGTTAAAAGAAAAATAGAGTTTCATTTTCTTTGAAGTAAGTATAAAGTTCTTACTTCAGTTGCCCAGAGTCTGTATATGTCACTTAAGTAGAAGAAATATTCTAGTTCAAGTCCTCTCATTTCACAATTCCATCCAAAAAAAACCAATATCATTTAAATTAGCTTACTTTCCTCAGTGCCTTCTATTTTTCTGTTTCATTGCTGACCAGGGTGCTTTTTATTTTCTAAAGGTCTTAAAATTCTTTGGGATTTCATTTCTTAAATTTTATATGTACAAGTGTTTTGCTGCATGTATATATTATGTGCACCAAATACATGCTGTTGTCCTTAGAGCTTAGAAGAGGGCGTGACAAGAAGAGAAGCCCCAGTGTGGACACAGGAACCTCCCTGTTAAAGGAGAAATAGAACAGACTGTCCAGCTGAGCTGTGAGAAGATAGGAAAAGGAAGAAAATGGAACAGGTGAGGGGAAAGGGATGGAGGGAGAGAATATATGGAGAGATGACCAGAATTGGAGGACATTTAGAGGGAAATCTGGAATCCTAGGGCATCGAAAACTCACTGGAATCTATGATGGAGACCCTGGCAAGGACCTCTAGCAATGGGGGATAAAGAGCTTTAACAGGCCATCTCCTGCAACAGGACAAGTCTCCCAGTGTTGGGACAAGGACACCATCTCAGCTACAAACCTCTGATCTATAATCTACAAGGTACACTGGGACAATGGAAGGGTAGAAACCCTTGCCAAAGGAGGGAACTTATAACCAATTACCTTGCAGGATAACTGGGACAATGGAAGGATAGAACTCTACACCAAAGGAGGTGACCCATTCCTGATAATGAAGAGTAGGCCAGAAACTAGAGACTAGATAACCAGGAGATGATTTCTAATGATACCCTGCTTTACTCATAGATTGGTGCCTAGCCCAATCTTAATCAGAGAGGCTTCCTCCGGCAATGTATTAGAGGCCCAGAATGGATTCAGAGGCCCAGGAAAAAACATCATACAAAGCTTTGGGAACACAAAGAAAGGCATGTAGAGGAATTGGGGGAACATGAGGGGAATAGGACATCAGGATAACAAGCCCCACAGAGTCAACTGACTAGCATTCTTCGATTGCCACAGAGTCTAAAGTTGCAGACATAGAACCTGCAGGATCCACTAAGTATGTCTTGTGGTTTTCTGGCTTGGTGTTCTTGATGATATCCTACAGACTATACTGTATGTTGTAGGGAGAGGGAGAAAGTTCTTTCACCTTTTGCCTTCCCTTCTTCTCCCATTGAGTTTCCTTGTTGACCCTTGATACAGGAATTAGTGCCTGGCCCTCTTACATCTGATTGTGCCCTATTTTAGGAGGACTAGGAGGAGTGCTTTATTTGGGGGCAGAGACAGGTGTGAAGCTGGGTATGTCGGGGCAGGGAAGGTAGATGTGGGGGAAAAGGAAGATGAGGAGGAGTGGAAGAAGTAGAGGAGAGGTATTAGGCTGTATTATATGAGAGGAAAAAATGAATTAATTACTTATTAATGAATTTTAAAAAAGAAGAGAAGATATCCTGACATCTGGGGCAAAAAACAATATGAGGTGTCATGTATGGTCTGGGAACTGTACCTGGGTACTCTACAAGAGCAACAGATACTCTTAATTGCTGAGTCAGATGAACCATATCTCCAGGTTCTATTTATCAAAATTTATAAATCATGGCTCCATCTCAAATATCATATTACATTATATTTCATTTAAAATGGTTCAGTATCTCAAAAAGAAATTTCAACAAGTTGGGGGCAGAAAGGGAAGAACCATAGTTCAAGGCCTGAATAGGCACAGTAGGAAGGGACAGTCTCAAAAGAAGGAAACATACAGTAATGTCATCATCAATGACAAGAACAATGAAACAAAGTATATTTAACAAATGAAATTTAAATGCTCTTAGAGTCAAAGTGTTCCAAAACATAAATAAGATGAGGCTGTTGGCAAAGCTATGGTTTTTAATATTGAGGGCTTAAGTCTGGTACCACTGATCAGAAAGCTTGCATTTGTTAAATAAATGAATTGTAGTTTTTATTGCAATGAAGATCATCTAATGTGTTCATCTCAAAATGTAACATATTGCCATCACATTTCTATATATCATAAAAGCAGATCTTCAGGATGCATTTACTCTTCAGGATACATGCCCAGACATGGAAGGCTTTGCAATCTAATCTTCAAACCTAGACCAAGAACATTTCAGCCTCTGAGACTTACTGCTGACTGAGCTCACTCTGTCTCCTGCACATTGAACTACAAATCATAAACTGTCTACTCCTGACTCTCTGCTTTCTCTCTTAATTTATTCTATACTGGCTCTGCTCTTCTCATCTTCTCCTTCTGAACTGAACTCCGCTCAAACTGATTGAACTAACTCTTCACTCTGCTTCTTATCCACTTCCACCACTTTTTTGAACTCTGATTCCTCACTCTCTTTCTAACTTGCTTCCTTCTCTGAATTCTAAACTGAACTTTTTTTTTTAAAAAACAAAAAATGAATTCTGAACTTATCTTTTATTCTCTGCTTCTTCCTCTGAGCTCTGCCTCTGTATACCAAGTACTGGGATTAAAGCTGTGTACCACCACTGCCTTTTGAACTACATTTAAAGATGTGTGCTACCTTTGGATTAAAGGCATGCACTAGCATTGTTTATATTCCAGAGCAGCCTTGCTGCTGCATTAAAGGATTAAATGTTCCTCTATATGCCTGTATCATGATAAAAATGTTAACATCAATAAATTTAAGAACCAGGCATTGTGGCTTAAGCCTTTAGTTCTACTACTTGGAAGATAGAATGAAAGACCTCCATGGTTATATAGAATTTTTGGGCTAGCTTGGGCTACCTCTTTCAAAAAGCAAGCAAAGAAACAAACAAAAAAATAAAAAGAAAGGAAAGTACTATTTGAGGTTAATCTAGTATTTTTAATCCAACTATAAAACCAGTATTCTTTAGAATATTAAATTAACATTGGAATGATATCCTTTGTATTTTTATTTGCAAATTTGTTTAAACATCGGTATGCTTCCCTCACAGAAAACGTCCTAAAATTTAAATGCATATATATACAGTTTAGAACTAGTTTCCCAGGGGGAAAAACTATATATATATATATATCTCAAGTGATAAGAAAAATGGTAGTGAAATAAAATGCTATAGACAGAAATTGGTTTAGCAGAAAAATATTTTAGAGCTGTATTGAGTGATACATATACCAAGTGATATAATATGACTAGGGGAAATAAGATACTTATTCTGAAATTGATTTTGCTAAAAGTTTTATGGACATATCAGGTTCAGAAAGTATTGTTATGTTTGAAAAAAGGCATGCAAGCATGTAAAATATGCAAAACATATTCGGTTTTATGAGGTTTAATGTTCTCAGAAATTTAAAATACACAGATGGCCAAAGTACACACGATCTTTTGGAAGTCTTGTGACCTAATGTCTTTGGGTATGCTGGCTTTGTTTGTCAAAATGGGGTCAAGTCTGTTAGAACAGCTTCGTTGGTGCTGAATCCATTACTTCCTAAATTAAAAGCTTGCAGTTTAATGGGGAAAAGTTGAGTTTCCTCACCAGCTCTCAGGGAGCAAGCTGTTCCTTACCGTGCTATCATGCTACTTTTATTTGAATGAAAGAACTATATTCTGTGATTCTTTTCAAACTTTGCTTATGCATTTTATTTATTTTTTAAATGTGTCATATACAAACAGCAATGCAATGTAATTAAATTTGACATTCATCACACTGATGTGCCATGTAAATAGTGGCTTTGAATTCTGCTCTGCCATGTGCATTCTTGATTAGCTGATCTTCTCAACACATTATAATTATGCTCAGAAGTCGAAAATCTTTCTGTTACACAACAATTATTACATTTTCATGAATACTTCATAACAAAAGTATGTAATATTTACCAATATCTTAAGTACTTCAGAATCTGAATCATTTTGTCAATGAAATAAAATGAATTTCAGTGGTGACCTTCACCTCATTTGTGCTTTTACCTAACACTGCTCCTGCTTCATACACTCTGACACAACTCAGTACAAAGAAATCAATTTTTCATACAGAAACTATTACTTAAACTCCATCAGAATCTGACACAGAAGTGTATACGAATCTATAAATTGTATATTGATTTGTCAATATCTTCTTTCTTTTTCCAAGAGTTCATTGACAATTTTATTCAAATACTTCACACTAGACTTGCACATAAAGTAAAAGAAGTCAAAATATTGTTCTAGGTAAAAGAAACATCTTTTTAAAAAATATTTAAGTTGGGTGGTGGTGGCACATGGCTTTAATCTCAGCACTGGTGGTAGAGGCAGGCAAATCTCTGTGAGTTTGTAGCCAGCCTGGTCTATAGAATGAGTTCTAGGATAGCCATAATTGCAACAGAGCAAACTGCCTTAAAAAACAGTATATATGATAAAATAGAATAAATTGTTATGATTTTTAGTCAAAAAAAATTGTCATTAGAATATAATGATATCTGAGTGTGTGTGTGTGTGTGTGTGTGTGTGTGTGTGTGTGTGTGTGTATGTGTTGGGAGGAGTATGAACATTCATGATTTTCTGACAAAACTCAGAACTTTACTTTTGAAATGATTATCTATTTTCTAATTAAATAACAGTCACTTTTGCAATGAAATATATGTATCAGAGAATTGGTGTCTACGTTTTCCAACTTTTTACACATAACATGCTATTGAAAGGATTTATTCTATCTTTTTTTACTTGCAAAAGGGCAGGAAAAGACTACAACTAAAAAAGCAATAAGTGGATCAAAAGTAACTTTAAAGCATTATTAGATTTTATGCTGCTGTAACAAAATGTTTGAGGAAACAAAAAAAAATGAAGTAAAGATTTGTATTAACTGCTGTTTCCAGGTATAAGTCTATAGCCCTTAGCAATTA
The DNA here is from genome assembly GCA_026225945.1 of Cricetomys ansorgei. NCBI lineage: Eukaryota > Metazoa > Chordata > Mammalia > Rodentia > Nesomyidae > Cricetomys > Cricetomys ansorgei. Next base: position 13,894,953 of record JAMJFZ010000199.1, read on the forward strand.
TTCCTTCACCTAAATAGAGTGAGTCATCATGAGAGCAAGAGGACATAATGTAGACTGATGTAGAATAGTTACCTCTTACACACAAAAAAAGGTGAGATAGACAAGCAGGACAGGGATATCATAGTCCTAAAGGGCTCTCACCAAGGAACATATGCTATCCAAGTGCATTCTGATTCCTGGGAGTCTCCATTACCTTTCAAATCAGACTGTAGTTGAGTGATTATGGTATAGAATAGTGTATGACCCCTTTACATATATATTATGGCTTCCAGTTTTATGTTTTTATGGAATTTCTGAGTGTGGGAACTAGTAGGTTTCTACATCTAAATATGTTTCTTGTGACTTTTCTTGGACTCCTTTTCTTCTGTTTGTTTGTTTTGTCCTATTCCAAAGTGTTAATTTTTTTTTAATTTTGTTAATTTTTTATTATCCCTTAAGAGCCTGTTTGCTTTTTTATTGAGAATCAGAAAGGGAGTAGATCCAAAATGGAGGGGAGGTGGGGAAGAACTTGGAGGAGTAGAAAGAGGGTAAACCATAATCAGGATGCATTATATGAGAAAAAAACAAATTTAATAAAATGGAAAAATAAAATAAATAATAAGCATTCAATAAGTGATAAAGATAATGTAAAATATGAGCTCTTTGGACATTTCATATTAAAGATATGTGGTATAACAAGGAAAGTTATATACCAGTTTCATTTAGATTGGAATCCTAGACAGCTCATTGAGTGGATGCTAATCAAATGGAGAAGAACTACATAGTCTAAAGGTACAGAACAGCAAATTATAATACATGAAACTTTCACAAGCTGATATTCAGATAATGAGAAAACTATAACAATGTTGGAAAGTATTTAAAATAACAATTTATCAGTAAAATAAAGTTTCCATAATCCTTCATATTTATCTTTACAGCTGTATTAGCAATATTTAGAAATACGTGTTATTGCAATGAAAGCCTGCATTTCTACATTTACATTTTGAGATTTATATATCTTTGAGATTTTAAGAATTGAAAAGTTAAAAGATGTTTGAGCTGGTTTGACATTTAAATCTCTACTTAAAACTTGTGGTGTTATCAGTTTGAATTGTTAAGATAAGACCTAACTAGATGAGGGAATTAAATGAGCCATAGGCTGCTTTCTTTTACTCAACTTCAAGAACACGGGAACTTATTTTCTAATCACATACATTTTGTGCAAAACTATATTCTTAGTATAGCATATGTGGAAAATATTGGAATTATGTCTTAATTAATTCATAAACCATAGTGATAGCTGTTTAACCCATAATGATATTACAGACTCTATCAGTATTTTGCATCCTTATTTTATTGTTATTGTTTTTAACCATTCAAAGTGAAAGTGAATTTTGGTAGAATTATCAGACATGTTTCTATTCTTTTGGGCCAAGAGCATTTTAATGTACATGTAAGAGAGAATTGTGCAACTTCAAAAAATCACCTTCCTTCTGACATTGTGGTGATGGTGATGCTCTAGGAAGAAATGAACATCAAAAATTGTCTTCAAGAGAACATTACAAACCATTTAGATTTTTCTACAATTGCTAGCATCCATTTAACAAACCAGGATATTTAATGACACTTAAAATACACTAATCATTTAGTCAGTGTAAGGTTCATACTATCCAATCCTAAATATAGTCAAACCTAAAATATTTCTAGGAAAAAAAAAACCACTCAGACCACTATAAAATCACTCAACATCAATTTTGTTGATTTATTCTAAATTCCAAATGTACTAAAATTCTGTAATATTAACTCAAATTTGTAATGTATTTTAGTCATCAAAATATCATTAGAGTTTTTTTTTTAGATTTTCTTTTCAATAATTAAGATGTCAGAAAAATAATGAAAACAGCTTTATCATGAACAAAATCTTCAGAATTGTAGTTAATCAGGTTAAAATTCTAAGTTTAAGTTACTGATATTATATTTCTGCATAAAGAAATAAAGATATAATATTAGTAACTATTTCAATAACATGTTCTGCCCTTATCCTGAAATTGTTTTGTGATAGTTAGAGATTGCCTTCAAAAAACATTTCAAGATGAGGTATCGGAGACTGTTAAGCAAATGAAAGAGTTCATTGATTAATTGAAATTTAATTGAAAGATATACTTTATTAAACATACTAATACAAGTTAATTAATATACTTTGTCACTTATTTCCAAAGGAATAAAACAATCAGTATGTTAAGGAGATATTCACATGTCTACTTTTAATTCAGGATTACTGACAATTTCCAAGATATAGAAAGAAGTATCTGCCAAAAGAATAAATAAAAATATTGATATGAATGTATATGTATGAGTGTATGCTTATGTGTGTGTGTTTGTGTGTATGTGTACATATGTTCACATATAATATAGAAGTAAAAATATTATTCAGCCTTGAAAAGGAAGAAAATTTTGGCTTTTGTAACATGATTGAACTTAGAAAATGTTATAAAAAATATCAAGACATACTCTATAATTTCAATTATATGTAAAATCTGAAATGGGAAGGAAAAAAAAGTACATTTAGATGCTATGTTATAAAATAGCTAATTTCAAAGACCTAATATAAGCAAGATAATTTTAATTTGTAATAGTAGATGTATATGTTGGTTCAGGGCAGAGGACAATTCATTCTTTTGTCTAATTATATCACTGGTTCCTGCCCCAAGCCCTAGAACTCAGTAGTATTTCTGTATGTTTACAACTCTTAATTTTCAAACTCGTAGGTTTCAGCTTTAGCCTTCCCAGACCTTCTCCTATCTGAGCCACTCTGACTAGATCTTTCTGAACTCTTTCAGTTCTGTGATTATTCTGTGGAACTTTGCTGTATCTCTGTGACTGTCCCTGAGCTTTCACTACCTCTGTAACTGACTGCTTCAACTAACTGTGCTGTAACTCACTCCAGCCTCAGCTTCTATAACTCCTCTGTAACTGTTCTTCAACTCACTCTTCAGCCTACTTCTCAACTAACTATGCTTCCTGCTTCAACTGACTGACTTTTCTGTTCTGTTCCTATGTAACTATCTTTAATTGATCTGAATGTCAGCCTTTTCTCTTGAGAGTTGGACATGTCTTTACTCTGCTAACTCTTTCTTTGATTATTCACTTTGCCATTCACTCTGACTTATCTCAGACATCATTTCCTGTGTGACACTGATACCTTCTGAGTTCTGCTTTCTGTATCTGCCTCCACTATTTTTTCTAGGGATTAAAGGTGTGTACTAACACCACTTTCTGAATACCAGGATTAAAGGTGTATCTGTTGAGCATTCAGACCACACAGGCCTCTGAATGTACTTCCTGGAACGTAGTATACCTTAGCTTTCACATAGGGCTGTTCCTCTTCACTAATTAAGGATACTGCATTTTTCCAGATAAAACAGGACATATACACATATGAACTCATGGAGACTGTGAAAGTATGCAAAAAAACCTGCACAAGTTTAATCCAGAGAAACACTCATCATGGAAAAGAGAAAGTGAGCACAAAGTTCTACCCTTTAGCCAAGAAGTTATCTGAAAATGACAGATACTAGAAGAGGAAAATCAGTTTTCTTCAACAAAATGACACTGGCCACATCAAACATAATCATGGGCAAGCCCCAAACTCAGAAGCAGTTGGCCAACACTAATCCTACTCCATGATTTTTAGTGACTTTTCTATTCTTTTTCTTTTTTAAAGAGAGAGAAAGAGCATGAATTAGTGTGGTTGGTGATAGGGCTGCAGAAGTAGGAGTTGGAGAATGAGAAAGAATAAGAAAAAATATACTGCTTATGAAATCATTTAAAGAATCCATTCTCAAGTCCTTAAAAGTAGCTAATACTTGGGATTTTATAAGACATTATATGTAATGTTTGATTACTGCACATACAAAAATCAAAACAGTACAAAATGATGACTATCTAATGTGACCTAAAGTATGTATTGTCTTTTGTGTGTGAATCAGTTCACATTCATAAATATAACAAAACACGACCTTATATTACATGAATGCTAACAACTTTATTTCACTCATCCTATAATAATAAAAATGAGATAATATAAATTTTTAAGGGATATGAGTTTTTATAAGGAAAAGTTGATCTGAAAAACAACTGATAGCTCTTCAATGCCACCTGTATACCCATGAGGCTCAGAGGAAATCTCTGAAGAGGAGGTAAAGGGCTGTAAAAAGTAAAAAATCAGGATGCTTGATAAAAGATTATGTCATTAAATTATAACATGGATGCTACACATATGTAATATCAACAATATAATTACCTGACATCTCCAGTGTTGCTTGAACCCATTCCCAGGACGCTTGAGTGGGGTAAGCTGGCACAGAATCTACAACACAGGCTACAGCAGTCTGGTAAGTGGCAGAAGCACATTCATTTATTCCTGGAAGAGGGACTCCTTTTAATCCCCCACCCCAAAGTGTCCCATTGGCACCTGCTGTTGTGACTTTTGCGCATTGGCTTGTGTCTCTTACATCATCTGTCCATTGGCAGGTTTTCAGGTTAGCTCCAACAGGAAATCTTTACTGCGCATGCTTCAGTGGTGGGGCTATTGCTGGGCATGTCCAGGGCCAACCCTAAGTGGGAGCCCAGCCCCTCAAGCAAGCCGGCATGCACAGTTTGGCAAACTGCATATAAATGCTGCTTAGCAGCAGGCCTTGTTCCTTCCACAGGCCAGAATAAGGACACCAAGAGCTACAGGTAATCAATGACTACTAGGAGTGTCAGATACAGTTTTCTCCTGTGATGAGTTTCCTGATAGACTATTGAGTTCACAATTCCAACTGTTCAGCCATAAATACATTTTCATAGGAGCAATAAAAAATGGATTCAGTAGAGAGACAACAGACAGAGAGAGAGAGAGAGAAGCACTAATTACAGAAGTGGTCATGAATTTGAGAAGGGAGATATGTAAAGAGCTAGAAGAGGGAGAAGAAAGAGTAGAAACAATACAAATACAGAAATCATATACAAAATTCTCAAGTATCAATAAAATAAATACATTAAAAATAAATAATGGAAGCATCAAAAGAGACAAGTAATTAATTCTCCAGTTACTTGTCACCTAAACCTCCATAGTATTATTAATGCAACAATGTGGTAAACATAACCATTACTAACATACATTTATGTTTTGTTTTTTCTGCTAGAATATGATTTTGTGGGGAAAAAAGAAGATCAAGAAAGAAAGAAAGGAAGACAAAAACTACTTTTGTTCTAATCCCACTTTGTTAGCTCAAGGTTAGATAAATGTAAATGTACTATTTTTGCATGTAATTTTGATGTACAGTTTTGCCTCTTTCTCCCCTTGTCTCTTGCTTGTATATTTCAGTTTCTTTGTCCTTGTTGGAAGTCTTTGGTCAGGGAATATATTTTTGCTGTTAGTATTTGCACATTAGTGTGAAGCATATTGCCTGGTTATCTCTGTTCTCAGTGAGTAAGGAGCCTGCCCTATTTATTTGGAGTTTGTAATGGTACTCTGTTTTCTGAGCATTACAATGTTACCTTTCTGAACTAATTAATAGAATATGGTAATGAGGGCATGGCTACAAAGTCAAAGTAAAAGAAAGTAAAAATTAGGGCAATTTATCTACCAGGGCAAAGACAGAGAAAGCCTACTAACTCTCCTAACGAAGCACTTGCTTTACAGTTAATTTTAGTAGTTTCTCATTATCATTTCATTCTGTTTCATTCCTTTTTATAAGTCTTTTTCCTATTGCTATGTCTTCTTTTTGTGTTTCTCTTTAATATTTCCCACTGAATTTAATCAGAATTTCTTGCTCAAGTGTTTGGGGATACTATTTACTAGAATGAGTGCAACTTTTTCAAAGTTATATTTTAAACATTAGGGTGTTAATAGTTGAAAAGATTTATTGTAAAAAATTGTCCTTTTAACTTAATCTTATTTATCATCAAAAATAGAGATATTCTATCACATTAGTCAAATTGATTTATGTTGCTAATATAGTAATTCAGCTCTAAAATTACAATCAAACTGCTTTATTTCCCTATCTTATATAAGTTATATCATCATTTATAAATTTGTTTTGTAAATATTACTAAAGCAATATTTAAATGTAATTACTTATATCACAATCTGTGAATGAGAATATCATTTGGCCAACTCTACTACAATTTCAGAAAAAAATAGATGTTATAACTACTGTAATCAGTAGTGTGATTTTATACTAGTTGCCCAATTTACTTAACAGAAATTTCTAAAGAAATTTCAAATAATTAATATTAAATCATAACTAAAATTTAACTTTATATAATTTATGAAATTACCTGGGTCTTGCCAGGACCTATTCACTCAACCCACCCCAGAAAGATAATTAATCAAATTAGCTAGTAATAAGTAGATCACATGTAGTTTCTCTTATCTGGAAGCTCATTAACTGCCCTCATATCATGCATGTTTTCCATGTAGTATTTCTTTAAATTCCTAAAATATATATTATACATAATATATATAATATATAATACAATGCATAATATGCAATATATAGTATACAACATATATTAGGAACTTAGAGAAATACTGAGAAATAACTAAGAAATACTTATATACATATATATATATACATATATATATACATATGTATATAATATGTTATATTAAGAAAATACATTTATTCGTAAATTTGTCAAGATGAGGATTTATCAGTTAAGAGATTGGATATAAAATGGGATTAATTGTATGTTTTCACTTATATTTATGAAGGATGCCACTCATGTTCAAAGACTTAATCAGTGTAGGTAAATATTGGGCCTGTCCCCAAAATGTTACTGTTGCCATTTTTAAAGAAAGAATGTTCCCTCAGTTCAAAACTTGCCTGGTAAGGTACAATATGTTGTATCTCTTTCATCAATTTAGTAATGATTGAGTGTGGCTACTGCAACGGATTGATTCATATATGTCAATTTAATTATTTGTTCTTTTAGAAAAAAAGAAAAAAAAACATGCAATTCTTTCACCAAGTTAGTTACTCTCTTTATTACCATAAAGGCAGAGAGAATAAATTCAGTATAAAATTTAATCACATCAGAATGAAAACAAGAGTCTAATCTAGATATATTCCCATTGTGATTGCTCTCCTTGTGAACTTGATTGCTTCTGAAATCAACTGAAACATACACTGCGGATCACTCCTGTGAGGAATTTTCTTGATCATATTATTTGAAGCACAGAATTCCATCATAAATGTGAGTTTACTCACTTATCAATTCTTCTAAATTTGTAACTAAAGTATGAAAACAGCAACAACTCAAGAAGCAGCATTTTTATTCCACCTCTAACATGACTCTTGATATTAAGAAGAAAGACTTTCAGAATTTTTTTTTGTTTTCTTTATTTTTGTAATAGTATAATATGGCTAAAGTGAATTTTCAGAAAGTATTTGCAGAACATTAATATTTCTGAGCAAATCTAGACCTGTGAACTGCTGTGAGGCTTCCTCATCTGAAGCAGCAATTCATAAAATGTAATGAACATCTGATTCCTCTCGGCCTGCTTGTTAAGCAGGCAGATTTTTGGATCCACCTCCACATTCATTGAAACAGAATTTCTGCAGAGAACGTTTTCCATAGCTAAATATGATTATGATCTGGAAAAAAAAACTTTCCTAGCTGAATGAAACTAGCTAGCCTCTTAAAAAGTGCAGATTTGAATTCCTTCTGTGCTCTTGAAACTCATCTTAAAATTTTGCAGAGTGCAACAAAATTAGCCAGTTTTCTTTTCTATAAAAAGGGAATGAACATTTGTCAAAAAGCTAGAATTTGGAAGACTGGGATTCAAATGCAGATATGTCTGGCTCTATGTCTGTGCATTTTCTGAGACAATATGGACATCACTATCTATATGAATTCTTATATGAATTTATGAATTACTTTTGAATCTTTTGCTGCATAATCACAAAGACAAAAAAGCAGAAAATATAGACATCCATCTTTCATCTGTATTTTAGCTGTGCTTCTCAAACTAAAATGAATTTACAATTTGAAAAAAATGAAATTTTTACCATCTCAAACCCCTACAACTGACTTTATTTATATAAATTTATATAATATATAAATTTAATTTATATTTTGCATTATGCCAGTTAATTCTCTTTTTTTATTTTAGTTGCTTTAAGTGATCATTTTGGGTTTAATTTGAAAGAAATTTCATATAGCTTTATTATTGATATTTGTCTCTAAGATGTTCTACTTTAGATAATTAATAAAGGTTCCTGGAAAGCTGGTTCTGCAATTAGCATAATTTCCTGCTTTTCTAGGAGAACTGTTTGGTTCATAAAATCCATGACAGGCAACTTAGAACCTCCTCTAATTACTTCTTAAAATTATCCAATGCCCTTTTCTGATTTCTGCAAGCACACACACACACACACACACACACACTCACAAATATACACATTAGAAAGTATAGAAACAGAAAAATGCGTGGGTAACTGTGATGGTTTGAATGCAGATGACTTCCATAGGCTGATATGGAGTGGCACTACTAGGAGGTGAGTCCTTGTTGGAGGAAATGTGTCACTGTGGGGCTTTTCAAATGTTCAAGCTATGCCCAGTGTCACTCTCTCTTCCTGCTCCCTGCTGATCCAGATGTAGAACTCTCAGATACCTCTTTATCACTGTATATGCCTGTATAATGTTATGCTTCCCTCCATGAATTTAATGGACTAAGCCACTGAATTGTTAGCTAGGACCAATTAAATGTTTTCTTTTATAATAGGTATCATGGTTGTGGTGACTCTTAACAGTAATAGAAACCCTAAATAAGGCAGAAGTTGGTACTAGTGACTTGGGTATTTCTGTGATAGTCTGGACAATGCTTTTCTTTGGAGGAATATGACACACTTTGGGACTTTGGACTAGAAAAGTGATTGGGTTTTAAGCAAAGTTTAATGGGCCATCTTAATAGAAGCCTGGAAGACAGTGGAGCTGAGAGTGACCTGAACTCATAGAGCCCTGCTCAAGAGGTTTCAGAATAGGTTTTTAGTATGTGGCATAGAGACCATTCTTGTGATTATTTGGTAAAGAACATGGCTATTTTTTTGTACTTGTCCAAAAATTTCTGCCTGAAGTTAAATCAAAGAGTTCTTCATTTACAACTTTGGTAAAGGAGATTTCCAGACAGATTAATATCAACTGGGTTGCGTTATTATTAATGATCATGCTTAAGTGAATCTATATGGAAAGGAGAAGTTGTGTAAGAAAAAATACAAACTTACAGTTTGAAGAGAAAAGGGGCACCAGGATATGTAAACATATTAGAGAAAAGTCTGATGCAGAGTATAATAAAGGGAATGGTGACCTCAGAAAGACCCCACTCAGCTAAGCTTCCAACTTATAAAAATAAATTAAAGTGAAAAGGAATTAAAGAAATGTTTAGGGCTCAGAATGTTGGTACACACCATTGTTCCTAGCACTTGGGAATAAGAGGCAAGTGAATCCTTAATTTGAGGCTAGTATACAGAATTCCAGAAGAACCAAGCTTGGGCAGTGAAGGAAACCACTGAAAACAGAAAGCTAGTGAAAATTTATTTGGAAGATGGGACCATGTTCCAGCCCTTGTGGTTCTGACTTTAGAGTTAAGGATACAAGGGGAGCAGAGAAGTGTGTGTGTGTGTGTGTGTGTGTGTGTGTGTGTGTGTGTGTATGTGTAGTGGAGGAACTGGGAAAAGTAGGAGAGGAAACTGAGGTCAAGATTGAATAAAAGAAGAAGAAAAGAAAAGAATGAAAAGAAAGAAAGAAAAGAGTGATGGAATTTTCCTCCATGACTAAAGAAAGTAGCTGAAGCCAGGAGTGTATCAAGGATGTCATTACACGGAGACCTAGAGAGGGGTATGGAGTACTCCTAGTATGAAGCTGTGAAATTAAAGCCTGGATTTCCTTGAGGACCACAATATGTTAGAGATGCCAAAGTCATAGAATATCTGCTGAGAATAACTGCTAATAGAAAGTGGAATCAACCCAAGAAAAAGAAGGTTTTTACAGTCAACACAGCTGAAAGGAGCTAAAGATCTGAAGAGCACTTTGGCATCCGACTTGGAGATGTGGAGTTTTGAGTTAGCCCTGCTGTTTTTTAGAGTTGCTTCCAGCCAACAGTTCCTCACTGTGAATCCTTTTCTTCCATTTGGAACTGTAGTGTATACCCTGTGCTATTATATTTTGAAAGTGTGTTTACTGTGTTTTTATTTTTATTTTATCAGTGATTATAGGTAAGAGATTGCAATTAGCCTCAGAAGGCCTCTCAGCCTTGAGATTGTTATTGATTATGGGGACGTTGAAGTTGGACTCCATACATTTTGTATGATAATGTAGCTACAAGCTTATTGGGACCAGGGAGTGGAATGTGGTGGTTTGAATGAAAATGGCTCCCATAGAATCACAGAGAGTGACATTATTACTGGAGATGTGACCTTGGTCATGTAGATGTGGTCTTCTTGGAGGAAGTATGTTATTGGAAGTGGGCTTTGAGCTTTAGGAAGCTCAAGTCATGCATGATGTCACTCTTTTCCTGCTGCCTATTGATCCAAACATAGATGTATCAACTACTTCTCCAGCATCATGTTGGCTTGTGTGCCACCATGCTTCCCACCATAATGATAATGCATTAAACCTATGAATTGTAACCAACCCCAGATATTTTTTTTTCCTTTGTAAGGGTTGCCATGGTCAAGGTATCTCTTCATAGCAATAGAAACCCTAACTAAAACAAAAACCTATTATAGTGCAGTTTAAAAGTTTTATTTTGAAACAATTCCATGTAATATCAAATAATTGATCAAAGAATATAAGAACTTCATACATGATATCCATCTACATTTAACAAATTCCAGCATTTTATTACCCTATACCTAATAATTTCTAATTTGCTATCATCTTATCTATGTCTCTTGGCCTCTTGAGAATGAGACAATTCTTGAGACGAATATATATGTGTTAATAAGTCATGAATGTGTATTCAACATCTACATATAGGTAGAAATTCTAGAGGATGCATCTTTGATTTTAATTCAGCATAAAATGAACACAATTCTACCTTTATTATTTATGTTAACTATGATACCTGGCTTCAGGTTGTGTTTCATATGTGGTTTTCAACTACCTTACTTCTCACCAAGTTATTATACAGTAAATTACCTTTATAGATGTAAAAGCTATGAACATTAACTCTTTCTTTAAAGAAACTACCATAGTGAAAAATTAGAGCATTCAGCAGGTAAAGGTACATACCACTAAACTTGAGTTTCATACCTAGAAACCACACTGCAGAAGGAAAGAACCAACTCCTACATGGTGTTTTATTAAATACTCTACAGTATGTTTACAGTCAAACATGAATATCACATGTGTGTGCATGCATATAATACATTCAATAAAAACTCCATAAGAAAAAAATTTATATATATATATATATGTGTGTGTGTGTGTGTGTGTGTGTGTGTGTGTGTATAAAATTAAAGGACCCTTCTGTTATTTCACCAATCAAAATTAAAGAATTGTAGCATGTAGAATTCAAACTCAGTCCTGGGTGATTAATCAGACACTCTCCAATTTTCAAAATAATTGTAAACTGTCTTAGTTACTATATTATTGCTGTGAAGAGACACTATGACAAAGGAATCAAAATGCGCTCAGTCCAACCTCAAAAGATCCCTGTTGTAAAATTTATTTTTATATGTAAAATAAATTTTACATATAAAATAATTGTTTTATGCATTGCTGGGCCAGGGTCTTCCTAAGTTTTGGTCTTTTGTATTGGGGGTGTTTGATTGCTCATGATCTACACATACTATCAGTAGAAGATCTGAGGTATTCTGTATCAATAAAAACACCTGAACTTGGAAGCTCAGGGTTCCCCTGTCCAGTGTAGCTTTTATCATAATGGCGGTTCCCTCCACTGAGGTCTAGCAGGGTTTGCACCTAGAATGCCTCCGTGTTTTCCTGTCATGATGGTGGTTCCCTCTCGGGACATCTGGCAGAGTTTACATCTAGAATGTGTCTCTGTCTTCCTGGTTGCACCCAAAAGTAGCATACTACTACAGTCCCCATAATCCTTCTGTCTCAACACTTTCAAAGTCCAAAATTCTCTTCTAAAACTCAAGGCCACCTCTTTATTGTAACATACTGTAAAATCAAAAAGCAAATTACATACTTTTAATATACCATGGTATAGAATATATATTATCATCCCAAATCATTCCAAAAAATACACATTATCATTCCAAAAGATAGGAATTGAATATATGGAGTATATTCTGGACCTAAGAAATACTGAAAATCAGCATCACAAACTCCAAATTCATTACTTCTATGCTTGATGTCAGTGGGCTTATTAAATGGCTTTTCATATCTCCTTCTCTTTCCAGCTTTGTTGACATTAACATACTTTTTCTTTTGGACTAGTTCCATACCCTGTCTGCAGCCATTTTGGGCTAAAATTTATAGCTCTGGCATCTCTAACATCTGGAAGTCTCAAATGCAATTCATGCTTTACCTTTATAGCTTCATGCAATGGTCTGTCCAGGCCTCTATTCAAGTAGCTTGTTATAAAGATGCATGTATTAATGGATCTATCTAACACTGAAAAATATTGTATAAGCAAATATTGTATATTAGCTACTGTATCTTTCTTGATAAAGCCAGAGCCACTTGGCCAAAGAAGCAAATTTCTGCCATTTGCCAATCCTGGAAACTGGCCCTTTCCATGACTTATTTTTGTGCAAGATTTGGCTTGATGATGGTTTTCTTTGTTGAAGAAACTTTTTTCAGATATTAGAAGGTTAAGTGGGTAGGATCTTTCCCTGAGGGCATAATTCCATTTCATTTTTCCTTAAGACCTTCCTTAAACTTATCTATTTGAGCATAAGACTTAGCACCAACATTATAATAAATTTCCTGGTAGTCCTTTTCTCCTCAAATTGTGTGTTTTGTATTTCTTTTTGTTTCACTTGTTCTTTTTAATTATAATTATGCATATAGGTGAACCCTAATAGCCAATAACAAAGTCAACATTAGGCTCTCTTGAAATATTTTCTGCTAATGTTATTAATCCAGAACTTTTCAGTTTAGTCTCTGGCAGAGTTTTTTTGGAACAGAATTCAGTGATATTCCCTGCAAGATAAGAATTGTCTCTAATATTCTTCCCTCATGGGATCTCAAGAGAATGGCTGCCACAATTCACATGGATGTCAGAAGTGTCTTGCATGTTCCACTAAGATGGCCCATTAGGCTCTGCTTAAAACACTCACCCAGTTTTCTTGTCCAAAGGTCCAAAGTATTCCATATTTTTCCAGCAAACAGTAATGTCAGGACTTTCATCACAATCCCCAAATATTTGGTAACAACTCCTATATTAATCACTCTTCTATTGCTATGGGAAAAAAAACATGGCCAAGAAAATGAAACATTTAATTTGGGCTTGTTCATATTTATTTTCAAAGGGTTAGTCTATTATTATCATGTCAGGGAACATGGTGGTAGGCAGGCAAACCTTCCTCTGGAACGGTGGCTGAGAGCTAACACCTGATCTATAAGTTGCAGGCAGAAAGACAGTAACTGGACCAGGCATGGGCTTTTGAAACCTCAAAGCACACCCCTGATGGCACATCTCCACCAACAAAGTTGCACCTCCAATGCTTTCCTAACCAATTCATCCACTGGTTGGTAATCAAATATTCAAATCTATGGGAATACAGAGGCCATTCCTTTTCAAACCACCACACAAACATGTTACAACTACAACATGATGAGCTGAGAAAAGACAGAATGGGATTTCAAGAAATCTCTTCTGGGTTCTCCGCTGCCTAAACTGAAGGTAATTAAACTCTTTATTGTGGTCCTTTTACCTCATGGCATAGAACATATGGTTGTTGTTTGGAGGGACTCATAAAACCTCACCTCATCCATAATGCTTATTGGTACTTTAAGACACATTGCCTTCAGTGTTTTAACCAGAGATAATTTGCTCATGGTTTAAATAAGTAACCTCTCACCCATGTTCTTTAACCAATAGTAACTAAAACTATTTTGGTCAAAATCCAAACCAAACCAAACCAAATACAACAAAATTTAGATATAGTATGTTTAAAATTTGACATGAAAGTTTGTCAGTTATCTTGTAAAAAAATTAGTACAAAAACTTTCTTCCAGGGCATTGATCCCCTGGAACTGGAGTCAGAGGAATTTGTAGGCTGTCTTTTGTGGGTGCTGGAATCTAAATCCAAATCTTCTACAAGTACAAGCAGTTAACTTAGCTACTGAACTCTTAGCAAATGAATTTGATGGGCCTTATCAATTAATTTACTACTTTAATAATATGAATATTATTGCCATTCTAGGATTACATACAATAAATTTGCACAATATTTATTTTCACAATGTAATTAAAGTAAGAGTATTTCTGATAAAATATATTTGGCATAGATACCAATAACTATGGGGGATACAGTTTGTTTCTGAAGGGAATTGACATAATTACCTTTGGATATGAGGATTCCTAGGAGAAAATACCTCGAGAGCTTGATGAGGCCTTATAGAAAGAAAAAGTACAATAAACTAAAACAACATAAAAGGACCTTAAAGAAAAGGTGATCCTTTCCTTAAACCTGGAAAGGATTTCATTAAGAGAATAAATGTTCCATTACAATCGCACATTATGTAGTCTCTTATTCTCTTCACCTTGGCCAGTTTTAGATCTCTGTTTACTGAAATCTATTGAAATAAAAGCTTCTGTTGTAAGTGATGAAAGATGAAATAATCTATGGGAATAATTGTAATCCATTAGAAGTTGCTTTAGCACTGTGGCTAATTACCACAATGGTAAAAGTGATTTCTCTCCTAGGGTCCTTCTACACTGTGAAAACTATTCAGTAGAACTGAAACTTCTAGCTAAGCAAAATCTTGATGTATCCATGATCTATGACTCAAGTGTATAGTACTTTCACCAGTTTAGTATTATTTTAAAGTTCTGGAAGGTAATCAGTAACTTTAACAATAGCCTGTAATGTATGGGTGCCTATGTGAACTCACTGGCCAACAACCCCATAAGTAGTACACATTTCTGGAACCTATTATCCTTTGATATCTATAAATGGCTTTGTAATATCATTATAGAGTAACTCTATTTAAACTGTAAGTATATGTTCATATTTTAGCAAACTTATAAAGTAGTAAATTTCCATATCATTTTCTAAAAAGTCTTACATGTTATACCCTCCCTCCCACACTCCCTCCTCTACTTTGCTCTACCTTTTCCTACTCCAAATTGAGCTTTCATATTGTGTTGTATCTCTTTAATCTTTATATTATTTTATCCTAAACCCCTCCCTTGAAACAACTTAAGAAACTTTAGTTCTTTGCTACCTCCTTTTCTTCTAGTAATATTCCATGTGAAACATATATATCTAAAAATTTAATGTTAATGACTACAAGTGGGAAAAAAGAGGGGAAATTTTTCTTTCTCTGACTGGATTACCACACTCAGAATAACTATTTTCAGCTCCATCCATTTGTCTGTGAATTTAATGATTTCACTTTTCTCTATGTCACATGCCCCTCCTCTAAAACATTGAGAATCTTTATGAAACAGGGGGTGCAAAGAGTGTGAGAGTTAGAAGAATAGAATGACCACAAAAAAGCAATAAAAACCAACACTGTGAACACATCAAGTTACATATATGAAATCATAGCAGTTAGGACACTGTGTATAAGACCCATGCAAGATCCAGGCAAACAAACACCCTGAATGAAAAAGCAAAATGACTGTGAAATTTTATTTCTAATGAAGATCTTCTGGTGACTGGTTGCTGCTCAATGTTTATCAAGAGTATGATCCCTGATAGTTCAGCCATTCCCTAACTGTAGGACTCAAATGCAGTCATTTGAGCCAGCAAAATTTGACTTGACAGATGTAAGAAAACAACAACACAAATGTTGGTGGGGGCTAGGTCTGGAAGTGATTTGGATGAGGAATGAACAATATCAAAATATATTCTTCAAACTTCTCAAAAAACTTGTAAGAACATTGAAAACAAAGAGTAAGAAGACAAGAAATAAGGAGTGAGATAGCTCTCAGGAAATGACAGCTTGGGAGACAGAGGAGACAGAGAATCACCTACAGAGAAGCTCAGAGAAAGAAAAAGAAAGAAAGAAAGAAAGAAAGAAAGAAAGAAAGAAAGAAAGAAAGAAAGAAAGAAAGAAAGGAAGGAAGGAAGGAAGGAAGGAAGGAAGGAAGGAAGGAAGGAAGGAAGGAAGAAAGAAAGAAAGAAAGAAAGAAAGATAAAGGAAGGAAGGAAGGAAGGAAGGAAGAAAGAAAGAAAGAAAGAAAGAAAGAAAGAAAGAAAGAAAGAAAGAAAGAAAGAAAGAAAGGAAGGAAGGAAGAAAGAAAGAAAGAAACAAAGAAAAAAAAGAAAGAATAGGAAAAAAGAGAAAAGGATATTAATATTTACATGCTTTCTGGAGGCAGCTTGCAGTTGTATACCACATCCTTTAGTTCAACAATCCTCAAAGAAACATAGAAGAAGAATATATCATAAATAGGTGTCTATAAAAACCACAACATATAATAGCTTTTTACCTCTACTCCAAGAAGAGAACTTCAAGGAGCTAGACCATGTGTATTTAGGATGTTGGATTGGGTCTTATAAGAGTGACCATCTTCTTAGACGGTTAAGTACAGCTTCTGATATCTTAATAATTAATGCATATAAGTAGAAATGCAAATGGTATTAGAGATTATTAATTCATGAGTAATGATTTTAGATCTCTGGTTGGTACTTTTAAAGAGGAATCTAAAATAATAAGTTTATTAGAAAATTTATTTTAAGTGAACATTCTTTAATAGCAAGAATAATAAAATCCAGGACTATACTGACAACATATTTAAACATTTAATGCTAAGAATAAACAAATAAAATAAGGGGGTAACAAAATTATTTGGTTAGTAAAATGCTTTCTGTGTAAGCTTGAGAACCTAGATTTTCCTCCCCAGAACCTATATTAAAAAACTGCTCTGCCTGGTACTCTGCTTGCAATCTCAGAACTGCTGAAGTGGAGGACAGTGGACCCCATGCCTCACTGATCAGCCAAACTAGCCTATTTTAGGATGTGCTGGCCAGAGTGAAACCTTGTCTTCAAAAGAAAACAAAACAAAAAGATGACTAGCACCTGAAGAATGGCACTAAAGCTTTGGCTCCTACTCATTTGTGAACACACATATGTAAGTGAACCCATGCAATCCCACACATGTACCATACATACACATACAAAAGTGGAAGACATTTAATTCATGCTATTTAATAATTGTTCAATGGTGAAAGATTCTTATATGACTTGAAGCTGAAATGTTTATACAAGTATTTAAATATTTTTTAAATTGAAATTTGTTTTTCAAATGCTAGCCTTGATGTATAAGCATGAGAAACATACTTGACTAACAACATTCAAACAAGAAAACAGGTATTATGCTTACTTCCTGAGAAAAACCACCCAAAGTTGACCTCTACAATCTTTATATTCTCAGATACAGGAATTACCCATACATGTACAGATATAAAAATGATTGCATACATTTTAAAATATATTTATGAGGTGTACCAGCTCTTCTGCATATAGTTTATGGCTGTTAACTTGGTGTTTTTGTGGGACTTCTAACAATGGGAGTAGGTGTGTCTCTGACTCTTTTGCCTGCTCTTAGGACTCTTCCTCTTATTGTGTTGCCTTGTCTAGCCTTTATCAAAGAGCTCTTGCCATGTCTTATTGTATCTTTGTAGGGCTGTCCTAGAGCTACAAGGATGCTGAAGAGTGCTTTGAACCCTGAAATTCTCACCCTGAGACTAGAAGATGTTCGGCTACTCCTCTTTTTCTTAGTCCTGACGAAACCCAGCTAAATTCTAAATGCTATCTGCTTCACAGCAGGTCACTGACAAATGAATGTGGCCTGTTTGGTGCTCAGTTTCTGATAACGTGTCTTCCTCTTTTCCCTGTGAGTCCACATCTTAAGCAGAAGGTGCTTTTCCATAATTTTGACCCTTAGACCATGAGCCCCTAACATTCAAATGGGACTCCAGTATCCCTGTCTTAACCAATGGCTCCCATCCCTGGGTGCCAAGGACAAGTCCTCCCCTGCCTTTTTTCCTATAAAATTAATCACCTATGCTTCAATAAACTGGGATGTTCCACTGACAAAAGTCTCTTGGGAATTCTGTTTCCTGTGGCTCTCAGCCTCAGATGAAAGACATGCCCAGACCCATGCAGACCTGACCTCTTCTTCCCTGGAGGTGATCTCCTGTTCATGGTCTAGCTACCACCTGGGAAGGAGAACCAATAAAGTGATCCACATATTTTGCTTGTCATGTTTGGTTGCTGTATCTAGGAGGTCTGAACTTTTCAGAAGAAAAATGGAGAGGGAGTGGATCTTGGAAAGAGGTCTGGTTGGGGGACCTGGAGGGAGTGGAGGGATAGGAAACTGTTTTCAAAATGTATTGTATGAGAGAAGAGTCTATTTAAAAAAAATTAAAGATAGCTATTATAAAGAGGTAAATAGCAAGTGGGAAAATTGTTCTATAAATTAATTTAAAAATCCCTAATGGTTATATATTAAGTTATTGACACACTTTTGTTTTTCTGGCTAAACATATAGTTTTAAGATTGACAATGTAGATGGGTGCTGTTTGATTAATGAATACATCTCAAAGAACACTTTCATGTCATTTATAGATGACGGTGTTTTATTAGCCTATTAAAGTTGTAGTTTCCCTGTTAAGTAGAAAGTTAAAAGAAATGTACATTTGCCACAGCCTAAAGAAATGAATTTTATTTTGCAAAGAGTAAATACCAAACACATTATAAATTGATTAAACATTAAAAATGACAGCTTTGGAGCTGACCTAATAGCTTAACTCATATCAGTTAGCCTAATGACCTGAGTTTGAGTCTGAGAACATGCATTGTATGAGGAGAGATCTAACATCCAACAGCTATCATCTACCTGCCATACAAAATTCATAGTGCAGCCATGGTCAAACATACAAACACACATGTGCATATAAATAAATAAGTTTTATTTATTTTTAAAATTTATTTAAGAAAGGAATAGCATGCATGAATTCCCAGCAGGCTATGTCACATGATTTTCACATGACAAATTGAGTTTTATCCTGGGAACCAAATGCTAGAAGGAGAAAATGACTACAAGTTGTCCTTTGACCTCCAAACACCTGCCATGCAACATGTATACACACATGTACACATACAAAGTAAATGAAACAGTAACAGCAACAACAAATGACAAGTTCCTTAGAAGAAGAAATAAAGAAAGTAAATATTAAATGCAAATTATTCTTTCCACTACCTACTGACCTCCACCCGAGAGGTTATGATAAAAATTTTGGTTTAGCAGACTTGTATTAGCACCTTAGAAAATAACCCTTATTTGCTGCTTCAAAAGATCTTTCTAAAATTAGGGAACACTCATTTTCTACTCTCTTTTCACTAATCCTGTTATCCTTCTCCTTTAAATTTATTACTCAACTAATCCTTAAAAATAATTCTTTCATTTTAATTACAGCTCTAATTTAGAGATTATGTAAAATGTGAAATCTTAACTAATTATACTGTGATGGGGTGGGAACATAAAGCTCAATAGTACACCTAAATAGAGTAGAAATAGAAAACTTAATTGACATGATGATGGGTGTGGGAAGAGATCTCAGAGATAAGAAATGAAATGGAAATAAAATAAAAAGGAAGGAACAACCCCACACAGTATTGAACTTCTTTGCTGATTCATTAGCATACTGAAAAGCTTAGTTTCAGAAGACAGAACTTAAAGCAGCTACTTATACAAACGTTAACAGAGAAATACACTGAAGGGAACATCCTGTGTCTGACCTTATGATTTGTTGTAAAGAAGAAACTTTATGAATTGAAAAACATTTTATATTTCAATTTGGACAGTTGTTTGACACTACTGACTTGCTTACAATTTTCATATAAAATTGAACATAATATACAAATGACATGCTGTGACAATGTGTCAGACAATAGCTAAAGAACAATACGTTGGAAGATGGTCTGTAACACTCTATAATGGAAGAATCACACACTAGTCTTACAAAAAATTAAGAAATAAGTTTTAGTGCTTCTTGATAAGTATATGTATATACTACCAGAAATTTGTATTATATATTCAGTTTAACACAAGAAAAATACTTGAAAATACTTTCATTACAAAAATCCAGAAAATGAAGTTTCCTGAGAGTAGAAACTAATCTAAAAGAAAAAAATTGGTTTACATGGGAAAATCACAGTAGGTTAAAGCCTTTATTTTTAAGTAAAATATAAATTTTGAAGTCTGCAAAGATAAAAGTAAATAAAATATGAATGAAAGTTAGTTAGGAAAAAAAAATGATGTTCTTAATTTAAACCTGTTTTTAAAAAATATTATTTGAAGATATCGTCATCTTGGAAGGCATATATTTAATATATTCAAGTATTCAGCAGAGTATTCTGATGAAGTCAAGCATACTGGAGTGTCAGAACACAGTCCAAGAACGGAGCTGTGTGAAAAGAATTCTGAGTGCTTTTGAAAAAACTCTAAGAAAACAAGAAAAGACTCTTGTCACCTCTGTTCCTTTTAAATACATTTGTTCTGGGATTGTGCCTTAGTGTCCCTCCCAGATTAAGTAAATAGCATTGGATTTACTTCAGATTACATATTATTTTGGTACTATTATTAAGATAATGTACCCTGGCAAGACCTGTCCTTGGGATTGTATACTGCTTGAACTCATGTAGACTTTGCTCATATGATCTTCTGTATTTCCAGGCTAGACTTACCCCTGTAATAGTATAAAGCTTAAACACATGTCAAATTGGCTCATATAACTTTACTTATTTCCAGGCTAGGCTCATCCTTGTGATAGTATAAACGTAAACTGATGTGGACTTAGCTCATATAACCTTGTTTAAATCTCAGAAAATAAAATAGTCTGATGCTTTAAGTAAAGTTGGCTATTACAAGATACTTGAGTCCACCCTATATTTAGGTTCCATTTTCTGATGTCCCATCACATTTGAGTGGTAAGAGTAGAGTTAGAGTATTATTGAAAAACTAGCACATTTCAGGTAGAGACAGGAAATCAAGAATTTTCCTACCTATCAGGTACAAGGCCAATATCAAATACATGAGGCTCTATCATATACCTGTCATCTAACTATCTATCAATCTACCTATCTGTCTATCTATCTATCATCTATCTATCCATCACCTATTCATCTATTATATTAATAATCTTTTACACCAGAGATACTACAGTTGATTTTTCTTTATTAAATATTTATAAAAAATTCTATAAGTAATATGAGCTTAAAGTATAATTGAGCTTTGATGCACTATGTCACCACTGCTTCCAGTTTTCCTGTTTACCTTTTCTTATTCCAATACTCTAAACATAATTCTTTCTAGTTATCTTTAGTTCATCCAGGGTTTTGTACATAAGACACTTCTTTCTTCTACAGTCTGCTCTTTTCTTCTTTCCAAACTACATTCTAAATAAAAACCTAGATATCAAAATCCAAAAGCACAACCTAAAAAGGAAAAACAAAACAAAACCCAAAAAGAAATAAGCATTAGAAAAATAATAATCTAGGGAAAACCAGAACTAAAAGCCAAAACAAAAAAGAAAAACAAAATCAGAAAACCACATATGGCAAAAATGACAGCTGTGTGTAAAATACACAATCAACAACTGATGATAATAAATAAATTAATGATAAGTTAAATTAAAATCAGAGACAAATTATAAAGGAGAGATAAGGTGAAAACCTCACATTGTAAAACTCCTTAATCAAAAGCAGCATTAAGCCAAAAAAATGAAGTAAAAGTATGAAAATCAAAACTATCTAAATAAACAAACAAGAAATAAAAAGTAAATCACCAAAACTATATTTAAAAAAAGAGAAAAAACAACAACAAAACAAAACAAAGGAATTGTGTTTGGGGAGATAGTTCAGAAAATAAATCGTTGGCTGTGTAATTATGAGAACTAAATATTTAGTTCCAGAATCCACAACCCCAGCTCAGCCATACATTCTTCTAAATCTCAATTACAGAGGCTGCACAGGTCCATTCTTGAGATTCATTGGCATCTGTCATATGCTACTTGGACAACTCCAGAATGGTGAGAGACCCTGTCTCAGAAACTGAGTTGGATGGTCTACTCTGTTGGTTTGAATGAGAGTGGCCTCCATATTCTCTTATGTTTAAATGCTTAGTCATCACAGAGTGGCACTATTTGAGAAAGAACAGGAGATATGGCATTGTTTGAGTAGGTATGGCTTGATAGAGGAAATGTGTTATTGGGGTGAGTTTTGAAACCCCATGCTAGCGCTCTCTCTCCCTCTCTCTCTCTCTCTCTCTCTCTCTCTTTCTCTTATCTCTCACTGATTCTGATTCAAGGTGTTACCCTCAGCCACTCCTCCAGCACTATATGTGCTGCCATGTTCCCTGTTATGAACATACTAGACTAAGCCTCTGAAACTATAAATATGCTTGCTTATGAAAGTGTTGCCTTGGTAATGGTATCTCTTTGCAGCAATAGAACAGTAACCAAGACACCTGCTTTAGGGCCAATAGCTAAGGTGTTTTCTATCCACAACAGGCTACTGTACACAGATGCACTCCCACTCATCTGTCTATGTAGGTGCTCACACACAATACTATTTACACACACAAAAGCACACATACATAAATGAACCTGTATACAACCAAGAGTATACAAATGCATAATTCCACACACACTACTACTTACCCAATAATACATACGCACACTTGTATACTCACTATATTTGCACAAACATACATATATGCAAGTACACACATAAATCAAACATGCAACTGTAAAGAACCATATACAACCTAACTACAAACAAGGAACTTGTACATGAAACCACTTTAAAGCTCCTCTCAGTGTACTCAAAGCAATCTAATTCAGGCCACACCAGTATATCTGATGGGTGAACCCTCTTATAACAGTTCCTCATGAGATTGTAGTGGGGTCTTGTCTTAATACAGCTTGTCATAATCCACAGAAATATAAGAACAGAAAGTGGCTGGCTCAGGTGGGTTATGAAGATTGACAGAAGACTTTTGAGAAATTAAATTAAAGCCTTCAGTGTAGTGAAATATGTAATCATTTAGTCCAGCAGCATGGCTGCTCTAGCAAAGAATCACATTGAAAGTCCTGTGTGATAGTGCAGAATAGATCAAATCCAAGTGTCTATATGAAGGAATCACATTCAGAGGCCTGTGTGGTCTGGTTGAAATGTAGAAAGAATTTCAGCAGACACTTTTGATCCAAGTATTCAGAAGGCAGTGGTGGTGCATGCCTACCATTAATCCTGGCACTTGGAAGACAGGATGCAGAGCTCAGCAGGAATTAGTGTCAGAAAGGATGTGAAGCCTGAGATAGGACAGAGTGAAGGGCAGGAAAAGTGACAAATCAGAGGAAGAGTTGGCAGAGTGAGTCAGAGTGAGGCTAAGCACAACACTCATGATAGAAAGGCAGGCTCTCAGTTCAGACACAGAGGATAAGACATGGAGGTAGAAACAGGAGCAGTATGAAGAGTCTGAGACAGACACACAGAGGCAGTCTGAAGCAGTCTGCAGAGTATGAAGAAAGACAAAGAAGCAGTTTGAAACATGAGTCTGGAGCAGTCTGAAGCTGTCATTTACAGAGGCAGAGAAGAGTTTGAGCCAAAACAGTGAGTGAGTTGAGTTGAACCGAAAGTCAGTTGAATACAGCCCTGACTTCAGAAGAAGCTAGTCAGAGTGGCTCAGTCAGCAGAAAGTTTAAGAGGCTTAAATGTTCTAGATTGTAAAGAAGATGATGCTGAGGCCTTCCAGTTCTAGAGTAAAGATTAGATTGTATGGAGGCTGAAGCTTTCCAGTTCTAGGGTTAATACTATATTGTACAGAGGCTGAAATACTTTGGACTGTAGGACTAAGGATTGAATTAGCCAAAGAATAAATGACTTTTGCCTTGAATCAATGACTACACTGCAGAATGCTGTGGTTGTTTGCATGAGATATCACCTATCCCCATAGGCTCAAATGTTGAAATGCTTAGTCCTCAATTAGTTGAACTGTTTGTGGAAGATTAGGAGATATGGTCCTTTGGGGGAAGGTGTGGCCTTGTTGGAAGAGTTGTGTTAAAGAGGCCCAGTGTCTCTCTCTGCCTGCCTACTAATAACGATGTAGGCTCTCTGGCCCATGCTTATCTGTCTTGCCCTACTCATTCTGCCATGATAATTTTGGCTGAAACTCCAAGAAAGACTCAAATTAAATGCTTTAATTTACGATTTGCCTTACTCATGATGTATCTTCATAGAAATAGTATAGAAGTTAAGACTATTTTTAATGTCATTTCATATCTCATTTGAATATCTGCTATGTATCCTTTAATGTCCCCTGTCTACATATAGACTTATTTTTTCTTTGTATTCTAACTTATTGAGTTTAAATTGATGCTACAATTTAACATATAAGACAATACCTTTTTTCCTAAACTATAATAACAGGAAGACGTCATTGTCCTAATTTTCTAGCAGGTCATTAATATATTATTGAATTCTAAGAATTAAGCTTCAGAAATAGATGAATGGCTAAAGCACTCATTATGCAAATGGGAAGACTTGATTATTGACCCCTATGTCTCACTCAGAAGCTGGCTATAATAGACTAAAGTGTAAGATCAACACTCTTAGGAGTGGAGGTATGGGTGGGGGAGTGGGAGGTGGGTAGGTGAGAATCCTAGGAAGGTAGTGGACCTAGCATTCATAGTGGTAAAAATAAGCAATTCCTCAAATAAGGGAGAAGGTTTTCATTCTGAAGGTGTCCTCTGATAGCACATTTTCGTAGGGGCATGACTATGCACACTCAGAAATACAAATAAGAGCACACACTCAGAAAGCATCATTTCTTCTGCTTAGCTTTCATGATAATAATTGCTTCTATGTATACTACTAAAGTAGAAAAGTAATCTTCAATTGTAGAAAGAATAGCTTACGGTAAGCACTGGAGAAACTAGGCTTGTTAAACACAAAGGCCTGATTCTTCTAAGGAAAAAAGAATAATTCCTGGTAACCTTACTGCATAAGTGAAAGTCATCAAACAACCTGGTAATCCTTTGCTATTCTGTTAGAAGCCAGCCTCCACCTGAATTTTCCCCAAATCCTAGAATTGTTTTGTCCCTAATCTGGGCTCTTTTTCTCAGTGAATAGAACTCACCCTCTTGAAATAGGATGATGTATTTAGTTAGCATTCTCCATCAGTAGAATTCATTCTTTTGCTTATTACAAATCTTTCCTCTCTGGGCCTTAGCCATCAGCACTGCTTTCTAGTCAATTGAACTTATTCTAACGATAAAAGTCTCAGGTATTTTGCTATAGAGATGTATTTCACAAGGGAATTTTGATGCAGCCAATCCCTGAAACTTTGTTAATGAAATATTTTTAAATGTTCAACATCTTTAATCATTAGAAAAATTAAAAGTAAAGCTATTTGTTTTGTTCTGTTTTATTTTTATTTTATTTTTGATTTTGTTTATTTGTTTTTTTCAAGACAGGGTTTCTCTGTTGTAACTCTGGTTGTCATGGAACTCACTTTATGGACCAAACTGGCTTCAAACTCACAGAGATCTGCCTGTCTCTGTCTCCCAAATGCTGAGATTAAAATCATGTGCCACTAGAGCCTGGCTAACTTAAAACCATTTTGAAATTTCATTTTACTCATGTCACAATGGCAAAAATAAAACAGTAAAGAAATGAAAAGAGTGACAAATGTTGGCAAAAGTGTGAGGAAAGAGGAATATTCATTTACTGTTCATGGAAATGCAAATTGGTGCAGCCACTTGGAAATTAGCTTTCTGTAGTTTCCTCAAAACACCAGAAAGAGATTATTCACATAATCAAGTAATATACTACAGAGTCACTTATTAATCTCATTTATGTTCCTTGCTGCTATATCATTATAATAGCCAGAATATGGAAACATTGAGATGTTCATTAAATCACAAGAGAATAACCAAATTGCAGTACATTTAGATAGTAGAATATTACTCAGTTGTGAAAAATATCAAAATTATGAAATTCACAAAAAATGCAACCTTCCTAAGTGGGTAGGATATGGCCACAAAGACAAACATAGCATTGCTTTCAAAGGCAGATGGTAGAAGTCTTTACCTTTACCTTTACCATGTAGGTTAGGGAAAAGATAATGGGTGTATGGTGGTAGATTGAATATTTCTAAAGATGGGAGATAAAATTGATAGCTTTTAATGTTTTTTTTTTTAAAATAAAACTAACAATTTAGAGATAATTAAAATCTGGGTAGTTTTATGTAATATTTGCTTCATAAAATAAGAAATAGGAAATATTTTATTAAATGGCATTCTAGAACATTCCAATATATTTTGAGTATAAATTATAATTTAACTTTTCTTTAACAAAATGTTGTATTAAAAGAGATGTGTGAAATAACATATGCATTATTGCAACAAAATTATTACAGGAGCAATGAACATGAGTAATCTATATTACTCATTGATTTGTGTGTAATTTACATCAGCATAATCATTCATTAGTACAGTAACAGCTAACCTTATTTACCTTCATTAAATGAAGGACTCTTGTTATTTTAATTCAAATGATAGAAAGTACTTAAGAAAACACTAATTGAAAAAAGAATTAAAAATATAGGTATTTAAAAAATTATCTTTTGATCTATTATTCTAAACTCATAAATGAAAAACTAGAACACAAATTATAATATCATGAAAAGTAGTTATGAATAAATTGAGAAAACAAAATTTAAAATGTGTATATATATATATATATATATATATATACACATATATATACTTATATACATTGTTACACAAATTTTAAGTAATTCTAGGTATTACTAGTGTATATACATATACATATATATATATATATATATATATGTATGTATACATTGTTACACAAATTTTGAGTAATTCTCTCTGAGGAAAATAAAAGTCTGATTACACTAGATTAAAAAAAACATGGAATAATAATATAAAGTAACTTTATGTCACCTTTTCAGTATTGTTTCTTGCTTTCGAGATAGGATGACTTGTGAATTAGCAAAGGTTGTTCTCAATTTCATGATCAGCCTGCATCAGCCTCCTGAATAGCTGAGATTCCAGACATTCACTAACCTATTTAGTTTATTTTAGTTTTCAAACCACAAAACTATCAGAGGAAATCTATTTGTTCAATGATTCATATTAACTACAGAGGTCATGGGAACATTTTTTTTTGTATAATAAAATCTATTTTAATAAACTTAACTTTTGAACAAACGTATTTACAACATCTTTTCATACGATATACTCTGATCATGATTTCCTCTTCCCCAACTCATCTTGGATGCTCTACACATCCTTATCCACCCAGCTCCTCTCCTTTCTCACTCTTTGTAGAAAACAAACAGGCAAATAAAAAAGCAGTCTGACCAGAATGAAAAGAAGAAAAAAAAAAGAAAGAAAAGAAAAAAAGTACAAATACAAACACACACAACTACACATGAAATGGTGTCAGGATTAAAAGAAAAAAAAAGAAAAAAAAATACACAATGAGGTTGCTAACTAAGGCATTTAATGATGGCCAGAAAACACTTCTCTGGAAAGAGTAAGAGCTTATGAGCTTGGTTTCCTTTTAAACTAACTTTGCTATCAGCCAACTTTGTTTCTTGCCAATCAGAGCAAGTATAAACAAACAAACAGAAAACAGACAAACAAAAATTCGTAACGCATCCAACAATGCTTTATGACCATTGCTGGTAATGAAAGAGATAAGGGGGCCATTATGCACTTCTTTACATCATAATATAATGGGGAACAGGAAGTTAATTCACAGTGTGGTGCAGTCTTGCAATCTCAATGTGAAAGGACCAGCGCCCCCTAGGGGTGGGCAGCACTGACCTCACCTATCTGCTTACTGTAAAGTACTCGCTTCCCAGAAGCCCTTGCTTCCTCTTGAGATATGATGACCCAATCCAGTACTCAGGTCCTGACCAATCAGAGAGATTCCCCTAGGGACCACTGTTTCGCTTAAAAACCCGTATGTACCCACATTTGATGTTCCCATGTTTTTTTAATTGATTAGCCCTGATGTTGGTATGTAACTCGTGGAAAAAATCAGAAAATAAGCTGATTTGTATGGACATACATTCTCTCAGCTACTACTTGAGCTATTTCATGGACACAAAAAGTGTCTAGAGGCAAGAGGATTGTAACCTCCAGGCTATCACAATGAACAGAGTGCATACATTCTCAAAAAATGATATTATAATGATAAATATGAGAAGAAGTCAATATTCAAACTATTTCATGTTTCAAATATTCATGATTATGATCAGTCACTAATTTAAAAAAATCATTTTCATAACCACTATAGAGTTGTTGTTTCATGTAAGTGAATTGCACATGGATAGAGATTTAATCAACTATAGTTCAAAAAATAAGAACACCCAAGAGATCATTTTAATTTGTACTGTACATGCACATATTTTCCCCAATATTCCTTAAATGGTGCAGTATAGCATAGCAATAATTTGCACAATATTTGCATTTTATTTGTACAATATTTATATAATATACAATATGTATAAGAGTAATTTTGATTTGAATTATCTAGTTGGAGTTATATTTATATGCTAATGCAGCACAATTTTTTATTAAATGATTTACCATTTTTACCAAGGATACCCATATGTATGCTAGAATGTATCTATTACACATACCAAGAGATGACTACAAGAGATGACTACTTTTTATTTTGGCTTAATATCTCCATTATATTTTTTTTCAAATTTGATCTTTAAGATTACTCTGCTGAAATGGTGACTTTTCTCAATTGTTTATCTTAGGATCTGTTAATTCTTATAGTAATAGAAAATATTCTGAGGTTC
The DNA here is from genome assembly GCA_026225945.1 of Cricetomys ansorgei. NCBI lineage: Eukaryota > Metazoa > Chordata > Mammalia > Rodentia > Nesomyidae > Cricetomys > Cricetomys ansorgei. The sequence continues at coordinate 13,923,979 of JAMJFZ010000199.1, forward strand.
TCCTCACAGTTATACTGCCACATTATAGCAAGTTCTATTAATGTTTTGATTCGGAAGGTCTCTTAAAAGAAGAGATCCTTAGGACAATGTTTATTGTCTTGTTTTCCTGTGATTGCATCTCTATCTTCACTGAATTTACAAACATGAGAGACTTTAGTTTCAATAATACAGAGAACATTTTCAGCTCCTAACATAAAGTGGTGTTAGGGAAAAGAAAAAAAAAAAGGATAAAAAGTGGATACTTTTCACCAAATAATCTGTGTGTTATCCTTTATGTGTCTATATCAACCATTTCATCTATATCTATCTATATGTTATATTATATAGGTTATAGATAGGCAATAGATTACAGTTTTGTTGGGAGATTTCTGTATATATAGATACTAATCTCAGAAAGTCTTTGTCTCCACAGATCTACAAGATCTACAGATATCCAATGCAGATTTTGAGCTTTTCAATTCGTAAGTATACAACTTCAGTGGCCTTCTGTTTATGTCATGTTTTAGCAAATATTTTATGATTCTGATGTAAAGGTTTAATCACAATTTTTAGCTGTTTAAGGATTTTAAAATATTTTAATACAAGGTTGAATATTCTTTTATCTTATTCCAGGAGTTTACTAGAATTTATTTAATAATTTTGAAATTGTATAAATTATTTAATTAAAAAATCATGCCAGTTGTAATGGCAATATGGTCATTCTTCTTATAAACATGAATATCTTCTTAACTTAATAATCTTTTTGTGTAACTAGAATATAATTAATGCTAACCAGGGACTCACTTTTTTATAATCCAAGTAAAAACACTAAATATTTTATTAAAAAAATTGTAGATGATAAATAATTTTTATAACTATACTTTTTTATTAAATGTATATCATTGTTTCCATACAAAATGGTTTCATATTAACAATTACTTTCAGTATCATCTAGTACTTGTTTTATACGGAAAGACATGCTTTCTCTAATTCTAACACAAAATTGAAACAAACAATATGAATAGTTATGATATATTAGAACTTTTCTAATAAAGACTCCTAAAGCATGATATAGATTGTTGTTTGGAACTATGAATCATTTCTAATGTATTAAGATAACTGGGACTATTTCTCTTCTTCCCTGCATTTACATTTTACCATGTTTAGAGACCAGAACTGATTGACAGGTGTGCAAGTGTGCTTACAAATGTTGGTTTCTTTGTAGAATAGGTTTTGCAACCCAGGAGGTATGACTATGCAAACACTCACAGATGGCCATGTAAATGTAAATGCAGTTGTTCTGCTAAAGGTTGACATAGTGATGCATTCAATTAATTTTAAACATATGAATGTTTGCTAGAAAAAAAATACATTTAAGAAATATTTTGGAGCTCTTTCATCCATTACAGAAAACTTCTTACCTGTTATTTGCCCTGATAGGCATTCTTAAATCTTGGCAGAACACTTTATAGTTGAAAGATTTCAATCTCTGAGAGTATTACATGGCAGATGGCAATGCAAAGGAACCACTCAACTATCGGAGTGCTATGTCTCTGTAGCCATCTGCTAGATATTCGTTCCCCTGTGTTTCTCAACTTCTAGAGACTCAAAAGTATGCAAACAGATTCAAAGTTTTTGAGAACACAACAATGTAAAGCGATATATATAGATATATATATATTTTTTTTTTTAACAAAATACATTATAATTTTCCTAATTTTCAATTATTTCACAGGATATTTTGTTGAATATTTTAGACAGATTTTAAGTGCTCTTTTCTTGTTTTAATTAAAAAGCTTGAGCTAACATCCAACATTACTTAATCTTAGTCTAGTTAATTGTCCTGTAATTTATTTCAAGTAATCTTTGACAAAATGGTACCTAAAAATGAATGTAATATTACACATACTCAGCAAATGAATATGTTTATGTAATACTGTAATGAAAATATTCACAAAACTTAAGCCCCAAAGTGTCAGAAGTGAATTATTACTCTATTGATTTTATTTATTAAAATCGTATTTACTTTAGTTCATTCTCATATATATTTAGAAAAATATTCAGATTTAGTTATTAATCATTCTTAGCACTATTATTTTATTCATATTGGAAAACAATTTTCAGATTTATAAATATTGAGAAATGAAATAATTCTGATAGAAAGTTTTCCTTTTTATTGAACTGGTGGCAAAAATGTCTGAGCTGTTTTTAAAGTTCTATAAATTCTCATTATGATAACTGAATTATGGCTTTTGTTATTATACATATGTATGTATATATTATATATATATAAAGGGCATATAAATAAATAAATCTATATATATATATGCACATTCATACATTTATATTCTTATACCCTTTACTTTTTAGAAGTTGCTACTATTAGTGTAAGACTAGAATGTTATTTCAATTATGTACATTTTTAAATGTTGTGTTTCATTTTTATATCACTAAAACAAATATAAAATAAAATATGATAAATATATTATTTATATTATATGATTTTATTATGGTTATTCACTCATTATTATATTTATTATATTATATTGTGTTATTTAGATTTGTTTTTAACATATATTACATATGTATACATATACATAATATATTATTTATTGTATATTTATAAATATATTATTTATAGTATATCAAATTATTTTATTATTATATTATATTACATATATTTATGAATGTAATTTTATATATATATACAAATATGTGTGTGTATATACATATATACATATATCTTTTATATTGTTGTGTTCTCAAAATATTTGAGTATGTCTGTATACTTTTGAGTCTCTAGAAGTTGAGAAACATGGGGAATGTACATCTAGCAGATGACTACATAGACATAGCACTCAGATAGTTGAATGGTTCCTTAACATGGCCATCTGTGCTATATGCAGTATTTTGAGACAGGCATTTCATGAACAGCAAACATCCATAGCAATGAAAGTTTCTGAAGACAAGAGCCCTTCTTTGTAAGGTTCATGTTGCTAAGTACCCTGATGTTCATTGTTTTGGTAAATTACAATGCCCTGGGAGTTAGTACAATGTTGGAAATTAGCTAAGTGTAGACTTTTCTTAAATAAGGTGAACACTTATACTGAATTGTATACAGAAGTTTTAACATAAAAATTTTAACACAGCTTGCTTCTCCCTGGACAAAATTTAATCATCTCACATAAGAAATTTTTAATTTCAATATTGTGCTAAAATTTTGTTATATAGTTTATTTTGGTAAACTCTCATGTTATTTGTAAGCAAATAATGTCCTGACTCTTGAAGAGGCATTGCCACACTGTCTACAGTTCAGACTTAACACATGTGTGACAGGTGTCTTGCAAATGCCCCTGTCCTCTCAAGGTGATCCTCTGGCTCTGAAACTGTGAAAGGGAAGAACAGCAATCAGCCAATTAAAAACAGTGTCCTTACGAACAGTCAGACTGTAAATTATTTCCAACAAAGTTTAGTTACTATTGTTTATCTCATGCTTTAAAACTGACTGCTGTGGAAAAGAGAAGCCAGAAGCTCATCCATGTAAAGTATGCTCTGCTCTGTCTGAAACTCTGAATGACCATTTCATCAGGGCTTCACCAATCAGTTTGACTGGTTGTTTTTAACCTCCCAATTTGAAGATTTTTCCCTTTCTCCTACTATTTATCCTTTTACTTGGAAGCTTCACACAACGGAACACCTTACTCCATCTAGGACTCACTCCATCAGGGACTACTGCTGATTGCTTAATTGCAAATTCCCAGTCAGTTTCTGAAATTCTGCTATACATACATATATGTATATATGTGTGTGTATATATATATATATATATGTTTATAATCTTGGATTTGATGATGCTAATATTTTTTCAAATCCTTACTACAAACATAATAACCTCAGTCATTCAAAAACACTACCATGGCTGTTCTAGATCCTTCTATGGACAGAACAGAACAGTTTTATATATAAGGGATAAATAGGACAATTTTATGATAGAAATTCTGCTTATTGAATGAAGCACTTGGAGTACTTTTACCAATTCACTTTTTAGGGTACTTTTTAGAATCCAACACCTATAATCTAACCATTGCAGCCAAATAGAACTTTTCTGATCTTTGTAAAGAATTAGTGCTGGAGATTCTAAACAAATTTGTTTTAATATTACACTGTTTGGTCTTGTAACCCATGGCTGCTTGAAGAAATATTCCTAAGAACTATGCTTTGTCTAAGAACTATGCTTTGAAATGGGACGATATAAACACATTAACAAGACACAAAAATCATAACATTGTGTTCAGTCTTTATTTGAAAAATAAGAACCAACCACAGATTAAAATTATCATATCTGGCCAGGCACTGGTAGTGCATGCCTTTAATCCCAGAACCCAGGAGGCAGAGTCAGGTCGAGCTCTGTGAGTTGAGGCCATCCATTTCCATAGAGTGAGTTTCTGGACATCCAGAATTAGAATAGAGAAACTCTGTCTTGGGAAAAAGCAAAACTATTATATCTGAAGTAAGATGGGGATATCCTGGCATATCCATGTCGAAATATGTAATTTCTTCATGGTATTTAAATATACACAATGAATTATCTGGTGATTTATCATTTTCTCATCTTATAGTAAAATATGAGAAATTATGTTATATATTTGAGTGGTTAACTAGACTTCAAATTTAACTCAATGGGTTTTAAGAGATATTTCACATGGACACACACACACAAACACACACACACACACACACACACACTCGAACGACTTAGTTCTTCTGTTAGGAAAGTAGAATGGGATATTAGTAATTTTTGGTTTTACTTTTCTTATTTAAATTTATATTTATGTAAATATATATTTAAAATGTAGGGTTACAGAAATGGATATATTCATATATAATTAACAAGTATATGCCTTTGAGTAGAAATTATATAGGATCATACAAGATCCATAATATTGTTTTATTTATTTATTTGTTTGGCTTATATTTCAGTTTAGTTTTCTTTAGAAACAACTACATTTCTGTTTTATTTTTTCAAGCTCTGCCTGCACCAAAATATCATATGATTGTGTCACTCATGTTCTGTGTGTATATTATAATATTGATTTTAATATCAGAATTATTACCTTTAAAACTTCAAGATTTGCCTAATCAAATTGTTTCTATTAGTCTGAAGTATAAGCCTATAAATACAACATATCACTATTTGGTATTTGTTGATCTGAATAATTTGAGATCATAAGGAATACAAGTTATTTTTATTAGAAATTTTCCAATTTGAAAATTTCAAAGATTTTTAAGTAATTTTATCAAAGAAATACCAATGACAAAATGCTGTTGTAACAGCACAGCCCTCACTATGAGTTATACTGTTAAGAATGTTCCCAAAAACATAGTTACTCTACATAAGCCAGGCTGTGCCAGGAGAATTCATTAAGCTAAAAAGTTCTTGTGTCACAAATAATTGTATCTATTACTTTATCAACTATGGAAATACCTAGGAATTCTGTAGAGAAATTATAGGGTACGATATATTTGCTTAATTTTAATTCTAGTGTGAACACATAATGATTCCTGAGTATCAAAACAACTGTCTTTATTGAACTGTAGCACTCATAAAATAAAGTAATGGGTTTAATTTTTTGGAATATCACATGGTAAAATGTAACTGAATATGTTCACTATTGATTCTAGTTCCTAAGTGGTTGAGTTAGAAATATTGTTGCTGGATGCTAGCATAGGTTCATAGCAAGAGCCCATTTCAGATATTACCTCTATTTTACAAGATTTGAAGGCGCAAATGTCTCCAATGGTGAAATTATATTGATTAAATATCCTAAGATTCTAACTCAACATTGTATTGTTATAAACAATACAAACACACAGTGGAAAATGGGTTGCTATCAATCTCAGATTCAAATAGTTGTATGTTAGTTATGAACATATTTTAAACAAACTTGTATGATCAGGAAGAAAATATTATATATTTCAAGGGATGACTCTGAACAACATTCTTGGTTCAGAGTTATTCAGACATGTTATTCATAAGTGTATACAATAGTGTATGTCTTTACAAGGTTGATTTTAAAAGCAAAAGTGTTTATTATTCTATTATGTGAAATTCACTATGACCTATTTTCCCTCTATGGATATCTCTTCCAAGAGATAATTGAACCTAACTCTGATATTTGACATTTTCATTTCCAAGATGATATAACCTTTATCCTTTCTACTGAGGCAGGTTGAAGGTGATCTATATGACAGCCTCCCTGCTTTTCTGAGATAATAAGAAAGCACAGACTCAATTTCAAGATGACAGTGTTAAGGGATATTGCACTCTATGAGGAACAGAATATAATTAAAGTTATTAAATACAATATAAATGCTGCACCTAACATTTGTATTTTTTCCTTGAAATATCATGAATATTTTAACAAAGGAAAACTTTATTAAAACTCATATGAGAAAGTAAATTTTAATCTTTGATGAACTTAAGCTATTTGAAAACTCCACTTTCACATTAGAAAGAACAAGTTATTTGGAGATGAGGGGGACATTTTCCTAGAAAAATAGTTTGGAATTATAAGATTAAATATAAATGAGACTTGTGTGAATTCAGATAATGTAGCATGTATAAATTACAAATTCTTAAATGGTATGAGATAGTATTCAAATTGCAAATTCAAAGAATTAATATTGGAAGATTTTTACATATCTATGAAATGTATTTTTAGTATTTAAGTCAAATTTTTTTCTTTTTCCTTTTTTTTTTTTTTTTTTTTGGTTTTTAGAGACAAGGTTCCTCTGTTATAATTCTGATTGTCCTGGAAATTACTCTGTAGACCAGTCTAGCCTCACATTCAAAGATTCACCTGCCTCTTCCCCCCAAGGGTTGGGATTAAAGGCCTGTGCCACTACTGCCCAGCTAATTTTATTAGAAGAAGAGAACAATTATTTAAGATTTTTAAATCATACTTGATGAATATATGTTTTAAATTATGGAGAAATAATAGATGCCTTTTTCTAACCAGTCATTATTATTGTCTTTAAATTGCTGTGATAAAACACTATAACCAAAAGAAACTTGGGGAGGAAAGGGCTTATTTCAGCTTTGAGTTGAAGTTCACTTTTGTGTCAAGTCTGGACAGAAACTCAAGGCAAAAACCTGGAGGTAGAAACTGAAGCAGTCATGGCTTGTTTCTCTCTGTAGGTACAGATTCATACCAGATGTAGACTGATTGAGAGTAAAAGCTTTTATTCTTTTGTCTAATTAAATCACCTGTTCATGCCGGGAGCCCAGGAATGTTGGAGCCCTAGAGCATTTTGGCCCCTTTTCAATCTACTTTTAATTACTGAACTGGAGGTTTCAGTCTTGGTACATTCTATAATATTTACACTGCTAGCCCAAACCTAGAAGGCTTCACAGCCTTAGCCTCGAAGATGTACTGCTGACTCAGCCATTCTGACTAACTTCTGAACTTTGGCTCTTCTGGATCAACTCACTTTTCTTGTTTGATGCTGACTTCAGTGTAACTGCTGTGTCTCTGTGTTTGTTCCTTTGAGTTCTCACTGCTCCATCTTGAATCTATTACTACTTCTGTAACTGCTTCTTCCATAACTGAGGCTGTAAATCACCCCTCTGATTGACTCATGACTGACTCTTCTGGCTCTGAGCTGAGAGCCCAACATTTTCTTGTGAGTGTTGGGTGTTTTCTCACTCTGACTATGCTAACTCTTCCTCTGAATAGTCACTTTGCCTGTCATTCACTCTGACTCATCTCAGATGTCACTTCCTGTGTGGCACTGACTCCTTCTGAGTTCTGCTTCCTGTGTCTGTTTCCATTTTCTTTTTTTCTCAGATTCAAGGTGTGTCTCCATTTGATCTAGACCACTCAGGCCTCTGAATGTATAACCCTGGAATGTAAACCCTTTCACACAGGATTATTCCTCTATACCCCTCAGTTTTCTTTACTATACACATAGGTCCACCTATCATGGAAGTGTCACCATCTCTCATGAGTTGATCCTCACCACAGTCATCAATATTCAAGAAATTCTTCACAGACTAGCCTGTAGGGCCCTCCTTAGGGAGGAGGCACTTTTATGGAGGCACTTTTATAGTAAGGTTCCCTCTTCCTATGTATAAGTTTGTATCAAGTTGACATAAAATTAACAAAAACAATTGACTCATTGTCAATTTTACATGCAAATACATCACTGTTAAACTATAAAATTTCCTTTCTTATTATCCACAAGATCTAGTATTAGTATCAGTATCACGTTATAAAACATAATAATTTTAAAAAAGGACCATTTTTAGAGAATATGGGCTGCCTGCATGCCTGGGGATGTTTTGATGGTTGTGGGAGGTCAGGGTACCTATGGGAGGTCCTGGTCCCTGCTGGATGTCTGGGGCCTGCATAGGGCCAATCGCTGCAAGATGATTATTTACTAATTGTTTACTAACTGTGCCTGTGGGATGCAATGGTGTTCAAAGCAAATCAAGATGCCTGTTCATTTTCTGAGTACCTGAGTGTTGGTCTGGGTGCCTGCAGGCTTGTGCAGTGAGGCCCAACTTCAGGTAGAACTTCATCATGAACATGAAGACTAAGAATTTGAGGTAGTATGGATCAATTGTTTGTCTATGACCAGAGCAATCTACTGCCTCTAAAGACCATGGTGATGGCTGTGATCCATGTTTCTACCACAAAAACTTGACTTAATTTTTTTCTATTTATTTATTTATTTATTTATTTATTTATTTATTTATTTATTTATTTATTTATTTATTTATTTATGGTCACAGTGGTGGGACAGTGGAACAGGGAGGAACAGGAAGAGGGTGTTAATAAGTTATATTGTATGAAACTCAAATTATTAATAAAAGTATTATAAAAATTACTTTAAAAATTCAAACACTTTAAAAATTCATTCTCTTTGTGGTGCCTCCTAGGCCATTGATTATATCAAAAAGAAGCTGAATATCACCTCCTGGTTACTAGTTGTTAGAAACTCGTTAAATGGACAATGAATAGAAACTTTTTATAAGAAACACACGGCCACAGAATTTTCTGCTGATCCTGTGGGTGAAGAGAGGCGGGATTATATGTTTCAGATCAATCATAGGAATGACAAACAAGCTTTTCCATGACTTAAGGTTTCTTGACCAAGGCAGAATGTGACTATGGTTGTCTAATGGACAATCTTATAATGTAGTAAGGAAAACTAGTAAGGAAAAGCAAAAATTTTTTCAGAGATGCCAATTTGAGTGTTTTCAACTTGGTTATTGTATTTTTAAAAAGTGTGGAAAATATTACTAGCCTGACAGATAATACTGCGCCTCTGCATTTGGGGCTCAAAATAATGAGCAGAAACTGTGCTTTCTAATTTCACTAAAGAAGATAATATGTTGTCATAAATCCCTTAAACAAAGACGGTAAGAACCCCGGGATCAAAGTACCCAAGATTCATTGTCTTGTAACACCATATGTCCTGCAACAAGACCACTGACATATTGCTTTGAAGACAGAAGAGAATAAGCAAACCAAGAGTATAAAGAAATTCAAAGAAACATTGTAATAATGAATTGCCTTGTCTTATAGGCTATTCTGAACATGTTTCAAGAATAGAGTTATGTGAGGTAAATTCTGAGTGCTTATGAGAAAACAAGACTCTTGTGACATCATTTTCTTCAAAACTACAGAATTGTTCTTGGAATGTGCTTTCATGACTCTCCTAGATGTAGCAGATAAAAGTGAGTTTACTTCAGATTATTTATTACAACTTACTATTTTTATTTGTTTATATGCTTCTATGGAAAAACATGTTTTGCCACATGTTTGTTCTTGTGATTATACACTTTACTCAGGTGTCTCTTCTTAGCTCTAGATTATTAATTGTCTGATGCTCTGAATAAAATTAGCTATTGCCTGATACTTTAGTCTGCTTCCTCTTTAGGCTCCATTCTCCTTAGTTCCATTACTTTTAAAGCTGTAAACATGGGCTGTTGGTTCTGAGAACTTCTATTTCTAAATCTGAGTACAGTAAAAAATAATGGGCTTTGTTTGTTTACTCATTTGTTTGTATTCAAAAGAGTATTTCTCTGTTGTACACTGGCTGTCCTGGAACTCGCTCTGTAAACAAGGCTGTCCTTGAACTCACAGAGATCCTTCTGCCTCTGGCACCCAAGTGCTAGGATTAAAGGCATACACCACTGCCACCACTGCCTGGCAAAAAGAAAATAACATTTTTTAAAAAAATAACAAATAAATGATTGAAGCTTGAGATAAATGAAAGTACAACTTCTTTAAAATATACAAAATCTCTTTAAAGTTCAAAGTCTCTCTAAAATATCCAATTTTCTCCATCCTCCCAAGTCTTTTACTACATGTTCCTAGTTAAAAAAAAAAAAAAAAAAAGTATTTTTTTCTTTGCTCCAAGAGGGAAGAACCAATGCACAGTCAGAATTAAATCAAAATCAAACTCCAAGAATTTATACATGAAATTAATAACTTCATGTCTGACATATGGGACTCACAACTTTCTGGTCTCCAAAAGTCTCAATTTCTCCAGATCTGGATTCACTACATTCACAATCTCAGTGTCTGAAGCTCAAACTAGCATGACTCTAAAGCTGTTGCTACTTTTGTGGTTGTCCCACGATACTGGAATTTCCAATATGCTAATATATCCACCGTAACTGAAGCTATACCTTCACCAATGGCTTCATTAAGCTCTCTTTAGGGACTTCAGCCTCATATATATGATGCCAAGCTTCAGTTGTTCTGAAAGAACCTTCCATGCCTTCAAAAACCATATAAACTTCATAACTATTACATATTACAGGATTATGTTGCCAGCTAGGAATGTAACCTTGGTGCCATTTAGACCACAGCTGTATGTATTGACTCTCAGGAAATTCTCCAAAAAGATTTTGCCTCAATGATGCTGGTCTCTTCAAAATCAGATCCACCTGGGCAGCATCAATTGCCACTGTAAAGCAATGGTTTGATTTTAGTAGTACTTGTCTCTTGTTAGTCACAGATGATTTTCAGCTCCAGCTGACCAGATATATAGTTGCTTAATTCAAAATATCAACCATTTCCAATAGAATCCTTAAGGGACTTTTAAATTTCCTTAGAAACATCATAAGCTAAGCCTCCATTGTCTGCAATATTTCCAAGCATTCTCTTTTATGTTCTCACAGTGGCTCATTAAGCTCTGAAAAACAAATTTTTTTTTTTTAACTCAGCATGTCAAAGTCTTCTCATGATCTTCCTCAAAACACAGGCTGTCACAGCAAGATACCACAAATCTGGTTATGTATCAGTTAGGGTTTCTATTTCTTTGATTATAAAACAAACAAACAAAGCAAAAACAGGAACAAAAGTTTATTTTGGGTTACAACTCCCAGTTCACATTCCATCACATAGGGAAGTAAGGACAGAAACTCAAGACAGGGACCTGCAGGAAGGAACTGAAGCAGAAGCAATGGAGGAAGTGTACTAATTGTCTTGTTCCTCATAGCCTACTCAGTTTGATTTCTTATACAACCCAACCCTGGTAGTACAGTATACAGTGTACTGAGCCCTCCCAAATTAATCATTAAGTAATAAAGTGTCCTATAGATTTGCTTACATATCAGTCTTTTAATTAAGATTCCTTTGTCCTAGATATATGTAGGTTTGTCTCAAATTGACATAAAACTAACCAAAGCAATTGTTTTCATAGCTTCTCAGGACTTACATATTTAGTACATATATACAAATTCTCATAGACAACTTTTCACTTAATATTTTGGTGATATGAAAATATTAATCTGTCCAAAATCCATCACTTACCCTCTAAGGATTCCTTATGATGCTCCAAGGAAATCATCCAGTTTTGTTTGCTATCAAACAGAACATATGAATAATGTTACTTTCATCCTCTACTTATATCTGAGAACAAAGCAAACTCTTGCCAATTGTAATATTTAATATTAATCTCAATATTGTCAACACCATTCTCATGGACTTTGATATTTTACTTTTGTATTATTATGGGACCATCTAGAATATGTCACCTGTAATGATTCCATGGCATTGTCTTTTTCAATGAATATTACTCAGGTAAGTCATCGTGTATAAACACATGTATTTATGTATTCACACAGTTTAGACATATGTCTTGTTGGCAGAATGTTCTCTGAGAAATTAGTAATATATAATACCACTGTTTATGAGAGAAAATTTCCTTATTCAAAATATTTACACAATGATATCATTGTGTTAAGTTTTTGAATAAGAAAATTTGAAAAATAAATTCATGTTCATTCAATATTTTTGTGTCGAGTCCTTTTTCTTAACATCACTGTTGCTGGATTTCAAAGAGGACAGATTAAGAAAAAAAAAGTAATGGTCAAAAGTTCCTAAGTCTCTGCAACCACCATGGCCAGAAGAGTAATGATGTATGGGAGGCAAGTAGTTTGGTTCAGCAAGACTCAGTAGCCAGTGTTGGTACAAACTTAGAAATTTTGAGTATCTGACTCCAGTAGTCAAGTCATTTTTTTTTTGTTTGTTTGTATTTTAATATTTAAGCATAACACAGTTTGGTGAAACAAATATTTTATTTTTATTTTTTTCTTATCTCATACAACTCACACTGACTCCAGCCTCCCCTTCCTCAACTTCTCCCAGCTCTACGAATCTTGTCTCCTAGATTCAACCCTTATCCCACCTCACTTCCATCCCTGCCTCCCCTCAGAAAAGAGCAGACCTTCAAGGATACCAAAGGCTTTAACAAGATGGAAGAAGGCTGGACATGGCAACCCAGGAGGAGGAAAAAGTTCCCAAGGGCAGATAGAAGGATCAGAGACCCCCCTCACATCTCCAAATTTTAGGATTTCTATAAGAACACCAAGTCAGACAACCACATAATATGTGTAGAGGACCCAGTGCAGACCCATGAAAGCTTCGTGTCTGTAGTTTCAGTTTTTGTGAGCTCCTATGAGTCCTGGTCAGTTGACTCCATCGGGTATGTTCTCCTGGAGTCTGATCCCTCTGGTCCCAACAATCCCTGCTCTCCCTCTTCTGCCAGGTTCCTGCCCAATGCTTGGCCATGGGCATCTATATCTGCTCACATCAGCTGCCAAAGGAAGGCTCTCTAAAGGGCTACTATCTTAAAAATTAGAGAAAGTTCTGAAAAAGTTCTATAAATGGAAGCACCAGTTAAAATTACTAACTTGTCCACTGGCAGCAAGTATATTCCATAAAGTAAACTGTTTCTTTGAGATGACTGAAATTGCATATAAAAATTAATCACTTTAAAAACTAGAAATGTAGTCGAAGAAATAGACCACTTCTCAAAAAATAAAATCTATGATCCAATATGTATATTTGGCCACACACACAGTTTTTCAATAGCAATTTAAATATTATTTTAAGATTCCTTTAAAGGAAGTAAAGGAAATTCAGATATTTTGGAAGAAATTTTCAAATCGTTAATACAAATTATTTATTTGGAACTTTTAATTTTTATTACAAAGTGACTTAATGTTCTCAAATAGGTTCTGCATTCTTTGTGTCTTTCTCACATCATTAGTCTAAGTCTACCACTGAGACATGGCATCATAACATCAGCTTTCCACTGAGAGGATATTCATACCACTCAAAATTATGGAAATTTGAAAACAGCAGCAAATGTTCTTAAATAGCCTTTTGAATTGTTGTATTTATCTGACTTGCAATGATGCTGAAAAATTATGCCCTTATATAAAATGTGAAAATCAGCAATTATTGCCTTCTTGATATAGGATATCAATTTAAAGAGACGTCTACCAGATGTCAGTGTCAGTGAATATTAAGAAAAAAGAGGTAGAGAGATGACTAAGTGTTTAGTGTGCTTCTTGCTCAGTCAGAAGACATGAGTTCAGTTCCCTGCTGTGTATAGTGGTTCACAGTTGCCAGTAACTTCAGCTATAGAAGATCCAACCCCCTCTTCTGGACTCCATAGTAACTTCCACCTATCTACATTTGTCCACACACAGACACATATATATAATTCAAAATTAAAAATAAATTGTAGAGGAATATTTATTCACTTAGTACAGCAACATGGCTGCTCTGAGAAAGGATCATATTGAAAGGCCTGTGTGATAGCTAGAAAATGATTAAATCCAAGCCTCTATATGAAGGGATCACATTCAGAGGCCTGTATGATCTGGATGGAATGCAAAAAGAATATTAGTCAGACTAATCCTATCCTTCATTTGTGCTATTAGGTGAAAGGGATTCCTATAGTTAAGGCAGTATAGCACACAATTTTAATCCCAACACTAAGGATCTAAAAGGAAGCAATCAGTTCATAAGTAGGTTAGGCTCTCAGTTCATAATTACAGAAAGATCACATGTTTTAATCCCAACTCTGAGATTGAATCAAAGTAAGGGCATACCCAATTTTCAGGATATAAAAGGAGGCTCTCAGTTCACAGGCAGTCAGTTGAAGGGAGTTCAGAGAGACACAGAGGCAGTCTGAAGTAGTCTGAAGCAGGCAGTCAGAGTCAGCCAGAATTCACCAATGTCATAAGAGTTCAGGAAAAATCAGTCAGCAAGCTCAAAAGATCAGTTTCAACCAGTCAGTTTGGAGAAGTGCTTGAGCCAGAATGAGTGAGTTGAATTAGCCAAGCAGAAGAGTCAGTGGTGTTCAGTACACCTCTGAGTTTAGAAGGAGCTAGTCAGAGTGAATCAGCAATAAATCTCAAAGGCTTAAACATTCTTGATTGTAAGGATGCAAAAGCCTTCAAGTTCTAGGCTTAAGATTAGATTGTATGGAGGCTGAAACCCTTCCAGGCCCTGGAAATTAGCGAAACAATATAATGCTGTTGGCCCTGAAAACACAGCTACAATAAATATTTTTATGAAGATAATATGAGTACATATTGGTTTTAATTGTCAGAAGTTAGAAAATTTCCTAACATCTTATAATTGTGATTTAAGATACTAAACATATTAAAATGAATCATTGAAGCTTATAACTTAAAAAAAAGACAAAATTTGACTAAGATGCATGATGAAAACCTGGCTTTCAAGAACACAATTTAAAATACAATGCACAAGTATCATCTTGGACCTGAAGAGGTGCCTCTTCAGAAAGTACACTACTCTTGCAGAAGATCTAAGTTTACTTCTTAGCATCTAACTAGGATTTCTCAGCACCACATGTTATCCTAATTCCAGGAATCCAGATGACTATGGCCTCTTCAAACACATCTATATACTAACCCACAGATTATATGAACACACATAATTGTAAAACATTAATAAAAATACATATAATGAATAAAAATTCTTTAAAAATGAAAATACAAGTGGCATGCAATGACTCAGAAATGTTTTTGTTTACTGTTTGCTAGTGAAACCCTGATTATTAGTCTCATGTATAAAACAGTGATGCTAATATACTATTTTACTGGAAAGTATCTTATTTATTTTTGTTTTAGATAAAAACATGGGTGAACTATGAGATATAATTCAAGTTAGTTACATTAATATTTAATGTTTCTTTATGGTGAATCACTCAGAATCCTTCATAGCACTTTGAAATATACTATATAGTTTTATCTATAGTCACTTTACAATATCATTAAATAAAATACCAAAACTTCTTACTTTTAAGTATGATTTCCTTATCCGTTGATTAACCTTACCGAATGTTGTTCTTTCAATTATAACAATTCTATACTAAATTTAAGAGCTTTAGATCCCACCAATAAGTAAGATCATGTATTAGTTATCTTTTGCAGACATTGCAAACTTTACTTGTCATGAAGAATGTTGTACAGTGTTCAGAGGAGTACCAATTGGTACATTTTCATTAAAAAAATGATATTTTTCAAGCTAAAGTATTCTAGATTATATAATTGCAGTTACTGCAGCATATTCATATTAAAGTTATAAAACTTGCTTTAAGGTATTAAAATTAGAAAACATTTATGAAGACAGTCTTAATTCACTTGAAAGTTGAAATGTTTATATTTTTAGCTTGTAAATGATGTGCTGGCTGACTGGTCCTACTTTTCACAATGAATACTTTGAGGTTAAGGATTATTTCATTACATATGATATTTCATTTCTGCAATCTTATACCTTTCAACACCATATTTTCAAATACAATTAAGTTAAAGTTATAATATTAATTTTATCTCCACTTTAGCCCTGTATTTCATTCTCCTCATTATGTGACCCATCTATTCATAAGATGTTTCGAAGACTTGCAAGATGAATATCATTGCATTCCAGGTCTTGAAAAATGGTCATTAGATTTAATATCATCTTAGTTTATTAGGACAATTGGTAGAATATTTGAAAACCCATATAGCTTAAAAAATAATAAGGGACATTTGGCATGAGGTTTTAACTGAAAGAAGATAGAAAATGGTTGAATAAAAATCTTAAAAGGATCTAATGAAACAGGAAAGGCAAATTGAAATATCTCTGAAATGGCACAGAAATGACAGTTACAATTGTTTCCAGTTAGTGGGCTGATAACAAAAAAAGAAACACGGATTTTGAATGCAGTTTTAAAATGTCTAAGCTTAAGTCTTTTGTAACAGCATGCTGCATTTAAATAGCACTCTTAAACAAATAAGAACACAAAACAAAATTAAAATATCCAAACATAAGTACTTTGACAAAGAGCATTGGAATTACAGTCTAGATTATTTTCAGTTTTCCATCATCTATAACAAGGCATTTGGAGATTTTATCGACCATTTAGAAATATTAAAGGGCCAAGAATTTCTACCCTTTCCTTAAAACAAAATAAATCATAATTAATCACACAAAAAATTTAATAAAATCAATTATCTAATTAAATACATCAATTAAAAAAACAAATCTTAAACTATATACTCATCATTTTTTAAATTTGTGGATTTAGTATATATTATGCCAAAGACATTGGAATTAAAATGTTCTAAAACATCAATTTTCTTGAGGGTGATGTAACGTTTACCTTTTCTCAATAAAATACATCATAAAGATTTTGAAACTAATACTTGTACCAAAAATTACTGTTACTAAAAAAGTGATATTAAAGTTATTTCTGTTAAAATAATAGTAATAAAAATAAAGTCTGAATTCTAATGTCATAGACTAGAATTAAGACACCGAAAGGCTATTTATTACAATGATAGAGAATAGTAGCAAACTATTTATCACACAGTACTCAATTTATAAGAGTTTGGATTGTTTCCATCAAAATTATAGATCTTAGCAATATAGCCACTACAATAAAGAACTATAAGAAGCCATTAATGTGATTTGTATAAAAAGTTATGACTACTATGAGTCCATCCTTAAGAATTCTCAGAAGCTGAAATACTCGAAATCTGAGTACTTTGTACAATATTGGCACAATTGTCGTCACTATTGACAAAGATGGTCAGGTACAGAGGTCACTCTCTAACTTCTATGATTCTATTATTTCTATGGACAATTTAATGAGAATATAAAGGCAATAGAAATACAAGAAAAAAATCTTTGGCTAGAATAAGACAATCCACAGCATCTTTTAAAATCAAAAAAGTTCAAAAATAATGTTTTCCTAAGGGTAATATGTAATGATTTGAATACATTAATTTTAAATAGTCTTTTCAGCTAAACAAGTATTTCCCTATTTACCCTACCTATCAAAGCATTTCTAACTTACAAAGGATAAGTAGAGAGACAAACACACTCGCATGCTGTGAAGTAAACATTTATTCTAAAGGTTAAAGAGATTGCTGTGTGATGATGAGGAATAGAGTTCAGATACAATGACACTTTTAATAGGTTGGATATCCCACACATACCTGGCTCTATATCCAGCTTAAAAGGATACAACACTCTTTTCTGGTCTTTCTGCAGAGAGGTTACACACTTGTGCAAACACATCGGTGCATACGCTCATGTGGAAACTTATGTATATATATTAACAGGCATATATATAGATATATATAATGATTCTAAAATATTTTGCATATTGTATTTTGCATAAAAGTTGGAAGAGTGCTTGATATAAAATTATGAAACAAAATAACAGTTTTCAATACAGTATGCTTATGAATAAACTTAACTGTTAAAGGCAAGGTAAGTATTTAACACCCATGTTTGTATGTGCACACATGCATGTATTACATTTAGAAAATAGTCTCAAAAAAATCTGAATAAAATTAAAGGCAAAAAGATTATGTCTACAGTTGGGGATGAAGTATTATATCAGCTTCACGACAGAAATAACTTCATTTTGTTATTGTGTTAAGTCTGTAATTAAGAATATTCAATACACGCACACATACACACATACACACACACACACACATATACACACGTACTTACTGATAGAAAAATGTTTGAAATTAGAAGTAATAACATGCTTCTCTGTCAGTTACTTGTTTTGAAAAGTGGTAACATCACACTATTGCAGAAAGAAAGAAAAAACATGCTGTAAATTGTAATGAGTATGAAACCAAGTTCTGAAAGTTTTACTTTATGCATCCCCAGGCACTTATAGGAACTTTAAATAACCACATTATATTTTTGTAATAAAAATAATCAATGATATTCAAGGAACTATATATGAAATGTATAATAGATATTTCATTACCCTTCAATTTGGCAAGTTAAAAATCTTCTTTGTTTATGAGTTTGGTAATATCTAGAAGATTTGTTACAATATTGATGAATCTAATTAGTTAATTTTCACATACAAAAATGTATGACTAGACTCAATACACTGGTCACATTTTATGAACTTTAGTGACAATGACTATTTCAGCTTTATGAAATTTTGGTAAGATATGAAATGTGACACATATTACATAAAAAGTAAAGAGGCAGAAATATTGTAAGAGCCAGAGGTGGTGAGTGATTCTAAAGAAACAGTACCTCCCAGACTCAACAAGGATGATATATATAAACTCTGAGGCCCTGACAACATATATAAGTCAGGCAGAATTTAAAAGCAAACACAATCTCAGCATGGAGAAGAAAACGTGAACACAAGATCTCGACCCTAAACTAAGAAGCCATTTGCAATTGATACACGCTGGGAAAGGGAAAATAACTTTTGTCCAGTGGCATTTCACTGGGTTTACCATCTATATTCCAGGTCAGGGACAAGGCCAATGAGTATTTGGCCAACACAAAATAGATTCCTATTACTTGTGTGCTTTCTGTTTTGTTTTTTCTTATTATATTTTTGTATTTAATTTTATTTTCCATGTTTGAATGAGGAAAAAAAATAAAGTTGGGTAAGTAGGGAGGTTGCAGAAATCTGGGTAGTGTTGAAGGAGTGTGATCAAATATATTCTATAAAATATTTTTTTATAAATTAATAAAATGAAAGAGACTCTGTAGTCCTTTCCCTGTGAGTGATGCGAAAAACATTTTCTTATATAGCAGAATACCTCTCCTCTTACTAGGTTGATCTTTGGATCTATTTAACAGTTTTTTTCAGACACATCAGAATACACACACACACACATACACTCACACATTTATATATGTGTATATATATATATATATAATAAAATTATATATGTGTGTGTATTAAACCTTTTTTGAAAATTTTAAAATTATATTTTAAATGAAATCACTAAAAGAATTTTGCAAAGTAGGTGTGATGGTACATTTTTTATGATGGAAAAATCCACATTAAAAACACAAATAGACCCTAGTTGTTTAAATTATATGGAGAAACATGTTCTGTAGTCTAGGAAATGTCAGACATATTAACATCCAGGCTTTGGCATAGGAAATAACATATTACATTTCTAAACTCCAGATAGATCAAACAATAAATTTGTAATGGGTTACATCATTAAATCTGTGTTACATTACTTAGAATCGCTATACTCAGGGCATATTTATATCTATCACATAAGTGACTTTTAACATCCTTTATCTTCTTTGTGACCAGTGCTAGTTAGATTTTTTGAATTTGAGACAAACTAGAGTATCTTGGGAGAGAACATCAATTGAGGAATTGCCACCATAAAATCGGCATGTGTATATGTGTGTGGAGCATTAATTTTTTCTTTTTTTCTTTTTGGTTTGTCAAGACAAGGTTTGTCTCTGTAGCACTGATTATCTGGGACTTGTTCTGTAGACCAAGCTGGCCTCCAAATCTGAGATCTGCCTATCTAAGACTACCTAGTGCTGTGATTAAAGGAACATTTCTTAATTTCTAATAGGTGCAGCATGGTTCAGTACATTGTGGGCAGTGTCAACACTAGGCAGGTGATCCTGAGTTATTTAAAAAATAAGTTGAACAGTTTCCTTCCATAGTCTGCATACCTGCTGTTGGGTCACTAGATGATGTTCAGGAACCAGTCTTTGTCCACAGCAAAGAAACTTTCCTAGATAACGCCTTTTAATTTTAACTCTGTGCATGGTTTCTAGATTCAATTTTGAGGTTTTATATTGGCAGTTTCAATACCAAAAAGGGATGGTGTAGTATTCTTATTTTATCACATGTGTTCTTGTTTTTCTTTCATAGCCTTGAAAATATATTCAGCTTTTTGGAGGCTATGAAATGAAAAGATCAGGATTCAGTTGCCACAGGAGTCTAGAATATAGTCAGGTAAAAAATACATGTACATACAATCAAACATGAGAACAATCCTTAGCAACGTTACCTTTTTCACTATCATTCTAGTCAAATTCATAACTTATATGGTACTTTAAGGCTATGAGACTAATTTTGCTGTGACACTTTTGCAGTGTTCATGGATATTCATACCCAAGTAGTCACAAGAGCCACAAAATCACAATGTTAAATTATTTGCAAACTTTCTTCTCTTTTCACACATTCTCTAATTTTGTTCCCTTCAATAATCAGTACAGCATATTTCAAAACTTGGATATGATTAATTCAGGCATGTTCAATCTGCGTTAATATACCTTAAAATAAAAGATTAGTAGCCAGAAATCTGGTGGTGTCTTTCTGTGTTCAGATAGTGAACCAAAGTTTGCCCTCATCAACTATTCTACTGAAGCCTACATGATTTCCCTGGGGTCCATTCCCTATGGACTGTTCTTCATTTTGTTCTCTTTGGTATTTTAAGAATTCATTGGCAGTGATTAGAGAAAAAAATTAAAATTTTTACTTGTTCTGCATTGTTTAATCCTCATACTTCATGTCTCAAAAATTAAAAATAAATTAAAGTTATTTATTTTCTTTGTCTGGGAACATGTGATGTGAAAAGTGTACTGGAATTTTATTGTATTATCATAACCTAACAAATTTGTGTGTATTTTTTTGCCAATTTTTAATTTAAATTTAAATTGAAAATATATCTGTTTTATTTCTGAAAGTGTCAGGTTGAATGAGTTGGCCAAGTAATGTAGTAATGCAATAAAAATAAATTATTGATAAGTTTCATTTATATTCAAACAGGAAAATATGAATTGACATATATATTTACATTCATTCATATTATTACTGTTTTTACATATTGTGGTTTATACACTGTAAAAGTTATTTTATTAAAAGGGGTTTAAGGAAGAAAGAGATATAATATTCAAGATACAAGCTGTTTTCTTATTTTTATTTCCTTATTTTAAGCATTATTTAATCAAACTTTTAAGGATGTCTTCCCTCATACTTATATAAGTCTTTGGATATTACAAATTATTTTCCTTTGGTTTTATGTCTTAGATGAGTAGAAGCATTTTATACCAAGCTGTGAATTAGAAAAAAATATACACCCTTATAGTTTTCATAGATTTTAAGAAAACAACTGTTTTCCTTATAAATAAATGACAAGATTCACTTGTGTAAACTTTCTTTGCCTTCATTCTAGAAGATATGTCACTTTTTAGCCAGATGTGATTTAATGTTTGTGAGCCATGCATGATGGAGGGATATCTATAATCCTAGAATTTGGGGGCTGTGGCATGAGAATCTCCCATTTTAGTCTATTCTGACACAAAGGACTGTACCATCTCTCCAAAACAAGAAATGAAAACAATATCATAGCTACTCATGCATGCTAAAGAGATTAACATAGATTCATGGACTTTGTTTTAAAACTTTGAATATATTCAATTATTTCACAAAGCCTTACATTTTCAATGTGGTAGGTTAAAATAATTTCAGTTCTTGGAAATCCCTTAAGAATTAGTTCCATATACATAGTGAGAAAATATATTTCAATGTACTTTAAAAAGTAATTAAATGTTTTCTGTGACAAACACCTCCAGGTCGTAGAGAGTGTGTGCATGTATCTGTACACACACACACACACACACACACACACACACACACACACACAGACATGCACTCAATGTCATATAAAGCTGTTTGACTTTTTCTTGCATGGAATCCTTAGCATCTATTAAGAGAGAAATGGGTTGTATTTCTACAACCCTAAAAAAAGAACTTATTTTGTATTTTGATGATTGAGTCAACTTTTGGTGCTATGTACATTTATTCATTAACAGGTATAGAAATCATTATGAATCCTAACTTGTGAACCTCTATTATTCCTAATAATCTTCAAATTTTGATTATATATATTACAACATTGCTTGTATAAAATGTTACATATTCACATACTGTCTTGTTTTCTAAAATGATACTACAATCACATCAAAAGTTTACAGGAAAATCCTTGACCTATTTCAGATTTTCGAACAAAATGCTATACTTCTCTTTCAGAAATGTCCTATTTGTTTGATATTAGTCTAAAATTTGAATATTGATCCTTCATATAAACTACATGTACATAGTTGACATTTCTTCAGACTTGGAATTTCTCTTACATTCAGCAAAATATTTATAATTGTTTGGGTGAAACCTGTGAAACCTTTCATTGGGTAAAGTGTTTACTTTTTCCCAGTTTCAAGTTTGAAACAAAACATTTGAAATAGAAAAAAATTCATAAAGTTAAAACAAAAAATAAAATCCTAAACATAGGAAGCATTCAGTTTTGTTCCTCTTGCCATTAATAGTTGTTATAACTATTGTTAATGATACATTAAGTGGATTTAAGACACAAAAAGAAGAGAAATTATTGACTAATATTAAAAACCCCAAGACTACTTTCTCCAGTTATTTTTTGCTCCATTTGGATGGAATTGTTGAACTATTACAATATAGATTTCTTTGTGTTTTGCCTGGAGAGATGGCATAGTAGGAAAGAGAACTTACTGCTCTTGAAGAGTGTATGAGTTTGCCTCCCATCATACACGTCTTGGCTTACCATGTCCTATAATTACATTTCTAGAATGACCAACCAGATTTTTAGTCCACATACACATAAAATGAAATTAAGCAAAAGCAAATGAATAAAAATCTTCCTGTTGAAGATGGGTTACATGAATCTGAAAATGAATGACTTCAATCATAGCAAAAGTAGGTTAATGAAGTACATATCATGCGTATAGATTCTTGAAGAAATGGAAAACTGTCTTTTGAACTCTTTAAGAGATTAGAGTTGAGACAACCAATAGGATGTTTTCCTGAATACACTTTTACTTATTATTTATGATTTATTATTGACCAGTGAGTCATCTTTTTATCTAGTCATCCACTTCATAACTTTGTTTTACGAACATGTATAGGACTCTAGCACTGGAATTCTCCTACTTTTGACTCATTACTACTGGTAGCATGTACGCACTACAACACTAGGCACTGAAACAAACACAATCTCTAAAATTGTAATTATAAATTTTTCTAATAATGGAGCAATAGCACAAATCATAATATTATAAATGTATTATTTTAAGCATTTACTGTTTATAATTGTATACATAAGCTTTTATAAAATCATACATTTTAAGAACCCTTAAAAATGTCATATACATTTACACCTATGTAGGTTTCTGCTGACAATTACCATTTGCTGCCAAGTTTGTGGATTTTTAGTGTCCTTGAAATTTAATAGTCAAGCCTATAGTACATACTTAATGAACTTTAAATCTAAACACACTGAAGGACGAGGAAGTTTTTGCAGATATGCTTCAGAGTCAGATATTCTGAACTGTTCTCAAACTGTTAAAAGTAGAAATTGCATGTCTTAATTATATGAATATATATATATATATAATATTATATGTAAATATAAAATTATAAATATAAATATATTTGAAATATATATGTAATTTCTTTTCACAATATTCAAAGGAAAAAATTGATATAGATATAAGGAGTTGTAATTTCAATCTTTGCCTCCTTTGCTTATTCTGTTTTATGTAATGTACACACATTTGAATTATCCAATTATCAATTTAGAATTCTAGGGTCTTTCCATTTACTGACTATTTTGAATAGAGCAGAAATGAACATTGATATTCAAATGTTTCTGTATCAGGATACAGACTCAACTGGGTACATTACTGGATCATGTGAAGATAAATTGAGGTCTCTTTCTCATCTTCATAATTTTCAGATTCAGGGTAACTTATGTTGAGTATATAAATTTGTGTTTAAAATTGAATGCCCACAGAATTTAGGAAACTTGGAAGGGGCCATGGTAAGAAAAGGCCTTCAAAGGAGGGAAGCCAGAACACAAATGCTATAAAGGTAGAAAGGGGAATAATTTAAAGGTAAAGATTCAATGAAGTGAGGAGTAAGAGGGCAGAGTAGACTTAGGAGAATATGGAGAGATGACTAACACAAAACTTTTGAAAATAGCATATGGAAACTCATTAGTGTAGAGGCTTCCAAAATTATATGCATGTAGGCATATGAATATTTATTATATATCAATTAATATGCACACACACAAATTATATATATATGTATATATATATATATATATATATATATATATATATAATGGAATTATTTCTCGGGTGGGGGTAATACTTCTCCCAGACACCATAGACTATCACATAAAAATCTAAGTGTCACATATTCATTATTACATTTTGTGTTTTTTATCAGTGACTTCTTTTAGACTAATCAAATATTACATGCTAATTTCATTGCTTTTGGTTACCTGTTAGAACTTTACAGATAGATTCTATAGATAGAGATAACATCTACTTGATTTCTAGGGCATAGAGAAATAAAGCTCCTTCAAATCTGGATTTTTCATCTTTACTACCTAGCTAGATTTTATAGTACCAGAATAGTCTAAACATGCTATCAGGGTAGGTGTGTCATTTAGAGTCCTATGTAGTTGGTAATCTTGCAAACTAAAATAATAACTGTCCTGTCAAGATATGCCTGCTGATGCAATTATAGCATGGATGTTATGAGAGTAATTAGTTACTTTTGACTATTTCACAGCTTGCTCCATGACGTCAAACTCATGCCTAGTATGGATAACTAGGTCAAAATCTTTGGTTGACTGTTTTTTAAGCCATACAGAACTCACAGAAGTCTGTCTGTCTCTGGCTCCCAAAGGCTAGGATTAAAGTTGTGCACCACCACTACTTGGCATTAAACTCTTTTCTTTATACCTACAAATTATTGCATCTCTCAACTAACATCAGAGAACCATTGTTTTGTATTGTATGATAGTTAATAAAGAGAAGCACAGCTGGCAAATATGTAGCAATAAGAGACTGTGGAGATTCTTCTCTAAATGGGGCAATTATACAACATTCCTTATCCCTAAGGTGCAGGAGTCAACACAACACAGGGTGTAGAAAGATGGTAAGATTTAGTAGTCATGTATTTTTGTAATGAACTATTGTAGTGTACTATTTGTAGACTATGACAGTTTCACACATGAGCTGTGTCTGCATGCTCAAGGCATAGAAGAGACAAAGCCAGTCAAACTATAAACATGGATGACAGAATGACTAATGAAATCCTACCCCCAGTTGAGGGCATATTGGCAATTGATCTTGGCTGAGAGGAAAGAGAATCATTTTTTTGGAAGGATGGGTCCCTGAGAGGTTACCCATGCTTAGTTAGAAGGTCCTATATTCATGCACATTCTGTCAACACTAAATGGAGTCACATTTTTTTAGTTGTTGTTTTGGTTTGTTTTTTGTTTGTTTGTTTAAAGAGATCATGAAGTTGGAAAGCAAGAGGGTGGGGCAATATAGTAGGAATTGGAGATAGCAGAATAAGTGATATATTTTATCAAAATATATTATAGGCATACATGAAACTCTCAATATACCATTTAAAATCTGAAAAATAAAATAAGAAAAGCCATGGTAAGCGAATTTAAAATTTAAGATAAAGAATTTGAATTAAAAGAAATAGACAGAAACTAATATTATTGATATTAAAAGTGTCTACTCAGCAATAAACTAATATATTTATGTAAAAATGGATCCTTTATCACACATTATGTTTCTGTTCTGTTGAACTTGTAAATTATAGTCAAAACAGTATTAATGGTGAAATTGCAAGTCACAAAATAACATTTATTAAAATAAAGTATGTAAGAACAATTAAATTTGTGGGCCAGGATAAAATGACAACTGTTTTAATTTAGTCTGCAAGCTATTCTATTGAACTTAACAGGGGGACAAAAACCCAACTATAAAGGCCATAGAAATTGGGGAATACTAAATATAATGTTCTTCTAAAGCAACATAGCAATAAATCGATTCCTGTTGACATTTTGATAAACTCAAAGATCAGCATGTAGTTCAGCTGTTATCAGAGATGCTTCCCTCCTCAGCAGAAGGGACCAAATACAGGGACTCATACCTGGACAATGTACAGAGAATGAGACCTTGGAATACTCAGTTGTAAATGGGATGTCTCTATCAAATATCTCCTCTC
This sequence comes from Cricetomys ansorgei, assembly GCA_026225945.1. Classification (NCBI taxonomy): domain Eukaryota; kingdom Metazoa; phylum Chordata; class Mammalia; order Rodentia; family Nesomyidae; genus Cricetomys; species Cricetomys ansorgei. The sequence goes on from JAMJFZ010000199.1 coordinate 13,950,664, forward strand.
TGTCTCAGGAAGTGTATAAAAGAAGGCAGAAAGAGTGTAGAGCCACTGGGATGGAAGACATCAAGAAAACAAGACCTTCTAGACAAAACAGGACTGATGGAAATATGAACACAGAGGTTCTGTGAAAGCATACACGAGACCTACAAAGTCTGCAAGATGGTGTTCCAGAGATGAGAAAGGAATTGGACACATGCCCACATCCCTTACCTAGAATTATTTTCATATGATAACAGCTCACAAAAGGAAGAAAAAGTCTTCCCCAATGTAGTCCCGCAGGGTATAGAAACCATGTTGAGGGCAGACCCCATGAGCAGCAATAGATGCCAACACAAAACTAACTCAATAACTCAATGATTCTTTTGGAGATTTTTTTTTGTTCTGTTCTCATAATGCTTTTTCAGGGCTTTTTGGTTTGTTTGCTTACTTTCTGTTGTTACCTCAAAGATCCCTTATATATGTATATATTATGGTCTTCAGTTTTGTGTTTTTATGGGATTTCTCTGTATGTGTAAATTCATGTTTATCTGCATTTATATTTTTTTTGTGCTTTTTATGTGTTTTTCTTGTTTTTGTTGTTGTCAATTTGTTTTGTTTTGCCCTATTCAGGTTTTTATTTTATTTTATTATTCTATCTTTTTTATTTTATAAACCTGATTGTTTTCCAATGAAAGAGAGAGAGAGAGAGCAAGAAAGGGTGATGATTTGGGTGCATGGCCAGGGGAGGAGGATCTGAGAGGAGTTGGATGAGTGATATCATAATCAGAATATATTGTGTGAAAAAGCCAAATTTATTAAACATTATTAGAGAGTACACACTTAAGAAAATGATTTTCTCCTGAATCTGGACATCCAGCACCACAGAGGGCATATTTATATCTCATTGAAAAGAAAATATTTTTAATTGCAGAGGAGAAGTCAAAAGAGCCACATATGGAGATAGTACATAAATTACCTATTTTTTAAAATATGTTTGTCATCTAAAGACATATACATTTGATACATAAAACTATGTTCTTTAAAAGTGAATAATTGTAATTCTACTAACTTGTCTTAAATTTGAATGTGTTTAGTGTGTCTAATAAAAATAATTTGTTCAGGCTTCAGACATGGCTTATAGATTAAGACTACATGCTGCTTTTGCAGAGGACATGGGTTTGTTTCTAAGCACCCACATGGTAGCACAAAAGCACCTGTAACTCCAACTTCAAGGTAACTAAAGCTTTGGTCTCTACAGACACTGCTGTTCATGAACACACACACACAAACAGACACACACATTTACACATAAATACAAATAATAAAATAAATAATTTAGTAAAAATAAACAGCTTTTTATTTGTTATAAGACTAAGGATATACTTCAGTCAATTGTACTATCATTTTCTTTCTTAAGACCTATCCTACAATTGGTATTATGGTTTTAATTTTCTTTCAAAAACCAAGTAAAAAATGAGTAATCATTGTAAGAGTGTAAGCATATTGGGCTTTTAATAGAAAATTAAGCCATGAGAGTTTTCTCTCATGAATGAATTAATGCCATTATCATTCAAGAGTTTTTCAGATTAAGAAAAATAAAAGTTCTTTTCTCTCTGTCTTGACATTCTTCTATCACAGTTTGGTATTAAACAGTAAACATTTAGAAGATGTCACTGACTTATTCCTGGATGTCAGAGTATTTATAAATATGAGTCAGATAAAATGTATAATCTATAAATTACTCAGTTAATTATTGCATCATTGGAAACAATAGGTTATAAACTATGTTAACAGCTGCATTACATTTTAGTTTTAGATGAATAATTGTGTTTACTACTTTAACATGATACTCAGTAATTTGGATGCTGAAGGCTATCAATCAATCTAGTTATTTTAGTATAACAACATGTAGATATTTTAATTTTATACACATAACATTGAAAGAATTTTGTAATAATGAGAAATTTCCATTGTGTTCATGAAAAACATCCTTATTAAAAGCTACAGTCTACAAATGTATATATTCTATTTAACAGTTTAATTTAAGTGAAGTCATATGAAAATAATGTAATGTGTCAATTATAATAAATAAAATAATACTTTAATAAATGGAATAATTTTTTCTTAAGATTGGTTTTCAGATATTCTTCTAATATTTCTATATTTAGGCAAGATTCTATATTTTACTTAACAGTGGTCAAAATTTTATAAAATCTGAGGGATCTCTCAGAAAATAAGAGTAAACTTATCATGTCTCTAACTAAATCCACGTACATCTGCAAAGAAAAATTACTGTTTAATTATCTGATTTATATTTAAAAGAAGAGAAATTATGGTTTTTGATAAAAGTAATTCATTAATGTTTGAATGTATTTTTCTTAACTCAAGGAATTCATATGTTACTCACCATGTACATGTGACTATACCAGCAAAGTATGATTGTTTAGCTCCAGGCACCATTAGATAGATTAAAATGAGACTGAGAGTCACTTCCAAATAATAAATTACTATTTTCCTGAAAACTCATAAGAATTGTCCCCACCTGACTTACATACTGCACTAGACAAACTGAAGATAACTTACTATAGGAAAAGCTTAAAATGTTTATTTCTTTCAAAAAGATTTATAATGTGCTAGACATCTTGAATTTTAGTAAGTTATTCAGATGGCTTAATCAAAATTTGAGATGAATTTTTAAGACTTTTGTGGAGATTACTTTTATTGATCTGCCTATAATGTGGAGCCTTGATGACCTATTCTTCAGTTGTAGAGAGCAACAATTGATTTTATTATTCTTAAATAGTAGATTTCCTGCCTGTCTAATACTGATGTTATTCATTCTTCTTTGTTGTTCTTAATGTCAAGAGTGCATTCTTCATGTTCCCATGCACACTTTGATTCCTCAGAATCAATTAGATTCTGTCATTATTTAATTTTTCTTAGGTTTGCCAAGAAGTTACATAATTTCTTTAGGATTAGAAATGTTCATGCATTTGTACTAGGTTCACTTTTGGGAGTAGTACTTTACTTTATCATTTTTTGTGTAATATCATGGACTGGAAGATTTCCTTGAATATTCTTTTAAGCTATTTATGAAGTGTTATTTCCATTCCTAGCCAGATATTTTAGAGGAATACCTATTTTCAATTTTATGCATCTATATTTCCTGTTTACCGATCCCCCCGCCCCCACCATGGCATGACTTGGTAGATTATGAACTAAGCTACAAGATCAAGCAGTTATATAAAACTAGTCTGATGAAATTCTGTATTAAATTGTGAATCAATTCTATTGGCCTAATTTTAACATTTTGATGTTGGCATTAACTTTCACTAGAGAAAAGCCTTAAATTCTAATTGCCCATGGCTATTTTTAGTCTCATTATTCCTCAAGAGAAATCAAAAGTGTCTTTGAGTGGAATTCCTGAGGGAAAAGAATTTGTTTGAGAGAGCTGAAGGTGTAGTATTATATGAAGTTGGAAGAGACAAATGAAAGGAGTCTGAATATTTTATGACAGATTTGTTAAGAGTTTTTAGAATAAGGGCAAAATGGTAGTAAGAATAAAAATTTAAATTGAGCTAAATGGAATGATGGACTTGCCACCAATTGGTATAGAAAAATTTTGGAAGCATTCATAACACATTTTACTTAGGGTAATATTTTTATTGAAAAATAGTTGTGAAAAGAGGCATTTTTGTATTTTTTTCTGTAAGTATTAACATTAGTCTAGAAATTATGGAAATAGAAATCTACTTAGTAGTCTAACAGTACATAGATTACTATGTGATTTAAGATACACAAAAAGCAAGAGTAAGGTTCAAACTCAGGGTCAATCTAGCATTAAAGATTTATATATATCATGTATACTTGCTACAACTCTCCATTTCATGTATATTGCTTTTATTCGAGGAATGCAGCATAATAACTATTTGGCTGTTCCATTTCAGCAAATAGATTGTGCTTAAGGCTCATTGCATTAGGATTGCTAAATATCACTGAGAATGAGAAAAATTACAAAAATTCCAAATTTTTTTTATTTATGGCTACCAGTCTTCAAAACTTCAAGTTGAAAAAAATCATAAGAATGCATACATGCTTGTCTAAAAATAAAGATATCTCTACTCTATGTTACAAAAGCATAATAACTTGATTTGACCAGTTAAAATGATACTTGCGATTTAGAAAAAATGAATATCTTTCTACCAGACAGAACAATAAAATTTTTCCTCCAACATTTAGAAATAAGTTAAACTGAAGATGAGATCCTATGTAATAAACAAATGTTTCACAAATAAATATTTTAAATCCATCTGTAAGTGAATACTATGCATATTTTTCTGAAGTGAATTTTTAATATCAAAACAATTAAAATATTTATGAAAAGAGATATAATATCCACAAAATACAGTACATAATGTTTATAATTTGTGAGTTACTTTCTGGACAATCTCTAAACACAAGCAAAAAGAAGTGAGGTTGCATTAGATTAGTCCAACTTGGTCTTGAATCTAGAATTTGATGACTTATTTCAAGATTATCTCTATATTAAAAAACATAATTTCCATGCTTTAAATATTTAGTAGTATAAAAATTAATATTAATTGGCCTATGTTATAATGGACTAGTCTATAATATAAAATAACGTTTTATTTACTGAAAATAAATTATCATATACAGTGTCAACAAATTATATATAATTAGACCAACATTATTAAAATTTATATTTTATAGTTTAAATAGTTATTTTGATTTAGTAATTTTGGACAATTTAGGCTCCATATATGTCTTCTCCATTTCTAATAGGTTCACATTCATATTCACCACAAAAGATTCTGTCTTTAACCAAAAAAGTAACAAATGCTTGTCATTTGTCACAAATTGTGTTTGTCCTTATACAATGTACTACTGTGTGCTGTAAAGTATGGTAAAAGCTGTTGAACCATTTTATGTCATGTAAAATGCAAATCTGTGAAATATCAGATCATTAGTGCCCAATCAGAAATACGAAATTGCTACATATGCACAATAAAGCTGTGCTTAATCTTTTTGAGGCAAGTAATTTATAGTATTTCCTCTACGTACATAGTGGTAAGGCCCATGTATACTTTTACATATAGTACAAAAAAATTGGTTCTAGACTGAGTTTACTGAGTTAAAATTTTAGAAATATTTTTGAGTCTATCAGGAACCAACAGAATCAGGTGTGCATCTTATCTTGTTGCATTTTTGGAAAACATAAGCCATCAACTATTTTAACAAATATATTATATATTAGTCATAGATGAGTAATTTTTGCTTACAATTTTAACCTGATACTCAGTAATTTGGAAAGAGATGATAGATTGAATTTGTGTCCTTAAGAATAACCATGCTTAGTTGGACATGTTTTTTTTAGCTGTAATTTAACACTTAAGAAGCTTAGGCATTTAGATTTTAATGAGTTTTTGGCTAATATGGGCTTCAAGTGAGTTCCTGGGAAGCTTGACCTGCCATCAGTTACCCTGTTTCAAGAACACACTAGAAAGAGCTAAGCAAAACAAATAAATGAAGCAAAAGCAAGAAACGAACTTCATATTTCAGAGCAATTACGGTATTACATAGACGGAGGCAGGGCATCAAGAAATCAAGGCCAGCTTTAGCAAATAGCAAGTTTGAAGCAATATGTGACCTTCTCTTAAAAAATAAAGAAAAGTAGAAAAACAAGTGCAACTACAATAGTCTGGGTCATAGTCTCCATTTAGGAAAACATATTCTATTGTATTGTATAAGTATTGTATATGGACAGCTCCATGGACATTAAAAAAAAAGCTGAATGAAATATGTGAGCTTGAGAAGTGATGATATATCAATCAGTATCATTTGCACATCGAATTAAATTTGATTGTGGATACATGTGGCTTTTATGTGTTGGCAATTTCTCCTCAACCAGTAGTCCCCTGTAAATTATTATATAAATGTTAAGATTGGGTATAATATTTTGGCTTGAGATTGTTCCCTTCAGTGATAAAAGTCTAGTATTTGAAATAAAATTGAGGGCAAGTTACAGTTCTAATATATTTTTGAATGACTGGGAAATTAAACATGGCAGGCTACTTAGCATTTTAAACTTTTAATATAAATCACTATTCTCTACTCACAATATTATTTACATATGTAAATATATATAACTTTATTCATGTGTAAATATATTGATGACAATATGCATCTATCATTCAAATAGCTTTGTTTCTGACAAAACCTACTCAGAATAATCTTAGTTATTTCAATATCTGCAAAAATTTTTATGTTCCTAGGTTGGAGTTCTTTTGTTTGTTTGCTTGTTTTGCCTAAACTGCTTTCTCCTTTCTTTTTTCGTTTTTATTCATCAATATGAACAATTCATATTTCTTCCCTCTAACTAATCCAAACATTTTGTCAAGAAATTGGTTGGCAAGGCAGCTAACCAACCACAAAATACAATATTAACTGATATTTTAGACTAAAGGCATTGCATTCAGGTTCATATGTTTTGCTATACTGTAAATTTTTTCTTAACATTTTATATATGAAAATTCATTATTTGACAATTGCTTAAAATATGTTTACTGGAATTATTTTATTTTTTTAAATATCCTTAATGCCTTGTGTTTTGTGTAATGTAAAATTTTGCTATTGTTGTCATGTGTACCTGAAAGTGATATTATAAAATATACCCAATTAGACTTCAATGAATTCACAGTACAGTAATTGGAAGCCAATATTTCTACATCAAGCATGCCTACTCATTTACTTTGCTTTCTCTGCAGTGGTACCTAATGCATATCCGGAGAAAAGTACAATCTCCTTTATTCTTCATCTACATCCCACAGGTATATTTCTGAAATCTAATGCTCAGTGGTTTCAGAGCCAGAATAATCCAAGTGTGTAGATGTAGATGTCGATGTTGATTGAGGGAAAACTGCTTTTATTCTTTTTTTTTTTTTTTTTCTAATTAAATCCCTGATTCTAACCAGGAGCCCTGGAGCCCTAAAGCATTTCAACCACTTTAAAATCTAATCTAAATCTTTGAACTGGAAGGCCTCAGCATTAGTATAATCTAGAACACTTAAACTCCTAGCCATAACCTAGAAGTCTTTAACCTTAGCCTTCTGAGACTGAGTCACACTAACTAGCACCTTCTGAAATCTGACTCTCCTGGTTCAACTCTCTCTGTGATCTGGGCTTCTGCCAACCTCTGCTCTCTCTCTGTGTCTCTCCCTGAGTTCTCACTGCTCCATCTTGCCTCCATAACTGACTAGTTCACTGCCTGCTCTGTAACTCACTCCAGTCTCAGCTTCTGTAACTCCTCTGTCTCTCATTCTTCAACTTACTCTGTTAACTGCTCCTCAACTGACTCTTGAGCCTGCTTCACAACTGCCTTCTCTTACTGCTTTTGTTAAATGAATGACTTTAACTCCTATGTAACTTTCTTTTACTGAGCTGGGAGCCCTACTTTTCTTGTGGTAGTTGGTCATGTCTTTACTCTGCTAACTCTTCCTCTGATTAGTGACTTTGCTTGACATTCACTCTGAGTCATATCAGATGTCACTTTCTGTGTGACACTGACTTCTTCTCAGTTTTGTTTCCTGGGTCTGCCTCCACTGTTTTTTTTTTCCCCCCTAGGGATTAATGGCATGGACCATCACTGCATTCTGAATATTGGGATTAAATGCTTTTGCTAACACTGCTTTCTGAATATTGAATTAATGGTGTGTCTACATTCCATGTTGACCACAAAGGCCTCTGAATTTAGCCCTTGGAATGTAGACCTAAGGTTTCATACAGAACTATTTCTCTACACAAGTGCTTGTAATATGTATTTGGCATGTTTCTTCTAGAGGTTTCTCTCTTCCTTTCCTCAAATCCAATGTCTTTTTTATTTCATTTAATTATTATTCTATTATTATTATTATTATTATTTATTATTATTATTCCCTCAAAATAAAATCACTTTTATACAATAAGTTCTCATTATGGTTTTCTCTGCATCATTTTCTCCTAGATCCTCCATACCTCACTATTCTTCCAATTCTATACCTTCTTTCTCTATTTCTTAAGAAAACAGTCAACTAAAAATGAAAAACAAAAAGTAAAACAAAATGAACAAACTAACAAACAACAAAAAAGAAAAAAAGAAAGAGCATGAGAAATGCATGTGCATGCTGACACACACACACACACAACAAATAAAAACACATAATCAGAAACCATAATATAAAAGCAAAAGACTACCAAGACAGAGAAAGTGTGTGTGTGTGTGTGTGTGTGTGTGTGTGTGTGTGTGACAGAAAGAGAGAGAGAGAGAGAGAGAGAGAGAGAGAGAGAGAGAGAGAAACTGAGAGAGAGAAACTGAGAGAATGAGGGAAAGAGCAACTGAGAGAGAGAGACTGAACAAAACAATAAAAGATAAATTTTCTTCCAAAATACTTTGAAGTTTATTTGTGTTTGCCATCTACACTGCTGGGCATGGGGCCTGTCATTTTATATGATTTGTATACCCAGTGAAACTCCATTGGAGAAAATGTGGATGAATAAGAATTATCGCAATACATTGTTTCTTGGGGTCGTAATATAAGTATGTCAATAGTGAAATTCCATGCAAGTTATAGATCACTGATCTTATGTGGCTACAGGCATAATTTATTTAATTCCTTCTCTTGACTTCAGTTTTTACAATCCAGATAATTCAAACTGTATTTCTAAGAATGATTATTCTGGACATTTGTAATTTCAATCAGAATTGTTTTCAATAATAGCCTCTTGTTTTCTTCAAGTTGGAAGTAGAGGAGTTCAAATGAATGATTAATTCAAGTGTGCATCATACAATACAATAATGATTTAAATATATTTCTTACCTATAAAATTAATTAATCTGAACTAAGTTTGTCTTGTAAACATTTCAGTCATAAAACAGAATTGGTTCACAGAATTGAAGCAAATGGCATTGTTTTTTGTCTAATGGCATTGTTAATGGAATGGTTTATTAATACAGCTCTAAAAAGTACAATTTCAACAAAAACTTCTTATTTCTAAGGAAAGTACTATGGAGACTGGGATGAACTGGTCCAGTTAAACATCCCTTCTTTTTGTTAGAAATTTTATGAAACCATGGACATATATTCCCTCAATATTGGTAAATGTTTTATAGAGGAGAGTTCATTATCTAAACAATGTGTGTGTTCAGTGTCCTTATAAGATGTTATACACTTTTACCAGATAAGAAAGTTAACAATTAACAATATGACAATCATGTCGATTTTGGTTCACTTCTTTATGGCATAACAACATCAGTTTCACATTGAGTTCTACTTAGAGTAGCCTGGCATTATTTCGACATGCTACTCAAGCAATATTCATATTGCTTTACCTCATCAAAATAAAAGCACACTTTTATGGTTGTTTCCTGTTGTTCCTTTTGGTGCTACAAATCATATCTTTAATTTATATGTTAATACATCTAGAGCTATTTACCAAATGAATAAACCAGAACTTTGAAATATTCCCAGTTTACTAATTTTAATCAATGTTAAACTCCTTTTGGTTCAGTGATATTATTTGCTTTTGTATTGAATGTTTAATTATTTGCAATTATAATTTCAGTATATTAAGATAAATGTGATATTTCATTTAAATTGTAACTTATAGAAGCTCAATTTTTATTATTTGCTGCATTGGAACTTATTGACAATGTAATATTTAGAAATAACTATAAATGCCAATAAGTTGAATAGCTGTATATTGCATCTAGAAATTATTTAAGCACATGTATTCAGAAACCTTCCCTGACATGTATACAATTTAAATAGCAAGAATAAATTACCCAGCAAGTGTTGGAGCAGTATGAAATTAATGAAGAGCTTTTAAATATCATGAATGTAATTTATATAGTGTCAATTCCAGGTCCATTTTCTTAATACTTTAAAGTTGGACCAACAAAAAATATAATAGCATTCAGTTTCAATGTTTTCTTTAATGAAACAAGATTAATTCAAAGGACACTGTACACATATCTTTAAAAAAATTCATCTTCTCATTTTATTTCACAATCTGAATCAGTATTTTTATTGTACCAGGTAGTTTTATAAAAATGATTGTACTTAAGTGAAGAATCAAATATTTCACTTATCAAATTTTAAAAATGATATACAGAATGTCAGTGCTTAGGTTTTCTCTGTAGCATGCTGAGAGTTGAATAAATAGCATACATTTTTTAAAAAATGGCTTTTTATATTTTGAGATTATAATTGCATCATTTCCCCCCTTTATTTTCCTCAAGTCCTCACATATAATCATTTGTATATGCTTTCAAGTTCACAGCTTCCTTATTCATTAATTTTTGTTACACATATATATGTAGCTATTGAAAGAGAATGTACAACTTCCAGTATAATCTCTGACTACATTCTAAATATTTGTCTTATATTCATATACACATTTTTAACTATAAAATATATTACTTATAGGAGCAATAGTCCATAAATATTTAAATAATGTTGTATTGTATAATTGTTATAGATATTTCCCCAGAAGTAATATGCTGGCTATATCTTTCAAGGTAATAATATATAAAATGTGTATGCAATATTCATGTAAAATAGTATGTGAATAACAAAAATAATTTTCTTGAAATACCTTGAATTATTTTCTATTACAATTATAATATAATTTTTATATTTATAAAGAAAATCTTTCATTTCTCTCTGATTTTTTATTTTTAGATTTATTTAGTTATACTTTTCTGTGTATGAGTGTTTTGCTTGCATGTATATATGAGCATCATGTGCTTGCCTCCTACAGGTTGTCAAAAGAGAATAATAGATTCTGGCTAATTGCAGTTACTGATGGTTATTACTCACAATGAGATTACTGAGAACTCAATCAGGTTTTATGCAAGAGCATTACCTATTCTTAACTACTGAGTCTCTTCCACACCTTCATTCAGAATTTGATTTTTAGAAATTAAAAAAAATTGAATTGCACAAGAATCTAGATGTTTGAAACAACATGTGGAGCTACATTGGTAAAAAATACTTGGGTGAGTTTTAAACATGCTCTGATACTAGGAGTTAGGAAAATTGTAGTATTTTACATTATTTCAATGTCTTACATTTTGATTTTAATATTAAAATCATTTGTCTCAGCATAATTATTCTCTAATTTAGTACACTGGTATTTTAATCAATGATACATCAATACTGCCATTCTCTGCATAATATAAGAATAAAGAATATGTGTTATCTCAAATACATGTAAATATAAAGTGAAATTCCTATTACATTTTTTAAAAATAAAAGGCTCATCATAAATTGTGTTGAACTGAAGGGTAGAAAATTGCAAAATAAATTTATTAGTAATGTTTGTGTTCATTTTTAATTAAAATAGAATTATATCACATTACTTTCTCCCTTCTTTGCTTCCCTGAATTCCCTGCCAGGTACTCTCCCACTAGTCTCTTCCATGCCTACCCTACTCTCTCTCTCTCTGTCTCTCTCTCTCTCTCTCTTTCATACCTTCAATCATTTTCTTTCACAATTTGCAGTAGGATCTCTCTGTTTTGATCAGGTTGGGCTAGAAATGCCTTATGGAATACCAGAGGCTGAGTGATTTACCCAGTGCTGAGACTTCTTACCTTCTTAGATTGTGGGAAGTTAAAGATCAAAGGATCCACTTTTCCTAAGGGTATTTGTCCAGTGACACTTCATAGAGAAAAGTGGAATACTGTAGCAGGGAGTAAGACAGTCAGTAGGACAGAGAAAGAGAGAGAGAGAGAGAGAGAGAAAGAGAGAGAGAGAGGAGACAGACACACAGACACACAGACACACAGACACACAGAGAGTTAGAGAGATTAACTCACTCTTATTTAATGCCTTGACTTACTTTTGTGATCAGAGCTCCCATTTTTTATTCATCTCTTGAAGAACTTACCTCTCAACGTTTATGCTTTAGATTAAATTGTCAACACAGGAACTCTACTGGAAATATTTAAACCACAGTAGTGATTAAGGCTTTTATTAATCCCAAAATTTTGTGAATACAGAAAAATTCTTTGTTGTGTTATAGTAGATATTTTAAAATCTGTAGGCATCTTATAAACACTCCACTTAAAGATCAGCTTATATTATTTTGAAGAAAATCCTCATTAATAATTATCTAAGAGATTATGATTATACTTAAAAACATTCAGTAAGATTGTAGGATGTAAATAAAGTAAAGCATAAATGAAGAATGCCCATGGTTAATTAAATTGCATTTCTTGACAAAACTAAATGTATGCCAATCAGATAGAAAGCTTTTTTTCTATCTTGCTGTTAAGTACTTAAGACTCAGAGAAAAATAAAGGAATGTATTGTGTTTAGCATTATTACAGATGTGAAGCACATCACTAGTAGATAATACCATATTATTTTTTCTGGAATGACAATGAGGACATTCACCTTAAGAGGCTCCCTCTGATATGGTATTTAAAATTGCAAGTGAGAGATGCATTAGGAATAAAATAAAACTGCAGGTGGTGTTTTGGTTCTCAAGTCCCTAACACTTCAAACACAGAGTGAATTAACATATGAAATAGAAAAATCTGTACAGAGTCTGGAAGAAAGTGTACCAATATTTAATTTTCCTAGTTAGATCTTATGACCAATAAAAAACAAAATGCTATATATCACAATAGCAAGCAATGTTCACATAATTAATAGTTAATGAATAATTACCATTTGTCTGCCATTATTTTAATGTGTGTGGTTTTTTTTTCTTTTCTTTAGTATGAAAATTTATTAGGAAACAAATATCTTTGGTTTAACTATTGTTTATCAAAATTTCCTAAGACTACTTTAAAAAAAATAAAGAGTGACTGCATCAACCTTACCCTCTAGAATAAAATTTGACAGGTACGAAAAATGATATTATGCTTCTCTTTTTTTCACTGAATGGGAGTAATGAAACTCATGCAGCTTGAGCAGCTGAGGCTTGCTTCTGTGACTTCTCCCCAAGCATGTCTCATAGTTTCTGAAGTGTTCATTGTCACAGGGAAGATTGACACTAGGAAGTCAAAGTTCCACAGTATAACTGTTGCAAGGGTAAAGTAGTATAGGCTCACTAATAGTGCTTAAATATTTTTAAGAAAACATTATTGTAAAGTGATTATCTTATGAAGACCGGGAACCATGAATTGTATGTATGTATATAGATATGTATTTATGTATTATGTATGTATTAAAGGCTGTTTTTCATTTGAGGAAACATTTTCTGTTTTTGTTTCTTGAAACCAGGGTCTGTTTGGGAAGTTGGATTTTTTAATGCCATTCTACATGTGATAAGATTAATATACAATTTAATACATTTTAAAACTTATAACAAATCAGCTCCAAGTAGCTGTTTAAAAATCTGTGACTGATATTAATGAAAAGCATACAGTTGAGAGATGATTTTCATTTATGGTGAACAAGTCAATTCTTTATATGATTACATTTAAAAATTAAATATAAAATACAAGATATTATGACTTGCAGTAAATTTGTTTAGTAAACTATCAAAAGTATACCCACTGAGATGAAAGTATAAGCTCAGAATTTTTTGACTCAGCAAAATATTACCTAAAATTGTTATAAAACTGCTAAGTGTTGCTTTCATTTAAGCACCCAAGAAAAGCACAAATGTATTTCTTTGTTCTCTACAATAGAAAGTCTGATCAAACATCATATTTTGAATAATTTAAATACCATATGCATGCTATGTACCAATTCATGTGCATTATAATGAAAGAAATTTATTCTAAGGTATATTTTTTCCTAATTTTTGAATGACTGTATTTTGGTTTCCTTGTACATAAGAGGTAGAAATTTAGCACAGAGTGATAGGTTAAATGAGAGATTTCCACAATTGCTTTATGATTAATTTAAGTTCATTCTAAATGGTTTAATACCAACCCAGGTTAGGAGCATTGGAATCTTTCTCTGAAGTTAGTGTTGTACAATAATCTGACTTTTCAGGAAATAATAATTTGGATTCAATTTCCAACTTTTAAAAAATTAAATGAAAGCTGGATATTGAAATGTTTTTGAACACTATATGTAAAAAGAAATTATAGGTAGAGTCTATATTTGACATATTCTCCTATGGTATGTAATCTCATGATATTAGGAAATAATACAGGAAAAATAACTACTTAATAGTTCCTTCTTTTCACTGAGATTAATCTTTCACACTTGCAAAGTAATCCGCATTTCAGAATTACTGGTTTTGATCAAAAGACCAAGTTGCAAAACAAATTTCCATTAAAATATTTCTACTTTTTCAATGCAACACTAATTAATATATATGATTGTGTCGTCCATTGTAGATACGATGGTTAATTACTTGTTTCATCATTGCAATGGAACACCAGACAGAAACTACTTTAAGCAAGGAAAGATTTATTTTGCCTCATAGATTCAGGGGATTTTAGTTCATCATGGCAGGGAAGGATAGGTGAATGCTATGCCTCAATTCATTTCAGTGGGACTGTGAAATAACTGGTCACAATATATAATAGGTCAGTCAGGAAGCAGATAACTGGACATGACTAGCAGGATCAGGCTATAAACCTCAAAGAGGCCTGCCTTTAGTAAACTATATTCATCTGCCAGGACACTTAACATTCTCAAACAAGGTCAGCCTATGGGGATGAAAACCTGAGAGAGATATTTTGCATTCAAATTATAACAGGAAACTTGAATACTTAGAAGATTTCATATCTGTTTAGTAAACATTGAAAAGGTTTCTCTGCAAGAGCTAGGATTTGAACATCAATATTCTCCTTCATTTTACTTAGACATTTTATCGTAACTAATATTACAGGATATAATTGAAATAAATTACATAATACTAATAATGTTTTCAACAAGCCTCATGGTTTCAGGATTTAGTTAGTACAAAAAGTATCAGAGCATGAATATTTATGAGTCGCTATTTTGAGGTATACTAGTTTAAGCACTGATTTTTCTATTAAGCCCTTACACTCATTCAAATTTCTCACATGCTGTTTCTATTTACTAAATGTTATCCTGGCCTTGAAAGTTCTAATGAATTTTTAATTGTGAAATGCTGATATGGCTTTCTGCTAATATTCAAATGCTGTCCATCACCACACAGTTTACTAAGCAATTTCTTTTAGCTGCTGATCACTTGAAGCATACTTTCTCCTTTGACAACTTATAATTTGACTTGTTCAACACAATACAAGAAATACATTGTTTTATTTTGCACTCCTTCCTTACTCAGGTTACTTATATTGCACTTTCTCATTTACATATAGGAACAGCTTAATTGGATTGTTATCTTAGTTTATTCTGGAAAATCCAGTCTGCAAACAAAACTGCATTTGAGGCTCACCCATACTAATCTTGTTTATTTGTAAACATATATCTAGTTATTATTCATTGAAAAACTGCCTGTTCATTTTTTTGTGCATTTTCTCATCTTTTATGCTAAGGGAATCTTTGAAATTAATTTAAATGTGTTTAAGATTCTATCATTTTCCCAATTAAAAATATTCTGTTAGCTTATGTGGAAGATGCAACATGGTTATGTATGAATATCATTTTCTTTCTTCTGTATGTGTGTAGTTGCTTTTTACAGACAATCAGATAATGCATCGCATTTTATTAGTGCAGAATTTTGAATTACATGACTTTCAGATTTTAATTCAAAATTTTATGAGAAAATAATACAGGATAATTTAATAATAGGTAAAATGTGAAAGAATTATGAAAATTAGAATGTTTTCAGGACTTGCAAGAGAAATAAGTAGAGATTCCTAAATCAATAAATTTCTCTGCTTCCTGAAGTTGAATAATTTAGATCTTTAATGTAAATTACATGATCAGTAATTTACTCTTCCCTAGAAATAATTTAATTAAATATACTTTTGATACTATTTTTAAATTTATTTTTTGAGTATTTCATGTAATAGTACACAATTACTTTATTGTCCTCTTCCTTTTCTTGTAATCCTCCTCACATTCTTTTCATTCTTCAAATACATAACTTCTTATCTTCTAATTAAAATTGTTATGTGTATTTACATATAGATTTATAAATACAATCTCCTGAGATCACTTAATGTTGATAATATGTGTTCATGGCTATCCTCTTGGGGATGACTAACCTATCATGGGCCTTATTCTTGAATAAACTGATTCTCTCTCTCACTGAGACTCTCCGTGTTAAATTGACTATCACTGTTAGCTGACTCTCACTGACTCTCACTCTGCTGAACTGCTTCTGAAGTTTTATTTCAGATTGCTTCAAGCTGTCTCTGTCCCTTTCTGAACTCCTCTTTTCTGTTAACTGAGAGCCTCCTTTTATATCCTGAGAGTTGAGTGTGTCCTAACTATGATTCAATTTCAGACTTCATTCTGAAGGCTCTTCACTCTCATTCAGTCTCTGAGTTAGAATTACAAGCATGTGCTAATTCTGTAAACATTAAATGAGATTCTGACCTATTTCTGAACTAACTGGGTCCATTTTGTTCCTTATTATTGGGATTAAAGTTGTGTGCTACATTGCCTTACCCACAAAAATCCCTTTCACCTAAAATTAGCACAAACAGAGGATAGGATTAGTTCGACTAACATTCTTTTTGTATTCCAACCAGATCACATGGGCCTGTGAATGTGATTGCTTCATACAGGCCCTTGGATTTGACCCTTCCTATCACACAGTCCTTTCAATGTGATTCTTTACTAGAGCAGTCATGTTGCTGGATTAAATGATTAAATATTCCTCTATACAAACTGCTCACCAAAGAAGCTTGATTTTTTGCAGCAGACACATTTTTTATTTAATTCTCTGTCTTAAATTATATTGTGCTTCAACTATATACGTGAGTGTAGATACAACTGATATGCATACGTACAAATCTCTTTCATTAGCTGTGGTAGTTATGAAACTAGCTGGAAATAGGAAATAATGTACAGAATAATAAATAAACAAAAAAATAAGTAGATAAAAATTTCTAGTCTGTCTTTTTATTTTTAACTTTTGTTATTTTTCTCCCAGTACTTAGTACCTATATTTGACAGCAGATATTATATTGAACAATGCAGTCCTTACCCAACATTTCCCAGTGCTATTGATCTTTAGGCATTTTCCTCAAGGATGTTTCCTTTGTACTTCAGATGATGGTCCATTCTGGATGATCTTTTATAACCTCCAGACCAAACTGGACTTCTAATTAGTTTGCTTCTTAGTCTATAATGTCTCTCCCTTATGCCAAAGGCTCAAAATTGAAACAATCTATCAACTGTTTCTCTAGGCTTGTGCATTTCATGCTGTTAAAAGCAAATTAAGTAGCATTAGTTATTAGCTTCAGTGTCTGTTTTGGTAGCTTGGATTATGTTCTTTAAACATTTTGTTTGATCTTTGGGCATTTGTAGACCACATGACAGATTATTAACCACTGTAACACTATTGTGATCCACCTAACAAAAGCATGGCTATGAAGGAGGGAATTGAACTGTTGGTTGTTCCAGTGCTGAGAAGGAAATAGGAGAAATTCATGTGGTGTGGGGGTGATGATAGTAGCCAGAATATATTATATCATGTCTGAAACATGGAATACATTTAATTAATATATGAATCAGAAAATGTTAAAAAATTTATTAACAGACTTGAAGATATATTTTCCTTTATGTGTTATACATTAGCACGTATATAGATATGCACATATGAGCATATACCCCTTGCAGACTTATAGTGGCCAGAAGGATGTCAGATCCCTCAAACTGGAGTTACAGATAATTATAAGCTACCATCTTCATATTTGGAACTGAACCAAGCCATCAATAAATGCAGGGATTTATTTAATATTTGAGCCATCTCTGCATCCCCCAGATTAAAAGAAATAAAAAAGTGGTGAATAATAGAAAACCCAGACATGAATCCATGCATTTACAACTAGCTGATATTCACAAAAATGG
Source organism: Cricetomys ansorgei (assembly GCA_026225945.1). Lineage (NCBI taxonomy): Eukaryota > Metazoa > Chordata > Mammalia > Rodentia > Nesomyidae > Cricetomys > Cricetomys ansorgei. Next base: position 13,968,615 of record JAMJFZ010000199.1, read on the forward strand.
CAAATGTAGTACAGACATACAGTCAACATAGGAAAATTTTCTTATAAAAGGTATTTGAATTGCTTTGAGTTTCTCTCCATTTTAAGTTGATGTTGTCCATAAGCTTGTTGTAAACTAACTTTATTATGCTAAAGTATGTCCATTTTGTTCAAAATCTCTCCAGGACTTTTATCATGAAGGTGTATTGGATTTTGTTAAAGGCTTTTCTTTTTTTTGCATCTAACTAGATGATAATGTAGTTATATTCTTTCAGTTGGTTTACATAGTGGATTAGATTTATAGATTTTCATATACTGAACTATCTCTGAATTCCTGGGATGAAGCCTACTTGATCATGTTGAACATATTTGATGTGTGCTTGAATTTGGTTCACAAGTATTTTATTGAATATTGTTGCATCTATGTTCATAAGGTAAATTGATCTGTAAATATCTTTGTTGGTTCTTTGTGTGGTTTGGATATCAGATATACTGTGGCCTTTTAAAATGAATTGAGCAATGTTCCATCTGTTTCTATTTTGTGGAATTATTTGAGAAATAATGGCATTAACTCTTCTTTGAAAGTCTAGTAGAATTCTGTGCTAAAAACCATCAGTCCCTGTGATTTTTTTGGTTGGGAGAATTTTAAGTACTACTTCTATTTCATTAGGGGTAATTAGTCTGTTTAAATTTGCTCATCTGATCTTGATTTAAATTTGATAAGTGTTATGTATTTTAAAAATCATCCATTTCTTTTTTTACAATATTTTCTAATTTGACAGTGTACAGATTTTTAAAGTATGTTTTTCTGATGCTTAGGTTTACAAGATATCTGTTATTATGTCCCCCTTATTATTTCTGATTTTCTTAATTGGGATATTTTCTCTCTGCCTTTTAGTTAATTCATATATTGGTTTGTAAATCAAACTTATTATCTCAAAGAACCAATGTGTTATTTCATTTCATGAAATTTCATTTCTTTCTTTTTATTATTATCTTCATTCATATTTTATTGACTTCAACTCTCAATTTGATTAGTTCTTTCTGTCTACTCATCTTGAAGCTATTTTTCCTTGTGTTCTAGAGCTTTCATGTGTTCTATTTTAGTTTCTGTTATGAGAACTCTCCAGTGGTTTTCTTTTTTTTAATGTAGGTACTTAGTTCCTCTTTAAATTACTTTCATTTTGTCCCATATGTTTGTGTCTGCTGTGTATTCATTTCCATTCAATTCTAGACAAACTTTTATGTTTTTCATTATTCAGTTTTCATGAATTTGTAAGCTTTCTATTTTGATGTTGTTTTTGATATCTAGTTTCAATCCCTGGTTGTCTGACAACATGTAGACGCGTATTTCCATTTTCTTGTATTTGCTGTGACTTGCATTGTGATCAAGTATGTGGCCAGTTTTGGAGAAAGTTCCATGAAGTTCTGAGAAGAAGACATATTTTTATGTGTGTGTGTTTGGGCAAAATACTCTATAGATATCTCTTTTGTCCATTTGGATTAAAACATCTTTTAATTCCAATATTTCTCTTTTCAGTTTTGTATATATGACCTGCTAATTGATGAGAGTGGGGCTTTGAGTTCCTTCACTATTAGTGTGTGAATATCACTATGATACTTAAGCTGTAGAAGTATTTATTTTATAAAAGTGGGTACCTTTTTGTTTGGGGTATAGATGTTATCAATTAAAACATTATTTTGGTGGATTTTTCCTTTGATGATTATGTAGTGTCCTTCCCTATCTATTCTGATTAGTTTGATTTGAATTCTATTTTGTTAGATATTAAAACTAATATATTGGCTTCTTTAATTTGCTTATTTGTTCATTTGTTTTCAATAACTTTATACAACTCTATCCTATGTCTACCTTGATGTTAAAGTATGTTTCTTGTATACAGTAGTAGAATGGGTCCTGTTTTTATATCCATTCTGTTAATCTGCGTCCTTTTATTGGGGAATTGAAACCATTGCTATAAACATAGAAATAAACCATGATTCTTGATTCCTATTATGTTTTGATGGTGGTGGTAGTCATGGGGATAGTATTTGTGTCCATGGTGTGTGTGTGTGTGTGTGTGTCTGTGTGTATGTGTTTATTTCCTTTGATTTTGGGGCTCTGGGATTATTTATTTCCCGTGTGTTTTATGGATTTAGTTAACTTTCTTCTTTTGGAGTTTTCCTTATAGTATCTTCTGTAGTGTTGGATTTATGGGTAGATAGTCTTTAAATTTGATTTAGCATGAAATATATTATTTTCTTCATCGATGTTGATTGGAAATTTTGCTGGATATAGTAGTCTACACTGGCATCTATGGTCTCATAAAGTCTTCAGCACATCTGTACAGGCCCTCCTGGCTTTTAGTGTTTCCATTGAGGACTTAAGGTTAAATCCTACAGGTTTGCCTTTAAATATTGCCTGGTATTTTTCCCTTGTGGCTTTTAATATTTCTTCTTTATCATATATGTTTAATGTTTCGATTATTTTGTGTTAAGAGCAGATTCTTTTCCAGTCCAATCTCTTTAGTGTTGATGTATACTTTCTGTACCTTTATTCACATCTTAGTTTATGTGTTAGGAAAATTTTGTTGTAAGATTTTGTTGAAAATATTTTCTGGGCCTTTGAGCTAAGATTCTTCTCCTTCTTCTATTCCTGTTATTATCAGATTTGGTCTTTTCATAATGTCCCAGATATCCTGTGTGTTTTATGTGAGGAGATTTTTAGATTTAACATTTTCTTTGACGATGTATCCATTTTTTCTAGCATAACATCATGACTGAAATTCTTTCTTCCTTCTCTTGCCTTTATATTTCTTGCTCGAGTTCCCAAATTTTTCATTTCCAAAATTGCCTCACTTTGTGATTTCTTTACTTTTCTACTTCTGCTTTCAGTCTTAAACAGTTTTATTCAATTTCTTGCATTATTTGCATTTCCCTACATTTCTTTAAGGGTTTTATTCATTTCTTCTTTGAGGGCTTCTATCATCTTCGTATAGGCTGTTTAAATGTCTATTCCATGGGCTTCTGCTGTGCTGGAATATAGATTGCCTTCTGTATTAGGGGTTTTGGGCTCTAGTGGAGACATATTTTCCTGAATATATTTTATGTTGCTGTGTAGGCATCTGGGATTAAGATGATCATTGGCCTAGGTAATGAAATCTGTATTTATCTAAGTTGGATAAGTGTTTTTTCCCCTTGGTTTCAGCTTCTTCCCTGACTTTTAAAAGAAGGTGGTGGCTGTATGCTGCCTGCTGGTGTTGGAGGCTGGGATAATGAGATGAGTTGGGAGGAGGAAGGTTAGGGAAAGAAGATATTTTGATAATTTTAAGATAACCTCAGAGAGGAAAGCGATACTACAGCAGGTTTTCCTTTACTAAACTAGCATGAAACTTGGGGGAGTGGTAGATCTGGAAGATCAGGAGAGGTGTGGGCCTACTGTCATTCTACTTGTTTCCCTGTCAGGAGTGGTCCTTGTGTCAACAAAGAGAGACATCTGTGGTTGGTGGCTGGGAAAAACCAAAGAGTGGAAGGAGGGAGGTTAGAAAGGGGTGCTCTGTGGGATCCACAGGAGATAGGAACAGAAAAGCATGGAAGGCTGCCAAAGGTATTCTATTACAGAGCTGGGGATGAGACTGGGGGATTGAATCTGGGGGAACAAAGCAAAAAATATAATAAAATAATAATGATAGCAATAATAATATATAATAATAAAATACGTTTTACCTAGGAAGAATGTCTGGTTGTATTTATTGTTCCCATTCTATCCTTTAGTTTTTAGTTCACTTTAAAGTCCCTAACTGATCTTGTCATTTTTAACCAATTGGTGACCAGATGCCTGATGATTGCTTGATGAAAGATGAATGTTAGCAAGTTTTAACCATTAATTTGTGAAGCTCCAACTCTTTACAAAACCTAAGAAAGGTCCCCCAACTTCTTTTATAATTTTGAAACCAATAATTGACCTCTCAAGAAGAAAGAAGACGTTAACATCCAGTCAGTTGATACAGCATACAATGTATAAGGATAATTTTTAATATTTGCACTTTGTGTTTTTATTTGGTGAGTTACCCTCATTACTTATTTGAAATTTCAAATCTTTAATGACTCAGCCATTTAATAGGTGGTTAAAATGTGTTCGAATGTATGTGTAGTGTTTTACTTAGAATAAACTTGTAATGAATAGCAGCTATATGTTTCAACAGCAACAATTTTGGTAGAGTTAATGTGCATTAGCTCATTCAGCCTCTTGACTCTCATATAAAACATATTTATATTTATAACCAGCTTTAAGAAATCATTGTACAACAACTTCCCTAAAATCATAAAAATGAAAGGGTTAGGCTATTTCTGGTTTTTCCAATTTCAGAGTTTTGTTCTCTTCTCATTGTAAGTTTTAGGGATCATGTTATAATTTGTATTAGTAGCAAGAACAGTAACTTCATTTCTAGGCCATGGTTACATAAATTATAGGAATATTTACATTATTGATATTTACCCATCTTACAGATAGTATATAGGGTATAACAACTGCTTCCTCAATGAACTTGTAAGATTTGGACTGGGACAAAAGTGAAACATTAGAAGATTCTTACTCTTTATGTTTATTTTACACAGTTTAATATACGATATGCTTTGTGGAGAAATAAAAGCAAAAGTAAATTATTGTTTTTTCCAGTTAAATATTTATTAAACTTTTATAAATTCATACATATACAAAGTAAATATATACTGTATTTTGGCAACAATGATTCATATAACTACTGAGGTTAAGTGTCAAATAAGAGCTGTGGGAAAAAATATGTTGTAGAAACTACGAAGGGAAGGAGATCAGTTAGAGTTATACGTAACATCACCTCGGAGTCACAATATCTGTTGCTGAGTGGAGAGGGACTTGGGGGAGTAACATTCAACCTGAAATTCCTGATGCTATTTCATGTTCAGAGTGTAAGAATAAGGATAAATTCTGTTTTGTTGCCCCTATTGCTTCCAAGAACTTGAAAATGAGACCCTGTTGCTGAAGGCAATACACGCCTCAGACACAAAGCTTAGAGGAGGAATGAAGCTGGAACAGACCTAGAAACTTTCTCCTTGAGGACTGGACTTTACAGTATCCTAATGTCCCTTGCAAGTGGCCAATGGAAGGAAATAATCAATAATCCTACCTAGCTGTGAAGTCTACAAATCACGATAATGACCATCAAGGGACGATATGCCAGGGATTCAATTGTTAGTGGCATTTGTATCTTGAAATTAACCAACCGTCATCTAACTGAAATTAAGACCCTCTCAGTAGTAGGAAATTCATCATGGGCTGGTGAGTTCATGTACCCATCAAAGAACTATTGTTCTTCTATTGTCACTTTCCCAAAACATTATAGACTTTAAATTTGTTCTTAATGCTGATATCTACAGATAAGCATGGTTCTTATCCCTCAGAAAAGAAGCTTCTTTTTAAAACATGGAAAATATCACAGAGATACTTATCTGGTCAAAATGCAAAGAACAACTGACAATCCATTAATGATACATCAACAATATAACCGCTAGCCCTAAGCCTAACAGAACAACACAGAAATGATTGCAGAAAGTTGTAAGAGCCAGTGAACTCGGACAACTGCTACAAGATAGTCTCTTCTATATATGACAGGGAGCTGCATTTATAGAATGTCAACTCTGTGACTGCGCACTCAAAATATCTACAATGATGAAACCAGTTGACATACCAAAGTGGTTGAAAAAGAATCAGTCTTCTCTTGCAATGAGTCCATGATAGGTTATTTAGTCCCAAGTGCTCAGACATAAAGAATAATTAAAGAAGAGCTCATGAATTCTAGAAGGAGTTTGGAGGACATGGAAGGACATGGAAGACGGTAAGATGGAATTGTAAATACAGCTCTCATATATAAAATGATCAAAAAGTAATAAACGATAAAATAAAAACAAAACGATGTTCCCCATTGACCTGACCAAACTCATGGAAAAGAAAGCATCTCCATGTTCTTGAATATTGAAACCCTGCTATTGGGGGCTTTTGATACAGCATCTCTGACTGAGTGAAGTGAACAGAATTTGTCCAGTCACCTATTGTTATTCATGGAGTAATATTTTGGTCCTTTATTCCTTCCTGGGCCTTTAAGTTTCTGTATAATGTCCCTTCATCTCATCTGATGTCTCTATAGTCAGATAAGGATAGTTACAGAAAACATCCCTGAGCACAACACAAGCTCAGCCCATGAATTCACCAGTTAATTTTCCCTCCTTTAAATATCCTGCCACTTTCCACTAGCATCAAAAAGGAGGGGTGGTAATCCTGTCCTTTGTGTATTTCTCAAACCATCGTTCAAAAGAAAATTTTGTGCTTATGGTCAACATCTTGGTCCACAAATTATGATAAGTGACACTGTTGCTGTCATCATTATTCATCCCAATGAAAGAATGTCCAGATTAGGAAATTATGTCCCATGTGCTAAATGATCCCTGGGCATATAGAGAAGAAACTATATTTCTCTACAGTTCCTCAGCAGAGGACAAGCTGCTTCCAACTATGCCAGGCCACAGTGGGACTAAAATTTCTAGCAGAGGCCAGAACATAGTCTTAAAAGGATAGACAAATGTTATTGGATACTGCTCAATGAAATCTGTTGTTTCTTTTCACAAAAGAATAAACCTTAAGAGCAGAATACAACCTCACTAAATAATGAGGGCCTATGGAGAGAGTCACAGGGACAAGTGGGAGGCAGGGTCCAGAAACATGAGATGATGTCAGACATGTGGCCCAATAGAAGCACAACAGCAGCTTCAGCAACAACTCTATGTTCCATATGCCCTGTGGACATCACTAACTTGTTCATAATGAACATCACTAGGGAGACAGAAGCCCTGTCTTCAGTTCAAATATTTAATTTCCCTTGAGCATCAGCATTACTAAAAAAGGACAAAATATTCTCTAGAGAATGAATTCCTACTGGTTACATGAGTAAGAGAGTACATGAGTGAGAGAGCAAATGAAAGCAACATGCTTATATTTTCCAATGAGGAACAATCCCAAATTCAATGACTGTAACATGTCTCAGCAACATACCTGTTCAGATGATATGTGAACATCAAACACTACAGGAGAGGTACTGAGAGACTACTCTGTCCAGTTTCTGTAGATGCTGGATAGGACTGCCAAAGGAGGGATCAGGTAGCTGGTCCACCCATGGTTGATAATTTTCCTTTGGTCCTGGCCTTTCTCTGTCCCAGATTTAGAAGAGTTCATGATTTTGGAAGTAACTTTGGGGACAAAGGAGGAATTAGAGCAGGGAGAAAGGGGTGGAAATGCTCTAAATAAAGTATTCATGTATAAAATACTAAAACAAATATTAAATCTTAAAAGAAATGCAGGTCTTAGCAAAACCTCAATTTGTGGTAAATAAGATATATTAGTATTAATAACAGTTGTACTGCAATGGTTGTAAATTCAGTGTATAAAGGGTACAACATAAAAGCAACATGGCTGAATCAAATAAACAGAAAGCCAAGGCTATGTTAATTAAATATTTGGAAAGTTATTATTATAAAACCTCACTGTAATTCAAAACTAAATTTATATAAGGTCATGTCAACAGAAGCAAAGAAATTTATTTGACAAAATTTATAGCATATTCTCAGTTTAAAAACCTGGGACAAGATATTCTAGTAATCTAAGAAGAGAACCTGATTCCAAATTTTGACTTTAAAATGTGTGCACCTACAGTACATACTTCTGCTAATAGCTCCTAATGATGAAACAGCTGCTGGAATAGGAAGCCTTTCCTATTTGATCTAGTGCTGCCTCATTGCATCACAATACCTGAAATACACATTTTTTCATTTGTCTGCAGTCCAGTAAGGTCCCTTTCATGGTTTTTTTTTTGTTGTTGTTGTTTTTTTTTTGTTTTTTTCCATATGGTCTCCCTACATTTTCATTGACCTGTTCAGGAAATTCAGGGACCACCATGAAGCATTCTTCCAGTAAATGCATGCTGGAGAAGAGTGGCCTCTGATACTGTTTTCTCTTATTCCTCTGTGGACACATTCCTTCACTAGAATCTGCTAAGATCTCTGATGCATACAAAAGGAAATATTTGTAGGTTTCTGGGTTTTCTAATTCTCAGTTAGATTGTGTTAGTTCTAGCTACCTACATAGTCTGCAACAGAAATAGAATATACACTTAACTGCTCTCAGAGTGGTAAATATTTTCTTATCTCAAGAACCAATTATCTAGCCTAGAATTTTTACTTGCAAACTTGCAAAGCATCAAAGAAAAGAAGAAGGAAAGATTTTATGTCATCTATGTTTCAAATATCTTAAAATATGACTTCTCCATTTTCAAGAAAAAATAATGGATTTTGCAATCATATAAATATGTATGATTTTCTTAATCTTAAATAAAGAATACACTTTAATATGAAGTATTTGCCATTATATAATGTGGTTAAATTAGAGGCTTTTAGAAAAACTGTAGCAACTAAACCCCTAATATGGCTACAATGTTAAAGGGAAATATTTAAAAATTTGAAATATTATTCACAGGGCTACAACTCTATCTGGTACCCTTGTGGTGACAATATATCAGATTTTGTGTTATGCTAAATATATTCATATAAAGAATTATAGATAATTTCAAGCCAGTGTAGTATAAAATTGGACTCATTATGAATATTATGGAACAAAATCTAAATTGATTATCCAGAACTATAATGCATACCATTGGCAAAAAGAATCTTTGAATATTATACAATTATTTCAAATACAAAATGATCAGAAAATAATAATAATTTATTTTATGCTAAGATACACAACTAAGATAATATTATAAACCAGAGATAATTTATTTTCATAAGTATTTGTACAAATTTAGGATTTTTTTGCAATCTCCTATGCCATTGGAATACTTACCTAATTAATACAGGTATGAGGAGTGAACGAATAGTATTTAACTGTTTTTACCTGTGTTCCAGGAAATCTCATTTGATATGAATGGATTAGCATTATTTGAGTTTTGAGTTAATGTTTAGTTTATTTGTTTATTTTTATATTATATCAGAAGGTTTTTCTCTACAAAATTTTTTTTAAAATCTAGTTTTTATGTGGAAAATAGTCTTTCTATCAGTTGCAAGACCATATCGAATACAGCTATGATTATATAATCACTTAACACTTTGTATAAATTAATCAACAGATCTTGTGGTATAGCAAAATATTTTAACTTTTGGAATTTCTTTTCTAAATTCACTATTTAATTGACTGCTTAATGGTTTATAGTATATAATTCTGTATATTGGTATGTAAGGTATAACTTTTATATTAGTACATGACATGCATGATGACAGTAGGTTGCAGTTTAATGAAGCCACATAGTTTTGAACACAATTGCTATAAATTACATGATTCACCATATGTAAAATATTTGTTTCATAAATTTAAATGCATTTGAAATTTTTTATTTCTTTAGTTTCTTTTTTTAAAACTGTCCAATTTGCGATCGTGACTTAGTTTTTGAACAAATTCTTTAAACATCTATATGTTCCTATTTATGAAACAAAAGGAAATCTAGCAGTTCACTTAGATGACAGATAAAACTATGCTCTATTTTTTACTATCCTTGCAGGAATAGTAGTTCTTATAATATCCTTTTTGTCTTCAAAAATTCTGTGTTCAGTTAAATGTCTATAAAAGCAGAAACCTACAGAACTTATTTCCTGATTTTCTCAAATATAATAAGTGAAATTTGTACATTTTTGGTATCATTTCCCCTGCTTTCTAAACTCTGTTATTATAAAATGCATTTGTTTTAAGTGGTCACCACCATGTTTTAGGTCCCTGTTTTCTCATTTTGATGTCCATAATATTACCATGAAATAAAATCAATAGCTAATTCAATAACATATCCAAAAAATGAGAAAGATTTATGTAACCTGTATTATACTCGAATTAGCCATGTGGTAAAAGAACTTTTTCAAAGAGACATTTTAACTAATCCACATGCTCCTTATAATTAATGAGGTTAGTTAAGCTTCACTTCCCCAATATGAGCCATGTTTCAATCACACTGGGTTGAGAAGATGTTTTTTCTATAATAAAGTCCTTTTTTCTAACAGACCTAAGGCATCCCTGGAAAAGAAATGTCCATGAACAACAACACTGGAAATTATATCTGGTCAATATGCAATCTTTGTAGCTCTATGAGAAAGATTCTTTAGCAGTGAACTTGTGGGTTGAATAATTCAGGTAAGAATTGACATTGCTTGAGGCAAACTTGCTGAAATATTTCTCCATTAGAATTATAAGAACATGAGAGATTTTTGGAGAGAGAATAAAGGTCATTTGGCCCATCAAGGCATATCCTTTTCAGTACTCCATTTCCCCAAGGATGGCATCTAATTGTTTCTTGAGTGACATTCCTGCTTTTTGCCTCAACAACTTTGCCTGAAGGCTCTTCTTAGCATTTATTATTCTCCACATGAAAAGGTACTTTCTGAAATATGTGCTGAATTTATTTTTTAATTTCCATTTATGTCTTCTCATCCTATAATCTGTGTGGAAATGGAAATAATAATTTAAGTTGACATTATCTGTGCCAGTTAAGACTTTATATGCTTCACATCAGACAGCTCCAAAACTGTCCTTAATATGGTATGCCTGGATTTACAATCGGGACCACCAGACCTGCATAGCAAGCAGTGGCGAAGGTTTCAGTTACAATAGTGAATTCCATTCAATAAGAGTAACTGAAAATGTATTGAATTTATTAAGGGTGTCTTTGTCACAAATGGGCATAAGTTTGTGTGGATGCATGCTGTATATGTGTATGAATGAACTTCCACTAGGACTGAAGATGCACACTTAACAATGTCCTCTCACCATGAAAACCTAAATTTCTCTCCAGGATCCTTTCAACCTTGCAGCTATCAAGCAGAAAAAAAAAAAAAACAGAAACGTGAGATTTTTTTTAACACAATAAAAATTTTGGCTGCCAGCTTTACATACAGCCTTTGCCTTATCTGAAAAAGTATTAGTCTGTAGTTAAGCTGGTGAGGCATTTTCTTGGTTAATGATTATTGTGTGAGAACAAATGACATTGTGGGCATTGTGTATTTAAGCCAGTGGTCTTCTCATAGGTAGTTTAAAAATAAAAATAAAAAAGACTGAGTCAGTCATGATGGAACATGCTTTTAATCTAAGCATTTGGGTAAAAGGAGCAGTAGTATCTCTGTGAGTCTCAGGCCAGACTGGTCTACACAGAGTTCTCCAGGTTAGAATGAAAGCCAGCAAGCAGTAATTTTCTATGACTGAGGCTTTCTTTCCTGTCTTTAGTTTCCTACCTTGAGTTCCATCCATTATCTCTAGGATGGATCTTAAATTATAAATATTCCTGTTCTTCCCAAACTTGCTTTGTTCATGGTGCTTTATCATAGCAAATGAAAGTAAATTAAGACATCCAAGACATCCATAATACCTAAATTTTGTCTTTTCATGGTGTTCTACTGATTTTGTGTTCTATGAATAGGGATACTGATTTTTTAATATGCCACTAACTTTAACTAATGAATCCAATTTCATATTCTTATCATCTAGACATAGTGTTGTGTCATACTTATAATTCATTCTATTGGTGAGGATTTATAATATTTTTATTTTACTTATTACAATTTTCATTTCTGGTAATATTTCAGTTAGTTGTTTGTTCTACATTTCTATCCATTTGCTGAAATGTACTTACATATTCTGAATAGACTTCCCTATTTTATTCAGTTATTCAAGCTTTTAAAAAAATATCCAGGAGATTATAGTATTCTCTTTGAAATAATTTGTGTATTTATCTCTATTCTTTGAGGAATTTAGCATATGCATAATTATATTTTTGAATGATTTATGAAGTATGATAAAATGAAATTTCCTCTAAATGACTGTCATTGGTGACCATTACTATAAAAAATACATTAATTTGTTTTCTTTTCTTTATTTATTTTTCTTCTCTTGTATATTACCTTCCAAACCCTCCTCCCATTTATCCACTCCTCCCAACTCCTCCAATCTCCCCGGTTATCCAGATCTGAAACTCCACCTCCCCTCTGTTACATTAGTCTCTCTGAGCCCCTGAGAGTACTGGTCAGTTAACTTTGTGATGCCCTCAACACCTCTGATCCCTATAATCCCTTTTCCCTTTTTTCCTCAAGGTTCTGCTAGCACTGCAAGATGTTTGAAATTGGGTCTCAGTGTCTGTTCTAACCAGCTGCTAGAGGAAGCCTCTCTGATGAGGAATGGGCTAGTCAGATCTTTGAGCAAGCCTGAATCTCATTAGGAATCATCTATAGGCTAAGTCTCTAGGTCCTGGTCTATCCTTAAGTATCTGACATGGTTTCCATCCTTCAGCAAGGGGTTCTGCCCTTCTGTTGTCCTGGTAGATCCTTCAGGGTAGATAGGTTATAGGTAGAAAGTTTTATGGCTGGAATAGTGTCCCATTCCCACCATTTAAAGAAGTTAAAGAAGATGGCCTCTTTAAGATATCTATCCCCCTTACAATAGTTCTTCATTAGGGTCTCCTTCATAGTTTCCAGTGAGTTTCCACTCCTCCAGGAATCCCAATTCTCCCCTACATATCCTCCAGTTATACATATATTCTTTCTCATCATTGCTTTCCCCTCCTAGTTCTTTCTTTTCCCATTCCCATTCTTTCTCATCCACCTGCATCATCAGTTCTGTTTCCCTTTTACCAGGGAAATCCATGTGTCCCTACTGGAGCCATGATTGCATATTCTCTCTATTGCCTTCAAAGTTCATATAGTCATTGTTTTTGAAATACCTGACTCTTACTCCATTGTGTAGATGTGTCACAATTTCTTTATCCATTCTTCAGTTGATGGGCATCTAAGTTGTTTCCAATTTCTAGCTATTGTGAATGAAACTTCTAGAAACATAGTTGAGCAAGTGTCCTTGTGGTAGGATGGAATGTACTTTGAGTATATACCCAAGAATTGTTAGCTGGGTCTTGAGGTAGGTCAATTCCCAATTTCCTGAGGAGTTGACATATTGATTTTCATAGTGGCTGTACAAGTCTATAAAACCATCAGTGTTACAGGGGTGTTCCCCTTGCTCCACATCCTCATCAGCATGAGCTGTCCTTTGTTTTACTGATCTTAGCCATTCTGACAGGTGTAAGATGGAATGTCAGATTAGTTTTGGTTTGCATTTCCCAGATGACTAAGGATGTTGAACATTTTTTTATGTGTTTCTCAGCCATTTGAGATTCCTGTTTTGAGAATTCTTTGTTTAGATTTGCACCTGATTTTTTAATTGAATTATTTGTTTTGTTGAAGTCTGGTTTATTGAGTTTCTTATATATTTTGGATATTAGACATCCATTGGAAGTGTAGTTGGTGAAGATTTTTTTCCCATTCAATAGGCTGCCTTTTCTCTTTTATTGACAGTGTCCTTTGCCATACATTAGATTTTCAGTTTCATGAGGTCTCATTTATTCATTTGTGATCTTAGTGCATTAGCTGTTGAATTTTTTGTTCAGGAGCTTGTCTCCTATGCCAATTCATTAAAGGCTATCATCCACTTTCTTTTCTATCAGAGTCAGTATATCTGTTTTAAGTTGAGGTCTTTGATCCACTTGGACTTGAGCTTTGTGCAGAGTGGCAAATTTGGATCTATTTGCATTCTTCTACATGCAGTTATCTAATTAGAATATTACCATTTGTTAAAGATGTTTTCTTTTTTCCATTGACAAGTTTCTGACTTTTTAAACTATGACTAGTTGTCACAAGTATGTGGATTTATATCTGGATCTTCCATTCAATTCAGTTGATCAATATGCCTGCTTTTATGTCAAAACCATGTGATTTTATTACTGTAGTACAACTTGAGATCAGAAATGGTGATTCCTTTGGAAGTTCTTTTATTTTTCCAGATGAGTTTTAGCTATCCTGGGTTTTTTGTTTTTTCATACAAAGTTAAGTATTATGTTTTCAAGATTTGTAAACAGTACTGTTTGGATTTTGATAGGAATTGTTTTGAAAGTGTAGATTGCCTTTGGTACAATGGCCATTGTCACTATATTAATCTTACTTATCCAGGAGTATGGGAGATTTTTCTATCTTCTGAGATCTTAGTAAATTTTTCTGCTTAAAGACTTGAATTTTTACTCATACAAATCTTTCACTTGCTTGGTTAGAATCATCCCAAGATATTGTATGTTATTTGTGGCTATTTTGATGGGTTTTCTTTCCCTGATAACATTTAAGTCCATTTGTTATTTATATATAGAAGAGCTATTCTGTTTGTTTCTTTATTTGTTTGTTTGTTTTGGTTGCTCTTGTAGCCAGCAACTTCACTGAATTTGTTTATCAGGTGTAAGAGTTCCCTGGTAGAATTCTGGGGAAATATGTATGTGTGTGTGTGTGTGTGTGTGTGTGTGTGTGTATGTATATATATATATATATATATATATATATATATATATATATATATATATTCCTATCATCAAGAAATAAGGATACTTTGACTTCTTCTCTTTCAATTTGTATCCCCTTGATCTCCTACAGTTGTCTTATTTTTCTAGCTAGAACTTCAAGTAGTATAATAGATAGGTATGAAGACAATGATCAATCTTTCCTTGTTCCTGATTTTAGTGTAATTCCTTTGAGTTTCTCTCCATTTGGTTTGAAGTTGGCTATAGGCTTGCTGTAAGTTGACTTTATTATTTTTAGGTATGCCTCTGCTATCCCTAATCTCCCTAAGAATTTTATCATGAGGATTTTGTCAAAAGCTTTCTTGGCATTTATGTGAGATGATAGTGTTCATTTGTTGTTGCTAGCTTTTCAGTTTGTTTATATGGTGGATTATATTGACTGATTTTTGTATGTTGAACCATCCTTGTATCTCTTGGATGAAGCCTATTTGATCAAGATGCTTGGGAAACATTGTTTTATAGTAGCAATAGAAAAATAACTAATACATTCTTCAATATACTATGTAGCGGAGAATGACCATAAATATCCCATTTTCCCTCTCTACCACTAGAGTTCTAGGCTTAAAAACAGGGTCTATCACTCCCAGATACGACTCTGTTTTTCACTCTAATTTTCAGGTAATTTGTGGGTGGAGAACATCTCTAGGTCGATGATTATTGATGTGTTCTGGATTCAATTTTTGAGTATTTTATTGAGTATTTTTGCATCTATGCTCATGAGGGAAATTGGTTTTAACTCTTTCTTTGTGGAACCTCTCTGTGGTTTTGGTGTCAGGGTGACTTTGGCCTCATAGAATGAGTTTGAAACTGTTGCTTCCATTTCTACTTTGTGAAATAATTTGAGTGGTATTGTTGTTAACTCTCCTTTGAATATCTGATAGTATTCTGAAGTAAAATCATCTGGCCCTGGGCTTTTTTGATTGGGAGGCTTTTAATGACTGCTTCTATTTCCTTGGGGGATATGTATGGGTCTGCTTAAATTATTTATCTGATCTTGCTTTAACTTTGGTAGGTGGTATCTACTGAGAAAATTATCGATTTCTTTTAGAGTTTCCAATTTTCTGGGGTACAGAATTTTAAAGTATGAGCTAATGATTGTATCTTGGTATCTGAAGTTACATCCTTCCTTTTGTTTCTGATTTTGTTGACTTGGATATTCTCTCTCTGTATTTTAATTAGTGTTGATAATAGTTTGCCTATCTTGATGATTTTCTCAGAGAATCAACTCTTTGTTTCATTGATTCTGTTCTCTTTGTTTCTAAGAAAAAAAATCCATTAATTTTTGGGAGAGACATTTTGCTTAGTATTTTCATTCATTTTGTATTTTTACATTGGAATTGATACGTCTGAAGATAGCTGGTTTTGGCTTTTTGGCCCACTCAAGTTCAGTGACCATTTATTTGGGTTATTGGAATTCTCTCTGCTTTATGAATCTTAGCTAGGCTCAATTTTTACTTATAGTTCAACTTTAGGAAACATGATATTAACAGATACTGAAAATATTATCAACTTTATGGGGGCCAGAAGAAGGGTATCAGCCTCTCCTCGTACAACAATGCAGTATGCCTGCAGGATGTGTTTTTGGTATTTAGAACCAATCTTCATAAGGTTTGTGGTACTTTGAGCCAAAGCACACGAATTGAAGATTTCTAAGTTCACTAAATGGATGTATTTAAAGTTTTGTGAATACAGGACAGTTGTACATAGAGTAAATCCTCTCTCATTTTTTGGATGAGAATATATAGAGCCACTGGTAGAGTTGTATAACTGTAGTGGGTGTTAATAATTGTACTCACCTCACTCTTCTAAGAAAGAGTATAAAAATATGTTTGTAGTATATTTTTGGTTTAAAGAGGCAGCATGCACTCTAGAGAAAGATGTGGTATGGGTAGGAGCTTCAGAGACTCCTTACCTGCTTTGCTTTGGTGAGCATGCTGAGTGTGAAAGTGTGTCCTTGGGCAGGAGTCTGGAAACTTCTTAGCAAACAAGACTAGTGCACATAGAACAGTAGAAGTATATATAAGTTCTGACACATACAAGAATCTGTTACTGTTCTGTGTGCTGCTTGGTGGGACAAGTATATGCCAGAGCAGAGGTTCTCAGGGACTTATAGATATATAGCTGGGAGCTGTAAAATAGTGGAAGTCTGCACAGAAGGCAGGGGCCTGGGGCTTTCCTTATTAATCTGCACTAGGTAATGAGGAAGGGTAATGTGTGTCTTAGAGATGCATGGTCTAAGTACTCCTTACTTCTGTGTGAAGGGTGGTAATGGGGTGGTAGACATAGGCGTTATATCTTTCTTCTTAATATCAATAAAATATCAAATATTGAGCTTCCTCTATTTTCTTAGTCAGGTGTTTGGCACACTAGTGAAGGGCCATTGTAATCACACTTTTGTTATACTTATCTTTAGACTAGAATGCAAAATAATCCAGGTGAAGTGTCAGCAAATTACAGCTTTCTGTCTTTGATAGGAAGTAGTGATAATTTTAGGATTATCCCTTAAGAAAAGGTTTAGCACATTTATTTAATTCTTTAGAGGTGGTGAGACCAGGAAGAATGGAGTCTATAAATGAGGTAGACTAGCATCTCATGCAATAGCTAACTTTATTCACAGCATCAGTCAATTTAAACTCTAGGAAGAATCAAATGAGTAAAGTATACAATCACAAAGACAAGCCACATGTGTCAGACAAGACACTGGAGCCAAAAACATGTTTTCCCTAGAGGTATATAAATGAACAACAATAGCCTGTTGTAATGAATAATCTGAATTAAACTCACTTTCATCTGATGTACCTGAAAGGTGTACAAAAGCATAATCCGAGAACAATTTCCTGGTATTGATGAAATTGAGGTCATAAGATTCTTGAACTTTCCTGACAAGCATTCAGAAATCTCACTTGACTCTATTCTTGGGTCATGTTCCAACACACATTGTTCTAATTTGGGACAATGGCCATTTGTATTTTCTCAGGAATGAGGCAGGAGATATATCCCCATCATGAAGGAATTTAAGATACAATTAAGCAATGAGATTGAGGTGGAGGCTGTATCAGTGGGTCTAATCTAACTTTCAAATTTTGCATTTTATGGCATTCATAACTTGACAATTTTTAAACAAGTTTAATTTCAATTTTTGGTAAAAATGAAAGCATTTGCACCAATAGTATAAATTTTATACTTAACTTATATATCTGACTAATTTTAAAACATAATAAAATTTGATCAATATCAAACATTTACTTAAAATAAGCTTCATCCATGGTACTGCCCTTCCTTAAAGAGTATTAAAATAGAATATCAGTTTTACTATATAGAAAAAAACCATGGAGGAGAAGTAATCTTTCTTATTATCAGAGTCCTTGTCATTAGTTGTATTGTTATAAGTCTAGGGGAGAACTCCTTGTGATCACTAGAGACTCTTTAATCACAAAAGAAATGGAAAGTTACAACAAAAGAAACTTTTTCTATTCTTTTTATCATGAAAGCAGCAAGATACTCTTCTGTTATCTGGAGCAAAGTGAATCTCCCTTACTATCTGTCCTTTTGAAACAATTTTTGGAATGAGAGGGTCACAAAGTTTCAGAAGAAAGACCATCATTCGGGAGAATATTTAGAGTATCTCAGCACCTTTTCTAACTTGGAAAAGCAGTTGAACTTTGCAGTTACATTTTCAAGTAAAAATTTTCATGAAGTTGCAATCCTCAATGACCATACTAGTAAAATAATTAAAGGGTTGATAATCATAAGATCAATGACCCTTTCTTGATTACTTAAGCTCAGCAGGACACTCTTATAGGAACTCTACACTGGAGATGGGATATGATACCTTAAAGAGCAGTTGTATGTAACACAGAATAACAGAGAGAATGAGAATAAGAGAATTTCACCACAGTTACTAGTCTCAAGTTGTAAAGGTGAATGCATTTCCCAGAAGAAAATTATTATGTATATTATGTACATTATTCAAACTTCAATATCTTTGCTTTTTGAAAACGAATATTTAACTGACTCATTGAAATATACAAACTACTTGTTAACTGATATAACAGAAACATTTTGATATATGTATAAAATGTGTAATATTTAAGTCAGGTTAAACATAGGTATGTTATTAATCCACATATGTTAATATGTCATTATTACTTATTTTTGGCAAATGCAAAGCCTATTACCTAACTGTTCTCAATGTACAGCACATACTTGTTTTAGTAACTATACTATACTCTGCAATTGCAAGTAAAAATAATTTCCTCTCTATATCAATCAAGTCAGTTATTAAATACTCTTTCCTAATTGATTCTCTGATCCAAAATGTTGTTTAATTGCTATGGAATATCAGTGACTTTTATTCAAAATGAACACAAATTCCTTATGAGAAATATGACAAGCTTATTGTCAAATATATATAATCCACATTTTATTTTATCTCCTCTTCATATTTCTAATAAATATATGGAATGCAGTAACTTCACATCATGAATATTTTGTGAAGACAGGAAGAGTTTGACATTCTACTTTCAAAGTATTATAAAATGCATTTCTGCTAAAGAATTATATCATGGAGTAACTACATGTATTTCTAAAAGTGTTACCTATAGACTAGCACTATATAGGCACTTTATTTATTTATTAATGACTTCAGAAAAGTCAACATAATAAGCATGATTAGAGAACTATATGAAAGCCTGCCTTTAATAACTCAATCTAAATTGTCAGATTATATTATTCTAAGTAAATTAAGATGTATTTGCTTTTTACGTGTTAATTAAATTGGCACAATTATAAACTTGTAACTTGTAATGAAGCAGAACTTTGACTACTATAGATTGAAGTTCACATTCACCATATACACAGTTATTAAAATGAACAATTGATTTCTAAAGGAAATTATTATTATGGATAACTGCATATTGGCTTGACATTGTCTCCCCCAGAAGCTGGCATGGATCTCACCAATCTTTTTCTTCTCTCTAGTCTATCCCTTTCAACAAACACTTTAACAGCTGTGAATGCAAACAAGGCACATTTGGCAAAAGTAGGAGCCAGATGCCAAAGTCTGAATATATGTTCTATTCAAAGCTTCAGAGCCTACTGCTCACACCTCACTGTCACCTCAGCTGGCTCCCTGTTTAGATTCTCTACTGGCAGGATACACAGTCTCATCTGGATCTGTTGTTGAGGTCAGGCAGGTGTTTGGCCTGATTCTGATTATCTTAGCAGATTACAGCTCTTTTTCATTTAATTTATTGTACTCAAGAATATGTTGAGAAAAATAATAAAACAGTAACATACATTCTAACAAAAACTATTTTCAGAAAAACATATTAAGGTTCGTTGATATTAAAATCAACCTTTTGGAATTAAAATATTTTTACCAATGATAAAATTGGACCTTCAATGCAATGGACTTTCAAAGGAATGCACACAAAAATTCATGCTAGATATTACACTGGCATTTATTTCTTACCTAACCAGAGAATTATGAGCTTCCCTCAACTCCATACCCGTTTTGTTGTTGTGTTTGTTTGTTTGTATGTTTATTCATTCATTTGAGACAAAGTCTAATTCTGTAGCTCAGCGTGGTGTATAAATCACTATGTATCCTACGTTATGCTCAAATTCATAGTGATACTTTTCCCCCTAGTCTTCATAATGCTGGAATTACAGTTTAGAGCACCATATCCAGCTTAAATACTTAATTTAAAAAGAAAAATATTTAAAATAGAATTTGTTCACTTTCCATACTCTATTTTCTTCTCTCCAGAACCTCTTAGCTACTTTCCCTCAACATCTCCCATACCCACCCATTTTCAAGTGAAAAACCTCTTTTATCTTGATTAATATTTCTGTACACACACACACACACACACACACACACACACAGTTTTTTGTTTTTTTTTTGAGATTTACTCCAAGGATGCAAAAGAGCTTGAGATATTAGAAAGTGGTAAAATAGAAGGAAATTCCCACTACTCTTTAGTTACATTGACATTGCTGTGACAAAATATTAGAAAACAGGAAATTTAAGGAAAGGCAAGATTAATTCATCTGCTAGTTTGAGGAGGTAGTCTACCATGTTCGAGGAGACCTAAGAGAGGAAGACAATTTATTATTTTGTATCAAAATCAAGAATACAGAGAATATACTGAAAATACGGTCAAACTATGAATATCACTGTCACTAAAACCACCTGTTTCATAATGGTTCTAAACCTAATGGTTCCATAGTCTTCTATACAGTTCTGTGAGGTGGAAAGCAACTATCCAAGTGCATGAGCCTGGGTGATATTTCACATTTAAGCAAAGGTTGACATTTTCTGGATAAAACAATGTTTTGGGGCATTCCTTTTGAAATATTTTGAGAGATTCAAAACTGAAGAAGAAAATGGGGAGATAATGGCTTTGTTATCCCTATATTCATGAAATTTCCATAGCCTTTTATTCTGCTAAACAACAGAGAATATGATTTTTAAATGGTATAGGTTTATACAAAGGCATAATCAAACAATCCCTAAAAGAAAAGAACATAGTATGATTCTTGACTGAAGAGGTAAACTTTGGACAGTTGTAGCATATAGAGAGTACTACACAGGCATATTAAAACAGCAGCAACAGCAAAAGTGTTTCTGATGTCCTTTTGAAAAAGCAAAGGAACATAAATCACACAAAAGTGAGACACTGACAATAATTTAAACAGAGGTTTAGAAGATGCAGGAAGTAAAACTACCTTATGCAAGGTTATGCAAACAAACAAACAACAACAGAACAGATTCTGAGGAGGAAAATATCCTCTTATATTCTGGTAAACTTCAAGCTGAGTATGAATTCTCAGAGAGTCAGGATTGCAGGTGATGCATCTACTTTTAATGTCCATATTTCTATAAGTCATCTTTCACTCATATTACTAAAAGTAACTCCAGTAAAATAATTGGCTTTGCCTAGCTGGATTGTGTTAAGATTGTTATTTTGGTCTGCTCTTCTGTCCTATCTGGGGAGAACTGATGTTTGTGCTTCCTGTGAGAGGTCACACAACAATAAGAAACCACAATTTATCAAGTGAGAAATTTTAATATATCCATGTATTTCAGTGGTATACATTCTGTTGTTCAAATGAACAATCATTTTATGATGGTGAAAATAAAAGTGTATTATATGAATAAATAGGATGCATATAAAACATGTCACTTAGAGAAAACATATATGAAATACTTCACTTAAGTTTTTATTTATAACAATGAATCATTTTGATTGTTTTATTTTAATGTATAAAACTCTTTAAAATTATTTTAACACAAATATGAAATGCAATCATATTTTCTGGTTGAACAGTCTCTGTATTTTAATGATGGAGTCCTAGGTGTCTTCAAGCAAGAGAATATCATTTTTAAAACTGAAAACTTTTATTATGAATAATAACTGATCAAGAAGTAAACACATAGGAATGAGAAAAGGAGTAGTAGATGTGGAGAATGTGAAGCCTACCATACTTAAAGAGCTGAAACCAATTAAGAAGGTAGTACTGAAGCTATTCCACAGCAAAGCAAAAATGCAAAGCAAGTGTGATAATAAAATGGCATGGTTGGAAGCTCCTAAAGCCTGTGTAATGTCAAGAAGCAGAGAGAGGGTAATGTTAACACCTTAATAAGCAATTTACGAGGAACTCAATGCAAGACAATTTCTGTTTGTAGAATCTGGATCCATAGAAGAAAAGGAAGAGTTGGGCACTGTCATTAATTTGTGTAGTAACCCCATAGTTACTAGTTTCTGTGGAGCTGGTAATTGGCAATAGGTTAAAAGTAGCAGATCATTACAAGGAAAAGTTTTATAAAGTATAATGTTTTGTTCTTTGAGGGAAAGGGAAAATGAGTGTGATGAAAATGTGGCAAATTATTTCTTCTTTCTTATTAAGAATTGATCATGGTAGACTTCTGGTTTTTATTCCAAACAAAGAATGAAACATATAGTGGTGAACTGTACATGATATCTGAAGCAAAGCAAATATTATTAACCTAATTAAAAACCTGAAGATAGCATTTGAGGTATTTTTTGTAACCATTATCATGATCAGAATGGGGATGTATGTTAAAATTTAATATTTATATTAGACTTAGTTTCTCATATTTTGAGAAAGATGAGGTAGCATTTCTACTACAATATAGGGTTGTGTGTTTGTTGATGTTCAATCTTTGAAAGTTATTAAAGTAACAATTGAATATTTTTATTTATTTGAAACTGTTTTAGCATATTAAACATTTCAGCACTTGTTTTATATACATCATATAACCTCACTATAAAGCAATGTTTATTCAAACTGATTTTTCATGAGATGCTTTGAAAGATGCTTTTTCAAGCTGTTTAAAAATGATATGACTTATTTGTATTCATCTAGGTAGGCTGAATATTTATATATGTACATAAAACAACATAATTTAAATTAAACATTATGATTGATATAAACTTTGGAGAAAGCCAATCAAGAAAATCTGATGTATTCTTTGACTTAATGCATGCTGAACACACAAAGGCAATTAAAAATTCTTTGCAATGGAAAACTTAGTTTTTCATAAACAGAAATAACACTAAGTTTCCCTAACCCTCATTTTAGATTTACAACAGGAGTAATCTATTCACATGTAAATTCCAATTTTATACATTAATCTTCTTTAACATTTTCTAATCAGAAATTATAATCATAAAGATTTGACTACAATAAATATGAAACTATTACTTTATAATAATAAAGTTATAAATAATATATAATAATATAATAAATAATAAAGTTAATACCTGCATTTCTGAAACTTAACATTGTTGTTGCTGTGAATGACAGTGTTTTCCTTTCCTCCTTCCTAAGTTTATAACACACAGAAATGCAACTACACTTTGAAAATATATACTATCTGGAAAATTATGCCAGAGAAAATTTAATAGTTTCTCTTTGTTCATGTAGTGAGAGTATCCTTGATTTCATTCATTGAAAAATGTATGCAAATATCAACATATTTTCATAAAGTCTCTTTATTCCCCATGATTTTTTCCTGTCTTCCTATGAGGAATAAGCAAAAGGTATGAACTGATAAAATGGATCAGGTTGCAGTGTCGCTTCACAAGGAACCATGCAAAGGGAGAATTATCTCCTCAAGTTGTGTGATCACCAAATGTGTGCTGTAATATGTATGTACCTCTTAACACACAAACACACACACACACACACACACACACACACACACACACACACACAGAGAAAATGTAATGAAAAATTAAAAGCAACAGGTACATAAATAGGAAGATCCATTCTTCAGATTGATTCTGTTAATGTTTCTGCATTGTGGAGTGATTATTTACATAGTTTTTCCCATTTCATTTATCCATAAGATTATTAAGGTCTTTCAAAAGTTCCTAGAACATTTATAGATTAAGTTAACAACAGTCTCTGCTGTGCAGACAAACATACAGATCGTAAAAGGGCTACATATCACAATAGGAAATTAAAACATCATACAACTCTGCATATTCCTTTGATTACTAGTAACTTAACATATGTTAGTCTTCTCTTAAAAATGAATTTTTATTTTATTAATGATCAGAGAAGAGAACCATGGCTTTTATTTGATGGCCTGGATTTCAAAATAATATATGTATTTTGATTCTCTAGACTTCTACTTACATCGAAATCATTAAAAATAGGATATCATTTTTCTTAGTACCAAGACTTAATGTATTTAACAGCTTATTATTTTAAAAAAAACTGTCCTATCAGTATTTCAAATATGTAAACAAAGTTTTCCATTTTACATCTAAAAACAATTTTCCTTTATCCTCTCAAGAGCTAGACAGTGTTTGAATTTTCAGTACAACACACTATTAGCCATCTACTATTTTTCTTTTTTAAATCTTTCATATGGTATATCTGTTATCACCCCCAAGTCCTCCCCAGTCCTCTTCTCTCTCCCAACTCACACAATTTTATTTTCATTTTCTCTCTTAAAATACAAAAGTAGAAAACCAAACAACAGCATAAAACCAGAATACTGTAGCATCTGGTTTTTGTTAGCTAACTACTTCTGAACATGAGGCCTGCCATGGAGCATGACTGATACATGAGAAGAGAAAGAAACTTCAGCATTCATCCTTTAATGGTATAAATTTATCACACCTCTGCCCTCAAGGGTGAGGGACCTATGTGGAAAAGAACTCAGAAAGATTATATGAATCAGTGGTGGAGGATGATTCCAAGAAGACAACATTTTCCAGACATGAAAGGGCTGATGGACATAAGAACATATGCCATTGAGACTGTGACAGCATGTTCACTAACTGTACAAGTTCAACACAGAAAAAAATCCCAGCACTGAGAAGTGTGCATAAAGTCACTTGAGGAGTATTTTCAACTGATAGCTTTTCAGAAAAGGAAAACCAGTATTCTTCGATTAAGCAACCTAGTTTATCATTTTTTTTACAATGTGATTGTAAATAGTTGTGCAAATACTTAGTGTGTAATTACATCCTATAGTGTAGCAATATATTCAATATAAAATATTCTCTTTATGCATACTACCATTATGATACTTAATAAAACTTTGAAATGTTTAAATTATTTATCTATGGTATTAATTACATATCTCAACTCTAAAATGTAGTCATTGATACAAACATTAATTAATCTTTCCACTAGTAATAGCATGTTTTGATACAAGTCAGTTGCTATAGTGGGACAAATACAGAGACCCACAGAGGTACAGGGTATAGAGAGTGAAAGACCTTGGAACACTCAATCCTAAATACGGTCTTCATCAAATTTCTTCCCTCTTGCTCAGGGAACTCTGTGTAAGAGAAGGAAGAAAGTGTGTAAGAAGTGGAAAGTATCAAAGAAACCAGGACTTCTGAGCACAACTGGACTGACACACATATGAAGTCACAAATACTGGCAGCATGCAAAGATCTCACACAGTATTGGGCTTGTCTATAACCCAGAATCTATCCCAAGTTCATAGCTATTCACATTGAAAAAGTAGTTTTCTCTTAGTGATTCTTACAGAATATATAAGTTCACTCTTAAGGCTAGGGCCAACATGTGGAGGAATAGGCCTGTGTGAAAGCTAAGATGTGTCTATATTCCAGGTGTCTATATGAAGGAACCATTCAGAGGCCCATATGGTCCAGAAAGAAGGTAGAAAGAACATTAGGAATGTTTGTACACACCTTTAATCCTAGTATTCAGAAGGCAATGGTGGTCCACATCTTTAGTCCCTAAGACAGAAACAGAGTATGGAAGCAGCCACAGGAGGCAGAGCTCAGAAAAAATGTCACACAAGAAGTGACAATTAAGATGAGTCAGATTGAAGGGCAAGCAAATTGACTAATCAGAGGAAGAGTTATCAGAGTGAGTCAGAGTAAGGCATGACCAACTCTAATGATGGAAATGCAAGCTCTCAGCTTAGAGCAGCAGTCAATTATAGCAGGCAGTATGAGGTGAGCAGTCTAGAGCAATCCTTCGGTAAGACATAGAGACAATGAAGCTGTCTGACTGAGGATAATGCAGAGAAGCAGAGAGGTTGACTGAGGCAGTATGAAGCAGTGAGTTAAAGAAACTTCAGGTTAGGGGAGAGACACAGAGACACAGAGGCATCACAGAAGCAGAAGTCAGTTTCGGATGGGAAGAGTGAGTCATTCTGAACCTGCGCAGAACAATTCAGTCTGAGGAAGTCAGAGAATCAGTTAGAGTCAGTCAGAGTCCAAAGAGTTTAGTCAGAAACAGTAAGCCTGCTCAGAAGATCAGTTTAGTTAACTTGGAGAAGAATTTGAACCAGAATAATGAATAAGTTGAAGAAGAGTCAGACTTCGAAGGAGCTAATCAGAGTGGCACAATCAGCAAGCAGTATGTCATAAAGGGTAATTAGATTAGACTACAAAGTCTTTAACATTAGATTACACGAGGCAGAAATTCTCCAGGGTTCTAGCACTAAGCACTGGTGATTTTATTAGCCAAAAAATAAACTTCCTGTTGCCCTGTTTCAAAGTCTACATCTGGTGAATCTACGGCTACACCATGCCAAGCAGTAGATAGACAATATACAACAAATTCAAAGACAGTTTTAGAGATTCTGTGTCTCACAATGCTTTGTCAGAGTATTTATTTATTTGTGTGTTTATTTATTTAGTTGTTACTTTTGTTTATATATTATTGTTTCTGTTTTTGTGTTTTTTTATGGTATTTCTGTGTACAAACTTGTGTGTCACTGCTTCTGTTTGTTTTTCTCATGCTATTTCTTTGACTTTTTTTTTCTGTTAGTTTGCTTGCCTTAACCTATTCTGGCTTTTTGTTTGTATTTTATCTCATTTTATAATTTTTATTATTGCTTTTTAGATTCCTGTTTATATTCTAATGAGAGAAAGAAAGAAAACCTCTGAATTTGACTCAGTGAGCAATAGAATCACATCTAGCAGAAATTAGTAAAGAACTGTAATCAGATTATTTTGTATGAAAAATATTTATTTTCACTTGACAATCTATATACTACATGAAAACATTTTTAAATAAAAAATAAAAATAAAAATGTCTTAAGTTGGACAACATGTAAAAAAAGCATTTATTTATTGTGGTGTTGAAGACTGGAAACTCTAAGATAAATGAATTAGTGGAACAAATGTTGGCAAAGTGTGTTGTCACTCCTCAACAGTTTCTCAGTTTGTCCTTACTTGGTGGTGTGATAACTGCATGCACATGTGTGTGCATGTGTGTGTATGTGTATGCATGTGTATAGCATATATATGCATATGTGGATGTGTATGTGTGGAGGCCACAGTGTGTTTTTGTCTGTCTCATAGTTCTTTGTTTTATGTTACAAAAAGAGTCTTTTTATTGAATTTGAAGATCACGATTTTAGCTAGATTGGCTGATGAACAAGCCAAGTGGATCTTTCTGTCCCTATCTCCCGAGGATGAGGATTCAGATAGATGAATATTTCTTTGATTTACATGAGCACTGCCAACGTTTACTCGGGTGCTAAGAATCTGAACTCAAATTCTGATATGCTTGGCCTAATGAAACATCTCTCTAAACTTAGGCTTTATTTATTTATTTATTTATTTATCTATCTATTTATTTATTTATTTATTATTTTGAGGATACCAGTTTTGTCACTGAATACTCTACCTGCATGACACAATCACCTCCCAGGAGCTCTGCTTCCCAGGTTGTGGTACATGAACTCAGCACTGATATCAGCACATTTATTCATTTTCATTCCGACTTTCAATACTCACAGTTTCCAAACCAGTACATCATGCCACTTTTTGAGGGGGCTTTGTGTGTTTGTCATTCATAAGTATTTTTAAATATATGACTTCCTCTTTTTTGACTGTTTGAAACAGAATAGCATTCTGAATCTCATATTCCACTCACCACATGAAAAATACATATATAGAAGTAAAACTCTTTTTTCCAGTGTTGTTTGTCAGTTTTCTCATATCTCTCATTATTAATCTTTAGTGTATAAAGTGAAGATCATCACAGTTCACTAAATTATATATCTTCATGTTGCTGGTATTTATTGATATTCTGTGATAAATTCAGCAGCTACCTTATCTTATCTTTTTCCCCAGTACTCTTCATGTTATTCCAGATGATTTAAGCCATCTCATAAATGATCTAGATAATGTCTTATCCTCTCAGCTTCACTGCCACCATATCAGGATAATTACGTTTTCGTCAAAATCATTAGCTCACAGAATACTTGGCCATGTTTAAAATATGTCAGCATTAAATTTGATATAATAATAAATTCAGGAATTTTCTTTCTACTTGATAATTATTCACATTATGATTAAAATCTAAAATGTCCCTCATACTTTTTGAAGATGTACCTACCTCAAAATGAAGACTTTGGATATAAAAGATTCAAAGTACATAGATATCTGGGAGTTAAAGTTATAGGTCCAGAGTAGACCAACCCAAAGAACAGTCATATATTCTGCAATTCGTAAACCTGCAAGTGTGGTAATTCTCAAGTTTGTTTGAGCATATCTTGTTGCTACATGCAATAAATGCTAAAGATGGCACTATAGAATTTGGAATGTCTTTGGGTTTCTATCTCTTAAGGTCTTACTTTACATTGTTCTATCCTTGCTTCTGTTCCTCCCTTTTGTAATGAGAAGAATTGTGTCCCTGCATATTGAAAGAACAGAAATTAACTTTTTGGTTTTACAAATGTTCAAACAAAATAGTTTGCCTCAAGTCTCAGAAAAGACTAACCTCAGAACTTTTACACACTCATATCTTTTAAGACTATGGGGATTCATTAAGTTGGACTTAACACATTATTCACTCTAAGAGTTCTTGGGGAACAAGAGCTGATCACTATGTTTTGAAACTTAAATGTCTCACACATGCACATGTTTTTATTATTTGGTCCCAAGCTTGAGGTTTAATTGGGACTGCCAAAGAGACTTTGGGATGTAGAGCCTGAATGGGAAAAAATAAGTTAGCAAAAGTGGGGATTGAATATTATTCCATTTCCATCACTATGTCTCTCTCTTGAAAAAGGTACTGCCTCATGCTAATCCCTGCAGTGTCTCAGTTCATTACCAGGTATTCACCATGATGGATAGAAGCTATCCATCACAATATCTTAACTATTTTACATTGTTTCTCTCAGTTATTTTCCTCATAGCAATGTAGCTAATATAAACTCTAAGAGAAAACATTCTAAGTCATCTCCAACATATTAACATGAAAGTGTATGTACTATTTTAACACAATAATATAATAGCTTATCTAAATTGTGATAACTATACGTAAGTCTTCATATCCTGGAAAATGGCATAGAAAGAGTGTTAGAGCCAGATAATCAGGATGTCATCTGTGAGATAGTGTCTTGTAGACATAATGAGATGCTACACTAATAAAATCTAAACAATATTGCTGTGTCAACAAGCATCCCATAAAGACCATACCTGGAAACATGGCAGCATGGAGGGGAAAGTCATAAAGTCTCATTGATAAAATAAGAGTTGTAGGCAACTGATGACTATTGGAGGAAGAAGAATCTACTTTATTCAATGATGGTTATATAACTAGTATATGATATACAACTATATATATGAGATCTCATATATAACTATAACTATATGTATATGATATATGTGTATCATATACATATATATATCACATATATATAGTATATGTACTCCAAGAAAAATATGTGTAAATTGGCAATTTGAAAGTTCAAGTTACCAAAAGTTCCTATTCATTGAAATGATTCCTATGAGTAAATTAATTTAATAGACACTTAAATACACTGTGCATGTTACACATACTTTATGTGTGACTAGGAAGTATAAAGAATAATAATATTGCATTTGACATGGTTTCAGCAAGATCATAGACCTCCTTAATATACTCGCATATCAATTCTTGAATGGTTTTAAGTATAACAGAGCAATATACTAACATTTCTTTTTTCCTAATTTCCTTTTAGTGAAAATAGAATGGTTTTCATACATATTCTGATTAAACTCCACTGCTCCAACTCTTCTGAGGTCCTCCACATATTCCCTCCTCTCTCTAAATACACACGTGTTTTATCTCTTCTTAGAAAACAGGGATATCAAGAATAATGGTAAAATAAAATAAGATAAAACAAATACAAATACAAAAATACTCTAACAAATCAGAAAAGAAAAGAAAACAAAACAAAAGAAGAAAAATTGGTAAAGAAAATGCACATGAAACACATGCAGTCACAGAGGAACACATGTTCACAGATAGAGGAATCTCTGTCAAACGCAAAATCAGAAGCCATAATAGATAGGTGACAGATAGATGATGGATAGATAGATAATAGACATGCCCCAACAAAACATTATGAGGCAAAGAACATCCAAGTATGCCACTGAGTTCATTTTGTGTTAGCCATATATGGCTGGGCACTTGCTCTTGAAGTCTGGTTTAATACCCAGTGAGATATTTTTTAGAGAAAACTAATTTTTTATTCATGAATGATTATCAAATGGATATAGCATCTGAGTAAAGATGAGGATTGTGTCCATTTCTTTCAGTACTGAGATACCATCTGGCCTGTATAGGTCCTGTACAGGCCTCATATAGGCCTTGTGCTTGCTGCCACATTCTCTCTCAATTCATAGGTGCTTTGGTCCTGCTGTGTTGAGAAGACCTTGTTTCTTTGGTGTCATTCAGCTGCTCTGGCTCTTATGATCTTTCTGCCTCCTTTTCTGCAGAGTTCCCTGAAATCTGAGGGGAAGGGTTTGATGGAGACATCCCACTTATGACAAAAGGTTCCAAATTATTTTAGTGTCTATATATTTTCTCCTGTTGGGTGTCTGTATTTGTTCTCATTTACTGCAAGAGGAAGATTCTCTGTTGATGGCTGGGCAAAGCGCTGATTTATGAGTAGAGAAGAACATTGTAGTCAATTTATTGTTGCCTTCCATTAGCTGAACCATAGTACTTGTTTTTCCCGTAGGTCCCTGGCCAAACTAGTTTCAGGTTATAGGCCATGCCAGCAGTGTGGCAGATGTCTTCCATATTTTTGAGTGGGCCTTAAATCTAATCAGATGCAGAGGGGATATAAAAAGGGACAGCTACAACTGAGTGCCATTTAAGTGGTTGTATAGAAATCCAATACACTAGAAACTTCCTAAAATATATACATATAAGAAGGGGATTCAAAGGAAATAAACAATGGAACAGGAAGACAGAGCCCAAACCAGGCATCTTTTGTCACCAAATTAAGCTTTTGGTAATGAGAATGTGTTACATCTAATTGAGTTGTTGGGCAAAGGGGCTTAATGGAAATCCCTGCAACAACTCAGGCTATTGCCAAAGCTATTAATTGTTCTCTGCAAACCGATGTTAAGGCCTTACTGCTGAAGACAACACCTACACAATTCATTTAATATGAAGACGCCAAGCTGGTGCCTACCTAGAGTCTTCACCCCTACACAATAGTATTGTGGTACTCAGAGGTACTCTTCACTGTACCAAAGCAGAAAACTAAGTATCAATCCTGTTACAAGCCCTCCAATCTATGATGATGTGCCAGCAAGATGCACTAGTGCAAAGTGGCACAAAGTTTGTGAGAGTAACCAACCAATATACTGTTAGATTTGAGGTCCACATCATAAGATGAAACCCATCCTAGACACTGGTCACATAGCCAAGAAATTCTATATTTAATTTTATGTATTTGAATACTTAAAAAATGTTTAATTTCCAAATAGGTGGAGATTTGAGTTCTTATGAGCATATTACATTTTTTTGATCGGTTTATTAGCATTATAACAAAAGTTACAATGAGCTCATTATAAAATCATAATTTGAATAATTTGGCTTTTGAGTTACAGTATAGCTGGGTCACATTGCTGGAGGGAAGACATGTTAAATTCCTGTTCAACCTATACTTTTAAGGTTATAGTTTTTTTATCCCTTAATTTATAGCCAGGTATTAGGACTTATATCCTTTTCTTAAAAATTTGTGTACTGTTGTTTTGTTTTGTTTTTCTTGGTGTTAATAGTTGTCATTTTGTTTGATGATAATATCTATAAAGAAACAATCAGAGTAAAGTTAGGACTTACAAATAGGATGTCTTGTTGATTTGCTTTGATTTTTATACTTTTAAAGGAAAGAAAGAACATGGGAGGGGATATTGGAGGACTTCAGTTAGGGAAAAGAATATAATCAGAATATATTACACAAATTACTCAAAAAACAAAAACATACAGAGGAGGGAAAAATGAATGTTGAGGATGGAAATAATCCTTACCAGAAAAACTACATGAGTACAGAGGGAGTTGGCATTAATTTCTGAGAGGTCTCAGAAAAAGAAATCTTACTGAACTACGACCATTATTTTGCTATACCAAAAAATAAAATTGTATTAATAATATACTCAGCCTGTTCTGGCAATGCTGGGAAAACAGAACATGGAGGGAAGAAGTAACAAGTACTCATCTGTCAAGTTATATAGAGTATTTGATTATTGACAGTCTTCTCCTTAATAGGCTCCTTAACACACTCTCACTTTTTCATATGATAACCCTATTTTTAGAGGTCTCTCATTATTCCAAATTCTCTAACAGGCACCACTTGTATTTGGTTTCATTTATTTGTTTGTCATTTTTTCTGAGAAAGCATAATCATGACCCATGAATCATGACATGATATGAAATTCTTGAGCTATATATTTAGGAAATATTTCTGGAATTCTTGCACTCCATTTCCCCATATCATATTAAATTTTTTTTTTGTTACATAGGCCAGGCACACATCTAATTAATTCTAAGGAAATTGATTATCAATAAGTCACTGAATCAGATAATTCTCCATAATATTTTGCTCTGTACTTTTTGAAGTAGCATTGCTTCTTATTATTCTTCTTAAATAGTCCTAATTAGCCTCTGCTTCCATGAAAGCCTATCCCAGTGGCAGAGCCTCCTGTTAGTACTACTAATACGTGAGAGAAATCTATAGTGATTTTCCAGAACTGTGTACACAAACCTCAGTATCATTATTGTGAAAATGTTAATAAAATAATCTATTCTTTGTTATCATGTGCAATATTTACATAATATGTGATTAAATCATAACAGTGTTTCCATTACCCTGTCTTTATAACTCTTGTAAATTGCAATGAGATAGAATCACCTACAGGGACATAACATGTAAGCCAACACACAGTGAAACAATAAAGAAATTTACTGAATATTTGTCTTGGTATGCTGTCCATAGTAGCAAAGCAAGATGAATCATAGAAAAAGAAATAAATTCAAAAGGTTTTTATTGACCATGCCTTTCATGCCTGTATGAAACTGGTGATGTTCTATCAACTTAAAATTCCTTATAATGTACAATGTTTGGGGTTTCAAAATGATCAAACTGAGAATATAGGAAATTTCTATTCTATATGACCATATTGAAAGTGTTTCTGATAGCTCAGCAAGACAAACATTTTGCTGTTATTGTTAAAACTAGAACCAATTCACTTACCTAAAATATACAAATGATCAATAAACTCTATCCTTTCTAACCAATGTAACTATTTTTAAATTTTCTTTCTCTTTCTTTCCCTTTCTTTCTTTCTTTCTTTCTTTCTTTCTTTCTTTCTTTCTTTCTTTCTTTCTTTCTTTCATTCTTTCTGTGTTTGTTCATGTGTGCACACACCATTTTTGTCTCCCCAACAATGATTTTGAGGATCAAATTCAGGTCTTCGGGCTTGGTGTCAGTTGTTTTTACTGACTGATCCATCTTACATGTCCTGTAATTTCCTTTTCCTATTAGCATTCAGAATGTGGAAAGTGATGGTAGATTATTTGTGAATAAGAACTAAAATAAAATAAATTAATTTAGGTTTAGGCAACATTTCACCCTGTTTTGGTCAGATGAAAGGCACATTCTTTATGAGTTGCATAGATTCCAATAATGTTTCATTAGTTTGATATGAAGTTCTCAATTCATAATGCAGAAATGAAATATAAAATTCATTCTAGTAATTTGAAATTTGAAGCAACACATAAAAAAGTCACCAGAGTCAAGGAAAAGGCCACTCAAGATACTGCAGAGCTTTCTATTTTAACAATTTTCAAAGCACAGGCTTTCTATTTTTTGAATAGTTTTCTTTTGCAGTTGTTTCCAAAAATTATATACTGGAGGCTACACATATACATTCTTGAGATTTCATCCTGTAGAAACCACTTACTTCATCCAAACTTAAGGCAAGCAAGAAGCAAATCATCCACAACTCTCTCAGCTCACTTTCAATAAGCCAATGAAGATCTGTGTTCTGTTTGTTAATGCTCTTTTTCTCATATAAGATTATTTATATTATTTCAACCCATATTTTCCAAAATTTTTGTATTTTATACTGTTCTTTATGGAAGATTGAAGCAGGTTCTCAGCTCAGAGACAGAGGACAAGACACAGAGACAATGAAGTGGTCTGACTGAGGATAAGACAGAGAAGTAGAGAAGTAGACTGGAGCAGCAAGAAGTGCGAAGCAGGCAGTATGAGGATGAGAGAGAGTAACAGAGGCAGTATTAGGCAGATGTCTGAAGAAACAATTTGTTACAGATGCAGTAGTCTGAAGAATCTGAAATAGAGACACAGCAGAGCTTGGTAGAAGAAGTCAGTATCAGAAGGGAAGACTGAGTCAGTCTGAAGCTAAGCAGATTGGATAAGAGTTTGACCCAGAACAAGAGTGAGTCAAACCAGAAGAGTTGAGTTCAGAATAGCCCTGAGTTCAGAAGGAGCTAGTCAGAGTTGCTCAGTCAGCAGTTTTAAATGTTTTAATGTTTAAGGGTTTTAAATGTTCTAGATTGTACAGCGGCTGAAGCTTTGCAGTTCTAATATTAAGAGTAGATCATGTGCAGGCTGAAATGCTGCAGGATTTGAGGACTAGGACCAGGAATTGAATTAGGTAAAGAATACACTGTGAAATTAACTGGAGGCAATGGTTCAGTGGGAAAATGTGCTTCCTGTGAAGATATGTGTTTGAATTCCAAAAAACCATATGAAGTCCAGAAAGGTAGGTTTAATGTGTCTATAATTGCAGACTTTCTGTAGTAAGATGATGTGGAGGCAGAAGAATCCCTGGATATTTGTTTGGAAGCTAATTTGGCTTATAAAGTGGAGAGTAACAAAGAGATCATGTCTCAAAATTAAGCATATGTTGGCAGTCTTTTCTGACCTCCATATGTGTGTACAGTATGTGTGTGCCTGTAATACACATGAACAATGAACATATATGCAGACACATAAACACACACACACACATCTGACCTGATTACTTTATTTAGGTACTACTTCCTAAATTTTCTACCCTCTGAACATATAGTACCACTGACCGGAAGGATTTAAACATTAACACGAGACACTGTTTAACACTTTGGTTCAACACTTTGTTCTCAAACTGTAATGATAAATTACCAAAAACCTTTTATAAATGATATGTTTTTAATTGAAATAGAATTGTACCACTTTCCCCAGTCTGTTTCCCATTGACAGACCCTCTCAACTATTCTCCCTTAAACTATTCTCAACTATTCTCTCTTCTCATACTCCACATATTCAACTTATGCTTCCTCTTTCTTTGCCTATTATTGTGGCATATATGTGTATGTATGCACAAATATATATAAATACAATCTACTCAGCTTATATTTTGTTGTTTTTGTGTAAATTCTTTCGAGGCTAATAACTCTGCCTTGGACAGCCAATAAGGGGTGTATGTACAAGGTTCTAATTCTCCTTCTCGCAACAGTCATTAGTGGTCTATCGTTCTTTGTCTAGGAGTGGAACCCCATTACAGCTACCCCTTTTACAATTAAACATCCACAAATAATTGCATTTTTTCAGTCTTATTTACCTAGCAATTTCTAGGATAGATTGTTTCACAGAGCACTTCCTTTTATTCTGGCTCTGAAAGTATTTTAGTCCCCTCTACCATGGTGTTCCCTGGGTGATAAATGTAGGACCTGTGCTCAAGATGTATCCATTTTGGATTGGCTCAAATTCCATGGACACTGACAAAGGAGAGAATCAATTAAAAATTCCTACCCAGCTGCAATACATATGAACCTCCACAATTACAAGAAGGGCAAGATATGCACTCATACATGTGTGGCAACCAACAGCTATTCAGTTGAACTTAGGGTTAATTCACCAAGAGAGAAACCATGCCTGGCACTGGAAACCTAGCCCACTTCTGTATTTAGTGAGGTCTTGGACCTGTAAAAATTATCTACTGCCACTACTTTACTAAAACAATGCAGTTCTTTGTTATATTTTAAATCTTATAGTCACAAATAAATGTCGCTATCACCCCTCAACAAAGTGGCCCCTCTTTATAGAAAATGGAGACAATAACAGACAATAACAGAAAAGTATAAGTATAAAAATCTTGATATTACTATTCCTAAATTAGGAGATGTATTTTTAACTTTGCCGTGTGAAAATATTTTGATTTTAATAAGTATTCAGAAAGAACAAAAGAGATGTAACACATGTATTTATTTCTGGAAAGAAAGGGCATTTAGCAATTTTCTAGTACAACACATGCTCTGAAGAACACATCGATTATCTTTCAAAGGCACTGTTACACTTCAAGTGATATGACCTTTAGCCTGGGAACTTGACATGATCACTCTTTTGAACAACAGGAGTGTTGATACCGTGCTCTCTCACTTGAAAGCACATTAACCAGAGAAAATCATTGTTTTATTCCTGCATTATATATTCATGCATTAGTCAACCATTTGCCCATCAATGATTAGCATACCACTAATTTTGACTTGATCATTATTGTACATTTGAAAATATTTTGAACAAAACAAAATGTAAAAATGAATGAAAACATCTTTCTTTGCTCTAGATAGGTATATTTTGTTTTATTTTACAATTTTATGTTATTAAAAGATTTCCAGAAAATAGATTGATCCAAAAATTCAGTAAAGGAATTTCATAATTTTATATTCTTCTACTCAAACACATAGTCCAAAATTCTAACTCTACTACTCTCTATTATGTGAGTATTTGATACTATAAATATCTGGAAGAATAAAGCTATAAACTACTATGCAGCCATGATGCGATATTTACAGGTCACCAGAAGACAAACTCAGAAACAAGAATGTGGTAAATATGCTTTCAAGTATCCTCCATTGTCTAGTATCTTAATGTGTTACTCAGTAAACCAACTTGAAACAAGTTGCAACTTGCTCTTAACTAATATATGACAATGGTGAATGAACATCATTTCATGAAATTAATTGCATATTATAGCACTGGATTAGAACAGCATATTTTCTTTTCAATTTGTTTTCTGTTTTGCTCTTGTTGGCAAAAAAAAAAAATCATCTGTGAATTCTTCCCTATACAATATTTGAATGTCGTTAGTAGCCACAAAACCTGAAAAAAACAAAATGCTTTTTCAGGAAGCCTTCCACAAGATGTTGTTCCTGCCAACATCTAGATTGCAGCATTGCAAGATCTTTCATAGAGAATAAGGCTAAACTATCTATGATTTCATCCTAACTCAAAGTGTAAAATAAGTTATGCAGGGCATTTTAAAGAGTTTTGTGGTGATTTTTAACATTACATAGAAAATTAGGATAATCTTTATGATAATAAATTATCTGTTATTACATTAATGAAAAGGAGACACAAAGGCAAAGATAAACATGACATATTGTGTACAGTGCGATCTGAAAAGGAACAAATTGATTTCTAAGAAGAAAAGAAAATCAGACTCTGGAAGTCAATGATATTCCCAAGCAAGCACTATTTCATCATAGACCTAATTAATGCACTCCCAACATTTCAAATATTTATTAATACAATGTTGTCATTGGCTTTTTATAACAAAGTTATCAGAAAGTGTCCAGAATAATTCATGGAGCTCTTGTTTTCTTTCATAAAGAACTCCTTGTGCTTCAGCAGCTCTTCTCACCTTTGAGGGAATGAGTATGAAAAAGTCAGGCTCTTCTTCAAGACAGCTCACACTTCTCAACTCTTGAGTTTATTCTCATCACTTTCCCTAGTAGTATATATTTCTTTTTATAATGTTTTAACCAAGTTTTGGTTTCCCTGGATATGTTTCATGGCCATATGATTAGGACAAAGCCTTTATCTTAACTCTTATTCCATCCAGTTTCTCAATAATATTTTGAGGTGAGGCAAATTATTATTGCGTCACACACTAAAGAAAGATGAGGAAGTAGATCGTGAAGCTTAACAGCAGTAAAAGGAAGAAAGAATTTAAAGAAAATGACTATCAATAAAACTGTTTTAAAAAAACACAAAAATGTTTTTCTGTTGAAATTCTACATGTCAGAAATCATTAGTGATAACCTAATAGTAAAAAAATAAATAAAAAAAATAAACATGAGTTTTGTTATGAGTTTTGTTATTAGTTTTGGATTTTTTAAACAGGTTTATTAATTCTTTGAAATTTCAATTTTTATGCAATGAGTTTTTCTCATATCCATGTCTCCCAATTGCTCAGATAACACATCCCTATCTAGTATCCAGTCTACACCTGTATTTGTGGGCATCTGCTGGAGCTGAAATAACAAACACATGAAAAATGGTTGGGAGAAGATGAGATCTTCCAAAGACTTCTGGTGACAACTCAAATATTTGGTTGTATACCAAGACTTAGCCTGGAAGACAATTCAGATGCATTTATATAATTTCTACTACAAATCATTAACTATTTTATATAGTTTTCAATGTGTTAACATAATAAAATTCAGAAATATTTTATCAAAAGCACATTATTATACAATAGTTTGGCCATTACCCAGAATGATGATTCTTTATGTTTTAAACATAACACTTTTAGACAGATATAGATTTTAATGGACAAATAGTATCTTCTCTATGAAATCTAGGTTCTTTTCTTTTAAATGTTCTTATGAAGCAATTTGTATTTGATATTCGTATACTATAACTTCATATTTTATAATATATTCCCAGCCTTACTTGTTCTCTGATCACATATTATTTCCACAAAATTATATTAAATTAAAATTGGAACAGTTTTTATAATGACAGTGTAACAGCAATATTGAATTACAATTAATTAAAAAGACTTATTACTAGTTTTGGTTTTAGAATAATATCATTGTTAAGAAATTTTTCGGGAAAGTATACACATCATAAAATTCTTCTGATAATGTAACATTTACATTATATTTTTACTGGAGATAGAAGCTATTTTAGCAGCCACATAAAATTTTTTTCTTTACTCAGCTTTGTATGTGTTTCTTCCTAATTTGACCTCAAAATATGATGAAACAACAGAATTCTGTGTTTTCTTATCTTTTCTTAAAAGATAACATTTTCATTTCTCTTCACATGGTCAAAATATTATTTGTGAAAGAACCAATATTCTTAATATGCTTTTAAGAAAAAATTATTCTAAAAAAATTAAATGAAGCAGAAGAATTCAACCTTGTGCAGTTTTGGAGTCTCATTGCACCCTCAGGCTCTCTAATATAGCAAGTATCTAATCACAGGTCAGTTTGGATTATTTATTAACATTAAATAGAGACAATACAGACAGTTCTGGGTTATTTTATTCAGTGTTGTATTGGACTTTTCCTGGCTATTAAGAAAAGAGTTAAAATGTCAGACACGAGAAATTGAAAAGAGGTCACAAAATTCTTTAACCCAGGGAAACATAAAACAGGAGTCACCTAGATCATTTTAACAGCACAGCAGATTTCTTTAAATGCCCTGGAGGCACACAGATAGTAAATAACACCAATAAAAGTCTCTCATTTCTTACCACAGTTCCTATCAGGAATATACAAAATAAGTGTCCAGGGTCAGAAATGTGGCACAATAGGTAAAATACTTGCAGCCCAGGAGTGAGGACTTGAATTTGAGCCCACAGAATAAGGCTGGGTCTAACATTTCTACTAACAATTGAGATATAGACAGGGAAACTTCTATACACTGAGAGGCCAGTTAGCTTGGCATATGTACAGAAGAATGATACACTGACTGAAAACAAGACAAAAGGCAAGAATTGACATATGACATGCTATTCTCCATGTCTTGACACCACATGTGTTTCTGCACTTACACATGAAGACACATGCACACAAACACACACACACACACACACACACACACCCACACACACACATGAATACAAAGAAAAAGATATGACCATGGACCAATTCCATTTTGTTTTTGTCATTGTTAACCAATGTAGAAGAATATCTCATCTTTTCATCCAGCAACATGCCTGCTATGGGAATGATCACATTCAGAGGCCTGTGTGACCCACCTGGAATGTAGCACACATCTCTAAGTAACCCACCTCAGAAGGTAATGGTGGCTCACACCTATAATCCCAATACTAGGCAACTATAAGAAGTAATTAGTTCAGAAGTAGGTCAAAGTTCTTAGTTCACAGCTCTCATAGTTACAGAATGAGCACATGCTCTGGGATGGTTAATATCAACTATCAGCTTTTCAATATCTAGAACCAAACAGGGTACAGACTGCTTGGCTTATTTGCAGGAGAGAAGAAATGAGGGGTGTGTGTGTGGGTATCTTAGATGTTTACGTCAACATTTCATGGAGAGAAAAGAAAGAGAAAGTTAAGTAAGCTCCAGTATTAATCTCTCTCTGCTTGCTGACTTCAGATGCAGTGTGATGAACCACTTCAATTTCCAACTACCAATCCTTCCTCACTGTGGTGGACTGCACCCTCAAACTGAAATTAATAATAATAATAATAATAATAATAATAATAATAATCCCTTCTTTTCTTAAATTGCTTCCAGTAAGGTTGTCATGGAATGTGGAAGAGTAACTAATGCAATGGCTAAGAGAATGCCTTGGCCAACTCTACCTTTGATTTTAGGAAGTAAAGTATAGGACCCATCCCAAGGTAATGGAGGTAAGGCAGGAAGCATTAGCCTCACTTTTCTCTTTGAGGTGACAGAATTCATAAGAAATTCATCTAAAGGGAAGAATGATGTATGTTGTATCCAACAGTCAGAGTGATGGTTCCAGTCACTCAATAAACTACTTACCAGAGCCTATTCCAACAGTTTACTCCTATAAAAACTTCAAAACATTTGAGGAATTTTCCAGGTTTTCACTTCTGCATAGGTGGTATTTCATTTATTTCCTCAGGTATTTGGCATCCCTCAACAATATTTCACATTCAAGGAAACTGCTATATAATGACGTACTACCATTGTTAGGTCCCCTGTGATCAAACTTTACATAGACCCAGTGGTCAACCTGTAGTGATACCTGAGGATAGATAGCCTATATTTTGGGAATGATACTTGTTGTCTGATTTCCATGAGGACTCAATGGGTTTTGGGCTGCTACATGGAAAACTACCAGACGTTCTGATTCCTTTTTACTGTTTTTTCCATATTTTTCTCTTCATCTGTTGTCATCACGTTGGATAGCCTAATTCCTGTCAGCTTTTCCTTTTCCATTGGATCGTCCATAAAGCAAAGCCTCTAAATGAAATAAAAATTTTTGGAGATGTTGTCGAAGATCAAGTCTCTCAAGAGTTGATATTATCCATGTTGCTCTCAAAATATCCCACTGGATATCCCACTGTTAGCTTCTTTTTTTCAAACAAATATCATCTGTGCTCATGTGTGTATGTGTATATGTGTGTGTATAGTGAAACCACTTTATAGAGGACAGACACAATAACAAATCAAGATCATCCATCACCATACATAACAAATAACAAATAGTTGGACTGCAAAGATAATCATGAAGATATTGTAACAAGTTTTAATATATGGAAGGACCTCATTATTTTGATCACACTGACATAAATGGGGTAAACTACCTTACTTGGCTCACTTTAATCCACATTGGTTCTCCAGGAGCCATATGTCTTCTTTTGACTTTACTGAACTGTAAAAAGTGCTTTGGCCTGGGTCTTTTGACTTTACTGAACTGTAAAAAGTGCTTTGGCCTGGGCTAGTCTGAAAAAAAACAATCCCTACTGGCTTTTGTAATTTTGTCATAGCTCTAAAGAAGCCTATACATTTTGACATTTACCACCCACTGGGGCTTAGGATATTTTATAGGTTGGTATTTTGCCTAATCACCTATAACTGGCTTTTCACTCTGCACTCTCAGGTGCATCTATACAATGGTGATATGAAAGGTGCACAATAGCAATACCTCCTCCTCCATAATATTCTCTTGTAGTAGTATCCTTCCATTGTTTTCCTTTAACACTTTTGGTGGTTGCCCTGAATTAAAATACATTCAGCCTGAGTATTTATTTACTAAAGCCCAAATATTTAACATATCTGTATCAACTAATAAATCCAGAACTCTGTTCTATATGAGGCCACTGATCATCATGAATGGCCCTCACTCAAAGACAATCTTGAACAGCCCATTGAAAAAGCAGCTTGCAAGAGGAACTACAGGGACATCATCTCTATTTCACAATCTCCTATTTCATGTTAACCATTTCATGAAGGGCAGGTGAGGTTTTAAATCCTTGCAAAAACTTATAAGCACAGAATTTGTCTTTTTATTCTGTATTTATGTTAGTAACTCCAGCTTAACACAGTACTGCTGCATATGGCTTCCAGTAATGCTGATAGGATCTTCTGACTGCTTATTTCTTTTTCAATCTCACAGCTGGTTCTTTAGCACCTTACAAACTTAAATCATATGCTGGTCTAGATCATTCAGTTTTCTCAAAGCCTCCCCTACTGTGTAAAGATCATGCCCAACTTGGGGGTGTAACAAAGTTACTGAAGACCCATACCATTCTCAATATCCCTGCAGAATCAACATTTTTAAATTTCCAGTGAATAAGGTTGTATCTGGTTTTGTGAAGTATCAAACACAGCTTTTCTTCTCCCAAATTCCCACAGTTATGTGTATTCTTCATCTTATGTCACTCCTTGATAGCTATGGAGACTTCTAGTATCTATAACTACGTATATCTTTATGGCTCTTACAAGCCAGTCTACTAGTGACTGATTTCTCACATATTGTTTAAGGTTATA
Organism: Cricetomys ansorgei; assembly: GCA_026225945.1. Lineage (NCBI taxonomy): Eukaryota > Metazoa > Chordata > Mammalia > Rodentia > Nesomyidae > Cricetomys > Cricetomys ansorgei. The sequence continues at coordinate 14,011,639 of JAMJFZ010000199.1, forward strand.
CAACATTTTTTTGGTAAATAGGGGTGAATAGTTATAGTGCTTAGATTCTGTGCCTCCTGAAGAGTCAAACTGATCCCACAAAATCCCATGAATTATATTCTCACAAGCAAGGGTATTACAGAATATTTTTAATTTCTTTTAAAAAAAAATTATGTCCCAATTCTAGAACTTCAGGTTCTATGCATTCCCCTACTGTGATCGTTTCCTGTAAGTAACCAGTGTTAAGGCACCTGTCTTCATTTTTATTCACAGATTTTTCTCCCTTTGTACATTAAAAGTCATACTTGAGGGGTATCATTTGTCATTTCTATCATGTTCTGATCTTCACTCCTTGACTCTTTCCATGATTTCAAAGTCCTTGGATCACCAGAAGAGTTATTTATTCAATTTACTTGAGAAACAACAAAAATAACATGAAAGGATAGCAGCCACATCTCTCTTTCTTATTGTATGTCCTCCCTGACATAAACAAGGGCTTGATGGATGCAATTCTTACAACATATAGCAGTAGTGAAGCAATAACTGTAGCTTCTTGCCAATATTCTCAACACTTGTGTGATACTTTAAAGTAGAAAAAATTTTTCTCTGAACTTTTACCAATGTTCAGGTCATCTCTATTCTCACATGGCTATCCCCAATCATTAAGCATATATTCCAATCTTAACACATACACAAAGCCTGGAATTTTGAGTTTTTGTCCATAATTTTTCCAAATCTCAATGGCTCAGCGTTATTGCACTACTCACTGGTACTATTGTATTCATGTTTTCTCATAAATAGACCTATTATACTAGAATAAGGCCCATTCTAAAGACCACATATTAATTTGCTTACCAAATTGCAAAATCAAATATCCACATAAGAATATAAGGAATTAGATGTTTCAACACACAAATTTATACTGACATAATTTGATCTATAATAGGGGCAAAAATCTTGATGAAAGTTTCCAACATAATTTGAAAGCATATATATCTGTGAGATTAAATAATTTACTTAAGTTCCCTATGGCCATTATTGGCAAAGCTCTGCTGGAACTCAAATTCCAGTGAATGCCACTCAAAGTCAACAATACCTCACCATTTTCTTTCTGTTCTGTATCAATTGCTCTGCTTTGAATTAAGAAATCATGCTAATCACAAAGTCATCATCTTAAAATTGTTTTCTCATTATTTATTTTTGTATTAATGTAATTAGCTTTTTCAAATCACTATCCACGTTTATGACATAAATTGACATATATGACGATTTTACCTTCTTTACACTGCGTAAACATTTTATCTTCCATTTCTAAAGATTCATGTATATCCTCAAAGAGTGCCAAAAGCATTCTCAAAAGTTTCATATCAGAATATTACCATGATTTTCTAGATATATATCTTAACTAGACAACATAAAACTAGAAGAAAACACAAATATACTTTATAAATTACAAATATAATTCATACTGGATTTATATATTATGAAAGTAAGTATAAAGATAAAAACAAGAGGAGAAAGAGTAATTTTTAAAGTGATTATATGAGATTGAACATAAATAGCATTGTATTCTAGTGTATAAATCATGCAAATGTCAAATTACTTAAGCATAGCTACAATCAAGAGTATAATAGGAGTGTTTAACACCAAATTGGAAGGAGTCAATTTTCTATGTATGTTTTAGATCTGGAGTAGGAAACAGTAGGAAAGCTGTGATTCAGAATGATTTATAAATAAGTGTTATCCCATATCATAATAAATTATACCCATCGTGTTTTAGTTGTCCTTTATTTCAATCACAACAGCTATTTTTATCATCTGGTGATTTTTACAATGCTGGCTTCATGAGTAGTAAACAAACTGGCAAATTTTATGCACTTGGAGCTTTAGTACTATTTTTCTCTGTATTTAGATGGAATTCTCTCCCCCATAAGCTGAATCTGAGACAAAATATCATAAATCCAATTATAAGATGAACTTCATACAGCTTCTTTTCTTCCTCTTCTTTTTCTCCTCCTCCTCCTCCCCCTCCTCTTCCTTCTTATACTTCTTTTTCTTCTTCTGCACATAGTGCTACCTATCTCTGTAGAACAAACCTTTTGATTTAAAAACCACTAGGAAACCTGACTTGCTTGATTGTAATGTCTTTGGCAGTTTGTAGATGAACTAAAACAAGAATACAAGTAACTGGGTACACAAATATACATGGATTCTGATTAAGAATACATTTATGGATTTGAAATGTGCACAGAGTTACATGTCTTTTAAATTAGCTTCAGAGCCATATTTAGAATAATAATAATATCTATCCTTATATATAAACAAATATACATATGTTTATAGTTACTAAGATAAGTTCTGGAATTATTAATGTAAGTGAAAGCTCCAAATAAAATCCAAATAAAATAAAATAAAATATGTCACAATATTACCTAAGAGTAGAAAGGGAACACACAAAGTCAGAAAGATTGATTAATGAATTGAGATTGGCAGCTTGCACCACTGAAATCAGATTGTTGGCATAAGGGTATAGAGTATGAATGGAATTTGAATGGAGAAATTTAAACCACAGGAACAGAGAAATGTTTATCAGAATATGAGTAGAGGAAGAGTTCTGTTAAAATTAAACCTATTACATATGCATTTACCATTCAATGTACATAGTTTGTCTCTGTCTCTCTCAATATTGTGAGTGTGTATATGTATACTTTTGTTTTATCAGAATCTCGTTGTATAGGTTGTATTATTTTGTATAAGTATTTCAGTTACTAAAGTATTTTAAATTCTGTGAAGTTTCTGATCTGATCAATAACTATTGGCATTTTATGTCTCAGTCATTTCCTCTCTTTGATATACCAGAGAGTTGGCAAATATTACTCCTCATGTTACAAAGCCAAATTTTTTTTTTCAATCAAGTGGTAAAGTGGTACAATAAAAATCCCTTACATTCAAGGAATACCCACAGGGCTTTTGACACTGTCCTTATTTGTAAAGGTGAGATAACTATATTTCAGGGCAATATGGGGTTTTTAGCAACTTCTACTAGTTATTTTTGGATACTACTTTTGCCATTTATACTAGCCACATGTGTTGGGATTTCTGTTCGCTGAGAAGATGTACTCATTGGCATCTTCAAATCAAAGTATCTGTGATTTCACACATAGACACAGCTTAATCCCAATAACATCTGTCTTTAAGGAGAAGAAGGACATATGAGGACTGTGAGGAGTACAAGAGCTAGCTGCTCACAAGGAAGCACAGAAGGAGCTCAGAAGTCAGGAAAACTTCATGCCAGAGGATAAGAAATAAGTTAACTATTCTTTGGGATGAAGGTTTTGAGACTTTGTTCGGTGATGTAGTTGTCCTGTGCTCCTATGGGTACCATGTTCATTAAATAATCCAAGTTAAACTTAGTGGTTCACCAAATTAAGCTTTGTTGGAATTATTCTTTTTTTGCCTCTCAATGGAGTCATTTAATGAGATTGATAATGCATGTTCTTACATCTCCCAAGAAAAAGATTACCCATCACAAACTGATATCAATTCTATATATTCCATATCTGAGAGATTTAAGTTTTCTAATAAAGATACAAGCTAAAATTTTTATGCTAACTATCCCTGACACACATGTAAGTATACTGCTTCTTATATATTGTGGTAGAACTAATAAAAACTTACTTACAAAAAAATTATTTAAATTTCCCCTATGAAATTTTGAATGTAAAATATGAGTAAAATGAACTGTTTGATTAAAAAAAAGAAATGTGCTATAGTAAATGTTTGATGTTCTTGTTCACAAATGAAATGAGAAAACTAGGTACAGATATGAGCATAGCTACAAAATTTTCTCATTTTATTCCCAAATACATGTCTATCCAAAATTGAATTCATCTTCATATTGCCATTCCATTATCAAATTAATTTATACTTTTAGAATTCTCTAATACCTTTGATTGTTTTTTTTCCAACATTTACAATATCAGAGGCTAAGACCACTTTAGCTCTAGCACTCTCCAAATCTAGTTAACAAATTGTGTTGTTTCTATAAACACTTGTGTTCTACTCATTCCATTTCCTGTTTTCATGATTTTCTCTCCCATTAAATATTAGATTCTATCAATGTTTTATTTATTTTCTCTAAAATATAAACTGGTCACACCAATATCTCAAACATCTCTCCAATTTTATCTTTTTTAAATTTGACATAATATTTTTATTAATTATTTGACAATTTCATATAAAGCATCCTGATTATACCCACTTCCTCCCAGGTCCCCCTTCCCGCTTTGTGCCCTCAAACCAACAAACAAGCAAACAAGTCTATTCTGTGTTGTTGTATACTCATTAGACATACTCAGATTCCAGGTGGGCAGGCCCTCAAAGAAAACTCACTCCCAACCCACCCCACAGCCCTCCTACCAGAAGCTATCAACTGTAAAGAGCTACACCTCAGCATTATCACAGTTTTTAAGAACTCTTCAACAGCTTCACATATGGACTGATTTTTTTTTTTTTCTGTTAGAGGGGTTTCACAGAATCTTACAATGTCTCTCATTCTCAGCCATGAATCTGCTGCAGTTATCGATACCACTGCAACAGAAGTTCTCCTGCATGGATAACAGATATCAACAGGGTTTCCTGCAATAGCACAGATCAAAATGGCCTCTGGTGCTATCACAAATCATGAAAATCTTTTGAAGAGACTCCATCCAGAAAATAAAGCATTTTTCCCATGGGATAACTGGTTGTTGTTCAGTATCAGGATTATTCTATGGTTTGTCAGCATGTTGCTGGAGCAGGAGGTGTGGAAGCTCCAGACTGCTACACACTGTCCTGCTCTTAGCACAAACTGCCCCATTGTAAACCTGGGACTGAGAACTGTGTTTCCAGCCTGGGTGATGACAAATAAAATGGCATGGGGCTGGCCCCTGGAAGTCCTAGGTACAGCCCCATCTGTCAATGACGTTCTCTCTTGTCCTTCTTTGCCATGCTCCCATATATGTCACTGCAACTCCATGTATATATCTTTCTCATCTTGGTCTCCTTTCCTGAGCCTTTTCCATCCTGCTGTTGGCCAGGTCACTGTACTGATCAAAGGCAGTGGTTTGTGGCAGCCTGACTGTGGCCCGAGTCTCCCAATGGCCCAAGGACTGACCCACTAGGTAATGGCATGCTCCTCTTTCCAGTGTGCCAGCTTCATGTCTCTGCTATGTTTCCTCTAAGCAATCTCAGTCTTCCCTCCATCCTTGCCTCATCAATGGCAAGGAGGGTTTGTACGCTCCAACAGGGAGAGCCAGGCCCTGCTGTGTCCCTATACTCCCTGCTGCCAAAGGATGTGCCCAATTCATCTGTCTCCAGCTTCCAGTGTCTGCTGCATACCTGCCCTGATCCATTATGCCATCTTCTCTCTTTCTCTATGCACATCCAATTAATTTTACAGATCTGTCACCATCACCTCATTTCTCTAATCACCTTTAATTCTTAAAGTTTTCCTCACCAGATCCAGTGTCAGAATATATTTTCCTGGTCCAGTAGTATGTGAGGAGCAAAAGGCTACTGAGATGGAGGCAGTGGCAGAAACTCTACCTACCACCCTACTACCATCTTTAATCTGCTACCAATTCATCATTTACAAATATGTAAAGCCCTTTATATTGTATATGTGTTTATATAAAGTATGAAATGCATAAACTTACATAAAAATCATAACTCAAATGATCCAGTCTAGCTATCCAATTGCATGTATAACACCTCCCTATTCTATATTTAACATAATATTTTGTAGCTGTAGGTTTGGGGCAAATGTAGACATTGATTCAGGACAAAAGCTATTCAACCTTGTCTAATTCAATCCTACTCCTAGTTCTGGAGACCTGGAATGTTTCAGACTCCATATAATCTTATCTTAAGCCTAGAACTGGAAGGCTTCAGCCTCCATACAATCTAAAACAGTTAAGCCTCCAAGACTTGCTGCTGACTGAGCCACTCTGACTAGCTCCTTTTATCCCAGAGCAGTTCTGAATTCTGAATATTCGGGTTCAACTCAACTTTCACTTGCTGTTCTGGCTCAAACCATTTTCCAAGTTGTTGGTTCAAACTGACCTTCTAAGCTAGCTGACTGTTTCTTTCTGAACTCCTGATTTTGGCAGATTCTCAATAATTCCTGTAACTTCTCTGACTGAACTGCTCTGTCAGACTTCAAACTGGCTTATTCTTCCCATCTGATACTGACTTCTTCTGCTGAACTGCCTCTGTGTCTCTTTCTCAGATAATCTTTAGAATGCTTCTATGTATCCTCTGTGTCTCTGTCTGCTCTCTGAGCTGAATGCCTGCTTTTCTAACCTGTGAGTTGTGTGTGTCCTCACTTTGACTCAATATGCCAACTCTTCCTCTGATTTGTACCTTTGCCTGCAATTCACTTTGATTCGTCTCAGACATCACTTCCTATCTGACTCCTTCTGATCTTTGCTTCTTGTCTGTGAGCTCTGCTTCCTACTCCCAAGGCTGGAATTAAAGGTGTGCACAACCATTGCTTTCTAAGTATAGGATTAAAGGTGTATACTAGCATTTTTTCTATATTCTATTCAGACCACTCTGGCCTCTGAATATGATCCCTTCATGTAGACGCATGAATGTAATCTTTACACATAGGCTATTGGATTTAATACCTTCTAAGCAATCACACAGGTCATTCAATGTGATCCTTTCCCATAGCAGTCATGTTGATGGATTAAATGATTAAATATTACTCTATAAATTTTTATCATGCACTGCTCAAGAGTTCATGGATCATCAACCCTTTTGTGTTAGACAATAAGCATATTATTGGTCTACAAAGATTTCGGTAAGCTCTTACAGCACAGTTGGAAATTTTTTTCAATCCAATATCACTTTATTTCTTTAGTTCCATTAAAGTAACAATTATATTTTACTGAGGCAATTTACTTTCTATTTTTGTGTGTCATATCTCTTAAAATATTCCTGAAGAGGCCAAAGCTGATTATCCTATCATTAGTGAACTAATAAATGAGTATTCAACCACTAGTGCTATTCTCTAAAGAAAGAAGTTAGTATAACTGTATGTTTTTAAAAAGTTTTATATATATACTATATTAAGCATTGTCACATCTACTTACGGAAAGGTGTCTCATTTTGAAATCCCTCAATAATAATATTAATAATACTATTAATAATTATATAAAATAATAATATTTGTCTAAAGATGAATTTAATTTTTAATCATATTTTAATTTATTTAATATGTGAACTAAATTTGAATTTAGGTGAAAATTATTTCAATGGGTGAATATCTGGTTAAGTGGTGGTGCACTTACCTGGGTGCTACCCTCAGCACAGTGAGTGAACAAAAATTTAACATTACCCTAGATACTTTAAAAAGAGTGTATATAACGTTTTAGATGTTTTTCCTTAATTATATGTTCATATAGATTAAAAAAGTACATAGTGTCAAAATATCATTTTAATATGTATTTCCCTATCCATAGATTAGTGTATATTTCTGATTTTTAGTTCAATGGATGGTGGTTAACTCAGAAACTTACAACCTATTGATATTCAGAGAATAATTGTAGAGTGCTCATCCACAAATGGGACATCAATATCTCACTCCTTCTCAAGGCTCAGGAACAATTGCAGTGGAGCAGACAGACAGATTCTAAGAGTCAGATGTTGGAAAGGACAGTGAGGAAAGTATATTTTCTGTGCATGACAGCACTACCAAACTTATGAAATCACACAAGGTCTGCTTGTCTATACAATACTGCTAAAGATCAAGCTAGCAAATATTCCAGCCTGGAGCAGAAAAAGAATGTTGGATTCTTTGTAGAGGAGCATTTAATCCTTTAATTCTCTACCATGGCTGCTCTAGGGTAGAAAATACACCTTTAATCCTTGTATTCAGAAGGCAGTGGTAGAACACACTTTTAATTCCCAAGACAGAAGTAACTAGAAGCAGATCCAGGCAGCAGAGCACAGAAGGAGTCAGTGTCAGACAGGAATTGACGTCTGAGTTAAATCAGCTTGAAGAACAGGCAAAGTAATGAATCAGAGAAAAAGTTAGCAGAGTGAGTCAGAGTGAGGACATGCCCAACTCTCATGATAAAAAAGCAGATCATCGAGTCAGGGAGTATGAGGAAGAGACACAGATACTTTCAAGCAGTCTGATCTGATGTGGTCTGAGGCAGAGATACAGAAGCAGTTAGTTTGGGACAGAGTCAGTGATCAGCAAGAGTCAGTTTGAAGCCTAGCAGAACAGTTCAGTCAGATTTGAGTATCAGCCAGAATCATCTAGAGTCAGAAGAGCTCAATCAGGAACAGTCAGACCACTCAGAGGGTCAGTTTGAACCTGCAGCTTGGAGAAGATTTTGAGTCAGAACAGTAAGTGAATTGAATCAGCCAATCTAAGAATCAGTTGAGTTCAATACAACTCTGAGTTCAGAAGATACTTCTCACAGTGAGTCAGTCAGCTTTAAGACTCAAAGATCGAAAAGTTCTAGGTTTAAGAGTCAAGATTAAATTGTACAAAGGCTAAAGACTTCTAGTTCAAAGTTTAAGGATAAATTGTATGGAGGCTGAAACCCTCTAAGGATCAGGATTTGAATTAGCAAAGAACAAATTGTCCTTTGTCATTAACCCATGAGAATAATTTAATAAATCAACAATTACATCTGCACATTTATAGCTACAATATTTTCCCATGCCAGGGAGCTATTGGAAGTATTTGGCTCCTGGGAGAGTCATTTATGTAAGTAGTAGCCCTAGTCTGTAGCCCCAACCCTAGAAGTATGTTGCCAGAACATTTTAGACTTGGTAAGTTACAATAAAAAAAAAATATTGAGGCAATGTAAACATTCTGAAGTCACAAAGACATTACACAGGCAGCCAAAATATCTCATAGGCACCGGACCACCCTTAGGAACTTGGGCATCATATAGTTACCCAATCATCTAGCAATCACCAGGGCCTCCTACTGGCACCAAGACATCCTACAGGCACAAGGACATTTCACAGGCACAGGTCATCCTGCAGGTATCTAGTCCTCCCTCAGGTACTCTCAAATTCCACAGGCACAAGAACATCTGGTGGGCACCAGAGCATACCACAGATGCTCTGAACATGTCATTGGCACCAGAACTTCCCATACAGATCAGGGTCTCCTCAGGCACCTGGACATCCTGGAAAAACTATAGCCACCCTCAGGCACCAGGACCTCTCATGAGCATCAAGGCATCCTGCAAATAGCAGGACTTGCTGGCACCAAGGCATCCAGCAGACAGCCAGGCATCACACAGGCACTCAGCCAAACTATAGACACCTGGACATCACATAGGTACCCAGTCTTCCCATAGGCACCCAGCCATTGTGCAGGCACATGACCATTTTTCAGGCACCTGAAACTCTTGCAAGCACTAGAGCATCCCACTGGAATCTGGTCATCCTGCAGGCACTTGGCCAGCCCTCAGGCCCCTGAACACACAAGAGGCATCAGGACATCCTGCAAGTGCCTGGAAATCCTGGAGGTACCAAGATATACTCCAGGCTCCAGAATATCCTACAAACTCACAAGCATCACACAGGCACTGGGTCAACCTGAAGACACCTGAATATCTTGAAGGTACCTGACATCCCACAGGCATCACCAGGACTTCACACAGGGACCAGGACCTCCCACATGGTTCTTGACCCTCACATGGTCACCTTGGCCTCACAGAGGCACCCACACATTCCACAGGCTCCTGAACCTCCCATAGCCATCTAGACATCCCACAGGTTCTTTTTTAAGAAGAACCTCAAAATAGGTTATGTATAAAATGTTTTAATGCACTGTTGGGTGAGGGGCTGCCTAGTATTTGGCATTTTGTATTGTCTGCAGCTATTGGATTTATGTGGGGGATGTTGATTGGTAATGATCTGCATATGCTATTAGTAGAATACCTGAGGAGTTCTGAATCAACAAAATCACCTGAGCTCAGACCTTAGGGTTCCACTGTCCATCATGTATGGCAGTGCCCAGGACAGTGGTTCCCTCTGTGGCAGTCTGGCAGGGCTTCCACATACAAAAATGCCTTCTTGTCTTCTTGCTGAGCTTCAGCAGCAACTACTACTACAAATGATACCTGCAACATGGAGCAGGACATCACACCATCTAATCTAAGGTGGAAACAGGAACGAAAAGAAAAACTCCAGACCTCAGAGTGTCTGGTAAAGTATGCTCAGGGCGGCTTCTAGAGGACAAAGATTATATATTTTCAAAAAGAATGACTAGAAGTCTCCTGAAGGAAGAGGTGAGAGAGGAAGGACATAAGCCTCTATGAAGAGAAAAGACTATGAAATTAATAAATAAATGAAGAAAAAAGCTCCAAGGTGAGAGCCAGAGAATGGAGGCCTTGTGAAAGAAAAATTTTAGCTGGAAGCAGAAAAAAGCAAAATTATCACTGCTTCTCCTGACCATGGAACCAATGTTCCTTCCTCCCACTGGTGGTAATGTGCTGTTTCACAAACTGACTTTTCTGGTAGCTGTGTTGTATGTGCATGAAGCTCAAGACGTTGTGTATGATGACTATGAAGAAGCGTGCATGCTTACCCATAGTAGTGGTGAGAAAGAGCACCAAACTGCCAGAATGTTTCAATGGATAATTCTTCCCACTGGCCCAGAATCTCCTGCTGCTGTGGAAGCTACAACTTGGAGCAAAAAACACCACTTAGTTAATCTGAACAGTTTTTCTTTCTTTCTTTCTGCAAACCTGTCTACAAGATGTCCTTATAGGACACATTTGCTATGATGATGAGAACTCTACCCACAAGGGAACCCTTCCTGCAGACAAGGACTAGTTAATTTTCCAGCAAACCAGATTCTATCTTAAAATCTGGAAAGCATTTCTTCAGGGTCGGCACACAGAGGATGTCTTCCAGAAATTGCTGAGTTTGTATCTCATGCTGGCAGCCAAATTTGGTACTGTAAGAATTAACCCAGGTGGTACTGGTTTTGAAGGCATGAAGTGATCATGGAGAGCAAATGAGGCTTGGTACTATGAGAGGCAAGGAGAGGCCATTGGTGAGAGTGCAGCCTTCATAGTAGTAGAAGTCCCAGATTGAAGGGGTCAAGTAAAGAAGTTGACGTTTGGTACCATAAACAGAGCCCAGGAGAGACTATTAGTGAAGATGTAGCCTCAGTGGTTGTTGAAGGCCCAGATTGAAGGTGTCATGCAGAGAAGTTGAGGCTTGGTACCATGAAAAGAGTCCAGGAAAGGCTATTGGTGAAAGTGAAGTCCAGTTCCAGCAGAAGACCCCAGTGTTCTGAAGATGCCAGTACCATGACATGACCACCAAGAGAAGCAGTAGTGGGGTGTGAACCAGTTGGAACCTGGAGGACAAGCAATATGTGCGGCAGAAAGTAGAACCTGAGAACTGATTCAAACCAATTTGCAGGAGTCCAGAAGATCATGAGTGAATTACAGAAAATGAGACTTTGATACAGTTTTTTCTGTTGTCCAAAGGTATTAAGAAAGCTTGATAGGTGTTTGGTTTCATTTGGTCATCTGCATTAGGAACCCTTATGATTATTCCTCTTATAAATAGTTTTGCTTGTATAGTGTTAAATTGTGTTGTAAGGTAAAGCATTTTTTTATACAGAAAAGGGGAAATGTTGGTTATATTTATTTTTAGTTGTGTTTAAAATTGTTTTTGTTTACTGTTGGATGAAAGGAATACATAGACATTGGCATTTTGCATTGTCTGCAGTTATTGGATTTCTGCGGAGTTGCTTAATTGCTAATGATCCACACCTGCTGTTAATAGAATACCTGACTACTTCTGAAAGAATAAATATATCTAATCTCAGACAGAATTCCACTGTTGATCAAGTATGGCGTTGGCTATGCCAGTGGTTCCTTCTGCTGAGGTCTGGCAGGGCTTCCACATATGAGAATGCCTCCTTGTCTTCTAGGGTGATCCCACACAACATACAGCTATGGGTTCTAGGAATTTTTATGGGCACCAGGGCATCCCACTCATCCTAGGATATCCCAAAGGCAATAGGATGTCCCACAAGCAATAGGCCTACCTGAAAGGTCCAGTCTTTCTGCAGTTACCTGGCTATCCCATAAGGATCTCATAGGCACCCAGACTTCATGCAGGTCCCTGGACTCCAGGCAGGAAACATACAACCTGATATACTAAGGGCCTCATAGAGCAACGCTCAATCACCCAGTGAACTCTGACAGCATCACCAGTGCAGAGCGTTCTCTAATTGTCCTTATCCACATGAATATTTTGAGGTTTCTCAGATGTAGAGGAGCACTTGATCATTGATCCAGCAGCATGTGGGCTCTGGAAAATGGTTTCCTTCAAGGACCTATATGATGAACATAGCTGCTCTAGGGAAGAATGAATGTTATTTAGGCTAATCCTGTCCTCTGTGCTAATGCTAAATGAAAGGAAATTCTATGGCTACTCCCCAGCTACTATCATGGAAATAAGAGGAACACCCTATGTCTCTATTCTGACCTTCAACTAGTAGCAGCAAGGTAGCCTGGTGTTTAAGGGGTGAATTATGGGATTTTCTTCATTAATGCAAAGTAATAATTTGTTTCTGAAGCAACTTAGCACCTGCCTTTAAACTCAACTCAGAAAGAAGTGGTATCACACAACTTTAAACTCAACTCAAGAAAGTGGTGGCATGCATTTTTAAACCCAACTCTTAGGATATAAAAGCAACAGCCAATAGAAGCAGAGGAGCTGAGAGAGGAGTAGTGGAAGAAAAAGACAGGTAGAATTAAAGGTGGATACAGACGAGATACAGAGAAGGAAGCAGAGAATGGAAGCAGAGAGTAACCAGAGAGAAAAAGCAAAGTTCAGAGTAAGAAGCTAGAGAATCAAAGCAGGAGATTAAAGAAGCAGGGATTTAGAAAAAAGGTAATTGAGAAAGCAGCTAAGTCAGAGTTCAGTTCAGAGTAAGTTAAGTTCAGTCTTAGAAGCTGAAGCCTTCTAGGTCCAGGCTTGCATCTTGAATATTGTAACTTGTTCTACCTTTAACCCCCATGAATAAAAACACTTTTATATTAAGATCCCTCTCAAAAAGAGGAGACTCAACCGCTAGTATGGAATTTTCTTCAGTCAGGACATCTTGCTGTTGCTCAGGATCAGGGTGGTCCTGAGGTTTGGCAGAATGTTCACAGTCAGGAATTACTCATGCTCCAATTTTTGAATATCCAATTTATCACACTTATGACTATCCATCCTGTTGTCTTGGCCTTTGTGCTTGCAGCGCTTGGGTAGCACCACAGTCCATGCTCTCCTGTGAAGACCAGGGCAAGAGGAGCTGCAGGTTAGCCTGGCATTGTAAAGGGCAGGAGAGTCTGTTGGAAACCAGAGGACAGGTCTTTTGTGTGGATACTCAATGCAGGAGATGAGATACTCTTTAGCTGGGTTAACTTGTCATTGCTCAGGAGCAGGGTCATCCTGTGGTTTGGCAGCTATTTTGGGACAGGACCTTGTCCAGCAGTAGACTTCAGCATCCTGCCCTGCTCTCATCACTTGACCTTGTGCCTGCAGCCCATGGTAGTTCCACAGAGCATACTTTTCCTCACCCACCAGGGAGAACAATACAAGTAACACCTGTGGTTACAGATGTGGCAGAATTGATATGGCAGGTGGGGGAGAAACCAGGATGGTCTGGTAATACTCTATTCTTTGTTCTGGTCATATACTCATACCTGTCCCTACCTCCAGCCATGTGTCTTCTAGTGGTGTTTGCTGTGATTCTGCTGTCTGCCTGGTCCCAGGTCTGCATCTCTTTGCAGTTTGCATGCTCCAATCACAGAATGGCAGCTGCAGCGTGATGGGTGAAGATAGGGTGGCCAGGTTGTGGTCTCAACCTTTTGGAATCCCTCTCAGGGATGACTAACTCTCTTGTCTGCTGTCCTGTTCATTGCAGTTTCTCCAGTTCAGTGTCCTCTGTGCAGCCTCAACCTGTGTGCTTACTCCACTATCCTTCCTCTCCACTCACAGCCAGCTGATCTTCCAGGCATTTCACTGACCCTGCATCTTTCTAATTACTTTTAATTTACAAATTTTTTCCTGCCTGACCAGGCACCAGAGTAGTTCTCTTTCCTGGTCTATAAATACATAAGGAGCCTGGGGTGACTTGAGAAGAAACAATAGGCAGAAGCTGTGCCTTTCCAACCATTCTGGATTCTCATTGTTCTCCTTACTGGACCTGATACTGATGTAACATCTCCTGTTCCACAACACATGAGGGGCTGTGGGTGCCTTGAATGGAGGTGGAGAGGCAGCTGCTGAAGTCCCCTGATGGACTCTGCTTGCTGCCATGCCACCATCATGAATCTTGGAAAACATGGTAATATGTCTTCATAAGAGTTTCTTATACTGTGATAAAACATCATGACCAAAATCAACTTGCAGAAGAAATAGTTTATTTCTAGAGTTTAGTCTAACACCACATAAAATCACTGAGGGAAATCAGAGCAGGAACTCAAGGCAAGAACCTGGAGACAAGAACTGAAAAAGATGCCACAGAGAAAATTTGCCTTCTGGCTTTCTTTCTGTAGACTGCTCATCCATCTTTCTTATAGTTCTCAAGTCATGCAACCTACAGTGAGTTGAGTCTTCTACATCAATTACTAGATATGGAAATAGTCTACAACCTTGCCTATTACACAATCTTATATACACATTGTTGGAACTGAGATTCCCTTCCCTATAAAACTCTAGCTTGTATTATGAAACTGTCCAGAACATCATAATGACTTAAAATAAAAAAATTAAAAAAACAAAAAACAATGTACCAATAGTCTTATAATTAGATAAAGTAAAAATATATCATGACTGTGTGTGTGTTTGTGTGTGTGTGTGTGTGTTTGTGTATACTAATATAGAATAATCTCTCAAGTCTTTACTTTTTCTGTTAAATTTGAGGTGCTTAAAGTAGCCTGGATTTGATCTCATGCCAGTGATCTCAAATTCATTCAAATTTATTATGTCACCTAACCACTTGTCTAGTGAAAGGTTGTATTTATTTTTAATAAACATCGGAAGCTTCCTGAAAATAAGAAATAATATTTATTTAACTTTCACTTTGAATCTCAAAAATATGCTAATGCATGTTTTACACTATTGTCATGAGTTATTCTCTTCACAACTTTCCTGAGCAGATTTTCTTGTACTGTGTGATAGAGAAGGACAATGCAATTTCTAAGAAGGAGAGTAAAGAATGAAATGCCTTCTGTAATATTTTTTATCTTACTTCAATTACACATAAACAGTCAATATGGAAATAGGTGAGCAGAGTAACAATTTGTGTTTTTTAATCCTGAAATATTTTATATTTACAATAGAATAAAACTAGCATTCTGAGTTTTCATATTTTCATCTTAAGAATTTTTTAATTCTCAGTTACCAAATTTTAGGTTGTAAGATCAGATTACATAATCATGCATTTATGATAAACATCTGTTCAAAATATATTTTTTACTAAATTATTTATTTAATGTGGATGACAATGATGATATATTTTGTAAATAATTTTAAAACATTATTTTTGAGACAGGGTTTCTCTGTTGTAACTCTGGCTGTCCTGGAACTCACTCTGTAGACTAGGTTGGCCTAAACTCACAGAGATCTGCCTGTCTCTGCCTTTTTTTCCCAAGTGTTGGAATTTAAGGCCTGCATCACCATTGCCCAGTTTAAAAACATTTTTATAAGCAATTCACAATATTTTTAGATCCTCTGGTATTTCTATGATCATACACTTATTAAAAGAAAAAAAATCTAATCAAATATTAAAAAGACTGACACAGTTGCAAAAGCCTAAAACTCCAGCTATTAGAGAGGGTAAGACAGGAAACTCTCAAGATCGGGGCCTCCTTGGGGAACACTTTGATTATGAGGCCAGTTTTGTCACATTAGCAAGATCCTGTCACAAAATAAAATGACTGAGGATGTAAGCTCATTGGTATATTTCTTAGTTAGCAAGCAAAAGACCCTACTTACATTTACCAGAATTATTGTAAAATCAAAAGTCTCTACTAACATTCTATATTCCTGATAATCTATATACCCATAAGAATCCTTTCCTGACACACAGTGCTACTAACATACATCCACAAAAATAACACTGTATAGCGTAATGCATGTACCATCATCACTGAATTCACTCTTTAGTTAATAATTGCTCAGTACTTCCAACGTTTGTATTGCTTGCTTGGGTGCAAATTAAGATAATATGTGTAATAGGCTTTTGCCAAAAAAGTTTGATAAATAATTGATTATACTTGGGCAGATAGATTCCAGCTTTTCAGAGACATTATATTATTATGAGTTGGAAACTACAAAATGTCAAATTGATCTCTGGAAGGAAATTCATTTTATGATTATAATTTGATATTCAGATTATCTATTTAAAAACAATATTAAGAAACAAAGAGGAAGAAATATTTATCTTTCTTTCCAAAATAAAAATATCCTGAGTTTGGAGTTTTAACATAATTATAAATGGATCTAAACAGTTATCAGTCAACTTCTCCATCATTTGGCAGAGGCCATTGGTGTTGGCAGCCTTTGTTCTGCAAAGGGCCAGAACGTAACAAGTAGTTTTGGATGAAGGTATTATTGGCACAGCTGTTGCTTGGGACCTAATAGAGGACTGTGTCTAGAAAAAATTTCCAGCCAATATTAACTATTTCTTTTTATTTCTTTTTCATAAATATTTATGAAAGTTTTAATAAATATTAATACAAAGGAAGCAATATTACTGGAAATGATTGCATTTCATCATCATTACAATTAAAAAAGATTTAGAGTATTTATTGGAAAATGATAGCAATTTATAAGATTTGTGTCTGTGTTTATGTATATATGTGCCTTTTTATATATACACCTTTGAATTTTTAATAAATTTTCCCTCATATATGTATATTTATTTTAATTGAAAATATTTTTTTCTAACAAAATATATCCTGATTATGGTTTTCCTTTCCTTTACTCTGCCCTTCTCCTACATATCCATCATTATGGATCCAACCCATTTTTATTGATCATTAGAAAACAAACTGTCTTCTATGGGATAATTATTGTTTAAAAAAATACTAAAATAAACACATTAAGTTTAGTGGCTTGAATAAGAATGGTTTGCATAGGCTCATATTTTTGAATGCTTAGTCATCAGGAAGTGACACTAATTGGGACAGATTAGAATGATTAGAAACTGCGGCCTTGCTGGTGTAGATGTGGTCTTGTTGGAGGAAGTGTGTCACTGGTGCTAGTCTTTGCAGATTCAAAAGCTCAGTTTCACTCTCTCTGTGTATCAGGATGTAGCTCTCAGATAATATGCCAGTGCTTTTAGTGGTACCATGCACTCTTCATGGTAATAATAATGTACTAACCTTCTGAAACTGTAAGCAAGTGTCCAGTAAAATGCTTCGTTTAAAATAGTTCCATTGGTCATGGTGTCCCTTCACAGCAATAGAACAGTGAATAAGACAATAAGCTGAAACAAAAACTATCATATGTAAATTGGACAAAACAGACAAAGAGAAGTAAAAGGACACAAGAGAAGGCACAAGAAACAGAAGTCCACTTGTTCACACACTCAGAAATCCCATAAGGAGAGTAAGCTGGAATCTATAACATACACACAAAGGACCTATAGCTTAAAAAGAGAAAGAAAAAAATATAAATAAAAATGAAATAAAGATAAAAATAATAAGATAGAATAAAAAAGAGGAACCGTGACATGAACTTATAAGACAAGGAACCTCCGAAGCAGTGCATGAGTTGGTTTTCTGTTGGCTATCTACTACTGGATATGAAGTCTACTCTTAAGAGCAATTTCTTTTCCCCAAAGATTCCCTTGGAGTAAATTAAATATTCATTTGCAAGTGGCTCTGCAAGTTTTCCTGAGCCTTAAGTGGAGGAATTTGCTAGAGACATCATATTTAGGAATGAATGTTTCAAGGTCACTCACTCTTAGTATAATGTCTGGCTCTGGGTATGTGTAATTGTTCCTATCTGTTGTAGGAGAGACTTTCTAAGCTTCGTTGATGATGACTGAGCAAGACACTGATCTATTACTATAGTTGATGGTCTTTAGAAATCATTTAATTGCTATTTTTTAAGATCAGTTGTATTTAGTTTTCTCATAGGTCCCTGGTTTATTTAGTCTTAGGTTATTGGTCACCCCAGAAGTATCAACTATGGGTTCTATCTTGTTGGTTGGTTTCTCCCATAAGTTTTGTGCCACCATGACCATAGCATATATTGAGGGCAGGCCATTTTTGCAGGTAAAAGGATTTGTGGCAGGGATGATGTTTACATTCATGCTTTGCTATCATGGGAAGTATTACCTTGTACCAAAGTTACTAGCCTATAAGCTCAATGTAGCCACCAGCTCAACTTCTCCATGTTCAAAAAGCTGTGTATGTGTTGTCTTCAGCAATGATGCCTTGCTGTCAGCTTGTGGAGAGTAACCTATTGTTCTGGAACCAACTTGGTTTGTCTGGAGTTTTTCACAGGACCTTTTGACTCAAAACTCATTTAAATATAACACAGTTTTAGCATTTGAAGCATTATTGGTGGTAAGAGATTGCCAGTTGGGTTCTGTCTCCCCCATTATTTGGTTTTCATTTAGATCACCTTCATATATGTATATATTTTAGGAAACTTCAACTGTATTAGTTTTCCATACTATTACAAAAATAAATAACCCTTAATTTATTCTGTCTATCTCTGTATCCCTTCCTTTTCTCATCTTTCCTTATCCTCTTCTCTTGATTCTCCTGTTCCAGTCTTCCCTGCCATCCATCCATAAATGTTTTATTTCCATTTTTAAGGAGATATGTCTCCCCACCTCCAGTTGTTTACTTTATACTTAACCTCTGTGGTTCTATATACTGTAGCTTAGTTATCATTGATTTAACAACTAATATACACATACTACCAAATACACACATATTTTGTGTCTCTGGGTCTGAGGTACCCCATTCAGGATGATTTTTATCTAGTTCCATCCATTTATCTGCAAATTTCATTCTGTCATTTTTTAGCAGCTGAGTTTAATAGGTATTACAAGCGCAATATTTAACTACACAATATTCCATTGTGCTCAGAGCCATCTAGATTGTTTCTAATTTCTAGCAATTTTGGAGAGAGCAGAAATGAACATGCTTGAGCAAGTGTCTGTATGGTAGGATTAAACACCCTTTGTTTATATATCCAAGAGTGGTATATCTGGGTCTTGAGGTAGATAGGTCCCCAACTTATTGAGGAACCGTCACTCTGGTATCCATAGTCTCTATAGGAGTTTGCACTCCCACAAGCAATGCATTTCTCTTATCCTCTCCAGAAATGAGTTGTCACTTGTTTTGTTGATCTTAATCATTCTGACAGGTATAAGATGAATCTCAAAGGAGTTTTAATTTGCATTTCTCTGATGGCTACGGATTTAGAACATTTATTTGACTGTTTCTCAGCCACCAGAGATTCCTCTACTGAGAATTCTCAGTTTAGATTTCTACCCATTTTTATTGCATTATTTGATTTCTTGCTATCTTATGTTTTGAGTTAATTGTATATTTTAGACATTAGCCCTCTATCAGATGAATAGCTGTTAAAAATCTGTTTTCATTCTGTAGGTGGTAGTTTTGTGTGAATAACAGTGTCCTGTCCCTTTCAGAAGCTTCTTAGTTTTATAAGGTCTCATTTATTAATTATTGATCTTGGTGTCTATTCTAACAGTTTTCTCCCAAATGCCTTTTCCTGTGTCAATAAGAGTCCAAGGCTGATAGAAGAGACTTATTCTCTTCTATCAGATTCAGTGTATCTGTTTTTATGTTGATGTCTTTGATCCATTTGGAGTTCAGTTTTGTGCAGGGTAATAAGTATGGATCTATTTGGGTTCTTCTGCATGCACCCTTCCAGTTTGAGCATCATCATTTGTTGAAGATGCTTTCTTTTTTCCCAGAGTGTATTTCTGACTTCTTTATAAAAACTCAGGGCTCCATAGGTCTGTCAATTTATATATATATATTTATTACTATAACTCTGTAGTAAAACTTTAAATCAGGGATAGTCATTATCCTACAGTACTTTTATTATTCAGAAATATTTTAGCTATCCTGGTCTGGGTGTGTGTTTACAAATGAAGCTGAAGACTGTCCTTTCAAAATCTGTTAAGAATTGTGGTGGAATTTTGATGGGAATTCTACTGAATGAGTAGATTGATTTGGCAGGATGGTCATTTTTACTATGTTAATCTTACTGATCCATAAACATTGAAGATCTTTTCAACTTCTGATATCTTCCTCAATTTATTTCTCAAAGAATTGAGTTTTTTACATACATAAAGTTAACTTTCTTAGAGTTTACCACGGATATTTTATTATGTTATTTCAGGCTATTGTGAAAAGTGTTGTTTTGTTAATTTTTCTTTGTCCACTTGACATTTGTATGTAAGGCTGCTACTGGTTTTTGTGAATTCATATATCCAGCTACCTGAATGAAAGTGTTTATTAGGTGTAGAAGCTTTCTGGTGGGATTTTTTTAGGGTCACTTAACATATATTATCATTTAATCTACAAAAAAAAGATACTTTGACTTTTTTTTTCCAAGTTATATTCCCTTGATCTCCATCAGTTGTGTTGTTCTCACTAAAACTTCAAGTACTATAATGAGTAGGTACAGTAAACTGCTGTCCTGTTCTTGATCTTTGGAATTGCTTTTGAGTTTCTTTCCGTTTAAGTTTATGTTGTCTATGGGCTTGCTGTAAACTGTTTGTGTTTTATTAGGTATGTCCCTTGTATTCCACATCTCTCCAGGGCTTTTTATCACAAAGGCTTTTGGATTTTGTCAAATACTTACGTGCATCTAATGAGATGGTCATTTTTGTTTGTTTGTTTGTGTTTATGTGGTGGATTACATTTATCAATTTACATATGTTGAACCACCTCTGGATCTCTGGGATAAATCCTAATTGATCATGATAGATAATCTTTTTGATATGTTCTTGGGTTCAGTTTTCAAGTATTTTATGGATAATTTTGTATCTATGTTCATAAGAAAAATTAGTCTGTAATTCTTTTTTGGGGGTGTTTATGTAGTAGGGTTATGAAATAACTGAGGCCTCATAGAACAAATTAGGCAATATTCCTTCTGTTTCCAATTTGTGGAATAACTTGAAGAGTACTGGCATTAACTTTTTGAAGTTCTGATAGGATTCTGTGCTAAAATCCTCTGGACTTGCTATTTATTTATGTATTCATTCATTTACCCATTTACTTATTTATGTATTTTTCTAAGGAAATTTTAAATTAATACTTCTGTTTCATGATGAAATATTATATAAGTCATTTTAAGTTACTTATCTAACTTTGATTTAACTTTGCAATGTGGTATGTAGTAAGAAAATATCATTTCGTTTAGATTTTCCAATCTGTTGGAGTACAGATCTTTAAAGTATGTCCTTATGAGTCTAAGGATTTTATTGGTGTCTGTTAATAGGCATCTCTTTTCATTTCTAATTTTATTAATTTTAATATTATTTCATCCTCTTAATTAATTTGGATAAGAGTTTTATCAGTCTTATTGAATTTTTCAAGGAGCTATTTCATCAACTCTTTTCATTGTCTATTTGCTTCTATTTATTTTATTTTATTTCTATTTATTCTATTCTACTGGTTTTATCACTGACTTTGAATAATTTTTACTGTTTATCCTTTTTGGCATGGTTTCTTCATTTTGTTGTAGAGCTTTCAATTGGAACTGTTAAGTTCCTATTAGAAAATCTCTTGAGATTTTTTTAATGTACACAAATAGTGCTTTGAAAATACCTCATTTAAAAAATTTTAGTTCATTTTTCCTCTTTCATACAAATACATCTGAAGCACAGTCTCCTCTTCCTTCATCCACTCACTCCCATATCCCCTTACCTCCACCCTATCCCAGATCTCCCAACCCCCTACTTCCCCTCAGAACAAAGCAGGCCTCCCAGGGTTTCCAATCTAACAGGGTTTAACAAGTTGAAAAAGGACAAGGAATGAGGCCCCACATCAAGGCTGAATGAGACAATCCAGCAGGAGGGAAGAGTCCCAATGTCAGATAAAAGGGAAATCATGTGTGTGTGTGTGTGTGTGTGTGTGTGTGTTGGGGAGTGGCTCCAATCTTTAAGAGTTGCAGTAGGACATCAAGCCAAACAACGTTAAAGATGTAGGGAACCTAACACAGACGTGTGCAGGCTCTGTGGCTATCCTTCAGTCTCTGTAAGCTCCTAAGAGTCCTGGTCAGTTGACATCATGGGCAGTGTTCTCCTGATGTGTTCCTGGTTTCACCTGGTTTCCTTGATCACTCTGGTTCCCACAATCCCTCCTTCCCTTCTTTCACAGGGTTTCCCATGAAAGCTCTGCCCAATGATTGGCCTTGGGCCTCTGTATCTGCTCCCACCAGCTGCCAGAGGGAATCTCTCTGATGACTTTTGAGCTATCCAGTTTTCAGTTCCTGGCCATTACTGCAGTGTCAGGAATGGGCTCCATTTCTTGGTGTGGAGTTCTGACTCACCATCACCTTGCACATTTTGCAAGCAGGACAGATCATAGATCAAAGGCCTTGTGGCTGGGTTGGTGTCTCACTCCCACAACTGGTAGACTTCCCTGGTTACATACAGATCATGACTGGTTCAGTCTCCAGTGTCCCCAATTACTAGGAGTCCTCAGGAGAGTCACACTCAAAGATTCCATGGAGCTTATGTTTCGCCCCAATTAACCCTCCCAATCCTGTTTATCTCTCCTGATATTCTTTTCCTTCATCCCTTTCCCCTTACCTGTTACCTCTTGTTCCCATTCTCATCCCTCTAATTCATCTGCAACATCTCTTCTATTTTTCCTCACAGGGAAATCCATATATTCCTACTGGGGTTCACCTTTTTACCTAGTGTCTCTGGGTCTGTAGTTTGTAGTATAACTGTCCATTACTTAACAGCTAGTATCCATTTATAAACAAGTATATACCATGTTTGTCTTTCTGGGTCTTGGTTACCTCGCTCAGTATGATTTTTTTCTAGTTTCATCCATTTGCTTACAAACTTCCTAATGTCATTTTTTTAAATAGCTGAGTAATAGTCCTTATTGTTTGTTTCTTTGTTTAAATAAACCATATTTTCTTTATCCATCATTTAGTTGAGGGGCATCTAGGCTGTTTCCAGTTTCTGACTATTATGAATAAAACCTCTATGAACATAGTTGAGTAAGTGTCCTTGTGGTAGGATGGAGTGTCTTTTAGGTATATTCCCAGAAGTGGTATACCTGTGTCTTGAATTAAGTTGATTCCCAATTTTCCAAGATGTCACCATATCAATTTACATACTGGCTATTAAAGTTTGTACACCTACTAGGAATGGAAGAATATTCCCCTTACTCTACACCCTCACCAATGACTTGTCATTTTTGTTATTGACCTTACTCATTCGGACATGTATAAGATGGAATCTCAATGTAGTTTTCATTTGCATTTCTCTGATGGCTAAGGATGTTGAACATTACTTTATGTGTTTTTTGGTCATTTGAAATTCCTCTATTCTGAATTTTTGTTTAGAACTGCATCCCATTTTTTAATTGGATTATTTGTTTTGTTGATATCTAGTTTCTTGAGTTCTTCAGATATTTTGTGTATCAGTCCACTAGTGTATGAGTATGTGTATGTGTGTGTGTGTGTGTGTGTGTGTGTGTGTGTGTGTGTGTGTGTGTTGCTGTATCCCCTCTTTTGATTTGCTGGTTTGGTTCTACTTATATCCTGTGTTTTTTGGGTATTGATAACTCTGTAGGTTGGAGTTTCCCATCTAGTGTATTATGTACAGCTGGATTTATAAATAGATATTGCTTAAATTTGGTTTCATCATAGACTATTCTTTTTTTATATCTATGGTAATTGACAGTTTTGCTTGGCATAGTAATCTTGGCTGGCATCTGTGGTCTCTTAGATTCTGCTACACATCTGTCCAGGCCCTTTTGGCTTTTAGAGTCTGCATTATGAAGTCAGGTGTTATTCTACTAGAACCTCCACTATGTAAGTTTCTTTGGTGTCAGTCCCTTCCATCTTTTACTATTCTTTCTTTGTTATGTACATTTAGTATTTTGATTATGGTATGCCAAGTGATAATTTCTTTCTTGGCCAGTCTATTTAGTTTTTGTATGCTTCTTGTATTTTGAGAGCTACCTTCTTCCTTAAGTTAGGAGGATTTTCTTCTATGATTTTGTCAAAATATTTTCTGTGCCATTGACCTGGGTTTCTTTTCCTTCCTCTATTTCTAGTATTCTTAGATTGGGTCTTTCAAATTTTCACAGTAACCAATATATCCTGGAAATTTTATGCCAGGATTTTTGGGATTAACATTATTTTGACTGACGTATTCATTACTTCTACCATTTCTTCAGTGCTTGAGATTCTCTCTTTTATCACTTGTACTCTGTTTGTAAGGCTTGCCTTTGAGGTTCTTGTTGGAGTTCCTAATTTTATCATTTCCAGATTTCTCTCAGTTTAGGTTTCCTTTATTGATTCTATTTCCACATTCAGGTCTTAAACTGTTTTATTTATTTTTTCCACTTTTGTTTGTATTTTCATGGATTTCTTTTAGGAACTTATTTACTCTTTAAGGATCACTATTATATTTTTAAAGGCTATATAAATGTTCTTGACTTCTGCTTCTTCTGTTTTGCAATACTCATGCCTAATGTGGTAAAGTTGCTGAAATCTAGTGGACAGATATTGTCTTGGCTGTTATTGATTGTGTTTTTATTCTAGCATCTAAGCATCTGGGTTTTGGAAAATTGTTATTCTATGTCCTGTTAGTTGGTCTTGTCTTTTTTGGGTGGTTGTTTTGTTCCAAAGTTTCTGTTGCATTCATTTGTTCTTAGGGGAGTGTAGTGGTTGTGTATTGCCTGATACAAAATTCTTCTGGCATCCTTATAAGTATGGCCATTGGACTTTTCAAGTGAAATATGTTCCTAGGTTTTGGGAGCTGACATTTGGAAATGAAGATGGGCTAAGTTTGGGGAGGAGGACTGAGGGAATCCAGAAAAGGGGCAACAGCAGAGTGTTCCACCGGGATCTACAAAGTCTGCTGGGAATGGGGGGCAGAGAATGAGGAGAGGTCACAAGTAGTCTCTAAGAGTGCTGATGATGAGCCTAAAAGCTGTATATGGAGAAAATGAAGGATAATGAAGGTCTGATATTTGACTACTGGCTTTACTGGCCTACTTCCTTTCCTCTCAGGCATGGCTGGTAGATTCCCAGAGAAAACCTGATGGAGTTGGGGGTCTAAAATATCCCTGTGAATGGAGATGAAGGTTAGAGGAGAGCATATTCCCAATTCACTAGAGATGGGGACAGAGATGTAGGAGAGGCTTAAGTAATTTTTCTTGTAGAGAGATGGGGGTGAAAGTTGGAGCTTGGATTTGGAAGGAGAGGTAAGGATCTTCAGTTAATTTAGCTGCTTTCCTGACTGGAGTCATGGAATATGACCTGGATATTCCTGGAAATCCCCATTTATACTTTTGTACTTTTGATTCCTATCAAAGTCACCCTAAGGATATTCTTATTCATAATCCATAAAGTCAATGGGGAAAAAAAGCCATAACTTACACTACTAAACTTAACATTCAGTTATTAAAATTTTGGAAAGATACAAAGAAAATCTAGTTAGACAATAATATACAAACTAAGATTTCAGTTATTTTTAAGGGCATTCTATCAACAGTGACTAAAAGTTTATGTAGATCTTTGAGAGCAAATTTTCCCAAATGATTTTGAACTGTGTCGTAATTTATTGAGCAAATATTTTTGAGTAGTTTTGTAATTCATTGCTGAAAAATAGATTGGAAAGTCATAGAAACTATTTACTCAAAAACTTGTTATTTTTTTCTTTTATGGCTTCGTATGTTCACATTGTGTTTTGTGCTGCTTAGAAGTGTCCCAGAGACTTCTAAAACAATACAAGCCATTTGCCATTGCTCTTAGCTGCTCTCTAAACTTTAAGGTAAGGCTCTATTGCTGAAGATACTTTGATCATAGGACATAGAAAATTAAACTTTATACTTACCAGGAATCTACCTCCCTGCTGTCTAGGTGTCATAGTACTAAGAGTACTCACTTCTGATTTTAGGAGCTGTGGGGGAGAATAATAAACAGACTTATCCAGCTATAAACTCTGTAAAAGCAATACTGACTGGTCTAAAAAGGCATTGCACCCATGAGGCAATGAGTGGCACAATTATTATGGTATAATCCATTGCTTTCTGATTGAATTTAAGCCCTCTCCACAGGAAGAAACATATTCCTGGAATAACAAATATGAAAAAGAAACCATGGTTGGGAAGTTCACAATATCCAGGAGTGAACATAATACTATTATTTTACTAAATAAATGTAGCATGAAACTACCTTCTAAATTTATATTTTTCTCCCCATAGATTAATATAGCTCTCAGAAGGTATCAACGGAGTTTCTTTGTGAAGTGGATATTGATTAATACAAAACTCACAATAAGTTACAGGGAACATTTGTGTACCATACTCAGATAGCAAACAAGATATCTATACCACATTTCTCCCACGACATAAGAACTACTGTGAGAGAACTGCTTCTTAGCCTCATAGCCAGAGGTTAAGAAGGACTGAAGCAAAACAGTGACTTCTGGAACAGCATCCATGTACTCATAAACTAACAATAATAGTGGTTGCCTGCACAGGACATGCAAAAAATAAAGCCAGTAAATATTACAGCATAGTGTAGAATTGGTAAATTATGCTTTAGATGAATTTTTTTTTCTCATAGGGAAGACTATCAGATCAGATTCTGCATATATTTTCAAGTTCCATGTGTAAGGTTCACAGGTGTCTTCAGCAATAGAGATTCGCATTCAATCTGTGATAGGTATCAACAAATTGCAATAGCTAATAATGTCTTGGGAGTCTTGTGAACTTTAATGCCAACAAATTGAAAGGGAGTTTCTCATGCCTGGCATTGATGCTTTTGTCAAATACTTTATAGTTCCTCAGAAGAGCATTATATTGAAAGTGGAATTTTTCAAATTAAACTATATAAGAGTATATTTAATATAGAGAATCCACATAGTTCCAATATCCAATAGATGTTTCTACATCCCAAAATACATAGACAGCACAAATTGCAGTCCATATTTTTTTAATTAGAGAGAGAAGAGTGGAGAGAGAGTAAGAGAAACAAATACAGAGACACATAGAGAGACAGAATACAAAGTAAAACTAAGGAAGATCAGGAGATGAGAGTTAGGGTTCATAGAATTAAAATGCATGGTATGAAATTGTCAATAAATGATTAAAACTATTTGTTAGTTTATGAATAGATTATTTATCCTATTCTTTAAATTTTTCATATTTTGTAATTAGATATTTTATAACTAGAAACCTCAGATAAGAAAGAGCATGTGGTATTTGCCATTGTCTGGGTTGCCTTATTCAATATGATCTTTTCTATTTCTGTACATTTATCTGAAATTTTCACATTTTATTTTTCTTACCAGCTGAATAGTATATACAGAACACATAGCAGGTTATTTGAAGAATATTAGTGCTAGTTCCTTGAAGGTTTGGTAAAATTCTGCAATAAATTCAATTTATCATGGGATTATTTCAAGTGAGAGATTCTTTAATTACTATCTATCTCATTGGATGGATGTCATGCATCAAATATCTATTTAAATTACTTGTTCCACCATGGTTTATTTTTGGTAGGTAATGTGTATATAAAATTCATACTTTTTGTTCATACTTTCCAATTCATTGTTTTATATATTTTTTAAAGTCAGCCTATATTCTCTAAATTCCCGCAGTGTCTATTGTAATGTCTCTTTTGATCTCTAATTTTATTAATTTAGATTCTCTCATTTTCTTTTTGATTTTTAAACAATGTTATTATATTTTTGTTTCTATTACATTTACTTTATCTCTAATTTGTACATCTTCTTCATATCTACATTTTTTGGGAGACGTTTGTTCTTGTTTTTCCAAGAACTTCATTTGCAACATTTGAGAAATAAGTTTATCTTTTTCAAATTATTTTATGTTGACTGAAGAGGAATATTTTTAATCCTTTAATCCAGCAACATGGCTTATCTGGGAAAGGATCACATTCAAGGCTTATATCATCTGGGTGGAATGCAGCACACACCTTTAATAACCCAATTCAGAAGCAAGTGGTGGTACATGCCTTTAATTTCAACTCCCATTAAGGAAGCTATCAGTTCAAAAATAGATCAAGACTCTCAGTATATGACTCTCAATTCATGCTTCTCATTTAGAATTAAGAGGAAAGCAGTAGAGATCAAGAAGAAATTGAGTCAGAGCATGCTATTCAACTGAGAAGTAGAAAGTCAGAGGCAGAATAAAGTACAGTGAGTACACACACCTTTAATCTCAAGTCTGAGAGGGAACTAGAATGAAGACTTGGAAGAATGACATCGGAGATGAACATAATGAAGAGCAGGCAAAGTGAGAATCAGAAGAGGAGTTAGCAGAGTTCATCAAAATGAGGACATGTCCAATTCTAATATATAAAAGTAGACTATCAGCTTAGAGAGACAGTCAGTTAGAGAATTGGTCACATAATACACAGAGGCAATTCAACAGAAGAAGTCAGTGTCAGATGAGAAGTAGTCAGGAAGGATGAGATTGGGAGAAAGAGTCAGTTAACAACAGGAGTCAGTTTAAAGCCAAACAGAGCAGTTTAGTGAATAAAGTTGCAGGAGTCAGCTGTAGTCAGCCATAGTCAGAAGAGTCCAGTCAGAAACAGTCAGCTGGCTCAGAAGGTCAGTTTGAAACAGTCAGCTTGAAGAATTTGTTGTTCTGTCTGTTTCATATATATGGATGGTGTTTAAATGTGTAAGAATGTATATATGTTCTGTGTTCATTTAAATATCACTGTCCTAGATGCTAGCTGGCCAGATCTGAGACAGGGTCCCAAAATGGTTCCAGCTGCCTGCCCCAGCAGCCTCTGCTGCTTCACGCCACATGCTTGCATAGCTGTGAATGTGGCCTTTTGGAGGATATAGCGCCAAACTCTCCCATTTTTTGCTTGTGTTTTATTCAAAAAGCAGGCAAACTGTAAAAAGAAGACTGCTATTCTTGCAGGCCTGGTTTTCTATGTCTCTAAAGTTTTGTTTGTTTGTGTGGATGACAGTGTGTTTTTTCTGGTACAATGTATGAATGTAATGGTAGCTACCAAATGCTTGGTTTGTGTGACTGAATGTGCTAAGTGAATGTGCTTGTTGTCCTATGGATATGGGCATAAAACCAGCAAAACTGCA
This sequence comes from Cricetomys ansorgei, assembly GCA_026225945.1. Classification (NCBI taxonomy): domain Eukaryota; kingdom Metazoa; phylum Chordata; class Mammalia; order Rodentia; family Nesomyidae; genus Cricetomys; species Cricetomys ansorgei. The sequence goes on from JAMJFZ010000199.1 coordinate 14,040,980, forward strand.
TATGCATAATAGTTATTAATTTTTATGTCTCCAAACACATTTATTGTTAAATAACTTCCTTATGTTTTATTGTCAACAATTTGTCTTAATCTGTGTATGATGACCCTGATGTATACAAGTTACTGATACCCTCTGTCAGTCAATAGTTTGTTAACAACATTTTCTTGGAAATTTGCCATTTCAATTGTTTGTTTGCCACTGTTGATGCTTTTGTTCTATAGATACATACAGTTTATAATGCTTGATTGACAGTAATTGATTACAGATGTGTTCTTATTTTGAACTCATTTGGCTATCTCAGTACTTGTCCTAGGGTTTTGTGTTATGATAGGCATATGTGTGCTTCCTCCTGTATGAAAATACTTCTTCAGCTCCTTTTTGCAGATTCAAGCAAAGTACATGGCCTCAGGCTCCAGGTTCAGCATTGAGCCAGTTGATGCTAAAATTTCCAGGCAGCTCTCAGAGGGATTGGCCCGGTTTGCAGAGACCTCCTCTACAACAAAGATTGCTCATGATGCTGATGCTGATTTGTGACATTAAACTTCAAATATAATGTTTGAATACTCCCCACCAGAGGCTGAGTAGCCAAAGATGGGTAGGAATTCCCCAGGGCTGAGTCAAACCAAGACAGGGTATGAATGTAAGATATTCATGTATCAATGACAGGTCCTACTCATGCCTAGTGGGGTCGTCACCCAAGACAAGCACAGTCATCTGGTTCCTTTAAGGAGGATATGTGGATAGCGATTTAGCTAGATGGCAGCCATGTTGCTTTAGCAATGACCTTACAGTTTCTAAAGGATCTTGCTTGTATAGGTTAAAATTTCAGTGTGGCTTCACAGCCCACCTACCTTAGTTCCCATGGACTTACAGAAAAAAATAAAATTTTAAAAAAAGGGGGTGAATATGTAGGAGAATACTGGACCTGCCTCTGGACAGAACAAGGCCTGAGACCAGCGTGGACATACACAGAGACAGACTTGCCCGGACATGCTAAGAGACAGACCTACCTGGACATGCCCAGGGAGCAGCAGCTGCAGTCTGGCAGCCAATGGGACACTGGGCCAGGTGGAGGGTATAATAGGCTACCTCCCCTGTAATAAACTGAGTCTGCCTTTTGCCACTCATCTGACTCCCGGAGCCTGTGTATCTTGGCTCCGCACAAACTCTACCCCTTCGCCTGAAGAGTCCCATGGATGGGTACAAGCAACAGAAGAAGAGATTGAGCAGAACAGCGAATGAGTTGAATCAGCCAGCCAGAAGAGTCAGTTGAGTTCAGTACAACTCTGAATTCAGAAGGAGCTAGTCACAGTAAGTCAGAAGTAAGTCCTATAGGCTAGAACATTCTAGGTCTAGTTACCAGATTAGATTATACAGAGGCTGAAGCCTTCTATGTCCAGGCTAGCATCTTGAAGATTAGATTGTACAGAGGCTTCCAAGTCTAGACTTAAAATTAGATTTATGAGGGCTGAAATCTTTTAGAATCAGGAATTGAGTTAGCAAAGAATAAACTGTTCAATGTGATTAACCCATTAGAATAATTTATTAAACCTATGATCACATCCACAGGTAGAATGGACCTATATCACTTGCTATTTGAATTGCCTTTACTGTGTCCAATAGCTTTTAGTGAAAATCAGTAACTTCAGATCTAATAGGTTTCTTATTTTATAAAATGGATGTTCATTTGTTTGGTCATATATGTTTATATTAAATTATAATGTTGGTGTACTTTTTTTCCTTATAGAGTTTAAAATGTGCCTCCTTTACGCTTTTGACTTGTTTAATTTAAAAGTACAATTATTCAGATAGTAGAATAGTTATTCTTGCTTGTTATTTTGCCCCATTGGTTTTGAATACTTTTTTCTATCCTTTTCCTATAAGGTGGTACCTATCATTGATTATGATGTATGCTTCTTAACAGCAGAAAAAAATATCCTATTTCATAATCCATTTCGCCTTTATTACGTAGTTGAAGCCACGTAGTTCTCAGAGACATTAATAAACAACATGTACCAATTCTGATCATTTTGATACTTTTATGTTATTCTATTATACCTTATTGGATTAAACATTCTAGAATTATTTATTTATTTTACTATAGTTCATTGAGGTTGTTTGGTATTTTGTCCAGTGTCTGTGGAAAGCTGGTTTAATGATCAGAAATTTCTTTTACAGAGCTTCATTTCCCTGATATTGTTTGAGGCCAATGGAAGGAGACCCCCAAGAAATCACCAAGACTTGAGATCGATGCAAAAGCAAGAGGTCTATTTCCAATGTGTTGGGGTCCACTCTCACAGATTCCTTAAGCAAAGAAAGGAGAGTGAACCCCAGCACACTCTAAGTACAGTTTATATAAACACTTCAAAGGCAGAGGTTAGCAACAGAGTATCAGGCGAAATTTCATTGGTTACATAGTTATATAAGTATTGACCTTAAAATTGATTGGTGCTGGCATATAGCAAGGTTGAGGGCACTAGAAAATGCAAACCTAGGGTGGTTGGTCAACGTGGGGGAGGGTGGATTCTTAGCCCAAGGCCATTAGTCAACAGTCCATATCTTGTTTATCTGAGAAATTGTTTTACTTACTCTAGTTCTGGGAACTGTTCTGGGTCATCTTGCCCATAACTTGAGCCTACACAGTTTTGGCACTTTTAGAAGCCTTATTAAAGTTTGACTGCTTTTGTTCTTGTTCTTTCAATATTAAAACAAGAAAAAAAATAATAAAATTATATGTAAAGGAATAACCTTTTGTGAAAACTAATTTACATTCCAGATTTACATTCCAGGGGCAACATTCAGTGGCCTGTGTGATCTGGATGGAATGTAGAAACATCTTTAATCAAATATTCAGAAAGAGGTGGCGGCAAACACCTTTAACCCCAGTATTCAGAAGGTCCATTCCTTTAAACACTAGAATAAAAAGAAAAAAACAAAAACAAAAACAAAAAAAAATAACTGTGGAAGGAGACACACAAAGCAGAATTCAGAAGGAGTTAGTGTCACACAGGATGTGACATCTGCGATGAATCAGAGTGAATGGCAGATAAAGTGACTAATCAGAAGAAAAGTTAATGGAGTAAGGACATGCCCAAATCTCATGAAAAAAATGTGGACTCTTAATAGGTAAGGAGATTTACAGAGAAGTTAGAGAGAGTAGACAGAATGAATCAGTTGAAGTGTCAGTAAGAAGAGTCAGTTGAACAATCAGTTGAGAAGCAGGCTGAAGAGTCTGTGGAGAAGCAGACTGAAGAGTCAGTTGAATGAGAGAGTCAGTATTCAGAAGGAGCTAGTCAGTGTGGCTCATTTAGCAGTAAGACTCAGAAGGCTAATGCTGAAAGCCTTCTAGGTCCAGGCTACCAGTTTAAATGTAACAAGGCTGAAGCCTTCCAATTCAAAGATTAAGACTAGATTGTAAAGAGACCAAAGACTCCAGGGTTCCAGGGCTCCAGGATAGGACCAGCAATTTAATAAGTAAAAAAAAATTAATTGTCCTCTGCCCTGAACCACATCTACATCTAAATCTGACATTTACAAGTATAGACCAATATATCTATATAACTTAGAAAGAAAATTCTCACAAACAATACTTGTAAACAGAATTCAAGAATATATAAACAATTATCTGCCATAGTTAAAATTCCTTCAACCCAGAACTGCCTGAATGGTTCAACATAGGTAAATCAATAAATATAAAGCACCATATAAATAAAATAAACAACATTAACCTCATCGAAATCTAAAGAATCAATGTAATCTTCATCAAAGTTTAAATTCTTCACAGAAACAGAAAAAAAATGTTAAACATTATGTGGAAACACACAAGACTCAGCATAGCAAAACATTCTGAATAATCAAAATAAACAAACAAAGAAACAATAACAAAAACAAAAATCACCATCCCAGGTTTAAGTTATAATACACAGCAATAGTAATAATTCAAATAGCATGGCACTGGTGTAGGAGTAGATGTCAGAAGCAACTATTTATTGGCTAGTTGAATCCCTCATCCTAGTACTGGAGCCCTGGAGCTTTTCACCTGTGAACAATCTAGTCTTAATACTTGAAGTGGAATGCTTCCACTTTCATACAATCTAGAATATTTAAACTGTTATCCTGTTATTCCTGGACCTGGAATGCTTCAGCCTCAGCCTCTGAGACCTACTGCTTACTGAGCCATTCTGACTAGCTCCTTCTTTACACTGACTCTTCCAGTTCAGGCTCAAATTCTTCTCCAAACTATCTTAGTCAGCCTCTCTGCCTTAACCTCAGTCAGCCCACTTCATTGTCTCTGTGTCTTTTCCCCACTCTGCCTTATACTGCCTGCTCAGACTCCTCTGTAACTGACTCTTCAGTAACTCATTGTGTTGTAATTGACTCTTTATCATCTCTCGAACTCTGAGCTGAGAACCTGCCTTTCTTTTGAGAGTTGGGCATGTCCTCTCTTTGACTCATTCTGCTAACTCTTCCTTTGATTAGCCACTTTGCCTGTTTTTCACACTAATTCATCCCAGACATCACTTCCTGTGTAATACTGATTCTTTCTGAACTCTACTTCCTGTGTCTGCTTTCACATACTGTTTCTGTTAGGAATTTAAGGTGTGTACCATCAGTGCCTTCTGAATACTGGAATAAAAAGTGTGCCTACAGACAACACAGGCCTCAGAATGTAAACCCCTGGAATATACATCCTTCCTAGCAATAACACAGGCCTTTTTCTCTATACACTGGAATGGAAAAAGGCACATTGATTAGCAAAGTAGAAATAACTATTCATATAAAAGTCCACCCTAATTTATCTACCTATATTTTTTACTAAAATAAATATATTTTCAGTAATGTTTTAGCAGCATGAATTTACACATAGAGTGGTAACTATCTTCTGTCTTGCTCATTTGTTTGAAATGTATTTGCTAGTTATTAGAGTACTTTTATATAGTAAGCTAAATAAATTGCCAAGCTTATTATGAAACATCTTTCAGGTAAGATTATGATTTTTATCCACATATTTTCGATGATCAAGATTAAACACATTTATGTAAAGATGGTTTATACAATTTGTAATACTATACATGTATTGTGGAAAAACACTGCTTCACCAATTTGACTTAAAAATTACATTTAGTAGCTCTATGTGTGATTTTACCTTCTTGTGGAGGATTAGTAAGAGTTTTCAAAAATCTTGTTTTTACAAAAATATTATAATACCTATTATTTACATGAAAAAAATAATAAAAATAATGCCAATGATTTTCAGGTAATCTTTAAAAATACTTTTACCAAATTGACAAATTAATTAAAACTTATTTTATCCATGTGATTTTTGACAAAGAGACCAACAATACACTTTGGAGGAAAGACAAGATTTTTAACAAGTGGTGCTGCCCTTAGTTACCTGTTGAAGAAATAAACTGATTCCCTATGTCTCACTTTGCACAAAACTAAATCCAAATGGAACAAAGCCTTAATATAAGACCTAATAGTAGAGATTAAATAATTTAATATACTAGAACACATTAACATTAAGATGTGATTTTTGAACAGATCTTCTGATATGGAGTCATTAAGTCCAACAATTAACAAATAGAATTTCATTCTAAAAATTTATGTACAGCAAAGGGCAGTATTCTTCAAATGAAGAGGCAGTCTACAGACTGGAATAATATATTAACCAATTGTATATATGTTGGAGTGCTTGTGTCTAGTCTGTAAAAGAAATTAAGAAAATAATCTAAATTTCAAGTAATTAACACAATTAAAAATGAGACATGGGGGGAAAAAAGAGTGAAGAGAAATAATGTAAACATAATACATTTTAAAAAATAAAAAATATGTAAAATAAAAAAGGCATAGGAATAAAGTGTTCTCAAAAAATAAAATACAAATGGCTGAGAAACACTGTTATAAAATGCAACACCACTAGCCATTAGAGGAATGTAAATTAAAAGTGGCTTCATTTACAAATTAATTAAATTAAATTAATTTAATTAAATCTATTTAATCTTGCTGATAGGAATACGAACTAGTGCAGCCACTAAGGAAATCAGGGTGGACATTCCTCAAAAGGATAGAAATAGATCTAGCATAGGATCCATCTATATAACTCTTGGTCATATACCTAAAAGAGTCTATATCCAACTGTAGATATATTTTCTCATTCTTGATCATCACACTTTTTATTATCAATAACCTGAAAATTAAAAGGCCCTAATTGTTCATCAACTGATGAATGGATAATGAACATATAGTATATATACACAATGGAACACTGCTCAACTTTAAGAAAAATGAAATTGGGAAATTTGCATATTAAATAGATGTAAATAGAAAATATATTGAATGAAGTAACCAAAATTTAAAAATTAATATGCCATACATTTTTTTCTCAAATGTAGATGTTTGTTTTGAACCTTCAGATACATATAATTCATTTGGAATACCAAGTTTCCATAAGTAGTGTTCGAGGTAGGTGTTGAATTCAATGATATAAAGAACTAGGGCTAAATCTGAAACAGGACATTTTAAATTAGGTTGGAGTGGAAAAGAAGTGTTGAAAAAGGAATAGTAATAAAGGAGTCATTACCTGCAAATCTTCTGAAAATTAAAAAAAAAAAATGTGCCCTTAAATTTAATATGTTGCTCCTATTGGTTTTGTTATATTTTTAAGGCATCTCTGAAAATAAAAAAAAACATATATCCACCTGTTGCTCTACTAAACTGTAAGTTGATATATATATTTTTCTCTGTTGAGCTTTTTATAGGAGATCACAGTGAAAATGATGATTAACAAGATTGTTGATATCTAACAAAAGAGCAGCAGCAACTACCAACAAAGGGGAGCCAAAGATTGAAACCCACAGGAATAGAATTTCAATAGAGGGAATTTTCAGAAAAGATTTGTGTCAGCTAGACTAACACAACTTCAGATATGTTTTACAATTATGGGAAACAAGAAAATGGAAGTGGAAAATGGAAGTTCCCCTGCTTTTTCATACAACCCACAAGAACATTTTTGCAAAAGACAGAGAATTAGAGCAGGTAAGATTCCAATTATTGCAAGAAATATTTTTTATGCAAAAAAGATATTCATCCTGAAGCCCCAACCAGGGTTGCTTTCTGACCTATGGAAACATATGTCACACAGAATCCTGATAATTCAAATTCCACATCTAAAGAATGTCTTTCACTAGAATAATTGGCATTGAAATGATTAAACAAGACTATTTGCTCTGTGACTTTAGACAAACTGTTAAAGGTTAACTACCCATGCCAATTTCAGCAATGATACATTTTGATTAGGGTGCACATGCATATGAGGTTTGTAAAACCTTTCACGGTTATTTGATGATTAAGAAAATTTGGTACCTTCAAATTTATTGATAAGATATAATTATCTTAGAAAGCTAACACATACCTAGTTGAAAATGAATCAAAAAAAATAGAAAGCCTTTTCTAGACTACTAAGTACAGCCAGAAATATATAGTGATATTTTATTTTGGTAGCATGAGTTTTCCTGTTTCATTAAAAATATATTTAAAAGCTGAGTGGTGATGGCACACATCTTTAATCATAGCACTCAGGGGACAGATGCAGGCAGATCTCTGTGAGTTCGAGGCCATGTTTCTACAAGATTTAGTGAATGCTCATAAAAATTATTTTAGTTTCTCACTACCGTTAAAAATAATTTTTAAAAGAAATTGAGATAGAATTCACACGTAAAAATTATAGATACTCACATATGACATTTTGTGGTCTTCCTATAATTCAATTCAAAATCATCTATAAAACTGGACATTGTTATTGGTTTAATGTTTGAAAAAAGGAATGAAATTTTAATGTAAACACTCAATGCTGTTAAAAACATCTTTTAAAGTATATCAGGAGTCCAAAATAACAAAACCAACTGTTTTAGTCAAAGAAAAATAAACAGCTAGGAGTAGGATATAGAAGAGTACAAAAGATTGACAAGGACATGCATTTGTCCCTGAAAAAGCCTACAGTTCCCTAGGGGCTTGGATGTGGCAATGAGATGCACCAATTGTTAATAAGTATCTCTAGGGAAAATGAGGGATCAGTTCATAGCAGTGAGGGTCTAAATGTCCTATATTTTTGGCTTAATGTTTGTTGTACATCTCATTTTTGTTGGCACCAAGTATTCATACTGCCAAAGTAAAGCTAAAAAATCAAAGCACACTAACATATTTTAGAGTGTCAACATCCTTAGAATTTGAAACACATTTTCTTCAACTATGTTTCTACTTTTCAGATTTTTTTTATTTAGAAGTTGTCATACTTTCATCTTTTCATAGAAATATTTTTCAAATGAATCTTAGCAGAAATGATAAAAGATTAAAAAAAGTGTACTTCACGTTGGTTTTCTCTGAAATATTTTTTATTCTGTTCTTAGTATAAAGAAAAGTTTTGAATAACCTAGGGTTTATAAAAAGGGTGAAAAAAATAAACTCTTGGAACTGAAATGATGTCTGTATCTGTGAAAGGCAAGCATATGGCCTTAACTGAGAGAACTCAAGAGTAGAGCACTTAAGGAAATCAGCATGGAAAATAAAGTGCCCATTACCAAGTGATGATGTACTGTATAATTTATGGGATGGAAGAGTATGCTTGAAATGGCACTTAGTACCTGGATGCCATGAAATATAAATTGAGATGAAATGTGTTCATGAAATTTCATTAATACAAGACATTCTGTAAGTTTCCTTTCCATTTTGTTTCTAGTTTAACAAAGAGAAGTGGTAAGCCCACATGATACTTAGGTGCTTCTATTTTCTATTTTTCAGACTCATGAATCATGATATTCAAAAAGAATTTGGAGATTATATGTTATAATAGTTCCATCTTCTCTCTTGTTCCCAACCCTTATTTTTGATGAATATAAATCTAAAACAGCAACTTGTCCATACTAAACAGCTTTTTAGTAATTCATTCAAATCATTACATATAATATATCTAATAATGCATCACAAACATATGATAATTTGAAAATATTTGATTAGGATAAATCTGCTGAGATAACTATTTTCACATGTTGGAAATCCTAAGACCTTATTGATGATATTAAGAGCTGGAGTAACTTGCCAGGCAGTGGTGACATATGACTTTAATCCAAGTACCTGGGAGGCACAGGCCAGCCTGGACTACAGAATGAGTTCCAGGACAGCCAGAGATACAACAGAGACACCCTGTCTTCAAAATCAATCAAACAAACAAACAACAACAACAAAAAAAAAAAGAGCTGGGGACATTAGGGCCAATTAGATCAGAGAAGCAAAGCCTTATTTAAAGAGGTTGTTGTCTTTTAAAGAAAAATAAGAAAGCATGGTTGACTCTCGGCCCATTTAAAAATATACTAAAAAAAGCAAGTATCAGTACACAGACACCTGCTAAATGCTGATTCTGACACCCTCTTGACATTAACTAATTTTATAGTTTCCAAGAGGCATATGTATGTTGAGGCAGAGAAACTTTGGGAAATTACCAGTACCACTTTTAAGCATATATGCAGGCTTCTCACTTGAGTGGAAAGTAGAGTTTCTAAGTAGAAGTTAAGTCTTCAAATTATGAATGATAATTGCCTAGTTTCATGACATGACATAAAATAAATAGAGCAGAAATCAGTAAGTGAACCTACATGTGATTTCCTACTCTTAGAACCTATAGCATGCTTATTTTTGTTTTTAACGTGTAACATTTGATGTAATCCAGTATATCCATGGGGAAAAATAGATTCTAGTGCTAGTATCTGATTTTAAAAACCTGAAACATCTTAATATTTTAGTAAAGTAGAAAATGTGAATAAATTAATAATCATAAATATCACTAATGTTTAAATTATGTCTACATATTTGTTTATTTTGAAGCTGAATTTTCTTCCTTTCTGGCTTGGGAGTGATGCACAATTCATGCTCAGGGAGTAAAAAGAAAGAAGAGGCAGTAATGGTTAACTGTGATTGGGAACATGAATAACTCAGCATTTTGTAAATAAGAAGTAGACTTATAAAATGTCTGTTCAAAGTAAATACAGGATAAGATCAACAGGAAGCATTTTAAAACAAATGATACTATACATAAAAGTGTTGAAAAAAATATCACCTGTGTGCAAGTGTCCCTGCCCTTGGCTTCCACTTGCTGTGAAGCAGCTAGAACTGGCCCGCAGTTGCAGCAGCTCCCAGGTGGGAAGGTGCAGGAGGCGTAGGGGAGTGTGGCCTGGCAGCATGGTTCTTACCAAATAACCATGCCTGCCCCAGATTGGAGCCTGGAGCCCTGAAAGTGAGACCAGAGACTATCTAGAGGAGAGGGGGCAAACTTGCCTTTTGGGATATGCTAGATTGCCAATACCCTCTACCCAACCACAGGAGCTTTCCATGAGGCACCACAGCAAAAGCAATTATTTATACTGGATTTTGTTTAACTGCCAAATGCAAATTAAAATATAAACAATGAAAACAACCAATGTGAAGTTTATTGAGACTGTTTGAGATATACGCAATGTTTTTGATTCAGATTTTTGGTTGAGAATATCTTTTCAACTTAGAATCCAATTATATCTTTTCATGCACTGCAGTGATACTGAATTTATGGTTAGATGAAAATCAAGCATTGGATTGACAGAATCACAGCTAATTAGCTACTGCATACTTTAAAAGATGCATGCATTAGTTTTTCTTTCATTCTATTGATATGTGTTAGTTTTTGTTTACCATGAAGGGACAGAAAGACAATTTGCAATACTCACTTCCATGTAGATATTTAAAAGTGAATAAACATATAAAATGAACACAGAATTTAAAAGAATGCTTGCCTGACTTGACATAGGAACATATTAGAGAAAACGTTAGTAGAAAGAAATAGTGAATGTTGTGATAAGCTTATAATATATAAAATATAATAAAGATCTTAATATTGATGAATTAATATTATTAAATTATGAAGTGATCTCTTTAGTCACATATGCATTCAGATTCCAAAAACGGAATATTAAAATTTTATTTCTTTTTGCTTATTGAGAAAATAAAATTTGACATGGAGAAATCTTTCAAAGATGTCACAATTATAGTTTCAGCTTTCTGTAAGTAAACCAGAAAAAATTCTCTGACTTTTACTAGTTATTTGTAACCTTGCTGCACTGAGGTAGGGAATTTAATTGCTTGTGTTTCAAACACGGTATGAAGAAGAACACCTCACAGGAAGAGAGGGAAACTATCCCAAAAGGAACTTCACATTCTCAAACTGCTCTTTTGGCCTATATTAATTATGAAGAACACATTACATAGGGATGATGAATTCAGATATTCTCTAAGGTTCTAAGAACATGCCTTGGTTATTAGTCTTTATTCTGCTGAGGCCTACCTGAGACTCAGTGTGCAGTTATAAAAAAAAAAATATCTATCATACTCCTAAAGTACTAATTTTAGAAGAGACAAGTGAGATGGAAAGCAAAGAATAAATATAAAATTCTGCACTCTATAATTGTTTTGTAAATAAATACAATAGAATTTTAGAAACATAGAAAAATATACCCATAGTATCAATATTTTTGCAATTATTTGAAATGTAAATATTATTTATAAACAAAGGTAAAACATATTCAAAATTTTAAAATAACCTAGTAGAAAAATAATTCAAGACAATAGTTTGTGATAATAAATTATATTAATTTAATTAATATAAATATATTAATTAATAATAAAGATAACTTATTTACCATTAGATCAAATATCATAATAGAACCTTTATTAATACTAGTATCAAATGGCATACACACAAACCATATATCAGGAATAGTTATAAGGCTCAGTGACATAGGATTTGTTGCCTTGTTAGACAGTCTATCACTAGAAGGATTCGTGTATCCATGGACTGATTGGCAGAGATTATCAGTACTTTAGTTAATGCCAATTTTTAAATGGATAAAAACCTTTTGATATTATATATTTTCACAGCAGTTCATATCTTTATGGTATATTTTACTCAGTTGTTATTAGTTTTTGTAGAACTATTTATGTTGCTTTTTGTTTGCTTGTGGGTTTTCTATTCATTTTGGAATGAAATATGGTCCTTGAACACATTAAGCAGCTAAGCATTAATTGGCCTCTAAGCTACATCTTCAGCCCTGTAAAACTACTTTGCATAATAGTTTCTATTTTGTGTGCATGACTCTTTCATATGTATTTTTATAAACCCAGTCTTCTCAAATATTTTTTTTTCCTTTTGTGTCATTTTTTCTCTTTAGTGTTGACCGTCATTGACTTACTTTTGTTCATTCATTTTGCCTTGATACAACATGCTGACAACTGAAAAATTAAAGCAAAGGCTGGAAACAATTCTTGTGCCAACTACATTATATGAATACATAAAGTACTTTAAGTCTTACTCATATTCTTTAACGGTTAGTATTATTGCTGGATTTCAGCAACAATAAAAATGGCAGAAAGTATGTAAACTCCTGGACACTGAACACCTCACTACTGAATGAAAATTGAGTTATAGCAGAAATCAAGAAGGGAATAAAAACACTTTAGAATTGAATGAAAATAAAAACACAATATACCTAATCCTATGAGAACAATAAAGACAATCTTATAAGGCAAGTTCACAGCTCTAAATGTCTATAGCAAAATCACAAAAGATTTTTTTTTTTAGTTGAAAACATTCATACAATGTGTTTTAATAATGGTTTCCCTTCCTCCAAGTACACCCAAATCCTTCCCACATCTCTACCCACCCAACTTCAGGCCCTTTCTCTTTCTGACTATCTTTAGTGAGAAAGCACAGACCAAAAAACCAAAAACACAAACAAGCCATAATATAAACAAGATACATATATATATTCACACAAAGAATGTTAATACTGTAGGTACACACTTGAAAGCTTTAGAAAAAGGAGAATAATACCCTCAAATTTTAGATGGAAAGAAATAAACTTAGGGCTGAAACAAAATAGAAACAAATAAACAAACAAAGTACAAAGAATCAATGAAATGAATAGTTGATTCTTTTAGAAAATACACAACATCAATAACCTTTTCCAAATTAATCAAAAAGATATAGATAGGAGAGCTAAAGCAGAAATGAAGAATGCAGTCATTATGACAGACACCAAGAAAATTCAGAGAATCTTAAGAATATACTCTAAAAAATCTGCATTCCACCAAACTGGAAAATGGATGTATTTCTTCATATGGTTTACCTACTAACGTCAAATCAAGATGAAATAGACAATTTAAATATAGCGATTCATTCAAGTGAAATAAAACCAGTAATTAAAATTCTGCCAACACAATAGAAGCCCAAAGCAAGATAGGTTCCATGTAGAATTCTCCAGGACCTTCAAACAAGAGCTAATGCCAATAATATACAAATTATTCTGTAAAATATAACCAGAAAGATAATTTCTTAATTTTGCTATGAAACAACTTTTACCCAGATACCCACAAAAGAACCCCCGAATACAGTGTATAAATTAAGATCTCTTATTAATAGAGACGAAAAAGTTATCAATAAAAGTTTTATTAATCGCCAGGCTGTGGTGCATGCCTTTAATCCCAGCACTCAGGAAGCAAAGGCAAGCAGATCTCTGTGAGTTTGAGTTCAGCCTGTTCTACAGACTAAGGTCCAGGATAGCCAGAGTTATCACAGAGAAACTCTGTAACCAAAAAAAAACAAAACAAAACAAAACAAAAAACAAAACAAAAATCAAATAAACAAAAAAAACAAAAAAGTCACAAATCATTTCAAGAACATAGAGAGTAAAGAGCATCTATCACTATCAAGTTTGCTTCATTAGAGAGATGCAGTAACAGTTCAACATATATAACTCAATAAATGTAATCCACTATATAAATATATTAAAATTTAAAAAATATAATTTTCTAGTTAGATACAGAAATGGCCTTTGATAAAATCAAGCATTCCTTTAAGATGCTGGTCCCTAGAGAGCCTGAGATACAAGAAACACTCTTCATCATAATAAACACAATATACAACAAGCCCACAGATAACAATACCCCTCAGTCATTATTTTACGGTCTGTGATGTGGTTGTATTTGTTGAGGACTGGCTCCTCACAATGTGTAATTCTCTCCAGGGGTCCAGCTCTATAAAGGTCTTCATTTGCAGTAAGGAGATGCTTTTTTGATGAGCTGTGGTAGTGTAGATGTAAATTTAGGGCAAAATGACTTGATAGCTACACTCATTTTTGGGGATATAGTTCTAAATTTAATCTTTTGTTAAGAATAGCTAAATAAGTATTTAATTTATATTACTTATAATATAATGAAATATAAATTCACAACAGTTATAGTTAATAAGTAATTTTTATCATTATTATTTACTACTTAAAATAATTAATGGAAATTTCAATATTTAGACTTAACTATACACACTCTCTCAACTCCAAGGACTAGTATTTCCTCATAATGAATTATGAAAAGGGAACTGGAGTATGCAATGCAAAAGTATTTTAAATGATTGTATAAAATTCAGGAAGCTTCTAAAAGTATAAAGCAAAAATGTTGTCCTACTGAATTATGCATGGGATTTTCTTCCATCTGAGATGACTCTTCATCCTTTATTTTCCTGGGGAGAGTTGGACATTTTAAAAAAGTAACAGGAAGTACATGTTAGAACAGTGATGTCAAGAACTAAGTCAAGCAATCTGATTTTCTGGGGTATTGTATTCCTAATGCTGGTAATAGTTCTTAATGGTTTTCTCTAAACTTCCAAACATTTCTTTTAAAAAAAACAGTTTCTTTAAAAAATGTATCTCCATTAATATTTTGTATAGTAGTTCCTTTATGAAAAAGTTAGCATGACCTGGTACTCAGCTACTCAAGAAGTTGAGACAAGCAAATCATATGTCTGACCAGCCAAAACCATTGAGGGATAACCTATATTGTCTGTTTCCTGGGAAGATGTGAAAAACTATCTGTTCCTCCCAGATATAACACCAAAATAAACCAAAGTACAGTTTGATCAAGGTACAGTGTAATGAACTAATTTTATTAGGATTATTTACACAGTATGGGTGAGTTATTACTTAGAGGATGTTAGGTGATCCTGAAGCAGCTCCTTCACTAGAAAGGTTCACCTTATCATGGTTGACGGATTTCCCCATACATTCAGAGATCAAATTCGTCTTCAATTAATCTTCTGCACTCTGTGTACCAATTCCCCGAGGCATTCTTATATTGCCTCAAATTAAATAGTCAACAGGGTGCTGGGGATGGAGTTCAATGACATAAGTGTGCAGTGCTTAACTGAATACAGGAGGCTCTAGGTTGACTTTGAAAGACGGAAAACAATGGTAATCAGAAATAATGACTTACATGAATTTACTGCATTTGTGATAAACATGAATCCTTAATTAAATAATTATTTTTGTTTTTTCACCATTATTTACAATATGATTAACAAAGGAATAAATGCTTATAGTAGACACTCATTTGAACATGTACTTCCCACATTTTGCAGAAACAGCAACTGAGTATTAGAAAGTTAGAAGATGTTGACTAAATTCTCATATCTGCTAAATAACCAAGCACATTTAGATATCAACTCTCACAATTTCAGAGCCACACTTTTCATGGCAGCATTCCAACCACCACTTCTGATCCTCTGTCTAACTTCTTGCCATTTCCTCTACAAGAAAAATCTTGTTATTTCATCAGGGAATATATGTTCATGTAACTCCACAAACATATATGCCATTTTGATAAATTAAATGAAAGTGTGTATTTAAAACAATTAACACAATATTTATTCATCAGGGGCGCTCAAACTTCATGCTTTCATTTCTAAAACCCTTGGATGAGAGATGCTATTTTTTCACATTCAGTTTCTGTCTGGAATAAGTTTCCTGTGGGCTGTCAGAACTGCTAAATCAGATGTCTCTTTATACATGCCACTTAGAAGAGACAGGGACACTGTCTACCTGCAGCTCTTGAGTCCTTTAAATAGAGAGTGTTTTCAGTGTCTCTGTGGCAGCAGCTTGCTGTCAGCCTTTCCCTGTGGTCTGACCTGCACAGGAGCCTAGAGCTCATTGATAAAACAAAGACGAAAATCTTGTCCCTGAGAGACACTGATGGCATAGACTGCCAATTCCAGTGGGCTGTGACTTTGGCTATAAGCATCCATAGCATTCCAACAGCTGAATCTCATAGAAATGAGACCTATTTCCACCCCCCTCACTCTGTGTGTATGTGTGTGTATACACACACACACACACACACGCACACACACACACATACACACACTTGCATGCATACACATATGTATATATATACACAAACATTGGAGTTATTTAAAGTTAGGTTGTAATACTAATTAGAATAGACAGAATTTTGATAACTAAATTTTTCTTTTTGATATTTTCTTCTATGCAGTAGATTTATATTAATTTTATGTATTCGATAATTTCAAACACTGAAATATGATTTTGGAAAGAAATGTTTTCTTCACTATTTTAGTCTCAATTTTGGGGTTACTATTTCACTTATAGTTCTAAAGTTAATTAAGGGAAACATTTTAAAATTTCAGGTTCTTCATTTCACCTCTTTTGTCTTCTGTGTTGGATTCACTGATATATTATTGTATTAAACATTTTTTACTTGAACAAACTCTAAATTAGCTAAGGGAAACAATATTTTTTTCAGGAATGAAAAATAATATATAATTAATGTTAGTTGGTCATCAAAAATGTGGGGAAATGAGACTTACCATATTGTGTATTACTTGTTAATTCTAGATAAAAGATAGAAACAACAAGTTTCTCCATCAGTTTGACTTAGCTTGTCTTTTGTCTCATGCTCACATTCAAGCAAATTGAAAGTGTACTGAGAAAGAAAACAATGAAAACAATACAATATCATATATCCATTTATACAATCATAATTCTGTACAGGTTTTAGAAGGGATTTTTTTTTGTAAAAATATATATGTTCACTGCTCACTTAGCTTTTTGGAACAGGAAATTATCCTTGCATGTTAATGGAAATTCAAATTACTTGGCCAAAGGAAAGTAAAAAAGAATCATGTCTCCAATATTTTTCAGTTCATGTTTCTTTTTTTAGTATTAGTGTTTATCTTATTTTTATATCATACATAATGATATGATTTATTACAGTACTTTCATTTATACATGTAATGTACATTGGAAAAATAGAATGAAACTTATAAATAATATTATTTATGTGCAACAAATGCACTGACAAAATTTAGAAGGCAGTTTTCAAGGTAATCAAAACAGGACCAGAGATGTAAGTACATTAATTTGGCTGCAGTGAGTGATAATGAATAACTTGTATCCTGTAAATAAAATACAAATTTGAAAAGTTAAAAAGTCTAGATTTGACCTTAAGACCTCATGTGTACAATTACATCAATCATGTTCTTTTGAATCAATGAGCCAAGCTCATCATTATCTGACAATTTTGAAAAGAACTTGTCAGTTTCCGTCTCAGGATACTTGTAATTGCAACACTGATAGCTAATCTGAAAATTTGATAACTGCCGTAGATACCAGGGAATATCTGTAATACAAGAGAGAATGTAGTTTTTTAGACTTGAAAATTAATAACATGGAGAAATGTTGTAATCTTTTATTTCTTTGGGTTCAAATAAATTGCCAATATATTTAATGTATTTTTCTAGCATCCAACCATAGGTTTCAAAAATCACATATAATTAACAAGAGAAAAATATTGGAGACCTTCTTAAAGTATAAAATCAGCAGGACAAATATTGAACATATATTATTTTTATATTTGTATAAGATATGAATTCATTACAATCTTTATTCTGAACTCTATTGTTAGTCATTAACTTAATATTCAGATTTCCTCATGTCATTAATTTAATGAGAGTATACTAACCCATATTTTGAGTAAATCTACAATATCCTTTGTATGTTGAGAATGCATTCTAAGCTAACATGGTAATGACTCAGAATAAAACACCCATTTCATTGTGGCTCAGGCCAGAAACAGTAACTAACATATATGTAAGAAATGCTAATAATGATTTGTTAAAATAATTGAAATAGATAGATAAATATAATATAAAAATAATGCTGGGGCTTGAGGATTAAATGTGTTCAGGAATTTAAGAGTAGGCTAAGCATCATGATGGCACACTGTAGCTTAAAATTATTAAAAAGTGAAAAGAGAGAAAGGCAAATTATAACTGAAAAGTGACAGAAAAAAAAATCAATGTTTTCTCAACCTGAATCACCTGTTTTCTGTAAATGCAGTTATTTTGCATGACAAGGAACCTGCACCCATAAAATCCTATAATGTGGTTGCCTAAACAAGACCTTAAAAATGAAACTACTAATTGACATAATAATATGGGTTGGGAAACTCTCATAAAGCTTAATTAACCCACTAGGCAAAATTCTATATGCTATTGATAGTTGCTACGAGTGGAAGAATCATTCTTCTTCTAGCATGAGGTCCATAATATGTTAGTAGAATCTAAAGAAGTCAGCCTTAAATCCATATAAACAACATAAATGATTTCAACAGGTCTATTCATAGATTTATGTTAAATTAAATACAATTATTTCCAGTAATATTCAAACTCACATGTTAAGTACTATTTATTTCATATTTGTCTAAAGTTTATATCTCTTATACTCTTCAATTACATTATAATGTACAAAATTATTTAATTTTCATAAGTATGTGGATTAATAACACACTTATCCTAACCATAAGGATTACAATAATGAGATATAAATACATTTATACTTTGCTTAGATTTCACAAATGAAGAAATGTAAAAAATATTCTTGCAACACAATAATTTTACTCTTTTGCCCAAGATTTTAACAACCACCCTGTTTCTACTGATGACAGAACAGGTGGTGAGTATCTACAGTTTCACACTGTTATTAAGAAATTATGTTTGTCATACAGCATCTATAAAAGCATCAACACATTGTATTTAAATCTACCACTTACTTTGTCAGCTAAAACTCTAATGGCATCTTAATTTAGAAAGGTTTTGTGAAACAACCTGGAATTAACTTAAAATTATTGCATACCATTAGCATAAACAATCATAGAACATTTGGTATTGATAATATTTAAAAAGTCCTTTTAAACAAAGATAAACCAAAGAAAATAAAGTAACTGCAGCATTTTATTCAGAACCAGATGGCCAGGCATAGCAAATCAATGGTATGCAAACAACAATATTTCAAGGCTACATAAAAAATGACTAGTTGCTCAACATCTAGTTATACATAGATAATCACCATGTAGACAAGACAAAAATATGTACCTTTTATTGTGACTAATGCTGTCCCCAGAGTTGCCAGTATCATTTTCGAGTTCATTTATATAAAGGTATAAAAACAGATGTGTCAAGAACATCTGGATCCTGTGCTAAAATCTACTATGAAATATAGTACATATACAATTCCAAATGCACATAAAATAAAGTGAGAACTGTAGTCAACTTTAAGTCACAAAAAGTAAACAACATCATTCTCTTTAAAGGTGGTACAAATATTTTTTTTCCTAACACTAGTGAGTTCATTATAGAGAGTAATGTATATGTCCAACATTACCCAATTCTTTTAATAAAAATAAAAAATAATATCTGGATGCATTGTATTATGAACACAGTTTACTAGACACAATTATATTCATCCCTACAAAATAATATCAAAATATTTTCTTTATAATAAGCAATTGTGATGTGGTGAAGAGAGATTTCCAGCCAAAACAGGTCACCCACAGCTAATTATATGGCTATTTTTTATACATATATTACGAGTGGCAAGCTGCCAATTAGCATGTGTAAATAATGTGCAGAATGATGTATTTAAAAATTCTGAATCAGTGGACCGGGATCCTATCGTTATAGCAGAATACTATCTTCAACACCTGGTACCCATTCTGATAATCCTCAAGTATCTTCATCACATTTATTTAAATTGCTTCCTATCATACATTAACACTAGTCACATAATATGGATTGTGATCCTTTTGAAAATTTGTAAAGATAGTTTGGCTGAATGGTCACTTGCTTTGATAGTGTCTCCTTAAAAAATACTTCACAATTTGTTCACTGTTAAGTCCATTTTTTTTGTTCTGATCTTACCATGATTGTTTCCTTTATTTCCTCTGATGTTCACTATCACTATGTTCACTCGTGAATAAATGTTATATTTATTTGAAATTTATTTGATAAATTTGATAAATATGAATGCATTTCCATATTTATTTGAAATTTGAAAAGACCTCATGGCATCTCCACTATATTATCCCAGCAATGACATAGTTTTCTAGTATTCAGATGATCACTGTGAGAACTTATCCTTAGTATATCCCTCTATTATGTCATAACTGCTGTTGATTCAGAGGCACCAGTTTATAGTTTCTTTATAGCAATCCTTCATATACTTTAAAAACCTTTAATTCATTTTAGAAAATTATCTTTTATAAGACAAAGCATTCTTCAAGCTTTCGCTTTACTTTTTAAAAAAAAATCAGTCAAATAGTAGTTCAATTAATGTGGTAAATCCTGTTTGTAATTTCAACACTGAGGCAGAAAAGTTGTTCTAGACTAGGCTGGGCTATAGAAATTCTCTCTTAAAAAAATCAGACCTCCCACATTTTACTCACATTTTATTGAGTGTAGGCAGTAAGCTTTGGGTATATACAGTTATATTTACTTATGTTTCACTGAAATGATCTTAATATAGAAAGAAATTAATTTTTATATTTCTTTTATTTTACAAGAGAATATATTATTTTATTTAACTACAAATAAATTATTGATCTTTTTCTCCTTGTATGTAATAAAACTTCAGACTTTTATTCAATATCTGGCATTGCTTTTACCTTAAATGTGGACAATTAATTTCAAACTTCTAAAACTCACTTTTAATTAAAATTCAAGAATAACTCATATGCCATCAGAGTCACATACCACATTCATTCATCTTCTCCCATTCCATATTTCAACTGCTTTATTGAAAATAATCTTTCATTAGATATATTCTGATAACAGTTTCCTTTCACCTAACTCCTCACAGAGCATCCCACTCCAGCTCCACCTTTCCTTTCTTGCTTTTTTTGTTTTGTTTTTTGTTGTTTTCATTTTTTCCTTTTATATAAAATAGATTCTTTCCTCATACAATACATCCTGACTGTAGTTTCCTAGCTCTCTACTCCTCCCAGTTCTTCCCCTCCAGATCTACTCCCTTTCTTCTTCTGACTAGAAAAGAACAGGCTTCTGAGAGATAACAACCAAACATGGCAAAATAAAATATAATAAAATGAAGCAAAAACTGTCATATAGAATTTGTACATAGTAACCCAACAGGAGGAAAAGAGTTCTAAAAGCAGGCACAAGTATCAGAAACCTGCTTCGTTTTGGTTAGGAGTTCCATAAAAATACTAAGCTAATAGCTATAATAGAAATACAGAGAACCAGGTTCAGACCCATGTAGGCTCTGTTCCTGTTGCTTCAATATGTGAGCTCATGTATGCTTCGCTTAGTTAATTCATGAGGGTCTTTTTCGCCTGGTGTCCTCTACCCCTACGACTCTTAAAATCTTTCTGTCTCTTCTTCCACAGGATTACCTAAGCTTTGAAGCCGAGGGGATTTGATGGGGACCTTCTGTTTAGACTCTTTTGCCACATAATGTCTGGCTTTGCATCTCTGTACCTGTCCTCATATGCTGCCAGAGAAAGCCTCTCTGATGATGACTGGATAAAGCACTTATTTATGAGTATACCAGAATATCATCAGGAATCATTTTATTCATACTTTTGTTTTAGACCAGTAGTGTTTGGTTTCACCCTAATTCTTGGGCTATCTAGCCTCTAGTTCTTGATTACCTAAGCCGTTTTGGGGTATGGGTTTCTTCTTGTGGAGTGGGCCCCTAAAGTCAAATCAGATATTGGTTGCTTACTCCCACAAGTTTTTTGCCACCATTGCCCTAGCATATTTTGCCGGCAGGACAAATTATCTCACTACGTACTAACTTTTCTTTTCTCTATCTATGGTAAAGTAACCAGTGAATAACAAAGCAAAAAAAAAAAAAAAGAATAATTTAAAAATAGACACATATAATTGATTAGCTAACATTGTAACATACTCTCTCATGATAGTGGTATTGGTCGTGTATGAGAATGGTGCCAAACATAGACTTAAATTTATTGTGAATTGCCCATAGCTGCCTAGAACTCCTTGGAGCTCGCCCAGCCCCTATGCTCCCAACACTCCATGTGTCTCCATGTACCTTCTCCTGAAACTGTACCTGTCCTGAATTATCAGCAGGACTGCATCATCAATCCCATATAACCCAGGTGGGCTTCGAGCTTTCCCTCTTTTGTCTTTCTCTTTTGCCTCTTTTTCCCTCTTTTGCCTCGTTCTTTGATTCTCTGCTCTCTGTCTCTTCTTCCTCTGCCTCTCTCTTTGTCTCTCTGTTTTCTTTGTCTCTCTCTGCACCCCTCTCACTGTCCCATGCTCTCTCTACCTCTCACCATACTGTCCCCTCTCCCTCCTTCCCTCCTTCTTCTCTTCTTAGTCTCTCACCCTGCTGTCCTGTCTCCCTCTCACTCTCTCCCCCTTTCTCTCTGCCTACAGTGTCCTGTTCTATTGGACTCTGAGCCCCTCACACTCCTCGGTAACTAATAAACCTTTACAAAAACTCTCCAGCATGCATGCGTTGTGCCTAAGTTCTGTCCATCACCTTCTGAGCATAGAAAGAATTCTTACAAAACTGTTTTATAACTGAAAACACAATTAATGAACTAGATTCTGTGGTTTTAGCTGTTGTTGTTGTTGTGGTGGTGGTGGTGGTGGTTGTTGTTTTTGTTTTTGTTTTTGTTTTTGTTTTTCATGACTGAATTTCTGGGTTGTAACTGTGGCTGACCTGGAACTCACTCTGTAGACCAGGCTCGCCTCAAATTCACTGAGATCCATGTGCCTCTGCCTCTGCTGGGACTAAAGGCGTGCACCACCACCACCCCAGATGATTCTGTGTTTTAAGTGGTATACTTATAAACATTTTCCATGAGATAATCTGAGGAACTTTGTTTTAACATAAATTTCTTGGTTTGTTCTCATAAATTTTATAATTAATGTATCAGAGACTTTGCATTTTGTTAAAAAATCTTCAGTTATTTTATTTTTTTTAACTTTGCAAAAGATGTATATGTATTAGGCCAGTGGGATATTCAGCAGAGAAAAACAAAAGAAGAACACTAGAAACCAAATTTCCTGTATATAATACTTCTGGCTTTTAAAAATATGAAACAAATATGTTAAATCAACATCCAATCTACTATTGTTTATCACCACATCTCAAACACTTTAATACTATTAACCAATTTAATGTTAATTTGTTTCTATAATGCCTTAATCTTTTGAATCACTATATTTACGGTAAAGCTGTTTCCAAAAGGAATACAGAATTTTGCTTTAATTGATGGTCTAAAGGTGTGAAGCATAAACAAAGAGAAAAAACAAAAATAAAAAATTGGCTAAGAAAGTAGAATTTTAGCTACTGTGGGAATTGCAGATTTGTACTATGAATTATTTCTTACTGAACTATAGACTTCTTTTGAAAAAAATGTCTAGAACATGAAAGTCAGGAATCTGAGAGAATATCAATAACTACTTCTCCTGTAAAAACTGTACAAAATTCAGAAGTCATGAGAGAACTCTAAGAAATCAAACATTACTTGCAATTGAAAAATAAGCAAAGAGGACCATATTAAAGAAAGCTTTGTAAAGACTTCTCTCCTTTAGAAAGCTTTAGCCTAATGTATAGTTTCTACAGACAATCTCTTCCCTCCATATGAGAAGCAATAAATTTCAGTCTCATAAGTAGATGGGCTGGATAACAGCATCCATGAATACTATCTCAAAACATGAAGCTTCCATGATTATAGAGTACTGTTTTTGTTTTCTTTAAAAGATACATAAGTGTTAGGCTTAACTAAATGCAATCCAAAGCTCAAGAAACAGACTCAAGGGAATACAATTCTCAGTCTTTGCTAGGCAACATGATATAATGATCAACACAAGGAAATGGATAACTGTGATTCAAAAATCCTTTCAGGTAAAAGTTAATTTTTTCCTCTGATTCTTCACAGTAGAAAAGAGTACAAAAATAATGTAGTGACTTCTGAATAACAAATGTGGAGGACATTTATTCTTCCCATGGCTCTATACCACAATTTATTCTTTCAACATTTTCACATTAAATATTGCCTCATATGTGAAATGAGGCTATTAAACTAATGAGAGCAGGATTTCTTTTCTAGCCTAAGATTCTGTGATTCTTTTTATTATTATTCTCCATTTCTTTGTTGGACATAAGCAAAGAAATTCTAAAAATAGAGTAATATGGTTAGCTGGTGAAGTCTTCTAATACATTGAAGAGTTATAAGTCAATAAACTACAAGATACATTGTTTGTCTTTGCACCCTATATAGTACCTACTATTCAAAGCATTACATTGTCTGCCTTTATCTCAGGGAAAATTTTCATTAGGAACTCATTTTCACTTTAGATTTCTTCAATATCTAACCATTTCTGATTATGATGGTACATCAATACACATCCAAGTTTGGAAGGTGTATGTATAAAAGGTGTTACTGTGATGCTGAATTTTGAAAAGTCAGATTCTAATTATTAAGACTAGAAAGTCAGAAAGATATTGAGGAAAGTATAATGTTTTTCTCACTGTGTCACATTATGTTTAACTGAAGATGAGTTTCTTTTTAATAAACAGTGTCATTAGGAAAATAGATAATAGGCAAATTTCTCTTATAGATGAATCCTTTCCTAGCTGCTTATTATTATTTTTCAGCCTAACACAAGCTGAAGTTTCTAAGAAAAGGGAAACCACAATTGAAAAAAATTCCATGATTTCCCTTTAGACAAACCTGTAAACATTTTCTTAATTAGTGATTGATATGGGAAGACCCAGCCCATTGTGGGCGGTGCTAGCCCTAGACAAGTAGTTCTGGAATGTATGAAAAAGCAGGATGAACAAGCCAAGGGATACAAAACAGTATTTTTCTGTACCTTCTGTTTTACTTACTGTTTCCAGGTTCCTTTTCTGCTTCAATTTATGCCCTGACTTCCTTCATTGCTGGACTGTTACCTGGAAGTATATGATGAAACAAACCCTTTTCTACCCAACTTGCTTTTGTTTTGGTCATGGTGTTTTATCACAACAACAGAAACACTAACAAAACAAACTCTTTTCCTGTGGTTGAAATTTAATTCTCAAAAAGGTAGAACTGTTTTATCAAGGCTGAAGGTGTGTTTTTCTTCATCTGTTAATTTTTTATTTCTTCTTTTCTCTCTCTTCTTTTCCTTCTTCTTCCTCCTCCTCCTCCTCCTCTTTCTCCTCCTCCTCCTTCTCCTGCTCCTCCTTCTTCTTCCTCATATTGAAATGGGGTGAGTGGGAATAAACTGCTCTGATAGGAGCCAAGAGTTCCATAACCTAGGGATATTTTACAATGCAATGTATATGATTACATCATTCCATATTGATGAGAGAGTGATTATCAGGTGTTATATTCTCATCAAGACCAACCACATTTACAGAAATCACCACAAATAAAAATGTCAAGACTATTTGAGAGAGTGCCTAAGGAAAGTGTTTCTGTCTTTGAAACCTTTTCTATGTAGGTAGGATTATTGTGTCTTAGGATGTTTTAAGAGAGTAAACGTGGCATGGAGAGCATATAAGTGAATGGTGAACCTAATGTAAGAGCACTTGCTTTGTAAAGCTAAAGCACACAGGCTGGCCTATGTACTCTGCATGATACACAGGCAAGGATGTTTATCTTACAAAGACACCAACAGTTCCATTTTCTTCAGTGTAATACAGTTGAACATTCTTATCAAATTTAAATATTCTGGAGATGTGGATAATAATAATGTTAAAGCTTCAAAGTACATAAAGGTATCAAGGGAGAGGTACTGAAATCTTGAGCAGAATCTGGAAGGAAGTCATATAGGTATGGTTAATCAAAAGGAAGACAGTTAGGGATATATACTAGCAACAATAAACAGGAGGTTCTAGAAATACATGTGGGTACTTTGGTTTGTTGGTTTTTATTTTGGATATTGGAAGAAAATAGACATAATTAATTAAAAGAAATTCACAATCAGGTTTTGAATCCCTTAGATTATATCAATCTTATCATTGGTAGATAGCATTTGGACCCACTAACATTTAAAATTGGATAATTTATACTTCAGTTCACCTATTCCAATTGAAGAGTAAGGGTATCTATCAGCAGTAGTACCTGCTTTAACTATTTACAGAATAAGAATGTACCAGCTATTGAATGTGCTATTTCTTGTCAATTTGACACATAGTAGAATAGTCTGGAAAAAGGAAACCCTATAATGAATTTCTACCACCATATGGGCCTGTGGAAAGATCTGTGGGGTAGTTTCTTGACTAGTGATTTATGTAGGAGTGCCCAGCCCACTATGTGCATTTTTTTCCTGGAGTAGGTGTCATTGCTATTCCTGAGCAGGGATGTAAGAAAGCAACCTGACCAAGGCATAGAGAGCAAGCCATAAGAACCATTCATTGTTGGTCTCTGAATCAATTTTCATCTTCAGGTTCTGCTTTGAGTTCCTGGCCTGACTTCCTTTGGTGATGGACTTTGGTTGGTATATGTAAGCCCAGGAAACACTTTCCTTCACAGGATGGTTCTGGGTAGGGGTTATCCGAAAAACAGGAAGCTATCTGGGGCAGCAATTATTATCAGAGGTGAGAACTTGCAGTAATGGGCCTGACGTGTTTATTATGTCAGGAGGGAGAATTTGGAAGCATTTTAATTATTAGGCTAGAAAAACCACTGAGTACTTAGAACCTAATAGACTATTATATGGGAACTTGGAAGCAAGTGTTGAGAAAAATGCAAATGGTAGACATTTGGCTTGTGATTTTTCAGAGGGTAGCAAAGACTCTATCCAAACCATCCATGTGATATTTGACTCTATCTTTCTATCTATTATCTATCTATCTATCTATCTATTTATCTATCTATCTATTTTTGCTTTTCTGAGACAGAGTATCTCTGTTGTAACTCTGGCTGTCCTGGAACTTACTGTAGGGCAGGCTGACCTTGAACTCACAGAGATCCATCCATCTGCCTTTGCCTCCAAAGTGCTGAAATTAAAGGCCTGTATCACCACTGCCTGCTTCCATATATTATTTTAAATTAATAATTTGTGGAAGTGAAGGCTTCTTGTGTTTTACTGAGATATTCAGTGTTGTGTTGGTAGGCTGACAATTCAGATGTGATTCATAATAGACCAACATCACTATAGAGATACCTTCCGGAAAATATTTTCTTAGAGCCAGAACACAGAACCAGTGGTCCAGTAGGAAGCAAGATCAAATGTATACATTAAACTGTAAATATAATTTGGCAAGTAATGTGTATGAGTCTCCCAAATGTGGCTGGCTTTGAAGGTGTGAAAGAGTCATAGGGAGAAATTGAAGACTGGTACCATGATAGTCCAGAGAAGGTATTGGGGATGGTGCAGTCTCAGTTGTAGTAGAGAAACATAATATTGGAGAGACTAAGAATGTGGGACAAACACCAGTGAGAACAGCAGCTGTGGAATAAAAATGTTCTGAGCCCATGAAACTTGCTATATGGGCTGTAGATTGCAGATCAGGGAAGTGCAACTGCCCAGAGACATTGGAGCTCAAGAAATTAGCTTATTCCAAATAAGCTATTTACTGTGTTGATTCTGTTTGGTTTGATATTGCTTTGGTCTAATTGTAAATGTGACCTGGTTTTTGCCCCTTGGAGTAAGAAGTATTTAACTTTATTTTATTTTTTTCAGGAGTCCATTGTTAAGATAGTGGCTATTTTAAAAAAACTTTAAACTTAAACAATGGATATTTTTCAGCATTTGATCTACATGTATGCATATGTATTGCATGATAATCTTTTGTCTAAGGGGACCAGAAGGGAACACAGGATCTAATAGTACTGGAATTCAAGATGGTTTTATATAACAGTGTGGGCACTGGAAACTGAATGCAGGTCCACTCTAGAAGCAACAAACGCTATTAGCTGCTAAGTCATCCTTCCGGCCATTGGTGCAACATTTATATTTTTAAGAATGGGAGAGTTTTATATTTGGATGGTGTTTTAATTTATGATAACAACATGAATCACTGGGGACAAACAAGTAAGTAATAGTGGGGATAAATGGTAGTGTATCTGTGTGTCAATTGACCAGGGGTCAATTATACATATTAGGCTTTGTCAACTTGACAAAAACTAGAGTTGTCTTGTTTTTGAACATCAATTAAGGAATTTCTTCAACCATACTGTGTGAAGAAAGTGTCTATGGGACATTTCCTAGAAGTATGATTGGTGTAAGAGAGCTATTCTCACTGTGAGTGGTTCCACCCTAAACAGGTAGTCCTGATTTGTATAAGAAAGCAAATTGACTAAGCCAAGGAGAGTAAGCTGGTAAACAGCATTTTTCCATGGTCTCTGCTTCTATTCTTTTTTTCAAGTTCATGGCTTGAATCCCTGAAGAATTCCCTTATTGATGGACTGTGACCAGGGAGTTGCATGATAGAATAAATCCTTTCCTTCACAAGTTGCTTTGGTCAGTGTTTTATCCCAAAATCAGAAAACAAACTAGAACCTTGAGCAAGAATAAACTCTTACCTATGGCTTAAAGACTTTGATGAATTTAAGTATTTTGGGGAAAACGAATGAGAATTGCCGTATCACTAAATGATGCACACCTATGCTGAATATCTTTCAATAAATAGGTATTAAATGATAAATTATAAGTTGGACACAACATACTAAAAAGGATTGCTGAGAAAACTTCTCTTCTTATAAACTATGCTGCCATATAAGCATTTGGGAAGGAACAGAAGCAAATATAGAAACCGTTGAGCAGCAAAAAGAGTTTAAAGCTTGAATAAGATACAAAGTGTTATATTTGTTTGCCTTTTTTTGGATCAATCTTGTCTTGCCAAGTTACTTGTAGGAGTGATGCATTGCTATGTGCATAGTAAATAGAAAAATACTAAACTATGCTAGAAAATATTTTATATTCATGTCTTCATTGTTCATCCTAAAAACAGAGTGGAATATATCTAACTGTGAGAAAGGTTTAGATGTTCTTGCACAAGCGACATGCATAGTATTTACACTGAGGAACATTCTATTCCAGTAGGTATAGAGATCTAGAAATTGATTGTTGTTTTCTTTAAGGCTTAATCTACTCTAGATGAATTATATAAAAATAAATCACCATTAGAGAACATAGGAAGCTTGAGGATTGACATGAAAGAAAAGAAATTAAATCACTGTTATTATACTGTATAGTAGAAGTAAATTTATGGAAGAAATAATTGGTGAGAATATTTAGGTTTTGTTTTTGTTGTTTTGAGAATTTAAAAGCTATGAAGATAATATGGAAGTTCAGATATCCTGAGAATATTGACAGACATGTTCTTAGATATGGGCAATGAAATGTTTACCTAGAGATTTGCATTGTTGTGGTAAGAGGAAACTGGAAGAAAGTGTCAGAATAGATAAGGACATTGCTTTAGCATCAGATAAGAATTCCTAGTGTGCGAAGGCAAATCTAATGGTGATCCACTGTAGAATCAAATGTGCATGCCAGTCAATGAAAAATCATCAATATAGAAAGACTCAGATCCCCTGAAGTTTCCAGTATCTAGGCAGAGTTCCACTGAAGTTTTCTTTTCTTTTTTCAGTAAAATACACTTGGTTTTACAATATCATGATTTTCCATATCTGCAAATATTTTGGAATAAATAGTTGTGGTTTGTAGTACAATTGAGTAGACTTTGAGTTACAGCATTCTACTTTTAATACCTAATATTGATTATGCAAGTGGTTATTTAAATTCTTTTTTCTAACACTGAGATAATTCATCAATTCAGTACTATCAATAGAGCAAAGTAGTATGCCTTTGGGAGAACAACCTCTAAATAACTTCAATAGTTTTTAAGTACATAAATAGCTGATGTATTTATGAAGGGAATATGGGCATATATTTAGTCAGTAAAATTGCACAAATTGACAAGTAGACATTCTAAAAAAATTATTCCTACACACAGTGAATATAATTTCTATTTAAAAATTGTTTGTGTGGGTGAATGTGCATGTTCTTCAGTGTACATGTAGATGTGTGTGAAGGTCAAAGAAAATTTTGGGTATAATTTTTCCTTCAATATTATCAAGCATGGTCTTTCAAAAATGATCTCTTATACTGGGACCATGAACTCACTGACTTATATAGTCTGAGGCCCACTAAACCCCAGTGTCCCTTTTGTCTCTACCACCCCAGCCCAGGTATCACACTACCATGACTGCCATTTCCTACATGGATCCTTGGGTCCTTGTGTTTCTGCTGCTAACACTATACCTGAGACGTTTTATAAGCACTACAATCTTCATCTGTAAATAAACAAAGAAATAAAGCATTGATGAGAAATGATTTAGTACAGTTCTAATTTGAATATTATTGGATATTGTAAGAGAACATTTTTAATTAAGAAATATTTGTGTCTTGAAACATTTAATCATATGAACATGAATGAATAGAATATTAAGCACATGTCAAATTCAGTCTATTTTAATTCATATTTTTTAATCTAATTTCTTTGGAATTCTTGAAGTTTTTTTTTTTTCACTTTTGAGAAGTAAATAGATCTTTCAGACGTTACCTAAAACAATCATGGCTGTATATTTCTATTAAGAATTCTGTTAGTGTGAGAAGCAGTGAAAGTATTGAGTTTTTTTATTCTTCTTTTATTCTTCTGCTTTCTGTCATTCAGAAATAAAATTAAGCCAATCAAGACTTGTCTGTATACAGATAAAGGGTGGTTTGGAAAAATAATGAAAAGATAGAGATAACTTCATAATGCCCTGATAACAAGAAGATGCAGCTGATTCTATACATTAGGAAAAAATCAAAAGTTGTATGTGTCTTTATTCTTTACTTTCAGGAAATGTATTATTCAGGTTATAGTTCCATGGTGCCTATGCGAATTGTTCAAAACAAAGTACATAATAGGACTTTTCAAATTTAATATTACAACTATTTATCATCTTTGGTATGCACGTTTATTAGTAGCATTTGGTTTCTCATCCTTTTTGATGATTAAATCTTGATGTATTTATAGTTAATGAAAATATACTTTATAAAAGAAACCTGAAAATGATTTTGATTGTTTTAATATGGGTAATAAAATGCACACACATTTGCAAGATGAGACCAGCAATTGAATTGATATTATGACCAATTATGAGAGACAAATCGTACTAGAAAATATCAAACAGGATTACAAAAGTTTTTATACCTGCATCCCTACTGGTTTTGTGATCCAGCATTTTCAAAATTTTTTGCCTTTGAATTTCGATTTCTTTAAGTCCAATACTAAAAATAATTTCATATTCTCTTTACTGTCATGCACATATACAACTTTCATTAAAAATAAAAGATTCTAAAAATTGTTTTGTTACAATGTTGAACAGCAAAGGAACTCTTTAGCATTCATCTTAGTTTTGTGTCACTGTCAAGGTCAAAATCTATCAGGCTGCAGCACATGTACTCTTAATAAGGCAACCTCTCTTGTACTTCTTTACCCTCAGGCACAGCACATAATTCCTCATGAGTGTCTTCTGTCACAAAGAAATACCCAGACTCAAAAATACTTGAAATAAGGGGTTTGGTGGCTTAGTGGATAAAACTTCTGACCCTTTACCTCAGAGAACACAGCTTAAACTCAAACTTTCACTGTAAGTGAAAAGAGATTTATGGAGTTACTGATATAGCCTGTGCAGAATGTTCTAGAGTTGACTACAAAATATCTGTAACATTAAAAAAAGAAAATTCAAGAGTAAATTTGCCTAAAATAACACATTTACCCTCCATGGCTCTCAAATTTGAAGATAGGATTGGATTATAATCCTGAGTATTTATTATCAGCACTTTTAAAACTGAATATATTTACCTTTGAGCCTCTGAGCTCTTATTAATTTCTTCTGCATCCCTGGAAAAGATGTGCAGCTTAATTAAAACTAAAGCCACTCTTCATTTAAAAGAAAAGAAAAGAACACAAATCAAAACACCAATTTAGTGTTCAGTGTTTGCTCAGCATGATTCCACGCCTATGACACTCTTCTCTGCAAAGTCAGAAGAAGGAGACTAAGTACTTAGAAGATCTTGACATCTGCTATAAAATGATGTAAAAGTTGACCTGTGAAAGAAGCTATAATTGATCACTGTTGTGGTACATTTGTTTTTGGTACTTGATCTGAGGCTACGCGAACATTGTGATATAGATGATAAATAAAGATACTTGAGTAGTGTTCATGGTACAATTTATGCAGCACATTGTGAGAGAAACTATGTGTTAGCATCTCCAAATCATGAAACTAATACAACAAGAATAACATTTGCATATGCACTTTGTTTATAGTCTTGAAAGTAGAGCAGCTTCTCTACAGAAAAATAGTAAAAAACTGGGGTGATATTGAGATATTAAAATGTTTATGTCATGTACATTCATTAGCAACAGGTTATTAAATACTCTAGTTTCCTTACAACTATAATAAAAGGTATTATAGAAACTTTATATGTTTATTACAAGTTATGTGAGTATATTGTGAGAGATGTGGATTACATATATTTGTAAAGAGCTTAAAAATATAAAATACTCAAATCACATTGAACTGTGATTATAAGATCAAAGTATTATTGATCTATCGTTTCATATCTAAAGTCATCTTTTAAGCATCAAGCTATGCAAGACACAGAAATTTAAAATATATTTCTGCCTTCTTATTTTTGAGGAGAAAATATACTTACTTAGCAAATAACATTGAAGTAGAAACATACAGTAAATAAAGAAAAGGTAGTATTTTTAATAGGCAGATGGTAAGCAATAAATATTTTCATAGATTAATAAATAAATAAAACTGAAACATGCATTTATATTTTGAAGAGAGTTATTGAAAAATATTTATTCAGGTAATTAATTGATTATAGGGTAAAACTAATTTCAAATCAATCACATTTAAATATTTTATATTCAGTTCTGTATATACTTAAGAAAAACAGTAAACTTCTATGTGGGGCTGGTCTATAGCTAGTGTTGAAGCTCGCTTTGAACCCCAGATTTTCTCACCCTGAAAGCAGAGGTGTTTGCCTGCTCCTCTTTCTTACTCTATCCCTAAGCATTAACTTAAATCCAGAGCTGATTAAATACCCTATAATTTATATGCAATAATTATTTGGAAAATATGCATGTACAGTTGCTTAATTTTACATGTATCAACAGTAATTAACATGTCAACATTTTAAAAGATATAAATATTGATTTGGGGCAAAGGAATGTTCCTTTGTCTAATTAAATCACTGGATCTAGCCTGGAGCCCTGGAGCCCTAGAGCATTTTGTCCTCTATACAATGTAGTCTTAATATTTGAATTCGAAAGCTTTAGCCTTTGTACAATCTAGAACATTTAAACTGCTAATCCTAAACTAGAAAGCTTCATACAGCCTTAGCCTCCCAAGACCTATTGCTGACAGACTGCTTCAACTAACTGCTCTGTAACTCACTCCAGCCTTAGCTTCTGTACTGACTCTTTTCTAACTCTTCAATATTCTCTGTTAACTGACACTTACTGACTCTGTTAACTGCTCTTCAAGTCACTGATACTCTTCTGCCTGGTTCTCAACTGACTCTTACTGAATCGTTCTTTTCTTTCTTTCTTTTTTTCTTTTCTTTTCTTTTTTTCTTTTTCTTTTTCTTTTTTTTGACAGAGCTTCCAGGTTGTGACTCTGGCTGTCCAGGAACTGACTCTGTAGATCAAGCTGGCCTCAAATTTACAGAGGTCTGCCTACCTTTGCCTCCAGAGAGCTCAGGTTAAAGGCATGTGCCACCAGCCAGGCTTTACTGAGACTCTTTCAATTGATTCTTCTTAACTAACTCTGTTAATTGGATGACTCTAACACCTATGTAACTCTTTTACTGAGGTGAGAGCTTTTGTCATAAGAGTTGGATGTGCCCTTACTCTGCTAACTCTTCCTCTGATTAGTCATTTTGTTTTCCATTCACTCTGACTCATCTCAGATGGCACTTCCTGTGTGACACTGACTTCTTCTGAGATTTGCTTCCTGTGTCTGTTTCCACTGTTTTGTCTAGGGATTAAAGGTGTGGACTATCATTGCCTTCTGAATACTGGAATTAAAGGTGTGTCTACATTCCATCCAGACCACACAGGCCTCTGAATGTAGTGGCTGGAAAGTAGACCTTAGTTTTCACACAGGGCTATTCCTTTACATATCCCCCCTTTCTGTTTAAGATATAAATTGTATTTTGCAAATAACCTTTACATAGTTTAACTATTACAATAGAAACAATTATCAATTTCATAAACCATCAGTCCTGGTCATCTATGGAGTTCTCTTCAGCAAAGATCCGTTTCAGCATCAAGGTTTTCCAATGTGATGAACTATAGTCTCTGTTTCTTCAGCCACTTTCTTGAACTATCTTTCTGCTAGGATGTTTCTTACTAAGATTGAATCCCTAGCAATTTTGATGGAACCTACAGCTTTTCATCTCCTTTGGGAAGAAAAAAAAAAAATAGCAAATCTTCTTCCCTAATGTAACAAATTTCCAAACTTCCATTCTGATGTTAACATATCTGTATAGTATACAGGCTGATTTAATTCTTTTTTTTTTTTTTTTCTACAGTCCAGTGTCTTTCAGCAGCTGTTGTTCCTGCCTGATTAGTATTCAAAAAAAAAAAAAAAAAACTTCTGTGTGTCCTTATTCTTATTCCCTTTTTCTTTTTTTTTGCTAATTCTTGTACTTAGCCATGGTGCTTCCTGCTGTAGCATATATTAAATCTCTTATACCAAGTTAAAGTTTCTCTAGTCACTTTGTAGGTGAACTATTCCATTCTTGACAGAGAAAGCCCGACTCCTGTTTTCTGTTGTTGGGCCCAAGCAAGGCCCTTTAAAGAGTTTCCTTTTGGTGAGGGATTAACTCAAATCTCTTATCTCAAGTTAAGATTAACTCAAGGATTAATTTAAGTCTCATGTTGATCTGCATTCATTAGTTAAATGCCAACCTTTACCACACCTTCTACAAAGGTTGAGGTCAAAGCCTTCTTTCTAGATTATCTTTAGCTCTAGGAACACCTTGCCTACAATCACTTGCAAATGAATTTGTGTCCCACAGTTAAAAATTGTGAAATTCATGACCTTTATCCATTGCTTGTCCAATTATATAAGCCTTGGGATCAATATCAGCAGTAATTCCACTTCATTCATTTTTAGGCACTGATCGTTCTTTAAAAAGGTCTAATAACTATTTTACATGATCCATTTGCATTTTTAAATGCCAAAGATTCAGTTAATACTTGTCTTTCTTCTGGATCTGATATTGCCCTCTTAATAGCTGAGATTAATCTTTGT
Organism: Cricetomys ansorgei; assembly: GCA_026225945.1. Taxonomy (NCBI): domain Eukaryota; kingdom Metazoa; phylum Chordata; class Mammalia; order Rodentia; family Nesomyidae; genus Cricetomys; species Cricetomys ansorgei. Next base: position 14,076,497 of record JAMJFZ010000199.1, read on the forward strand.
AAAATATCAGTGAAAGCTTCTCCTAAAGTTTGTATAATCTTTACAAATAAACAGTAAATTTCATAAGTGCTATAAAAGCAGAGTATAGTAAATTATAATGAATCTATTATTGGATATTTCTTTTTTTAATCTATAAAAATTTTAAATCAGTTGACATATGTTAATTTTGTATGGGAAGTTAAAGATAAGATTTCAAAATATATTTTTCTACTTTTACCTGTCAAAGTAAACAACACTTTATTATGTATAAGTCACCACATCTTTCCAGAAATTACTTGCCTCAGTACAAGTCATCTGTTTTTATTATATTCCCAAAGGTCTTAGTGCCTCTTCTGCATGGAATACATACCAATACTTCTTCATATAAAGCTGTAACTTGACTGTAAGCCTCATACATTTCCCTATATGTGTATAACATTAATCAGAGCACTGTAAACAAGAAGTAGCTATTCAAGGTAATGCATTACATTATTTTAAAAAAAAAGAAAACATGATGATTATAACTGTATAAAATTATTGTTGCTACCAGAATCACACAACTGAGATTTATGGCTCATTTATAGAAAAACAGCTAAACATTAGGAATGTTTTGCATTTTGTTTGTGTGAACATGTTATCACACTGCATTACAGATTATGTACACCTGTTAAGTGATTCTAAATTTTTGCTTAAAACATATTTCATTTTATAAGTTGGAATTAGTTATCTTTCATAACATTTAAACATTATGAACGATCACTCTGGTTACGAGAAAGTACCCTGGGTTCAAATATTTTCTTCATAATTAAAGAAGCCCTGAGTTCCTACTTACTGCCTCAGCCCATCAAATACTTATCACAGAACTCTAGCACCATGTGCATCCATTTCTATCCAACTCGGTATGTATGTTTATAGATAAATTTTCTCATTACTATGTCAATAGGTTTTAAGTGATCCCCATTTCATATACTTCTTTTCCTCCCTTTTACCCTATTCTTTTTTGTTTTTTCCTATTTCTCTCCTGTTCCTCCATCTCCATAATCTGTGTCTAAATTAGCACATTTTTTTTTTTTTTTTTTTTTTTACTTTTTTTGGATGGAAGCTGAGTGTTCTGGCTTTGTCTACTTACAATGCCCTATGCAAGTACCTGCTAAAAACATCTTGGCTTCCATATGAATTTTCTTACTCTGAAATAGCTGAGATTTTATTCTACTTGTAAATTCCATATTAGTATGTCTCAAGTTACAGAAGCTCAATTTTTATAAAACCTCCAACATCATCAGAAACAAATTACAAAATATAACTTGTGCAATATTAATAATCAAAACATCATCTCTACTTGCTAATCAGTAACATAAAGTATGACAGATGACACATGGGAACAAATTTGGTTGCACTTTTTTTTCCTGATGCCTTTTTTAAAAATTAATTTTCTTCTCTCATATACAATTGATACATCCTGAACTTCCTTCTCTTCTCCCTTCACTCCTACTATTTCCCTCCTCTCTCTCCTCACTCATTATCTACCACATTTCACCACCCACAAACAAGCCCCTCTTTTCCCACTTCTCCCCAGAAAGAACAGTCCTCCCAGGGCTCCCATTTAAACAGGGCATGTCAAAGCAAGATGGGCTAGGCAAGCAGGCAGGAGCAAAAGAGTCCCAAGAGAAGGTAAAAGGTTCAGAGACTCACCTACTCTAACCTGTAGGAGTTTTTTTTAAGAACACTAATCTGGACAGCCATAAAATGTACTTTGGGAACTCTGTAGGTTCCTTGTCTGTCCCATCTTTAACTGAGGGGATTTGAATGCTTTATGACAGACATTGGCATCTGTCTTGCCTTTGGATCAAGGGATATTGCTGGTATATTGTTTATTATATTTGGAATTAATAATTTGCTGTACAGTAATTTTCTACTTTCTCTAGGACTATTTACTATAGAAACATTTTTTAGAATGATAACCCAGAAAAAAAGAGTAGTGCCTCAATGACAAAATATGAAATATCAGAGACTCCCACAATTTTTAATTTCATGTTGATAGAAGTGAATTCTTTTTCCATATGACTTTTTACATATGACTAGGATAGCAGAAGGGTAGTTCATAGACAAAGTGTGGTGGATACTGAAATCAGGTGACCCATTCCTTTCTTTTTTACCCCATGTAGAACTCTGCAAAGCCCTCTGTGAAACTTTCTGGGACTTCAGTTATTACTCACTTAGATCAGTATTTCCCTTTGTTTCATCCTGATCCCTCATTGTCTTATGATCTTATCTTCAATATTGCCCACCACTGCCTATCACGTTCTACAACAGTTAGCCAATTGAAACCATGAATCACCTTTAGCACACAGGCATTCATGCCTTAAATCTCAGCTGGGGAAGTAAAAGGTGCCCATAGAATTCCTAGCATGAAGTGCAGAAAATGAATTCTTTTTTTTTCTTTTTCTTTTTTTTCTGTTTTCTTTCTCTCTCTCTTTCTTTCTTTCTTTCTTTCTTTCTTTCTTTCTTTCTTTCTTTCTTTCTTTCTTTTTTTCTTTCTTTCTATCTTTTTTATTTTTTTGAGACAGGGTATCCCTGTTGTAACTCTGGCTGTCCTGGAACTCACTCTGTAGACCAATCTGACCTTGATCTCACAGTGATCCACTTGCCTCTGCCTCCTAAGTGCTGAGATTAACGGTGTGTGACACCACAGTCTGACTATGAATTATTTCTGATGAGACACATTTTCAAATTGCCTCCATGCTATAAATAAATATACCGGTTATGGTAAAGTTAACATACTTCAAAGACCCACTTTTATCAACATTCATTTCTCATTCATTATTTAAGGAGATTTTCTCATCTCTATACTAGTCATGAAATCCCATAATAGAAGTGAATTTTATCAATGAAAAACAGTGTTCTCGTCTCAAATGCAAAATGAGATAGTTTATTCTGAAGCCAAATCTGAGTAACAATGAAACTGGAACACAGATTCTGATTTACACAAATGTCATGTTCCACTGAGTGATATAGTTACATAAAATTTTTATTAGTGGCCAAAGATAATTTTAAATCAACATATTTAGCAAATGTATTGGTAGATCCCATAGTTAAGTCAGTTACAGCAAACAAGAAAACAAACAAAAATCTGTTCTAGGATTGAGACAATTTCTCGTGATATTTTATGCATTTAGAATGGTAAAAGCAAGTGGTCTGATAAGAAAATGTTGTTAGTCACAAGGATACTGGGTCAAATCAGGAGTATGGGGAATGAAAAGTTTTCTAAAGACTAATAATAGCAGCAGAATTGGCTCTGATCTGCAACATGTTAACTCTCTGTGATTTTGAAGATCAATGTTTGCCTTGTACAATATTTTTCTACAAGGGACAGACTTCCTTTTTCTTTCTATTCCTTTCCTCCTTTGCTCTCTCCCTCTATCCCTTCCTCCCTCTATCCCTCTCTCCCTTCTTCCCTCCTCCTCTTCCTCCCTCCCTTCCACCCATATGTCAATTTCTTTCATTATTTTTCTTCGTAGGGATATAAATTTACAATTTCAGCTTTCTCAAAAAGTTTCAGAATAGTTTTATCAATGAACAGAAATTCAAAAGTATATTTTTCAAGACAAATTGCTACTTGGAACCCCAAAGTGTTTGTTTCTTAGGAATATTAACTTGATAATAATTTTGTGGATACTTGGTGGATAACAGAGTTACTTTCATTTTTTTTGAAATTCCGTTTCTAGGATTTCATTGCAAAAAATTTCAATATGTTTTGAACATGTGAACCACATAAGCATATCTGCATTATGAAAATTTAGTAATTACTTTGCTTAAATATTAAAGTCAGACCCAACTCAATTATACAGTGCTACTAAATTTTCATTAAAGCATGCAAATTTAAAAATAGTAGTCATAATATTAAGTTGATTTTCACTGAAACAAAATGTGTAATATGCAAATGAAAACTGAAAGTTTTATTTCAGTACTGCAGTTAGAAAAATATGACATAAAATGTAGGACTGTTACTGCTTTATACAATTAAATTTATAGCATGCTGTGTTTAGTGGTAAGAGAAAAATAGGAGCTACTGTATTTCAGTGAAATTATGCCCATGTTTCATCATCAGAGGAAAAGCCTTAGGAAGTATGAACAAGTCCCTAGTAAAACTGTCTTTATTTAATGACTTTACAGATATCACTGGACACATTTTTACCTTTAAGAATTGCTGTGGCTGATATTGCAGAATATCACTGTCACCATAGTGACAGTAACTAAAGAATGATTTAGAGTAAGAAAGGCAATAAAATAATTTTCTAGCATATGAAATACATATTGTGTGAATCTTCTGCTGACTTTTTGCGAAAAATATAGATAAAAATATTTCTATAACTAGACATAAGAAAATTTAAACATGTTATCTCAGTTTATATGCTATCCTTTTAACATTGGGGATTCTGAGCAATGATGTTGATTTAAGGTGTGCAAAGAAAAATTTAAATGCAGAATGTAGAAAAGGTATGGGATACATGGTTTGCAGATAAATCTCATTCTTACATTCCTAAAACCCTAATGTTTATGAGCATTTTTTTCTTCTTACAATGAACTAAAACCCAAACAAGGAAACAAGCAAACCTCACAACAACAATGTTGTATCCTCTAAATAATTGCAAAATATTATACAGGAAATGTCACCTTATAATTCAATTTGACAGTCATCTCATAGAGAAAGAAAATATTCATTTACATAAATTGCAGAGGTGGTATAGAGCAGGGTCACATGTTTAGCTCATGGGGAAATTGAGACACTCAATATCAATTCATGCTGTGCATTTATCAATCAGTGATACCTTTCAGAGGAGTTTTCCCTTATTCAGCTTTCATGCAAATTAGTAATCTACTGAGTGCTTTTATAGGCAATGATGTTTTCTTGACAATGAATGGTAGACATCAACTTAACCTCCTCTGACTGAATGATTTTAAACACATTTCTTTACCCATATTTCTTTAAGACCAGCTCTAAAGTTTGGATACTTGTACCTTGTGCAGTATAAATGGATCAAAAATAAATAAAAACTAGAACTTGTATTGAATTCTGTGTTTGTATCTAATAGCGGCATGTTAAATAGAAAGACCTTGTCCCTTGGCTTCATTTGCTTGCTTGTTTTATTTAATTGCCTGACTTTGGTATCTTATTTTGTTCCCACTTAATTAAGGCTGATTAATTAAAACCAGGTAATTCATTTATATTATACTGTAAAATTTGTACAGAAACAATAAAAGATGCATTGCAATTCATGAAATATATGTTGAGATTTTATTGTCTAATGAAATTTTAAGATGTTTATAAGAAAACGTATATTTTCTATTGTATATGAATTTAGAATTTACTATAACATTTGTAATATAATATATTATTAAACATTTATTGGCTTGCTTATTTTTTATTAAATATATATTCTATATTTTAAACAATTTCTTAAAGATTTATTTATTATAGAAAGAATTTTTGACTGCATGTATAGATACATAAAATATATGTGCCTGTTGCTTGTGGAGGTCAGAATGTGGAAGTTGATTCTTTAGGATCTGAAGTTACAGATGGTTTTGAGACACCATGTAAATTCTAGTACTTAAATCAGGTCCTCTGAAAGAGCAACATATGATGTAAATTGCTGAGCTATCTGGCCAGTTCTTGTTATTATACAGTTAGTGCCAATGTCTTTTTGGTTTTTTTGTAAAGACCATACTTTTCTTCATATATCCCTAATTTCTTGAGTTATAATTAATGAACATTGCTTATATTTATATTGCACAATGTATATTTAGGTGTGTTAACATTTAAAAATAATTACCAGAGTTAATGTAAATTAACACATTCCTTACATCATATACATATGCTCATTACAGTGTACATGTCATTCTAAAATTGATAATCAGTAGCATATGATGGCCTCAAACTATACCTGGTACACTTGACACTGATTCTAGAGAATATCACAATATTAAACAGCCTGAGCTCTCTCTTATACACACACACTCACACACAGACATACTCACCCACTGTACTCACACATATGCATATACACACATGCACATATTTACATAGACATTACCCACACAATCATAGACACACATACACATGTATGCCACCACACATGCACATATGCATGTACACACTTGTATGTATACACACATATGCATACACACAAGCTCATACAAAAAAACAAATAAATATTAGATTTTTTAATAATGATTATTTCTATATCTACCATTTACTATTTTGAAATAACCATCATCTTGGTTGAATACAAATAATGAATTACTATTTCCTCAATATATAAACTTTACTTAGAAATAATCTTGGATTGTCCATATCATTTAGCAATGGTAATGCTTAAAAGTGCTAATTTGAACTTTGCAAGAAAAGAAATGTACATGGTGCCTTTAGCAATAAGTTCTTATCAATCAGTTCTCATCACCAATCAAAAAGAATAATTTACAAGAACCTGTATCATTTGCAGATGTTCTAAAACTCTCTGAACAACTATTAATAAGGAACTATATCACATCGGGCACTGAGATTTTTGTTTAATCATTCTTAGGTACTAGAAATGATTATTTCTTTTATTAAACATTATGCATTAGGATACTATTCATTGTAAGAAAGCAATGAGACTTGTTGGTGTGATGTTATACTGAGCTTTAATGTATTACTCTAATGAACAAATTCTTTAAGGAATTTGCATCTTTAATTTCCATGATGTTATTTACATTAAGAAAATGAGTAGGAGTTTAATTCAAAGGAGACTGGTCAATACTAAGTAGTAATTTTCTATTTAATAGAGTAGAAGCAAGTTGCTTTCTGTAAATGTTATTAAATGGAAATCTTTAAATGAATCACCAATTGAATATATATTACTAGAATTGTATAAAGAATATTTTTGGTAAAATAATATTATTAGAACTACATAAAATATTAAGAAGGATTCACCAATAGTTATAATCTAAATTCTAGAAGGAAACATTAAAATTATTAAAATGAGGTTATTGGTAAAATAATTATTAAGTTCACATTTTAAATCTAAAATAATTTTCACTTATAATTTAACTAAATATTGAATATGTGCTTATAAGTTTAAGAAAAAACACATATAATGAAAATAAATTCATATTACTACTTAAAATGATGAGAGGAGAGAACCACATTTAAATGCATTTGGGTTCTTTTTCAGCCTCAGTATAAGAGTTTGTGGCTTGTCTTACTCTAGCTTGTTGTGACCTGTTTGGCTGATGCCTTTCAGAGGCCTGTTCTTTTTTAAAGGGAAATGAAGCAGGCTTGGCTCTAGGGAAAAAGAAACTTTAGGGAAGAGGGAAGGAGTGGAGGAAGGAGAAAATGTGGTCACGATGTATTGTATGTAAGAAAAATTTATTTTTAATAAAAAGACAAGAGTGAAAAACTGAAAAGAAAAAGTTTCTATAGGATCAGGATATAGACGTGCCTGTAGGGATCTTTTAATTAGTAATTGATGAAGGAGGGCCCAAGTTGGTGCGATTTCTAGGCCAGAGGTTATAGGTTCTCTAAGAAAGCAGTTGAGGAGTTTTGGTTGTGAGCCTAGCCTTTAACAGCTGAGTCACCTCTTTAGTTCGGCCTTGATGTAGGAAATTCAGCCTGGTCTTGTACCATCTTGATATGCCCTGTTTAAGTAGCCCTGGGAGGCCTACTCTGTTCTAAGGGATCTGGAGGTGTATCTGGGGGAGAAAGGAGATGGGAAAAGCTAGCAGGAGTGGATGGAGGGAAAGATGGAATCTGCATGTATTATATGAGAGAGAAATACAAATACATCTTAAAAATGCTTTAAATTGCATGCAGAGGATTAAAACTTAGCTGTCAATCTAATGGACAACACTCTGTAGCATGCTCTTAGATGAAAAATTGAAATGAATTACATATGTGACCCTAGCTGAAATGGGGAAAATAAAATGCAATTTACCTATTTTCTAATTCCCCAGGTGTTTTATTAAAATATTGATTCTAAAAATGAAAGAAAGAAAGAAAGAAAGAAAGAAAGAAAGAAAGAAAGAAAGAAAGAAAGAAAGGAAGGAAGGAAGGAAGGAAGGAAGGAAGGAAGGAAGGAAGGAAGGAAGGAAGGAAGGAAGGAAGGAAGGAAGGAAGGAAGGAAAAAGAAAGCCAGCCCTGTGGAACAAAGTCACTAAGCAGCATCCCTCCATGGTTTCTGCATCAGCTACTGCTGCAGGCTCCAATCCTGCTTGAATTTCTGACTTGTTTTACATCAGTTTTGGGCTGTTACCTGAAAGTGCAAGCTGAAGTAAACTCCTTTCCTCCCTAAGTTTGCCTTTGTCATAGTGTTTCATCAAAATAGTAATAGCTCTAACTAGGACACTTAGTCATTGTCTTTTGCTGTGATGAAACACCATGATCAAGTCAACTTTTGTAAAAGGAAGCATTTAATTCAGGGCTTGCTTATAATTTCAGAGGCTTAGTCTATTATTATTAGGTCAGGGAGCACAGCTGGCATGGTATTGGAGATGTAGCTGAGAACTACTGTCTGATCTGTATACAGAGTGAGAAAATGGACCTGGCCTGGGCTTTTATGATCTCAAAGCCCACTCCAGTGACACACTCCCTCCAACTCCTATTCCTTCTAATATTGCCAAAGAGTTATACTCCTTAGTGATTAAGCTTTCAAAATATGAGACTATGGGAGTGATTTTTATTCAAATCACATGTGTATACATTGAAATATGGTATACTTACCTACATACTTACTTTCCCAACTCCTTTCATATGTCTCTGTTCCCTCCCAATATATTCATCTCTCAAGTACACATAGTTTTTAATAACTGATAAATGGAATATAAACCTTTACTTTTGGAGACTATCGTAATCAAGAAAGGTGGAACTTCTAACAGATAAATAAATATATATTAAATAAATCAACAGAAATACTTATAGTAGAAAAATGAACCAGTTCATTTCTTACTATGAAAACACATTATAAATGGATTCAATATGTAAATATTACATACAGATCTAGGAAATATTGAAGAACACTGAAGTCAAGGTCATACCATAGTTTCTGGTTCAAAAGCCATTTATTCCTTTGCCTAATTGAATTGCAGATTCTTAGTCATGAAATGCAGTGTTTCAGCTTCCTTTCTATTCTTAAGCCTAGAACTGGAAGACTTCAGCCTCCATGCAATCTAGAAAATTTAAACCTCTGTACAATCTAATCAAACTTTGAGACTTACTGCTGACTGAGAACCTGACTAACTCTTTCTGAAATCTGACACTTTTGGTTCAACTCAACTCACTCTTTGTTCTGGCTCAAATCTTCTCCAAACTCCCTGGTTCAAACTGACTTCTGAGTCAGTTTACTGTTTCTGATAGAGATTTTCTGACTCTAGCTTATTCTGCCTGATTCTCTGACTGACTCAGGCTGAAATGCTCTGCTACGCTTCAAACTGACTCATTCTCTCCATCTGGTGTTGATGTCTTCTGCTGAGCTGTCTCTGTTTCTCTGTGTCCCTTCCTGAGCTCTCATTGCTCCTCTCTGTCAGCCTCTCTGATTCTCAGTCAGACTGCTTCATTGTCTCCATGTCTTGTCCTTGTAGACATAGGCCTTGATCTTGCAAGCCTGTTTCAGACTGCTTGCCTCACAATGCCTGCTCTAACTGATTCATCTTAGACATCATTTCTTGTGTAACACTGACTCTTTCTGAGCTCTGCTTTTCAATGTCTGCTTCTACACTCTGTTTCTATCTTAGAGACTAAAAGCATGGACCACTGCTGCCTTCTGAGAATTGGGGTAAAAGCTGTATACCAACATTCTTAGCATTCTTCCTACATTTCATCTGGACCACACAGGCCTCTGAATGTGATGCCTTCCTATAGATTCCTGGAATATAGACCCTTTCTAGCTTTTCCACAGTTCTATTTCACTACATATTATAAATAGTTCAAGGTCAGTGAAAGAGAAATATAACAAAAGGAAAATATTAACCTTTGAATACACTGATAATTGTTATCAACATATACATAAAATATAAATCATAAAAACTTGAGCATATTATAAGAAATAATATAATTATTTTACAAGTTGAAAAAGATAAATTTTGTGCATGTTAAAAAAAATGAGACACAGGTATACATTCAGTATTTTAGTCAGCCAATGCCTTTATTCCTTTACCTAAGAACTATAAATCTATCTGTTTTAATTTCTGAACTATCATATGACCATTTCATAGTGCAGATGATTCAAATACATTATTCCTATCAAGTATAATTTCCTGAATGTAAGTAACTTAAGTCATTTTCATTATGGATAACCTCAAATGATGAAAAGAAAATACCATTTAAAATATAGTCTAATCACTGACAAAATAAGAAAGATATGGATTATAAATACTGATATTCAATTTAGAATTATACAATTTAAGTCAGAATCAATTTTTATATTTTGGTATTAAGCTTCCTGTAAAGTCAATTTGAGGCTGTTGTTATTATATTAATAATATATTATTAAATATTAAATTATGCATAATTATAATTTAATTAATAATAAGTTATTAACACAGATACAAGGTGAAATTTTATATAAACTATATATTATATCAATATCCAAAAGAAAATCATAGTAATACTTTACAAAAATATTCTTATATTAAAAGAAAATCAGATGTGAAATGGATAGCTTAATAACTCACACAATAACTATTTGAATATAAATGTATGCTTGTACATTTTGTTACATTCTGAATACTTTGATAACTAAGGTTAATCCTGTATCATTTCTTTTTCACAGAGAGTTTACAGTAGAATGTAGCAATATATATTTGTACATATATTTGTGAATATGTGCATATACAGAAATACATATATAATGAATGTATTTGTTTTCTAGTTGTATTAAGGATCTTTTTTTTATCTTTACTTTGCAAATAAAAGAAAATTAAAATACTTAAGCAATGAATAATTTGATTTATTTGATATTTGTAAGCATATCCTATTTCTGAGCTTCAAGAGAGTAACTTTTCAAATTGTAATTCAAATATTTTTAAGTTCCAAGCTGCTGGAGGACATATTTTTTTTAAAATGCTACATTCTAAATTGCAATTAATTTTTCTACCCCTTTGAGCACATTTAAGTCTGAATTTGTTACTTTAATTAAACTGAATAATTCAAATATTAGATGAAACTGTGTAACCTCAACTAATTGAAAAGCAAGTGGCTGATTACTGAGTATGAAGACAGATTAAAAAATGTACAGTTTTATATAAAACTCATTTAATTTAAAATATACCTAAAAATTATATTCTTGGGACTATATTTTCTGGTTAGATGTTTTCATATTTCCTACATTTATTTAATGTAGATTTATGTGTTTATGTATGTATACATTTATATATACATGTATGTGTCAAATAATATTTTAACAAGGTTCATGTATAAATATATTCATATTCATAACTGTCTCTTTTTAAATATACATACATATATATAGTATTCTTTTTTCATTTAAAAATCATACTAAATATGTTGTTTTTGTTTTACTTGTATTAAATTTTAATAAAATTTTCTTTTAGTTTCTTTGGTGAGAGTCTAAGTTGGGATTGATTACACTAAAATTTTTATTTGAATTTATTTAATATATATTAAGTAATATAAATAAATAATATTCATTATTTAATAAAATAAAAATTTTATTACTATGTTGAATTAGATTAAATTAAGTTTTTAAGCTGGAGCAATTATCATTAAATTAACAAATATATACATAGGAGCAAAATGTCAAAAATTATGTGCAATAATTTACTTTGAATTATAGTAGCCTTAAAGTATGTCCCAGTATTAATGAATTCAAATTCATTGAAAACTTAGATAGACATATTTAGATAAAAACTTAATCTAATAGTTCCAATTATATATATATAATATACTTACACATTTACATGTGTATACATATGTGTGTGTACAAATTTGATTCTCATACTTAATAACAAAAACAACAAATTATTTATAATTTTAATAAAGTAAATTTATTTTCTTTCCTAAATTATAATAAAATATATTTACAGTTTTACAGATCAGGTAATAAATCTTGTTCTTTCCCTTTCTTTTCTTTTTAAGGGGAGAGTTTATAATAGTTTCCAATTGCAGGTTAGTGTCCATCATAACAAAGAAATCATTGTAGCAGGCACTGGAAGCTTCTAGTTATAGCCACATTGAAGTACTGAGAAAGTATGAATGCATGCTTACTGGCAACTCTCTCCCATCTTATACCTCTCAGATTCCAAACCCAAAGAATGGTGCACACACACTGAGCAAGATATTCCCATCTTTATTAACAAATCTAAATAATCTTCTGCAAATATTGAGACAAACAAATGTGATGTAGACAATCCTCACTGATACTCTTATGAAAGAAAATTTGGTCCTTTCAATTTTGTTTTTTCAATTTTGTTTCCTTTTCTTTAGGACTATATCCCCTCTAATTCTATTTGAACATTTTTCTTTGTTAATGTAAAACTAGTTACATTAGAATCAATTTGCCTTTAAATAGCCAAATCCATTAAAACATACCTATACCTTTCAAATTCCTTATTTTTCTAAATTTATTTTTCTGTTCCTTTTCTTTCATGATGACAACTATCCTAGAGGAAAAATATAGGTTATACTACCATGCCTATATCCACAACTACTTCAAGTCTTAAAAGGTGTACTTACTTACTATGTTTACACTTTGATAATGATTGATTTTAAAAAAAAGCTAGTTATAAATGAAAGCTTCTGATTCATAAGTATCGTTTTTAATTTTAATTTTGTTGCTCAATGCATAGCATATCAGGATTGTATCCTAGCCATTAACATCCATCTTCTTAAACTGATGAACTTTTTAATTACTTGTCAGTATTAATATACAATTATTGCTTCTTCCTTTGTTCACATAATATTTGAAAGACCTCAAAACACTTTTCATGAAAAAAAAATCAAGATCTAGTATATACTCTGATGGCTTTATAAGTCTTCAGTAACAAACTTAATAACATAATTATGTAACTGTCAATGTAAGCATTGATATTCTTAATTATTCTTCTTGATTCATGAGAAAAGGCAGTTTATTCTTTGCTAATTCAATCCCTCATCCTGGTGGGATTCAGCTTCCGTAAAACCTAATCTTAAGAGCATCAGCCCCTGCAAATATAAACTTCAAAATTCATGCCCAGATCTAGAAGACTTCAGCCTCTGTAATCACGATGCTCCATATTGGGCACCAGATGTAGCTGTAGAAGTAGATTCAGATTCAGAACCATTTATTCTTTAGTCTAATTAAATCACTGGTCCTAGTCCTGGAGCCTTAGAACCCTAGAATGTTTTGGCCTCTTTATAATTTATCCCTAAGATTTGAACTGGCAGGCTTCAGCCTTCATACATCTAGAACATTTAACGTGCTAACCAGACATAGAAGGCTTTAACCTTAGCCTTCTGAGACTTGCTGCTGATTGAGCCACACTGACTAACTCCCCCTGCACTCTGACTTTTCTGTTTCAACTCACTCTATGTTCTGGGCTTCTGCAAAGCCCTACTGTGTCTCTGTGTCGCTTATTGAGCTCTCACTGTTCCATCCTTCCTCTGTCACTGACTGCTTCAACTAACTGCTCTGTAACTCACTCAAGCCACAGCTTCTGTAACTTTTATGTAACTGAGTCTTCAACTTATTCTTTTAACTAACTGCTCCTTTGTTCATTGACTCTTCTTACTGACTATTCTCAATTGGCTCCTCTGTCTGACTCTTCTTAACTCACTCTGAATGAATCTAACTCCTGTGTAACTAACTCTCTTTTACTAAGTTGAGAGCCCTCCTTTTGTCATGAGAGTAGTGCATGTCCTTACTCTGCTAACTCTTCTTCTGACTAGTTACTTTACTATTCATTCTGACTCATCTCAGATGTTACTTCCTGTGTGATACTGATTCCTTTTGAGTTCTATTCCTGTCTTGGCTTCCACTATTTTTGTTTTTGTTTTTATGTTTGTTTGTTTGTTTTGTTTTTTGTTTTTTCACTAGGGATTAAAGGTGTGGACCACCACTGCCTTCTGAATACTGGGAATAAAGGTGTTTCTATATTCCATCCAGGCCACACTGGCTTCTGAGTGTAGCCCCTAAAATCTACACCCTAGTTTTCATATAGGGCTATTCCTTGACAAGCCTTCCTACAATCTAATTGGCAAAACTAAACCTAGAATATTTCAATCTCTGAGACTTACTATGAACTGGGTTCATTGTGACTAGCTACCTTCTGAACCTCTGCTTTTCATTTTAATCTGTATTGTAAATACAAAACTGTAATCTGTAAAATATCTGCTTCTGACTCTCTTCTTTCTCTGTGCTTATTCTGGACTGGCTCTGTTCTTCTAGGCTTCTCCTTCTTTCTGTGAGCTGACTGCATTCAAACTGCCTGACTCTCTAATTCCTTATGTCTCTCAGTCTGTAATGAACTCCTTTCTGAACTGTCTGTGAGCTCAGAGCCTCCTTTTATGTCCTGAGAATTGGGTCTCTCCTCACTCTGACTCAATCTGAGACTTCACTCTGATTAAGTCTCAGACTTATCTCTTATTCAATCTGAGACTTCACTCTGATTCATTCTCAGAATTTGGGATTAAAGTGTCACCAGAATTGCTTTCAGAGCATATCATCTAGATCACACAAGCCTCTGAATGTGATCCCTTCATACAGGCCTTTTGATTTGAATCCCTTCCTAGCTATCACACAAGTCTTTCAATGTGATCCTTTGGTAGAGCAGCCATTCTGCTGGATTAAAACAATAAATGTTCCTCTACAAATTAAATGGTACTATAAATAACTGAGATAAAATCTAATCTAGATTGCTTAACTAAGTATTGATATCTTTATATTTTTCTTTTTTATTATTTTATAAATTTATTTTTTTATAATCTCACCTGAAATTTTTGAAAATAAGTTGAGTTATATGAAAAAATTATTATGGACACAGTAGTAAAAGAATTGAGATATTGTTGTACTGAATTTTTAGCAAAAGTAAATATCATCAGTCACAGATACTGAGTTTTACTGAATGAAGTGATACTTTGAGGAGAGTGCTCATAGTCCATGCAAAAAACTACATAAAATAAATGAAATTTCTGTACATATTTTTCTCAATAAATTAAATGCTAACAAGCTAAACTGATATTCAATTTTACATATAAATGCAGAATCAGCTGAAAATTAGTCATTTGACACTCATGTCTAGTGGCATATAATTATGATGGCTTTGATGGACCAGTTCCAAATTAAGAACCCTACTAATAGAATTAAGTTTTTTATGCAAACATTTCCCATTACAGTGTTGATAAAATAGTGCTAATGTAAATTTTTCTTTTCAAGTCTTTCATCCTATTATCAAGATGCACTATCTTAGAAAATTTGCTTTGTGGATGTATAAATCTGTTTCATCCCTGTTCCCTTGGAAGCTCACAAAATAATAGTATATTTATATTATACTTTAGAATTTATATATACTATTTTGGTCAATATCATAATGAACTAACAATATTTGACTGAAATGTTAATTTTTTTCTATAATACCTTTACAGTGATATGTCTCATTCTATTATTTTAGATAGCTTGAAGGAGATCTGAGCTATTTCATATGTATTTTTACTATTCTCACTGGAGTGAATAGAGACATTACTGAAATAAGGTAAATTAGTATCATGGAAAGGACAGTCAGGGATTTTTATTCCCTATGTTTCAAGATAATGAAAAAAACCTCAAAGTCTATCCTATTTTTATAATGCATTCTATTTTGTATGCAATATTAATTTTTACATATTGTCTTTATCGACAGTGAGTATTGCTCACAGAATTATAGTACCATTACATAACAATACTTTCGATCCGGTAGAGATCAATTACAGTGATTGGGATTCTGAGACAAATCTGAGAAGCAATGTTAACTTAATTCGATTTTCTAATATTTTATTGTGTATATGTTCAATTGTAGTAAATACTTACTTTGGTACAATATTTACTGGGGCTTTATTATGCACAAGCAATGAATCAAATATCAAAATCAAGCCAATAATCTCAAAGTTAATATGATCCCACATTTAGTAGTTTAAAAATTAAAAAAAAAAAAAACTTGTTACAGTGCAAACAAACTTACCTTCAACAAATTTAGTTTAATGTCCAAATCTTACTATTTAAGGTCATTCTGGAAAGCATTCTTCTTGAGGAAGACACTATTAATGATGCAGATGCAATTGAATAGCTTCAAGCACAAAAAGAAATTTTAATGTTTTTACTACTGAAAAGTATTTTCTGAAGAAATAAAATGAAGATACATGGGAAAAAATAAACTTGAATTTTCTGTCAAAATTCTATTTCTTAAAAAAAATGAGGATAAAGAATTTATCCTTCAAATAGTGCTCTTATTTCACAACAAATTATCTGATATGAGTGCATTTTGCTTTAAAAAAAAGTTGTCTTTTATCTTGTCTTTATATTTTAATTACCTTACAACATAATAGACTTCATTACAACATTTTCATACAGATTTCTTTGATCTTTCTCCATGATCTTCTCCTCAGGTCTCTGACCATCAATGTGTCCTTCAATCCCTAGTAGTCCTCTTTCAATTTTCATGACATCACCTTCCCTAATCTTTTCCAAGTAAGCCCCTTTCATATTGTAGACCATGTTTTGTTTTGTTTTTTTAACTTTATAACCCATACTCATATTCAAATTGATCTCCCATCCAGTTAGCATGTCGACTTCTTTAGACAAATACACACACACACACACACACACACACACACACACAGATTTATACACACAAATTTCAAATGAAGTTTAGGCTTAAGAATAGATTGTACAGTGGCTGAAACCCTCTAAGGATTGAGAATTGAACTACCCAAAAAACAAAGGATCCTTTGCCCAGAATCTATATCAGCACCAGCTTTTCTTTCTGAGCTCTGCTTCTACTCTCTGAGCATTGCCTCTCTCTGAACTAACTCCCACTCCTGTGAACTGAGAGCTTCCCTTTATATTATGAGAACTGGCACTGAAAACATGTAATACTATGGCCTTCTGAGTTGGGATTAAAGACCTGTATGGGATTGAAGACATGTACTAAATTGCCTTAATCATACAAATACCTTTCACATAGACAGGATCAGTCCAATTAAGTTTTTTTCTGCATTCCATCTGGATCACACAGGCTCCTGAATGTGATCCCTTCATACAGGCCTTTGGATGTAATCCCTTCCTAGCTATCACACAGGATTTTAAATGTTATAATTTGATGGAGCAGTCATGCTGCTGGACTTAAAGAATCAATGTTCCTCTACAAAAATACAGTTACAAATTAGGCTTGTCTAATAAAATACTGATAGTAGGTTTTTTTTTCTAAGATCTATGACATCACTAGCTTCGGCAGTTGGCTAGATTTCTAGTACCAACTCAATTTCCCCCTGTTAAGTGGCTCTTAATTCAAATTAGATAACTATTGTTATCACCTATATAACAGTAGTAGTAGAATAAATTCAAGTGGCATAAAATCATTTAAGATAAATGTATATAAATCTCTCTCTCTGTCTCTCTCTGTCTGTCTCTGTTTCTGTCTCTTTCTCTCACTCTCTCTCTGTATGTGTAAGTTTGTTTGTTTGCCTAAAAAAGCTGACATGCCTACTCAATGTGGGGTCACTTTGAATATGAGTATGGGGTATGAAATTTAAAAAAATGGTTACAATAATAAAAAGGTCTTATTTGTGAAAGATTAAGGAAGGTGATTAAACACATATGACATGAAAACAGAAAGTAGACTATTGGTGGTAGAAGGAACATAGATTGTCAGAGACATGAGGAAAAGATATCAGAGAAGAATAAAACAAATCTGTTTGAAAATGTCTTAAGTAGTAGGTTCTGGCTTGCATCTTGAAGATTATGGTGCTAATCCTGAGAGGAGAAGTGAGCACATACTCCCATCTATGACCCATAAGTGATTTCCAATTAATAGCTGCTTGCATATGAATAAATACTTTTTTCTGATGGAGACACATTATGGAAACAATCTACTCTTAGACAATTAACTTTATTTTTCTCTGATTTATTTTTAGTTTATCTCTCAGCACTTTCAGGACATGATATCTGGATAATTATTTATTTTGAAGTGCGGGGGTCTGAGTCCAGCTCTAGTCCCCGCCATGGGTTCCTCAGCTTCCACGAAGGAGGGTAAACAATTGAAACTATGACGAGTGAGCTCAGTATCTCACTCTTCTATAGGACCCTTAACTGGCAAGATTAATGCTCCTTCATAAGACACATAGAATATGTGTTATGGTATTAGGGCTAGCCGGCAGACTTCTAAAGAAGCACGAGACATTCCAGATTGCTGCAAAAACGCACGAGGCTTTATTGTTAACCAGCGTGCATCCAGGTTTTGTACAGGTTAAGTTTGGCGGGCATCAAGTATGGTACTGGGGGGGGGCGTGAACCCCTGGCCCCCAGGGCTTTTATCTGAGTCCCAGGGCTGGAGCCAGTGGACGGGGCTTGTGCAGCTCCGATTGGCTCAGAGCTCCCCAAATTCTGTGTCCCTCAACCTCGTTGGTCAGGTGTTTGAGCCCGCGGGAACCAGAGTGGGGGGTAGTCACTTGGACTAGTCATTCTTGAGAACGAGTGGCGCCTGGTTTGTCGGGGAAGGAAGAATTCCTGCTGATAGGTGGTGGGAAGGGGGCTATTTCTGGAAGGCATCCCCCTTCCCCTACGTGATCCCTAGCACTTAGGTGAATCTCCCCAGGTGAATTTCCCCTGTAAGTGACTGCTAGCACTCAGGTGCATTCCTAGGTTTTACATTTCTTAAATCCTTGCAATATACCTGGGTTGCTCTATTGCAATTTACTTCTGAATAGCATGGCTGTGTTTCATTCCAGCCCACAGTGGCCAGTTCAGGGATTAATTTTGCTATTACTATTAGGCTTATACAGATCTTATTATTGATGAGAGAACATATGTCACCGTACAGTAAAGACAAGAAAGGGGCAAGGCAGTTAAGGAATTCCAGTTCCCGACAGCGGAAGCCCAGGAACCTAGTAAAGCTGAAGCTTCCATAGTCTGGGTAACCTGGATCCCAACATTGAAGATGTAGGTAAAGTCCAAATGTTTATAACACTGTTTAACTTGGCAAGTTTCAAGTATCTGTGCTTTCTATGATGATAATGTGAAGTCTTGATATACAGTTTCATTTTAATAGGTCTAGATATTAAGTTACAAGTGTGACAATCTGTGTCTCACTTATATACCTGGTGACTCAGACACATGCTTTTAGTGAGAAACATCTTTTCTATTCATAGTAAATCAAATATCTTGTTTCCTGTACTTAGATGTTGGTATATCTATTTGTCTCTTGACTTATTTGGCTTATGTTTTCGTTTCTGTCACAAAATACCTGATAGAAACAAGTTAAAGAAGGATTTATTTCTGTCCATGGTTTGAGATTACTCATAGTCCATCTTAATGGGGGAAAGGCAGGGGGCTGCCTAGCCCTATAGCTCCTGCAATCAGAAAACAGAGGGATGAATGTTACTTCTTAGCTTACTTTTTCCTCTTTATTCACTCTAGAACTTCTGTTCCTGGAAATGTACTATATATGTTCACAAGATTTCCCACCTTAGATAAACTTCTCTGGCAATGACTTTACAAATTCTATAGGTTTGTCTCTTGGTTTCTTCTGAACTCTTTCAGACTAAAAATCAAGATTAGATAACAGATACAGTTTTCATGATAAATGAATACATTTTGTTCTATGCTAAGCTTTTTTTTTTTCCTCTGCATATCCAGCCTGGCAGTCAGTCAAGACTTCCTTGTCAATCTTCTACTGTAATGCTTGATCCTTTAAGACATGCGCACCCTTGTAACATTACTCTCACCCTAGAAACTTAATCTGAGAGGTTGCCTGTGGTTTCCAAACTGATTTGCGAACCCTTCAGGGGTCAAGAAAAACATTCACAGGGGTTCCCTAAGAACATCAGCATATCAGAAATTTACATGTTGATTCATAATAGTAACAAAATTAAAGTTATAAAGTAACAATGAAAATAAATTTATAGTTGGAGTCACTACAACCTGAAGAACTGTGTTAATAGTTGACAGCATTAGGAAGCTTGAGATACACTGGGTTGAATTCTACTGTTTTTCTGAATTCTAATCTGTTACTTTTTCCTATCTGGATATTTTTCTCACCACTGAGTCAAACATTCATTCATTTAGACTGCGTCTCAACAGAACAGTTGACAAGGCTTCTGTGGTGTGCATAGTTTCTTCTGTCTTGTATTATAAATTTGAGTTGCATCTTGTCCAGAATATGAAAATAACTGCTCATAAACTTTTGAGTCACACAACACACACAGGAACATATGTACACATTCTTTTAAAATGCTATACAATGTGTTTTTTATTATATTTATTCCATCAATTCTTTCTATATCTACATCTAATTCATATATATATATATGTATCTTCAACACTAATTTGTGCTTTCCCAATATTCTTGGCTGAGTAGCCTTACATTGTAATATTGACTTTCCATAGCTTCGAATTTAGAGGAAAATATTTTTTCCAGAAACTATCGTTATTAATAACTCTCAAAGTTGTGGTGTGGCTTCATTTCCAATTCCATTTCCTATTATGTAACTTGATCTTGTATGGACTTTCACAAGTCTTTTGTACACTTTGTACATTACTACAGTATTTTTTTTTTTTTATGTGCAGGTGACCTACTGTCTCCAAAAGATCTGTTTCTTTGTAGTTATCTACCACCTCTGACTCATATGCTCTCTTCATCCCCTCTTCTGAATAATACTTAGTCTTTGGAGACAGGGTGTAGTCTATATGCTTCTTAGTGTGGGTTCACTGGAGAAACAACATAGAAAGGAATTTTATGAGAATGGCTTACAGGCTGTGGTTGTTGTAAATGTAGATTCAGTTTCAAATTGCATGTTATTCCTAGGCTAATTCAATGACTGGCCCTAGTCCTGGAGTCCTGGAGAGTTTCTACTTCTATATACACTAATCTTAAATCTAGAACTGAAATGCTTTAGTCTTCGTACACTGTAAAACATTTAAGCCTCTAAGACCTATTGCTGACTGAATCAATCTGAGTAGCTTTTTCTGAACTCAGAGCTGTATTGATCAACTCACTTGCAGTTCTGGCTTAAACTGTTCTCCAAGCTGCTGGTTCAAGCTGGTCTTCAGACCTGGCTAACTGTTTCTAACTAAACTCTTCTGACTCTAGCAGACTCTGGCTGATTGTCACACTTCTCCGACTGAACTGCTCTGCTTGGCTTCAAGCTGACTCACTCTTCCTGTCTGATACTTCTTTTTATCGAACTGCTTTTGTGTCTGTGCATCAGACTTCTCAGACTGCTCCTGTGTCTCTAATTCTATTATCCTCTGTCTCTCTGCCTCAGTCAGCCTCTGTGTCTTATCCTCTCTGTGTTTCTCTTGATTCTCTGAGCTGAGAGCCTGCTTTTTTGGGGGGAGGTGAGGGGTTGGGTGTGTCCTTTCTCTGACTCACTGACTCACTCTATCAACTCTTTCTCCAACTCATCCTTTCACTCTGACTCACTCTGATTCATCTCAAACATCACTTCCTTTCTAACACTGACTCTTCTGAGCTTCCTGTCTCCAAAGTGGGATTAAAGGTATGGACCTCAATTCCTTTCTGAATACAGTGATAGAAGGAGTTATTAACATTTTTAACATTCTTTCTACATTCCACACAGACCTCTCAATGTGATTCCTTCATATGGACCCCTAGATGCGATCTGTGGATGTGATCACTTCATACAGACCCCTAGATGTGATCCTTTCCTAATTCAACCATGTTGCTGGATTAAATGACTAAATACTCCTCTATATCCAGGAATTCAGTAGTTGTTTAAAACATGAGGCTGGATGTCACAGCTTCAGTATATGAACTTCAGTATATTCCAGAATCCCAAAGAAGTGGTCTCTAATGCCAGTAAAGAAACGGATTTGCTAGCCAGAGGAGAGCAAGCAAGTAAAGACAAAAACTCCTTCTTCCATTTCCTTTATATAGGATGCCAGCAGAAGGTGTGGTCCAGATTAAAAGTGGATCTTCCCACCTCAAAAATCTGAATTAAAGCTTTATCTTCCCGTCACAGAGATCCAGATTTTCTTCCCAACACAAATGATTAAATTAAAATACAATTCTCACAGGTGTGTTCAGTCATTTGTGTTCTAGTTAACTCTGGATCTAGTCAGGCTAACAACCAAGGATACCCATTTCACTGTGCTATACTTGACTGACTATCCTAAAGTTTCTTGTTTTCCCCATGTAAATAAGATGTGGGACTTTTCACTAATTATTACTTACTGAAAATAGAATCTTCTCTAAAGACAGTTGAAAGATGCCCTAATCTATGGATACAATGATAAATAAGCTTAATTCTAGTCAATTTAACAATATAATAGTGGTTGATTCTTTCAGAGTTTCTATGACTTATCTAGAATTATATTATAGGCTCTATAATGATGATAGGAATGGGTTTCATCTTGTGGAGTGGACCTCAAATCTGATCAAAAGTGGTTGGTTACTTCTGTGATGATTCTTGTTCCACTCTTGCACCAGTGATCATGTCTTGCCAGGTCAGTTACTAATATAGCTCACAGATTTCACATCTGGGTAAGACTGATGATTACTTTTTTCTTCTAGTAGCATTTATATAATCTCTGGGCACTTGAAAACTAGCCAGTAGGAGTGAAGCTCCCCATCTCAGTACCAACTTTCTTCCTCCATGTTCTATGACTCAAGTATGTAATGCCATCAACAATAAGGCTTTACCATCACATGTACAGTAATGCTTACCTCACATGTACTGTACATGTAATGTACTGTAATGGTTGAGGGTCTTTGAGAATCACAGCTAAGATGAATCAACTAACACTGCACTCAGTGCTGAAAGTGTAGTTTAAATTAAAATAATTTTGTAAAATCAACAAAAAAGCGAGAAGGCAAGTATGTCACTATCTGTTTACCAATATTTCTCCCTCACAGATGGCTACTGAACTTCCTAAGTGATGTTATTTTTATCTAGATACTTCATAGTTGAATTCATATGAGACATCCTTTTATGAAGAAATTTGTCACAAATTTTCTAAACAGATTGTAAGTTCTCAGTAGTTATGACTCATGTTTTGAGTACACTAGTGTTTTCTGCTAACTTAGCTGACTTCTAACCTGGCTGCGCTGTGACTTTTCTATATTAGAATAATTTTGTTTAGGTACTTGTATTATTCTTTTCTTTTGATTACTTTTAGTACCTTGTAAAAATAGATCTGTAGCCTCTCCACAACTTTGTATGTTTATACTAAAGATACAGTTTAATTATAATTATTCAGTAAGCTCATATGGGAAAGTATTTATTTGGATCACAGCAAGTATTCAACATAGAACAAGTTCTGATTATGTGTAAAGTTTAATAAACATATATTTTAATTATATTATTAATACTTTATATTAATATATGTATTATTCTTTTCAGATAAAAGTTAAGTTTATGATATAATACTGGCAGGAAAAATGGGAATGATTCTCTTAAATAGTATAAGGAATTATGAAAATTATTTGAAAATTATTTGTATATAAAGTGTTAAGTTAGTACTATGTACTACTTTTAATAACATATTTCAATCTATACTTAGAACTATTTTATTATATAAAAATATCTTAGTGGGAAATATTTCATTTTGGTGAGTTATACTGATGCATAAGAAACCATTAATAAGTGTTACATATGGTCTATTCAAATCATGCCCCCATTGGATTATCCTTTGAAGTAGATGGTAATTGTCATGATACCATATTAATTTCAATACTTGACTTTTACAGAAATCAAAAATATAAACTTCTGAAATATATTTTTCTATACCACTTAGTCATAGCCTCCTTTAAAACAATTATTTCACATTCTCCAATGTTCAGAAAGAATACGAATAATAACATATCAAATCAGTCAAAATCATATGTAATAAAGAACGTTAACAAAAAAAACTTCAAGTAAAAATATGACTAAGGAAAAATGATTCACAGCAGACTTTCTATTAGACAGTTTCCCCTAAAAATGGCTGCATAAAAAATTCTTCTCAACAATGCCAATATTAAATGGCCATGTTAATATGGAAGAGGGGAATTTTCTTAGGGTCCCACCCGCAGCCAAAGAACTAAATGAAGCTCATGACTGACAAGAAATAGTTAGCCTCTTACAGGGATGAGCCCTTACTGGTCGTCCAATGCAGAGCAGTCAGTGTTGAAGGTGTACACATGCAAAGTACAAAAACAGCCTCAGTTATATATATTTGCAATATACATATTTATGAAAAACAATAACCATAGAAGAAAACGCTATCAAATTGAGTTTGTAGGTGACATGGGAGGATTTGAGTGAGGGTTAAAAGGGAATTGGAAAGTGGAGAGAGAGGAAGGTAATGTAATTTCATTTCAATTAAAACATTAAATTTTTAATAAAATTTTGTAATATTTGTTTATATTTTCATCAGTATTGTTACTATCAATAAAACTCAGAGTCTTGCACATATGAGACAAGCAAGAACTCTATCAATAAGATAAGTTATTTTTTCATCTTTGGATGAATACATTTCAAATTTAATAGATGCTGAGCTTTATAATCTGTTTATTTTAGCCCACAATAATTAGAATTCCTTATTACTCATATTCTGTTGAATTGAAATAATATTTCTATTCTCAATTGTATGCAAATATATTGCATTTTAAGAAAAGACCAGAATAACAAATATTATTGTATGACAATTTATACAAATATATTGCATTTTAAGAAAAGACCAGAATAACAAATATTATTGTATGACAATTTCAACATCAAATTGGGTTTACCTTTTAAATTATGTTTGAAAACTTATATGCTATCAATTTTCTTACCATTTTATTTCTATGCAGATTTTTGTATGTCTTCTTAAGTACTAGAATAATTATTCAGATTTTTATCTTGATTAATTTACAGTTAAAATATATATGTAAAATCATACTACTTTCATCATGACAATAGAAAATTATAATGAAAAAATCAACTTGTTGGGAGGATAAATTTTAGATAATTATAATCTCAGATTGCTAAGGCATATTTTTCTCTGAAACATCCAGCCTAAGCCATAGAGTAGTTATAAAAATTATCTTAAGTGTACTTCTTCCATATTCCTGTCTTCTTCCTTACTAGAGGTTAGAGTCAAGTTACTGTTCTTTCCTGATTTGTTTGTCTATATGCCAGCTCATTTTATTCTAGGATAAGATTAAACCTTGTGAGATCTGAATTGGAGTTTGAAGGACAGAGGGAAGAAATGTTACCTGTCTTCATGAGGTAGCAAAGAGATAATTGAGCTTTGCCAACTGAATGACTGCAATGGTTTCTAAGCGTTACGTAATGAGGCTTTGTGTGAAATGGCACTTGAATATCCACAGTAGCAGCAGCATCTTCTAACCTAAGTCACAGGATCAACTTTCAGAGTATCTGGAAACTGGCTCTGCCTCTTCACCTTTTAATTAGTTTTAAAACTCTAAACTCCTTTTCTAAGTCATCACTAATTAAACATATTGCTGGTCTTGAGTAGTCTCTGTATTGTATCCAACACAAACTGAAATAAGTAAATTTTATCCTTGTAGCATATTGTAGCACAAAAAAACCTTATAATTCATTTATGATTCATAATTTATATAGGAATTGTTAAAATACTATGTAATAAATGACTATGCCCATTCAAGTACAATAAAAGGGCGAGGCATATAATTCAGTTTGTATAGGACTTGCTTTGCTTATTATTCATAAAGCTTAGGCAATGATCCCCAACATCACATACACTGGTTGTGCTGATGCACATGTATACAATCCAAAAGCAAACAGGAACTGAAGGCAGGAAGCTCAGCAGCTCACTGTCATACTTGGTGACTACTCAGGACTAGACAAATCATTATTATAAACCAAACAAAACAAAACCCCCAGCTTTCAGGTTCTTTGTTTATTTGTTTGTCTCATTTAAACAGAAAAATTTCCCTGGTGCATTCTTTCTTTTGATATTGCACTACTAATTTTTCTACCTTTCATTTGTAGCTTCCGCACTTCTGAAGCAGATGGTATAACATGGCTAAACATATATTTGTTGAGAGAACATAAGGAAGACTGTCTCTTGGCTTACTTCCTTTCCATTACTAAAATTTTGCTATTGATTAATAGCAAGGGACTGCTTGATAGACTAATAAGATTTGAACATTTTGTGCTTCTTAAGACACAGAAAAGGTTTCTTACATGCTTTGCTGTGAAACGTTTTGATGAGTTTACTTTTTAGGTCTTTCTTCATTTTCTACTCTTTTCCTTTATTTCTTCTTTCTTTTCTGCTTCCTGATAATATGTAGTACACTAACAGTGTACTACAACTAACAGTTGATTTATCTTGTTTGTTACATAATCATACTAATACACTTGAGAAATGTGGTTTTATTCAGTTATCCAATAGTTAGTGTTATATAGAAGTTTGTCAGAAATAGAAAGCTGAGGATTGTGGATATAAGCCAGTGAGTATGTGAATGTATGAGTATGAGTATGTGAACTGAAGATTCATCCTTTAGTATGGCAATTAAGTATCGCGTGTTGAGGGGAAAGTGAACATTCTATACTCTCAAATGGTACTTTAGTTATATGTATAGTGGCTTTAACAAATGTTCTCATAGTTTAAGTTTATAATGCATAATGTTAGGGAATGCATGGCATCAGATTCATGTAGACACTGGGTTACATTGCATTTTCAGTCAGGAAGCAGACAGAGAAACATGCTGGTATCAAGATTACTCTCGTTTATAAACTAAATACAGACTCTAGCCAAGGGAATGGTAATGTTCATATTTGTGGTTGTAATTCCCAACTTTACCTTGATTATGAATCCCATTGACAGACATTCAAAATTAACCTAAACAACTCCAATTTTGTAAAATTGACAACCAGTCACATAACTTTTAATCCCAACCATTTTCCCCATAGCCTCATAAAAATGCAAAATACATTCTCTCTAACTTCAGCAGTCTCTACCATCATTCACAGTCCCAAAACTGACCAAAAACTTAAGGTAGAATTTCTTATACTATACAGGCAAACTATTAACTGTGAGACCTAAAACCAGAAAATGCAAGTTACATACTTTTAACCTTCAAAACTATAGTAGCTTAGAGTATGCAGAAGGAATAGTGGAATAACAAGGAAGATACAGGCAAACACAATGCCAAATCCTAACAGGACAACTCTAAAACCAGAAACCAAGGTCCAGTGCTGTGGTTTAAAATGGGATAATCTGGGTTTCATAGGATTTGAAAGCAGTTCTGCTCTCTGCACTACACATAAACCCTCTCTTAGGAAAAATCCAGTCTTAGACCACAGCTTTCCTCAGTGAATTGACATTGTTCTGGCAGGTCAATTCACTTCATGTTTCTGATTCAACTTAGGCCTCACCTTCACAGCTTCATGACATTGCCTCTTGTGGCATATTTGTAGTTGGTATAACACTCCCGTAAGTTGCTTGTCATCAGTGGCTCTCTACATCAATAAACCCCAACACCACCCACTCAATCTTATAAGTTTCATGTTTGCAAAGTCAATACCATATAGAATTTGCTAAAGTAGAACACTTCCCTAGAGAATTGTTGAACAGGAGACCCTCAGATACATGATCAGTTTAGCTTTCTTCTTGGAAATAGATTTTCATTTTCACCAGATGGAGAGATCAGTGATCAGTCTTTTATGCTTTGCAATTTCCCATTGCTTCAGTGCCTTTTACTCTTTATTGGTAAGGATTGTATTTAATATCATAATTGCATTTGAACTCACCCTTTTCTATAAGATTAAATGTTCTTATTCTTTTCTATATCAAACTCCAGATTTTTCAGTTATGTTTGTACTAGTTTTTCCTGTCTCTGACTTTACACCTGTATGAAAGCAATAATCAAGTATCCATGCCCCAGCTTGAACAATATTTATCTTGTAATATCCTTCAATAAAAAATGTCTATTTAGATTGTTTTCAGCCTTACTCAAGTTCTCAAAACATAGGCAGAAGGAAGACAGACACTTTGGGAAATATAACTTGGATGGTCTTTGTCTGAATTCACTATAGAGCCCTTTTTCTTTCTGAGGCTTTATAGTTAGGCCTTGACTGTTCTCATTACTCGTGGCATTTTAGGTTTCCAACTCCCGGAAAATGGTAATTAAGTTCTATTATAGCATTCTTAAGGTTTTTATTCTCCAAAGATTTACTTTCCCACATTCCTCCTACAAACATGTATCAAAGACCTTGGAACCCAATGGTAAAGTTTATCACTATAATGGAATGACTTTTGGCATTTTTAAACGTATTATTATTTGTTATATGTATGCATGTATTATTATGTATTATTTTTATCATCACTATATCATGATACATGATAAACTGAAGATAATGGAAAAGGGTGTTATTTCAGCTATGAGTTCAAGGAGACAGAGTTCACCATCATTGCATAGGGGATCATTCAGCAGGAACATGAAGCAACTGGCCACACAGAAGGCAAAGGCAGTAAGCAGAGAGAGATGAATGCTGGTCCCTAGCACATTTCTCATTTTCATGTTGAGATCCTCTTCCATGGAGTAGTGACACCCATATTTAGAGTTGTTCTTCCATCACTTAAGTCAATCTAGTAACCTTTTCCAAGACACGCCCTGAAGTTTGTTTCGTAGGTGAGGTTAAATTTCAACAATTTGGAAACTAAGATTAACTGTCATATCTGGCTAAGAGAATTATTGTGTTCTATAACTAATTTAATTCCTATATTTAATTTTCAAACAAATTGGCTTAGATACCAGAGCATGATCACAAATTTTAAAATAAACTATTCTCTACTTATTGTTCTTCTCTTCTGTAAGTATGACTTCCAAGGTAATACTTATGTTTGACATATGATCTCCTACCTAATGCATTTCTATCCTGAACATGTAGTTCAGAAATTATGTTTCAATAGTATTTTATTTATTGTTTTAAATTATCATAAGCCAACCAGTAAGTCCTTCTGCATATAACATGTAAGTAAATCAGAAAAATAGCAGAAAGCAAAGAATATTAGATAGACAGTACACTACAGCAAAGTATAAGAGAAAGTATTTTAATGAAATATAAATAAAATTTGACACACATTATTTATGTTAAATAAATGTATTTTATGTGAGTATTTTATGTTAAATTAAAATTAAAATTAAATTACTAATTAAAATTAGTAATCTATGAACAGGTATAGTAGGAAGAAACCATAAATTTGTCATTGACATAATGTGTTCATTTAAATTGTTGCCTAAACTTTTGTCTTAAAGTGACATTTATTTAAATCATTCATGTTTAAAAATGTGTCAAATTTTTTCCCTATCTTTATTCACACCTATTCACACTATATTTATTCACACTTAAATAATAGTTCTGCCCTATGATAGTCATGCATATCTTTTTATGCTTTCTTCTAATTGTGCTTTGAATAATTAAAAGTAATAAAACCTTTCATTCTACACTTTGTCAGACTTTATGTCTGCACAGTATGTTATCTTGGTCTGAGTAGCCTGAGTCTTACTGTGAGAAACTCCATTACTGAGGAGATACTGTTTCCATTTTTACCTTAGGCTGTCCTTAATTTGACAACTACTACACTGTCTCTTTTGGGGGTATTTCCCCTCATTGTAGTCAGTTATTAAGAAGTTTTGCCTAACTCTTATATATCTCTCTATTGCCTGCTGTTATGGTTGGTTTGTATGGACAAGGTTGCTATTTACTTATGTTTCAAATATACATCAACTGTTTCTAATCTTCCTAATACACTGACTATACATATCAAGTTTAGCTTTTTAAATATCTCAATTTATCAAACACACATAAATAATTAGATAACTGTATAATTTAAAAGCATGTTTCCAAAGAGTCATTTATGTGAGTTGCATGCTACTCTAAATTTTGCAAATTGGAATATTAAATGAAATATAATTGTTTTCAAATACTGTTATGATTCTCCCAAAAATAAAATAAGAAAAGAGTATAACACTAAAACTAAAAAGTATAAAAAGATTACAAAGAATGTATTTGAAGAGGCATAATGTTCTTACAAAAATAACACAAATGAGAAATATTCAGGTAAAATTATTAAGTAATGTATAAAAGCAATAAGACCTTATTTGCTGAAAAAATTACAAAAAATACTGAAATATATATTTTGTTTTGAAAAAAGTACTAATTTTATATGTATAAATAAAAAATGTCATGAGATTTTAGGGTTGGAGGAATGGCTCAGCAATTCATAATACATACTGCTCTTGCAAAGTAATTGAGATAAGTTCATGAGCTATGAAATATTCCTTTATTTTATAGGAAAAAAACTATCTTTTGCTAATTAAAAGCTCTTTTAATAGACACTCTGAATATTTAACACGAATAATGACCAACGTTACTTAATTATTAACTGTGCATAGTGTTTTGTTTCAAGTTTCCTTGGATGATTAAAGTCTAAATTACAATACATTTAGAAAAACAGATAATTAAAGCAATACAATGCTAATATTGTGTAGCATATATAACACAAAATAAATATTTTCTCTTAGCTCATATATTTCCCATGAATTTGTGGTATTCAATATATTACTATGAATTTTAAATACCTCCAACATGAATATTTCATGATTGAACCTAATGTCTTGTAACTCTGAACTTCTTTATTTAAATCTTTTTTTTCAAGACTTGAGCATCATGAATTCACAGGAACTTTAAAGACAAATGAAAATGTAGGGAAAAAAATCCCCACAAGAAAAGCAGTATAGGAGTTAGATGAACTAACAATATATTTTGTTTATTACAGGCCTACTCAAGACAAAATACCTAACTTTGGAGTGTTTTCCACCTTTTCCCAGTAAAACATCACAGAAGTAATCTTCAATGTGGTGCCTATATGTAGCAAAGTTTTTTTTTTTTTTTTTTCCCTTTTCCTGAATATTGTCCTCAATATGGAAGAACAGACTGGTTCAAAGCAAAGTTTTCATGAAATGTTTTCTCTGGAAAATCTGTTTCAGTTGCTAAAGAAACTGCCACCTCTGACCATCTGTAGTTGTGTCTTCTTTGCCAAGCTTTTCTGTTGTTTTTATGTAGATGCTGCTTTTTGTTTCAGTGGTATCCAAACATGGCAGGCTTTTCTATCAGTTGCATTCTTTAGCTAAATGTGTTTTACCATCCTACTAAATATTATTATGACCTATATTTACAAACCTATACACTTATCATCAGACATTTTAATATTTAATGTGGTATGTCACTGTTAAGTTTTTACTCAGTTAGAATACACGTGCCTTAAGGAACCTCACCCTGACAATTGAAGAGTTTACAAAAGAAGCTTTGACTTTGTTCCAAAAGCAGCTAAAATGGAATTAAATGTATCAAAATAATTGATAAGAAATATTGGAATTGATTATAGATAGCAAGTTTTCCAAACTGAAAAGAGCCTTCCTGTGGTGGGACAGGGATACCAACACAGCCACAAAACCTTATCTATAACCTGTCTTCCCTACAGGATCTGCTGGGACAATGCAAGGACAGAACCCCATGCCAAATGAGGGAACCCATGCCTGATACTGCAGGTAGGGCCAGGAACTAGAGACTGAATAGACAGGAGATGATTTCTAATGATATCCTGCTGTACTCACAGATTGGAACCTAGCCCATTCTTATTAAAGAAGCTTTATTAGGCAGCCTATGGGAGCAGATACAGAGGCCCAGGGCCAAACATTAAGCTGAGCTCCTGAACTGCATAGAAGATGGGGAGAAGGGATTGTGGGGATGAGAGGAGTTGAGCACACCAGGAGAACAGGCCACAAGAAATCAACTGACCTCAACTCTTGGGAGGCTCACAGAGCCTGAAGTGGCAGACATGGAACCTGCAGTGTTCCTTAGATATGTTTGGTGAATGTCTGGCTTGGTGTTCTTGCAGACATCTTGCAGACTGGAGTGTAGGGAATCTCTGACCCTTTGCATACCCTTAGGACTTTTTTCTTCCTGCTGAGTTGCCTAGTCCAACCTTGAAGCAGTGATTAGTACCAGACCTTGCTCCATCTTGTACCATGCTTAAACAGTAACCCCTGGAGGACTCCTCTTATCTGAGGAGAGGCAGGATGAGGTAAGTAGGTGGGTGGGGCGGGTAGGTCTGGAGGTGATGTGGGGTGCTAGAAAGAGCAGAAGGAGGAGAGGAGGGGGCTAGAATGTATTATAAAGGATAAGAAAAATAAATACATTTTTAAAAGTATATAAACAAAAAAAGATGTTACATTCTTCAGAAAAATAATAAGTTAATTCCAAAGCAAAATATTTAAAAATAATCATTGCTTGTTACTACATACTTAAGTTTTAAAATATAAAGAAAAAAAGGATAAAACCTAGTAGCCATAGGAAAGTAGCAAAGATTCCTTACAAAGATAAATAAATAATAAATAAATAAATAAATAAACAAACAGACAAACAAACAAAACATTTCTACTTTCAAGTATTAGAAGTTTAAAACAATCCATGTTTTGAAAACTATGAAAAAAATGGATTATACCTATATCTGTATCTATATCATGCCTGTGTGTGTGTGTATGTGTGTGTGCATGTGTGTGACATTGAAGGAAAAGACCTGTCTTTTGAGGAACCAGTTTAGAAGAAAAATTGAATATATATTTGGCTGATTTTTACATCTTACACACAGTTTTTTTTTCTGTTCATAAACTATAAAATTTAGCTAGTAAATACAAAAGAGTTATCCAAAGTTTAGTCAATAACCATTCCTTTAGGAGGCCTTGGCCTCAAAGCATTTGTAGAAGGTATGGTAAGAGTTGGAACTGGACAAATGACTGTAGATCAGCAGGAGATATACAAGGTAGTCCTTACCAATGAGATACTCCCTAGGGGGGCTTTCTGGGTGTACAGGTTGGGGGCAGCAACAAACAACACTAGCCAGACTTTCCCTGTCAGAAATGGAATAACTTATTCATAGAGCAACTAGAGAAACTTCAATTTGGTATCCGAGACTTAATGAATGCTATGGAAGTAAGTGCTATGCTAGACTTGGCAAGAAAGAAAGAAAGAAAGAAAGAAAGAAAGAAGAAAGAAAGAAAGAAAGAAAGAAAGAAAGAAAGAAAGAAAGAAAGAAAGAAAGAAAGAAAGAAAGGAAAGGAAAGAAAGGAAGGACTGAAGGAAGGAAGGAAGGAAGGAAGGAAGGAAGGAAGGAAGGAAGGAAGGAAGGAAGGAAGGAAGGAAGGAAGGAAGGAAGGAAGGAAGGAAGGAAGAAAGAAAGAAAGAAAGAAAGAAAGAAAGAAAGAAAGAAAGAAAGAAAGAAAGAAAGAAAGAAAGAAGGTAAGAAAGAAAGGAAGGAAGGGTGGGAAAGAGAGAGAGAGAGAGAAAGAAAGAAAAAGAAAAAGGAGCAATAGATATTCCAAGAGATCTATTGCATTATGTTTAATTAACTTTAAATTTTTTAAATGATAATGAGGCAGGAACCACAGCTGCTGGAAGACACTGGACTGTAGGAAAAATAATGCTGAATTAAATGAGCCTGTATACTATAAGTGTTGGGTGAGAAATTTGTCCCCCAAAGACCAGCGAGAACCCTAAGTAAAAAGTAAAGGCACTTTTTTTCTGCAGAGAAAAACCGGTATGCTGGGGTCAGATACCATGAAGATGACCAACCCCGAACAGAGAATTACAGCTCCTTTTATTGACAGAAAAAGGGGTTTTCCAAATAAGTGAAGGAGTCTGGTTTTTGAATAGTGGGCACAGGTATAGTTCACAAGTGTCCAGGTGGCTACATTTTTGGGGAGTACTTGGCAAGTTAGTCATTAGAATCAGGCATCTGGTTTTATGGCCTTCATGCCTACCTGGTCCAGTGGAATAGTTTTTTTGCCTTTAGCCTTCAGGGCTATCTGGCTGGATAGCACTGATTATTCTTAGTATAGTCTTCAGGAATACCTCGCTGGATGAGATAATTTGCCCTTTGAGTGGGGAGTTAGCAAGGTCAGGCTTAGGTCGAGGCCTAGAGCACATGCACAAAACAGGGTCTCTGAGCATATACATAAAATAGGCTCTATGGAGTCTGTGAATAGGGGGTCTGGTTTCTACAATAAGGATGTGTTAACATCAGAATGAAAGTCAGGGAATGTGTTATGTTGGAGAAGAGATTTTGGTTTTATTTCCTCAAATAACGAAAAGCTGTGGGTTCCATCTATATTGATAAAGATTCCATCTGAGTAAGAAGCTTCTTTGATACCAACTGCTAACATGAAGGCATGTCTGAAGGAAGAGGCTCAGAAAGAGAGCAATCCAAGTGACACCAATAGCTGATCCCCCTACATGGGAACTACTCAAGAAACTGGCTGAAGAAAGAGATGATAATTCATCAGACTGGAAAAACCTTGATGCAGAAATGGACACTTGCTGAAAGAATATTGAGGAGACCTCAACAGATGATCAGGACTGTAATTATGCAAGATAAGTGTCTTGATGACTGCTGGTATGGCTGAAAAGGATCTTGATAAGGACATTGAGACTGTTATGATTATTGGATTAAAGAAGCATTCTATAGAACTTTGGATGTAAATAAATAAGCTTCATTTAAACTTATCCTATTGTAAAAGTTAAATTGTGTTAAAGCTATTTTCACACAGCACAATTTATATCTTGACTAGAAAGGGGGATGATGTACAGGAATATTTAATCTTTTAATGTAGCAACATGGCTGCTCTGCAAAAGGATCACATTCAAGGCATGTGTGACCTGGCTCGAAGGCAACACACACCATTAAGTAACCCAATTCACAAGGAAATGGTAGCACACACCTTTAATCCCCAAGACAGAAGCAAGTAGAAGCACAAGAGGAAGCAGAGACTGGAAGCAGAGCACAGAAGAAGTCAGTGTCAGACAGAAAGAGTGAGTTTGGGAGAAAGAGACAGCTAAGTGTGAGAATCAGTTTGAAGCCATGCAAAGTCAGATAATTTTCAGGATCAGGCATAGTCAGAAGAGTTCCATCAGAAACAATCAGCTCTCTCAGACTTTTTTGAATCAGTCAACTTGGAGAAGAGTTTGAGCCAGAACAGCAAGTGAGTTGAATCAGCCAAGCAGAAGAGTCAGTTGAGTTCAGTACAGCTCTGAGCTCAGAAGGAGCTAGTCAGAATGAGTCAGTAAGCAGTAAGTCTTTGTGGTTGAAATATTCTAGGTCATGATTTAAGATTAGATTGTACAGAGGCAGAAACCATCTAGGACTGGAGATTGAATTACCAAAGAATAAACTGTTTTTTTCCTTGAATCTACATCTAGAACAAATTATGTTTTATCTGGAGAATCATAAACTATTATCAATGAAACTCAGAAATTCACTATTCACAGTGAATTTTACCGGGACACTTTTTTATATTTTAAGCTATAATATTTGTATATAAATATAACTTGCAGGCTTTTAAATAGGAAATAATAAGTAACTCAGAAACACTGTACTCTAAGATCTATGTACAATATAGAGGTTGATAAGTATTATACCATTAAACTTTACTGCTAAACAATTGGATACTTAAAGATTCTGACACAGAAAAAGTAAGTATCTTCAGTTTTAAACCAATCTGAGTCTAATAAGCTCTAACAGGTAAAACAAAACTCTTGGTCATACAAGTGACCCTTGATAAACTCATGGGTAACAAAATTATGAATAGACATTAACAGAAGATAGAAGTTCATGGTGGGGAGAGCTGGTAGACAGAATGAGAGTGAGATAATAGAGGTTGAATGGGAAAATAGTATTCTTTTTTTGATGTGAATGAAATTGTCTAAGAATCAATGGAATTAGTTTAAAAATAAGTTGGCTAATACAACAAAAGATTTTTTAAATATCATTTAAAAATGGGAACACATTTTTCAAATACTTGCATGCATCCATTGCTTTGCTTGTGAAATGCTTTTCAAAAGTTTTTGCAATTTTGACCAATTTTGTCCAATTGATGATGCTGTTTTTGCTGCTGTAGAATCATCATGGCCTATCTTGAAGTAGTGTTTCTTTGGCTCTAGCATACTGGATTTTAGCCTGGTTCTTTTTTTAGGCTGATTTCTTTCTGTTTTTGTGCTATTGAAATTTAAGACATGATATAATATATCCACAGAAGTTCTCTTCAAATATGATAAATTTGGAACCATGAACCAGAGTAATCCGGTACCCCTCAATTTTCGTGTGTCAAAAATTTTTCAACTGAAACAATAACTGTCTAAACTAAAAGATAACAGTTTTAATCACTAGACAATAAAAATCTAGAAAATAATATATCATTACAAAACTTTAAAATGACTGAAATGAGGGGTAAAGAAATATATAAGAAACAATTACAGAGAAACCCAGACAACAACATGGATATAATATCAAATGGAACTTCCATATATATATATATATATATATTTGTAGTTAGAATGCTGGGTTTTAAGGATGTTTCACATCATTTTGCTCATTCCTTATCAATCTATATCTAGAAGACTTACTGAGTTACCAATGAACTAAAATATACTTTTACACAAAATAATATGAAAAGATAATAGAATTCTTGTAAACAACAAATTTGATGCTAAACAAACATTCTATAACAATAAAGGGAAAATATGTAATAGTATTCACAAAACTATGATTTATTCCTAAGCCCACTACCCAAATGAAAGAAGTATATCAAAGACAGCTATGTTTTAAATCCATATGATTTAATAAGGGAATTTTATATCCCTTCTTAATAAATAAAATGAGAAATAACAGCAATAGGTTCATGTATTTTTATACTTAGTCCTTACTTATGGGCATTA
Organism: Cricetomys ansorgei; assembly: GCA_026225945.1. NCBI lineage: Eukaryota > Metazoa > Chordata > Mammalia > Rodentia > Nesomyidae > Cricetomys > Cricetomys ansorgei. The sequence goes on from JAMJFZ010000199.1 coordinate 14,113,443, forward strand.
TTTGGGAATAATTATTGGGAAGATTATGCTCTATAGAGCCTTGTATGAGGAAATATATCATTGAGAGCAAAGTGATCCAAGAAAGACAGTCTGTGTTTTAAGCTCTCAGTAGAACTTGACAAGTAGTATGTAATAATCGTTCAAGTGGTATGGATCTGAAGGCATGGGTAGACCAATGAGACTTGGCATCTATTAGTAGTGATGGAGCAACAGCAGAGATGTGCTGAGAGAATATTGGTGAGAGTGAAGTTTCAGTTACATTGGAGGATCTAGGATATTAAAGATCTTGGAACCATAGGATATTGTCAGTGACTGTAGCAGGTGTGAAATAGAGACAGAATTGATGTACACCAATATATACATACTCTTAATATTAGAACAGAACAGGTGGGGCTGTCTAAGTCTTTTTGGTTCCAAAAAAAACATGAGTAATTTGCAGATGTCAAATATCCAACCAACAACATCTGGATTAACACTGCTGTGTTTATGTTGGCTCAAGCATGTTTGTTTTCATATAACACTTCCCCAATTTTGGAATTAAAAATAGGCAGCTTGGCTTTTCTGTTTGTTTGTTAGCTTGTTTTTAATTTTAAAGTAGCTCATAACTAAGAATCTCAACATTTGTAAGGAGATTTTGAATTTTTGAGTCGTTTGAATTTTTGTTGAGACTTGGTAGTTTTAAGTGTTGTACTGTGTTTTATATTATAATATAAATGTGAATTCTTGAGACAAACAATTGAAATGCATGTTTTAGAGAGATGCCTGTGTGTTGAGTTAATAAAGGGTACAAGTTTCTAGATAGATTTAACTGTCAAATTTATAAGGCTAAAGGAATAGAAATTATTCTGCAAATCAGAATGGCTTGTAGGCATATGTTTCAGGGATTATCTTGAGTGTTAATTGAAAAGAAGGGTCTTGAATATTGTGAATAGCACCATGTTGCCCCAGGCTGCATATGAAGCTAGTCAACATGAACCTGTGACCAAGGATGATTTCTGATTCAAGTCCATATTTAAGTATATTTCCTGATTTCCTTCAAAGTTGGGCTGTGATGTAGAAACAAAAGGAGAGGTGAAAGGACAGGAAAGATCAACAGTAGAAGCACCTACATTTTTAAATTAAATCCCAGATACAATATAATTAGTAACATTATTTCATGGTTTCATTGTTTCTATTTTTTCTCTACTGTGTTTCCAATATCTCAATATGCCCCTCTTTTGTCTATTTAGAACTGGGATGAATAATATGCACAAATATATGTTGGAATATATATACATATATATATATGTATATATATTAGGGCCATATAGGTTACAAGGCTCAGTTCACTGTTAATATCTTATCTAGAGTCTGAGATTAGACTTTGGACTTTGAATTTTGGAATTTTGAATAGTTTCAAGACAGTTAAGGACTATGAAGTCTCTTAAAGTTGTACTACATGCATTTTGCAACACGGAATTACTATATACCTAAAGTGTAAGCGGTTAAACACTACATTTTGAATGAGAAATGAGTTAGATTTAAACACGTAAAACAATTGGTACCATGTTGTTGGCATTATTTAGAAAGGTTATGGAACCTTTAAGAGATTAAAGTTTGCTGGAGGAAATACATAACTTGGGTCAGGTCTTGAAGTTTCATAGCAGTGATTTAGCTCCTGTTTTCTCTCTGCCTCTTGTATTTGGATGAGATGTGATCAGATTTCTTTCTGACTGCTAGGTCAGTCTCATGCATCTGCGACCATGAATTCCCACTGCAATGTGATATATACCCTTTAAAATTTAAAACCAATATAAACAAATATTCCTTAAGTTGCTTTTTGTCTGGGTAATCTAACATACCACAAAAAATATATATAGTACAGGAAATAACAGTTATGATAAAATATGGAAATATTTTTATTATGAGATTTGACTTGGGTAGCAATTCCTATAAGCGGACATGTAATCAATGAAAAATGTCTATATAATTATGATTGTTTTATGACTGTAAATTTTTCAACCTCTGAATTTCACATGAATACAATTTAATTTACCAACAAAAATACAATTAAAGTTAATAACAGATTCTGTTAAAGTAAAACTGAAATTAATGGTAACTAAATAAATATAGCAAAGTAGAGAGGCAGATTAAAATGAACTAACACCATTTCAGTTCAAAGGGATGACTTCTTGCCCTGAATTTATGTACCCTACAAATTATGTATTTCAAAAATAAAGATATAAATGAGAAATGTACTGCCAATCGTGAAATGAATAGATCACTAGAATATGTAAATTAGAAAAATTACCAAGATCACAATTATTGTGCTTAAACTAATATCCAAGTAGATCCGAAAGTATAAACTACAAAGTTAGGAGTACTTATAATGAGGAAAACTATGTATAAATACTCACTTTCATATAAACACAATGATGTCTTCGAGTTTTAGCTATGTGAGGTTATAGATATGTTAATTGGTTTGATTGTGGTAATCATTTCAAAATGTATATGTATATCAAAACATCATCTTATAATCTTTAAATATATATAATTTTATGTGTTAATTACACCTCAATAAAGCAGGAAAAATGACTTGTGAGGTTTGAAATATATGTAGATTATGCTTGCCAGCATTGATGCTAAAGGTAATGGATGTAAATTGGCTCACAGAGCTATGAGGTGGTTGCATTGTATCTAGTTCAGAGGAATTTACAAAATTCAAAGTATTTACAATAATGTAAATTATATGTATACATATGCATATATGCATTCCATATAAAATACCATAAAATGTATGTTTATAGTCTAACACCAAATATGGCCCTGTTGACAAATCCAAATAAAGGAAAAGAAAATTAATTGACAAAAATGCATATAAATACATTAGATTTAGTTCTTCATATATTGGTAATAAACTGAAATTAATTAAATGCAAGCATTGTAATACAATATGAAACATACCATGATTATAAAAAATTATCCAAGGTATGTTTATCAGTATTTAATGGTTAAAAACAGAAGGTTTAAGATGAAAAATATATTTCAATGATCTATTAAGTTAACATTCTTATTTTGTTTACAATCAAAAAGTAAATCACTGTTTGAATAAAAAAGTATGTGACCAAAATCCTTAAAAAGACTGATTAATTATGGAAAACCAAATGAGAGATAACATAGGACACAAAACTAGGAGATTATAAAAAAAAACAAAAAACAGGCAAGTATTCTACAGATTCTATAATCTGATAATACATCAGAGAAAAGCAGCTTAAGAATAGAAGCAACAAGAGCAAAATAGTAAAATAAATACATTTATTAATTTATGTTTATTTTGTTAAGACTGGTATTGGACATACAAGTCCTAGAGTGTATATGCAAATCAGATGATAACATTCTTTTCTTATACCATGTTGATTCCTAGAATTAAGATGACCATAAGTACTTTAATTCACTAAACAATTTGCTGGAATTTTTCTTTTGTTTACAATTATTTAATTAAATTAAAATGTGGATATAACTCTTACAGGTACTAAATATATTTAAGATATAATCATTTAAACTAAATAATAATTATAATATCCTGTGGAATTTGAAATACATATAGAACTTATGCCAGCCAAAGGAAAGGACTTTAGGAATGAATAGTAATATGCCACTATAAGTAGAATGTCCCAATGACATAAGGGGGGAGAATCCACAGTAAAATATATAGTAGAATTATTTACAAAGTTCTTGTTCAGGAGAGGTAGAACTGGATCTTCAGGTAGGTGGATTCTCAATTTCTTGAGGAAGCACCATATTGATTTCTATAGTGGCTGTACTAGTTTTCATTCCCACCAGCAATGAAGGAGTGTTTCTCCTGCTCCACAACCCTGACACCATAAGTTCTCATTTATATTGCTGATCTTAGCCATTCTGATAGGTGAAGATCTCAAAGTAGATTTGATTTGCATTTTCTTGATGACTAATGATGCTGAATATTTGTTTAACACTTTCTTAACCATTTGAGATTCCTCTATTGAGAATTCTGTTTAGATCTGTTCCCCATTTTTAATTGTATCATTTCCTTTGTTGATGTCTATTTTCTTGAGTTCTTTATATAGTTTGGCTATTATCCCTCTATCCGATGTCAAGTTGTGAAATTCGTTTTCCATTCTGTTGGGTGCCATTTTTTTTCCGATTGACAGTGTCCTTTGTCTTAAAGAAGCTTTTCAGTTTCATAAGGTCTCATATATTAATCACTGATCTTAGAACCTGTGTTATTGGTTTTCTGCTTAGGAAGTTGTCTCCTGTGACAATGTGTTCAAGACTATTGTATACTTCTGGCTTCTTTATTGAAGATCAGGAGTCCATAAGTGTGGATTTATGCCTGGATCTTCTTTTCTATTCCATTGATAAACATATCTGCTTTTATGCCACATGATTTTATTACTATAGCTCTGTAGCACAGCTTGAAATCAGGGATGGTGACCCTCCATCCTTCAAGAACACTTTCTCAACTATGTTTATAGTGGCTTTATTCACAATAGCTATAAATTAGAAATGACCTGGATTCCCCTCAATTGAAGAATGGATAAAGAAAATACCATGGAGTATTACTTGGCTATTTAAAAAAAAATGACATAATGAATTTTGCTGACAAATGGATGGAACTAGAAAAAATCATCCAGAATGAGGTAACCTGTTCACAAAACGACAAATATGGGGTGTACTTGCTGACAAATGGTTATTAACTGTTAACACATGGAGAATTATACTATAACCCACAAACCTAGAAAGACTATGCAACAAGAAAGCCTCTGATGGGGACATATAGATCTTCCAGGGAATGGAAAAATAGAATAGATGTTACAGGTGGATTGGGGCTGGATGAGAATAGGAACTGAAGATCCAGTGCTGTGGTAACTCCATGAAAGCTATGAAGGTGACCATAGTGGGGATGCCTACCAATAGGGGATTTGGAACATGAAGAGGCCATCTTATGTAATCAGTCAAGGCAGGTCAACTGAGGGATAGAATCCCATGCCACAGCAGGGAATCTATGCCTGACTCTACAAAGCTTCCCAAGGAGTCCAGAGTGGATAGCCTGGAGACAATTCCTAACAGTCTTCTGCTATGCTTTACAGATAAGCGCTTAGTCTGAATGTCAGCAGAGGCCTTCTCCAGCTGTGGAAGGGAGCAGGTGCAGAGATTCACAGCTAAGCATTGGCAGAGCTCAGGAACCCTGCAGAAGAGAAAGAGGTGAGATTGTGGGAACCAGAGTGGTTGAGTACAGCAGGAGAACACATCCCAAGGCATAAATGGACTAGGACTCTTAGGAGCTCACAAATACTGGAGGGGCAGATACAGAGCCTGCATGTGTCTGAGCTAAGTCCCCCACATATAACTTAAGGTTATATGGCTTGGTATTCTTACAGAATTTCTAAAGTTGGAGCAGGAGGTTGTCTCTGAACGTTTATTTGCTCTTGGGACTCCTATCCTGCTGCTGAGTTGCCTCATCCTGTCTTGATGTAGGGGCCTGTATCTGGACTTGTTCCATTTTGTTAAGCCCTGCTCGACTGGTAAAACCATGAGGTCTGTTTTTTATTTGTTTTTTTTGGGGGGGGGTTGTTTGTTTTTTCTGAGGAAAAGCAGGAGGAGGGGAAGAGGGATGGATCTTGGGGAGAGAAAAGATGAGGGTTCTGTGGGGAGTGAGGGTGGTGACACTGGGTCTGTGGAGAGAGAAGAGAAAATAAATTATAAAAAGATCTTGTTCATACCAGTGGTGGTAAAATTAAAAAAAAATAGCAAAGAATCAACTGTCCATATCAGTGTCTTTATCCAGACTTGAAATAAAAGTTCTAGGGAGTGTAACCTGTCAAAGAAATCATATATTGTGACTTATGATGGAAGAAATATAGAAAATTGTGTTAGTTCTGGGGTGATGTAGTCAGGCATGTAGAATGAGGAAATGAATATTTTTCAAACAAATAATCTGAAATCACTATAGAAAAATATCAGTTTCATAAGATTAAAATAGGAATTGTTACAACAAATATAGAAATATTAATGTTAGGGAGAAATATAAGAATGGTTAACCTTCTACTCTAAAATTTGAAAATAAATGCTGATTTAATAATGTTATCTAAAATAGGAATATTTTGAATTCATTATGTCTTATTTGTATCACTATTATTTTTTCTTTTGTCTTATTTCTTGCACTATTAGCAACTACTTATGAATGAGAGTAGAGTCTGTTTTTACACTTCTGTTTCTACCCATTTAGTATAATGTTGCCCAATATAGGTTTATTGTGTGACATTTTAATATTTAAATAAGTTTCTTCTAATATTTCTAACTTCTGAATTTAATCAGCAAGTCATGATGGATTTTTTTTCAAATGGCCTTTCTCAGTCTGTTGAAAGGATAATGTGATTACTGTCCTTATGGCCTTCAAGTCTTCTGAAACCGAGACACAGATTGAGTGTAATCAGATTGCAAGATTAGAAAGTATTTTCCATAAATTGACAAGTCTATTCTGAAATTAGCATTATGCTACGTGTGTATATATATATATCAACAGATGTGCAAATGCAGTATAGTATAGCAAGAATACTCTATGCATTAGATGTTTCTAAATTAGAAAAATACATATACTATGAAAGCATGCTTCTAAATATTTTAAAGGCTAAACTTAGAAGTCAATAAAAAACTGTTAGATAAAAATTTTGACTATAGCCAAATGTTCATACCTATGAAACACACATTTAATGCTTATGATTCTTCTTGATAGTAGATTGAGTTTCAACATATTAACTTTAGGTATAGATTTGAGACATATCAAAACATTTGTTTTCCTTGTATATAATTTTATTCTACATTCTGATATTTTTCATTCAAAGTCTTGAACTTGTTATTTGAAAAGTTGGGGAAGTATATTGCATTCTTGAACGAGCATTTTTCTACTGCTTAGGTTCTTACTAATATAACTGAAATGAACATCTAAAGCATATATCACTATCATTAGCTTACGAATTTTTGCCGTTTGATGTTTTCTCTATTTTCTTAGGACTGTCATAACAGAATGTCAGTTTTGACACTAACTCCTTATGAATCATAATATATATGTTCTGCCGTATACCACTATGAGAACAGTCTTCCAGATTTCAGTGGCTGAGCACTATCACAGTATAATATTCTATCCCATACATACAAATGATGCTTGCAGCACATGTTAGTCAACCACGAGATATAAAATACAGAGTGGAACTTTCCTAGCTAACATACCTTCTAGTGATCATGAAAATGAATTGCATTTTATGATTTGTATTTCTTCCATTTTTCCTTTTTTAGAAACAAGTAAGCAATGATTGATTTCATGTAGTAAGCATCCAAATCCCAGTCTCTTTATTTTTTTCAACAATTAGCTCACAGAAAGAGTTACTATATATATGGTTTAGTTTCAAAATTTTTAAGACCCAGCTCATTTATGGCTGTACTGACTAATTTCACTAAGTCTAAATTTTCTGTATAGTTCTATGATGAAGTCATTTCTAGGACCTTTTGTTTGAAAAAGATTAGGGTCTTATTCTTCATGCTTTACAACAAAAAGAAAAACAACTTCTCTGACATTAGTTCCCAGATTGCTCTGGTGTTTATCCAGTATACTCTCTTCTTTTTTAATACACAGAAACTCAGACTCTTTGTTGCTATTATCCTAGTCAGAGACACATTCTCAGTTTTTTGACCTTTCTGTAGGCTTCCATCAAGATATGTCCCCAAGCACATGGTCCATGTTTTTGTTTTGTTGTTGCTATTTGTTTATTTGATTGATTTTTTCATACATTTAGTTTTTATTTTTATAATTTTTATATTTATTTTCATATATTTATTTATCATATACATTTATATTTTCCATACATATATTTATTTTCATATGTTTTACATATATATATATATATATATATATATATATATATATATATAATAGAAAGAAGCTACTAAGCTTTGGATGTGCTATAGATTAGTGGGTCTCTCAAAACTACTAAATACTCATTAATAAATAGTTTCAGGGATAAAAGGAGGCCCTGGGTTATAATATTTGCAAGGTAAGCAAGAAGACCAATGTTTGGATGCTTGGATATCCAGAGCTTACATAAATGCAAGTAGAGTGGGATTTGTGTCTGTCATTCCAGCTTTGGGAGGTGAAGATAGAGAATTCCTGAGCAAGTTGTCTAGGGAGACTCAGTCTATGGGCAGTTATTGATTTGATTGAGAGATCCTGCTGCAAATAGAAAGTAGGAGAGCTATTGAAGAAAGGTTCCTAAAATCAGCTTCAGGTTTCCATAGGCACAAGCATAAATGTATGACCAAAAACATGTGATCAAAAATATGTCCACACAGCCATGCAAAATACAGATATGTAAGGAAATAAAAAAAATATTTTATAGGGTCGATATATCTTCATAAAAGAATGCTTACCAAATAGACAACAAGGGCCATTTTGTATACCTAAGCTAAACTCTGATAAGTAAGATAGTTTACATATTCACTTATGAGATCCTAATAATCTATTGAACCACATCTAGTCTCTCATATCTCCAAAATTTCACATAGTCTACTGTAATTCTGAGATTATTGATCCTAAATTGATAGTGCATTATTTAAATACAAGAGTAAATTTGAGAATTATTTTCTCCTATAGTTGTTCTTCTTTTCTTCATATTTCTATAAATTGAACAAAAGTCTGAGTAATTTGTAACCAAAATATATGTATTTGGCTGGTAAGTCTGGATCAAAATAAGTGCAAACACATTGTGATTCTGTGTGGTGTATGCTTTTTACACAGCCATAAAATGGTAAGAGAAATGGAGTAAATACAGATCAAAAAGCAAGTTCACTGAACAAATCGTTTTTATCAGGTCCACTTCAAAATAAAAGCAAGTGTAATGATAATAATCTACTTACAAAGCAGAATCCTTGTAACCTATACCCCTTTTAATTATTCCTCTACTACTGATTACTAAAATGACAATCATAGTTCAGTATAGGTTTAGAAAAAACAAATCATAACAAATATTTTAAGAAATTCTTAGTAGGAATTTTGTTAAACTAATCATTCCTCAGACTTTTTCATATTATTTGTTGCATATAAATTAAAATGGAGTTGGCTGAACTTCAGTTTGGATTTTTTTTATAAGATTTTCCAAACTATATTTTGAGAAAATTGAAATGATTTCACTAAAAATAGTTAAACTAATTATCTAAACAATTAAACAATTTAAAATGGCTATATTTAAATATGCATGCATATATACATATACATACTTAATGATATGTAGGTTTAAATATATTCTTATTTACTTATTTAAAATTAGTTGTTTATAGTTTATAGATCTAATGATAGACATGTATAGAAGTTGCTAATACAATGTTGGAATTTGAAATTTAGTAGATGAGTATACAATTAAATGCTGTGTACTTGTTTACAGATGTCTTATTTTAATATAAAAGCTATCATAAAGACATTGTATACTCAAATAATTGGACTTTTATACAAAAATTACATAAAAATTATAATATAAACAAATAATTTTAATGTTTCAATACAACTTCCATATTAATATTTTAATTCAGAGACTATGTTAAAGAAAACCTTCCTTTCTGCTAATATGAATCATCTAAACATTATTCATTTGTCCTGTGTGTGTGCGCATGGGTGTATACAGAGAATACTCATGTGGTCATCCTAAAAATCTTATATTTAAATCTTTCAATGGAAGTGCCATTGGTACAACAACTCAACAGTTGAAATAAATGATAAAATTATGTTTTTTGTATATTATTTTAAATCATTTCAGTGATTATAGTCAGCATTTTGAAATAAAGTATGAAAATAGGAATTAAGGTTACTTTTAGTGTCAAATTTAAATGTCCATACAGCTAACAGATTTTCTAAACAAATGAATAATAATGGAAGCCCAAGCATTTTATATTTCTTCAACTATCTAAAACAAAATGATGATGATTTGTATAAGGCTACTTGTAGAAATAAACATTAGATATTTTAAACTGGGTATATAAAATTCTATAATGAACTTAACATAAAATCAAACATGCCTGGTTGTATGTAGATCTTCCTAATTACCTAGGAGGAGATTGTCTCCATAATGAACATAAACATCATGGATCCACTAATTATGATACTGATGCCATTTAAGTATACATGTCTCTGTTACATGCCTATGTGATAATTTTTTGCTGATGAGTTTTTTCCTCTGATTTCATTGCATTGCAATGAATTCCTACAGTCAAGCACCTGGAAGTAATTACCTGCAGCATTTAACTATATGCACAGGTATGGCTCAGGAGACTGAAAATGTTCTTTGACTCATGTAAAATTCAATAGCTTATCTACCATGTTGCAGTTTTGAGTTAAGTGAAAATCATCATACTCGAGTTTTAACACCTCACCAAATAACATTTTATGAAATTCAACATTTTTGGGAGGTTATAAATGTTTTTGTTTATTGTCTTTTTAGATTTGTCTACATGACAGAGATCAACTGTACAGAGTTTTAAATCTTGAAGAGTGAAAATAATGTATTCTAAGTTACAATATGGAATTAAAATCTTACAAGTCTTTCTTTCATTTCTTTTCTTTTTGTCCAAATGTAAGCTCTCTAAAAATGAGTTTTTGTTCCTATAGTGATTTTTTTTTTCAACAATAAGATTTAACCCATAAATTAGAGAAATCTCAAGCAGGTTTCAAAATTCTTCAATAATATATTTATTCATTAATTTAAGAATACTTTGTTATTATAATCTGTGTATGGTGTGTGTGTGTGTGTGTGTGTGTGTGTGTAATGATATAGGTATGATTTTTTTGTGTGTGTGTGTGTAATTCAGAGGACAATTTCTGGAATTCAGTGATCTTTTCATCATGGGTTTCAGGTATTGAACCCAGGTTGTCAGACTTGTGTAATGAGTGTCTTTGCCCACTGAGCCATCTTGTTGACATTTTCTCAGTAATTTAAACATTTGGTACAATGCTCATCATTCTCATCACTATATCTACCACAATACTTATAATCATCACCAAATAACTCCTATTTCAGGGTACTTTTCCACCTCTCTATCTTGTTTTCCTCCATCAAACATGCAGACAGTATAGTATCCAATTTTATTAAGTAAGGCCATAGAACCGCAAATGCTGGATATGGTGTTAAATAATGCAAGTCATAAATCATTCTTCTGTCTTTGTTAGCCCTAACATAAATTATGGTATAGCAAAATAATATGAAAGATTTTCTCTCAGAAAATAATTCTAAATATATGATGAATAGCAGATAAGTATTATAAATAAATGTCCAATACTTAGAAATGCCCAATATCAAAAAGCTATTATTTTTGTTTATTCAATGATATGAACATATCATTTCATAAATAAATATTTTATATATTGAATCTCAAATCTTGATGAATTGCTGATGAATATTTGAGAATTATTGTAAATTTAGATCTAGATTGAAGTATAGTAAATTCCATGCCAGCATGGACTATATATGAACTGTATTATAAGACAAAAATCTAAATATCTAAAAACAGTTTTAAAAATAAGCAATGAATTTATTTTTTTTTAATTTAACAAATACATTTCATTTAAATTATGTGAGTAAAAATATTCACCAAATTAAATTTAATTTATATGAAATGATGTTTATCCAAGATGCTTAATTCCTATTTTATGTGCCTTACCTAAATATTCTAGTGTTGAGAAAATAATACCCACATATTTGTTTAGTGGGAGATGGACCTAAATACTTCCCTAAATTAAAATTTTATCAAGGGACAGTATATACTATCACTAATTACCCAAGAAAAAGCAAAGCAAAAAAAAAATTTATTATTTTGTAAATTATCTAGTATGCTTTGCCACCTCTTTAATATCAAAATGAAAAAAATAAATGAATATTGTCATTTTGTCCAGCAATGTAGCTGCTCTGGGAAAGGATCACTTTGAAAGACCTGTATGATTTCTAGGAAGTGATCAAATCCAAGGGTCCATATGAAGGAATCACTTTCAGGGGGACTATAAGGGATCACATTCAGAGGCCTGTGTGTTCTGGAAGGAATGTAGATGGAATGTTGGTACATACCGTTAATCCCCAGTATTCATAAGGCAGTGGTAGCACATGCTTTTAATTCAAATGAGATAAGCAGAAACAGGAAGCAGAATTCAGAAGGAATAAATATCAAACTGGAAGTGACATCTGAGATAAGTCAGAGTGACGGGCAGGAAAAGTGCCAAATAAGAGGAAGAGTTAGCAGTGTGAGTGAGGACATGCCCAACTCTCAGGATAGAAAAGCACGATCTCAGCTCAGAGAGTTGGAATAAGGCATACAGACAATGAAGCTGTGTGACTGAGGATAAGGCAGCAGGTACAGTATGACTGGGGCAGAGAGATCAGTCAATTACAGAAGCAGGCAGGCTTGAGGATTATACACAGAAGCAGAAACAGAAAAGTAGTCTGAGGAGTTTGAGACAGAGACATAGAGTCTGTTCAGCATAAGAAGTCAGTATCAGAAGGGAAGTGAGTCAGTTTGAAGTTGGACAGAGCGGTTTTGTCTAAGGCTCAGTCAGCTGTAAATCTCAGAGGATTAAACATTCTAGATTGTATGGAGGATGAAGCCTTCCTGTTCTAGACTTTAATTTAGATTGCATTACTTCTACTAAAGTGTTGATTTTTTACATGATTTGAGATATTTCCTGTGTCTTTTAATTACGAAATGATCTCCTTTACCATTTCTTTTAGGGAAAATCTAATTCTGAAAAACAAATGCATATTTTAAATAAGTAAATAAATAAATAAATGTCTTCTCTCATTTTTGAAGAAAATTTACCATTTCAATATTCTTATTTTATGTTTTTGAATATTTTGCATAATATATCTTTCAAGGTTTATGAATTAGAAAATTTACCACTGATCCAATTGTTTTAGTTGGTGAGACCTATGGATCATGAAAGTTTTATCTTAATAATGAAATAATGTTCTTCCCACAAGAGTGAGAATAATTTGTAGTATTTATATTATAGTTTATAATAATATGAATAATTTAAAGTATTATCTCTTACTTATTTCATTTCACTATTATTCTATAGATACCTGTTTGTTTTCTTAAGAGAGACAAAAGTGTGAATATAGATAGGAGGGGAAGTTGGGAGGAACTATAAGCTGTTAGAGGAGGAGAAACTGTAATCAGAATATAAGGTATTAAAAAAAACTATTTTCCTTCTTTTTGCATTTTTTCCTTTTGTTTCTCTATTATAAATCTGGCTTTCCTGGTAGTCACTCTGTAGACCAGGCTATACTCAGACTCACAGAAATCCACCTGCCTCTGCAGCAAAAGTTCTTGGATTAAAAGCATCTACCACTACTACCTGGCCCAAAACATTTATTTTCAGTAAAAGAAAAAATTCAAAAGAATAATTATACTTATTTGTCGCTGCGCATAATCTTCCACTCAAAATTTTATGTGTGTGTGTGTGTGTGTGTGTGTGTTTTTGTTCTTCCAACTTCTACCAAGAGACATCATAATAGAAATCACCTTGCTAAATCGGGCCCCCATAAACATCACCCGCATAGTCTTTAGAATTCTATAAATTAAATCTCTAATCTTTAAATTATTGTTTTAGATATTCTGTTACACAAGCATAAAACAAAGGCACCATATTATATATTTATATAGATTAGGATAGCCCAAACACTTTGAATATTTGGGTCAGGGTCAAAAGCAAAAGTATAAGAAACTAGGGAGCGATATAGTTCTGCCTATCAAAGTCAAAGTTAGGCAGACAAGAAGCTGTATATAGACTCTGCTTTTGTTTCTATTCTGGGACTCAACTTTGAATGAGTATTAGTTTATTCAATGCTGACATTTGCTCCTAAATCCTATGCATATATGTTTCTTGCCTTCTAATTTGGATTTTAAATCCTCATTCTGAAATACAAGTTGGATGGTTGGCTGATATGAATTTATATGAACAGTTTAGTGCTTAGTAAAAATAAAGGATTTGGAGCAAATGTCATGGTCATGTACAAACTCACTTCCATGTGTATTTTATTTGTGCATAATGAAGTATATGTATTCACAGACAATATCCACATTTAACATTTTCTTTGGTATGTTTTAGGTGTATATCATGCCTTCTCAACACTACAATTTTGTGCCTCCTGACTAACTTAATCCTTTCTAACTGTTCAGTATGTTTCGAGTCTACATTTGTGGGTTGACTCTGCCTTCTCTACATGATTATTTTGAGTAATACTGTGCATGGGTTGCCAATAATTAGGCTGGTTTCATGGTCATCTTGAATCTTAGAGTTTACATCAATGCATTGTTTTTATTTTTTATGTAGCAGTTGTTTTATTTGGAGAAATAACTTCAGTGTGTCTTTTTCATGATGTCAAATGACAATTCTCATACTCTATTACTTGGTAGGTACACTTCTGTGATATTCATCAGCAAACATTTCTAATAGTATATTTATGTTATTCTCATCAACTTTCTGTTGGAAGGTATTTGCCAAATTATCCATGTAACCTAGAACTTTGTATTTAATTAAAATAAATCACTTAATAGAAAAAAATCATTTGCATAGATGGAACTGCTGTTTTTCCATATGCTTCAGAATTAAGCACAGCCTGAACCACTTTATGTATAGCTTTCTAAGAAATCTTATCTAAAGATAGAATTTAAAAGCTGTGAACACTCAGCAGCTTTCTAATACCTGTGTTGCTGAGCTATTTATCTAAACAGTATCATAGATGAGGGTTCACAGTATTTTTCCTTTGTTTCAACTTTGAATTACTAAAGAGTTTATGGATTATCAGGAAATACAAAATTACATGTTGGCAAAATATATAGGGTTATGTAAAAAATAAAATATATGTTATACTCAAAATACTACAAAACTCTGACAAATAATCAAACATTCAAAATATTCACTTAGAACTAGGGTGTGTTTCTCTGTGTGTGTGTGTGTGTGTGTGTGTGTGTGTGTGTTGCTAGTTGAGGAGATAGACAGCTTATACAGACTGAAAACTTGCATTGTTTTATAAGATGTATTAGGAACCATTGAAAAAATCAGTGTCTTTTGTGGTAGAGAATTCATTTTAATCATGTTAACCCTCTGAACTTTACTTGATTCATTCACCCAGTACAACTCCCCAATACAGTTCTGTTTGAGATTGTGTTCAGCTGCCTCTGAGGCTTATGGTGCATTCAATTCTAATTGAAATCTGTTTTGTGAAACACTGCATTTCTATGACACAGAAACTTACATCATATTATGAATCTAGGCTCTTTAAGTAAATATGCTTACACTAAAAGTTGAAAAATAACAGGAATTATTTAATTTTTTTCTCTTAAATATATCATGCACATTGAAATTTGAGTATATATATATATTTAAATTCTACATTGAGTATTGTCAGTCATATCTTATGAGAAAAGTAAAATAAAATATTAGTTTAGGTTGAAAATATTTTGTGTACAATTACACTAAAATACTTATTCTTAGTATTTTTGAAATTATAATTGCATTGTTTGCTTCTTTTCCTCTCAAAACGCACATGTTAACTTCCCCCTTGCTAATTTATGCCCTATTATTCTTTATTATTATCTTTATTTATTATTATTATCCAGTTGTATGTAGATATATGCATATATTGCTAAATATGCAAATACAGCAGTCTCAGACTGTATGAAATTCCACATATTATATGTTCACAAGGCTGACCATCTGACACTTGATAACTAATTGGGATAATCTTGTTATTTTCTTTTATGCTGGCAGCATGGTTGCTTGAAGGTAGTGAGAATGTTATTACAAGCCTTTATTCCCAGTGTATACACACCTTTACTCTCAATTCAGAAGGCACACTATTAATCCCAGTATTTGGGAGGCAGAAGTGTAGCTCGGAGCGAGAAGCACAGAGTAGAGGCAGAGTGTAGAGTTCAGAGAAGGAAGCAACGTAGAAGCAGAGTGTGGAAGCAGAGCTCAGACAGAAGTGAGGTAGAAGCAGAAGGGAAGCAGACAAGAGGTAGAGCTCAGAGAAAAATCTTCCTATTAGTCATGTTGTTTGTAAACTTGCTTAGTTACTCTGCTTGAAACAAAGTTCATAATCAATGAAATGCTGTTCTTTTTGTCCAACATATCCACTCTACCCCTCAAATGGTAAAAAAGGAGCCCTACTTTATTCTGTCAATTATTTACATTAGGTAAAAATTAGTTGAGATACATTATGTGCTGTAAATTACTGAATCAAAAGAGTTAAGATAAAATCTTGAAGTCACTTTTATTTTGAATTTGTTTTAATAGTTATTGTGTACTGCATAAGTTGTATATGAATGAAAATAATTTGGAGGATATTATATAAGTTGGAAATACTGAAATATGTTCATACTTTGCTTTGTAATGATTAATTTCATTATACTGCTTTTCTAACTTCATATAACATAGTGTCTAATAGTTATTTTATTTTGAGCATTTTTTCTTTGACATTGTGTTTTCTACTGAAATAAACTTAAGATGGGAAGAATCCAAGAAAGGCAGAGATATGATAGACAGGAGAAAGTAGGATGAATAAGGAAAACTAAATACACTGATACAGTTCTGCAATTTTTGCTTTCTTGACTTTGAGTTTCTGAATAGTTTATTGAATTCCAGTGAAGGTTATACAATCAAGAGGATTGGAACTGAGGCATTACTTTTAATTTAAAAAAATGGGACTCCAATAAGATAGCATCCATCTACATATTTCTGACATATTTTGCTAAGTATTTCTGACATTATTTGCTAAGTATTTACAAGACAATTAGTAGTAGACTATGAAGAGAGACAAACAAAAGTTACACTCTTTAAAATGTTTTGTGTCCTGTTGTTAATCATAAAAATATATGGATGTGGACAAAGAGGAGTGCAGAAAGTAAGAAAGTAAATACAGCAGTGTATCCAGCTGATTTCAATAGTGGATCAGAGAAATAAAGGAAGTATTTGTATACTGATTAATGATAATTGATAAATTATTTGATGATGTGCAGTAAAAACATTGGGCTTTATGGATACTGGGGTTGGGTATATTGCTGAGCTATGACTGGGTCATGTGGAACACAGTTTCAGCAAAAAGGTGTCACACAGAGTGTTTTCTGTACAGAAAGTTTATCATGGAAAGATGCAGAGTTGCATGTTCAGAGACTGGACATAGATTCTAGAAGTAAGATAAAATACATTTTTGTAGCGCTTTTTTTTTTCTTTGGTGGGGGATTTCATCAGAAATCTATAGATATCTTTGTTCAACACTTTCTTCAAAACCTGTTAAACAAGTAGTAGTATCTACACATATAAAAGCCTGTGTACATGAAACAGGGCTTCTTATATTAACTAGAATGGTATGATAAATTCTCTTAATTTATTATCTGTAAGGCCTTATGTGAAAGCTCCCTTTTGGTATCTGCTCTTAGAAGTACTATAACTAAATACTTGCTAACAGCTACAAAAAACAGTTGAGCATTTCTGGAATAAAACATAGAAGTCCTTTTTAGGAAACTTCAATTTTGTGATTCCTTATCCATTTTACTTTTATTTTATTGATTTGTTGACTTCAGTTTCATACAGTCATTTCATGCCTCAGTTGTCTCTATCTTGAAAAGTTTTGTGCATAAATTTCTTCTTATTATTTTATTTTATGTATTTAAAATTAATGATCCCAAATATTACAAAGTCTAAGATATTAACAAAACAGTCTGTGCTATATTAAAACTCAGTGATTTATTATGATTCTGTGTGCATACATACACAAAGACACAGAGAATTTGCAATAATGTCTGAGTTTCCTTTTTCTTCTCACCATTAAATCCAGCTTGCATGAAATATTTATTATTACAAGATAAAGAGGCAAAGATAGATTATATATATAACTGGCAAGTAAGTCTTAGCATCACCCTAAAGTACTGGTAAATAAGGCAGAGCCTAAATAACCAATCCTGGTTTTATTTAAAACAGAAATGAAACATGTATTTACATTTTTAGTACAAGAAAAAAATTGTTATTCAAATAAGTTGATTAAGCTTTTTATATTAATCATGGTTAAAATATAGTATTCTGTCTAGTACCATTTAATGTGAAGTATTTTATATTAATATTATAATTGTATCTTTAACATATCTCACTTCATAGTTTGTTGAGGACATAAAAATTTAAGAGACAGTAGGTTGTTCATGTAATGTGACTAACTTTAGTTATCTCCTTTATTCTAGGTTTCTCCTTTAGCCCATCAGGAAAGTTTACTTAGCATACACTTATGTATGCCTTCTATTTTGCTTTTCAGATAATTGATATTTGAAATAGAATAATATATTTAGTTGTGGGTTCAATTGTTTTTAGTAGCATTCAAAATATCAACTCCTCCCCAACATTTGTGAAGCTAAATTTGAGAACGCCATTACTCTGGTATAGCAGAAAGTAAAGAATTCATTTTAACTCACTGGTACAAGAAAAAATTGCCTTGTCAGGACCTTGGTGGCAGAGTCATTAAGACCAACAATTCCTAAATGAGACTTAATAAAACTAATAGTTTTCTGTGTAGTGATAATTCTTACCAATACTACAAATACTACAGAATGGGTAAAAAATTACCAGCTATATATCTGAGGGAATATCTTGAATAAACAAATTGCTCAAATAATAAAACATATAAAACACCCAAGGAAATAACCAATTAAAAATGGACCACCAAGCTACACATGTACTGAAAAGATGAACCACTATGAAACACTTAAAGATATTTAGCAGCCATAGATATAAAAAGCCTGAAATTTACAATTTATTTGAGATGCATGTCTCACCAAGTGAGGAGGGCTACTCTAAAATAAAAAAAAAAAAAGGATGACTAATATTTTTGCAGATCTTGGGAAAGGACAATCATTTAGTGTTGGTGAGAAGGCAAACTAGTGTAGCCTCTATGGAAACCAACATGAAAATTCCTCAAAAAACCTAAAAAAAATTATATAACATACAATCTATTATTACATACCTGGCTATAAACTCAAAAGACTCCATATCTTCTTCTAGACATGGCAGCTCCTCTGTGTTCATTGTTGCTCTTTTCAAAGTACCCAGGGTTTGGAAATATGCTAGATATCCACCAACTAATGAAAGAACAGTGAAAATGTGATGCATTTATACAACCAAATTATTCAACGACTAGAAAAAATGAAACCATGTAATCCACAAGTGAATGTATAGCACTGAAAACACTCACTGAGAGCAAGGTAAACAAGAAACTGAAAAGCAAATATTACATATTTCCTTGCATTTGTGGTAACATTTTAAATCCTCAGACACGTCTGTTTCAGTTGGAATATGCATAAAAGTCAGGAAGTTAGTAAAGGTCTATGGAGATGTTCTCAAAATAGGATATATAGAACCCACTGAAGTAAATATTTAAAAAGGAATAAATGAATATTTAAAAAAAGAGTAGGAGTAATTAAAGTGGGGTGGGTAGTCAAGTATAAGAGAAAAAGGAGTATAGGAAAGATAAATAAAACCAAGGATCTTTTTAAAAAGACAAGAAGACCTACAACAGTAGAAAGTATATATATATTACAAAATTACAGATATTGCCATTGCTTCTTGAAATCTTCCAGAATTATTTGTTCATAAGAATGAGACACCATATGATCCAGAACATGGAGCGATCAAGAGCATGGACCTGAATACTTTATCCCTATTAGCTCATTTTTAAAGTTCAGGGAGGCACTCCGAATGCTACTGGAGGGGGAAAACAATCACCAATCATAACCAGATATTAACTGACAAGATACAGTAATGATTTATTTGGGAAGATAAGTCCCCTGGTGTAATAATGGCTCAAACATCATGGCAGCAGCTCTCTGAGTGGACCTAAATCACATTCCACAATTTAAATTTAAAAAATCATCCACGGCACCATTATTAGTCTAAGAACTATGGGCAGACAATTATAAGCCATATGTGAGAGTTTATTATTAATATTATGTTATTAAATGGTACATATTATTTAAAAATACTCCTAATGACTTAGTGTTTTACTGATAGATCAATGCATTTCTCAATTCTTATCTGAAAAGATTCTATTTGCAGTAGATAATTATTGACACAATAACCCACAAATGGCTGAAAGACTGTGTATATGGGAATAGAAAATGATTATCTGTAAAGGGGAGATATATATACTATGTCCATATTCCATGTGTTAGAGGAAGCCAAAAAAAAAAAAGATATAAGGTTGTGTGTTACTAAAAGAAACATTTTCTTACACATCCTTATGATCTCACAGTGGTTATGACAACATGCATAAAACCTGTGCAAGTCCTAGCTAGACTATATCACACTATGAAGAATGCAGTTAAACACAGTGGCACCCATTTGTGAAATTATTGACAATTATTTTCATCTGGGAGGGTGGGGGAGACAGTTTACTCTAATAAAGTAACCTATGTTAAATCTAGTACATTCCAGTGGAAGATCAAGATTAAGAATATTCTGCTTTGAAGGATCATTAAAAAAAAGAAAAGAAAATGACTCAAAGCTGTATGAATATGGAAAAAGGGTGAAGAGTTGGAAGAGAAATATGAATATGATAAAAATGCATTGCATGAAATTTGTTAAGAACTAATTATAAAAAAATTCATAAAATTGCATGCAACATGCTGGAGTAAAAATGACTCAAAGTATAGAATTATAAAACTTTAGAAAGTTTATTGTTGTAATAAATTTTAAGTGAATCACTGTATTTAAAATAAGTTTAAAATTGACAATTACTTTGAACCTATTTGGAGAGAGTATGTAAACATCAGGCACTTTATGTACGTATCTAGCAAAATTTTTAATTAAAATTGACACAAGGCAAGTTCAATCCTCAAGATATTTTAAGATAATGTTTCATTATTCTAGATAAAAATCATCAGTTTAGATATAAATAGTTTTGGGACAATAACTGAGTATACTGTACTGCTACATAGTTAAACAGTTCTTATAGGTTAATCTAATGACATATCATTTTGAGTAATCTTTGTGGCCCTGTTGACAATAGGCATTAGAAGTTAATATGGTAAGGACTTGAAACATGTAACTATAATTCAATAAGGTTTTGATGTCTCTAAATTATATTTCAAAGTAATTAAATTGGAAACTATAGTCCCTTAATTAAATACAGTCTCCAAGTAAATATGAAAAATGCTTCAAGGCATGGAGAAAAACAGGATTAGTGTTTTTAATAAGCTTGTGGTTCCAGTAAAACAACATTATGATGACTTTAAGGTATTGTTTGAATGCATACTTAAAGATGATGAAGGTAGATATACTGCTTTAAGTAGCAACAAACTATCTTGTTGTAGCTGTTTTCCTTTATCACTGAGAATATAACATGACTTTCATATTTCATATTGATATACATTATCAGCTTTTATAAATAATATCCAAGAATTATTTGAGAACTACCAAAGATGTGAGGTGACATAGCAGTTACATTTTCTCTTCCTCTTTGTTTTCCCTTGTTCCTCTTGGTCTGATTCTGTCCTTCTTCATGACTGCTTTTGTGCCCCCTTCTCTCTCATTTGTAGTTCTAGGTGAAGTACTGTACTCTTATCCTACCTATCAATTAATATATCACAATTCAGTAATACTTACTTTGAAACTAAGGAAAACATGTTAGCAAAGTTACATTTTTATTATTTTGCACTCTATGAGTGCTATTTTATTAAAGACATCAGATTAAAATTCTTGTATTTAAAAGTTTTAACCAAAAAATATCATTCTAAATCATTACTGACACTTCATGATCACTTGAGACAAACTTTCTAGAATAGCAAAATAGTTCCCGTATTGGAGATGACTTTTGATCTGGCTCAAAGACCTTTTACTACAATGTTGCATAGAATTATCAAAAGGGCCTTCAAATGTCATCTCTCTTTCATCAAAAATCTGTATTAATAAAATACACATAGCCTGAAAGTCTTTAAGAAATTATGTAGATTCAGTTTACTAGCTTTGAGATGGAATCAGATTTTTATTATAAAATATAGCCTCAATGATTTAAAATATAATTATCTATCCATACAACTAGGCACACAATGTTTTAAATAATAACATGTTCTATTTACACTGAAAGAATATTAGACTAATAGATAAATTCTATGTATATAATTACAGGCACAGATGTAAGTAAAAGGGCAAATATTCATTCTTTATTACTAAGCAGAATTTACTTTCAAATTCCCCAAACATATCTTTCATCCACTATTTGTGCTCTTCTGGAATAACTTACTGTTTTTCATAATTTCTATCTATAAGAAATTGGACATGGTTAAGCATATTTAAAAAAAGAAAAAGTTATGTTGTATTTAAGTTGTATTTACTTATAAAATTCATCCTCCATTTACCATTCTAATTTTCTTACTGCTTGTAAAGCCTGTACAACCATAATAAACACCCACTCTTGTTTTGTTGTCTTCAGTTTAATCATTTTCCTAATCACAGTTTAATCACATTTTCCTAAGCATTCCTGCCATATTGTGGGTTCCTATCTTTTTCTCTAAATGTCTTCTCAGAATCCTTGTAGTCATTCTTGGGGAATATTTTTCACTTTTCCAGATATGGGTGATCAAAAAGCAAATGAAACATTCAGTATTTTAAGTACTAAACTAGTCTAATTTTATACATGGTCACATGACCTCAATATTCATAAATCATATCTTTAGTACTTAATATCAAAGTTCTGTTTTTAGGTAATAGTTAACTTCCCTTCTTTCAAAAATTAAGTTAAGTTTTTGTGCTTCAGCCTTCTGCATTTGTTTATATTTATGAATCATGTGTATGCCTTGTACCTACAGATGTCAGAAAACAACATTGGATGTTTTCTAACTGAAGCTATTCATCACTGTGAGTGCATATGTGGGTGCATAGTAAGTTCTAAGCCAGCTTAAAGTACATAGGCAAGCATTTTATATTGTTTTAATTGAGTAATAATATGTTGTAAGTGAACTATGCTTTTCTCAAGAGTTTAAAATCATTTGACATCTCTGTATTTTGTGCAAAACTCTTCATTGTGGATATATTTCCCATTCCTATTTTTGTACCTTAAGGTTTTGATATTGCTTGATATTAACTTTCTGTTGCTAATAGAGTGATTATGATATTTGTTGAAATGTAAAAGTCAGAGCAAAGAAAAGTTGAGATAAGATGTACAGAAGACTAAAATTGTCTCATACTGTTGTTTATAGAGGTATCCAAATATTGGAAAAAAGTGTTTGTTGATAATAGAGTTTGAAACCTAGAGCTTGGGATACACAGCAGAACTAAAGATGTGTACTTAATGTGCATGAAGTTAATTTATAAAATTGTGGTTTGCTTATGTGTCTATGTGAGATAACAAAGAATATGTACTATGAGCCATGATATGAAGTTTTCCAAACCCCCATTTTTTAGAAATTCCAAGTAAGTGTGTCTGATGAACTACTTTAGAATTTGTATATCAAGAAGTTCTGAAAATTCTGTTTGAAACTGAGACATTTATAGAAAAGAAACAAATATTCTTTAACATATATATGAAATACAATGATAGTTTTAAACAAAATCTCTTAAAACTTGTCCCTGAACTTTTAAGATATATAATCTAGCGTGAGAATTTGTATACTATGTTCTATACTAGGAATATACCAAGAATTTCTTGCATTGTTTATCATTACTTTTCTAGAGATGCACAATCTTCAGCAATATCAATCACAGTCATCAAAGTTGGAAACATGATGACTGACACTTTTATTTGATGTTTCTTACAAGTTCAATCTCTTCTTTTCATCACAGTTAACAACAAATAGCAATTCCATATAATATAAATTTCTTTGGTATGAGATAATTGCCCTAATAGAACTTCATGTTTTTAAGGAAAATGGAGTAATAAATTATTCTGAGTATTCACAAAGCAAAAGACCATAAACACACATTGATTCTTTGATAAGTGTAATACAGTCTACCCATCAATATTACATGAGTAGCCAGAGCTGACCTCTGGTGGCTTATGTGAACATTATCAACATTTTTCAAGAGCTTCACTTGTAAAGATGCTATCTAATTTTGATTATAAATAATCTTTCTTATGAATTTCTACACTTTTAATTAAGTGTCATAACTTGTTCCGATGAAAACTTTTTTTTTTTTTTTTTTTTGCTGTGGAGAATATTTTTATTCCTCATGAATGGTGAAATAAAGAAAATTTACATATTAAAAAATGAAGTTAGTTTAAAGAGAAAAACACTAATTCTATAAAACTCTCTTTAAAAAAAATGTTCCTTCCATATATTCCCTAACTTTACAGTTTTTCTAGTATTTTATTACTTGAAATAATTCCTAACTGTGAAGAAATTCCATACTGCTTATTAACAGTTCAAAGATTTTATTGCAGTTATATTGTGTATAGCTTTTCATATATCCAGAATGTCACAATTAATTTGATGTCCACAACACTGAAATTTTTCTACACAAACAAAAACCTCACAAATGCTTGCAGATATAAAGATTTTGAATTAAAGCTTAAATATTTGCAAATTATTCCCAGATTTTCTTAGATCTGAAATGTTTTTGGATGTATGGTATGTTAAATTTTTCATTAGGTTATCATTACTACATAATAACATCTAATCTAATCTTGCCTTACTTTGTCTTTCCTATTCTTTTCTTTTCTTAGTGCCAGGCTTCTTGGCAGAGAGAGCTGATGCAGAGAAGGCAACGGACCAGTTGATGCTTCCCCAGGGGGCTGAGAGGGATGGTGGGTGTCGAGGCCCGACTACCTGACCGGGAAAGGAAGCACACTGAGCCAGGAGAACTGTTGAAACAGGAACTCACTTTATTGTTACAAGCAGCTTCTTTTATAGATCGAGGGTGAATTGGAGGATCCAGAAAGTGGGGAGAGGTGACGTAGGGTATGAGGCAAGGTGGTGTGAGAGGGGAAAACCAGCAAAATTTTTATACATGGCAGTAGCTTGGCAGAGACATCATCAGAGCAGGCTATGCTGAATCATTGTCATATGGAAATGGAGGTGCCAAGACAGTTCTCCAAACTTGAGCTTGGTTTGAGCTCCTACAGCAGGCCCAACATCTTAGTTTTATAGTAGTCTATTAAATATATCCTATCAGTCTTGAGGATATCTTAGTTTGTCATGGTTTACCATTTAATAGATCACACAGCATACTGATCTCATAAAGAAGTCAATTTGTGTTTGAAAGATTTTTCACTTTTATAATTGAAGATAAGTAAAAGTGTACATTATAATCTTAAATATATTTTATTCTTGGAAATTTTTTGTTATAAAAGTGGATGTTCTCATTGTTCTGATAATAACCTGTAATTATTTCTTTTTTATTTATGGCTCACTAATTTGCAAGAATACAGAAAAGGACAGAAAGTCTTTTCTTCTATTTGGCTACAACCAAGTTACTTACTGAATAGCAGCAGCATTCTCAGCTTGTTTTCAATATTCTAAATATTTTCAAAACCACCTTTCCATATTTATTTTTTAATTACTTCTCTTTAAGTTAAAACATTTAATTAATTCAGTGTTCTAATTTTAGTTTGTTCAATTTCAGTTTATTATTGCTATATATAGGCATTAATTTTTCAGTCTAAAATAACTTTATAATTTTGTGTTAATCACCATCATTTTTTAATCTTTCATTTTCTATAGTCTTAAGTATAAGCACTTTTTAAAAATTTTCTTTCCACTATGTCCTGGATTTTTTTTCTATTTCTTCCTGTCATTTTTTCTGATTCAGATAATACTTCATTCATACAGTATATATGGTAGTAAATTTTGTAACTAATATATTTATCTTTTGAAAAAGATGTTTTTATTTTCAACATTTTTCACTCATGTACATATATTTTCTTGATATATCTAAGTAAATTTTTGATGGGTTAAAATTTTTTGTCAAAAATAATTTGGGTCAAAGAAAAACTGTTTGGTCCTATTACATTCTCCTGTACCTTCACAGATAAATTGTCTTTATGTAAACATGGTTCTTACCACAATTTTTATGTATGTATGTGTGTGTGTGTGTGTGTCTTTGCGTGTGTGTGTCACATTCTTAGTCTGATCCTTGATGAAAACTCAAATCATCAAACCCCAGTCATTTTTTCCAATTTCAGTACAAATGATAAATTTATCTGTTTTGCCTTTTGAAATATTGATTAGAATATATATTCTAAATAATATTATTTGGATTGCTGTATTGATCACATAATTTATATTTTTCAACTCCATTTTTTGTGTGTGGATATCTTCTACAATTACAATTGAAAGAGAAGGACAGTGAATTATTCAGCTATATGTATATGTTTGGAAGTGTCTTTAATCAAGATGTAGTTCTCCAATTCCTTAAGTCACTGCCATTGATTGATGTTTATTACTCTTTATGGTGACAAATACAAACCATCCCCTAGAAAGCTGAAAACTATACCAAGAAAAGAAGCAGGCTACTGCAAAGAAAATTTACTAAAGCATAACACATGATATGTTGTATACTACAGAGTAAAGACAAATTCAGAAACCTTCAGAATTATCTTCTATTTCCTAATGATAAAATTGTAGAATGTCTACTATATAAGAACTACTATAAAAAATGACACCTACAAACTAAGTAACTCATTTAAATCGACATAATGATGTAGCAATTTTATTAATTTATCTTTCTATTTGATTGTGTGACCTGGGAAGTATTTAATGTTGATACTTTTCTCCTGGAGAGATAGATGATAGTTCATTTATAGGTTGAAGTTTCTGCTGGAAAGTAGTTCCAAGCATTGAGTCAATTGATGTGTAAACCTAAGATAAAGAATATTCTTGCTATTGCATTTATACCATTAAGATGTTTGTGAATTAAGGGAAAGATTTTAAAGAAAGTGTTCTGAATAAAGAGGAAGCTTGGTACTCTGCATGTAAATAATATTAATTTGCAAAATTTGAGTTCTGAATTCATTTTAAGTTGGGAAAATCAAAGTGATGAAAGATAGGTTTATAATAATAAACATAAAATATAACAATAAATTTATAATAACTTAAATTTTCCCTAAACTTAAAATATACTTAAAAGAATTGGTGGAATACTTGGGTTTCATATGATATCTATACCATGCTTCATTTCTTCCTTCCATTGTTCAAGGAATTTTATAGTCAAAGACATTGATTCAGGTCAAACATGGTTTATTCTTTCTCTAATTAAATTACTGATTCTAGCATAGAGCTCTGGAACCCTAGAGTGTTTTGTCCTCTTTTCAATCTAGTGTTCTGTCTAGAACTGTACAGATTCAGCCTTCATATGATCTGGAACATTTAACAACTAGCCTGGACCTAGAATTATCAGCCTTAGCCTTCCAAGGCCTACTGTTGACTGAGCCACTCTGACTAGCTCCTTCTGAACTCTCCACTGACCATTCAACAGAGTCTTCTAATGGACCCTTCAACTGACTCACTCTATCTACTACTGACTCTTCATAACTTCTCAGCATACTGACTCTTTTGTCTGCTCCTCAACTGACTGAGTCTAACTCCTCTGTAACTCTCCTAAACTGCTGATAGCATGCCTTTTCTTGTGAGTGTTGGGAATGTCCTTATTCTTCTAACTCTTCCTCTGATTAGTCATTTTGTCTTCCATTCATTCTGATTCATCTCAGATGCCACTTGCTGTAAGACACTGACTCATTCTGAGTGTCTGCTTTTCTTGTGAATTAAAGTTGTGGACCACCATTGCCTACTGAATACTGGATTAAAGGGGGTTGCTATTACTCTATCATTGCTTTCTGAATACTGGATTAAAGATGTTTCTACATTGCATCCAGAACACAAAGGTCTCTGAATGTAGCCCCTGAAATGTATATCTTAGCTTTTACACAGGGCTACTCCTCTATATATTCTCTCTTTAACTTTATAGAGATTGTAACATTATCCTAAATAAAACAAAGTGTATGATGGATTCAGTGTGTAGGTTTAGACAATCAAATTGGAAGATTAAACACATATGGGGCAGTTATAGTCAGAAATCTATGGGGAAGTGGTTTATTACAACATGGGGAGCTCAGATTAATATTCCTTCAATTTTAGAGAAAAATTAAAACTGACACTGTATATTGATATTTTAATTAATTTGACTTGATTATTTCTTTTGTCTTACCTGTATATGGATAGAATTGTGAGAAACATGTTTACTTATGAGCGTTATTTGGAGATATATGTCCTATATCTGGTTTTAAAATTGAGAAATGTTAGCTATGCTTACAAACCGAAAGGGAGAAAAAGAATAAGGATTTCTAGAGACAGACTGCATGATGCTTTTGTGACTTTAAATTATTTGAATGCCAAGAGTCAGGAACAATGGCTGCCAAAAGACAATGGACTCTAGATAACATTGTTGAATTAAATCAGCCTGTATACTAAAAGGATATGGTAACAACAGAATGGAAGTTAGGGAATTTATTAGGTTGGAGAAGAGGATTTGTTTTTCTTTCCACGGGAGAGGAAAGGCTGAGGGTTCCATCAAAATTTCTAAAGATTTGATTCGAGTAAGAAGCTTCCTAACAGAAAGATAGCTCAAGAAATTGTCAGAAGAAGGAGAGACTACAGTTTATCAGACATGTATACTCACCATTTTTATTATTCCTACGATAATGAATTTCAAATCTTTCTAAATAGAATGACTTAATTAATTAGACATACATTTATAGAATATATTATGGACATCACAGTTCTGAAAGGTGTATTTTCCTACTAAAGAGTTATTAAGAATAAATGTAGATAGCATATGTATAGCTACACAAATAAAACTATTTTGGGGAAATATGACAACAAAAGCAGTAACTTACAAAAAAAGATTTTGCCCAGGTTTATATAAACCTCCTTGTACATAAATATGGTCCCTAAATTGCTCTTCTATTACATTAGTCTAATCATTATTTTCTATTTAGGTTCCAGATATATCTGCAATATATGGGATATTTGTTTGTGAAAGGTCAGATAATATATGCATTACAAAAATGCTGATATGTGAGGTGTGGCAATTGCATATGGATGGCAGAAATAGTCTCAATCAAACTGTTATGCTGACTTTCACAGGTCTTTGGCCATCCAGTCAATCAGCACATAATAATTCTCAAATATCTCATTATGTAGAACACAAAGGTATTTAAAAATATCGAAACTGGAAAGTTCCTATGTTTTGCTGTTTAACTTGTTATTTATGTATCATTACAGTTTATATTTGATGGGGAGATATAGCCATTTATTAGGTGTCAGATGTAGCCATTCATTTAGGAAACAGATGATTGATTCATTTGCTAATTAAATCACCAGGGTTTAGTCTTCAAGACCTGGAGCATACTGGCCTCTATGCATTCTAAACCATTTAAACTGCTAGCTCAGACCTAGAAGGTTTCACCCTCATCCTCCCATACCTACTGCTACCTAAGCCACTCTGACTTGCTCCTTCCAATCTGTGTCTCTTCTCATTCAACCACTCTTGTTCTGGCTCCAACTCTTGTTCAAGCTGTTTGCTCAAACTGATCTTCTGAGCTGGCTTACTGCTTCTGACTGAACTCTTCTGACTGGCAGATTCTGGTTGATTCTCTGACTGCCTCAGACAGTACTGCTCTGTTTGGCTTCAGACTGACGTACTTTTTCTTACTGATACTGACTTCTTCTGCTGAGCTGCTTCTGTGTCTCTATGTCTCTTCCCAGCCTGCCTGCTTCTGTAACTCACTACTGCATACTGCCTCAGTAGCCTCTTTGCCTTGTCCTCAATCAGACTGCTTCATTGTCTCTGTGTCTTGTCCATGATCTACATGCTTCAGACAGCTTGTGTCATAATGCCTTCTGTAACTGACTCTGCTCTGAGCTGAGAGCCCACTTTTTTTTAATGAGAGTTGGGTGTGTTCTCACTCTGACTCATTCTGCTAACTCTTCCTTTGATTCGTCACTTT
The DNA here is from genome assembly GCA_026225945.1 of Cricetomys ansorgei. NCBI lineage: Eukaryota > Metazoa > Chordata > Mammalia > Rodentia > Nesomyidae > Cricetomys > Cricetomys ansorgei. Next base: position 14,143,472 of record JAMJFZ010000199.1, read on the forward strand.
GTCTTTGCTTCAATCTGTCTCACCTCAGAAGTCACTTCCAATCTGACACTGACTTGTGAGCTCTGTTTCCTATGTCTGCTTCCACATTTTTTTTGTCTCCAGGGATTAAAGATGTGGACCACCACTGTCTTCTGAATACTAGGGTTAAAGATGTGTGTCCCAACATTCTTAACATTTTTTCTACATTCTATCCAGACCACACAGGCCTCTGAATGTGATTCCTTCATATAGGCCCCTAGATTATAGACCCTTCCAAGCCTACACACAAGTCTATTCCTTTACAGCATAACATGATAGCTCAGTGCTTAAAGGTTATTTCCTCCAGGATTGATGAGTTGAGTTTGATCTCTGGAAGACATGTACTTGAATAACAGAACACACTGTGGCAAGTTGTCCTCTGACTATCACTATACATGTCCCTCACAACACACACACACACACACACACACACACACACACACACACACACACGTGCACATGCACAGGTATACACATACACGAACACAAATAAATAGATAAATGTAATATTAAACTATTTTATGCCTTTTTAAAAATAATCCTAAATAGGTTCAGTAATTTGATTACTAAAAAATTTTCTACAAACAATAAAACAGAAATGTTTTCCAGAACACTAAGGGCCAAGTCAGTTATTTCCATTAGTACAATGTGCCTGAAAACTCTCTTGAAATTGATTTTTGTGGACTTTGAAGACTTACACTTGCAAATTGTTTCTTCAACAAAATCTCTGAACAAATGGCCTTAAGCATGCTCCAAGAACATGCTGCTCTTTGGCACAAAACGTTTGACATTCATCCTGCTTCCCCAAATTCGATTCATCTGGACTGTGACATCTCCCTGAATTTAGCCAGAAGCTGGAAAATTTGCCTTCAAGCATGTTTTTATGTACCTCCTGGACCTGTTCGCAGAAACAGGTTTCATCACATTCTGACCTTCAGCTTCTACAAAGGTCATGTAGACTTTGTATTCCCTGGACATGTTAGAGTCAAGTAGCATTGAACAGTTAATATGCTTTGTGCTTAAGTAATGTTGATTCCAAGTGACATGCATAGAAAAATAAAAAGTCATGCCTGCTTTATCTCATTTAGTATATGAAAGATTAAAATGATTTAAATAAGAAATACATTTAAATTGGAAAACAAAAATACTTTAGTTACCATCTTGTATGACAATATGTTTAATAGTAAATATATGGATCTGTTTTTATCAATGAACTACAGGAAAATATTTTAAAATTATTTTTAGTATGTTAGCAATTTTTTGTTACAACTTGAATCAATGTGCTTCAGCAACTAAAAGAATTTAAAACGTACTTAATCATTAAAAATGTAGAATCTATATCTGATAAAATTATCATTTTCCAGGGTCAGAGTGTATAAGAGAGAATAAAAGTATAAAAGTCTAGGAAGATTACTGAGTGGTTAAGAGAATTTGCTGCACATTTAAAGGATCCAGATTAGGTTTCATGAACCTACATGGTAGAATGGTGGCTCACAACTATCTGAAACTCTAGCCCCACAAGATCACATATCCTCTTAACATCCATGTGTACAAGACACACACATGGAATACATTCAGGAATAAATACAAGGAAAATAGATATATCCCAGATCTTTCACACACACACACACACACACACACACACACACACACACAGAATGGATAAGTTTATAACTACATTTCAATTTTTGTTAGTCATGGTTTAAATAATTGGTACATTTAGAAAATTAGCAAAAATTAAATGATTTGTATTAAGGTGCATCAATTTCTAAAATATTTGGCTATATATGACATAGCATTGTTTTAGCAACAAATGTTTTATTTAAGTTATTAGAGCAAACTTTTGTATGTTATTTTATAGTGAGTTTAGGATTTTGCTTAATATTTCAATAGTACTTAGGTTATGAGAATTAAAATGTTATTAAAATAAGGTTTCTATTCATCTTTCTTCCTATCATGGTAATTGGCACTGTTTTTATTTATATTTTTTAGAAATATGATAGCTAACAATTGTTATTTTTAGTGAACATTGCTTAAGCCCATACAATATCTGACTTTAGATAGGTAAAGCAGTTGTTTTACCTATATATAAAAAGTAAGCAGAGAGAAATTGTGTATCTAAGGTATGGGCTGAGTTACAGCATTAAAAAATTAAATTAACACTTCACATGCTTGGATTCCCTACTGCTTGGCTTTCCTGCACCATGGCTCTCTACCATGGCTTTTATTTGTTTGGCCCAAACTCTTGTGTAATATGTTGACAGGAGCATGATAAATCACAGTTTCTACTGGGCATCATACCTGCTTACATGCTCCTAGTCATTGAAAGGAGGCCAATATCTATTCCTTCTCCTGTAGGATTGTGAAATTGCTCTTTCAAGTCTTGGAAATTGATGTACCACAAAGCAAACTATTCTTACCCAAGCAATAAGTTCTGTATGAGTTTAGAATTTTCCCCCATTAAATGACAGCAATCCCAAATATAGAGTGCATTCTTTAGTCTTTGTATAAGACACAGAAGCCATAAATCATTGGGAGATACAAGCAACCATGGATCATCTCTTCATCGTTAGAAGTTAAGATAAATAGAAGAATAAAATGGAGTTAAAGACTACCTGATTTTCAATGTTAAAACTATCATATGTGAATATTTATTAATTTACCATAGTTACATACCAATTATTGAATGATGAAACTAGAAGTCATTTTTATAACAAAAATAATTCAATTAAACATCATTTGCTTTAAATTTGGGTCATGAATTTTCTTACTAGTGGGTAAAAGATTATATGCTAATTATTAAATCAAATATAATTGAGTATGTTCATATACTGTGTTCCCATCTAGTTGAATTAACTACAATATGCACTCTGAATTCATAGAATTAAGAAAATTCTATTATATGAAAAATGTAAAGCATAATAGTCTTTGAATTAAAATTGAAATTTCCATGACAATAGAAAGCAATGACAATTAGTTACAATAAAAAATTTATAAAAATGATTAAATGATAAAAAGAGAAAATGAAGGATTCCTTATCTGCTAAAATTAGTGTCAATAAAAACCACTGTATTCGTTGTTGTAAATGACAACACATGAATTTGTTAATTTAAATAAACTGTATCTATTAATTTTTATTCTAAATAAGCATTTTTATTTTATGACATATGAAATAAATATTTTTGATTTCACTGAATTCCTACATTGAGATTAGAACTTGTATTTTAACTTTTCAGATGTTGTTTGAGAAGTTGGTATTCAGGATAACAATGTTGCTCAGTGGTTCTCATGTAGAATATGTAAGACTCTGGGTTTTATTCACAGCATTGTTTAAAAAAAATTGTTATTCAAGTTTGCCTTCCAGCAAATTAATTAATTTTACTATTAAGTTTGAGGCATTCATTGACTCAATGATATTTTAACAAACATAAATAGGATAAGTAAGATTCAATAGTGTGTGTGTGTGTGTGTGTGTGTGTGTGTATACAACTTTTTTAACCAAATTTTTAAAAGTAGTTTTAAAAGACAAAAGGTCAAATACTTGGAAAGGGTTCATGTTTGCCTTTCAATAGTTTTATGCCTTCAGGTATTACCCAGGGCTAATGATGTTATCCAAAGGACAACATTTGTTGAATGCACTTTTTGCTATTTTTTGAGTAGTTTGATTTGTTTTTGCAGTGCTGTCAGTAACACAGTAAATCAATGTTACATGACACTTTTCCAGTGCTGTATAACATAGCTCTTCTTATGTTGTCTAGATTTAGAAGGAAGCCTATGGTAGATGAATCCCTTGCAGCCTGATTCATTTCTAGTATTGATTTCTAAAGTCTACAGCAGGGTGGCAGCATTTCAAGTTTGAAAACTTAAAGAATAAACTGCTTTCATGACTCACTATGAATTTGATACTAACCAATTTTTATATTTGGAGATTATTTTATAAATAAAAATTCAATACCAAAGAGTATTTTTGAAATAACAGTGGAAATTAGAAATATTTTTCAAGGGTTCTGTTTGTTCCAAGTTTGCCTTACAGATTGCATCAGTTAAAGTGATGTTCTGTTTTGTTGTTAATTATATGATCAATATGTAGCTGCAGTCCTGAGCATACATTGAATGCTTGCAATGTGCGATACTTAGACTCGGTTATTATAAATAAAAATTCAAAATAGATAATTATTACTCATTTTGTGCTAATAGAAAAACTAAAGCACAGAAATTGAAAGTCAAGCTCAATACAAATTATGTAGATTACATGGGAAATGATCATATTTTTAATCACCATGTTTATGATAATAAATTATAAAATTATTCAATTGTTCCAAGTATTAGAATAAAGACACTTTCAAGTGAAATTTATTATAGCTTACTTTACTTTTATAGCTTATTGTTTCTCTGAAAAAGTTTAAGATAGTGTACTGAAACTTAATGCACAAATACTAAAATATTCAAGCACATACAATTGCTGAAAGACACACTGAACCTAATTGGCTGTTCTTGTCCAAATTTACATAGATATTTCCTTAACCATATCTAATATATGTCTAGATTCCAGGTAAAAAGTAAGATATAAGATAATGATAACTCACTAGTTTGAATTTAAAAGGTTTTAATTTAATTTAAATTTAATTTAATTCCAGCTCCATCTTTTTGTAGATTTTATATTGCTTTCCTTCATTTTTTATTTTATTTGGCATTTGTCTAATATTAAAGAAAATAGAAGACACATTTCTGCTAATAAAATTTATGCCTTTTACAGTATGTAGAGTAATAACCCTGTGTAAATGCTAATATCTATATTCCAGGGGCTACATGCAGAGGCCTGTATGGTCTGGATGGAATGTTGTCACACCTTTAATCTGGAATTTAGAAAGGAGTGGGGTAAACACCTTTAATCCCCATATTCAGAAAACAATGTTTGTAATTTCTAGGGATTAAAACTTTTAATCCCTAGAAAAAACAGTGGAAGCAGACACAGGAAGCAGAACCAAAAAAGGAGTCATTGCCACACAGGAATTGGTTTCTGAGATGAGTGAGAATGAATGGCAAACAAAGTGACTAATCAGAGGAAGAGTTAGCAGAATAAGGGCATGCTCAACGCTCAGAAGAAGTGAGTTACAGAGCTACAGAGTGAGAAGAGATACAAAAACATAGCAGAACTTGGGAGAAGAAGCCCAGAACAGAGTGAGTTGAACCAGAAGTGTCAGAGTTTTGAAGGAGCATGTCAGAGTGACACATTTAGCAGTAGTTCTAAGGCTAAGGCCTACTAGGTCCAACCTAGCAGTATTAGTGTTCTACATTGTATGAAAGCTGAAATCTTCCAGCTCAAAGATTAAGAGTAGTTTGTAAACAGGCCCAAACTCTCTAAGGCTCCAGGACTCTTGGCCTAGAACTGGAGGTTTAATTAGACAAAGAATAAACTGCATTTGTCCTAAATCAATGCCTTCAACTACAGCATTATAATGCATGAACTAGTAAAAATGAAGCATAAAGGGTCATCTTTTCTGGTTCAGAGAATTCTTGTGGCCCTTTTCATTCTCTCTGAAATCCATGATGTCTTATTCTTTAGATATTATTATTACACACATACACACACACATATGTACACACACATATGTGCACATACAAGACAAAGAGAGAGAAAGAGGGGAGGTTACAGTTGGGCACCCCATGGTTACTTATTCTTTGAGTTTTGAAAACTGTGGACTTCTATAATGATAACCATCTGTCATAAACCATGGTGAATTAGCTATAATTAGAGTACCAGACATGAATTCAACTTGTTATGTGTGCTTAGTTACATATCTGTTGGTTCCCCTAAGATACAAGAGAAAGTATTACACCATTAGAGACATCTTGACAGAAAAGTCATAAAAGTCATAATTGTAGTTCATACTATTTTAAAGCTGATTAAAACTTTTGATTGTAACAAGTGAAAATTTTATGTTTTCCAGTACAATATAACCCTACAAAATTTTGAAAGATATTTTAAACAATTATCACTCACCCCTCTGTTATTGATTTTCAATATTTTACTCAAGTCAGTTTAAAGCAATGAATACCCTTAGAGCTGGTCTGAGGAATGAGGCTTCTGCATCAATTATACCTTGATTGCATCAAGTCCTATGTCTTTGTATGTGGTATCTTCATTGTAAATCAGTGAATCACTAAGAAAATCAGTGTGAAGAATTCTCACAAATGTAAAAGGAGATGTATCATATGACCCAGTAGTAATCCTCCTAGGCATATCCTCAAAGGACTCTGTAACCTACTATAGAGATTCTTCCTATTCATGTAATTGCTGCTCTATCCACAATAGGAAATTGAATTGATCTACATGTTTTTCAATGGTGAATAGATAGTGAAATTGTGATTCATGTAGAGAAATATTTAATCTTTAATCTGTCAGCATAACTATTCTAGGGTGGAAAGAATGTTGGCACATACCTTTAATCCCAGTGTTCAGAAAGCACTGGTAGCAAACTCTTTAATCCCAGTGTTTGGAAGGCAGTAGTGCTACATGCCTTTAATCCCAACATTTGGTAGACAGGAAGCAAAGGAGGAAGTAGAGCTCAGAAGAAGTCAGTGTCAGACTGGAAATGACTTCTGAGTTGAGTTAGACTGAAGGACAGGCAAAGTTAGAAATCAGAGGAAGAGTTAATAGAATGAGGACATGTTCAAAACTCACAATATAAAAGCAGTCTCTCAGCTCAGAGAGACAGAGTTAGAAAGGCAGTATGGATAATATGAGGCACAATGAGGACAAGACACAGAAGCAATGAAGAGATATGAAAGAGGATAAGAAACAGATAAGCAGAGAGGCTGACTGAAGCAGTATGGAACAATGAAGAGGTCAGAGAGGAACAAGACACAGAGACAAAGAGAGGAGTCTGAGGGGAAGACACAGAGGCAGTTTGACAGAAGGAGTCAGAATCAGAGAAGAGGAGTTACTTAGTTTGAAACTGAGCAGAGCAGTTCAGTCAGAGAAGTTGCAGGAATCATCCAGAATCTGCCGAAGTCAGAAGAGTTAGGTAAAAAACACTCAGCTGACTCAGAAGGTAAGTTTGAATCAGTTATCTTGGAACCAGAACAGTGAGTGAATTGAGTTTTACCAGAAGAGTCAGTTGAGTTCAGTACAGCTCTATTTCAGAAGGAGTGGCAAGTTCAACAGTAAGACTCGGAGACTTAAATGTTTTAGATAGTACAGAGGCTGAGGTTGAGACCTTTCAGTTCTAGGCTAAGGACTAGATGGTATGGAGGCTCCAGGACTAGGGCAGGAGATTGAATTAACCAAAGAATAAAAATATTTGAATCTGAATCAATGCCTATATGTTCATATACACAAAGAAATTGTAATCAGCAGTTAAGAAAATGCAATCACTAAATATGCATGTAAATGAGTAACACTCCAAAACATAATACTGAATGTGAAATTCTAGAATTAGGAAAATAAATACTCTACGTTCTCACATTTTATGTATATACATCACAGGGGTGTTAATATTCTCCCCACCATCATCAAAATTTATATATGATCTAACAGAACCCAACTGCCAGGCATGAACATTTACATTTGAAATCATTGGCCAGGGGATCCTAGAAACTACAGAATCAATGATGCATTTTGAATTTGCCTTTAGTTTCTGCACAGAACTAGAAGGTAAGACCTTTGACTGCATTTCTTTAAAGTTCTAACTCCTACCTGTATCCTACCAGTATGACAGTCAACCTTCTTATATGTGTCCTTTGGGGACAATAATATTCCAAATTCTAGCAAAGTTGCTGTAATTTCTTTAAAACAAAAATTTTTGAAAAACATCAGTAGGATCTTAGTATATAGTGTTAATTCCTTTCCAAATATTTTCTAATAATCTGGACATTGAAATTAGTTTACTGAAGTAATTGACCACCAAATCATTAAGTGCCCACCCTTTAAAAAGCATGTGATGACACATGTGGGGATTTCTTTACAATCACATTAAATGTATCCCAAGTAAAGCCCCAGATAACCTAAATGCAAATGACTAAAATGGCAAGCTGTTCAGCATCTGCAGCTAAGCTTCTTAGTTTCAAACATCTCTTTTGTCACTGGGTCCCTGATGTAGGTCAGACAACTTAAACTGCATATGCCACATTCTCGTACTTATAAAATGGAGGTCACAGATTTTATGTTTTTCAGTCATAGGCAACCCCCCCCAAAAAATTGTAAAATATTTTTAACAATGCCTCACTCACCCTGCTCTTATTAATTTTCAATACTTTACTCAGGTCATTTGAATTAAGAAAAATAATAGTTTTAGCACTGATGAGAGAGCTCAGTGGGTAAAAGCGCTCCTTGCCTGATAATTCAAGCTTGATACCAACAGTCGACACCATAGAAAAGTTTAAAAAAATAACAATTCCATGTAATTGCCCTCTGACCTCCATTGTATTATAAACATCTTCTTATTCATACATACCAATGTTACAATATTAATAAAGAAATTTTGTATAAAATATTTCTGTACAAATATCTTGGTTCAATATTAGATGGACTACAACTGAAGAGGTGAATTATATTAAAATATTGACATCTTAGGTTTTTATTTGAATTAATGAAAATAGTTAATTAACAAAATATAGCTCTTTTGTCATTTGTAGAAAGCAAATCTTAATACAATGACTGTGAATCTTCATTAATGGGGTACATTTATTTGATCATATAAGTAAAGAAACCTGGAAAAAACAAGGGAAGATTGCAAAATGAAAATCTCAAGTTCTTAATCACCAGCGAATATCATATAAAATGGAAAGTATCCTCTTTCAAATAGGTAAATAACAATTTAATATCTGATTCTAACAGCAGTCTATGTGATTAAAAATGTGTTTACATACAAAATATAAATTTTTTGTTATTATATAATAATATCCTCAATATTTGGAACTAATATTTCTTGTTTCAAATCAATCATTGGTGCCATATTTATAGTGCTTTATACATAATTATACATATAAATACATATTGATAATACAGTATTTACCTGAGTCCTACCATCTCAAGTATAACTTTGTAAAGGAAGTAGCTTTCTATAGGCCTATGCTCTTAAATTTTTCTCAATTGTAGTCTCAGTTTATACTTCAGTCCGCAAATATTAGCATCTAATCCTAGGGTAAAGAGACCTGTCTAATCTCCTTTTAGATATTTTAGATTTTAGATATAAACACCTGCCAACAGTCTTTTGTAAACAATTGGATTGTATCTACATGCCTATAGAGGAAGATTTATCTTTTAATCCAGCAGCATGGCTGCTCTATTGTAGGAAGAATATTAGTGTAGGAGAAAACTGGACTTGCCACTGAGCAGTACAAGGCCTATGACCTGCATGGACGTATCTAGTGACAGACCTGCCTGGGCATGCTCAGAGACAGAACTACCCTGACATGCTCAGGGAGCAGCTGCTGCAATCTGGCAGCCAATGGGATGCTGAACCAGGTGAAGGGTATAAAGGGCTTCCCCTCCCCCAATAAACTGAGTATGCCTTTTGCCACTCACCTGACTCCCAGATTTTGTGTCCTGCCTCAGTGCCAACTCTGTCCCCTTGCCTGAAGGGTCCCGTGGATGGGTACAAGCAACATATTTGTACACACCTTTAATGCCATTGTAACACAGGCCTTTACTCCCTTTAATCCCAGCACTTGGGAGGCAGTGGCAGAGCTCAGAGGGAGAAGTAAAGAGTAGAGGCAAAGTTCAGAGTTCAGAGAAAGAAGCAAAGTAGAAGTAGAATGTGGAAGCAAAACTGAGACAGAAGTGAGGTGGAAAAAGATAGGAATCAGACAAGAGAAGCAGAGCTCAGTAGAGAAGAAAGCAAGGTAGAAACAGAAGATGGAGGCAGAACTCAGGGAGAGGTGGAAGCAAACAAGAAGCTGGCTTTCACTTCAGAGAGTCAACAGTCAGATAAGACACTGAGGCAGTTCGGCAGAGGGAGTGAGTTTGAAAGAGTCAGCTAACAGTAAGGGTCAGATTGAAGCAGAGCAGTTCCATCCAAGATGGTTCTGATGTCATCTAGAGTTAGAAGAGTTCAATCAGAACCAGTCAGCCTGCTCAGAAGGTAAGTGTGAACCACTTAGCTGGGAAAGGATTTTGAGCTAGAAGAGTGAGTGAGTTGAAACAGCCAACCAGAAGAGTAAGTTGAGTTCGTTAAGGTTCTGAGTTTAGAAAGAGCACATCAGATTGAGATTAATCAGCAGTAAATATCTGAGGCTGAAATATCTCAGGTCTTGGCTTAAGATTAGATTGTACCCAGATTGAAATATTCTATGGACTGGCGGTTGAATTAGGAAATAATAAACTGCTTTTTACCTTGAATCTATGGCTACATACACACACACAGTTTATAATCAACTTCCAATATCAGGAATCCTTAGGCTTTTATTGAAAATATTTCTGACCTATTATTTGGTAATTTCATGGTTCACTCTCTCATTCAAATGCACTCAGTCCCTTTAACCATCTAAATGAAATTTTTCTCTAAAGTAAATGCTATTGATAGTCATGATCAATTTATATGCGCTTATTTCTTCTATTTTCCTAAGAATTTTTTTAAAGAAGGGCAGAAATATTTACAGAAATATATAGAGAACTACTAGTTATTCTATGGAAAGTAACATTTGTTATAAATGATGGGCAAATATTTTAAAATCTTGAATTAAATGAGGCTTAGCATAATGTAATGAAATTACTTTATCTAAATTTAATTATTAAGAATAACTTCATTTAGAATAGCATCAACAAAATAGAATTTTAGGACTGGTATTTTAAGAGTGTTTTTATTCCTGGAGATTCATGAAAGAATGAAATACAATATTTAAGATGCAAGCCTGGACCTAATGTGCTTCAGCCTCCAAGACTAAACAAGACTAACTTGAACTAGCTACCTTCTCAATTGCCTTTTCTCTAGACACCTGCTTCTTCAATCCTCTTCTGATCTTCTTGATTCTCACTCTGAACTCTGCCTTCACTTTCTGCTTATTCTCTGCTTCTAATCTCTGCTCTATTCCCCTTTCTACTTCTTCTGTCTGTTTCTCCCCTCTGCTTCTTGTCTGCCTCCACCTTGGCTTCTACTTTGCTTCTGCCTTCTTCATCCTCTCTCAGCTCTTCTGCTTCAACTGAGTACTTCCTTTAATATGCCGAGAGTTGTGATTAAAGTTATGTGCCTCTACTGCCTTCCGAGTTGGCTTGTGATATGTTTCCTTTAGATACAAGTCTTATTTTGTATTAATGATGAGATTCCTATATTTTACTTCCCAAATGCCAGGTAAGTTAAGGTCAGACTGATAGACATAGGATGTTTCCCATATCTCCATGTTAGTTGCTAGGGAGGAACAACAGAAATCCTTTATTTAGCATTAGCACAAATTGAGGACAATTAGCCTGACTAACATTCTTTCTGCTCTATAGCAGCCATGCTGCCAGATCAGAGATTATGTCTCTAGCACACTGGACCTTGAAGGTGATCCTTTCAAGGAGCAGAAATGCTGTTTGATCAAAGATCAAGTGTTCCTCTACATAATATTTTGAAAAAAATATTAAGCTGCAATATTTCAATTTATCCCAATAGAAAATAAAGAAGTTTTAAATTGGAGTATAATTTTGCCATGGCACATATCAGGCTACCTCTCAAGCTGCTGTTTATTTCTTATTATGGAAAAAATCTTCATACACTAGACAGGATCTATACTCCTATTTGGGAATGAGAGCCAAAGGATCCCAGAGGCTTGTTGGGCAGCCACTTTAGCCAATTGCTGAGGTTTAGATCTAGTTGGACACATTATCTCAACAAATAAGGTGGGGAGATCTAGAAGTAGCAGATATCAACTTCTTTCTTTCATATATGCACATGCTGTGTATATTAGCACAAACACCAATATCAGCAGCAATAACAACCATAACAACACACACATATAAAATGTTTTAGGTCATTCAAATTTTGTTATGGTGTTAGAATAGGCACAGATACTGTCAAATAAACACTGGGATTTTGTGGAAAGAGTAGTTAAAGGAGTGTAATATAGAAAAATGATGAAAATTTGTCTCTCTCAAATAGATCAGAGCTTGGATAACTGAAAGCATGCTAAATTACATTTGATAGCTCCAAATTTCAATCTCCAGGATTTTAATGTTTCCATTGACCTATACAGACAAACCCCAAAGTACATGGCTAATATAATGTTCCTCTGAACCCACTCCAGATCATTCAGTAGGAAATGGCATTTTTAACTTCACAAAGAGCAAGCCATCTCAATTACCTATGTCCATTGAAAACACATTGAGAGAAATATGGTGACTTGGGGTTGATTTAAATCTTTATGGAATCTATGATGTAATGTTTTTTATTAACTACAATATTTCACTAGTGCATCCCTCAGTCACTATGAAATGATATTATAGTTGAGCAATGTGTTATGCTTAATGAGGTCCTTTAAATGTTCTTTTTATATATGCTTAAAGACAAGTAAGAAAAAATAATTTCAATTAATATGCAAGCAATGAATGTGACCTCAATAAGTTATAAAAATTCTACTTCAAACTTTTAGAAGAAGTCATTTCCAAGTAATTAAAAGGAGACCTTTCCACCTGCACCCACCATTTTAAACAATCCAGCCCATCAAATCTCTGCGTTCAGATGGAATGTTATCTAGGGACAGAGTTATTATTGGTTTCCTAAGAGACACATGCCCTTCCTATATTTGATGTTAATGTGTAGGGTTGGTTGACTAAAATCATTTTAGAAAGTGACCAATTTTGATAAAATTGAAGCATTAACATAAATAGCTGTTCCCCTGACTGCAATGTGAAATATTCTTGTTTGAAATACATATTTGATTTAGCTAGCAGTTGCTCCTTGCCTTCCAATATGATTGCTTCAAACTTAGAGGTTAAAGAAAATTTTAAACACATTTGAATAGTCCATAGGACATCATGAAGAGAATAATAATTACATTTTATCATATACTTTCATAATAAGTTAAAGTAGTAGTTCAAATTAGAAAAATCATGAAGTAATGTAGCTTTCATGAATTTTCCTTGTCTTATATATCCTATATTTTTAATTAAGCATAATATTATGGGGAGACTAGTCAATATAAACAATTATTTTAAGTAGAAAATATTACATATATATGTATATAAACAAATATTTCACTGTTTAATTAAAACACATCAATATTAAAAGTAAAACAACAATAATGGAGATGGAGATGAAGAAAGATCACCAAGTAATCATCTACTCACAGACAGGTTATCATAAATGGCTAGAATACACCAAAATACTTTCTTGGCGTATTAGAAAATCAGATAAGAAACCTACTTTCTTCTCTTTAGAATAATCAAATGAAAGCAAACCTTACAGGATAAGGTAGGAGCAAGAAAAATTCCTGTGCTGCTAACAAGTCTTTGATTAGAAACTCAGAACAAGGTTGAAAGCTGACTGTTTCACTAGTGTTCAAGGACAGAGGTACTATAAATGCATTAGACTAGGTTCAATTTTACCTCCAAATTTCCAAGCTCATACCTTAATATTTCCCTCCTTCTCTGTGGAAATTTGGGTTCAGTTCCCAGGCCACTATATTGAGCGTCATCAAGAGGTAGAAATTAATGTCCTAATATGCAGGACTGAGTTCACAAACAAAATGTATATGCAGGTCTCAGTGTCAGAGAGAAGCCTATTTACCATCAGGACAGAATTAAGTATTAGCCTGCACTGTTCCCAAATTCAAATGCTTCCAGAATCTGTTCATTCTCTTCCTAAAGCTGTGCAGGGTGGCTATGATATTTAGACATGTATCAGGTTTTATCCCTAGCCTTTACGGCTATAGATCTGTCTATACATCTTGTTTCCAAATTTTGAACAGCAGAGCTATTTTCTGGCCCACATATAGATATGGTTCCTGTAGTACTAGATGTGGATGTATATGTAGACATTGATTCACCCAGATGTAACTGTTGATTCAGGGCAGAGGACAGTTTATTCTTTTGTCTACTGAAATGTCCAGTTCTTTCAGGGAGCCTTGGAGCCTTAGAGCATTTGGCCTCTTTACAATCTACTCTTAATCTTTGAACTGGAAGGGTTCAGCTTTCATAAAATCTAGAACATTTAAACTGCTCATCTGGACTTAGAAGGCTTCAGCCTTCGCCTTCAAAGACCAACTGCTGACTGAGTCATTCTGACTAGCTCCTTCTGAAATCTGATTCTCCTGGTTCAAGTTACTCCCAGTTCTGTGCTTCTTCTATCAAGCTTTGCTGTATCTCTGTATCTCTCCCTGAGCTCTCACTGCTCAATCCTGCCTGTGTAACTGATTTCATCAACTGCCTTCTCTGTAACTCACTCCTCAACTGATACTTCAATTGATTCATGCCTATGTAACTCTCTTTAACTGAGCTGAGAGCCTGTCTTTCTCATGAGAACTGATCATATCCTTACTCTGCTAACAATTCCTCTGATGTCACTTAGTTTGCCATTCACTCTGAGTCATCTCAGATGTCACTTGCCTGTGTAATACTAACTTCCTCTGAGTTCTGTTTCCTGTGTCTGCTTCCACTCTCTTTTTGTCTACAGATTAAAGTTGTAAACAACCATTTCTTCTGAATCCTGGAATTAAAGGTGTTTGTTGCCACTATTTTCTTAATATTGGATTACAGGTGTGTCTACGTTCAATCCTGACCATAGAGACCTCTGAATGTAAACCTTGGAATGTAGACATTAGGTTTCATACCAGGCTATTCCTTTACAGGTTTCAGAGTTGTCCTGACAATCATCAGCTATCTCTTTTCAGATTTCAGTGCTAATTGTTCCTTTGAAGCTTTGTAGGTTCATAGGTATTGTTGAAGTACTTAAAACTAAGAAAATCATGCTCAACCCAGCTATGCTTGAGCCTAGGTAGCCAAAATTTGGCCTTACCCAACAGTATTCTCATCTTAGACAAAGTAGCACATGGTGTAAAACCTCATTTGAAACCTTGAATAGGACTATAGCAATGGTCCCTGTTCTATTTCTACTGGTATCCCTGAAGTTCCTTAGTGGTAGTAACAGATATATGATCCCAGTAGAACACACTCCTAATCCAATCTAATATCACTGGCATGCTGGTTAAAATCCTTTTGGGCAATAAGTAAATCTTGGCCATAGGCAGCTCAGAGCAGCATGAGTTTCTGTTAATCTTATATCAGTGTTATTTTGGTTTATTGTATTGGTTATATAGGTATATTGTGACATACCTTTGTAGAATTAGTAACATATAGTGAATCAAGATGGTAGTAGGGCAGCAAACAGAGTCCATCACAGCACTAGCAACTATCCTGCTGCCTCCACTTAAGGCACCCACAGCCCCTCACATGTTCATGAAATGGGAAATCCCATATTGGCACCAGGTTCTGCAAGAACTATGAGAATCAAGAGGGATTTGAAACACTCAAGGTAGTAATGGATAAGGAGCAATCTCTGGTACTGACATGGGGGAGGGAAGCTGTGAGTTGAGTCTGGCAGAACAGAGCCTCTGCTAGGCAGATCCATAGTGCCACATCACTGCCTGCAATGTGGGGTCTCCCATGTATCCCACAGGTTCAACCCAAGGCCCCATAGAAAGACATGCACTCAGCTCAAAGAAGAGTCAGTTACAGTAGAATCAGTTACAGCAGGCAGAATGAGGGGAGCAGTTGAAAGCAGGCAGATGGGGGACAAGACACTAAGACAATGAAGCATTCTCACTGAGGAGCAGAGAGGCTGACTGAGGCAGTATGGAGCAAATAAGAGCTCGGGAAGAATTACAGAGACACAGAGGCAGCTCAGCAGAAGAAGTCAGTGTCAAATGGGAAGAGTGATTCATTTTGAAACTGAGCAAAGCAGTTCAGTTTGCTACAGTCAGAAAATCAGTTGGAGTAAGACAGATTCAAAGGAATTCAGTCAGAAACACTTAAGCTGGATCAGAAAGTTAGTTCAAATCAATCAGTTTTAAGAAGAGTTTGAGCCAGAGCAGCAAGTGAGTTGCAGTAGAAGAGTCAGAGTTCAAAATTACCTATTCAGAGTAGTTTAGTCAGGAGTAATTCTTGAAGGTTGATTAGATTATACACAGGTTTAAGTATTCTAGATTATGCAGAGACTAAGCCTTCCACATGTAGGCTTAAAAATGTATAGATGCAGAAATGTTCCATTTCTGGCTACTGGACTAGAACCTGGGATTTAATTAGCCAAAAAACAAATGGTTTAGCCTAAATTCTAAGGTGACATCTGGCATAAATATATGATGACAGATTGCCAGATAGTATTGAAACAGTGAAAACACTTTGATAATAAATATTCACAAGACAGAACTATGTTCTATCCAATAAAATGGTATATGTGACTAGAGTCATAGGTTGAATAAACAGTCCTTTTAGGAATTTGGAAAACTAAATTCTGATGCAAGTGGCAATTTTAAAGACTGAAATTAGTAGTTCCTTCCTAGATGACTGTATGTTGTTGCATGCCAATAATTCTCAATAGCTTGCAAGAAATATACACCAGTGTATAAAACAAGTGCCAGAAAATGTTCAGATAATAATTAGGAAGAATATGCCAGGCAATGGTTGTGCACACCTTTAATCCTGCATTCGAGAGGCAGAGGAACGTGGATATCTGTGAGTTAGAGGCCATCCTGGTCTACAGAGTGAGTTCCAGGACAGCCAGAAACCCTGTCTCGAAAGACAAACAAACAAAAACAAAAAATTCAGTAAGAAAGAAATCTCAAATTAAGAATTTAATACAATAAGGAAAGGATAAGGTGTAAAGGAATAGACCTGTGTGAAAGCTAGAAAGGGGTATATTCTTGGGGTCTATATGAAGGAATCAGATTAAGAACACTGTGTGCTCTGGATGGAATGTAGAAAGAATGTTAAGAATTCTGGTAAACACATTTATTTCCAGTATGCAGAAAGCAGTTATGGCACACATGTTTGATCCCAGTGTTCAGGGGTACTGGTTGTCCAAGACTTTAATCTCTAAGACAGAAGCAATGTGGAAGCAGATACAGGAAGCAAAGCTCAGAAGAAGTCAGTATCACACAGGAAGTGACATCTGAGATGAGTCAGACTGAAGGGGAGACAATGAACTAATAAGAGGAAGAGTAAGCAGAGAGAAAACACCTCCAACTCTGATGAAAGAAAGGCAGACTCTCATCTTAGAGCAGAGTCAGATACAGCAGTGTTACTTATTGCAGGCAAAATGAGCTGAGTTTTCCGGAGCAGGCCGATGGGGGACAAGACGCTGAGAAAATGGAGCAGTCTGACTGAGGAGCAGAGTGGCTGACTGAGGCATCATGGAGCAATAAGACCTCAGGGAGAGATACAAAGACAGTACAGCTCATCAGAATCAGTATTAAATGGGAAGAAGGGTTTGGTTTGAAGCTGAGCAGAGCAGTTCAGTCAGAGAAAGTTGTGGGAGTCACAAACAGTAAGCTGGTTCAGAATATCTGTTTAAATCAGTCAGCTTTGAAAAGTGTTTGATCCAGAACAGCGAATGAATTGAACCAGAGGAGTCACAGTTCAGATGGAGCTTGTCAGAGTGACTCAGTCCCCAGTAGGTCTCAGAACTGAGGCTGAAGCTTTCCAGTTCTAGGCTTAATAGTAGATTGTATAGAGGTTAAAGAGCTCCAGAGCTTCAGAACTAGGAACTGGTGATTGAATTAGACAAAAGTATAAACCACCCTTGAACCCGAATCTAAGGCTACAATAATGAAACACAAAGAGTTAAAGAAATCACAGAGAAATATGTTATTACCCAAGGGACTTAACTAAGAAATACAATCTGTTGTTTTCTAATCCCATAAAAATTTTTGAGTTGAGAAGTACAAACGCGTAAATCAAAAGGTGATAGAAGTCATTCATATTGGGAGGTGTAGAACAAGGAATAAATGATTCAAATTTGCTATTTATATATTTGTAGAGGAGATAGAAGTAAAGAATGAAAAGAACTAAATAAAGTTTGAAAGAACTTTGGTGTATAGCTGAAACCAAATGATCAGGTTATAAGGATTCAAGGAGATATTGAGAAGTTCAAAGGTATAGAAAGCTGATTCAAGAGAAAATATTAAACAGCTCCAAAATTTAGAACATTCAAAGGTCAATATACATGAGTTACGTGTCAGATATAACTCAATTTTCCTAGACTTAATCAAGCTGTCACAGCATAAAGATGGACAGGTTTCAAAAGCAGGAGAAGAACACAAGCAAAGAGGATATAGCCATATGTTCTTTTGTCTGAAAACAGATTTCTTGTTAGGAAGCCGCCAGACTGACACATAATAGCCTGAAATGTTCAGAGTATCAAGGAAAAAATATCCTGAGACAAAAGAATACAGCTGGGCAAAGCTTTACCTTAAAAAGAAAGAGATGGAAAAGACATTTCTAGAAAATTAGATGTAAACAGACTTTCTTGCAAACTTGATCACTAAGAAAGAAAAAAAAATGAGTAAAAGAATGTTTGAGATTTATAAATCTACAGATAAGAACAATGACACAAAGTCAGAAGGCCTCCCCATTGCAAAAATATTAGGTGAAGCCTTTTCATGACAGTATTAAATATTAATAAAAATTAAATTATTAAAGCAAATTCTACCTAAATGTCTAAAAGTTAAGGGATACTGAAATGGTACTAAGACGTCAAAAACTAACACAGTTCTTTGAAATAGAATCAAAAGGGGAATGTTGTGAAACAATTTTCTATTGTTTTCTTTGTCTTTGTGTGTTATTATTCTAAGTTCTATATGCAGTTGTTATAACTTCAAAATATTCATAAATATATTTTTACCTTTCTTGCAACTTTAAAAAATATATTAACTGGAAACTCAAAAAACTTTGACAAAAGAATCTGACCTCAATTCAGTTAAGATAAAGATTTTACTCAATTTTGAATTTAAGTATAATTTTCTGCATATGGACATAGAGTTTTCTCATCACTGTTTATTAAAGTGGCATAAGGCACTTTGAAAACAAAAACATAAGTCACAATATGATCCTTTCCCACTGTATATTTGAAAAATGGAGCCAAAGTTTATTGATTGTGGATATGTGCCATTATTGTAATTTCTCACTCCCTTTGTTTATTTATGTGCCAAAGACACTACATTTCTGTGATGACAAGTGTTCAATAGTGTAGTAACTCTGTCATGATTCTTGTTATTCTCATGATTGCTTTGATTATTTGAGGGCATTTTAGGTTTGCTATAAATGTTCAGTTTCTGTTACTCTGAATGTACATTAGGATTTTGCAAGGGACATAGATATGTATATTGACATTTTTAAAATGCCAATTTTTATTCTCTAGTCAATGATAATGGGGTATATTTCTGTTTATTTCTGTCCCTTTAAGTTACTTATGCAAAATTTATACTTTAAGTTATTTAATCAATTCTTATTTTTTTGTGTATATATATATATATATATATATATATATATATACTCATATACACATACACACATAACTGTTATATTTTTCATTGTGTTTTCACAGCAAATTATTTATATAACATACTTATTGATATACATTAAACAAAAAAAAGATATAGCTGTTTGGTAAAAGAAAACACAGTATGTACAATTTCAAAATATGGGTCTCATAATAAGCTACATAGAAAGATAATAAATACATTATTCATAGGAACAAATTGAAGTATTGAAATTAATCTCTGGCTATATACATGTAAGTCAAAGGTTGAACCAATAACTATAAAACATGAGTAGATTTACTTAGACTTTGTAGTATGAAGAATGAGCATGTTGAATTCATTTATGATTTCAGTATAGAATACATATCAAATACAATTCTGAAATTTATATTTTATTTTTACTCAAACTTAATTATAAATAACTTGCAAATAAAATATCATGCTTCAAAATTAACTATTTTATATGTCAATTGCTGAAAACTAGTATCAATATATAATTTTGAGTGTACCTATACTTTTTGTTACTGGTATTGAGTTATTTCCCATTCTGAAACTCTCGTGTTAGGCACTGAATATATAGTTCTTCCCATGTCTTTGGTCACAAAACTTTTATTTGCAGCTTAGATTCCTTTCTCAGTCAGACTTGGCATTAAGTAGTCTACATTCAAAATACATTCAGAGATGGGGAGAGAAACAGAAGAAAGAGAGAGAGAGAGGGAGATGGAGAGGGAGAGAGAGAGAGAGAGAGAGACATTGAGATTGATCTTAAGGGATTGCCTAATGTGATTGCAGGACTTGAGGAGTATAAAACATCTAGGAGATGTTAAAATAATCAAAGAACCAGAGGAGATGCTGCAGCAGTTGTAGTCAGAAGGCCAACTGCCTAAAGAATTGTAGCTTCCTCAATTAAGATCAGTATTTTTTCTAGCAGCCTTCAACTGATCGAATAAGGTCCATGCATAATAATAGACAGTAATCTGTTCTCAGAGAACTGATCTAAAAATGTCTGTGATGTAAAAATACCTGTGAAGAACTCTTGTTATTTGGCAGACATTTAGTTGTTGAACTCATAAAACATGAGCATGGTAATTTGTATCAGTCCTGTAGACGTTTTACTATCTATATGTGTCACATTCCATCATGTTATGTCTCATATATGCACAGCAACATTTATTAAAAACATATTCAATAAAAACTCATGACAGAAACATCTATAACAACATTCATACAAATGCCTGTATACAATTCTGTAGCCAATTTGACACAAAGGATTAATCTTCACCAGAGAATGTGTGATACATATGCTACAGACTGAGATCCCAGGACTATTACTTTCAACATGTACTGTAAAGTGCAAATGATTTTATACATTTAGTTGAACTCATACATAAAACTGCTTTTTCTTTCCAGGATACATTTTTCTCTTCTGCCTTGGAAACAGTCTTTGATATGTTTGTGCACAAGACAAACTGTTTTGCTATATTTTCTAGTCTTATTTCTACAGACTTGTCTAAATTTCAAGGAATGGCAAGAATAAAATATTTCTGAAAATTTTTCCCAAAAGTGTTTTAACAGGAATAGCATCTACCCTACTTTTCTATTATATAATAGAACCTGGAATAAGTTAACATGATGAATACTACAGAGCAGACAACTAGTCTTAAATTGCGATATTTTACACTGAAGTCTTTTATTATTGTAGTTGGTATTACCTGGTGAATCTAATTTAAAATACATTTGTTGTTCATGAATTTTATTATATGACATTTCTCTCTACACCATAGCTTAAATTCTCTACCTTCAAGGGAATGACCCATTGATTTTATGAGATTGTTGTCTTTCAGCCTATATTAAAAATTGCCATCTATTTCTTTGTGAATATCTTTTATTTTTCTGTTGAACTGTAATGGGTGAAATATATTAAAAATCAGTGATACCAAAGCAATTATAATCTTTTGGTTCCAGAAACTGAACTACATTCTGAACTATATTTTTTTCAGTTCTTTTATGATTCATAGCAATTTTTTAACTTATTTGGTCTAACTTATTTTCAGTGAGATTCAGTGATATACTACTACATTCTAGAAAATATGCTTAAAAAAGCTAAAAACAAATGAATGGGAAGTCATTGAGACTACTTTCAAACTTACGTAACCTTTGAAAATATATGTAAGAAAGAAAAGGAAAAGAAAATATAGCAGAACAGTAAATGGAAGTTATGCTTTCCTTATGATATATTCTCACCACATGGGAGTATTAATCCAGGAAAAATGCTATTAGTGGGAACCCACATCAAAGAGGGAGGGAGAGAGAGAGAGAGAGAGAGAGAATATATATATCATGATATGTATCATGAAAAAATATAATGTAAGTAAGTGAAGGTTTAAATGAGGCTAGTATGAGGCTTGTTTTAATAATTCTTGATTTTCATAACCTTCCTTAAATTCTGAATGGATGATAATGAAGTTATTTATTTATCAAACTGTGGAGGCATTTCCTTTTGGAATAGATGATACAGATATGGCTATTGATTATCTGCTACTACCTGACGATTAGGACCTATTACTAAAGACACTATTTATTTATGTCATCACACATGAAAACATTAAGCTGGTATCCAACTAGAAGCTTCACCTCTACCAACTAGCATTCACAGTTCTGGAAGGTGCTATAAATGCTTTTGGAGGAGAACGACAATCATCAATTTCACACATTGACAAATAGTGTTAGCTTCAATAACAACCATCTTAAAATATTTATTCGTTCAGTAATGGCCAAAAGTTATGAGAGTAACCAACAATTTTTTAAAAATTGCATCCAATATCCACTATATGAGATGAAACCCTGACAGTGCTACACAGCAAAATCTTGACACGAGAGAGGTTATTGGCCTTAAGGAAAATGCTACCACTCTTATTCTGATAAATGAGCATAGCAATAACACAGATCCTAATGATATATTATTACATTCAAAATCAGTGTATTATTCAAGACTAATGAGGAATGCTTCTTCCTTGAGTTCATGGAAATTAACACAGAAACCCACAACTAGCCATTGTGCTGACAATGAGAGACCTTGGATCAATCAGGACTACATGAAATGTATTTTATTAATGTTTCTCCTTAAGGTGAAGGGAACTGTATAGAAGAATAGAAGAGGATAAATAAAGTTTATGTAAGTCCGAGGCAGTGGATGACTCTAAGAAAATAGGGTCTTCAAAACATAACAGGTTTGATACACATATTAACTACTCACAAAGCTTGATAGTATTCACAAGACCTGTACCAATTAAAACCAGGTAAAATTTCAAAATGGAGAACTTGAAGTTAATACAAACCCCCAATTCTAAGCAAGAAGCTAATTGTAGTTGTTAACTGTTAGGAGTGAGAATATCTGATTTATCCAATGAATTGACATTATACAAACCATACTCCAGGGTAGGCCACATACATGCACAGGAGAAGTTGACCAACATAAAATGGACTCCATATTGCTATTATTCTTTTGGTGTGTTTGTTTGCTATGATTTAATGTTTTTGTATTTTGGGGTTTTGCATTGTTGTTTGTCTTTGAGAGTGAAAAAGAACATGAACTTGGACAGTAGGGAGGTTGGGATGATCTGGATGGACTGGGCATGGAAGAAATGATATGATCATAGTTTATTGTATGAAAGAATTAAAAATATAATAAAATGTACTTAAAATTAAAATAAGAATGTATAAATAAATACACAGTTACTGATAATAAATGATGTGAGAATGACTAAAATATTTACCAGTCTCATAATAAAAGTTGGTTTCTACAAAACTTAAAAATATTATCTCAGGGCCTGGAGAGAAGACTCAATTTTAAGAATGTGTATGTCTCCTGGATTAGACGAGTTAATTTTAGAAAAAAAACTCAGAATGTTTAAGACACATTGGCAAAAGGAATGCCATTTGTACAAAGTGAATCCAAAGAAGACAAAGTTCTGAAAGTGAAAATAACCCTAATTCAGGAACTTGGAGCAATTATAGAACTATGGGGGTGGTTAAGGTGCCTGGATATCAAGGTCTCTGTGGAGAAGAGACAGATTTCCATTTTTCCCATATCCAAGTGTTAGCTGGTACTTTTGTGATTCTCTTTTTAGATCATCTTGCATAACTGGTTGCATTCAGAATAATAATTTTCTAAAAAGCCTTCAGTTTAAAGCATAAAATTTGAACACAGTGATAACACAACTTTTTGAGGCATATGAAGGTGTTTCAAGTCAACAAGTGTTTTTCCATTTCACGACAGGTATTCTAAAAATCATAAGAATTGATGAGAGGGGTTTGTAATTACTACATTAATATGCCTGCTTTTCTATGTATGACCCCTTGAAAATTCAATTCATCAATGATTAGATTTTTTCCCTTCTAGATTCCCTTGGTAAATTATATCTCCAGGTGGTCTTAGCCAGTAAACAAAACTTAAACTAGTAGAGACCTTAATAGTAATTACACATCATTTGGGTTTGCTTCTGATGCTGTTCTTAGAGTCATAAAAATTCTCTGTTAGGGACTTTGACTGGCCTGCCAAATAATAAAAGACAAATAATCTTTGTAGTGTTCTTGCCAAGCAACAGCCTTACAAATTCCAGACAAGTGAGTAAGGCCATTTTACTTTCTCTATCCACCTGCCGAAGTAATGTATCTCCTCAGCCTTACGAACAGTGACAGAATCAATTAACTGACCCTGATTTACTTGGCTATCAGTTAATATACCGGAAGTTGAACTAAACTAAAAGAATGGCTGTTTTTACCCTTATATTTGCGGGTGTTTTCATATTACAAAAAATAATTGATGGAAATAATTATCCACTTATATATTTTCAAGTAAATGATCTAGAAACATCTAACACTATTAGTATGAAACACCAAATACTTCATAGAATATCTGGTTGTGACAATATTACACAGAATTGGATTATTTAGTCAATGTAAACCTCCAAAACTCAACTATTACAAAATCTGACACTGGAAAGAGAAGTATTTTCAAGACAATATATGTGCACATATTAATGCCTCATATTGTATTATGTTTGTGACAATTTGAAAAGCATCAACCATTTAAAATTAAAATTAAATTAAAATTTTCTACAACATGTTTATTTCTGTAACATTTGCACAAAATAAACAAGGCCAGTATGAAAATATGAGCAGTGTGTGTAGTGCAATCTGTCAGGCTTGGTGGTGAAACTATTGTTTTCTCTCAGAAGTTATTATTGTGTCACCAAAATGTGCAAGTCTCCATTCTGCTTAATGAAGATACCAGACACAATCTCTTTCCTTAAAGAGTCTACTATCTACTAAGAGATGAGAAAAAGAATTTTGGAGATATAAAAAAGATCAAACATAGAATTCTTGTTTTTATCTTCTATTACTACCAGATAAAAAATATGAGACAAGATTTATAGATAGTTTAGTGATCTAGTGCGCAGAAAGCCTCGAGTCACATTGCAAACTATCCTACATATACAGTAGAATGGAGCCACAATTTTTACATCTAGTCTCGGGTTAATTTGCCTTTTAGTTTGTGTATGTTGTGAATGGACTATTAGAAGAATCATTACACCTGTAAATATACTTGGACAGATATTTGCAATTTATATTTAAACCTAGCATAAGATGGGGACAAAAAATATAACTTTCCAAACATTTTGAAGCAGAGAAATAATGGCAGTCTTTTTTCCCCTTTCTTTCTTTTTTGTGCAAGTCTTGAAAATAAGTACAATTATTAGTACACACTCAAGATTAACTTGGATTATGCTTTGTATAATCCACAGAGACTATTTTGTTGCTTTGCACTATTGATGGTTGTAGCAAACTTTTGATAATATTACTCATTTAGTAAAAGCTATTTGAATATTCTAGATGTTTCTAAGCCTTGATAAAAAAGTAACTATAATGTGATCATCTTTTACTTGGAATTATTGATGAAAATATCATTTATATATCATTATATATATATATATGTGTGTGTGTGTGTGTGTGTGTGTGTGTGTGTATGTATAAATATCATTGATCAAAATAGTTTTCCTTTTGATTTATTTTTAATATGATAAATATATTGGATACATAAGTGCTCCTGACACAAAAAATGAAAGGATACAGTTTATTAAACCATGATTGTAATAGGATCAATAAATATGAAGGTGTTAATTTGTTAATAAAATTTATTAATTTAAATTTATTTTTCTTCTCTTATATAACACATCTGGCCCCCCTCCTCCCCTCCTTCCACTTCTCTCAGCTCCTAAATCCCCCCTTTCACCCATGTCTACCACCTTGACTCTCCCCAGAAAGTAGCAGTCTTCCCAGGATTACCACTTAAAAATGGCATAACAAGATGGAACCTGACATGACTCTAATCCCTGCATCAAGGGTGGACTAAGCAACCCAGCAGAAGGGACAGGGTACCAAGAGCAGACAAAATGGTCAGACATTCCCCAAACTCCAATTTGTAGGAGCTCTGCAGAATCACCAAGCTAAACAACCACAAGATTTATCTAGGGGACCGGGCATGTTCTAAATCTGACACATCAGGCTCTGTGAGCCCACAAGAGCGCTGGTCAATTGACTCCATGGGCTTGTTCACCTGGTGCCCTTGATCCTCTGGTCCCTGCAATTCCTCCTTCCCCTCTTACATGAGGTTCTACAATTCTGAACTCTGCATATTTGGCCCTGGGCCTCTGTATCTGCTCCCATCTGCTGCTGGAGAAAGCCTCTCTGATAAAGGATGATCTAGGCAGAGATCTATAAGCAGTACAGGATATCATTAGAAATCATCTCATGGTTATCCAGTTTCTATTTCCTGGGCTGCCCTGCAGCAGCAGGCATGGATTCCCTTCCTTGGCATGGTGTTCTGCCCATCCATTGTCTGAGCAGCTCCTATAGGGAGGATAGGATATAAGTGGAAGCTTTTGTGGCTGGGATTGTGTTCTAGTCTCACCACTGGGAAAGGCCAGCCTGGTTACAATAGATGCCCTGTTCAGGATATCCATCCCACTTTGCTAGGGATGCTTGCCAGGTTCTCCACTGTAGAGTTCATTGAGTTTTCCCTGTCCTAGGTCTCTAAATTCCCACTTAATATCTTCCCATTCCAGTTGTTACTCCATATATTCTTTCCCTCCATTACTCTCTCCCAATCTGGTCCATTGTCTTCCCATTTCCATCCTTCCATAGGCCACCTGAACTGTTTGTTCCACTTTCCCTTTACCAGGAAGAATTCTGTTTCTCCATTGGTGCCCTCTTTGTTTCACAGTCTCTCTGGGACTGTAGATTGCAGCTGCTTTGTCCTTTGGTTAACAGTCTATATCCACATATGAGTACACACCATATTTGTTTTGTTTTTAGGGGGCTGGGTTATCTCACTCAGGATATTTTTCCAATCCCATCCATTTGCCTGAAGAATCCATTCAATTTTCTTTTATAAATAGATGAATAATATGCCATTGGGTAAATATGTCATAATTTCTTTATCTGTTATTAGGTTGAAGTGCATCTAGGTTGTTTCCAATTTCTGTTTATTATGAACAAAGCTGCTATGAACATAGTTGAGCACGTGTCGTTGTGGTAGGATGGGATGTCTTTGGGGTATATGCTCAGGAGTGGTATAACTGGTTCATGAGGTAGGTCGATTTCTAATTTCCCAAGGAATCACCATAGTGATTTTCACAGAGGCTGTACAAGTTTGTACTCCCATCAATAATGTAGAACTGTTTCCCTTGCTCCACATCTTCATCAACATGAGCTGTCATTTGAGTTATTGATCTTAGCCATTATGATAGGTGTCGTATGGACTGGATGGAGTCTCAGAATAATTTTGATTTGTATTTCCAGATGGCTATGGCTGTTGAACATTTCTTTAAGTATTTCTGAGACATTTGATATTTTTCTTTTGAGAATTCTTTGTTTAGATCTGGACCCCATTTTTTAAATTCTGTTTTGTTGATGTCTATTATCTTGAGTTCTTTATATAGTTTGGATATTAGCCCTCAATTGAAAGTGAAGTTGATGAAAATATTTTCCATTTGTAGGATTCCATTTTGTATTACTGACAGTGTCTTACAGAAGCTTTTCAGTTTAATGAAGTCCCGTTAATTAACCACTGATCTTAGTGCCAGCATTATTGTTATTCTGTTCCAGACATTGTTTCCTATGTCAATGTGTTCAAGGCTAGTCCCCACTTTTTCTTCTATCAGGTTCAGTGTATCAGACTTTATGTTGAGGTATTTAATCCACTTGGATGTAGATACAGGGTGATAAATAGATTTATTTGCATTCTTCTCCATGTAGAAATTCAATTAGGCTAGCACTATTTGATAAAGTTGCTTTCTATTTTCCACTATATATTTCTGGCTTCTTCAATGAAGAGCAGATGTTTATAAATGTGTGGATTTATGTCTGGGTCTCTGATTCAGTTTGATTAATCAACATATCTGTGTAAATGCTAATACCACATAAAATAGTTTTTATTACTATAAATCTGTACAGCAGCTTGAGATGAGGGATGATGATACCTCTGGAAGTTCTTTTATTTTTCAGGATGATTTTTAGTGATCCTGGGATTTTGTTGTTCCTTATGAAGTTGACTATTATCTTTTCAATGTCTGTAAAGAATAGTATTGGGAATTTGATAGAGATTGAGTTGAATCTGTAGATTGTTTATGATTAGATGGCCATTTTTATTAAGTTAATCTTATCAATTGAGGAGCACAAGAGGTCTTTTCACCTTCTGAGATTTTTGTTCAATTTCTTTCTTTATAAATTTATTTTTTTTGTCATATACTTCTTTAACTCACTTGGTTAGAGTCACAACAAGGTATTTTATGTTATTGGTTGCTGTTATGAGAAGTTTTATTTCCCTGATTTCTTTCTTAGTCAATCTGTCATTGTATATAAGATAGCTACTAATTATTTTTAGTTGATCTTGTAGCCAACTGCAACTACAACTGATGTTTTATCAGCTGTAGGATTTTCCTGGTAGAATTTTTGGGGTTGCTTATACACATTATCATATCACCTGAAAATAAGGATATTTTGGCTTCTTCCTGTCTATTTTGTATCCTCTTATTTCTTTCTGTTATCTTATTACTCTAACTAGAACTTCAAGTATTATATTGAATAAGTGTGGAGCGAGATTATAGGTTTAGATGTCAATTCCTGAGTTTTTCTTCATTGGATTTTGTAGGATGGAAAGTCCTGAAAACTTGAAATATGTGGCAGGATCCTGGTGAGAGAGACAGCCTTGTCATTACTAATAAACAGAAATACCAGAAGACTGCTAAATATTGTGTCACTGGAACAAAATGTGTTTTCATTCAAGATAATACCTATTTGCAAGGATTATATCCTTACAGGGGAAAATAGAGAACATGAAATCATTTGTGATGATTGATCTTTGTCAGTTTTAGTGGAATTAGAATCATCATGCAAACATACTTTGGGTTATACTCATGAATGTGCTTCTTTATAGGTCCAATAGGACACGACAGACACATCCTGAATTTAGACTGCAATATTCCAAGAACTGGGGTCCAGAGCTGAATATAAAGGAGAAAGTAGTAAGGACCCGCATTCATCTTTCTGTGCTTCCTGCCAGCAAGGGCTGTTACCAGATACTGGAAGTTTTTTCTGCCATTGCTCATATCCCTTCCAATAGTGATTGTGTGCTTGAATTGTGTGCCAAAATAAATCATTCCATAATTGGCTTTTTTCAGGTATCTTGTGACAGCAATAAAAGTAAAGTAACTTAAACACACTCCTGTCTTACTGTTACCAGAATATTATTTTTCTGAGTGAGTCCTTAGGGCATGTGTGAACACACAAAATTATTAATTTTCTCAAGTTGGTTTTCTTCATTAATCTATTATCAACACAGATATACAAAATAACAGTGATAAAATGTGGAATAGTTTTTTAAGTTATAATTGAATGCTTAATCATATGCACTCTGTCATAAAAATATAAAATATTATTCAGGTGCCTACATGTCTAATAATATCTATTTTTTAAAAGTCATGAGCATTCCATATCTAGCAAATTTAAATCCTAAAAAACGGGACATTTTCACAATGCTTCTTATTTGTGTGCTGTCAATATTCAAATTCATCATGTGAAATGAAAATAGCTATCTTTCAGATACACCAAGCTTCTAGGGTATAATCTATTAATCAGTCATACATACAAAAAAAAATAGTAAGTCTGGAACATTCTATTCCCTTTGTATCTTTATGACAATAAGTTTGTGATTTTATTTTTATCTAGTCTTAGGCAATCAATTTCATTTTTGCTTTGAGTCTTTTGTGCTACGTTTAAGTTTTAACACCTAACCTGTGGTTTAAGTGAACAATGTCAATTTCAAAGTTTATGAATAGAATGGGCGTTGGTTATACAAAGAAAATGAATTTTAAAACTTGAATAATGGATGGTACTTGGTTTTTCCTTCTGTTTTACATAAGAATTACTTTGTCACTTTCTGCAATGAGTAGGTTTATTTGATTTAGAAGTGACTGCAAAGTGAAACATTTACAGAAGACTTTAAAGTCAGCGGTCTGGATGGTCCATTACCATATGAGCAGCACCATTTGATTCTTTTTATAAGGGTAACTTTTCAGAGTGTGCCACCAAAGATGATCCCCATTCATGCCTATGTAATGATAAGAAAATTTCTTTTGGGCATCTAGAAATCACCTTTAATAAATGCCTTTGGCTCAGAGAGTGTGCTCAGGTATCAGTAATTTGGGTGCAGTGCTTGTTTTTACATAAAATATTCAGATTAGTGAGTTGCTTCAAATTAGAAGATGGATAATATGACTAAATTGCTATGATGTTGATGTTTTACTTGTTTCTTTAAAGCCTTGAACAAGAAAAAAAAAGAAGATGAACACAATTGGATATAAAATTAGATATAAGTACTCTGCCAATGGCCAAATTTTCAAACTTATGTTGTTGTTACTGAGTTTGTCTTTCCATTTTTATGTTACCAGTTTTTATATTTCATGATAAAAAATTCATTTTAAGGACTATTCTTTCTCATACCTATCAATTCAATATTGCAAATCAGGTGACCCATGAATTTCAGATTCTGACATCACATATTATGAATTCATATTTAGAAAATCCTCATATGATCTGAATTAAGAATGTGTAATGCATAACTAGAGGGAAATTTGACCAGAGGCTCCTAAATAAACTGTGTTATCCTTCTTAAACTTTTCACATTTTCCCCACATATTCTCATAAATGGAATCTCTAGTAAATTACACATATAATACATTGTATTATGTATGAATATGCGTATGATCAACCTCAAGAAAATATTAAGGAAATCATTTAAAAGCCTTAGTATTTGTGTGTTTTCACGCCTGTGAAATTTTGAGAGTGATATTTAGATTTAAACTTGTTCTTATTGCTTTATGAATTAATTTGTCAAAATATATGTATTTCTTTAATACATACATTTTATGATTATTGAAATAATTAAAGCCAGGATTTATTTAACAGTATAAGAAATTGAAATGTACCTCCAGGTGGTGGTAGCACATGCCATTAATCCCAGCACTTTGGAGGCAGAGACAGGCAGCTCATTATGAGTTTGATGCTGGTCTCCAGAGTGACTTCCAAGACAGCCAGAGTTAAAACAAAGAAATTCTGTCCTGAGCACGAAAAAATAAAATAAAAAATAAGGCAAAATATAAT
The DNA here is from genome assembly GCA_026225945.1 of Cricetomys ansorgei. Classification (NCBI taxonomy): domain Eukaryota; kingdom Metazoa; phylum Chordata; class Mammalia; order Rodentia; family Nesomyidae; genus Cricetomys; species Cricetomys ansorgei. The sequence continues at coordinate 14,174,666 of JAMJFZ010000199.1, forward strand.
AGAGAAATTGAAATGCTCTAAACCATCATACTGATCATAGGAATTCAATTGTCTAGGGTGGAACTTACTTTTATATGAACATATGAGGAATTTTAGATAAAAAATATACATTATTGATTGTGATAAATAAGTTCCCATAAATTAATTTTGGTAGTAAATATCTTATAATAGTGATTTCTTAGTCTTTTGTTATTTAAATATAATTTAATCTACTTCTGTTTGGCATTAAATGCTGGAAAACTTTTTGCCACCTTTTAGTCAAATGTGTATGGTTGCCTTCCCATGGCTGCCAATAAATGACTTTTCCAAAATGTTAGCAAATACAGAAAATTGACAGGAATTACAGTTGAGATTATATAGAGTGAGTCAACATTTCCCAAAGAATTCATATGAAACATTACATTAATTTATATTTTTGTTTTCTACAAAGGTATGGGGTAGAATTCTTATCAGCGAATGCAAATTATATTTTTCAATAAATTCTTTTTATAAAACTGATATAATCAGGAAACATTATATTTCTCTCCTTCTTCAGAAGCCATTAATTACTAGTAACTCATCACCTAGGAGAGGATCCTAGTCAGATTTCCTTAATCTTTATTGGCATGTTAACAGGTTCTGTCATCGTGTTTATGTTTATGTTGGTGCTGGTACTGTTAATGTTTCCTGGGTCCCTGACACATGTAGAAGGCACTGTCTAACAGGAAACATCCTAATGCTCAGGCAATGCCCACAAATTATGTGCCATCATTGTTCCAGCACATCTTGCAGGCAGGATCTGTAGATCCAAGGTTTTATGGCTTATCATGGTTTGTTTTTTTTCTCAATATTTTTGATGTTATTCTCTTCTATATTGGCATATTTTATTAATTTTTATACATCTAAATTTCTTATAAAGATGTAGTATCATTTAGAATAATAAAATGCTAATAAAATATAATTAATATTACCTGTGAAACTGAAGAAATATCCTAGATGCATTTATGGCCCAATCTAAAGACACCATTTCAATTCTGAGAGTATCACTCTGTGTTGAATGATTACATTGTTCACACATCCTTTAAATTTCTACTCTACAATAGCTATTTCTTAGTCATTGTGTATATACGTATGCTATACATAGTGGTTTTGATTAATTATATAAATTACAATTATCTGTGTGAGCATGTTCATGTGCCATGGTAAACATGTGGAGGTCAGAAAACAACTTGTTGGATTTACATTAGAATTACTACTTAGAACGGAATTACTTAGTTACGTATTCACATATAATTGGTTAGTCATGATGCAAATCCAGAATTTGAGATCAGCTGCATCATTAAGGGCAGATGCATGTGATCACTGCTTTCCATTATAAACATGACATTTTGTTAAAGAAACAGTTAAATTTGATGTGAAAACATTATTTGCTTGCTTATTTATTCCCTCACGCTAAAAATCAATAATTATATAACATTTAACAGTAAGTCCTCCAATGTCTTGTTTGCATTAAATTTGTTTGAAAATTCCACATACATACATTTATTTGATTAACCCCGGTGAAGAATACTAAGAGTTTCTAGACAGACATCCTAATTCAAAATTTCCAGGAAAAATATACTGTAACACAAGGACTGATTTTCCAGGATATTTTATTTTATTTTAAAACTATTATGAATGATAATATCTCCCTGATTTCTTTCTAGATAACTTTGTTGATTGTACATAGGAAGGATAATGATTTTTATGTTTTTAATTTTGTATCTTGCTATATCACTGAATGTATGTATCATGCATAGGAAGTGTTCATGGAGTCTTTAGTACCTTTTATATATAAAATCATATAATCTAAAAATAAGTTCATTTTTATATCTTTGTTTTCTTGTGGTATCAACTCTATTTCTTTTATATATCTTCTTGATCTAGGTTAACTTCAGGTACTACATTGAATAAGAGTGTTGAGAATGAACATTTTTGGCTATTGCTAATTTTAGAGAAAATAAATTGGAGTTTTCTCCATTTAGGATTATGTTGGTCTTTGGGTTACCTCTATATTGTATTAATTATGTTGAGATATGTCTCTTGTATTTCTATTCTGTCCAAGACTTTTATCATGAATAAGTATTAGATTTTTGACATTAATAAGTTGATTATTGTGTCGTTTATTATATCTTTCTGTTTGTGTAGTGTATTACATTTACTGATTCAGTTATATTAAACCAACTCTGCATGTCAGAAATGATGTTTTTTGATCATGTTGGAGTATCATTTTGATGCGTTCTTCAATTCTTTTTGAAAGTATTTTACTGAGAATTAAATATATATATATATACACATATATATATATATATTCATCAGACAGATATTTTTATCTGTTTTAATCAGACATATTGCTCTGTAATATTCATTTTTTATTGGATTCTTGTCTTGTTATGGTATCAATGTAATAATGGCTTCATAAAAGGAACTGTGGCCTGTTTCTCCCTTTTCTATTTTGTGGACTAGTTTGAGGAGCACCAGTGTTATTTCTTCTTTCAGCTTCTGGTAGAATTCTGCACTGAACTGCCATTTGTTCCTAGGCTAATTTTTGTTGTTGTTGTTGTAAAATTTTATTTTCAAAATTTCACTGGGTATAATGGGTCTATCAAAAAGTATTTACCTTGCTTGATTTAACTTAGGTAAATATATATATTTCTTAATTCATAAAATTCTCTCATATTTTTATCTTGATGAATTATTGATTTTTTTTATGTTCTTTTGTTTTTCTTCAGTGCTGTAATCTCTCCCTTTTAACTTCTAATCTTAGTGTTTGAATTCTTTCTTTCTGTTAGTCTTGCCAATAATTTGTCAATATTGTTAATATTTGCAAATTTACAATTCTAAAATATTACATACAGACACACATATATACATTTAAAAGTTAAAATGGAATAATTATCTTGTAACAGAGCAACAATACACCAATTAGACATCAGAGGTTAAGATTACAAAAACACAGTGCTAGGAATGAGTCACTTCCTTTTGACATTTTTGCCAGTGATGCTTCATTGGCCTCTAGACATTACATGCTATTGCCAATACCCGCCAGACCTTGACAATAGGATCATATTGCTCAAGACTGTACCATAGAAAATGGCAAAATCAACATGGTATGCTCCTGGAAGATACTTCCCTACTGGCTAATTTTTGTAATATTGGAAGGTGCTATGTAATCTACCAGAGGACGGAAAGAATCATCCCTGCTGTTACCTCTGGGAGCTACAATAATAGCTAGCCTCACAAGACATGCTCAGTGGTGCAACAGTGGCATCAATATCATAGGAGTAACCAACCACTTTCTAATTGAATTTAGAGCCCCCAGCATCAAATGTAACTCACATACAGCACAGTGATCAGGGAAAGAACCTTTAGACAAACAGGTCCTAGGCCTTATGGGGAAAATTTATGGCTTTTATTTGCTAATAGAAGATTTTGTTAAGCTTACTGCTTATGCCATCATTAGTTTCATAGGTAAATGCATAGTTCTGCCCTCATCAGAGCGGTTTCTAATTCTATCATATGATGATTAACACAAAGAAACATGACACTCAAGGTTCTTCAAATCAGAGAATGAACAGTTATACAGAGAACAAATATTCTATACCACACCCAGGATTCAAAGACCACTATATAAGCAAGTGAGGAAAGAATCTAAGGGCAAGAGATGCTGTATGACAACAAGGAAATCTTATCTTCTAGACATGGGACACACTAACATGCAATATTTATGAAAGTATGCATAAAATCTGTGGAAGCCTTCCTTTTACATGAAAAAAACTGCAGCATGGAACAGAGATGAAATCATATACACATGCACACTAACAATAGAAATATTGGCATCATTAGAAGATATGAGAGGGAGAGATAGTTTTGTCTAAGTATGTAGTCACTAGCAAATCAAATATACTTCAGTGGAAGACGACATTATAAAAATATTTGAGGAGCATAAACTGGTATTTAAGATTTTTAAATTCTTTTATTTAAAAAGGGACATTTGGATGGGTAGAGAAGAAATAGAAGATCTGGGAAGAATTTTGAAAGGGGAGTGAATGTGATCAAACTATGTGAAAAATCTCCTAAAGAACAACTATGAAAATAAAAGCAAAAAGAAATACTGAAAAACAGATGGATTTTGACCAACGACAGTTAATTTCATATTGAAGTAAAAGAGATAAGGATAAGGGCTTCAAAGAGTAAACAGAACACAATACTGGTAACTGAAAAATATGGGGAAAAATGCAACATAGGTAAGCATAGGAACTTTTATTAACAGCTATATAAAATCATTATGCTTGACCTTTAGCCATTTTCTGACAAAGAAAGAATCAATTAGAGTTCTAATCAAAAGCAGGAATTTAAACTTATTAAAAGTGCAAAGCTTGACACTAAAATAATATACCACAGAGGGAAACAGTCTTTTAGAGAAAAAAAGGATGTGGTACGGGGTCACTGAATAATTGGATTTTTGTACATGTTATAGATCTGTGAGAATCAAAACTGATGGACGACAGTAGGAAAAAAAAAAACCCTCTGCATGATGTATCCAGAGCACAATAGCAATAATGCCTTTTCCCATGTTTCTCCATGTAAACATAAATGAAAATGTGGAAAATATTCAAAAGCTATTTACAAAAAATAAAAATAAAAAGTATTGAAAGGAGCTGTGTTGACATTAGATGATAACACGTGTGAATACAAACATTGAAAGTTATGTTTTTCTGCAACCACTACAATCACCTATAATATATCAGAGAGGCCTAAAGCCTGACAGTATCATCAGTCCCTAGAAGAAATAAATCCAAAACACCCACCCCTCTATGGATAATAGAATTGGGATAAAGGGGACCTACAAGGATACACCAAACTTCTCCTCAACCTGAAGCATCTTCAAGTGATTCTAACTGGCAATGAAATAGTTTTAGTATGTCTTTCTGTGACTCACCTGCCATATCCACTGTTGTATCAAGAGTGAAAATACATGTCTCTAGGCACTGCATTCTTCAGGGGAAAACCAAAATCAAAATAAAAAAGAATAATGTCCTTTGTACCATGAAGGTTGCACATGAACATCAAATGTTGAAGCTCTTTCTACCTCCATAATCATGAAGAGATAAGCTATCTAAAAGTATCTTGGAGCTTCTAGAAGAAGAGCAGAAAGAAAATTTCTTTTTAGTGCATCAAAAAGCTAAATATAAAACTATAGTAAATAACTTTAGACAGTATCCATGTTTTAGATCTGATCTGAAAAGATGTTTGATAAAATGAAGGAAATGACTAGAATGAAAAGTCTACTGAACTTAACTAAAGTACCCAATATACAACTGAAAATAACATATGTCAAGGGAAGAATTCAGGGCAACAGAGATGCCTCAGCAATAAAATATTTTAGGATCCATATGGTGGAGGAGAAAACCAGCTTTCTTAAGTTGACCTCTGACTTCCGCAAGTCCCTTTTATAAACTGTACAGTGATTACATAGAAAACACTTGAGGAATGAACATTGTGAATTATACAATATTAATCAAACATATGGCACATTATTTTTCAAGTATAAAATGGAAAGAAGCATCAAATCTCTACTCATTTCAAGTCAAAATGTAGAGTAAAAATGATCAGTAATTTTCTCATCAAATAAAAGTGAAAAATAGTTAACAAATAAGCTGTATTAATTCTTAAAAGAAGTATTCATACTAGACAAAAATAGTGGCAAAATATGTATAAATTTTCAAATTAGGGAACAGATAGTATGATGCAAAAGTTAATAGCATTTTTATGTGGATTCAACAAATGATATTTTAAGGTTGAAGCAAAAGTCACAAAACTGTCATATGTAGTATCCAATAAAGAGTGGAGACAAATTCAGGAAACATTAAGAATGAGAGGATATTAAAAATAAAATTAAAAATCAATGCCAAATGGAAGTAAAGTTTCTATACTACAAAATATTAAACCTTAAAAACATGCTCATTTTTATCTAATTTATCTAAATCTATCCATATCTCTATCTCTGTCTATACATATACATATCTATATCTATCTATATCTAGATGCATACAAAAAACAACAGTGGAAATCTGAATAGCTGAACTCTAAAAATATTCAAGTCATCAAAGATAAATTTAAAGACGAAGAAAAATAAAACACTGGAGACAAAGGACAAGCCAAAATATCCTTCAAAACATAAGGAACAACACAATACACAAACAAATATAATAATCACAGTTTAAGGTTCACTGGCTGAGGAATTTCCAAGCATGTACATGCTTTGATTCGGACATTTATCACTGCAAATGTGTAAAATAATAACAATTAGAGCCCAAGGTTTAGGTCTTCTTCTTCAAAATGGTGTCTTCTTTATGTGATGAGGAATCTGGACTTCTGAAATCCTGGCATTGTGGTCACCTAAACAGGACTTGTATGTTGATGACATCAGCTGATCTGCTATTATGTCCTCTCTAGGAATGAACCCTCATATATATATATGAATAAATGAAATCTGTTGATATGTACATATCTGATAGTTGAGCAGAACATCATAATTTGGGCAGGAGTTGGGGTAATTTGGGAAGCTCTAGAAGTGAGAAAAGGAGTATTGGAACTGATGTAAATGCAGGACTCCTGTACAAAATTCTAAGAACTACATAATTTAAAAAAGACTATTACTATAAAGGATGTATATGAAAGAAACTCAAAATTTTGATGAGAGAAATAAAATAGCATCAAAATACATATCAACATGTGATGTTTGCTACAGGATCATTTACAATACTATTGCATGCATCTTCATAAACCTGTAATTAATAAATAATGTTTTAATATGTAACACATAAATTAGTTCAAATCAGCACCAAATAAATAATAATTTATTTATAGCCTGATGTGATTCTAAATGAAAATGCTAAATCATTTTATTTTGTGGGTGATACACCAAAAGTACTTTCTAATACCTTCTATGAATAATGAAATAATAGAAAATCTTCATACAGCATACATGATGAGGTTAATAGTTTCAATATTTAAGTTTGACATTAAATGATGGTTTCAAAGCTTAACACATGCCTGTATATAAGAGACTATAAACCTAATTCATAATAAAAATATTTAACTTTCTATATATCAAGTCTTACTTGATATGCCAAAAGTTAATACCAGATCACCAGATAACTCACCATGAAAATCCTACTAGTAATTTAGCTTTTACTTAGCTAATTCAGTTACTAGGCAGTTTGAAACCTTATTAGGAACTTGATAACATGTTGAATCATTTAGTATAAAAACATGGTTACTATTATTTTTAAGATATTGCTATTATTATAACTCAGGGCTCTCATAAAAGCACAAATAACCTACTTCCTTAGAGTAATGAGCTCAAACTATGGTATGTTCCTAATAATTCTATGTATGATACTTTAACACGATTAGTAAATTGAATTATGACAATTTATGTGAATGGATTTAGCAATTAGTGCTATGCTATGTATAATTACATAATTTAACTGTTTATTTTTGTTTTTATTTGTGGTAAATTTAAAACATATATTGAAAACCTGCTAGTACAGTTGAGGAGTTATTAGCTGATAAGAGAAGTTATGTTCTCCAGTTAAATATTTTTACTGCTTTCCCACTGGCTTTGAGCTATAAAAATTCCCAGTAATTGAATATTTTCCAATTTTCTCTGAGTTTCCAGAGCCTATTGCTGTCTCTTCATGTTAGGCATCTTGTATATGCTGTTAAATGAATTTGTTATCATGTCTCCAAATTTAATTGTGAAAAGCAAATATTACTCTCCCTCACTGAATGTTCCACATCTTTGCCTGTAGTTCTTGTGGATTCCAAAAGGAAAGTCTAGACTTGTTATTATATTGGGAGAGTTTTTAAAAACCCAATTTCACCAATACTTTAAACATAACTCGTGGAAACAATGGAAATTTGTTTTCATTTCTGTTGGTCTTATGTGATTTGTTTTATGTTTGGAGTTTATAATAGCATTCTAGAGTCATGAGAATTGATTTCTTTTTTATCATGAGATTCTGATGATATGATTATCTGCAAAAGTGTCTGAAGTTCAGAATGTCTGTTTATCTTTTCATTGGTATTTTAAGTAGCAAGAGACTTCATAAGTTATACTGTTTTCGTGATTCATCTTTGTTATGTATTTAGCCACAAAAGAAATAAAGACTGTGTTATGACAGTAGCCAGAATAAGCATATTGTAAAATTGCTAGAAAAAACATATGATTAAAAGTTTCTAGAGATTTTAAATTTTTTATTAAGGTGTAAGCATTTGTGTAAGTATATGCCATGTGAAGGCTACTGTCCATGAAGCCAGAAAGATATAGATTTGAATATCAATTTATATACCATTGTGAAAAAGCCCATGTGGTGCTGGGGACTGAATTCAGGCCCTGTGGAAACGCAGCAAAAATTCTTAATTAAAGTATTTTAAAAATTAAAGTAAACTAGATCAATTAAATATGAATTTAAAAAAAACTTTATTTCTGAACTGGTGGAAGGCTCAAACTATTCTTACAGAAGATACAAATTTGTTTATGTGGAGCAACTCACAGCTTAATATAACTTAATGTATACTGGAGCACTTGAACAAACATATATATATTTAAAAATAATGAAAATATTTTTAAAGTTTTATTTTATTTCTATCTCTCTCATTATCTCAACTTTTCTTTCTATCTTTATGGTGTGGGGTGTTTCTCAGTATGTGTCTGTTTTTCCATCTGTCTGCCTGTCTCTCTGCATGTTTGTGTATGTGTGTGTGTGTGTGTGTGTGTGTGTGTGTGTGTGTGTATAAGACTAGAAGATAATTGCAATTAAGTAAGATAGAAAAGCATATATGGGATTATACATTTTGCTTGAGCCATGATAAAAAAAGATAAATCAATGAAAGGTTTTTTTTTCTTAAAGTAGGACAATTTTGTGTTTTCTCTAGAGTATAGTTCTTTTGAAATTGATCCTTCTCACTAGGCAGTGGTGGCACATACCTTTAATTCAGCATAGAAGAGGCAAAGGCAGGTGGATTGCTCTGAGTTCAAGGTCAATCTGGTCTACAGCATGAGTTCCAGGATAGCCAGAGTTACACAGAGTTAAAGCAGAGAAACCCTGTCTTCTTGATAAACAAACAAACAAAAAAGAATAAAAGAAAGACAGGAAAAGAAAAAGAAATTATTTCTTAATCACTGTCAAGATTGTTCTCTTTGTTTCACTAACAATAAAACTTTCCTAATAGAAAAATATTTTTAAAGTATTTCCAAGTGATAATAAATACATAATATAGTATATTAATCAATACATTTCTACTGTTGACATTATAATTATTAAATCTGAACAAATTTGAAAAGTGTATATTTAAATATGGTAAAAACTTATTACCATTAACTTCATATTGTTCATTCTATGTAACTTTGTGTGAACATATTCATAAACATCTACTCAGAAGCATATAAAAAGTTGATGACATTTGTTTTGAAGTTGGGTCCTACTTGCTAAAGCCTGCAAGCACAGATATTTCAGACATCAGGAAGCACCCAAACATCTTGCAGGTATCAGGGCTTTTGGCAAGTATCAGGCCTTTTGCAGGCATCGGGATAGCCCACATGCACCAGGACATCCCACATGGACTCGGGCCTGCTGTAGGCACCAGGGCATTGCACAGGCAGTAGGACCTCCTGCAGAAATGGACATTCATTCCATAGGTACCAGGTCATTTGATGTGCAACAGATCATTCTATAGGCACCAGTAATTTCCACAGGCACCTGACTTGCTGAGGGCACCAGGACATCCTACAGGCACCTAAACATCTTACAGGTGCCAAGACTTCCCACAGATGCCACAACAGTCCATAGGCACCAGAACATCATGAGGGGTCCAGGGCATCCCACAAGCAATATAAGTGCCAGGTATGATGGAGTAAACCTGAACTCCTAAAAATCAAGAAGTGGAGGCAACAAATCTAGTTTTCATTGTCAGGCTAAATTTCCCAGTATAATTGAAGACAGCCTACATCACATAGTTAGAACTGGGCTCAAAAAATACTATAAAATATTTTTCCTTTAACTTAGTTTTCTTACGAAAGTTTTCTGATGATTTCAATTTTCCCAAGTAACTGATATATTCATATTCTCTGTGTCTGTCTCTGTATTTTTGTCTCTGTCTTGCTCTCTCTATCCCTGTCTCTCCCAATCATACAACAGTCATATGATTCACTTTTGACAGATCATTTATAGTAAATGCTATAAAAATACCTGAAATTGATTTTGTTTAGTAAATCAACAGGGAAAGTTGTTTCTTTTGGGCTTCTGCTTTCTTTAAATGCATTGTTTAAATGAATTGCCTTCATACCGCAATAAACATGGCATCTATATTCCTTTGTAAAAAGTAAAGAATGAAAGAGAAAACTGAAGCTGGCCATTGAAATGTTGATGTAAATATTACAACATTGTTTTATTATATTTTCTAATAGGGATGAATAAGGAAACATGACTCTCATTAGTAAATTAAAAAAAAAAACTTTACACCATTTACCTCTTTTTATTTTATATAGAATATAGTTAAAATACAAAAACAGAACCAGGTAGTGGTGGTATACATCTTTAGTCCCAGCACTTGGGAGGCAGAGGCAGGCAGATTTCTGTGAGTTCAAGGTCAGCCTTGTCTACAGTATGAGATCTAGGACACCAAGAGTTACAACATAAAAACATGGTCTCTAAAAAAATGTAAATATGAGGTATAAAATTAATATTGAACATTAATTTAAATTATGGACCATCAGAATATGTGTGTTGTGCGTGTTTGAAAGGCCATGTCTCTATTCTAAGCCTGTATACAGATGTTCAAAATCTCATGGAACATTGATGCATTTGTTCATGCATGTGGCTTGGTGGTTGTGAGGTAGATTTTACAGTCTCAAGCAACTGAAGTTTAAGACTTTAAATTATATTGATTACTGACTGTTAATCATCTTGTTCTGTGTTTCACTAGGCTCAAATAATGTTTAGATGATGTTTAAGGATCTTGAATTTGGACTTAGAAGCTATATTTTTTTATATATTATTCTTGTTTTATATTGTATAAACAGGAACAATTTTTAATTCCTTCAATAAAAAAATAACAATTTCATACAAACATAATGCATAAATGCATAGACACCTGTATGAATAGATAAAACAATTGGCATTTATTTCTTCTAAGTTTATAATACTTATATAATATTTATGCAAGGAAGCTTCATGAGGTTTTACAACTTTAAAATAAATTCCAGTTACTTCTTCCAAATATAGTAATAGATTAAAATGAATGCTATCCTCCATTTACTGTTTTGCAAATGAAGCAGTTTTAAGTATCTTTACCCTCACTATCCAAACAGACTTCTGATATGTGTGCTGTAAACCAGATCAATTTCAGGGATATTTCAAATATTATAATAAAATTATTGCTCAGAAACAATGAGATGCAGCAGATTTTATCTTAGCAATAATCAATCATTTAAATCAGTAAAATATCATAACTAAAAAAAGATGTGAAAAGTATTACCTACATCTTACACAGCAATAACTATGCACACAAAGGAAACTCCCCAAATAATAATCATTATAGAAACTCTGCATGTAGCTTGCAATAAGTATCTAAATCTAATCTAAAATCTAAAATTTAATTATTTATTTTGTAAAACATACTTGAAAAAATTAAGTTTTATGGAATTTTAGTATAGAGAAAGTATATTGAAATTATCTGAGTTGTTCTTTGTTATTTTATAAATACTTTAAATATCTTATTTAGAAAATGTTTATTAAATGTTGTTATTTATGTCAACACTATTAAAGTAGTACTTCATAGTAGATGACGAGGCTGGTCATTGTTTTAATCCTTTTTAATTTTCATAATTTTCAATAATTTGAAGAATAATTTTCTATACAGCACACTCACTTCTGTTAAAAATTGTCATGCTAAAAGTTATTCATACCTTTTAATGGAAACATATTCTCTAAACAAGTAGCCAGTAGTAGTTTCATTCAGATTCATGATCATGAAAATATTAATAATTTACAAATCAAAATTAATAATGAAAAACACCCCCCTCCAAAACTATGATAAGACATTTGACTGATAATTTCTCTATGGCTTATGTTTTATATCTCCTATGATATTTGAGAAATAAATGCATTTATCAGGAAATTTCTATTTTTCTATATTTATATAAATATAATACTTTTATAATTCATAGAAATTTCATATACTTAAATATTTTGTGTGGCTAAAAGTTTTATTGATGTCATGCATTAACAATAAGATTCTTTTTATTTTCTCATTAGACCAATAAGACTTTTTGTTTCAATTAATATCAACTTACGTTAAATTAATAAATTCTATATACAATGGGACTAATATAGGAATAAAACTGCTAGACATGTTGTTATTTGGGGAAATTTCTTTGATACTTATAATACTTGTGGTGGTCTGAGCTTGACCCATTGACTCATCTATGAGAATGCTCGGTTTCCATTTGGTAGAACTGTTTGGGAAGGATTAGCAGATGCAGCCTTGTGGAAAGAGGTATGGTACTAGAAATGGGATTTGAGGTTTCACAACTCCCTGTCATTTCTGGTTAGCTTTCTCTGTCTAATACATGCAAATAAGGATGCACATTCTCAGTTGTTGTTCTAGTGCCATGCTTGCTTATCTGTTGCCATGTTTCATGAAAGGATGATCATAGACTCTAATCTGCTATAATAATGAGCACCAAACTCTAGGTTTTCTTTTGTAATTTGCCTAACAACGGAAACATGAAAAAGACAGTATTCTCAACCTATGCTTCAGAAGAACTTCACTTTTATTTATTGCTTCATTTCAATATTAACTGCTTCCAACATGTAGCAGCAGTCTACAGATTTACTATTTCAAATGAAGCTATAATTTCTTCTCTGCTTAAATTATACTTTTTTATTACATTTTCTGATTGCTTTTGTTTTTTAGGTCACTCTCAAATATATAATAGAAAACTTGTTTTTCATTTAACTGATAACTTTCAACTCAATGAAATTTTATCATGCTTTAACATCATTTCTCATTGATACAAAAGCTATCTTACCAAGTGAAACTAATTATAGCTTTTGGAAATCATGATTTCAGCAATCCCAGTTGTACTGCTGATGCCTTTATACTGCAAGCTTTTAAGTTCTCCAGCAGAAACAATTAATTTTTACTATATTTGATTTGTTGTTGTTGTTACTATTATTATTATTGTATTATATGTTGGGGATGGGGTTAGTTTTTCAGTTTTGAGAAGCAGGCACTTTCCCAAGATTCTATTTTAGCAGTAATTTTTAAATTTTGTTTTATGTGTGTTTGTTTTGGTGTTGCTTCATTTTGATTTGTTTTGTTTTCCATTTTTCAAAACAGATTTTCTTGAATGTCAGTCTGGCTATGAATTCACTATGCAGTTAAGGGTTATATTTTTTCCCAATATTCTTGACTTTATCTTCTGAAAGATATGTCACTATACCTGACTTATTCAAGGCTAGAGTGATACAAGACTTTGTTCATCCTAGACTAATACCATTCTACAAACTAAGCTTCAAGCCCCAAAACAATCATTACTGCATGAAAATAAATGAATTTCAAATTTTAAGTAGGCACGTGGCAATCTTCCTTAAAGATTATTGTACTGGTTATCTAGTAAAAACTAATCTAACATTTGTTTCTAATTTTGGTTTTCTTTATCCAAATAACTGAAAGCTAAGAGGTAAAGAGATTATTTTTGTTTGTGAGCCTAGCCTTTAGAGGCTGAGCCATAACCAGTGGGGACACAGGGATCTCCCTGGTAAAGAGAAAATGGAACAGTGTAGGTAGAATAGGGGAGGATGGGAACAAGAAGAGAAGGGACCAGTTGGGAGGGGTGGGGGATAGACAGAAAGTGTATATGGAGAGACAACTGGAATTGGAGAACATTTAGGGGGGATCAGGCAACCTAGGGTGATGAAAATGCACTAGAATCTATGAGGCAGACCCTAGTGAGAACCTCTAGCCTTTGGATATAGGGAGCCTGTGCAAGCCATGTACTGTAACTAGACAGGACTTCCAGTGGTGAGACTGGGACACCATCCTAGCAATAAAACTTTCTACCTGTAACCTCCTCCTGCCCATATGATCTGCTGGGACAAAAGAAGGGCAGAACCCCAGGCCAACGGAGAGAACTCTTGCCTGCTACTGCTGGTTAGGGCAGGAAATAGAAACTGGATAACCAAGAGGTGATTTTCTACTGATACCATGCTCTACTTGTAGTTCTGTGAGAAACCATCCTTCATCAGAGAGGCCTTCTCCAGCAGCTGATGGGAACAGACACAGAGGTCAGGGCTGAACATCGTTCAGAGGTTGAGGAACATTGCAGAAGAGGAGAAGGCATAACAGGGACCAAAGATGTCAAGGACACCAGGAGAACTAGCCCCATGGAATCAACTGACCAGTAATTACTCTCGGAGTCTCACAGAACCTGCAGCCGCAGAGTTTAAACCTGCAGGGTCTCCTACATACATCTTGTGGTTGTCTGTTTTGGTGGTCTTGAGCAGTTCTTACAGACTTGAGTAGGGGGAGAGGTCTCTGACCCTTTTGCCTGTCCTTGGGATCCTTTTCCTCCTGCTGGGTTGCCTAGCCTACCCTTGAGTCAGGAAATATTGCCTGTTCTTGTTCCGTCTTGGTATGCCCTGTATGAGCTGTAACCCTGGGAGGACAGCTCTTATCTGGGGAGAAGAGGGGTAGATCTTGGAGAAAGGGATGCTGGAGAAGCTGGGAGGAGTGGAGGGAGGTGATGAAAAGAATAAGATATGTTATACGAGAGAAGAAAAATAATTAAAAAAACTAAAATTGAGAGAAATGTTTCTTTGTGCATTTCTCAAGGCAATACTGATGCAAGGTTTACATGGGCTACAAACATTTTATAAAATACTATGAGCTGTGGACTGACACTAAGGCTAAATAATAAAGAGATTGCTCTTCCAGAGGACCAAAGTTTGGTTTCCAGGACTGTTATGGTGGTTCACAGACATCTGTAACTCCAGTGTCAGCGATTCAATGCCATCTTCTGGCCTCCATGGGCACCCACCGTTCACACAGTACATAGATATCTCTATGTACAACCAACTCTCATACACAAAATATATAACAAAATAAAATTTGAAATATTCTGTAAACAAAAAAAAAACAGCATTGCACATGATCCAAATAGAGATACAATTAACATGGTAGACAACATCAAATTGTTCTAGAAAATAACACACAAAAAATGTTTGATATTGTTTCATTATTCTAAGTTTTTGTCTTCTTAAGGCTCATTATCTTACTGCATGACTGATTATTTCAGTCAGAAAGAAAATTAATGTCCAACAATTCTTCTCAATATTATTCTGATCTCATTAAGACATGTTTTTAAACATGAAATAATTATTGTTCCATTGTTTAGGTCTTTTAAAATACCACAAGTCATTTATGACCTTGCAGATGATAATAAATTTCAAACTTTTATAGATAGCTATATTTCAAAAGATCATATTTATTAATCCTGTAGTGATGGCTAATTTATCTGTATACATAGCTGTTGCATCATTGACGTAGTTATTTTATATAAATGAAAACTAAACAAGTTAGTTACTAGACATTACAAAAAATATTTGGGGTAGGATCTGATGTCTTCTTTCCAGTAGATGTCCTATTCATAAAAATCTATTAACTAAAGTATTTCCCTTCTCAACTACTGAAAACTATCATCTAATCTATTGTCTTTAAGTAATTCCTTCCTGACTTTGTTACCAGAAAACAGAAAGATATTCTGCAGTAAGGACTGACTGTAAACATACTGAGATTCTTTCCTTGAGGAAAGCTATAAGGTACTAGTTAGATATATGATCAAAATATATTTAAATTTAAAAATTGTTTTAAATAATAAAAAATATAATAAAAATGTGAATTCTGAATGGACTTTGCAACTGGCGTCAACTAGAAAAACTAAAATATCACAAGGAATTACAAAGAATCACATATGACATATGAAACACCAACTTGCCCATATCAAAAGGAGCATTGCTTTATGTCAGTGAGAATCTCTGCTCTTCCACAACACTGCTCTAATCCCATCACAGAAGAATACGATAAAAAATAGGCCTATGATTGAAGATAAGTACTTTCAACACAAACCAGCACAGGATAGCTACAGTCAGAGTTCAAGAAATAAAAAAAGAGAAAGAACAGAAAAGAATAAGAAGAAAAATGACAGATAAAAAGAATCATGACCCCATTTATAGCTGAAAACTAAAAGGCTTTAAGGATAAACCGAAACCCTTCAAAATGAAAAGGTGTATTGGAGCTCTGTGGCAACACAAAGTCAAGGATAAATAAGGCAAAGAAAAAAGAGGTAGAAAGTTAAAGCATCAGAGAACTGATGTCTTTAATGGAATCATGATGAAGAAAATATTATAAATGAAAAATTTGTTAGGCTAAAAATTAATTTAAAACTGCAAAGACTACTAGAGAATTTTTTTTTAATTTATTTAATTATGGGAAAGTGAGAGGCATAAAAACCCTGAACAATCAGGATATTACAACCTTTCAATGAAACATTTCTCTCAAATTCTAAGATTTAATCAGAAAGATTATTCCAAAAATAGAAAAGTTAATGAAACTTCTTATGTGAACTCAGTTCAGAGTCCTCATAAAATTATTCATAATAAAATAAACATTGTTAAAAACTTTATGGTGATTGAGATTACATTTATTTTTGATATCCATAAATAAATCCTGGTGAGTATTTTTTTATTACTATTACTTTATTTATGATAGAGCATGGGCCTGGATTAATTAGATTATTTTAACCTCATATCATACATACAGGAAGTTACAAACTAAAGATTTAATTTAGGAAAAAAATATTTCAAATATCAGCAAGGATAAACATAGGAACAAAATAAGTAGTGTTGAGGATGTCGTTCAGCTGGTGATGTGCTTACTAGCAGGCACAAAGACCAGTTTCCACCATCAACAATACATAGATCTGGTATGATAGTGTTTGCTTCTAGTCTCAAAACTAAAGAAGTAGAGGAAGAGCGATCAGAATTTCAAAGAAAATTGAGATAATTGAGTCCATTTCTCAAATAAATAAATATAATTAAACAAGATGTACAAATGTAATGTACCAATGTCATAAATAGTTCATGATATGTCTTACAGATAGAACTAAACTACTTTACCTGGCAATAAATTTAAAAGCCAAAGAAAAGTACATATTGTATAGTAAAATTATGCTGTGCATAAAAGTATTATATCTTGAACAGAGTTTAAATAAGCTTATTGTTTTGGATAATTTATATAATGGAAGAGATTTCTAAAGTTTCAAACTAAAATTTAGTTAATATTTTATAAGGAATGCAAAATCTAAAGGATCAATTAACATATGCACTCAAGGAGACTGAGGCAGCACGCACAGGCACTGTTTGCAAATGAAAACTTAATATTCTCCAAGGAAATGTTACACAGGAAGCACACTACAATAATAATAGTAATAGATGGCCAATAAAAAATGAATTCAATGGCGTCGTTGGAGGTCCTTATCTCATGACATTATGTCAGGACTGCTTTGTTCTAGTTCTACTTTTAATTTATTATTTTTTATTTTTTGTATATTTTCCTCTCTTTACCCTCTAAGTCCTTTAGGTATATTATATGGCTTCCAGATTAGTATTTAGTATTAGTATTAGTATTAGTATTAGTATTAGTATTAGTATTAGTATTAGTATTAGTATTAGTATTTTTATGGGATTCCTGAATGTGCAAATGAGTGAGTCTCTATTTCATGTGCCTTTTCTTGGGCCCTCCTTCTGTCCATTTGTTTTTTTCTAACATTGCTAGATTTAGTTTTAACTTACATTGTTTTATGTTATTAATATGCCTTAGGAGCCTGTTTGTTTTCTAATAAGAAAGAAATGAGGTAAATCCTGATAGGAGAGTAGATATGACAGAAATGGGAGAGAGGGAGAACTATTATAAGGATATATTATGTTAGACAAATATTTTCAATAAAAGGAAAAAAACAAAAAGGAGTACAATGTTGAAAGTTTGAAATGAATATTTTCTTTTCTAGAATTCTTTATCTAAAGTTGTTCGTTCAGAAGTTTGAATTATCTCATGGGAGACAGATTACTACATTGATATTAATTTAAAAATTGTGACAAAGAAAAGCATTAAAATACTACATTAGAAGATTTTATACAGTTATTAGGTAATATATATAAGAAAACATAGGACTTTGTGGAACTGGTTCATAGGATAATATTCTTGATATGTGGTCATGAGGGTCACTGTTGAATCATCAGTACCATGTAAAAGCTAAGCACAGTTTCACCTGTTTGCAATTCAAACGCTGGGAGAAAAGAGAAAAAGGAAGCATTTCCATGTTATGGTTCTCACTCGGCATCCTCTGGCCAATCTCTGGCCTCAGCACTTACATGTACAAGACAGTGAACCTATTCACACCTACACATTTACATGTGTGCACCATACACACAAAAAAGGAAGGAGAACCAGAAGCATATAGAAACATTTAGTGCTTTTATCAGCTTTGTTTCAGTCCCAATCTCTAAATGACAGCTGAGAGGTTAAAAAGTGATTTGTTTGATAGATGTATATTGATGATGAGTAACACTTGTATATTGTCCACCAAGGAGAGAGAGAAGAGGGCAGAAACTCTGGCATTCTATTAAGACACAAGGAGATTAAATTTGACACAGAAAAATGTTCTTCTGACTGAAGCATGGTTGTAAGTTTTGTCAGTCCTTTTTTGCATTGCTTTTATTGTATGACTTACTATTAGTAAGTGTACTTAAATTAACTACAATATGGAAGCAAATGTGCACATGTAAAAATTGCACAGTATCATTTATAACTGCAGAAATATTTAATATTCAAATCTCAGTAAGAAAAAATCAGAAAAAAGATTGAAACAACTTATTTTGGTTAAAAACTGACAATAAGAACTTAAAAGAGCTCCTTGGTACAAATAAATAGACTGTAAAATACTAATAAGTAACATGTCAAGAAAATAATAGCAAGAAGGAAAATGTTACCAGTCTATTTGAGAATATATGCATTGATACCAAATACAAATTCTGGGTGAAAGTGTTAACAGAAAGAATATATATGAACATATATGTTGTGGTGTAGTTTATGCTTTCAAAGTTTCTGGCTTTCAACTTTGCATTAAATTTTCTTCTTACAGGTACTTTCTGTTTCTTTTACTTTAAAAATGACCCTAAATATATGATCTGCCTATAAATATGCATAATCATTTTCAAAATGCAAATTTCATTTGTCTTTCTCTTACATTCCTGTCTACCCAATTTTTCATCAAACATTTAATGGCTTCCCTTGCCCTAAGTTACAAGGACTTTTGACTTCCTCTCATGAAGCAAAGGTCTCAAAGTGACAAGGCCAAGTTTATTACAGCAACAGCTCCATATCTTGATTCCATTTTCTATACTATTGTTTTTTCTGTTGATGTGATGAAATGCCTTGAGAAACTTATGGGGGATAGTGGTTTGGCTTCCATTCTTTTAGGTGTACTCTGCTTCATAGCAGTGAAGGCATATTCTTCTAAGCAGTATGAGTGTGAAGCTGGTGGAAGAGGTGATAGACAGGAAAGAAAACAGGGAATAGAAAGTGAGCCCAATCACCAAATTCAAAACCTACCAAAAATGAAATGCTTTCCCTTCCTAAAAAAAAAAAAAAAAAAAAAAAAAAAGCTTAATTTTTTCTAAATAGCAACATAGACTAGGGACCAAGTATTCAAACACATTAGTGTATGGGGACATTTCATATTCAAATCACAATGATGTATTTAATTTTCATCAATGCTTGACAAAATTATTTTATAATATAAATAATGCTTTGGTATTATTCTCCCCTATAACACAAGGGCTAGAATAGAATGTGATACTCAGGACATATACATAAACTAATGGACTTTTAAGCAAAAAAATTTTTACCTTCTACTTTTTATTTCTTAAAACATCTCCTTCCAACTTTTGACAATTGCTCCCCTCTAATTCTTTTCATATTCTTTTTCCACATTGGTGTCTTTTGTACTATTTTATATTCTCTGATTTTTAACAAGATCATCATTATGAGAATATGTTTGCCTCATTATAGTTTGGTGTGCTCACTGGGTACACAACTACTGAAAATTGTGCCCCTTCCTCAGCATCATCAGTAAATAATATTTTACCCTGAAGTGGTAGGGAGGGTCCACACCACCATATTCCCATCTCACGATTGACTATTTTCAACTATGATAGCTCTATGTAGATATAGTTTAAGAAGACAATAAAAGTATCAACTTTTATAGAAGATTTCTACTTATTGCCTCATTCTAAATGCTTAGAAATTATCAGCAGCTTACTTACAACTAAGTCCAATGCAGTACACAGAAAAACATCAACTCATTTAATGTAGTTTTTAAAAAGAAATTATCTTCATAATTTGACATCCTGAATATTGTAACTTCTACTGGGGAATTACTTTAAATTTATTACACTGGAATGCACTTTAAAAAGTAGTGATAAAGACATTGGTGAGGTTGATTATGCTATAGTTTAAATAAGTATATTTCTTGTTACATGATTGTAACTCATAAAGTGTTTTCATTTATTGGATTTACTTCTAACATCATGTACTCTCTTAGACTGAATTAATTATTTGTTCTTTTCATTTATCTGAATGACGTTTTTGTGTTTATAAAAGATTTATTTGATCTTGTTCAAGTAAATTACAATTTTCCACAGGGTTATCTTTTAAATTATATTCTCCATATTATTTGCATATTTGTATCAGAATTATTTTTTGGACATCATTTGTGAATTATTGTTGTTTCATGCATCAAGCAATCTTATCTGTATCATTCTGATGATATAAATATAAATTCCTATCATGAAATGTATTCAAAAGTAATTCTTACAGATACATAAAGAGTGAAATTCTATTTGCATTAATATATATCCTCATCTAGCATCAAAGAACACAAGCCTTCTTATTTGACTTAGTTTTCTGGTGATACAAAGAAAAAGCTTAATAATTGATAGACCTTATCTTTCTAACTGTCAATTTTGACATACATATATTAATAGACTAATAATGTTTGACATGGCTCAGTGACAATGCATGCATTTATATCATTAAAATAAAAGAACATCATTTATTATATCTTGAAGTTGAATAGCTTTTTTAAGTTACTATGTGAGACCATAGGATTTATGAATATAATTTTCTATGAAACATTTCTCAAACTATCAAAAGGAAGAAAGAAAGAAAGAAAGAAAGAAAGAAAGAAAGAAAGAAAGAAAGAAAGAAAGAAAGAAAGAAAGAAAGAGAAGGAAGAAAGAGAAGGAAGAAAAGAAAGAAACAGGAAAAAGGCACACTTGTCAAAATTTCCTGCAGAAAAAAAAATATTGAATCATGGTCTTATATCTGATAGAGAGGAAAAAAAATGAAAAAAATGAACCATGCTCTCTTTTTATTGGATGTTCCGGGAGTAGGTGATATATTTGTTCTCTTTTGTTTGTAGACATTATATTTGAACTCTCAGGAAAACAAAGCCATAATTAAGAAAAGATGTATATGGAATGAATACAGTTATGATGTAGAAACAGAATATATAGACTTAAGAGACAAACATATATGACAAATATTTGCATAAAATAAACTATGCTGCTAACTAATTGTAAATTGGAATCTGATGATGATCTGGATACACTCTAAAAGTTGTTTTGCCTGAAATAACAGGGAAGGAAAGTCCTCTTGTCCCAGACACTTATTCATCCTTTGCTTTATTTCTAGATTGTTTAGTGCTTTAAAACCTTCAGTAAAACCTGGTTTTGTATTGGACCTCTAATTCAGGTGATATTCTATTTTGAAATTAGCTTTTCATTTTCAACTCCTGGAAATTTTGTGAAGAATTCACAAGTATCAAGTTATTGTGTAGTAGCACTATATCTTCATGATCTATACCTAGTTGATCTCTACAAAATGTTATCTATATCCATCTACCTCACTTATGCTGAAACTTGTCTCAAGTCATGTTTTGCTGAGACCTACAGCTGCTATGTTAATAAGTGGATAACCCATAGTATGTTCAAAGAGCTACATCTCACACTCAAGTACACCATCCAACTTCTGCCTAATTTATTGGTAGGCTTAAATGAGTAAAAATTTACAAGTCTTAAATAATTTCAATTGTCACAGAGCTCCAGTCCTATAAAGTATATCCAGACACATCTGAGAAAACCATTTATTAATGTTACTATTTCTCTATAATTTTCTCTCTATTAATCTTATATATATATATATATATATATATATATATATATATATATATCTTACATATATATGTACATAAATCTCTCTATAATCTTCTCTCTATTAATTTTCCTATACATTTGGCTCAGCATATTTACATGTGCAATCTCACAAACACATACATGTGCACGTGCGTGTGCGCACGCACACACACACACACACACACACTAGCACATAAAATATACTGATTTCTGTCTATTAAGATTTAATACTACCACCATGTCAACTGATATTCCTGAATCATTTTTTTTTTACCTATGTCATATCTTCAGCAGAGAAGGCTTAGGATGAAAAAGAAAGAATTATGAATTAGTAATATTTTTTTCATACAAAAATATTATATCTAAAAAATTCTAAATAATACTACTCAATTCCACATAGTTTTATTAGTTAAGTGTTAAGCCATTTCAGTTTAAAAAGGGATTGGATTCATAGCTACAAGGAAATTCTAGTCTCAGAATCTTTATAAAAAATCTAAGAAGTATATCCAGTCCTCTCTGGTGACCTCATTATCTTCTCCATATGTGTCTGAGGTGAAGGATGATTTGTCAATCACTGTCCTGAAGGACCTATTTAGGCTCATTGAGAGGATCCCATTTTATCTTTCATGTCTTTGATCTTCACAGGGTGCAATTACCAGGCCACTGACTCTTCTGTCATATTTGTCTTTAGGGAAGCACCTGAAAGCTTCAATTTTTAGACAGAGTGAACCCCAAGTTCTCCTTTATTTTACTTTCATATGACAGAAACAGTTTAGATATACCACTACTTAATAACTATTTTATCAAATTTTATTTGCTGTTCTATTTCTGAAATGTGAAAATCATTGAGATGTATTGCATATCTCACAATGTTACATAAAATACCAGAATAACTGTAATACTACTTCTTATGAGAAGTTTTACATTTATTTTTAAACCATTTGCATTTTATTACTAGTCAAACAAAATTACACAGCTAAGAAAAGGCTGTTTTTGGTAGAACCAATATAAATGACTATATATCTTTAGCCTCAGTGACAGTAACTTTTCATCTGAGAAGTTTAATAATTACCACAATGTACTAGTTGAAGCCACAGAATTATAATGCATGAAAGCCATTTGCTATTTTTCACATAGTGTCTACTTTTAGATATTTACTCCAAAGGAAAGAAAATACATATCAACACAATGATATTTACATAAATATTCATAGAACTATTTATTCTAATACTCTATATGTAAAAATATTGAAGTGCTAATTGCATTGTGCTGCACATATACACACAGGAAAATTTGTATAATTGTGTTTGTCACTGTATGCTCAGCTTTCAGACAGCTCAAACAGATAACTTAAATGATACACCAAAAGAAGAACCCCAAAATTGCAAACACTGTGCAATAATGTTTACTTTTATAAAGTATTTGAACATATGGATTATTATCAGGCCCAATAACTTCAAGTTGACACGATGTAACTTTTCTGCATTAAGAAAATATTATGGTTTTAACTCTCTCTCTCTGTGTGTGTGTGTGTGTGTGCACGCGTGTGTGTGCTCTATGTTTGATGATATTATCCATTGAAAGTCACATATGCAATTTAAGAAAACCCTACTACTAGACTTAGGAAATTTAATCAGGATAATCCAAGACACTCCTCAGAAAACAGGCCATTGCAATTGTTCTTGATTGATTTCCTGAATGTAAAGTTATGATTCTGTTACTCAATAAACTATTTATTTTGGATATAGGTTTTGGAGAACTCAAGCTGGGATTAAGTTGGAAGCTTCTTCCCTGAAAAATAGCTCTCTTACTGTCAGAAGGTTCTACAAAACCTGACAAGGGATAAAAGTAATCCTTATTCCTGCCCAAGTTCAAAGATAATGAGCTACTTGTGGAAGATATCCTAACCTTGAAATAGTTTCATTTTTATTTGGAAAACAAGCAACAATTATTTAACTAAACTTAAGGGCCTCTTTGTTGGTGGGATTACATGCCTGATACTTTAACGTTAGGCAAATAACTGTGGTATGAGAGAATGAATACCCTAGAGGAGAATCTACCATTTCGTTTTCTCAAAACCAAAATAAGTTCTAATTATATTCTAAATACTTACCATTACACCCACATATAAGTGCAGCTATCTCCAATAGTTTCTTTTCACAACAAATGAGGACTACTAAAGATATTTACAAGTGGCCAAAATAGAGGAAAGGAGTAACCAGGGAGTACACAGACCCAATCAAAATATCTACAACACAACCATTATGCCCAAGTCTAAGGGAAATCACTGAAGAGGAGGTGTAAATTTCACAAAGGCCAGAAGATAAATATGCATGATATCACAGTTTCTTCAAGACACTACAGGAATATTGTATCAATGAAATCTCAACAGTGTGTATCTTAAAGAAAACAGGAATAAAACAATACCAGGTTAAGTGACAAGGGGATGTGGAAATTTCACAAAATCTTACCTTTGGGTAAAGAGCTATAGGCAGCCAGTGACTTCTATGTGACAGAGAAGCCTAGTATATGCTTAGTTCTCAGTTTAAACAAGAAATTGTAGTTGTGCCTGTTGGTGCATGCTTTAATTCCAATATTGGGAAGGTAGAGTAAGGTGGATCATAGCAACCTTTAGGAGAGTCAGGCCTACAAAGAGACAACCCTTATCACAAAGTCAAAAATAATATGAATTCAAAAAGAGGAAACTGTGAAACAAATTTCTGTAAAACGCTATGCAATGAAAGTTCTTTTCAATAATGACTATAAAAATACCAACATTTCCAAGATAAATGCATAATGGTGTTTAAATATTAGACTCAATTGGATAATTCTACTCTAAAGTATCAATATCTATATTCATATACTAATATTTTAAGATTGTGAGTTGAGGAAACAAGAAAATTTTACTCATATGCCAAATTTTGATTCTTTCTACAGAATGTCTAATTTTTCATTCATATAAGTGTTTATACTTAAAGTAGAAGCATGGGAAATTGAATATATTAATATTCATAATGTACCTTAAAACTAAAAATTGTAACTTTAGTATTAAAATACTATTAATTTTGTACATTATCCCTCATAGAAGAGATATGCTGAATAAATTTTTATTCCAGTTCAGATGTATAGTTTTTTCTATAGTTTGAGTTAAGTAAAAATATATCAGATGACTTAAGTTTAAACAATATACAAGAATTTTAATAAAATGATTATGAGTTAATTCCATTAATTAGATTCATAGTAAGAATTCATAATGTGTATAAAATTAGTAAAGTACATATTATAGATTTAAGATTGTTCACTTGGCTACCTAGAATGTTGAAATGATCAGACAATAAAGTAAGATTTGTGTATATATAATTTTGCACATTTATTTTAATTGTATTCATTAAGAATATTAATGGAATAGTTTGAAGATGTTTTATTCAGTGTGGGTTTCTCAAAGAACTATTAGTACAATTATCTATAGTCATGAATATTGTATTTTATGAAAATTAATTGGCTACTTGTGCAATCAATCTGATTCTATAAATGCTTAGTATTAAACTGAATTTAAAGTATGAATATACAACATAGGATACTACTTTTTTCTCTCTGTTCTTTTTTTTTATGTGACAGAAGACCTTCTTCTGTAGCTTGGGCTAGCCTTGATCTCATGACTTTCTTCCTCCCTTATTCTCACAAGTGCTGGAATTACATATATGAGCCTTCAAACCCAGTTCAAATATTTCTTTCAAGTACTGAACATTGCCCTTAGAGTTGAAAATGGACACTAATACTCTATAGAGGAGAATTTAAATAAAATATTTTTTTCAAAAGTATAGCAGTGCTTATTTTCAGAAAGCAACAGTATATCAAACTCAGAAATCGATAGACAAAAATATGTTAAATAAAGTAAGGTCTGAAGTCTACACACTAATTCTAAATTTAATCACATGAATATGATATATATATGATATAAAACATATATATATATATATATATATATATATATATATATATATATATCTTTTCCTTTAAAATCTTTTCATGAAGAAAGTAAACAGGTAGTATCTAAACAATTAAGGAAAAACATATATAACAAATGTCAATGTCAATGAAATTACCATACAGTTATATTAGAGAACAGTAGCTAAACATGAGAATGGAAAAATATTAGGTGATGCCAAGAAGTCTACTGAGGGAAAAATAAAATAGTGGGACATTTTCTTATTTAATGAAAAGTTTCAGTTTACTGCTCCCATTCAGGACAAAATTATGGTAGTCAAACTCAAGGTTGATTTTAAGCTAGTTATAGAACAAATCAAAGACAATGATACAATGGAAGGTTTGTGTGAGTAATTCATTTGAAAACATAATATACTTAGTTCATCATTCATTTATTTTACTCTTATTATCAAGACAACATAATTATTCCATTTCTCTACTCCCTTTCCTCCTGCAGACCCTCTGACATAACACTCCCTGCTCTCTACCAAACTCATTGCCTTTTTTTTCTTTAATTGCTGCTTCCTGGATACATATACACATAAATACATATATGTGCCTAAATATAACCTGTTTTTACAATGGTACCTGTATGCATGTGTTTGGGGTTGATTTTTATAGCAATAGAATGTTGTTGTCATTTGAGTGTGAAATATTCCCTATCTGATTAATATTTTCCAGCTGGTGATACGGCATGTGTGTGTGTGTGTGTGTATGTGTGTATGTGTGTGTTTCTGTGTTTACATCCCACAGCATGCATGTGGATGGAAGACGACATCTTTGACATTTAATTTTCTTGGTCCACTTGTAAATTATAGGGATTTAACTCAGGTAGTCAGATTTGGAGCATATCCCTTTACTTGCTAATTTGTCTCTTCATTACTATCACAATACATTTTTTAAGTCAACTTGCCAGTACTACCCCTAGCCAAAAAGATAGAACTCAGTTGGTAATTCTAATAATTAGCTCATGTGAAGACATAGCAATATGCTTAATTCAACATGTAAATATAGTGAGAAAAATAATTACTAATAAACACCTTCAAAATTCATAAAACAACAATGTATTTTCTTAGAAACTTGATAATAAAAGCAAATTCTCAATATTCATGCTCACTTCCCTGTTCCTTTCCTATTTTTTAGCTTTCAGTGCATGAATATATGCTAACATTAGTATTATCAATTGCTCTTAAAACTAAAATAGCAAACACAGCCTTACGTGTGTTTACTACAGTTTTAAGTAGAATAAGCTCTAATGCTTATGAATTACGGAGCATAAAATAATTAAATAATTTTTCATCATCAAGTTCTTTAATGAAATTACAGGTGTCTCAAGTGATCACCTATTGAAATTATGTATATCATGATATCTCCAATATGCACTTCCATATTTTGTTCTTCCTTGCAGAGGAATATTTAATCTTTTAATTCATCAGCATGAATGCTGTAGTGTAGAAAGAATGTTGTTGGTACATGGCCTTTAATCACAGTATTCAGAAGGCAGTGGTGGTCCATGATTTTAATCCCCAAGACAGAAACAGAGTATGGAAGCAGACACATGAAGCAGAGGTCAAAATTCAATGTCAAATTGGAAATAACATCTGAAATGAGTCAAAGTGAAGGATAGGCAACTGACTAATAAGAGGAAGAGTTAACAGAGTATGTCATAAAGAGGATGTGCCTAACTCTTAGGATAGAAAGGTGGGCTCTCAGCTCAGAGCAGGTTAGTTACAGCAAAGTTGTTTACAGAAGTGAGTTACAGCTGGCAGTATGAGGCAATCAGTCTAAAGCAGGAAGACCTGGAGACAATGAAGTGGTCTTACAGAGGAGCAGAGCGGATACTTGAAGCAGTACAGAGCAATGAGAACTTAGGGAGAGAAACAGAGTCACAGAGGCTACTTAGCAGAAGAAGTCAGTATCAGATGGGAAGAGTGAGTCAGTTTGAAGCTGACTAGAGCATTTCAGTCAAAGAAAGTTATAGGAGTCAGAAACAGTAAGCCAGCTCAGAAGATCAATTGGATCTAGCAGCTGAAGAAGAGTTTGGGTCAAAGCATCAAGGAGTTGAACCAGAAGAGTCAGAGTTCATAAGGAGCTAGCCAGAGCGGCTCAGTTAGTAGTAAGTCTCAGAGGTTAATTAGATTGAAAAATGATATGTGTTCTAGATTTTATGGAGGGTTAGACTGAAGTCTTCCTGCTCTAGACTGAAGACTAGATTGTACAGAGGCAGAGATGCTCCAAGGCTCAAATACTAGGACCTGGGATTGAATTAGGTAAAGAATAAACAGGTTTTGAACCTGAATCTACCACTACATTTACTTTTCTGGTATCCTGTCTCATCTTCTTCTATTAGTTCTTGAATTTTTTGACTTCTCAATCTAAAAAGTATGTGGGATTCAATTTATAGATCACTCCATTAACTTACCAGTTGAATGTTTCAAAACTAAACATGCAGTTATCAAATCCAGTTTTTTCATCCTACAGGCTCTTCCATAACAGGAACAATAACAGATCCTTAATGAGTCAAATGAAAAAACATGAAGACTCATTGTCATCCTTGATTATTTGCTAATGACTTATAATGCTGGACATGAACTGTACTTCGTATAGCTCACTGACATCTGATCTGATATTATTTTCAGTTTGTTTTCATCTCAAATAAGTAAAAGAATACACACATTTCAGGAATTTTCCAACAACATGTTCTTCTACAAAAATTGAAATATTTAAATTAAGTTAATTCCAGAAGATTTTGAATTAAGAATTTTATATAAACGGAAATCCTTTGATGTATGTCATTGTGTATTTCTGCTTATATATTTTATCCTAAATATCATGAGTACTAATCTACCAGATACTTATTTGCTGAATTTCTTTATCTGAAATTTTCCATGGCAACTTTAACTCCCATTGTGGCATGAAATTTTGTCTATTACTATACCATGTCTTACTTAAGCCCCAAACTAGTAAATATCACTTAATATATATATACTTGAAGAAGTGAAAGTTCATCTGATAAATAGTACAAGGAAAATATTGATTGGAAAATAAATTATTTTATTATTGATTTGAGCTACTATTTAGATGAAAGGAGTAAAGCATAATTTATATCTAGAAATATAACTATGGCTTTCACAGAAATTCTAAGTATCATCATTTAATTTAATATTATAATTTTGTCTGCATCATCAAGATATTGAAATTGAACAAATGCAGCCACATACCACTTCTCTCAGTTGCTACTAATTCACATCTCTGTAAAAAATGAAAATTGTTCTTTAGAATTTATAGTAATAACTGCGCATCAAATCTCTTTTGAATATAAAATTTTTCAGGGAAACAGGAGAAAATAAGCTGCATTAAAAGTAAGAAAAACACAAAGAAGCACAAAGATTACATTTTCTAAAGTGAAAGAGAAGATTTTCAAAAGAGCGTCTTCAACAGTGCCAAATTCTGTAGCTGGATTAAAGAGGATTAAGACAAAACCTGGGGATTGGATATATTGATATAGAATTCATTAGTAATTGAAACAAAAACTCTTTCAATGTAGTCATAGAAATAGGGACCACATTAGGAGATGAGGTAGAAGTGAAGACATCACTGTTAACTATGTATGGTCTTATAGTTTGTGATAAAAAGTGGAAAATAGGCTGTGGCATTCTGAATTTTCATTCATTGAGAAACAAAAATAAGAAATCTGACTGAGGGAAAATAACAGTGTCAGTGGATGGAGGGTATAAGAAAAACAGAACAGCACAGGCAGACAAATGAGGAGAGAAATAGTATCCTAAAGCATTTTTAAAAATACCATATCAGATTGAATATATTTCTGTATGCAAAGTGTAAATCAATATCATATAGAAAAATCCAAAATAAATGTTTTATCATGAAAATTTTTGAAAAAATATACTTTGAAATATTAGGTCACTATACCTGGATTATATTTGTAAAGCTTGTCTCTCAAATATGTTCTGTGTTCCTAATTTTCTTTCTATATTTTTAATTAAAAATCCTTACTTTTATATTTCTGGAGATAATGGGTACCATCCTGTTTTATCATAAACTATTCAGAGATATTTCAACTTAAGAATATCACCTTCAATCTTATGATATTAGTACAATGGAGGAAAAAATAAGAATAGCCACATTATTGACAAATATTTGATAGATGCTTGAAAATATGTGATGATAATTGAATAAGATATAGAATAAGTTCTAAGCTCATAAAGACCAAGGACAGAACCACTGAAAAATACTCATATTTAACTGATTCAAAATGTTCTGTTGTTGGATGTATTTTATATTTAATAATGCATTAAAAAAGTGGTTATTTTTAAGTGTGAACATGTAAGTAATGCTATAAAATTTAAATAATTTAGTTATATAGATATTATATAGAATGTTCAGCCTTCTTTGGATTTCAGTCCACTTTTAGAAGAATAATAATGATTCAGTTTCAACCTCAATTAATAAAACTAGAGTTTGTTTGGATTTTGTAATTACCAGTTTGGACACATGTAATATATATTGTTCTAGGCTGAATTTTTCCATATAAAATTTATGTAGATGCTCTAACCCCTTAAATTCAAAGAGCCATTTTATCCAGATACATATCTTTTAATGATACAGTGAAGATGAAACAAAGGCCCATTGCTGTGCTATCATAAATCTGATTAGCAGCCTTTTGAAATAGACACCCTCAGTGGTGGCTGATAAATATAAGTACAGAGAAAAGACTGCAGGAAGAAGTAAGAATCAAGAAGACTGGAGAAGAAGAAACCAAATGTGTCCGCTATTTATTCATAGAAGTCTAACATCCTGAGCTATAACATATAGAATCTGAATTGTTACAGCCACAGTCTGTTGAAATCTGTTGTGCTACTCACACAAAAAGAATATATAAGCTATTTTCTTATGTTTTAAATAAATATCTTTGAACTTTTGTTAAATAATGAAGATAATAAGAAAACCCTGATACTCAAAATAATGACATTGAAATTCAGGATTAATAGTTAAACATTTGTCAAGTGTTCATATTGAATACTTGAACCAAAAATTGTTACCTCCACTTAGCAGACAAAGTTTAAATAATTTCCCTAAAAAACCCCAAAAAGTCATGGAAGAAATTATGACAATTATTGATAAATTGATTTCCTGGTGGTTAGATAATAACAAACCTAGTAATATATAATAAATTGAAAACATTTGGAGTGTTTGTAGAGGTAGAATATAAACCACAAGAAAACTAATTTCAGGCATAGTGTTGACATATATGTCATATTTGTAAAATAAAATTATCTGACATCTTATTAACCAACAGTTGCATTCATGGTATGGCTAACTGTTATATTCTACCAGAATTTTGCTTTATCATTTATTATGGTTTTAGTGTGATGTGCCTCCTGTAAACTTGTGTATTGAACTTGATCCCCTTTGGTCATAATACTTTAATATGTGGTGCCTAGATGGAGAAAGTGGGCCACTGATGTATTCTCCTTGAAGTGGATGCCTAGTCCCTTTTCCGTTTCTGCTCCCAATCTTCATTGTCTGACTTCTTCTATGGTAGGATGGAATGAAACTTCTGAAGCTATGAATGAGATACTATTTTCATTCTTAAGTGTAGTACTAGTCATACTGTTAAAGTGAGAAGAAATGTAACAAACTATCCAATTAGAATGGCATAAAAGAAGAAATTTCAGTGAAGTGATTAAGAAAAGGGTATTTTAAAATACTTTCCTATAAATTCAAACCTGACAGCTGAAAGCATATGGGGAAAATAATGGTCAAGGCTAAGTATAAAAACATTAATAGAGACTGGAGAAAGTGAACCAATTCTAGAAGAGTTCTAATCAGCAAGTTGTATGTTAAACAGTCCAATCATAGAGGATTTGTTATCATTAGGAGTAATAATTTCTGATTGTGTTTATACAAATAAGTAATTGAGAAAGTATGTTATACATATCTTTGATTAAAAAAAATCACAATCCTGGGAGGCTTCACGTGGAAAGATCTTTCCCATGCATATTATGGATTCAGATACCAAGAATTTAAACAACAATACTATTGGAGACAGTCTATGCAATTATGAGCTTAAACAATTAAAAACAATGGAAGGACTACACAAGAATGGAAAGACTGCTGAAGTAAATGTCAGAAGGCAATGTATTTATAATAGTGACTTCAAAATTCATAGTATAGGCTTGCCCAAGAGGGATACAAATGGTCTAAAACTGTTTTACTTGTTGATATTACTCAAGATGAATTGAGGTGGATCAGTGCCCTCAAAGATGTGACATATTTTTATTGTAACAAGACTGTGAAAATGAATAAAATATATATAGAAATTTTTTTTTAATTCAGGATATTGATTGGTAATTCATCATAAATTTAACAAATTATTATGGAGTTGAATATGTAGACAAGAAGGGGACATGGTAAGGAATGAGTGAGTTGCATGTAAAAGGAAATAAAGCTACCCATCAAGAATTTTAAGCCAGTATAGCTATGGTCAAATAAGCTTTTATTAAGCCAAATAGGAGCCAACATAGTCAACAAACCTTGGTCAAAAATATAGTTACTAATATAGTATAAAATTTCATGCTTCAGAATTTTATGCATTATTGGAAAGCATTTTCATCATTGTGTTAATTGACCAATGTTGGATGCTGATACTGAATTTTTCATTGAAAGCCATATATCAATATACTATGTCATATTTATCGATTTTGTATATATACTATATACAATATCAATATTAATATACCAATTAATATGCCAAGTATATACACTAGGTATGAAGCGCAACCAAGATTCAGAAATCTGTAGTGAAGACCAGTACCAGGTCCCACAAAATTGAGCAAGACCTATTTTTGGGAGTAGTAGAGTGTAAGGTTTTCTTTAGGAAGTGTTTGGGAGCATTTTCTCCATCTACCCACAGACTCTGTCAACACCACTGTATACAATTCAGTTTTCATTATATATGAGTGGTTGATGGGGAAATGTTTTATTGTTGAATAGCGTATGTAAAAAATAAGAGTTAAGTAATAATTCAAATTTCAAATTTGCTCCACATGGTGAATGATCGATGATTCCCATTTAATTTGTTGACAACTATACTTATATTTTTAAAAGAATCAGTTTTCTCTCTTTCAGTTTTATTTTCAGCAATCATAGTCTCTATGTTGGAATTGCAAATTTAAGGTAATTTGTATAACACAATGCATGGAGTACAATTTAAAGCTATTAGTCACGTAGTACAATAAAAAAATCAGTACTAAAATATATAAATACAAGTGCAATTATAAGGATAATATTTATTAAATATTATTTTTATTTTTTGAATTAACATATAAAGTACAGATATCATTATTTCACATTAAAACAATGCATGTTTCAATAAAATCTTTTCTCTCACATCTTTCACTCCACCTGAATACTGAATACTCCCTGAATACTCCTTGTACATTTCTATTCAATGTATTTTGTATTTTTTCTATTTTCTGGCTAACCTCTCTTTATTTGCCTGTTTACTTACTGCTTATTATCTTTATCTGCGTATTTCCTTATTTCCTTATCAACATTTTGTTTTTACTGTCTTGATTCCTTTCTGTATATCTGACAGAAGACTGATATCCAGAATGCATTAAGAATTCAAGCAAAAAAGACTCAAAAATCAAAATATATCATAACAATAAGGTCCACTCTGAAAATGTGACTAGGACTTGAACAGGAAATCACAAAATAAGAAGAAAGAGGAGGAGGGGGAGGGGGAGGGGGAAGGTGAGGAGGATAATTAGAAATATTTCAATAAGTGTTCATTATCACTAGAAATCAATACAACTTTGAGACTTTATCTCCCATAATCAGAATAACAAAAAACAAGAAAACAACAGACATCAAATGAAGGAAGGGTATAGAAAAAATAGAGCATTCATTTATTGTTATTGAAATTGCATACTGTCCTAGCTACTCTGGAAATGATGGAGAATCTTTATAAAGATTTAAAGAAAGTTCTAATGTTACCAAGATATTTCGTTGTTTGACATTTTCCCAGAGGACCTGGGATCCTACTTCACAGATAATTATTGAGCCATGTCCATTGCTATTATATTCACAATAGACAATATCTAGGATTTTGAAAGAAACAAAATGTCCTGCAATTGGTGAATGGATAATGAAATGTGGTGTGTGTGTGTATGTGTGTGTATATATATATATATATATATGAAAACTAGTCATTTGTTAATAAATGTATAGTCATGAATTTTACAGGAAAATAATACAATTACAAAAGTTAATATTAAATGATAAAACCCATACTCAGAAAAAAATGTTTCATGTTCTCCTTATGAGGATCCTATCTCCAAAACTTGAGATTTGAATATATAGTCTCAAGTAACTCAGGAACCAAAAAGGTAAACACAAAGCATTGCAGGGTTATGCATACAAATGAGAGGGAATACCAGGGTATAAATTATCTTAAAGAAAAAATGAGAAAGATGACTTTCTCTAGGGTTGGGGAGATAGAAAATAGGCAGAAGGAGGGTAGAATGTAAATTAAGTTTTTTTTTTCTTTACAGCAGATTGAAATTACCTCAAACACTGCGTGTTCATTTGTTGGTAGGTTTCTATATTGGTTCCATTTCATTTCTATTGTAAAAAGACTCTTCAACAACTCTATTTATGGGAAAAATTAAAATTAAAATTACTTTGATATACCACCCAATCAGAATGACTATCTTAAAAAATTCTGACAATAAATTCTGGTATAGACATGGGGAAAGAGGAATTTGTCACCATGCCTGGTGGCAATTAAGACTAGTACAGTCATTGTGAAACACTATGAAACTTTCATTAAAAATTGATCTATTGTATATGTTATTTAGCTAGACCACTCCTGGGCATATTATGCCCAATGTACTCCACATCCAAGGACAAATGATCACTTTTGATGAATGCTCTCATTTGGTCATTGTCAACTCCCAGTAGTGGGCCACTGTAAGCATCATCTTCAAGGTTATTATCACCTTTGCTAAACTACATTTGTTAGCAATTCCTGGAACAAATGAGTTTTCCAGTTGCAAATTATCACAGGAGTTCTATAAAATATTGTAAGTATAAATTAAAATGGTTTAAGTTTGCTTTTTGCCTACATAATTTCTATAGTTTAAAATAAATGTAAAATAAATATGAAATAATGAACCATGAGAAAAAAGGAAAAGTGAGGAATATCTGTTAAATTATTTCTAACATAATGACTGTTTTTAAGTGTCTCCCTATACCAAATGGAAAATTCAACAATAAAATCATCACAACTACTTTATTAAGAATGCAGTTCAATAATTTATAATC
The DNA here is from genome assembly GCA_026225945.1 of Cricetomys ansorgei. Taxonomy (NCBI): domain Eukaryota; kingdom Metazoa; phylum Chordata; class Mammalia; order Rodentia; family Nesomyidae; genus Cricetomys; species Cricetomys ansorgei. The sequence goes on from JAMJFZ010000199.1 coordinate 14,210,404, forward strand.
TTTGAGAGGGGGTGATATGGATATATATTGGTGAGTCATAATTAATTATTGAACATATAATGATCTTGGTCATGATGTACATGATGTTATCCCATAGTAATTGGGAGAAGTTTAAAAGCTGCAAGGTTTAGTAGTAAAGAATATACAAGAACTAGGTAGATATTTTTAATAACCCTCTGACTGTCTTACCTAGGGAACCAATATCTTCATCTGTAGTAAACACCAGGAAAGACAAGAGAACTGTAGAAAAAGACTGATACCTTTCATTAACTGACAAAGAAATTAAATTACTGCAGTGAAAACAGACAAATGTGTAAAATAGAAAATTTGACTGGTAGTACAGTTTCTTTCTCCATTTATAAGCCAGGATCAGCAATTAAAAGCCAAGCAAACACCCTAGTGAATACAGGATAGACATATTTCAGCGGGCATTTCTAAAGCTTCCCAGTGCCTACAGCATAAGCAGAGAATTCCACAAACTTCTCAGCTCTGGTGTTGGAATTATTACCTTCCTTTCCATCACTAATAGAAGTGATGACTGAACTGATAATTGTTTGGTATGGTTCTCAAATTTTTAATAGTTTGGTCTTCCTTAATACCATAATTCCTAGTAAAGTAATGGTTTTAATATCAGTGTTCTTATATAATATTGACACATTAAGTTGTCAAGATCTTATCATATTTGTATTTCCTGACTTTAGTTGTTTACTTTTACCTGCTTTTTACATGAGGAATTTACAGGGTTGAATTTACTTCTATAGACCTTTCCTAAAAGACAATTATTTGCAAAGTTTCCTTTTAATTGTTTATCTTAATTGAAATATATGTTCAGATTAATTTTGGATGTAGTCTTTTCTGTTGGGGTATATTTCAATTTATTCTAAATATTATTAGAACCAATTTCTTAGAAGTGGACTCTGGAAGACAGAAAGCTTGGTAATTTGGAGCACCAACAATGGTCTACTCAATGGCCCTTGACTGCAACAATTGTTCTAATGCTGTCTGCCCTGAGATATTTGTGTTAAAAGTATCCATTTGTATTAATGTTAATGGAGAAACTTTACAAGGTCCTCCCTCAGCCTAAGCGCCTTGCAGGGAAGAAGGTGCCACAGGACTGTCCTGGTAAAATAGTATCAGTTCAGCCAGCTGAAGTTGGGGATTGATACAGTGTAAAAGTTCTATTCGTTAAGCATTCAGGCCTGTTTAATGGTGGATGGTGCTTCCTTTTAATAAATACCTAAAGGTCATGTTCTGTGGGCTGCACCAGGAGAAGGTCAGAACTAGAGAGAAAGGAGAGCTATGGAAAGCTGAGACCTGTAAGTCAGCTTTTAAAGGGAGACCCTCTGCTTTGATCATCCATGTTTTTCATCTCAGAAAGTAGTCATGGTTCATTATTGAAACTTGCATGAGTAATTAACTTTAATTCATCTAACACTTTTCAGATTATAAGTTTACCACTACAATCTGTTTTTCCATACAGTACCAACTGATCAAACTTTCTTGTTTTTTTTTTTCTATACCTCTCATCTTCACCATTGAATGAATTTATTATTTTATTTATTTTTCTGTTAATTAGTATATCATTCTTCATAAGACACAGTTCAAAACGACAAGGATACAATGCACTGGTTATCTTTATAAGATTTTCTTAATCTTATTAATCTGCCTTCTATTTATCATCTATCTGTCTATATGTCATTTATCTCCTCTCTTCTCTCCCACTTCCTCTCCTCTTTCAATGTGTTCCTTACTTCATTTTTCTTTTACTTTTTGCCTTTTCTTATTAGATAGATTCCAATGCTCTAAAGTATAACTTAATGTAAAGAAACAACTGATAAATATGAGTTTGACTACATAAAGTAATGAAAGCATTTTTGGTAAGAAATGTGCAATACAAAACCATCCAAAATAACAAATTGAACTATTTGGACCTCCAGTATGTGGAAATGTAACATTTAAAGTCTAGTTATTGATAAAAATGGCCCTTGCTATTTTGTCTCACAGAAAGACTATGCAGATTTAAACATGGGAATCCAAATAAAATCATAGCTAGATAGATATGCTGATGCTGAAGCCTGCACAGCAGTACTTATGAATTCCATCTTTGAAACTTGGGCAGTAACAATGGCATTGTTACAATATTTTTATTCAGAATGAAAAACAGATGTTCTTATTAATTCTTTCCTTCCTAGACATTCTAACGTTTTTCTCTTCAATGATTAACAATTCTATTAACGGCTCATTGCCTTTAAAATGAGAACTTATTTATATATTAATCATCATTTGATAAAGAACTCTTAAATTTTTTAAATTTGTGACAGAATGAACTTTTTATGTATTTTTAAGCTTAAAAGTTAAAGGGGATAGGGAAATGATTCAGAGGTTGATAGTACACACTGCTTAGGCAAATGAATTAAGTTCAGCTTCAGCATCAACATGAGTGCTCACAGCCAGCTGTGCTCCAGCTCCAGTGTTTCTGAATCCCTCTTCTGACCTTCATAAGTATCTGAATATACACAGTGACTCATGCAAGCTCACATACATATAGATAAATCTTAATCAATAAGTGAATATTTAAAGATCTATATGTCTATTTAACCAGTGCATAATCCACTTGTCCAGGTATCTTCAAATTTTAAATGTCTCCAGCTTACTGGAGATTGTTGTGGCTCAGTTGTATTTAAACAAATTAATATATACCATATATCTAGCTTGGAGTAGTAATATGTCAGAGTGCCATTGTATTTAGGGACAGGGAGCTTTCAGAAGTGATGGAAATCTTGAGTCCTTACCAATGTCTTTCTTACAAGGAGATATACCACAAGTGCACAAACACAGAGAAAAATCTACAGAAAATCTATGAAGTGAAAATATATCCATCTATAATCCACAAAGGGAACTTAAGAGGAAACCATATCAGGAAGCACTTTGATATGGAATATCTAGGTTTCTGAATTATGAGAAAATAAGTTATTGTTAAAGCTACCCCTTCTTTAGACGCTTGATATGACATCCAACTCTAGAAAACTAATTACATAAATTATAGAAAAGTAATAGATAACTTTCTAGAATCTACCATTCTTAATTTAGTAAAAAAAATACCATAGTGTTTATATATCACCAAGTGTAGCAACTGCTTTTTACATGTGATTTTATTATGAGTTTTTTATTTTTTATATACATAAATTATCTGTCCTTTACAAATTACAGATAAGTAGAACTATTTAATGTTAAGAAAATAAAATAGCTCACAAAAATGACTTAGTATCTAAAATACATGAAGAATTAAAAAATTAGTAAACATCAAGAAAACAAACAACCCAATTAAAATTAGGGCATGGAAATTAAAAGAGCTTTCTTGAAAGATGAAATGCACATGGCTGAGAAAATGATTTTAAAATGTTTTTCATTCTTAATTATCAGATTTTAATTTTAGTTTTAATTACATATTTAAACTGCTTTGAGATATCATCCCACACTAGTCAAATCGGCTAAGGAAAATACAAATATCACAAATGCTAGTAGCATGTAAATGTGAGAGCAGAACAATTACTCAAGGATATTGGGAGTGCAAACTCTTGCAGTCATTATGGAAATCAATGTGAAGATTCTTTAAAAAGATAAAAATAAATTTATCATAATATCTTTCTATTACTCTTTAGAATATATATTCAAAGGAAACCGTAGCCTATACCTAAGATACCTTCCTATCTATGATCATTTATACTCTATTCACAATACAAAGGAAATGCAAACAACTTAGAGTTTAACAGCTGATGAATGTATAAAAAAATGTTCTATATTTACACAATATAGTATTATTCAGGTAATAAGAAAATTAAATTTCATTTAATAGGTAAGTGTATAAACCTGGAAGTAATTTTAAGTGGCATACCCAACCAAGAAATATAAACATCAAACTTGCTTTCTCTCATCTCTGGATATTATTTTTGAAAATTAATGCATGTGTTCCTAATTTTTAATAATCATAAAGTAAAGGACCATGAAGAGGGGCATAAAATGGAGATAGTACAGAACACCATGGTGTAAAGGTTTACAGGAAAATAACTGAAATATAGGCATTGAAGTAGGATAGCGGAGCAGAAATCAGGAATAGGAGAGACTATGGGAAGTGATAAATAACAGTAAAACCCTTAAACAGGCATAAAGAAACCTACTATCATAGAAGCTTACACACACACACACACACACACACACATGTATGTGTTTGTGTATATACAAACATAAACATAGTTGAAATTGAGTTGTCTTATAACAGAGCAACAATGTCCCACGAGATACCAGAGATTAGCAATAAAAAGCCAAATGCCCAGTAATTGTTTATTTCTTTTGGAGTTCTTGCCTAGAAAAATCTCTTAGATGTATAAATATTACAGGCTATTGCCTCTGTGGTTGATTACCCATCAGACATGGATTTCAGAACTTATTGTTGGAGATGAAATATAGTTGAATCATAAACATGGAGAAATCATGCTGTTTCTCACATGGATTCTTCATTCCTGCTCATAAGTTTTTAAAGTGCTAGAAGGTGCAATGTCCTTTATCAGAGTATTCACCAATCATACTCAGCTGTGAACCCTTAAAAATTTAATAATGACAGGCCTAGCAAGACATACCTACCAATGATAATCATGGAACAAACATGGTCATAAACAACGACTTTATGATTGAATTTAGGGACCACTGCATAGGATATATCCCATACCTATTACCATTACTGAAGCATGAACCAGTGCTTCATATCATAGACCATGGAGAAAATCTACTACTATTTTTTTCTGCTAAATGGACACAGTATTGTGCAGTGACTTAAGATGATATCCACAGATCAATTCATCTCTCAACCCTTATTTGTGAAGTTTCTTTTTGAAATATAAAGAGATTAACACAGAGACATAACTAGACAAGGCACAGAGAGTAAAAAACAGCAGAATGTTCAATACTGAAAGAACTATTTATATTGCACCTCAATACCAGGATTTAGAAAATAACACTGAAGAAGGAACAGAAGAAATGTCAGAGCCAGAGGTAGTGGAAGACTACAAGGAAATTGTATCTTCCAGACAGCAGTGCACATGAACATATGACTAACAGTGATATTAGTAACAGCAAGAATAGAACTTGTATAAGCCTAATCAAATTCCATCATGAACATAGTTAGGAAAGACATACATACCAAATCATGGAGGTATAGGCAATTTTTAGCTCCTGGGAGAAAAAGTCAGTTTTATCAAAGAGTGCAGGAATAGATAACTATACTATACTTCAAGGAAGATCACATATCCAAGATTATTTGGGCAGAAAATAATTGTTCTTGAACTAGTTGAAATAATTGTTTATTTTGTTTGATTTATAAAAAAATACACAATTATGGAAAAAATTATGGATAAGAAAGAATGGGTGGATCTAGAAAGAGTAGCATGATCTCTACAATAAAATTGTTTTTGATACTCATGAACACTAATGAACACACACACACACACACACACACATGATGGGTCATCTATTATATGCAACATGATCCTGGTTTCTTGCAATGTTCAGTATATTTGTTTTTACTCTATGATTTTCTTTTATATTATATGAAGTTACTTTTCTGATTATATTTGATGCTATGTGACCTCTTTGTACATGGATGGCATTTCTTTATCTTTGAGATAATTTCTTCCATGATTATATTAAAATTATTAAATGTCATTGATATGTAATTTTCCTTCTTTTATACCTTCCTTTATTGTATTTTATAATCTACATGATTAGTAGATTAGGTCTTTCCAGGACATCTCAAATTTCAAACATATTTTGGTGTAGTTTTAAATATTATTTTCTTTAACTGAATGATATAGTTTTGCTTTGTCTTCTTGAAAATTTATGTTTTGGATATAACTCCCTTCTTACTTCCTATCTCTTTAATAAACTTTATTTTCATTTCATGAGCTATCCTCATAATTGTATTTAGCTGCTTGTTTATGATTAAGTAGGATTCCTTAAAGGGATGTTAGATGGGAATTAGTAGGTTTTGTATAGAAAATATCTTAATTTCTCTCATAGTTTGCCTTCCTATCTTGACATATGAACGAGTGGATATTGCATGTTACTTGTATTTATTATGAGATTTTGTTCACCAGACCAGAATAGGAAGAAAGGGTGTTAGTTTTGGTAACTTGGGGGTGTCTAGAGGAAAGGAGTGTCACCAAATTGATAGACCAGGTATTGAGAGAGATATTCTTACATATTCCAAGGTATAAACTACCACATTGTACATCTGCAGCATACATGTCTGAAGACTGAGTGAACTAAGGTTTCATGATGAATATGAGGTTGCTTACTGGATCTGAGAAAAGACTCAGATCTAGTAAATGTGAATTGAGTGTCATCTGAGGCCAGGCAATTGGCCATAGAACTTTGTTTTAGAGTGGAGGGGATGCATAGTACTGAGGAGGCATAGTCATTTGTCAGAGTTGGGCTAAATTACTATGAGGTGATGATGCTAGAAAAGTACGTGAAGCAAGGATTAGAACAGAGTTTGGTCAATGAGAGGGTTGTTCACTAGACTGAGGCACTCTGGAATGATGTAACAAGAGGTAAGCCGGGAAAGATAAAGTCTGGATTAGAGCAAGGCCAATCCTAGGTCATGAGCAGATTTATCTGAAACAGTAGTGTATAATGAAATTAGAGTTGAGTAAGGCAAGTGAACCATCATGATATAGGAGAGTGCTGCATTATTCAAAGCCCAAAACCATGGAAAATGTATAGCACAATGTGGGATTAATACAGAACCAAAAGCAAGGCTAGAGTTTTTATTATTTATAGATAATACATTGTGTGATCAACTATGAAAATTTTTCCATGACAATGCTTTATATTACAGATTTCTTTGTGAATATTCTTCATCAAGTGATTTAGAAGAGTTTGATACATATCAACATTAATTTTCCCTTAAATACCTGTTATTCAAGAGTAAAACACATTGAATTTCCACTTCATTTCATTATATCCCTTATGTGTCTAATGTTCTGGAAGACTTTGTGCCATAAAATACAGAATTTTTTAGAGATTTGTAAGCTATGTGCGGTATTATGTTTTACTCTCTGTGTAGTGAAGGGTAGCACTTTGTAATCTAGTTAAAATGTATATAGCAAAATTTACACCGTGTGTATAAATAACAACCCTAAGTATAAGTATTCTCATCTTATTTGATGCCAGATTTGTCATTCAATGAGTTTAGGTTAGAACAACATTCACAACAAAATGAATAATTAAAAGCTTTACATTGTCAACAAGGTTTTAGAGTGCAGTAATGTAAAAACTGTTCAATTATTATGAATTGATATTTAGAACTTTCTATTATAAATGTTTCAATTGATAGTATAATATTGAACATCTAGAAAAAACATAAAAGAAGATTTATAATGTCTGTTCACTGTAACTATGAAATAGTTGTATAAAAATAAACTCATATATATGCATATATATGGAGTCTTATTACTATTAAGAATACAATGCTTCTAAAATTTATGTATAGACTGCTAATTTCTCAAGGAAGCCTTATAATATTTTGTACAAAGGTTATCCAAAGTTATCCTAAATACATATGTTAAATAAATATGTTCTCAATTTTAAAATCTTGCCTGTATTACACAGGGAAATTTTCAAAAACCTATTTAGGATGACAAATACAAAAACCTGTTGTGTATTGGCACAGTGGCAGATCAATAACACCAAAAAAAATTGCAGGATATGATCACCTATTTAATATTGAGGTCCTAAGTCACTCATATACAAAGCTCTGGAACAATTTGCTAGGTATTAAAATTAAAATGACTGCTAAAATTTACCTTTTATTATAAACTGCTAAAATAGACTGTAGATTTCAATATAAGAGCTAAATCAAAACAATGTTATCACAAAATATAAGATTAATCTTTCTTAATTGATATTAGGCAAAGGTTAATTGAACAAAGCAAGAATATATAGATTATAAAGGATATATTAGATGTTTTTTGTCAATCAGAGGCTTTTTGCTCCTCTAAAGACATAAACCAGGAAGTATTGTGTATGTGACAGTTTATGTAATGATCTTTACAATTTCCATATGGAATAAAGGACTTACAGCTACTTACAAAAATTAGTTTTGAACATGAGTTTTTGCAAAAATAAATGAAAATCAAACTGATACTCAATGAAGACATGTGAATGAATAGATAGTAAAGACATTTAAAATTACCATTAGAATTATTAAGGCAGTATATAACTGAGCAACAGTGAAATAGCACTACCTTTGTATGAAATAACAAAAATTAAGATGAAAATAAGCATGTTGTTAAATATCTCGTACTGTTGTAGTTCTCATATATTGCTGCTAATGGGAGTACAAAATATTCCAACCTATTTAGTGATTGCATAATGTTTTATGATCATCAACCATATGAATGAGAAATTTAAAGCTTTTTAGAATTATAAATAATATTGAGGTATTTTATGAGGCAAAGGAGATGTGTTATGTATAGAAAATATAAAATTTTAAGAAAAATTAGGTGAAGAAAAAGTTCAAAGTAGAAATCCCTATGGTTTCCCTTTTCATGGAGCTCCAAGAAACTCACAACAAGAAGGAGAAAAAATTACAAGAACAAGAGGATCGAGGTCATTAGGAGAACATGGCCCACAGAATCAATCAAGTAGGGCTTGGCTCACAGAGACTGAGGTGGCAAGCATGAAGCTTGTTTGGGTCTGCACTAAGTACCCTGCATATATGTTATTATAGTTAGCTTGGTGTTTTTATGGGACTCTTAACAATAGCAGTGGGTGTTCCTCTGACCGTTTACCTCTTCTTGAGGCCTTTTTCTCTCTACTAAGTAGTCATGTCCAGCACTGATATGATGATAGGGGCCTACCCTTATTGAATGCTGTTGTACATTTATTTCTGATATCCTTGGGAGTATTTCTCTTTTCTAAAAGGAAGTGGACAGGGAGAGGAACTGGGGGAAAGGGGAAATGGGGGAGCAGGAATTGGTGGAATGGAGAAAGGAGAAACAGATTGGGATGTATTGTAGAAGAGACAAATAAAAAAAGTAAAACTAAGTCCATAATAAACAAGATCTAGAGCATATTACCAGTTCAATTTACAAATAAATGACTCTATTTCTATAATAGGGAATATTATTATGTTACTAAAATAATAATTGATGAATGGAAAAAAGTTAATGAAAATATTACAATATTTATATTAAGATATAGGTGTCAAATGTAGAAATATGCATCTTTATCAGATGTAGTGACACACGCGTTTAATCACAAAATTAAGGAGACTGAGGCAGGAGAATTTCTATGAGTTTGAGGGGAGCTTTGGGCAGATCAATCTCAATTAATGCAAAATCCTGTTTTTCAAACAGAACATTTACATGTGAATGCATATGTGTGTGTTATAAACAAAACACACATAAATTTGTGACGGTGTATGGTATGTATGTATATGTATGTATTTAACATATAAATATGTTATATGTATCATATATAAATATATATATATATATGTTTGTTTGTATGTGTTTTATATGTAAGCATGTATTTTATTTTATATAAAATAAAGAAAATTTGTTCGTGTGAAACATAAATACCTGGCATTCAGAGGTTGGAGAACACACCACAAAGATGAATGAAGGAGTTTGGGAAATAATGGTAACATTTGTGACAGTCACAAACTTATATCTGAATTTCAAAATGTCTTGAGTACATACTAGAATGAAATAATTCACTGTCTGATAATTAGATAGCAATAGACTGCAGAAATAAAATTGAAGAATCTGTAATGGCAAGTGAAAATAAAAACAAATTCTTATATTAGAAAATATACATGTTTAAATGCATTCTTATATTTTTCAGTTTTCACAGAATTTTAGGAAGTATCCCAATAAATTAGTACTTAATTCCTTAGATATGATATAGAAATACTTCCATAGAAAAATATCAAACATCAAATGGTTTTCTTGTGTCTACCCACAGGAACAGAAACATGACCATGATTCTAACATTTTTATATATTTAATTTCGCTACCAAATGCCTTATCTAGATTTCAAAGGATTTCTTTTCCCATGAGAATTGCTTCTTCTGGAAAGAAATGAATAAAGGATATTGCACTCTTTGAACACCTCAAATTTAAATCAACTTAGTCAACCGTCTTCATTGAAAGATTCTGGAGTACAATTACAGCACTAATGTGTAGCTGTAGGTTCATTTCAGGCCTCCTACCAGAGAATAATTGCATTACACATATTTTCTTGTGGAAATTGCTTTGTGCCTTGAGGTGAGTTTTTTTTTTTTACCATTTCTCTGTATGATGTAATTTTCAATCAGCTAGAGGACCTCTTACATATAATATTCAAATGTTAGTTTTCTTCATCTGAACAAAACCAAAGCTGAAACAAGAATAATATTTAGAATGAATTTATTAGTGAAAAACTACATTTATTATTAACATGGATCCTGATTTCTTTGCAATAACCACTGTAATCTTTGTTTCATGTTCTACTTTTAAAAGCTTATTGAAAATGGGAAGTTTTTAATCTATATCAGAAAATAAACTATAATATTTGATGACTATTTTGTTACTTCATTCTTAATAATATTGTGTGACAAGATAGAAAACTGATTCCTAATAGTGAACTAAAACATTTATATTGTAGTAACAGTGTCATTGCCATATGTTATGAATTTTTCTGAAATAAAAAAACAAAGTCGTAAACATCATAAAATTGTACTTATAAATGTAAGTCATATTTTAATACAAATTGGTGATCTAAAAACACATAATTATTTATTGAAAACTTGATATTTAATTGTTAAGGTTGATCTTCCATAAATGCAACAGTTCTTAGGCTAAGTATATTATTTTTTTCTTAGTGTAAGTATAAAAGTATCACATAAAAATAAGTATATTATTCTTATTTTATCTTAGTCTTCCACATATTCCAATTTTGTATTTCAGACATAAGTTCACCTAAGTTTTAGTTATAATCACTTTATCATTCACTAATGAAATGATTTCTACTATTTCATTTTATTCCTATGAGAAAGTGCAAATACAAGTTATTTTAAAGAGCTATAATCTTTTTCAAAAGATAAGAATAAGAGATATTTTATCCTAGTGCCATTTTGAGTAACTGTGTACTAGAAATAGAGATTTAGTTTATCCCATATTTCATGTTCCAATGTAGAGATTTGCAAAGCTTTTACAGCTTTACAGGATGGGGAAGTCATAACTCAAGACAACTTTAAAATACATTGGTGGGTACATCAGAAAACCAGTTAGATTGATATTGGGGAAACTTTACTATAGACTCATCATGCTATCTGAAAACATTCTTAGCTTTTGGATTGGTAGAAGTTAGTTGCCTGCTCAGTCAAAAGATGCTAAAAAGCTTTTGTCTATTGTCAGATATTCAGATACAGTATGGGTCAAAGAATGGCTGTTCCAGATGCCTAAAACTAGCCCAAGGTAATGTAATTAGCCTCAAAAACTGTAAAATTCCAATTTCACCAAAATAGTCAAATTCCAATTGGTCAATCAGTCTCTGTAGACAAAGCAAAACAAAAACAGAAACAAAAACAAAAACACAAAAACAAACAAACAAAGACAAAACAAAACACCTGGAAGGTGTTTTTTGTTCATAATCAGACACAGCCTCTTTTCAGTACTTTTCATTTACACCAGTAATTAGTACTGTGTGTGAATACTGTGTGTGAAAGTTTATATCATCCATACCTGTATCTCTATCTATCTACTATAAATATTCTAAAACTACATCCTACTTTTATATGTATTTGGTTCCCTTCAGAATATTAAATTATTTTCTTCCCCTCCCACCTTCTATAACATCTTTCAGATTTTATTGAACTGCCCAAAAGAAACAAGAAGAGATAAGTAATTCTATTGTCAAAGCAAGTAACTAACATGGGCTGTTTGATCATTTCTTAAACTTCAGTGCATTACATTCATTCTCTTGAAAGCTGCTCTCATTAGACTTCAGTTGGTAAAATTCTATAACATGAGTTCTTCTGATACAATTTCAAATTTTCTTCCATATAAGTGAAAGTGTCTACTATAATACAAAGTCTGCCCATATATTATGCTAGCCTGAATTAAACACTGATGGCAGTGGGTATGTGTGTGTGCATGTATGTTCTTGATTTCTGAAATAGCCAAGTTCCTCATATTTCCCAATGAACATCTGGTCACTTATAAGTTCCTATAAGCTTTCTTTCCCATTTTTCCACTTTTGTATTTCTTTTTTTCAATTAGAAATCTCTGTAAGTTATCTTACTCTTTCATTATTTGTTATTATCTATACATTTTTATGGATATTCTTCTTCAGGGAAATCTTTTCTTTTACTGTATCACTTAGAAGCAGTTTTGTAAAGATTTTTTAAAATTATTTTTCTTCTCTCACACATTACATTCCAGTCACAACCTCCATTCTCTCCAGTCCTGCTAGCTTCCCCCCCCTTTTTGTTCCCCACGTCCACCTCCTTCTCTCTCAGAGAAGAGTAGGCCTCCTATGGTTACCAATTGAGTAGGACATAACAATATGAAGGATACAAAGGACATAGCAAAAGCACACACGTCAACACTAGACAAGAAAATCCAGTAGGAGGGAAAGGGTACCAAGGACAGGTAAAAATTTCAGAGACCTTTCCACTCCAACTTTTAAGTGTTCCACAAGAGCATCAAGCCAAAGAAAAACCATTAAGATGTATGTATAGAACCTAAAACAGGCCCACACGGGCTCTGTGACTGCCACTTCAGTCTTTGTGAGCTTCTATGGGTCCTGCCTAGTTGATTCCATCAGCTGTGTTCTCCTGATGTCCCCCGGTATCTTCAACACTTCCTGTTCCCACTCCTCCCCCTCTTCCATGAGTTTTCCTAACCTATGCCCTATGCTTGACCTTGGGCCTCTGTATCTGCTCCCATTAGCTGCCAGAAGAGACCTCTCTGAATGATGTTTGGAATAGACACCAATCCTAGGTCTCTGGGCTATCCATTGTCCAGTTATTCTTGTCCTGTAAAATTGATAATTATTATCCCAAATAATTTGAAGAATCCTTCTGAATAAGGAAAATTATTTTCTTCTACTCAGTTTATTTATGACATGGATTTTCTGTGAACAAAATTCTGTGATTTACCATTATAAATTAATGTATATTATAGGATTTACCTGAAATTCATGAGGAAATATAAGGATAAAAGTGATGTTCTACAGTAGAATTTAGTAACACCATGCCTTTTCCAGAACACTTGTAGTGACCCAATGTGTGGTCTGTGAATTTCAGAATATTAAAACAATTCCTTCATCTTAAAACTCTCCAGTGAGGAAAGACCTATGTCATGATAGGACTATCAGAAATATTAGAGTTTGTCTCTATAAATTCATTATATATGATTAATGTTTTTTGATGATATAGCAAACATTTGACAAATATTGTCTTTAAAATTCATCTAAGCAAACTAAAAAATGGTCGAGAATTTAAAAAAACTGATTAATAAGTAAGAAAATAGAAATATCAGAGAACTTGATCTTATTTGCCATGAAGAATTTTTTTCTGTTGTCATGAATTTTAGAATTTTTAATTAATTTTTATCAACCTTTAATATTTAAAACAATTTCTTTTTTGCTTTTTAGAGACAGGGTTTCTCTGTGGTAACTCTGGATGTCCTGGAACTCACTCTCTAGGCTAGGTTGGCCTTGAACTCCCAGAGATCTACCTGCCTCTGCCTTCTGAGTGTTGGGACTAAAGGGATATGCCACCACTTCCCAGCTTTTAAAACAATTCTTAAATTGATATATATTTTTGTCATAAACTTCCCATCTCCCAAACCCTTCCAAATCCTCCATCCCTCATTACTCATCTAACTTTAAGTTCTTTCTCAAAAACAACAACAAAATCCCTAAAACCAAGAAACAAAATAAAACCATGTCCCTGAATGTAAACAAACAAACACTATAAGCAAATAACCAAATAAACACATACACACACAATATTGTGGAGTCCCCTATACATTGGTCAATTACTCCTCACTATATTCTGTCCTGGAGTGGTAGAAATACTCAGGGTCAGTGTCACTTTATTGGAGAAAACTTATTTTCCCTCTGCCGTCCAGTACGGTGGCATTTCAGCAATTAGCCATTATCTTAATGATTAGGTTTCTATTCTTTCATCTATCCATCCATCCATTCATTCATTCACTTTTTATAATAACAAAATGAAATATAATAAGATAAAACAAAATTTATCACTTCAAGTTGGACAAGGCAAACTAATAACCGGAAAAAAAAAAAAGAGAAATCACAAGAATCAGGACACCCACTTGTTCATTCCCTCAGGAATCCAACAAAAACAATAAACTTGAAATTATAACACATATGCAAAGGACCTGATACAGACACATGCAGGTCCTATGTGTGCTGCCTCAGTTTTTGCAGGCTCAGTGTTGTCGATTTAGAGGGTCTTGATTTCCTGGGCTGTATAAGATAGGAGAATATGAGCTCAACTCAAGCATGCTTAATTGAATTTTCTCCTCTGCTTTTGACTGAGATGTAAGTTTATACCTGAGCTTTCCCACAGTGATGGACAGAAGCCTGGATTTGTGAGTCAGTTGAGCCCTTTTTTTCACAATTTTTTTTTTCCTAACTAGGTTATCAATGAAACAAGAAACAAGAGATAGGCACAACTTCACCAACTAAAAGTAGGCATATAGCTCAGTGGAAAAATCATACTAGAAATAAACTAGTTTCACATCTAATCTATATTTCATTATTTAATAATAGGCATGCTTTTGTCTTAAAAATCATTTATTTCTCACAATCAGAAGCATGTTCACATCAGTGTTTAATTTTTGGGTATATTTGTATGGAGTCAAATATGCTGTTATTCTGCAGTTTTTTGGTTTTTTTTTTTTGCTGTTACATTTCAAAATTCTAGTTTGCATTTATTATGACAGTAGATGGTCCAATTAAGATCACAAGATATATAATTTAAGTGGAGCTACTAGAAATATAATCAAGGCTATTATTCAGGAAAAAAACACATTTGCCTAGTTATACTGTTCACTAAAATATTGAAATTTTCTATATTACTGAAAAATTCTGCATTCCTAAGCAGTCTTCATAGAAGAAACACTGTTCCTCTCCCTATCTTAAATAGTTCTAATCTGCAGATTCAAAGGTTAATGCGTATCACATCATGAGACTCTATTCATCGTCTATCTCCTCTGCATTTGAATAGGCTATGTCCAGGATTTATTAACTATCATAATGCTCTCCTTTTCCCCCCAGGATATATCTTTGTGTGTGAGGAGAAGCCCTGCTTTGATTCATATGGGCTAGTCTATAAATGTAAAATCCCGATACAAAGAAGCCTAAATTACTCAGTGTCTCTGAAGCTGTTCTGTTCCTGGGTGACAAGAATATATTTAAATTTATTATTATAATGTTAGACATTCATATTTAGAATATAGTGTAATTAATTTGAGACATGGTTGCAATAAGTACAAATAAGTCAGGGTAATTTGCATTTCATTTCTCATAATTTTTTTGGGTAGAACCTTCCATATCCTCTATGATAGGTATGTTAACAAACATTAGTTTACTGAAATTTTGAATTACCAATGGTGCTGATCAACATGAAGAGTTATTCTTTTTAAAAATCTTTGTTATTTTTAATCCAAATTCTATTCTCTACTTTCATTCTTCATTCGTTTTAAGATAACTGCTCTACTTGTAGGTCTAACTCTTAAACTTCCACCCATGGGTGGGAAAAAAAAAACATGTAAAAATGTCCCTTTGTGACTTATTTTACCTAGTATAATGTCCTCTATTTAGATATATTTTACTTCAAATATTAGAAATTTCAAACTGTATAAAGGATACTTCCTCTATATGTGCATTAAATATTATATAAAACTAATATATATTCTATCTCAATATGTATTAATTTTGAAATTCCTATGTCAATCTACATATAGCAAAATATAAAATATACTGAAAAAAACATACAATGAAAAAATAAAATGAAATTATAAGATCTAATAGTATGGTTGAACATTTCATTCATCTAAATTTATGCATCATAATTTTTCAGGTTCATAGTACCTTGCAGAAGCTCATCTATCTTTCACTGAAAATTGTCCTTAACATACAAAATTATAGATAAATAAGTATAACTAATAAAATTAGGAAATATCTAAAATGAATTTCAAACATGCATTGATAAAGCGTTAGTGTTACATAGAATTCATTATTTATGTTTTTTCATCTTATCATAGCATTTCAGATATATACTAAAAAGAAAACACATAACATTTCACAAAGAATAAAGTCAATAATCAAATATAATAAAATAAAGTGAAATTCAACAGATAAATAAAAACAGTCATAATATGAATTTAGATATATTTTACTTCAAATATTAGAATTTCAAACTGTATGAAAGGATACTTCCCTCTATATATGTGCATTAAATATTATATAAAACTAATATATATTCTATCTCAATATGTATAATTTTGAATTCCTATGTCAATCTACATATAGGCACATTGTTTCAAAATATTAAATACTATGTATACTCCTGAGGTTAAAACAAATGGAATTTATTCCTTGTAAAGATTATTACATTTTTGGTTAGAGTAAATAGGGTGTATAATAGATCTATTTCTGTTTTGAAAGACCGCCATATTTTTTATAATATCTATACTGTTGTTCACTGACTCCAGCATAACTTTCTCTCCTCTCCCTCCTTAGTGCCCCATTTTATTTACATCTATTAATAACAGATCTTGCCTAACTGAGGTGAGGTGATATAACATTTGGGCTTTCATTGGAATTTTTATTCGTATTGGTACTGATTATTTTTTCATATATTTGTTGACTTTTTGAGATTTGTCCTTTGAGAAATGTCCGTTCAGATAATTTGCCAGTTTTTAAGATTTTTGTAGCTGAGAATATTTTCCTTTATATAGTCTCAAGACTGATCTTTTGTAGACAAGTATAGTTTGAAGCAGTAACAGGTATAATTGCTGCTTTATGTGAGACATGTAAATATGAAAATCATCCAAAATAGACAGAAGCCACATTTTACATAGTGATTTATTTCCTTTCTATGCCTGAATTCTTCAAGAAACACTTTAATGAATTCCAATTATATAATATATATAATAAATTAATATATATATGTATTAATAATATAAATATATATTTGAGAACTCTGTATAAATTAGCAAAGATATTTTAATTTTGTAAGTTATATAACTACAACAAAAAGGGTAAAGTGATATATTTTATAATTATTTGAGATTTGTGGGTAATTCCAAATGAGTAAAGCAGTAAAACGATGCAGCTTAAAATATGCATTACCTGTGCTCCCCAGCTTTGCCTATTCAAGTTCCACACATCAACTCAGGCAGATATTTTCTTCAACAGACTGCAACTACCCAACCACTAGAAGAGAAGGTATGTAGACCTCTCTCCTAATACTCCCACCAGTATACCTCATCTCCCCAAATCCCCAATCCATCACCATCTCCCCACATCGGCTCCCTCCTACCCCTTCCCTAATCTATTTGCCAGAGTCCTCTATCAACTTGGACAGACATACCTCATACTAGAGCACAACAGGGAAACTGGCAGAAGAACAGGCTGGAAAACAACTTCCTTAGTCTTCTCACTAGAACAGACTGTGCCTCCCAAATCTCCAACAACCACCATTTTCTCATCACCCATATCAACCTGTTCTGCCACTGCCACCACCATAGTTACAGATACCAACTAGGCTAGTTACCCCACACATCAGAAGGAGACCAGATAATCATTCAGAAGAATAGGTAGGAAGCCAGCAGGTTTTGAATATCAGCCCCTAAAATGGGCATAGCCTCCCTGGTTGACCAGGAGCCACAAAGAACAAAACAGAGAAAACAGTAACAGGGGAATAAGACACTCATACAATAAAAGAAAAACTCAGGAATTTAGCACCTAAACCTACAATAACCCAAAGCTCAAATTAAAAAATGCCTGTATAAGAGCACAATCAACAACTAGGGAAATATGGTACCACCAGATCCCAACTGTCCTTCTACAGAAATCCATGAACACCCTGACACAGGCAAAGCAGATAAAAAAGATGCTACAGCCAACTTTCTGAAGATAAAAGAGGTCCTTAAAAAGGAAATGAATGAATCCCTCAAAGAAATCAATGAGAAAACAAACAAACAATTGGAGGAATTGAGGAATTTCATCAAATAAACATAGGAAAAAAATAAAAAACTAGAAGAAATGAATAAATCCCTGAAAGAAAAAGAAAATAATGGAAGGAAATGAACTGTCTAAGATCTGAAGATGGAAATAGAAGCCATAAAGAAAACACAAATCGAGCGAATTTTGGAAATGAAAAATCTAGTCAAGTGATCATGAAGCACAGAAGCAAGCTCAAGAAACAGAATGCAAGAGATAAATGAGAGAATCTCAGGAGTTGAAGTTACTATGGATGAAATAGATATGTCAGTAAAGGAAACTATCAAACCCAAAAAATTACTGAAACAAAACATTCAGAAAATCTGGGACACTGTGAAAAGGCCAAACCTAAGAATAATAATAGAGGAAGAAGACTCTAGTTCAAAGGCCCAGAAAATATTTTCAACAAAATAATTGAAGAAAAATTTTCAAACCTACAGAAACAGATGCCTAAAAATGTACAAGAATCTTCTAGAACACCAAACAGACTGGACCAGAAAAGAATGTGCCCTATCCATACAATAATCAAAACACTAAACATACAGAACAAAGAAAGAATACTAAAAGCTGCAAGAGAAAAAAAAGTAACAAACAAAGACAAATCTATTAGAATTACACCAGACTTCTCAATGGAGACCATAAAAGCCAGTATGGCCTAGACAGAAGTACTACATCCTGAGTGAAGTAAGTCAGTCACAGAAAGACAAACATGGTATGTACTCAAATATATGTGGTTGTTAATTATCAAGCAAAAGACCAAGGTGCTACAGTGTACAGGGATATAGAGGGAGAATATATGAAGAAACAATCAGAAGTGGAAGACATGTAAAAGAGAATCAGGGGAACTACTATATTGAAACTGACTGGAATCAATAATGGAGACTCTAGTGAAAACCTCTCAAATGGGAAATAGGGAGCCTAAACTGCCATCTCCTGTACACAGGCAAGGCTACCAGTGGTGGGACTGGAACAGCCACATAAACTTCAACCTATGATGTATCCTTCCTGCAGGGACCACTTGGAAGATAGAAGGATAAAACACCATGCTAAAGGAGAAATCATGACCAATACTCCGGGTCAGGCCAGGAACTAGAGTCTGGGCAGTCAGTAAAAAACTGCTAGTGTTATCCTGCTCTCCTCATAGATTAGTGCCTAGCCCAAATCCTCAACAGAGAGATTTCCCCATGGCAGCTTAAAGGAGCATATGCAGCAGCTTAGGGCCAAACAAAATGAAGAGCTTGGGGAATCCCACAAAAGTTGTTTAGGAGGGATTTCTAGGACCAGAGAGGTAGAGGACACCAAGAAAATAAAACCCATGTAATCAACTGACAAGCAGTGTTGGGGATTCAAAGAGCCTAAAGTGGCAGACATGGAATTTGCTGGAAATTGTTGTAATGATTGAACAGACAGAAGAAATGTGGGAGATATAAACATTTCTGAGAATAATTAATAGAATTTGTGTTTGGAAAAATTTATTAAATACTTGTTTATTATTTCTGAATAAATGAGAGGCAGAGAACAATGTAGCAGAAAGACAGGAAAAATCAACAATAAAAAAATATGTAAATAAATAAAGCAAAATAAAAACTCTTAGAAACCCCTAATGTAGGCCTTGCCATATATGTGACACTGTGTGATAAGTGATTAGTCTGTATGTAGATACAGACAAATAAAAACTACATTCTTATAGCACTTGATTTAATCTGGCACAAGTGAACAATGCTAAAGATTACTTTTAATTTGGTTAAAGCTACCGCATAAGTGCGTCATCAAAATATGTAAATGCATGTAAATATGAAAAATAGAACAAAAAACCCCAACTAATTTCTAATAGTTTATTATAAATGGGCTATTTATTTAAAGAAATGAAACATGGGAAAAGTAATTCATTTCATCCTAAATTACTGACACAGCTCAAAATAGAAAAAAAAAGTAACTTATTAACAACATTAGACATAAACTTATATTCAAACACTTTTGTGACAATAACCAGAATAAGTGGCATATTTCAATTGTTCCATAATTTGCATAAGATAACAAAAGACATTAACTAAAATACCTTCATTTTTTACAAATGAAAAAAATAGTATCTTAATTATTAAAAACAAGTATGACCTAAAATTTTAAATACTTAAATTTAATTAAACTAGAAATTGTTCCATGGTCATGACTTTAGAGCTAAAGTTATATCAGTAAAACAGTGTGAGTAAGAATTACTAAAACTTATAGCAGAGTCACTGGAAAATAGAGAAGAATTTGCTACATTTAAATGACATTTGAGAAACTTTGATAAAATTTGATAATGAACTGAATATTCATAATCAGGAAAAAATTATTTTCCTTTTGCCTTTGTATTCAGGTCCTATGAGAAAAAAATATGCACTAACTAAAATAATGAAAGTGTTAAAAGAAATTTCATCCTCACACTTGCTAGGAAGGTTGCCATTCAGATCTGAAGTTAATGAATTGAGCTGCCCATGGGGAACTCAATTGAAAATTTTGCAGGAATGTTTAGTGTATAATTCTGACACAAGATAAAGTTGTCTTATGCTTAAAACCCGTATGTTGTACATGATACATTATAAATTGTAGTCATGCAATAAAATTGAAATCAAATATTTTTTGTGGTTTGTTTAATTGTGATTCCAGTCTATCAGGCATAGACTATATATGTATTGTCTCTAGTGATATATTGGCACAAAAATATAAGTTTAAATGGAATGTGTGACTTCAAGAGGACTACTGTCCATCATTTGTGTCGAAATGTAAATTGATTCCTTACCTTTATTGCATATTTTTTACATCAAAGAATGTTCTAGGGTATCTTCAAATATTCTAAAGAACTCAGAAATAAGTCCACGTAAGTATTTTATCAAGGGAAAATCAATTAAATGCTACATTGCTAATTTTTTAACAAAATATTTTGGAAGATAACAATAACCTCATTGATAAAATAGTGGCATGTATACTTTGGCAAGAACTAACAGCTTTCTAATTGGACTTAAGACTTAACGTATACATGTTTTCATGTGTGTTAATTTATAATTTTATAATGGCAAAGTATAAGAGTATTAGTTTATTTAACATAAATTTATTTTCCTAGAGCTGAGCAGCTAAAACTTTCATGCTCAGAGTAAGCCAAGGAAGCAAATAGTATCGTACTATAAGTGAATAGAATTTTTTAGGTTATGTACAGACGCCCTTGCAAACCTTGCTACTATATCTGCACAAAATATGTACATACACCTCTCTCCATACCACACACAAAACAACCTTACAACCTTAAATGCATTTCTTTTACTTCTCAGACAATTCCATTCAATAATCTGAAACTCAAGTACTACCATTTCATTTGCTCACTCTGGGTTGAATATCTTTCCTGTTGCTACACATTCTTAAGTTTCATGCAACTGTGTGCTATCTTATGTTGTCCTTTATTTATCGCGTACAGTGTCATTGCCACACTGTTTTTTAAATACATATCTATAAAACATGGTTTCCAAAATTGAAGAAGCACATAGTATTATAGAATGTTTAATTACAGTGAGAAAACAAATTGAATTATAATTGCTATATAACTTCAAAAGAGAATTTCACTGCTTTAATGGTATACAATCATGCATCACTTAATAACAGAGATACAATTATAAAAAGCACTGTAAGGCAATTTCATCTTTACCCCTTTTCATCATTGCTTGGATTTCAAGACCATATTTGTATGAGCCTATATGATAAAAGTTTAATCACCCCACTAGATCTATAGAAAATTAAAGGGAGAACATAAACCCAGTTGTATCTAGGGCTGTTTGGAGAAAGTTTACATATATACTTTCAAAAATTAGCTATGACACTATGGCACTAAAGGCTTTTTTATGATCCATTATGATCTTTAGGGAAGAAGATAGGCTAATTTGTATATTCCTTGACCTAAACATTATTTTGTAGTACCTATTCATACCTATAACATCTATTTCCTGATACAGTTCATGTTGTAAACATAGCAGTGGCATACAAAGCATGTTATGTAAGTCCTATTCCTTCAGTAATAAAATGTTCAAAATTAGTCAAAGCCAATAAACAAAATAAATTTATTCTTTTATTTTGCTAATGTAGAGGAACATTTAACCTTTCAATCTATCAGCATGACTGCTGTAGCTAAGGATCATAATGAAAGGCCTGTATAAGAGCTAGGAAGGAATGACTTCCAAAGGCCTATATAAAGGGATCATACTCAGAGGCCTGTATGATCCTTCTGGATTGCAGACATAATGTTACTTAGGCTAATCTTGTCCTCTGTTTATGCTAATGCTAGGCAAAAAGGATTTCTCTGGTGAATGTAACTCAGTACATGCCTTTACCCCAAACTCAGAAAGCAGTAGTAGAACACGTGTTTAATCAAGAGTTCAGAGCAGAGAGCTCAGAGAGTAAAAGCAGAGTGTGGAAGAGAGCTCAGTGAGAGAGGCAAGGTTGAAGCTGATGGGAAGTGTCAAGGTGAAAGCATATGGAAGTAGACAAGAGGCAAAGGTCAGAGGGAGAAGTAGATATTTAATTCAGTCAAGTAGTTTGAGTACAGTCAGCTCACAGAGAGTTTACTTCAGAAGATGAAGTTGAGAAGAGCAGAGCCAGTTCAGATTAAGTAGAGAGAAAGCAAAGAGTTAGAAGAGATGGTTCACAATTTATAGTTCAGAGTACACAGTACAGCTCAGAATGAAAAGAGATAGTTTAGACGACAGCTAGTCAGTGTAGACATAGATGTAAATGTTGATTTTATTATTCTTCTTTTTGGTTCATGGAAGAAGACACTTTTATTATTTGCTAATTCAATCTCTGGTCCTAGAAGCCTCTGTATAATCTAATCTTCAAGATGAAAGCCTGGACCTAGAAAGCTTCAGCTTCAATACACTCTATTCTTTAAATCTAGAATGTTTCAGCCTCTGAGACTTACCTACTGACTATTCTCACTCTGACTAGTCATCTTCCGAACTATCTCTTTTCACTTTGAGCTGTACCATGAACTCCTAACTTTAAACTGTAAACCATATGCTTCTGATTCTCTGCTTTCTCTCTGCTTATTCTGGACTTGCTCTGCTCTTTTGGGTTTTACCTTCTGAACTGAGGTGTCTTAGAGTGAACTGTACTCAATTGCCTGATGGAGCTATCTCTATTGCTTTTCTCTTTCAGCTCTGCATCTTGTCTGCTTCCCGTCTGCTTCTACCTGGCTTTTCTCTCTGAGTTCTTCATCTATTCTCTGCTTCTAATCTCTTTCCACTTGCTTCCCTCTCTTAACCCTTCATTCTGAACTGAGATTAAAAGCCTGTACCACCATTTTCTTTTGAGTTGGGATTAAAAGTCTATAGTATGTTGCCTTAACCACAAAAATTCCTTTCACCTAGCATTTGCACAGAGGACAGAATTAATCTGACTAACATTCTTTCTGCATTCCCTCTGGATCCCACATACCTCTGAATATCATCTTTTACTAGAGCAGCCATGTTGCTGGATTAAAATACCAAATGTTCCTCTACAATTTAGATGGAGTTCAGTCAGCAGTAACTATCAGAGGCTCAGGTTTACAGATTACATTGTAAGGAAGCTGAAGCCTTCTAGATCCAGGCTTGCATCTTGAAGATTTGATGTACAAAGAATAAAGCCTTCTGGGTTTAGGTTTAAGATTAAATTGTACATAGGTTGAAACCTTCTGGGACCAGGGATTGAATTATCAAAGAATAAAATGTCCTCCTCCATGAACTCAGGAGAATAAATAATAAAATCAATGCTCATATCTATGATTACATACTAAATCTGAAAATAAAAACATTGGAGAAAATCTGAAAAAGAAACAAAAATAAACTGAGAGTAAAAGAGGAAGAAGGATTGATGAAGGAAAATATTTGTTTCAGAATAATCCACTGTGGGCTTACTGTACACATGCGACAAAAGGTTCATGGCTTTAGAAACATGGAGAAACCCAGTAATCTCAATTATTAAGTTTTCCCTTAGAATATTCAGTAACAAATCTCTATGTTTGTAGTATTTTCTAATAAGGAGGAAACACTTTATTCTTGCCATAAGTTTTAAAACACATACTGAAAGTTATGAGTTTGTAGTGAGGTGATATACTATAGAGTTTGATTAGTTTCCATTATGTTTATCAGAATTCTCTTAAAAGTACCAATGGGTTTTTATATGTATAGTCACTGAGAAAGGAAAGTCTCATTATACAAGTTTGTTTCTCATTTCTCAACTTTATTTTTTAATGAGAAAATTTAGTAATGTTCTCCAAATGCATTATAAAGATGATTTTCCTTACGTTTGGTTTTACTCATTAAGTATTTTTGGATGAAATTTATATAGGAAGCTAACTAAATGAAAAAAATACAAAAATAAAATAAAACTTGAGCATGCTATTTATTTTTATAGGAGAACAACATCTATATTTTTAATCATCATGTATAATACTTATGATTTAGAAAGCACAATAAAATTAGAATGTACGTCAACATATCTTCCACTCTATCTTAATAAGCATATGTATGCCTTGAAAGAAATTAATTGGAAACTGCTATGGCCAGGTCTAAGTTCCATTTCTGCTGATAAACAGTGAGAGAGCTGTTCAGAATGCTTTCTTATTTCATGTTCAAAGAAGATACAGATTGAAATATCATTAACTTTATAACTCTATTATGGTTTCTTATCATTTATGTGGCTATTTTTGGTTTTCAAATATACATGATTTAATGAGTACTATAGTAGTTGTGATTTTTCTATTTAGAGTATATATAAATTTGCTAAATTATATTAGCTCTAATAATGTAGTCATTTCCTTTTTTGTTGTTTGGAATATTTGTATATCTATATAATGTGCTTTGATTAAACCCACCACTCATTTCCTCTCTTCCCATTCTTCGTCTATTCCACCACTACTGCTATTCTCTCTCTCTTTCACATGTTTATATTTTACTTCTCATTATTTTTAACAATTTCATTCTCTTTTCCACCTCTGGGCATATCTCTCACTCAGGTTGTAGTTGTAACTCCAGGATTTCACAGAAAAGTCAGACTGATGGCTACTTTTCTCCTCTAGTAACCTAAGTAGCAACTATGATCATTATGGAAACTACCCAATGGAAAAAAGCTTCCAAGTTGGTACCAGGCAGGCTATCTATCTATCTATCTATCATCTATCTATGTATCTATCTATCTATGTACTTACGATGAATATCTTTGTGTGTCTGAGTGATAGGGCTCAAACCTGTGTTATCTTGATCAATAGAATCTTAGAATCAAGTTCTAGATTGTAACAGCCTATAATGTTTTGGGGTCCATGAGACCCCACTGACAAACAATTTCTGAAAAGGATACCCCATTACTGGCACTCATCTTTTTATTTGATATCTTATTGTGTCTAGAAGGAGCTTAGCTGCTATTATAGGATAGCTCTATTTTAAAATGTACATTTGTATACTGTAGGACATTTATCAAGTAGTAGATTTAGATAGGAGTGATTCAAACATCTTTAGCATTAGTGTTGTGGTTTCAATGAGAAATGTCTCAGAGGCTCAGGTATATAAATACTTACTTCCCAGTTAGTGTTAGTGTTTGGGGATAGATAGCCTTGCTTAATGAAGTATGCTATTGCAGATGACTTTGAAATTAAAAGCCTCACAGCATTTCCAGTTTGCTCTCTCTGTTTTAGTTTGCTGTTAAATATGTGGACTATCAGCTATACATCCTATCAGTCATTCCTATGGCTTACTGCTGTGCTTCTTCCCGCTATGATGTACTCATAACCGTGGGAATATATGGAATATAAATGGTCTTCTTCTTAATTTGTGTTTTTTTTCATAGTGTTTTATCACTGCAACAGAAATGCAAACAGTACTGTAACCAGCCATGTATGTGCGATCTAACTCTGGATGTATTTGTACATTATTTATATTTATGCTTCTCATGGACTCATGGCAAAAAGCAGTTTATTCTTTGCTAATTAAATCTTGCCCAAGAGGATTTCAACCCCTATGTAATATAACTTATTGAATCTTAAATCTATATCTAGAAAGTTTCAGCCTCCATACAATCTAATCTTAATGATGCTAGGCTAAACTTAGAAGAATTCAGCCTTTGAAACTTATTTGTGACTGGGTTCATTCTGACTGCCTGTCTGCTGAACTACCTGTTTTTCCACTCTGAGCTGTACTGTGAACTCCAAACTCTTAAATCATAAACTGTCTACTTCTGACTTTCTGCTTATTCTAGCCTAGCTCTGCTATTTTAGACATTTCCTTCTTTCTGTGAGCTCACTGAATTTACTCTTTCTCTGAACTCTCTTCTGTCTGAACAGCCTCTCTAACTGAACTGTTTGTGAGCTGAGAGTCTCTTCTATATCCTGAGAGTTAGGCATGTCATCACTCTGACTCAATATCAGATTTCACTCTTATTCAGTCTCAGAATTTGGGATTAAAGCCATCAGTATCATTTCCTCCAGCATTTCATTCAGATCAAGCAGACCTCTGAATGTGATCCCTTTATACAGGCCATATAATGTGATCCTTTTCTAGAGAAGCCATGCTGCTGGATTAAAAGAATAAATGTTCCTCTACACAATACTGTGAGTTATATCCCCTCACACACACCCCTAAACTCTGCTATTCCAACCACTAACACACTCAATGTTAATTTTATTTTATTTTTCTTGTGTGTGTGTGTGTGTGTGTGTGTGTGTGTGTGTGTGTGTTTAAGACAGGGTTTCTCTGTTGCAACTCTGGTTATCCTGGAACTCACTCTGTAGATCAGGCTGTCTCAGATTCTAGAAATCCACGTGCCTCTGCCTCCTGAGTGCTGGGATACAGTCAGGCAACACGTTTGCTAGTCTCCTTTCTTGATAACAAGATTTATGTTGACCAATCTTTGACTTGTGCAATTCCTGGATTGTATCAATGTGGCAATCAGACGTTTTCTTTCTATAACAATAATTAAAAATCAGAAAAAAATTGAGTAAATACCAACACAAATATGTTTAAATTAGATTTAAGCAATTACAAGGCCTTTTAGTGTTCAATGGAGGAATGATTTAACAAACACTAGTCTCATGTACAGCTCAGATACTTCTAACACCAGGACAAACACAATGAGATGAATTAAGAATAAAGGCCAATTATAGTGTGTCAGTTATTCAGCTTTTTTCAGACAAACTAACTACAGGCAAATTTATCATTATTGTCAAAGAATTATTGTCAAATGGAAAAATTGTACATGGCATGGAACATATTAGTATGTAAGTCATCTCAAAAAGAATATAGATGCAAAGATTTATTTTTCTTTTGTCTCTAGAATATGAAGATCTTCAACTACCATGAAAATGGTCTCCTAGAAAACTTAGGCTAATGTTTAGCTTCTTTTTCAGAGGTGATGATTTCCTTTAGGCCTGAAAACATCACTGTGAATACTGTACCTTATGTGTACAGTGGGGATAAATAAAACTCTCTAGAGAAAGAAACATGGATTAGTTTCTATCTAATTCAGTGGAAACCAGGAAGTTAGTCTGAAGAATGAATGGTCCATAATGGTAGCAATGTGCCTGTTCATTTTAGGTCTTGTTAATTATACATTTGAGTTATTTATAATTAGTTGAAATATTTAACATGTCAATTAATCAGTTCTTCTCTGCACTACTTAGAGAAAGTTTATGAACATGACCTTAAAAAATACAAAATTAAATTTCTTGATTTATGACTAAGGGAAAGGAAAGCAGTATTGAAATATATTTTATGACATCCTTTTGTACCTGTCAACTTTATACAACACATCTGCTAATTTGGACCTGTCTTTAATTCAATTTTGTATATATCATATCATCTGCCTGTTCACTACTTCATCCTTCATACAAGGTCATAGTATTTATGACTCAATTTGTGATATACTCCATGGAAATATTATAAAGTAATATATTCCAATCACTGACTGTTTTTCTCTGAGTTTTTCACCCATTAACTGATGAATGATACATGATTTATTTAATAAGATGAATGCCTAAAACAAAAGTATTGTGGTGATAGTCATATTTCAGTAATTTTAAATATAAATATTTCAACAAAAATTTTCAGAGACATTATTAACATCCTTGTAAATTATTGAATAAAAATTGCTGCCATCGATGTGTTATTTCTTTTATAATTCTTTTATGAAGAGATGGTATGGTAAAATCCATGAAATCATTTTATAATTTTAAATGACTATATTATTTTCAATAACTCTTCTGACCACATCTGGTACTACTAAATATGTAGATTAAAATATATTATCATTTAAATGGATTAATTTTCATATTTTAATCAGATGATATGAAATCAGATGTAGAAATTAATAACTATATATGACATTAACTTTGTTCAGATCAGCAAATAATTGTATGTTATTACTGCATTATAATATTCTGTATTCTTTTTGATATTTTTTCTACATTTTGTTTTCTTTTCTAAAGCAAAATTTATGAGAACCATTGAAACTTAATAGGAAATTTTGTTATAGAGATTTTATTCACTTAATATTTTTATTATTTTCCTTTCAAGACATCTTTAACTCACTGTATTTAAAGAAAAAAAAAACAGCTTCTAGAAAAAGCTCAAGGTGATTATGAAAGAATTTTATACCTAGCTTGAAAGTCTATAAAAAGCATAGAAAACAACTGACAACAAAAGAGGATTTGTGTGAGTGTGTGTGTGTGTGTGTGTGAGTATAAAAGAGAATTTAAGAAAGCATGAATCTTTTTTTAATTATTTGGTTTGGAAAGAAAAATAGAAAAATTGGAGAGCGAGTTATTACTTTTGCATCTTCTTAATACAGGAATTGACATTGCAAACTAGGTTTACTGACTCATTCTGTAATTTCTATACTAGGCAGGCCAAGGCACTTTTACTTGCATGAGTTTGAAGGCAGCAAGATCCATGTAGAAAGTTCCAAACAAAGCCAATTACCAGAATGTGGATTTCTCTCTAAACCAAAGAAAGGAAAACAGAAAGGAGTGCAGGCCAGGGAAGATCAGGGCAGACTACAGAGGGGCAGTACAGGGCAGGGCAAGGAAGGAATGGAAAAAGAGAGAAGGAAAGGGAAGAGAAAGAAATGAGGAATTCAGTTCATGCTTTGGACAAAAATATTCTTGCAAATGTGTCTTTTTTTATTAAGAAAATATACCACATATACATGGTAAATATATAATACATAAGTCCTGTACATCTACATCATATACATGTATCTATATCATATATACATCATATACACAGACATATATGCCAGCTAAGAAACTTTGTATATACTGTTGCCATGAATATAAATGCTAGGTTTAAAACTGCAACTTCATGAACTCTAAGAAGGTGAATAAGAAGTTTCCTTGCTGGAGATGACAATGCTTACAAGTTAAGAGGAAGATGAGACTTTTGGAAAAATATCAAAGACTCTTCAAGCACTCATGAAGTTTTCCTGAATATCTATGCAAGGCACATTTGCCCTCTCCCCTAACTAAGTTATCAAAATTATGTGCAATTGAACCTTAATACATATCCCTGTATATAATGCCATATAATTGGATAAATATAGCTTCTAAGAAAATGTTTACTTATTCAAGGATAAAAACCACACACACTGTGGCAGTTGAGTTCTGATATAATGCATATTGCATCCATGACATTATTTTTTCTTAAAAGCAATATGTATAGATGTAAATGCCTGTTGGAGACACTGATTCAGGGAAAAACACTGTTTAGTCTTTTCTCTAATTCAACTCAGGTCCTACTTCCTGGATCAGTGGAGTGTTTTGGCCTCCATACAATCTAGTCTTAATCCTAGAACTAGAAGATTTAAGTCTTCATACATTCTAGAACATTTTATCTGTCATATGATCTAATTAACCTCTGAGACTTAATGTTGACTGAGCCACTCTGACTAGCTCCTTGCGAAGTCTGACTCTTCTGGTTTTAGTTTACTCACTGTTCTGGCTCAAACTCTTTTCCAAGCAACTGGTTCAAACTGACCTTCTGAGCCAGCTGACTCTTTCTGAACAAACTCTTCTAACTCTGGCAGACTCTTACAACTTCTATGACTGAACTGCTCTGCATGGACTCAAACTGACTCACTCTTCCTGTCTGATACTAACTTTTTCTGCTGAGGTGTTTCTGTGTCCTTGTGTTTCTCCCTGAGCTCTCATTGTTCCATAATGACTCAGTCAGTCTCTCTGCTCCTTAGTCTGACTACTTCATTATCTCTGTGGCCTGCTTCAGACTACTCTCCTCAAGCCTCATACTGCCTTTGTAACTGACTGCTGCTTTGAGCTGAGAGCCTGACATGTCCCTTACTCTGACTCACTTTGCTAACTCTTCCTCTGATTCATCACTTTGCCTGTCCTTCAATCTGATCCATCTCAGACATCACTTCCAATCTGACACTGAATCCTGAACTCTGCAGTCTGTTTCTGTCATGTGGATTAAAGTGTAGACCCCCACTGCCTCCTGAATACTGGGATTAAAGGTGTGTATTAACATTTTTAACATTGCTTCCACATTTCACTGGACCGTGAACACACAGATCTCTAAATGTGATTCCTTCATATAGACCCCTGGAATATAGACCCTCTGTAGCTTTCCACATACCTATTCCTGTACAAATATGTTAGGCTTATTTGTAATAAATGGAGGATTTGTACAAAATTTGTACAAAATAAATTTGTAACAAATGGAGGATTCATTTCTGAAAATATTATTTTAAATTTCTTTAATCCCAAAATGTAGCATTCTGGGCTCTCAACAATGTATACCTCTCCCTGAGAACAGTTATAACAAGGAAGTTGTCAAGGTTTATTTAAGCAGGTATGAAAACAAAAGAAGAAAATGAATATGCTCTCCAGAATCAGTGCGACTAGCTGAATGGAATATGCTAAAGGCAGTCTCTAGTAACTAGGCATTTAAATCCTGATGCGTAATGTTTCTTCCCCATGCTTGCCTCTCTAAGGTTGTCAACTTCCTGATAACAATGAAGACTTTGTAGAAGTTGTTCTTAATCATTACATTGCACTAGCTACACAGATATAGATAATGATGCAACTACCCATAGGATGGAGAAGTTATTAGTGGACAATATCAGTGCCATAAAAAATTATGATGCCTGAAGGAAAATAATTTGAAAGATCCCAAATAATTAAGCTACTTTAATCCTTCCAGTATTAACATTTTAGAATTTCTCTTATTTTGACTTTGGAAGAAATAGTTCTACCTTTCATTCAAGTCCATTATTATGTATGCAAACCAACAGAAATAAAATAAAATGAAGTTTCAGAAAACAGTGTCGTAAAATTTTCCTTTGAATTGGCATTCCTCTAAGGCACTACATTTTTTTTTAATTTGAAGCTTCAGTTGCACCTCAATTTAAGAAGTAACACTCTATGGCTTCTTCATTTAAACACAATTATACTGTTTCTACTTCTAGCTTTGCTTTATCACATTAGATATCAAGCACTAAACAAATCAAATACTAAACAAATATTTCAGTCATCACTACCAACAATATCCACCACCAGAGACTAGAAGATTATATCTTTATGTGTGAGAACAAAAGAGTATGAAGATATATTTCTTCAATTTCTCTCAGAACAGGCACTTTGCACTTTAATTTTATTTCAGTGTATCTGTGACAGTGTTGGTAATTTAACTGAATTACCACATATTTTATTGAACACCTACAGTGTACAGACAGAAAAGAATCTTGTAATAATTTAGAATGACTTCTAGCTTCAGGCTCAATATATTTTCTTTACTCTTTTCACAAAAACTAATAGATTTCATCTTCTGATACACATAAACACACACACACACATACACACACAAACAATATAGGATAAACCTACTAAAATAAAATATATTTGATTATGCTAGTTAAAATATGATTATTTAGTCCTTATTCAGAACTACTATGATACTTATAACAAATATTATAATGTAATTATAATATTTTGGGAAAAAATCAAACTGTATTCTAAGTGTAGCATGGACAAGTGTGAAAATATAGGCAGTGAACTGGGAGGATACATTACTAGAGGACACACTCCTATTAGCAATCACTTTTATGTAGGTATTTCATTCTGAATCAACCTCACAAGATTTTTGTTGCAAACACAATGATTGTGTTTTTTAGCTAATTAATTAATTTATTTATTCAGGAAATGGTGCAGAATGAGAAGCACTTATCAAACAAATGGGGCTGTGGTTATTGACAACGGGGATATTTCTTTGAATCAACGATGAGAGATCTTCTAAGGAAGTATTGATGAGAAACTCTTATCAAACCAATGGTGCTGTGGTTATTGACAATAGGAAGGTTGTTTGATAGAATTAATGATGAGGACTCTTCCTAGGAAGTAGATTACAAAAATTTAATAATAAATAAAATAATAGATAATAATAAATAAATAAATAAATAAATAAATAAATAAATAAATAAATAAATTCAGAGAACTATGTATATGTGAATGTGGATTTATTATTATTTCTTACAATCAAATCATAACTTAGATCTGGAAAGCTTCAGCTGTTTAAATCTCCATACAATCTAATCTTCAAACCTAAACATAGAACATTTCAGCCTCTGAGACTTACTGCTGACTGACTTCAGTGTGCATAGCTGTCTTCTATACTCCTGAACTGTAAATGGTACACCATCTGCTGTAACTCTCCACTTTTTCTCGTATCTTCTTCTGAACTGGCTCTGCTCTTCTTGACTTCTCCTTCTGAACTGAATTGTCTGTGAGCTGACTGCACTCAAACTGTCTAACTGAATTTTTTGCTGCAATCTGAGCTCTGCCTCTTGTCTGCTTCCTGTCTGCTTCTACTGAGCTTCTATCTGAGCATTGCTTCTATAATCTATTTCTATCTTGTTTCCTTCTCTGAACTCTGAACTCTGACTGTACTCTGTGCTTCTCCCTCTGAGCTCTGCTTCAGTCTCCCATGTGCTGGGATTAAATGTGTGCACAACCATTGACTTCTGCTTTGGAATAAAAGGTGTGTGCTACATTGAGAATAAATGGTTGTACTAATATTCTTTCCACCTTACAGAGGCCATGCTGCTGGATTAAAAGACTAAATGTTCTTCTACAGAACTGACCAAGTATATACCCAGGAGCTTGCCTTATTTTTTTTTTCCAAAAGAAGTACTGTGCTGAATGCTTTTGATATTTTGTATGAGGACTTTTACCTGCTACTAATTATTCTGAAAGATAATTTTAAATTCATTTAATATAGAATATTAATTATGAACACATTTAAAATCCAGTAACCAGTTTTTAAATATACGAATATTTGTTCTTAACTAAAGACATATTGTTAAAAGACTGTATAAATAAACAGGATATTATTTTTTCCAAGTCAATTTAAATTCAGAAATTATAAAGTTGAAGAAAAATAAAAAATATTAACAAAAGAATATTTAGAGAAATATATGGCTCTAGGAGTTGCAATATTAATTTAGAAGTAGATATTGCATGAAACAAAAAAAAATGATTATTTAAAAATAACCCTCTTTTCAAGTTGTATACATTATCTATGTTTAAGATATATAAAAGAAAAATGAAGAATAGGAAAAGATGGTTCTTATTTTCATTTATGACAAAATTCTGCATTATTTAAATCTATATCGACAGCAGTTAATATTCTCATTCACTTTCTGATATGAATTTTTAATAAGTTCTTTTCTGCTGTTTTGATAATATACAATGACTAAGGGGAAATTACAGAAGGAAACATTTATTGAAATTACTGTTCTAGAGGGATAAGACTATCAGCATTTGTATATATTACTTCTGATTTTTCTTGACACCTTTATTCTGTTTGTTTTGTCCTACTCTGTTCTTTTTTTAATTTTATATTATTATTTTATTCCATTATTTTTCAGATGCCTATTTGTATTATAATGAGAGGAAGAAAGGGTATGTGTTTGAGTGTGTGCTGAACCGAAGGGGATCTGGGAGGAAAATGGAAGGAGAAATCATAACCAGAATAAATTGTATTATAAAATCTTTTTTCAATAAAAATATGAGCCTATTCTTCCAGAAAAGCATGGTAGCAGTCAGCAGGCATGGTGGCAATCTGAGAACAGTAATCTGAGAGTTCATATCCTCATCTGCAAATCTGGAGGAGAAAGAACAAACTGGATCTTGTACTAAATTTTAACAGTTAGATCCTCCCTCTGTGACATGTTTCATCAAGCAAGGCTACACTTCCAAAGCCTCCTCGAACACTTGGGTATCAGGGTTCAAATGCCCAAGACTTTGAGTAAAATTTCTATTTAAAATCAAGTACTTGGTGTTATTAAGAGAAGGGAAAAATTAGTAACTGAGTCTTGCATGGAATAATGATCATAAAATAATAATAGTATACCCTAGACTTAGTTTGTATTGTATACATACTTCATTTGTGTTGTTTACTTACTGCATTTGTCTTGGAATATAACTAACTACATTTAGACGTGGCCAGAATCTGTTCATTGCTCTATAGTCCTGAGTTAGACTTATCTTTCTTTTAATTCCATAGTACCTGAACTGTACAAACAAATTTATTTTCATTCTAGTAGATTCAAATTTTATGTCATTGTCTTGCTTTCTACTTCATAAAGAGTATTGATATTTTGTCATTTTCAATATAAGCGTAAAGCCTTGATTTTCTTTTTAGAGAAAATCTACCAGCACAAAAAGGCTTAATGAAACATGATCTGATGTCCCTAAGAAATTGTGAGGCCATTATTAGTTGATACATCCTCCATCACTTTTGTTATGATTTTGAATTTTGGGTGATTACTCCCTTTGTCATGACTGTTCAGCAGTACTTTTAATCTATCTCTACATAGAGAGACCTTCCTAGGAGATATTGGACATTTTTGGATGGACATCAAGCAAACATTTTGTTCTTATTCTATTTTAATGGTATCTTTGAATACCTACCCACTTTTCCTTAGATGAATATCAATGCTTCTGCCATCATAAACCCAAGTTTCAATAACATCTGAAATTCTCAAGTCTCCACTTTGCATCGTCTCAAGTAAGAAAACAGATCATGGTCACACACATTGGAGGTTGCAGTACCAAGTTATAAATATGTCACAGTCATCACAGAGAAAAGATGTGTAGTAAATGTACAGATATTAAATAATGACCACTACAATTTAAAAACAGGAAAATTTCAATTTCATTTCTAAAAATATATTTGGAATTTTACATTGTCATCTATTGTTAATAACAATGTTGTTCACTTTTAACGCATCCATTCATATATAGAAATCTCCTATGAAATTAAATGACAATATATAACTTCTAAGTTAGTCATTCAGTTAACTAGTGATATACTGCAAGTAACCCAGGACTTCAAACATGCTGACTTGCACTCTGCCTTCATGGTTTAACCATGCTACTTCTTTTATCCATATGTGAAACATCAACCAATATTTCAGTGATTCTTTCCTAGAATATACACTGTCTTACACATTCACAATTACCTATTATTTTATAAGTTGAAGATTTTAGATAATTACAAAATGAGCAAGTGCTGGCCATCAAAACTATGTATTCAGCTGGGTGGTGGTGGCATACACTTTTAATCCAGGCACTCAGGAAGCAGAGGCAGCTAGCTCTCTCTGAGTTCGAAACCAGCATAGTCTAGAGAATGAGTTCCAGGACAGCCAGAGGTACAACAGAGAAACTGTCCAGAAAATCACAAAGAAAATTAAATAAAAAATAAAAATATGCATTAATCTTAAGCTTATTTAATGAACAAGATTTATTATTATATAAATTCTAATTAGTGAATCTGTGGAAAAATACACAAAATGTACCTCTTAAAAAAAGAAACAAAAAACAAAAACAAAAAATAAACAAAAACAAAAACAAAACAAATAAAAAAACAGAAAAACCTAAAAGCACTCCAATCAACAGTTGCTTCACCATCGAAGAAGAATAATACTTTGTATCCAAGAAACTATTCACAGTTTCTAAGTGTGTGGTTCCCGTCCCCATTTATATTGGAATTTTGTTGGCAAGATCATTTTTTGAGAGCAAAATGATGCATTTTCTGAGCTTTGTTTCTAATTCCGATGTTATATGTTGAAATTTTACATCCATAAAAACTTCAGCCAGTAGACAAAATGCCACATAACCACTGGTTTTGGAACAACCTTCATCATCACCACAGGGATATTTAGTTGAATGTGAAATGAAATGGGAATTCCTCTTGAGCTTGTTCCTTAGTGGTTTACTCTTGTTAGCATGATCTTTAATAATATTTTATTAATATTTTGAGAGTTTCACATAATTCATTGAGATTATGAACTTTTACTCTTCCCTTTTATGCCTCCCACATCCATCCTTCTTGTCTCATTTATTAGCTTGTCTTCTTCTTTGTTCAATAGCTCATAGACTATGATTTGTGTTGTCCATATATTCCTGAATGTGGGACTATCTACTGGATCATCATTGATCCTACAGTAATACCTACACCCTGAAATCAAACTGACTCTCTGTCCCCAAGCAGGTACCAAGTTTCCATTCCACTTCAGTTAAGGGTAGTAGCTCATGAAATACTTTTCACTTCAGGCTGTAATATATACTTGCTGGACTTACTGCAGAAATTTTGCAGTTCAGGTACTGTGAGTTCATGAGTGCCTTACCCTGGCATGTAGAAAAGATATTGTTTCTGTCAAGTCCTGCCCAACCTAAGGATTTTACAGTTTTCTCTCCTGTTCTTTTATAATAGTCTGTGAGGCTAGCAAATGGGGTATGAGACATATGTCATATTTGTGGCTTAATAATACACTGTGACTCATTTTCAGTTAAAAGTTCTTGTGTTAACCACCATCCACTGCACAAAGAAGCTTTTCTGAGAATGTCTGAGAGTGCAATAATCTACAAGTAGAGAGATTGATGGAGAAGGAAGTTGGAGACTATATTCATTTAAGCAAACTAGTAGTAGCAAGATCTCACCTGGCATTTGTAAGTTCTCCAATCACAAGTTCTTAGCAAGATTTGTAGTACCAAGCACATATTTTCTACTGGTGCATAAGGCTTAAATCCAATCAGAAAACTCTTGGTTTTCCCCATTAACC
The DNA here is from genome assembly GCA_026225945.1 of Cricetomys ansorgei. Lineage (NCBI taxonomy): Eukaryota > Metazoa > Chordata > Mammalia > Rodentia > Nesomyidae > Cricetomys > Cricetomys ansorgei. The sequence goes on from JAMJFZ010000199.1 coordinate 14,247,835, forward strand.
TTTGTCTCATTATTGTACTCATTGAGGTATCTTGCCATGTCAGTCATTGTTGGAATTCACATTATTCATAGCTGGATAAGACTGGGTAAGACTGATGATAGATTTTTCCTCATTCAGTCTTTACTACACCTTCTCATATCATGAGATCTAGGTTGCAGAGAGGAAGCTTCATCTTTCATACAACTTGAGTTCTCATATCCTATGGCCAAAGAATGTGGTGTATTCAGCAATAGGGATTTATCATGAAGTTCTGGTAAACAAACAAGTGAAATATCAAAAGCTTGGATTGTTTTGGCTGGTTATGGACACTGTTGGGCAACAACTCAAGAAGAAATACCTCACCTGGCATGGAAATGGAGGATAAATGGGGAATAATGAGTAAGACATTTTTAGTAGTTAATTGGTGGGGGAGTTTTATTCAGGTAACCATAGTATTTGTGAGTTTGTGAATTAGATAGAACTATCATGTACAGAAGACAACATTTCAGAACATTATGTATGTTCTGCTTGTCCTTGGTCTCTTACGTTCTTTCCACTGTGGTCCCTGTGCACTGAGGGTTGAGACTGATAAAGATGTCCTATTCAATAAGAATTAAAATGTCTACAAAATATTTTAAGAAGAGTTCCACATCATAATAAATTCCAGACATTAGAATTAGACATTCCTGTACTTAGAAAATACCAAGGAATGTGCATTGTTTAAAGCTAAATTTTTGGTTTATTTCACATTGTATAATGACAAAACTTAGATAGCATTAAAATGAAATTTCATATGTATTTATATCTGGTAATAAATAGACATATTACATTGCTATATCATTATTCAAAAATGTTTAAAATGAGTAGAGTGGTAAAAATCACATTTATGATCAAAGGACTTTGGTCAGCTGTACTCTTCCAAGCAGCAATCAGAGATAAAAGCAATGAAATAATGACATACTTTTGGAGGAATAAATTGTAACCATGAATTTCTGTGTACAGTAAAAATAAATTTCAATGGTGAATTTGTAAAGAACATATTTCAATATACTTCAAATTATGTAATATGAGATAATTCATCAACATCATAAATTGCATCATAGACAATTTTTAAAATTTCAACATAAGAAGTGTATTCATACCAGAGGAAAAGCTATTTTGTTTCTTGTATTTCAAAACAAAAGAAGTTCTAACTGATTTGTTAAAATAAACACATCACTGAATTTATGAAAGAATTATCGGCAAAATTTTAGTGGGTAAATGATGAATTTTCTAGGATTTATTCACCATAAGGTATTGTCACAGCTACTTAACTCTACTGTCACAGAGTGAAAATGGCTATCAAAATATGTAAATAAGTGAACGTGATTATTTTTTAAGTGAATTTTATTTATAGTTTAAAACAGTGAGCATTAATTTGCCCAAATCTGTTATAAAATAGTAAGGTAGCTTGTAGTGAAAGTACAATGTGTTATTAACATTTAACTGAGAGAATCTGTGGTTTGTGATAATTCCAAATGATTAAATGAAGAGATGAAACACGGGAAATGAAATAAATAAAAGTAAGAAAAAGAAAAAGATGGTAAACTATACTTGAATGAAATATATTGTTTTTAAAAAATTAAAGGTAGTAGATAACAGTAAAATATTTAAAGATACATGTACATTTCTGAATGAGTGCAATTTCTAAATGTGTTCTCAATAGTTAGTCATATACCAATAAGCATGTGTAGCTCTTATTCTTCATCAAAGAATCCTGTTTTTACCGTGGAAGGAAGGAGACGATTACAGAAAAATCACAAGTGGTTAAACATAGAGAGAAAAATTGACTGTAGAGTTTCCAGCCTCTGTTGAAATATCTACAACACATTCCTTATCCATAAGGATAAGGGAACATTATGAAAAGGAATGTAGAAAGATTGAAAGATCCAGAGAAGAGGACATCTCCAGAAAGATGTGTCTTCTATGTATGACAGGTAACTTTTAGCCATGAATTCTCAACAACATAGTTACCTAAACAAGATCTGAACAATGATAATGCCATGACACATGCCAATGTGAATGGGGAAATTTCACAGCGCTCCATAAAGCTAGATGAAAAGCTACAGAAAAGTAATGACTACTGAAAGAGTTAGAATCAGTATTCCACTGACATGACCAAACTAATGGCTGTACCTTTCCAAATATACTTTCTTTCAATAAGTTGCCTTGTTCATGGTATTTCAGGACAGCAATAGTAATAGTACAGTAATACAATAATCATACAGAAATGGAAAATGTAATACTGCAGCTTGGGGTGGTAATGTATATCAGTGGTAGCATAATTATTTTGCACATGAAAGGCTCTAGACTTGGTCCAATAAGAACAGCAACAGCAATAGCAACAACAACAACAAAAATATATAAACAAAAACAGAGGATTCAAGTGAAAAGTGTATGGCCATTGACAAACAGAAATTTTCAGATGAAACATGTATATACTTTTTATGTACTAAGTGTATGACAAATGTTTTTAGCAACAGAAAGATCTGCATTCTAAAGACAGAAATGCTACTACAAAGGCAAAGGCTTCAAGTGAATTAAATGCTGAGACCTTAATAATAAAATAAAAAGTGAGCCTTTTTTTTCCCATTCCTGAGTCGATTGACCAACCAATGGGTTGTGAGTTAGAAAAGTGTATTGGTTCTACTAACAAGTGGAAAATTTATTTTTTAAAGGAATATATAGAGAAAATAGAACTATAATCAGGACATATTATGTTGGAAAATAATCTATTTTACATAAAAGAAAAGGAAAAAAATGAAAATTTAAGAAAAAAGGAAATTAAAATATTTACCAAGAATTATAAAAACATATCATGTATATAATAAATTTGTTTATAGCTATAATTTATTAAATGTCTTGTAATATAGTTTAAATATACAATTCCCCAAATGTCTACAATATTAAAATCTAACAATACACAATAATATATAAACTTGTATAAAACAAAATAATACTAAAAACATTGAAAACTTAAAGGGCTGAGTCATTTTATCTATCTTATATTGCTAGTACAAAGGGAAAAATGTTGTCTATTAGAAACAAAAACGTACATTGTAGATGTTTTCTAAGAATAAACAGAGACTGCCAGTGGTGGCACATGCCTTTAATCCCAGCACTTCTGAATCAGAGGTAGGTAGATCTCTGTGAGTTCAAGGTCACCCTGGTCTACAGAGTGAGTTCCAGGACAGCCAAAGTTACAAGAAACCCTGCCTAGGAAAAAAAAAAAAAGACAAAACAAACAAACAACAAGAATAAACAGGAAGAAATATTTAAAAAATCCATAGAATATTAAGACAAAAAGTATTATAAGAAATGCATAAAAGTAGTGTATATTGTTGATGATGTAGAGGAATAGGCCTGTGTGAAAGCTAGAAGGTTCTACATTCCAGGGGTCTACATTCAGAGGCCTGTGTGTTATGGATGAAAGGTAGGCACATCTTTAATCCCAGTATTCAGAAGGCAGTGTTGATCTACAACTTTAATCTCTAAAACAGAAACAGAGTGGAAGCAGACATAGAAAACAGAGCTCAGAAGGAATGAGTCAGTGTCACATAAGACGTGATTTATGAGATGAGTCATTGAATTGCAGACAAAGTGACTAATCATAGGTAGAGTTAGCAGAATGAGTCAGAGTAAGGACATGCCCAGTTCTCAAGAGTAAAAGGTGGGTTGTCACCTCAGAAGATAGTCAGTTACAGTGTCAGTTACAATAGATTCAGTTACAGAGGCAGAATGGAGCATTGAGAGCTTAGGGAGGGACACAGAGGTAGCTCAGAAGAATGCACTATGAGATGAAAAGAGTGAGTCAAAGAATTTTAATCTGAGGCAACCAGAGTTGACCAGAATCAGAAGAGTTGATTCAGAAAACATAAGCCAGATCAGAAAGTCAATTTTAACTAGGCAGCTTGGAAAAGAGTTTGAGCCTGAAGAGTCCAAGTTCTGAAGGAGATAATAGGAGTGGTTTCCTCAGCAGTAAGTCTTGGAGATTTATTATATAGTATATTTTTAGATTGTAAAGAGTCTGAAACATTCTGATGCTATAGGGCTCCAGGGTAGAACTGGTAATTTCATTAGTCAAAGAATAAACAACTTTTGACCCTGAATCAACAACTGCATCTGGCATGAATCTACATCTACCTGATGTGTTAATTTCTCAAATGTAAAATTAAAGGAATAAATATTTGTTAACTGATTTTGAAAAGAGCACAAACAATTTAAGCATAGATTTTGATGCACTTTTAGCAAAATTGGAAGGAATGGAATGAAAAATGATAAACAATACACATCAAAGGGAAGAAATGTACTGAATGATGTTTCTAATGCAGGACATAGATTATCACTCTTTTATTTCACTAAATGAGGAATTGATAAAACATTTGTGTTACAAAAATCAATAACTTCAAAAATTAATTATTGAGGAAGAATAATCAGATACACTGCTTGTGGATATATACACATTGCATGAAAGTCATGGGTTATTTATAAAGGGTAGCCAATAACATTAATATATATATATATATATATATATATATATATATATATATATATATATATATATACTTGAATACATATATACATATATATATTTGAATACATATATACATATGTATATGAGAGAGAAGGAGAAAAAGCAGAAAACTTCATGAGAAATTAAGAAAACTAAGTTAGCAATCTGATGAGAAATTACATCTTGAAAAACACGAAAGTAATAGAAACTGCATTGTAATCATTTTACAAAGGTAAACCAGAATGATAATTAATATGAAGACTACCAGAAATTTTTATTATTATAATGTTTTTGAGCAATCATTGCCTCTATTTTCTATAAATTTTTGCTTAACAAAATAAGTAGCTAAATTTCAATGCTTAATCATATTTTTTAAGTTTCTTTTTTAACAATGTGAGGAAAATTTCTTAATTGATGGGCTTAAAAATATATAGACCACACCAAAAATTCCTGTAAAGGATGAAATACATTTTTATTTAAAAAATTATATTTTAAGTTAATTTTATAAGTGATACTGAAGAAAAATCCTCCCAAATCCTAATAAAGTTATTTCGTACAGCAGTAAATTATAAGTAATTGTTTTACAAATGGGATAATCTATAATATATTTCTTCATGGCTTAAGTAGTTATCCCAAATATATTTGGCTCATTATAAAAAATTTATGAAGGGAAATAATAAATAATTAGTGCATATAAAAGGTATTTTTTGTTTCTTTAATATTTTTATGATTGTAAGTATGTATGTGTGCATTTTAACATCCATATAATAAAAGTACTGAGCCAAACATCTAATTAGAAAAAAGATGAAGAAATATAAATCTGGTTTTATTAAGCCATTTAAAAACATAGCAAAATAATTTAGTCTGTCTTAATTGTATTATCATATTGCTTATTGGAGAAGATATTTTCTAATTTGTATGCAAGTATTATTTCTATAATTTCAAGTTATGGGATGAATGCTTAAAACTAGCTTTTTATTATATATTAGTAAATAATCATATTATTTTCTTTTCAACATCTTTGCATCCTTTATTTCATTTTTTACTCAGCATATTTAGTTATTGCTTGGGATAATTTAGCCACATAAAATGGCACACTTTTTCAAAACTCTTTAAAACTATCATAGTATACCTAAAGCTAATGTCTAACTTTTATTTCTCGCATATATGTCATGTTTACTCATTAATACTAATATTTATTTTCATAAATTTTTCAGTGTTTTAATAACATATGCTATGAAATTTTCAAACATTCATATAGTATGTTCTAGTGCTGGCTCATATACCTCTACCTTTCCTTCTCGCATCTGCAAAAGTTTGGCTCCATGTATTTATGTTTACTTGTGCTCCTGGTCTAGAAAGAGGCCAAAGGTGAACATTAATCTCCTGGGACTACTGATACAGATGTTTGTGAGCCACTACTTCTCTGTTGAGAACAGAGCCTGTGTCTTCTACAAGAGTAGCACTTTCTCGTAACTGCTGAGCAATCATTCCAGGTCTTACCATATTATTTTGTAAAAAGGAATGGAAGAAATATCAAATTCTAGATGATTTAATTATCCACAACGGAATGAAAACTCAACACTGTAATGGATCATTTCCTTCTAACTCTGTTATATTATTTAAGATATAACTTGGAGTGTAGAACTAAAAGAATTCACAGGAACAACTCACTAAATTATCACAGGGCCCTTAAAAATTCTATATTATGTAAGTTTACAGAATTTATAAATAGTTCACAGTTTTGCTGTCATAAAATTCTGCATTGTATAAATATATATGCTACTAGAGATGGACATTTGATTTTTTAACAATAAATTTATTCAATAAATATTTTAAAACATTTTGAATAAGTTATCAAATAAACATCAAAATTTATTTTATTTTTGAAAATTAGAATACCTAAGTCATACAGAAACTATACAGACTGCCTATAACAAATGTCACCAGAAGGTTTTATTTCAATGAATTATTTATGAAATCTACAACCATTTATGGATACAATACAGCAAGTTTACATTTTTAGCAGTTTAAGATGTAGTCTTATATTTTTCATTCAGTTGAGTGAAGATATATGCTTATTTCTTTTCCATTATTTTTTAACTTTTTAACTAATATTTCAATTTGAAGGAATGACGATGCCGACAATCTTCTCCCATACTAATTGGAAATTTGAGTTTAATATTCTTCATAATTCACTAATAATATATTAGATTACTTCTTATAGGGGTTTTTATTCTGTAGAATTTTAACAATCAAATGTTTTCAGATGTGTAAAACATGAATATCTTTCAATTGGTGGTTTGAATTACAAATTACTTAATGTGTTTCTGATGAATAATACTTTGAATTTTTTTGTTTTTGTTTGTTTAGATAGACAGGGTTTCTCTGTTATAACTCTGGTTGTTCTGGAACTCACTCTGTAGACCAGGCTGGCCTTGAAATCATGGAGATCAGCCTGCCTTTCCCTGCGTAGTGCTGGGATTAAGGGCATGCAGTACCACAGAACGCATACTTTGAAATGTTTTAAACTACTCATTTTATAGTTATTTTTTTCTATTTGTGTTTTTATTATACCAAATAATTTTGAATATGACTTTTTTTTTTTTTTTTTTTTGGTATTTCGAGACAGCGTTTCTCTGTTGTAACTCTGGCGGTCATGAAACTAACTGTGTAGACCAGGCTGGCCTCGAACTTCCAGAGATTCACACACCACTGCCTCCCAAGTGCTGGGATTAAAGGGGAGTGCCACCACTGCCGGGCTTGAATATGATTTTTAAGAGTCATTGTTACTAGTTTTTTTAATTACATATGTGTGTGTGTGTGTGTGTGTGTGTGTGTGTGTGTGTGTGTGTGTGTCTGTTTGCAAATGTTTGCTCATGAGTGCAGGAGCCACAGAAGCCAAAAGTAACCTCACTTAGAATTCCAAATCTGGGTACTGGGACCCAAACTTGGGTCTTCAGCAAGAAGAGTACAGGCTCTTAACCATTGAGACATATAAAATTTAAAGCCTATCTCTTCTTTTATTCTTGGGCTTTTATAAAAGAAAAACACAGTTGCATTCTCTGTTCTTATCCTTTAGAATAGAATAAAGTGAATAGTAAGCACCACATGGAATGTATACATATTATACAATTTACTTTTTAATTTTTTATTAACAATATTTTTTATACAATACCTTCTCCCAACTCCACTAAGATCCATCCCCAATCCAAATCTATACTTTACCTCTCCTTAGAAAATAAGTAGGAATCTAAAAATTAATAGTAAAATAAAATAATATAAAACAAAAACAAACAAACCAAAATAGGAGAAAACACCAGCAGCAACAACAAACAGAAGAAAAAGAGTCAAAGAAAAAGCACAAGAAACACATATGGAGACACACACATTCCTACACACAGAGATCCCATAAAAATACAAAACTACAAACTGATAAATAAGCAAAGGACCTGCAAGTTAAAAACAAATAAAACAAACAAAACAAACAAAGCTTATGAGACAAAAAGCAAAAACTAAAAAAACAAGCAAACAAACAAAAAAACTCCAACAATATCATTTAGTTTGTTTTGTGTTATAAATTTATTGCTGCACTTGGGGCTCATCAGTAAGAGTGACTTTTATACTGAGTGAGACACCATTGGAATTTTTTTTTTCTTTTGAAAACTGTTATCAATTTGAGATAGCATCTGGGTTAGGGATGGGGACTTGTGTTTACCTTCCCTCTCAGTCCTGGGACACCATCTAGCTCAGACTTATGCAGGCCCTGTGCATGATGCCACTGACTCTGTGAGTTCTTATGTATGATAGTCCTGTTCTATTTAGAAGACATTGCTCCCTTGTTGTACTCAGTCCCCTCTGTTTCTAACAGTCTTTCTATCTTCTCTTCTGCAGGGTTCCCATTTAGGACTGAGTCCTCCAAGGTCTCTCACTGTCTGAACATTTGTTTAGCTGTGAGTCTCTGTACTTATTCTCAGATACTTCAAAAGGAAGCATCTCTGATGATCCCTGAGCAAGAGACTGATCTACAAGTACAGTACAGTATTGTTAGGAATCATTTTACTGCTATGTTCTCTTCACAGAACAGTAGTATCTGTTTTTTCTCTAGGTTACTTGTCTATCTAAACTCAGGTTCTTAGCCACCCCAACAGAGTCAAGTATAGCTTTCCTCTCATGAAGTGGGTCTTAAATTCAATCAGGTAATTTTTGCCACAAACCTTGCACCACTATTCCACCAATGCATCTTGTAGGGAATTTAGCACTATAGGTCACCCGGCTTTTAACTGGATCAGTGTTTACCTTTTTTCCTTTGGTAGCGTGCAGAGTACCTTCCCCTACCAAAAACACTAGCACTTAGAGGTGAAGGCTCTGTGTGGGCACCACCAGCTCCAGTAGAATTTTCCTATAGCATACACAAATATGAAGGAGATATAAAGGACTCACCAAAGAAAGCGATGGTTCCCAAACTGGACATCCCTGGTGACCAAGTGAAACCCTCAGTTCTCGGAATCAGTTACATGCCATCAAGTTGTTGGCCTAAGGGAACAAAATGCAATCTGCAAACATCCCAAACCATTGCCAAGGTTATTGGTTGCTCTCTACAAATTGCTGAAGACAACATGTACACAAATTATTGAACAGTCAGCATTTTATTCCCTGATTTAGCAACATCTATAATCTTTGATGCTTAACATTTATCATAATTCTTTTCAATACTTTAAAATTTGTTTATTCAGTACTTTTACTTTCATTATTATATTTGTTCATTGGGATATTTTCATTTATGTGACTTAATTTCTGAGGCTTTTGAGGTTTAAGCTTTCTTCATTTAAGTTTTATTTCATTATAGTAACATAAAAATCTGAATTTCATTTCTTGAAAGTTGCTAAAAGTTTTTTCTAGAGAACAACATATGGTCAATTGGGGTATACTTTCATTTCATCTTGCTAAATAATTTCTATAGTTTCAGTTGTTAAGTTTTCTATAAAGGATAATTACGAAATTTTGGAGGAAAGATAGTAACACAGTTATCCGTATAAAATAGCACCCATATGGGAAGAACAGTAGATTGTGTGAATGTTAGCCATGCTTTATATTAACAAAAATTGATCAATTTTATAAGTATTAAAAATGAATATTTTAACTTATTTCTAGAATATTCTCAATCTACCATTTCCTTAATATTCATCCAGATAGATTTATATACATACTGATAATTTTAGTCAATTACTTTATAACACGTCTTCAGTCCTTTTTGCCTTTTATTGCTTGTTTCACATACTTTCCATCTAAATCTCAATTAGGCACTTTTCACTATTTTGCCTTCATTGCATTACCACCATCATCTGTGATGACACCCATATGGCTTCTGTGAGTTGATGACTCTTCCTGAAATGAAGAAATTTAACTGGAGCAATTTACTCTATGTTTTCCAAATGTGGTGACACTGCAATACCCAATTTCTTTCTTTTATATGCTAAACAAAAACAAAATGAGAGCTTTTTTTCTTGAAGAAATGAAAAGATAAAGTATGATTACTAGTTTCTTACTTCAATGAAAATGGAACATATTGGCATATAATTTAAAACTTTACTTTTTAAATTTATCTATTTATTCTTCTCCATGCAATACATCACAACTGCAGTTTCCTCTCTTCCACTCTTCCACCCCACTTCAACCTTTCCCAGTTCCACTAACACTCAGTTTCTTGTCAGAAAAAGCAGTTTTCCCAGGGATATCAACCAAACACAGCACAAGATACAATAAGAATAGGCACAAACCTTCATATCAAGGCTGAGATGAGGCAATTGAGTAGGTAGAAAAGGGCCAGTTTTAAGAGCAGGCAAAGACAGAGACACACCCACTCCTACTTTTAGAAGTCTCACAATACACCAAGGTAACAACTATAACATACATGAAGAGGACCTATTGTAGTGCTATACATATTCTGTGCTTGCAGCTTTTGTCTCTCATATGAGCTCTACTTAGTTGATTCTGTGGGCCAAGTACTCTTGGTAACCTCTACCTGCTCTGGTTATTATAATCCTCGACCTCTTCCATGGATTCCTGAGATCTGAGTGGAGAGATCTGATAATCTACATGTATACCACATAAAATATTGTTATGAATGTACTCTCAAGTACTAAGATATCAGAGTTTGTAAGAGTAATATATAATTTTACTTTATGCTTTATTTTGGAACTAGGTTTACTTATAGTTCATTAAAATATGTTTAGCATCATGTTCCTAATACAATAGCATAGCACATTCCTTCACATTTGTATTTGTTCATACTATACACAAAGCACCATGATTATTACAAATACATTGTCCATTTTTTTCAATCAATACCAAGAGAAAATAATTACATATATTTTTGTCTATATAAAAATAATTATGTTTCATAAGCTTTAATTAGTTACTGAATGGCTTAGTGAATACATTATTCTCTAATTCAAATAACAGACCTTTAAATTTTCACATAATTTACACCAATATTATAACGATAGTTTTGAGTGAAGTTAGGGTATACCATGTATTAAAAGTCTGGATGAAGCTTAAGCATCTATGCTTAAGATAAGCTACCAACGTGGGTTTTAATTTCTTTCCTTAGGTTTCATGGGGTGATTAGAAGAGTCTTCGTTTTCTCTTAAGCTATTTCTTCATGTGGGAGATTGTATCCTATTTAACATGTCACTTATCTTCATTTATATTTACCACATTGACAGAGAACTGTCCTTTAGGAATTTATAGTTTCAGAAGCTGTGTGCCATTATTTTTGTCATATTCTGATAATAAGCTAGCTATGAGGTAAGCAAGTATTATTATGATAATAAGGATGACACCTATCTATAGTATTTTATGACAAGAAAAATATCATAGAACTAATGTAGAGTATTTTTTGCCTGAAAATCTACAACATTCTAACTACAATACTAACAATCCATTGTATTTTGTGACAGAAAAAAATGTCAGGACTAATCCTGACATTTGAGTTATTCTGACTAATTGAGTTATTCAATGCTCAAATTTTATCCAATTAATAGTACTATCATTGAACCCTTTATGTTAAATGAACTGAAGTTTGTAGATGTTGATTCAGGTTCAATGCGTGGTTTATTCTTTGTTAACTCAATTACTGGTTCTTATTCCTGGAATTCTAGAGAATTTTGGGCTCTGTACAATCTACTCTTAAGCCTAGAAATGGAAGGCTTCAACCTCCCATACAATCTAGGATATTTAAACCTTTGTACTATCTAATCTATTTCCAAGACTTACTGATGACTGAGGCACTGTGACTGTCTCCTTCTGAACTTTTACTCCTCTGGTTCAACTCATTTGCTCTTCTGGCACAAACTCTTCTCCAACCTGCTGGCTCAATCTGAGCAGGCATTGCAAGTAAAGAAATAGGTTAAATAAGTCATAATTTATAAGTTAATAATTTATCATTAATCTACACATTCATTCAAACCATCATAAAGCTCATACTTATTAACCCCACTAGTACTTATTTTACAATTTCTTATTTCTGGAATATTTATTTGTATTTCTCTCTTTGCTTGAAAAATAGTGAGATGATCTAAATAAGGACTGTCTAACCAATTGAAATTATGACATGACCTTGTGGTGTACAAATATATTAGACAACATCCTTAGCTATCAAGGAACTCATATATACTATAGGTTGTCCATAATGATTGTTAATTATTATTTTTATTTAACTTAATTTAAAGATTGCTTTATGAGATTCCTAAGTAAATGTGTATGTTATTTACCAGGGCTAACTGCATGTCAGGAATAGCTAGTTACGTTGGAGTATATTCTTCTTTTAATTTTTTTCTTTATGTCAAGATTATCAGTTCACTTTACTTGAATATAAGTATGTTTATGATGCATGGTTACTATGCTTTAAATTATTATTAGATGATATGATATTGAATTGTTTTATAGTCATGAATACTTCTGAATAGACAACAATATGAAATTCATGGAAATAGAATGGTATTTGTGATGCTACTATTTAGAGATAAAGGTAATGCATATTTATACACCATAGGCATAGTTTTAAGCAAAGATTACAATAATATTATTATATCATAAAATATTAATATTTTAATTTATTTTACACATTCATGTATGTATGTATATGTGCTTGAGAGCATTCAAATGCATGGGTACACTTGTGTTTGCAGGAATGTGTGTCTGTGTGTGTGTAGACCAGATTTCATCAGAAACATTTGCAACTTCCCTGAGACAGAGTCTTTCATTGGTGAGGAGCTTCCCATGATGCTTCTCTCTCTGCTTCTCTGTCTCTGGGATTTATTTTGGCTCTGGCATTCTTGACTTTTTATGTAAGTGTTTGGGACCTAAGTTTGGTCCTCCTGCTTGCTGTGTACTGAGCGATTTTTCAGCCCCCTTAGTGTTTGGCAAGTTTTACACTACAATGATATTGAAGGTATTTAACTGATAGTAATAATATAATATACTTCTAATATTTTGTTGAAAAAGACTTAAAATGAAAATATTAGTTCAAAATGTATACCTTTGGTGAGATAAATGGTTTGACAATTGTTAACAGATTTTATTTATTAGACTTCATCCATTGGATGAATATTAGCAAAAACAAAAGACATTTCATCATGAGTTTGACATGCTCATATGAAATATCAAAAAAACCTAGTAAACTCTGCATTTTAGAATAAATGTAGATTAAGGAATATGTTTAAAAGAGCAATAAAATTTATGTGGCCAAAATTTCATATGTATATCTGAATACACAAACATTTTTTAAATAACTTGGGGAAATGCCATTTTAAGTATTGCCTTATATAATAGAATTTCATTTTACTTACCTATAGGTCAAGATATATAAAGTAAAAGTAACATTAACTTGTATTTTTTTAAAAAAAAATCTAAATCCAAAAGAGCAAAGAAGTTAGAATATTACAATCCAGTTCATATTTGACACCATATACTTGTTTAAAGATCAAGTCCATAAAAGGTAGACTTAATATTATCTATTTTAGGTTTATATCTTTTCATTAAGATCATACTTGTCATTAACCTATAACTCCTTGCTGCATTGAGAAAATCTCAAATCACAAATATATAAAATTTTGAAATAATTGGATAAATTTGTTTTTAAATCTTTATTGGTAATATTCTCATTGCATCAATTTAAAAATGATTAATTTAGCAAAAATAAATTATTTTTATTCTTTTATTTGTATGGGTAAACTGTCCTATTTTCTCTGAATTTCTCATTATAGATTTCTAACAATAATATTTTTAATGTTTATTACTTTAATGTTTTACTTAGAAAAAAAGTTCACTTTGTATTTTACTTTTCCAATAAAAATGAAACACTTCAATTTATCTTTCTAAAATACAGCACAATATCATGTATTGGATAACTTAATAATTTCCTGCCATATATTCTAGGAACCCATTTATTATAATAATGAATCTTATGCTGGAACTCAAATCCCAAGAGCAAAAAAAGATTAAATTCGATTTCTCTTCTTTCGAGATGCAGAAAATGAAAGTTATTAGTGACATTTGAACTCCTCTTGCACTGTCTCTCATTTCTAAGTTATATGCTGTTAATGCTAAGAAATCCTGTAGCATAAAGGTAAGTCTTTTACAAGATTCATGGACTTTGCTAGTATCCTTTTCACCTTTAAGACTCTTTCAAATCTGGTTCATATCAATTGTGGCACAAAATCATTATGAAATAACCTTAGTTCATGGGACGTTAACAGGTGGTCTCTGTTAAGTATCCCTACATAGCTGACTATATTATAAGTGTCTTCTTGGCATATTTCAACAAAGAAGTCAAAGGTTGAGTCTGAGTAGTGATGAAAATCTATTATACAACTCTGAGGAAAAATCAAATTCCTTAGCTGATGGTAAGGTCCTGCTCATTAGATCTCTCACAGTAATGTAGCTATCCATCTTTGCTGATGCTTCCATTTTCTAATTTTGTTGCAGATATTTATGTACAGATTTTCATAAGAACCTCCTAAGAACAAGAATGAAACCCAAAATTGACATGCTTTTCAGTGACAACAACAGGGCATAGACCTTGGGGTAAGGGGGAGAACACTACTGTTTAATTCTACTAACTTTAAATAGTTTCAAATCTACTCCTAACGAATTACTCTTATGTCCATTGATTAGTTCATTTATCAACACTCTTTAGAGATGCTTCTTCATGCAGTTGATGAATAACTGCATGATGGTGAATAATACTGAGACTCTTAACTGATCAAGATGAAGAAAACAAAAGACTGCAGAACCCTTAATCCTAAGAGGACATAATATATAACAAACTCCTCCAAAGGTCTGTTGTATAAAAAAATGCTGAAAAGTTGCAAGAGTCAATAAAAGTGAGTAAATACAATAAAACTACCCATCAAGGACACAACAATACAGCTGAATAATTGAAATCACAGTGGTTATGACAGTGTATATATCTGAGTATGCTTAGATCAGAAAACATACAAAAATGGAGAGGAGAGGTGAACACAAAGACTCATCGAAAGCTGAGGAAATACTGAGAGTTGACAACTGCTAGGAGAGGGCTCATTAGTTTTCCTTATCGTTGTGGCCCCTGGTTGGTAAACCAAGCTCCAAAGAACAGCCAAACATCCAAAAATGGATGAGTAATATAAATTGGACTGAATAGCTTTCAGAAAAATATAATGAGGATAAAAAGTTAGATGATAAATTAAGGTAAGTATGTCTTAAAGAATATTGGGTGAATATGATCAATGTATTTTGTATGAAAGGGCTAATGAAAATGAGTGAAAAATCAGATAATGTTTTAATATACAAATAAAAATACTTCACACACATTTCTATAAGATTTATCACCAAGATAATTCTAAATATTATCAAGTTGGCAATTAATATAAACCATCACAGTAACATATAAAGAACAAATTCTAGAGCAGTTTCTCATTGCCCATGTACACATTGCTTAATAAAGTCCATGTGAGAACATAGCAATAAACATACTTAAATAATCTAGAATAAAATTCTTTACTTGTAAGCAATACTGCTAATTCTGTTATTTGATAATATAAATAAATCAAAACCTGAAAAGAAATCAAATTGTTATTCTTTGAAATAAGATATTTATTTGCCCTCCATGTTTATCTCAAACTTAATGAATTTTTCACCATTACCCTTCATCTGGCAGCTGAGATTTTTTGGCTTGCCTACCCTGTAGCTTTTCTCTCAGACTAATAAAACAGTCCTTAAAAATAAAAATAAATATGTAGATACTGTATCTAGTGTCTAGTGAGGCAGATCATCAGTGTGTGTATGTATGTGTGTATATATGTAAACATATACATAAATATTTGTACATATGTGTATATTTACACATGCTCATTGCTAACCCACATACTAGCATATGTCTATGCTGTACATAAATATATATATGATTTTATGCACTTTTTACTTCTATTGGAAATAGAATTGTACTTGAATTTTATTTGAAGTTATTAGTATTTTAGTGTAAAATATAATTTTTTCTGAACAGTTATCAGCATATCTTTAGCTAATACACAAGCAGTTGTATTATGATGTGCATTTGTGATTCAATAATTAGTGAGAGATTTGTCACTCCAGTAGAAGCATATGTTTAAAATGCTTACCTTTCATTGAGGCATGAGGTCTAGCCTAACACATATGTACCTGGAAAACTGAAGTGTAAAACTACCAAGGCTTCTTCTAATTGATATAGCGAAGGAAAGTGCAGTTTTGCATCAGAAGACAAGGTATTTTTCTCAAGAAAACACAGATCCTCTCTTATTTTCTGCATCCAACTAACTGTATTTGCATTTTGAAAATCTCAACATATAATAAATGTCCTAAAACGAGTGATATCTAGTACTCATTACATAAATTCAAGACAAGGATAAGGGAAAGACAATAAATATTTTCAATAGGTACATAATATTTGTTTTTTTAAGCTAGTAATTTTCTCTATTCAATACATTTATAACAGGTATTTATATGTATATAGAAAGCCTTATAATATGAACTAACAAATATCAAGCATAAGCTCCAATATCTAAGTAATATTAAGAGGGGTGGATACTGACTCCTGTGACAAACAATATTACTATTCTATTACAAACATCTCTATTTTGGAATCCAAACTTCAATTTATGTAGTGTAAGATTTTAATGTATATGTTTATTATATTTTCATAAAATATATTTTTATCATATTCTCTTCCATCTCTCTTTTATTATCTACACCTCCCTCCTTACCCACCTTAATATATATTAATATATTTCCCTTTTTTTAATTTAATTTTTAATATACTTCCCTTTTTATTTTATTTTTTTGTCTCATTTTTGACATTGGCTTGCCATTATATTAATGAGATGATTTTCTATTAAGTATAAAAGTCATCAAAGAATCTTCCTTGAAATTTATATTATATATATATTAATATGTTTTATATATCATTATATATAATATTTTCTGAATTATGATCACCTTGTAGAGTACCCAATGAGTATATTGAGCCTGTTACAAAATAAGGACAATAAAATATTAGCTGATGTAGTTGTCTCAATGCAGCAGATCGTCTCAATGCAATTTGGTTTGAAATTATCAAAGTGTGACAAAAGTATAAAACTTCTTGTTGGTAAACAAGGACTTAGCATATTTTATTTTATGAATCTCACTCATGTACCCTAAAATCACATGGTCATTCAATGACAGAACTATATTTCCCATAAGTTTACCTGTTATTATTTAAAACTTATTTAATTAAATAATTAAAACTTATTATTTAAAACTCTAGATTCATTTTAGCTACTAAATAGGATACAGTTATTATCACTTTCACACATTTTTTTCTACTACAAATTATGTAGGTGTTTTTCTCAGCAGGAGAAAAAAATTAACTCCAATGCAAGCATATTTTTTAAGGAAACACAAGTCTGGAATTTAAACTGAAAATTGTAAAATTCAACTAATTTAATCCAGCACAATCAAAAGACATACTAACTTGACACTTACATGCTGAAGAATAACATGGAGAACTTGAGCTGGTATATATAGAGAGCATTCACCACACCTGACATTTTCTTTCTCTTTTTTCTTTTGTGGGGGGCGTGGGTACTGAAGGTAACCTTAGTATGGTAACAAAGGAGAAGTGTAACAGTAACTCAGCTAGAAACTTTCTATAATGCTTTCCTGCCTGCTAGTGCAGTAGTGTCCCAAATCTTGTGGATTTAACCAAAAATAACTGATTTGACTGAAGATCCACTTCATAAAATGGAACAACTTGTGAGACTCTCCCAAATATAATTCTGTCATTTAATAGTAAAATTTTAAGAAATTTAAGAAATGTTCTTAGATTTGCAAATAGAAAAGTAAAATATTGATAAGTTCTAAGAAAAGTTAAAATGACTCTACATTCTACAGAAAATCATTATGTAAAAATAAACATATTTATATTAAGATGTGAATTTATCTGTATTTTAATAAATAGATAATTTAAATTTATACTGAAAGTTCTTTCTAGAATAAATATCCGTATAACTTAGTCTCTGTGAATGTTTTATTATTGTATGTATTTTGTTAGCTGTATATCTCAGGCTTTGTAAAAATGCATGATCTCAAAAATAAAAGAAAATTTCTAAAAACAAGTATCTCATGTAAAAGATAATGAGTGGATAATTTTAAATAAAATGTGTTATAAACTATAACAAAGAGCTCAATATTGATGTTACAACAGCTCAACAGAAATTAACTTAGGAAAATTGTAAAAATCATAAATTCTGCCTTGTAAAGGGGTATGCATAGAAAGATTACAAAATTTTCTCTATGGTGAAATTTTTGCAGTTTCGACCTCTTGCATAGGAACTGGGTCAGGGTGAAAATCAGAAGTAATAAACAAGAGTAGGGGGAAAGGCCTTCAGAACACTACTGTTTGATTAATGTCATATATTGAATCAGAGCACATTTTTTTCCATCATAAGGATTGACTCATCCAAGAATTCAGCAGGGTCCTGAAAGGTTGGTGTAGACTCCTGTTGAGGGCATAATGTGTAAATGTTGACTGCTGAGGTCAAGCTGCCTGACTGTTCTTAAGCAAAGTCAACTGCAACTAGAGTTTAATTCTCTGCCCACATTTACATTCAAAACCATTTGTTAAAAATATTTCTATTGTGATGAAAATATTAAGCTAAATTCTATAAAATAATATTCGTAATATTATAGGTGCAATATGGCAGAAAAGGATAAAGTGGTTATTAAAACAGCCTTTTGTTGTCCTACTTACTTATGTGATTTGATTCATAATAATTAGAAATCATAAAAATTTTCTGATATATTCACATATAAAGTGTTTGTAAATTCTCTTAAACAGATAAATTTCCCCCTTATCCCTTAAAAAATAAAATAATAGCACAAGTAAGAATCCAGTCACTAAAAATCCTGCCATTAATTTAGTTGGTCATTTGTTATAAAACATCTTAATCTGAGACACATATTTATTTGATTGTTATCTCTAAAGTTAAAATAGAATCAACTACACATAGAATACATACATATGTATATTATGGCCATAAATATGAATAATCCCTTTCTAAGAAGATGTGAAAGGTTAAGTACTTGAACTTAGGCTTACATTAACTTTGTGTTTGGACTTTATTCTTATACTTATAGACATAAATTGTTCATTAACTATGCAGGTTCTGATTATGTATATATATATACTTACAGTAAAGAAAAAAAGCATTATGCTACCTTGTTACCTCTTTCTGCATCTATGACATTATTAAACTTTGTGATAGTATATGCACAGAATTTCCTGAGTCCTGAAAGGAGGGGTTTAAAGGAGATGTTCTATTTAGGGCTAATGTTCTAAGATCTCTTACTTTCTGCATGATATCTGACTGTGGGTCCCTGTATTTATTCCCATCTTCTAGAGGAGGATGCTTCTCTGATGATGACTGAGCGAGGCACTGATCAATGAGTACTGCAGAAAATCATTAATAGTCATTTCACTGCTGCATTTCTTTAGTAAAACAACAGTATTTGGTTTTACCCTAGGTTCTTGGGCTATCTAGTCTCAGGTTCTAGGTCACAAATTCAGTATAGGGTATGGGCTCCATCTTGTGAAGTGGTCTTCATTCAAATCAAATATTGATTGGTTATTCCCACAAGGTTTGTGACACAATTGCACTAGCCGGTAGGGTTACCATTATTGAAGGTTTCTAATTATGTTGGTATTTACATTCTCCTTTGGTAACATACAGAATACCTTCAGTATCAAAAAATAAATGTCAGGTGGGGTGAATGGTCTATGTATGTGCCAACTCAACTTCTCCATATTCAATAAGTTATGGAGGTGTTATCTTTAGAAATAGGGCCTCAATGTCAGTTTGTACAGGAGCCTATAATTTTTGAAAGAGCCTGCATTGTTTGAAAGTTCTCAGGGGATCTTTTAGGACAACAAGTCAGTTAAATGTAACCATATTGTAGTACTAGGTACTAGAACTTTTATTTGATGTCAAGTGATGTCCTGTTGAGGCTCTGTCTCCCCCATTTTTAGTAATATCAGTAAGAAAGAGTATAAAAGCCTCAGGGATGAAAAAAATCAAGGAAACAAGGCTTTCTAAACACAACAGGACTGTATCACATATGAAACCACTGAGACTGAGACCTCACCCACAGGGCATGCAAGGATCTACATTAGGTGGTATCTTAGAGCTGATAGGAGGAATGGACACTGCGGGACTCCTGGCTGGAGAATTGCAGAAGTGAGGCCAGAAAAGTGCCCTCACTTCCTGAGGAAGTGGGCGGAGTCTCTCTGAGGTATCCTCCTCTCTAGCCCACTGAGGGCCCTAGCCAAAAATATTAGTTATAACTTGCCTGCTTCATGGAAGACATGTTTATCTGCATTAGGGTGGGTCCCTTGTTTAGGAGCACCTGCCCTGCCATGCTAATTAAAGCTTCCCTGCCCGAGGGAGAAATCCCACCTTCCTGGGGAAGTTATTTATTGGGGAGAGCGCTTGGAATAAACGAGTTTTCTTGTCCATCAGATGCTGTCTCCCGGGCGTTCTTCACGGCTTCTCACATTTCTCAGGTCCATGGGTGGACAGCTCGGCAAAGGTCACCAAACCGCGGATTCCGAAACCGTCAGGACACATGGCCCATCCCTCACCCAGAAGTTACGTCTTATTGATAACCATTTGCAAACAAACTTTTAGTTTTTTCCAAGGGAGTCATTTTAGAGAAACAAAATGGGATTAAGGGTCAGCTGTATGCCCAGCAGTTGATGACCAATAGAAAAGACACAGCCAGTTTTGTGTTTTTATAAGATTCCTGAGTATGTGAATGAATGGATTTCTGCTTCTTTATTTGTTTTTTTGTACCTTTTCTGGGCTCTTTCTTTTTGTTTCTTCATTTTGTCTTATTCCAATAGTTTTGTTTTAATTTTATTTTATCTTACATTTCATTTTAATATCATTATTCCTTAGAAAACTTTCTCTTTGTTAATAAGAGACAGAAAGGAGGTGCATCTGAATGGTAGGGAAGGTGAGGGAGTATTTAGGGGAATAGAGGGAGGGAAACCTCTGATCTGGATACATGACATGGAAATAATCTATTTTCAATTAAAATATAAAAAAGAGAGAATAAAAATGTTGCTTATGAGGCTACTAATTAAACATACAAATATAATCAACCAGTACCATGAGAAGATTTCATCATGATTATATCTATCCATTTGAAATGGCATTAAATCTTTGTTTCCTATTGTGTTCAGGTAAAGTAATATGGCCATAAATTGGTTGAAATCACATTTTAGACATTAGATGCCATATACTTCCCCTGAACAACCGTTTTGAGACAACATGGCTAAACTGCATTTATCCTTGAGAATGTATTTAATATTAGATTTGGAACAGAATTAAAATGAGCATTTTACATCCATGAGCTGCTTCTGAGAACAAAAATTTGTGTAAAAATTTCCAATTTATCTCAGAATGAGTGAGCCACTCATAGACACTACATGTGTAATCTCAAATATCATTTTATGCCTAAAAGTATTTCAAATCAATCCATAAAACCCTTAAAAACTCAAAATCAATTATTACCAAATTTTAAGAAAATGTCTACTTACTATTAAGTAGTATGTACTTACTATTAAGTATGGAGATGTTTTATTGCACATTGACTTTTTTCAGTGATATGTAGGTTTAATATCAGGACAATGGAATAGAATTTGAGCTGGCTGGATATATTATGCAGCTGCTTTTCATGGTTCTTCTTTTGCTTTACTTTGCTCTGTTTGGTTTGGTTTTCTTTTTGTGTTGAGTGTTAAGCATACATATCACAGAACTTCTCACAGCTGAGCTATGTCCATCTAACCTCTCCTGAGAAAAGAATCTCCATGGTTAATGGACAAAACAAAGAAGGATAGGAGGTTAAGAATCAGTCTAGACCATTGCTGGAAAGAAAGTAACCTCAGAAAATATTTTTCCACCATAATCAGGAAAAATTGCAGGGAACACTTAGCTTCCTGGAATTAAAGATGCACTCTTGGTGGTTGCCTGTCTACTTACCCCTTTATTTAAATTTCTGGTAAAGATGGTTCAGGTTTAAAGGCTATAGGAATGTAGTACTTGCAACTCAAACAGAATTAATGTATGCATACCTAACTACCATAACAATTCACAACATGTATAGCTAGCTTCACAAACACTGTACAGAATCAATTCACTCAAAACTCCTGCAGGGACGGGCCCTATTCCTGTCAGAAGAACTGGAAGTTGATGGCTGCTTTGGAAAAATATGGGATTTGGTCTGAAATCTGGGGTTACAATCCCCCAATGCAAAGAAAGGAATGGTGGTAGGAGTATCAACTGAGTTGTGACACTGAACTTGTGATTGGGAAACAAGAGTGATAGGTGATTGTGCTCGATTTGTTTTCTCATGTTATTTAATTTGCCATTCCAACCATGCTCATGCATTGATACCTCTCACATCCAGGGTTGTTCTCACCTCAGTTACACCTCTCTGGCAGCACGCTAATAGATAAATCTAGAGTTCCTTATATTTCTTGTCAAGTTGACAGTTAAGATAAACCATCACAGAATAATAATGTATAATTAATATTATGGACTACATAGTTTGGAATTATTTCTGTGACTATTATCAGTGCTCCTCATTCTTGTGCATTTGACATTTGTTATGTTTTGCTGAAGATGTTTATAGGAGCTGAGTATCTTTGGAAATACCTACAATATTAACTGTGACTCTAAACATGATGTGATTTGCAAATCCACAACATGCTGAAAGTTGTACAAGCTTCACAATCTTGCTTCTACTGATATATCTGCTCATCTTGTAAACATCTTAGTGGGAAGGCACTTTGTTTTGTTTTAAGCTAATTTCTCATGTGATTAATAAGGCTGGATATTTTTGCATGTTAGTCAAATATTTATTTTGTGAATCTTCTGTTTAAGTGTTTTTACCGAACACATATTTGCCTACTTGATGCTAATTTTCTTGCAGAGTGGAGGTATTTTTAGATATGTATTAAATAATATTCATATGAAATTGTTTTAAGTATCTTTTCTGCTATGCATGATTTAATAACCACATTTTAATTAAATATAACTCTTTACTTCTCAATAGTAGAGATTTATTTTATGATCCCTTTATTACTAACGTACTTTTTTTGTTGGTATTGTTTTGTTAATTTTTCTCTCAATAACATACATAAATTTATTTTCATTTTTGTTTTTGTGTTTTAGTTAGAGGGAGAGAAACAGAGAGAAGGAGAGGGAATGGCATGCATTTGAGAAAGCTAAGTGTTTAGGAGGTTAGAAAAGTTCAGGAGGTTCCTGAAGAAGTTAGGAGAAGGGAAATATACATAGTCAAAATATATTGCTTAAAAACGTCTTTCATATATAAATATGTAAAATGGGAAGATCATTACTATTAAAGGTTTTGAGCTTAGGTAAAAATAAATATAGTAATAAAGATAAAGCTCCAGTGTATAACTAAAAAGTCATTTAAAATAAATATGAACTCTTATTAATAAGAATGGACACAATAGTATAAATAATTTACTATTTCATAGAAAAATTTCTTTCCATGAACTTAGCCAAAATTTTAAATACTTAATGAATCAAAATTATTCAGTGAATGCAATGAAGAAAAGTATTATGTATCCTGAGGATTTTAAGAACTTCAGTTACATTTTAGAAAATAAAAATGATTTTAAAAATCTACATGTGTTTTATTTTAAATATTTTAATTTACCTCCTTACCAGAATGTTTGAATATCAATTCCTGTTGGTGTAAAATAGTATTTTATATGGTATTTTAATGAAACATGGGTTTTGCTCAGCTTAATATAAACATTGCTTCACTGAAATGAATCTGTTTTTCTCTTCTGTAGGAAGGAAAATCTATAAATCTATAGAACATGAGTGCTGCTCTACAATTGAATTTTCCCTATTTTTCATTAGGTTTATCAAATTTGAGAAGATGCATCTAGTTCTTTAGACATTCTTTAGGATTTTATATTATTATTCCCTTTGTGGAAGACATGAAAGACTGTTTATAGAATGATTGCATTAACTCTGCAAACAAAATTACCTTTTAGACCATGGCATTGTATACAAAAGAAAAGCTAATATTTACCACGTGGGCCAAAATGAAATTAGAATTAACATATCTTTGATAACTGGCTTTTCAAGGACAACATTTTTAAAAATAAACAAAACACTTGCAAAGAATAAATGATATTTCCCCAATATAAATTACAAACTATGGTTTTAGAAAGGGAAATGAAACAAGCTTCTTTATAAGGCATTGATCAGAAGAAAAATTTGTTGTATTGTACACATGCAAACTTTCTCAGACAATGAATGTAAGCATTATGTTTCAAAAAACAATGTCATTAGATCCATTAAGAAATAGACAGAATAATCACTGTCATCAAATATTTTACTTCAAAATGACAGTATGACTTTTCAGAAAGGCTTCTAGATTCACTTCATTTATTTATACTATCATGTTTTTATTCTTTCTATATATATGCTCTACCTCTATAAACTAATTTTCTGCACAAAATTTCTCAGAGTCAATGAATAATATGTTGTCCAATATTATGAACTATTGTAGAATATAGATATTTTCCTTTAAACTGTATTATTTCATCAATTGTTTTTGTGTGCAAGTATTTCTTTCTTTAGGATGCCTATAAGTTAGAAAGTGGTCATATTATAAGTACCTGTAACGGTTAGATTAGAGTAAGGGTCTCAGAAGGAGTAAATAGATCTTCCTAGGAAAGGAAAATAGATTCTAGGTATAGATTCATGCCAGATGAGGCTCTAGATTTCTGATCAAAGTTTATTCTTTAGCCAATTAAATCACCAGTTCTAGTCCTAGAACCCCAGAGCATTTTGGCTTCCATACAATTTAAAACTAATCCTAAAACTGCCTCAGTACAATCTAGAACATTTAAACATCTGTACAATCTAATTAACTTTTGAGACTTACTGCTGACTGAGTCACTTTGACTAGCTCCTTCTGAACTCTGAGTCTTCTCATTCTATTCAACTCACTCATTGTTCTGGCTCAAAATCTGCTCTAAGGTGACTGGATCAGACTGATCATCTGAGCCAGCCAGCTCTGTTAGCCAGTTCTAACAGAATTCTTTGGACTCTGGCAGACTCTGGCTGACTCTCTGTCTGCCTCAGACTGAAATGTTCTGCTTATCTTCAAACTGACTCACTCTGACTTCTTTTGCTGAGCTTCTTCTGTATCTCTGTGTCTCTCCCTGAGCTCTCATTTCTCCATACTGCCTCAGTTAGCCTCTCTGCTTCTCAGTCAGACCATTTCATTGTCTCTATATCTTGTCCTTTGTCTTCCTGGTTTAGACTGCTCATCTCACACTTCCTATTGTAACTGAGTCTGCTCTGAGCTGAGAGTCTACCTTTCAATCATGAAAGATATGAATTGGGCATGTCCTCACTCTGACTCATTCTGCAAACTATTCCTCAGATTTGTCACTTTGTCTGCCCTTAAGTGACTCATCTCAGAAGGGACTCATTCTGACACTGACTGCTTGTGAGCTCTACTTCCTGTCTATGACCTCTGCTTCCTGTGTCTGTTTCTACATTTTTCTGTCTTAGGGATTAAATGTGTGAACCACTACTGTCTTCTGAATACTGGAAATAAAGGTGTGTGATACCACTACTTTCTGAATACTGGGATTAAATATGTGAATCAACATCTTAACATTTTTTTCTACATTCCATCCAGATCATAAAATACTCTAAATATTAACCCTTCTCATAGACCTCTGGAATACTGACCCTTCCTAGCTTTCACACAGGCCTATTCATCTACAACATATTAGACAGTCATATGTAGATATGGAGGATACTGGAATGGAAAGAGAAAGAGGATCAAGTGAAGATAAGAAGTGAAGAGGCGGCAAAAGAGGGGAATTCAGGGAAAAGTGATGGGCCATTTGAGGGGTAGTGCAGGAATCTTAAACAGCAGAAATTCCTACAATATATACATATATGAGTGTATTCTGAATGAAGTTAGTAAATAATGAAAGGAACAAGTCCCAATTGGCAACCTGTTGTCATCAAATGAAACTTCCAATACTAGCATTAGGTTATACCTAATTGAGTTGTTGGCCCAAGGGAACCCTCAAACAACAAACTACCCAGGTTATTGCCAAGACAATAGGTTGCTCTCCAAAAACAAACATCAAGCCTCCATTGATGAAAACAATATTTACAAAACTCATTTTACATGGAGATTCAAACTGGTGCCTACATAGAATCTTCACCACTGTGTGCTGGTGTCTTTGGTACAGGAAGTTACAATGCGTGTTTCCAAAAAATAAATATAAATACGACCCCAGACACAAAACCTTTAATGTGAAATGATGTCCTACCTGCAAAATATGCTAGTGTAATGGTGGTACAAAACTTGGGGGAGTAACCATTCAGTATCTGATTTGATAGCCTATGGACCTAGGATAAAACCAAATAGTATTCTTCTATTTCAAAAAGAAAAAATAGTAGCAATAAAATGACTGCTAATGGCATTCTATACTCATAAATCTGTGCCTTGATCAGCTATCAACAGAGAAGCTTCCTCCTGTAGCAAATATGAACAAGTACAAAGACCTTCATCTGGACAATACACATAGATCTTGGAATATTCGGCCCTATATAGAATATCTCATTCACATCCCTTGCCTCAGGGCTTAGAGAATCCAACCCAACAGAAGAGAATGCAGAAAGGGTGTAAGAGCCAGAGGGTATATAGGAACCAAGGAAACAAGGCCTTCCGTCTCACATGATGGACACATATAAAAGAACAGGGAGAAGGTGACAGAAGGCACAGGACCTGCACAGATCTACACTAGGTACCAGTGGGGTTCTAGAACTTAAAGGAGAAGTGGACATGTGTCCTGTCAGTAACTTGTAAGCCATATCCAGTTAATAATCACTTAAGAAGAAATGTTTAGTTTTCTCCAAGGACTTCTCACTGGGGCAACAAACTATTCTTAAACTATTCTTAAGGATAGGCTGCGTGTCCAACAGTAAATGGCCAACAGAAAATAAACCCAAGGCATCTTATTTTATAATGTAATGTCATATTAGAGTTCTTCATTTATTTTAAATTTTTGTCTGATTATTCTTTTTTCTCCTCTGATTTTACCCCTTAAGTCTGTTGTATATTTATATTATGGCTTCCTGTTAAGGAGTTTTAATGGGATTCCTGAGTATGTGACCAAGTAGGTCTCTATTACTTGTGCCTTTTCTTGGGCCCTTTTCATTGTGTTTGCTTGTTTTTTTCCAATTCTGTTGTTTTAGTTTTAGTTTTGCCTTATTATGTTTTATTTATTTATGTTTTTATTATTCCTTAGAAGCATATTTGTTTTGTATTGGAGGAGAGATGAGGAGGAATTGGGAGGAGCAGGTAGGGGGTGTTATTAAGTTATATTATGAGAGAAAATAATCTATTTTGAATAAAAGGAAATATGTCCATCTAATATGTGTACCTATTATCTATGTGATATTCTTGTCATATTGGCTTGCTGAATCAATATATTATTTCTCCTAATTTTTTGTTTGTTTAGTCTGCTCCTGAAATTTATCCTTTACTATGTTCTCATGATTATGAAAGTCTTTCTTTTCATTTTGATGTAGGATTAATTTAATTATTTTCTTCTGTAGATGTATCTATTGGGACTGGATTCCACATTATCTATTTTTCTCTATATTGAGTCTATTTAAGGTTTTCTGCCATGATTAGCATTTGACATAATGAGGTGCTTCTTTCATGGTGAGTCATAGTTACACTTATTTGTGCATGAGGATAGATTTCATGTTATAGTAAGGAATTATGTTGTTATAGAAATTTAACAGTACTAGATTTCTTTATAAAGTTCATGACTTCACTAGCCGGTATGGCTGTCTATGTTTCAAGAAATAGGTTTAATTCGCCTCCTGTTGACTGGGTTTTAGTCCAATTAGGCAGCTGTTGATTTTCACTGATATGTGAATGCCATTTCTTAGAACTTTGTGCATGGTTTAAAAAATATCATAGAAAAGGGGACAGCAAGATTCTCAGAACCAAAATAAAAAGATGTCTTCTATGAAACTTATCTCCTCAAATGGCTTCATAAACAAGACTGGAACAATAGCAATATCAATGAACATGTTTATATGAAAGGAAGAAAATTTCATAGTGTCTCTCTCCTAGAGAAAGAGCTACAGGCATCTATTGACATCTGAGGGAAGAAATTTTAGCATTTCAAAGGGATGAAACCCTTTTTTAGTTGCCTAATACAGTAGTCAGCCCTGAAACCATACACACATAAACAACAAAGACAGACTCATCAGGTCCTGTTTACCTATATTTCTGCATAAGCACATACACACATATATATGTATAAAAGAGATTCTCCGGGCTGCATGAGACATGTTTGAGTCAGGGTAACTCTTTATTATTTACTACCAACTCAAGCTATTAGAAGTAAAGAAATGGAGAAGAGAAGTGATATAATTATAATTTAACTTTTACCTAAAAGATTTCACATGCACATATAACAGATTTTTACAATGGTTCCTTAGTTGCCACACTTCTAACTATGACCTTTTCAAGTATAGATCTTTCTAGGATTTTGTTCTTTTTATTTTTGTCCAAATTCCTTGGATAACTAAAATAAAATGAATGAAATTATATAAGAAAAATCATGTTTAGAATTTCTTGTCTTTGGACTTAACATGCTTTTGTTTGAGTTATCTTGGAAAGACATTTTTCCTATTTTGAATGTAAAGGAAACATTTTTTGAAAAAAAAGTATTTTTTGGTTCCTGCCTACATATTCTCAGAGCTTTTGAGTTTCTCTTAAGAGGTGTGATGTTATTGAGACATTTCAGTTTCATAGTAATTTGGTTATGCTGTCCTTCAGTTTACCAAATGTTTTCTTCATTATATTATCATTTTTACTATACTATTTTATATATAGGTACCTATTCATAGTGTTGAATATTTTATTTTAAATGAAAGAGTATGTTCTGATTAAGTCAAGTTGTATGCTTTGATCATGTGTCATATATTCCTCAAGTTTTCATTTTTTTCTGCTCTAATTTTAGGTAGTAGGTCTTTCTATGCTTCCAGTTTTTATATTAGTTTCTTATTCTATCATATTCATCAGTTTATCAGTGCTGTTTCTTATTACCTGTATCTTGCAGGTCATAAAATTTTTAGTCATATTTGTTTATTCCTTTTCATATTGCTATGTGAATGCAATAATCCCTCAAATTTGTCTTTAAATTAAGCACATTTGAACTTAAAATTTGGTGTGCTATAAAGTTTGATTTCCTTTGATCTTACACTATTTGTGAAAATAACAACATTGCTTTACTATAACAGTAATCTCAATGCAGTTTTTGCTGAGCAGTGGTGGCTCATGCCTTTAGTCCCAGCACAGGGAGGCAGAAGGAGGCATATCTCTGTGAGTTCTAGACCTAACTGGTCTAGAGAGTGAGTTCCACGACAGCCAGGGCTACAAAAAGAAAATCTGTCTTGAAAAAAAACTAAAAAAAAAAAGAAAAATAAAGGAAGATAATCAACATATTTTTTGTTTATGACATTGTATCCTGACAGGCTACACCACCCAGAACAGAGACACCAACAGCTCATAGAACTTTTTGACTCACTAGGTTCTGTTCCCATAATCCATCCTCCATAGACCCTCCCCCCTCCCTTCATTGCTGCATCCCAGCTTCCAACTCAGGATGTTATCCCTTGCACAAGTACAGCCTACAGCAACCAGAGAAACAGTTAGACTTTCTATCATTGGTACATCCCCACCCACTTAGTTCAGTTCCCACAGTCCAATCTTCCATAGCAGCTACCCACCCCCGCCGGGATTCCTGTATCCCAGTCTCCAACTGGAGCAAATATAGGCCATGCTGATCAGAAGACCAGGTGTATGACCTACTCCCAAATATGCCCATCCTCTTTGATTTCCCCAGACCAAATTTCAAAGGTCTCCCCTAGTGGCATAACTTATTTTCAGCTAGAGCCTCCCTTCCCACCCAGTGCACTCCCCTTCTTCCTCCAGCTTCCAGTACCAGCAAGCATTCCCCATGATTACACCAACCAAGCAGGCCAGTAAAACATGCAATACAAAGTCAACACACTCTGAATATTCAGAGAAGAATCAGAAAGCAAGGAACAAAACAACCATACCCACTCAACAAGATAAGTCCAGATATCAGCACCTGGGATTATAATCACCCCAAACCCAGATGCCTAGATCACAGCATAAGAACCTAATCAATAACAACCATGGGAATATGTCTCCATCAGAATCTAGCTATCCCGTCATAGAAGGCCCTGAACATTCCACTGTGGCTGAATCATAAGTAAAAGGGCCTAAAACCAACTTTATGAAGATAATAGAGGTCCTTAAAGATGAAATGAATAAATCCCTGAAAGAAATCTAGGAAAAGACAAAGAAACAATTGGAGCAAATGAACACAATCTCTAAAGAAACTCTGGAAAAAGCAAACAATTAAAAGAAATGAATAAATCCCTTAAAAAGGAAATAAAAAACAAACACTTAAAGGAAATGAATAAAACTGTTCAGTAGTGGAAATGGAAGCAATAAAGAAAACAAAACCAAGGGAATTCTGAAAATGAAAAATCTAGGTGTGTGAACAGAAATTACAGAGAAAAGTTACACCAACAGAATATAAGAGATAGAGGAGAGAATATCAGACATTGAAGGTAGAAGAATACATACATTGGTCAAAGAAAGTAATAAATCTAAAAAAATCCTGAGAAAAGCATCCAGGAAAACTGGGACAGTGTGAGAAGACAAATCCTAAGCATCATAGGTATTGAGGAAAGAAACAATTCCCAGCTCGAAGACCAAGAAAATATTTTTACCAAAATCTTAGAAGAACAATTTACTAACCTAAGGAAGGAGATGCCCATAAAGGTACAAAATGCATAAACAACAACAAATAAACTGGACCAGAGAAAAGTATACTCAGCATACAATAAACAAAAGAGTAAACATACAGATAGAAGAAGGAATATTAGAAGCTACAAGGGAAAAAGATGTAAAATTTACAAAGGCATAGTATATTATAAGTAAACTTGAATCCTCAATTGATACTTTAAAAATCTAAAAGGCCTCAACAGATGTGCTGAAAACACGAAGAAACCATATGTCAACTCAGACTATTATACTCAAAAAAATTTCCAATCACCATAGATGGAGAAAATAAGATATCTTATGATAACGCCAAATTTAAACAATATGTATCTAAAAATCCAGTCCTATAGAAGGTACTAAGAAGAGAACTTGAACCTAAAAAGATTTACTAAAACCATAAAAAGTAAAGGAAATAAATAGTCCCAGATCACCAAAATTGAAGGAAAGGAAACAACTTCTCTGCCTCTCCCTCTCCCTCTCCGCCTCCCTCCCTTTTTCCCTCTCCCTCCTTCCCTCTCCCTCTCCTTTTCCCTCTCCCTCCCTCTCTCTCTCTCTCTCTCTCTCTCTCTCACACACACACACACACACACACACACACACACACGCACACACACACACACACCAACTCAAGAAGAGAACTTGAACCTAAGAAGATTTACTAAAACCATAAAATGTAAAGGAAATAAATAGTCCCAGATCACCAAAATTGAAGGAAAGGAAACAACTTCTCTCCTTCTCGCTCTCCCTCTCCCTCTCCCTCTCCCTCTCCTTCCCTTTTTCCCTCTCCCTCCTTCCCTCTCCCTCTCCTTTTCCCTCTAGCTCCTTCCCTCTCTCTCTCACATACACACACACACACACACACACACACACACACACACACCAACTCCACCAAAAAAAAATGACAGAAATTAACAACTATTGGTCACTGATATCTCCCAATGTTAATGGTCTTGGTTCCCCAATTAAAAAACAGAAACAAAAACACAGGCTAGCAGAATGAATGCAAAATGAGGCTACATAAAAGCAACATACTTCTACATGAAAGATAGACATTACCTCTGGTTAAATGGTTCAAAAAAGATAGCCAAAGCAAATGGACCTAAGAATCAAACAATTGTAGCTATTCTAATATCAAACAAAATAGACTGCAAGTCAAAATTAATCAAGAGCCTGGGAAGGACACATCATACTCTTCAAAGGAAAAATCTACCAAGATGACATTTCAATTCTTAACTTCTATACCCACAATAAGGGCGCCTATGTTTGTAGAAGAAATGTTACTATAGCATAAAACACACCTAGACCCACACACATTTATAATGGGAGAATCAATACCCCACTTTCATCAATAAACAAATCATCCAGGCAAGAACTAAGCACAGACAGAGTGGAGTTAATAGACCGTATAAAACAAATGAACCTATCAGATATCTATAGAACATTTCACCCAAACACAAAAGAATATACCTTCTTCTCATGCTCATAGAACAATTTCCAAACCTGATCACATACTTTGTCCCAAAGCAAGTCCCAACAGATACAAGAAAATTTAAATAACACAATGCATCCTACGAGACCACCATGGATTAAAACTGGAATTCAACAACATCAGAAACAACAGAAAGGCTACAAACTCAAGTACATTGAACAACTCTCTACTGAATGAAAACTGTGTCAAGAAAGAAATTAAAAACTTTCTAGATTTAAATGAAAATGAGTCTATACATACCCAAACTAATGGGACACAATGAAAGCAGTGCTAAGATGAAAGTTCATATCACTAATAACATAAAGAAACGGGAGTGATGTCACACTAGCAAGTTAAGGGCATACCTGAAAGCTGTAAAACAACAAAAAAAAGTAAAGAGTAGATGATAGAAAAGAACAAAACTGAAATCAATAAAAATGAAACAAAGAGAAAAACACAAAGAATTTAAAGAGTTTATTCTTTGAGAAAGTCAACAAGATAGGCAAACCTTTATCCAAACTAACTAAAAGAAGGAGAGAGAATATCCAAATTAATAAAATCAGAAGCAAAAGAGGGACATAACCACAGACACTGAGAAAATCCAAATAATCTTTAGATCATACTTTAAAAATCTGTACTCTACCAAATTGGAATATCTAAAAGAAATGGATAACTTTGTAGTTAGATATCACATACCAAAGTTTAATAGAAGTCAGAAAAACAACTTAAATTGAACTATGACCCCTAGGAAAAGAAAAATGTGTACTAAAATCTCCCAAACAAAAACAAAAACAAGAATAAAACAACAACAAAAAAAAAATACAAAACAAAATAAAAACAAAACAAAAAGACCAGAACATTGAATTCTACCATACTTCTCAAATTATTCCACACAATTGAAACAGAAAGAACATTACCTCCAATTCAGATTATGAGGCCACAGTTACAAAGAGGAGGAGGAAGAAGAGGAAGAGGAAGAGGACGAAGAAGGAGAAGGA
The DNA here is from genome assembly GCA_026225945.1 of Cricetomys ansorgei. NCBI lineage: Eukaryota > Metazoa > Chordata > Mammalia > Rodentia > Nesomyidae > Cricetomys > Cricetomys ansorgei. The sequence goes on from JAMJFZ010000199.1 coordinate 14,281,367, forward strand.
GGAGAGAATATACAGAAGAAGAAAACAAAATGCAATGATTCCTTACAATATTCTGCTATAGTCATAGACTGGTGCCTAGTCCAGTCGTCGTTAGAGAGGCTTCTTCTGGAAGGGAATGGAACCATATGCACAGAACTACAGCCAAACATTAGGTAGAAAGAGAGCCTAATTTTGAGCTGCCTTTGGTTCCCTAAACTTGGTGCTGCAGACCCTTTCAGAGGAAGGGAAGCAGGGGTTGTAGGAGCCAGAGGGTCTAAGATACAGGAGAACACAGCACACATAATCAACCAAACAGGGCTTATGTGTATTCACAGAGACTAGATTAGCAATCACAGAACATGAATTCAGATCCTTTGTAAATATGATTCTTGTGTTACCTTGGTGAACTAGCAATGAAAGTAGGCATGTCTCTGACTGTTTTGTCTGCTCTTGAGACTCTTTTCCTCCTGCTGGGTTACCTCGACAAATCTTGAAGTAGGGTTTGTGCCTTGTCATATTATATCTTGTGCAGTGATTGGTTGATATCCCCAGAAAATCTGTTCTTTTCTGAGGAAAAACAGAGTGGGAACAGATCTTTGAGAGAGATTGAGTGAGCAGGTAAGGGAACTGGGAAGAGTGGAGGGAACAGAAACTGTGGTCTAGATGTGCTGTATGAGAAAAGAAGGAAATCTGTCTTTTCATTCTTTGATAAGTTTTTACAATACTCTTTGTCCATATTCACCCTCCCCTACTCCTCCCAGATCAACCCTCCATTTCCTATCTATACAACTTTGTCTCCTCCTTTATTTCCCCCCCTCCCATCACAGTCTCATTTTGTTACTTAAATCTTTATGGATGTGTGTCCTTCCTTTGGGATATGGGCAACCTACAGGGAACTTTTTTTTTTGAGGCTGTAATATAAGTACTGTATTTTTATCATTAAAAATTGTATCCTTCAGTGTAAATAAATAACCAAAATATGTGACAGTTAAAATGTGGTATGATGAATTTTAAGCTGTGGCTTTGACCAATCAAATCAATTATCAATATAATAAACCATTACTTATTTGGATTACTTGTAAAAAAATTCTTTTCAGTATTATAATAATTCTTTAGACTATCTCATGTCTTCACAGTACCTCTGTTTTTAAACTGATCCACAAACTACAGGTTCCAAGATGCTTGTAACAGAGTCTCAGATTATCAATCCTAATCTAATCACAGCAATTACTACTGTTACAATTTAATAAATTATTGATTCAATAAAGATGTAAAATATGCTACAAAATGTATATCTTTCCAATAACTGGCCAATTCAATTATTAAATTTATTAAAATTTTGACTGAGAATTCAAAATTCCCAACATCATGTACCTTTGCATAATGTACTACCTATAATAAATGACACTCATAATTTAATATATTTTCATAAAACTTCTAATATTTTGCTATATTAATCATAAAAATTGATTTAAAAAATTTATAATGCATTTATTATGAAATCAATATGTTTTTGTGGTATACAATACCTTTCATAATATAAATTTTACAAATTAAGTAAAATATCTCTGCAATTTTACTATAAGAAATATCTGAATAAATTATACAATGTGAAGAATATTTCTAAAGATGTTTCTAAAATCAGAAATGTCCATTTCCAAACACTATAACAAATAGTCAAGAATTGAGAGAAATAATATTGTGCATATAATTTAGTCTTTATGATTTACTTCTCACCTAATTTAACTTACTTTATTAACAGGTATGTATAATTGCCAATAAGAACATACATTATTAAAAAGAAATTTGCTTAAAAGAGAGCTTTTGTGCATATATTAACATTTTACTGTGATGTGAATTATTTATATATTCTATTTGCAACATTCATATTCAAACTGTCAGATTTGTAGGAACCTTGAGTTATCATTATTTCAATGGGATGGTAACATGCTCCTGAGTCTATCTATATTACAAAAGAATAAGAGCCATTTAGTATTAATGCTAGATGTATTGGATAAAAATGAGCAGAAAGGATGGTCATGAAGGAGAAATGTTGTTGAGTATAACTTATTGGGATCTCATTGGAGCAACTATGATGCAGCTCACTGCAAGTACTCACTGAAGCGCAGAATTTGACAATATGTGATAGTCACCCACTGCTGAGAATCATCACAAGGCAAGCAGCAATGTCAGAACTCAACAGCATGGCTGTCAAATCTCAGACTGTCATATTCTTTTCCCTTTAGAGAGGGCTTTCTGATATGGTAATAGTAGTCAATTGTTAAATTAAAGTATTTAGTGAAGAGTTATCTTGATGGGATACATTTAAGTTAATGAAGCATAAAGGATGAAGAGCTGTATGAAAGCAAATGATTTTTAGAAGAATAGATGTATGTAATTTCAAGAAGGAGCTAGATATTACAAAATTTGTATTGTTCTCTAAAAGTGTTCATTGGAACTGACCCCTAGTTTCAAGCTACAATTATAAAAGATACTTTTATGCCTGCATATTAAAATACTATGCCCTCTAGTATGAAGTATAAATTATATAAACTTCTAGGTAAATGATATCAAAAATTCAAAAGACTTATAATATCATGACACTTCGATCTGTAACAGTCAGGTTTGGAACAAAATGGAAAACGGATTCTGTATTTTGAGTTAAAAAAATACAACTAAAAATGACAACACTAACCTGCAGTAAAGAAACAGATCAGAGACAGATAAAAAGATTAGGGACAAATATTGGTATAATGATCAAGCAGATCATTTAGAAAAAAAGGATTAAAAAGTGAATAGAATGATGAGAATAATGATAAATGATGGTAAATGAATCATGTTATGATTATTTTCTGTCTTTGAAGATGTAAGATACAAGAATTAGGTAAAAACAAAATAAAAACAAAAATGTACATATAAATGGCTATACAAAGATGAAATAATATTTGCCATACATCTAATTAAAAAAGAACTTTGAGTTTGAAATGGAAAAGGTTGACAAATCACCAAAGATGGTACAGAAATAAAGGAGGAAAAAATGTTCAATAAAGTAAATGTTACTAACTTATAATGCATGAGACCTTATAGTTTTTGTATAGAAAAGCAAAGAAGTCCTCTGCAGGAATCTAACTCTTCAAAGAAGGAACCTGAAACTTCAAAATTCATATTTATTAGAATGCATTAGTGATAAAAAGGAACATGACTCTCCAGAATAATTTTCTCTAGCCCCAGTCACTTATAGACAAGCAGGCATCAGAAACATATGGTTTGAGATTTACCAAAGACTTTATTAGCTTAGAATCATATATAGATACAGAGATCATATGTGTGTAAATGTGTGTGTGTGTGTGTGTGTGTGTGTGTGTGTGTGTGTACATATGTGTGTGTACATATATATATATATACATACATACATATATATATATATATATATATATATATATATATATATATATATATATATCACAACAATTCACCTGCAGCGGGGCTGTGGTGGGTCTACAGGTGAGTTCCAGGAGAGAAACCCCATCTCAAAAAACCAAACTAACAACAAAAACAAAATCATTTCTTTGTTAAGATATGCCTTCTGTGGTAACAGTCATGTGGCATTTACCTCAATAACTCATTACATTGTGAGGAGATTTGTGTTCCAGTCCCCTGGAAGAGAAAAAATGTCAGATACTATAAACCTGCTCTAGAGACCATGGGTGACATGTTCCTAGGCCTTTGGGGAAAAAGCCATTATGTAGTTTTGTTTAAAGGACGTAGTTTATGTCCATAGCCATAGATTAGTTTGGTTTTGACCTTTGTCAGGGATGCTTCAATTTTCAATGAACTGTGGTTGATAAAGAAGCTTTCAACCAGTCAATCTGCTGAGAATATTTGACTGAAGAGTGCTTGGCTCTAAAAATAAATCTGTATCACTCCTTCCAAGGATCAGGGAACACTATAAAAAAGACAAGAAGAATGTAAGAGCCAGAGCTAAGAGAAGAGCACTCTAAACAGTAATTTCTCGAACAAACTGGGACATTGCTTGCAAGAACTCATTGCATCAGTTCCTCATGTTAACCACCATTACTTTAAGGTGAAATTAACAGGGTTCTTGAAGAAGAAGAAGCGTAAGTCAATTTAGACCACTCTAAACATGCTTAAAAACAAAGTAGTTGCCAGGTAACAAAATTATAAATACAGTTTGTATAAATATATTATTATTCAAATTCCTGTGGGAAAATATTTTGATATACTAATGAACTTAAACATTTAAGAAATATATTCTCTGCTACTTAATTATAATAATTTCTAAGGCACCTAGCTAAAACACTATCCTGGATAAATAAATTATAATAAACAAGCATTAATCCAAGCTGGGCATGATGCCCAGAGCCATAAAAGTGAAAATGGGCAATGAGCTCCAAAAACAGAAAGTGGGATAAAGCAAGGTAATCTAATATGAGATAACTACTGCTATACACACAAAATCTTTCCATTTCAAAACCATTGAGAAGCATTTCTGTGTTTCATGAAACTAAGCAATTCTTGCTTACAATGGACTTTCTCTTTTTTTCAGTTTATAAACTACTTTTTTAAGATTTAAAGCTAAAGTTTTTAAATTATACACATCTGTGAACTCAAACTGTAGTTTATAAAAATGTTTTATATTGACAGTTTGTGGTAGGAAAGCATGAGTCTTTTCAGCTAGCTACAGCTCCATTGTTAGCAATCGGTAACAAAGAATATCAGGGAGAAATTTAATTTCCCTCCAGAATCTTAAGGTATCTAGACAATCTTGCAGTTGCTTTTATTTTCTCACACAGTTTGAGTGATAGTAGCCTTAGTATCAGTGAAAGATCTTCTAGAAACCACTTGAGAACAAAGGTTAATCTGAAATGTAATATAAAAGGGGAAATTACAAGAAAGAAACACAAAGCTACTATTATTCATTCTACAGAAAGTGCAAGATACTCATATCAAAGACAATGATTTTAACCTTAGTTACATTGTTAAAACAGTGACAAATTTGATGTAACCTACAAATGAAGGATTTTATGGAAGAATCTGATTCATCGTGACTTCTGGTGCACAGAATACAAAAGGAGATAAAAGAAAAGAGGAAAACAAGAGAGGAAGGGGTGAAAGGAATGAGAATATGGAGCCCAAAGCAAAAGCAGAACAAAAGTAGAAGGAAGTAATAAAAGGGAAGAGAAAAAAACAGCAATATAAAGCCATCACAATGTAGAATAGGCAAGTACACAGAGAAAGCACAGGATAAGAAATGGGGAAGAACTATAGTGAGCTGAATTGCTCCTAATAACGTCATTGGCTGTAAGTGGAAAAGATGTGATTTATGATTCTACAGTTTTTAGAGAAAACTGTTAAAGCAGGTTTAGTACTAAATTTTAATCCAAAAATATTTGAAAATGTGGCAAGGTTTTCCACATGAGGACATTACCATATTATTGCAGTGCAGAGTAGTGTTAGGTCTTTGAAAAGAGGAACTTTAAATGAATGAAGAGGGGTTGTTGACTATGCCATGAGTGATGTTTTAGTTATAGCATGTCTAATAGTTTCATTAATACTAAATATCTTCTGTTCAATTACCTTCACATTTATTATGTTTCCTCTAATACAAATCAGACATCATAATATCCTATGCCTCAGCAATAGTCAAATATAAAAACCTAAATTCAAGAATGCGAGGGAGTTAGTCAAATTATGACTAGCTTATACATTACATAGCTTTAACACAAAATCAATATCTCTTATATGGTGGAAGTAAAATATATCAAATTTCAATGAGTCTTTCAGGCTCCAATAGATTTACAAGTATGAGTTTTCTCTTCTTTTTTGCCCATAACAATTCTAAAATATGAGGAATTGAAAATAATCTATTCAGAATGGCTACAATCTTTAGGAAAATGGATATTATTATCATAAGCTAGCATGAAATGAACCTTATTTGAGATGATGAGTGAGAGAAATACACTGATGTGTTCATTCATGAAACAAAGATTTCAAGCAAAGTTTTTCTTCTATAATTTTAATAAAACTAATTATAGTTTCTATATCAAGTGTGTAAATTGTTTAAATATTTTTGATGTTCTTCAAATATATATTTTTCTAAACATAGATGGTTAGACCTACAGTGGTTTGAATGAGAACTGCCCTGCATAGGCTCTCATATTTGACCACTAGTTCCCCTGTTGGTGGAACTGCTTGGGAAGGTCAGGACCTGCGATCTTGCAGCAAAAAGTTTGTCATTTGGCTTTGAGATATAATAGTCTCGTACTATCTCCAGTGATATCTCTCCTTCACATGTTTGTGGCTTGGAGATATGAATTATGCTTTCCTCTGCCTACCACTATGCCTAGTGCATGCCATCAACCTGTCTACTGTGATAGACTCATGCCACCGAAACCATGAGCCCACAAAAAAAATCTTTCTTCTATAAGTGTCCTTGGCCATGGTGTTTTATTATAGCAAGAGAAAAGTAATTACATAATACTACTTTATATTTATAATATTGTACTAATAATATGCAATTAATGAAACAGTGGTAAATTCCTCATAAATATAATTTTGATATTGCGTTTTTGGTGTAATAGAAATGAATAACTCTATAACACTAAACTAAAGTATTTGTACTATTTTCAAGATCAAATAATGAAGACATGGTTATTTTACTATTTGATAACATTATCATTTGTATATAAAACAGAACTGAGAAGTTTTCCACAAAACAGATGAATCAAGCATTATTCCCGTATAGGAGAGAAAGTGCAATGGCCTGGCTATAAATATTATTAAAAAATATGAAATCCTGGACTCAAATCACAGCATAGCAATTTATTATCAACAAAATTGAAATTATTTAACCATGTTATCATGAACACTATTGATTGTTACTTTGGCGGAATCTAGATCATCTAGGAAATAAGGCTCTGAGCAGGTCTCTGAGGGATTATCAGATTGGGCTAGTTGAGATGGACAGATTCTCCTTAACTGTTGGTGCCATCATTCCATGAGCTAAGGCCTTGAACTAAATAGAATACACTTAGTAAGCTGAAAATTATCAGCCATTTTGCTGTTTTCTGATTGTAGATTCAAAGTGACCAGTCAAGACCCCATAGCATCTTTGCCATGCTCTTCCAGTTCTTTGAACTGTAACCTGAAATAAGCCCAGCCTCCCTTAAGTTGCTTGTCAAAGATTTTCTCATGAAAAGTGAGAAATATACACATTTCAAAGCACGTCCTTTAATCTAAAAAATGAGAATTATGATATCATGTGCCTCACAAATTATAGTTTATAAATACACAGATGATTCCAACTAATATTGCCTACTTTTCTAATGTCTATTAGCTAATAGTTCAGATTCTTTTTTGTAAGGAATCATTTTTTTAAAACTTTTGAAATTATAAAGAAAATAGAAACTTTTAAACCTAAAAAAAAATTTTTGCAAGTCATTTGAACTGGGTATCTCTGATTTGAGTTAATTGTTTGATAGAAATTTAAATTTTACCGACATCTTCAACAGTCAAGTATTACTATTTATCCTCCAAAGTTTTATTGAAATTACTACATGACTTTCTTGATACTGCTATTTTGTGAATTTAGAGGTATTTTTAAATATCTACCCTTTTAAAAACAATAAAAATAAATAGGAACATTTCATCCTTTCACACACAAAAAAAATTCCAATATTTCAAAACTACAAATGCAACAATTGTCTCTTTTGCCAAAAATTTTACTTATTGCTATGCAAATTTTCTGTGATATACTATATTTGTTATTTTTTGTTAGTTTGACACAAGTTAGGGTCACTTTGGAAGAGGAAATCCAAACTGAGAAGATGCCTCTGTAAGATTGGATTACTGGCAAGTATGGGAAGTGTGAGAGTCAGCTCACTGTCAGGAATTCCACCCTGTGCAGGTGTTCCTGAGTTGTATAAGACAGCAAGGAGCAAGCCAACAGAGCAATCCAGTAAGCAGCATTTCTCCATGGCTACTGTTTCAGTTTATGATTCTGACTTTCCTGCCTTGAGTTCCTGCCCTGACTTACCTCATTGATGTGTGGCTAGAGAGTCGTTAGTTGAAATGAACCCTTTTCTGTCCACATTACTTTTGATCACGGTGTGTTGTCAGAACAATAGAAACCCTAAGTAAGACACATGCATAGTAACATCATGGTTTTAGAGAGTCAGCTTTTATACAAATGAAAGGAAATGCTGAGTAGAAATATTTTATGTCCTTGTCAATTAGTTTAAACCGGTTGCAAATATTAGGGGAAGAATACCTGCTTTACCAAATACCTGCTTTAAACTTAATACCTTTTTCAGTGCTTTTTCGGCATTTTATGGGTTTACACAGTAATTTCCTATTGCTCAAGTCACAGAATGCCACAAGTTTAGTGCCTAAAATAAATTCACTTACTTTAATACAGAAATTCAAATAATGAATGAATGAGGGTAGGCAAAACTAAGATGCCATCATGATTCCATTCCTTCCAGAGACTCTAGGTGGAATCTTTTACTGGTTTTAGAGAAGATTCCTGTATATTTAAGTTTCTGCTAATCTTCTGTCTTCTATATTGCCCTTCTTTTTCCCCTGTCAAAACTTTGAATCTTAATGCACTCTCTTTCTTTTCTTATCTTCTATCTTAGGATATGTATGTGACTCTCAAACAATCCAGAAAAAAAAATCGTGTTCTAATAATAATATCAATAGTCTCCATTACTATTAAAGTTATTTTTTACAAATTTCAGTAGTGGGTTTTGGTTCTTTGGCGGAACATTTTTATATCCAACATACTAATTATATCTGGTCATATTAATAATATATGGTAACTGTAAGAAGTTCTAATTATTTATTTTTAGTTTCAGAATAATTGGTAAAAACGAATTTATAATATTAATTTCAGAAACAAGTATTCTCCTTCAGGAATTCAATGTACTATATTTCCCCATGAAATATTTAACCTCTCTCCTTTAATTGGCTTTTGAATTTTAAAAAATTATAGAATTTTTAAATCTTATTTTCAATTTATTTCAATAAAGTAAAACTCCAACTCTTCTAATTTGAATAAAAATTCAAAATTCATACTACATTTTCTAGTATTTATTTAATTTAAGATTATATTTTACATATTGACTGAAATTTACTAGAACAAATTTTTGTCAATTAGAAGATTTCTCAACATCTAAATTATTATAATAATATACTTTGAGATATTGAATATTTACTTTTTATTGCAATTTTCTCGAGCCATATGTCATAATTACGTGCATGGTTGACATTTTTGCTATTCAGCAAATTATATTCAAAAATAAAAAGAGGTCCTTCTCCTGCCTTTGTGCTATCATAAATGCCATGCCTAAATTGAATTAAGTGTCTATATTTAAGTTCTTAAAAACTTGTAATTTCAATTACTGTGATAAGTTTAACAGATCCTTTCTGCAGTTAGAATACATGGACATATTTTGTGGAAAATTGTTTATTTTAACACAATTTTAGATATATTTTTATAAATATAGAGATAATGGGCATTTTATAGAGTAGAACCATAATCATAGTACTAACTGCTAAAAAGATATATAAACAATAACAATCAGTAGAAGCAGCAGAACAATATTAATCAAGGATAAAGAAATGAATTATATTCTTGAATGAGCCATTCTGAAGTATTCAGAGCTTATATTCTGAAATATTAAATTTGAAACTTTATTGTATTTGCTTTCTCTAGGACAACAATACTTATAAGTAACATATTCTAAGTTACATAAATGATGCAATACATATATTTATATGTATATATGTACTCAATGTATATATACACACATTCCATGGCTCAAGGTAGATGCTCTCTGTTCTCATTCAAGTATAAAGGAATACTGTTTTTTCTACTTTTATAGCAGGGCTATTAATGCATCTTAAAATGAAAGTCCTTGAGGTAAGGTTATGTAGAAGGTACATGTAGCATGTTTCATAGATGACAGCATAGCAGTCCCAGCACATATATAGTATAATGAGGACAGACAGCAAATATGTGAGAGATGTCTAATAATTTCAGAGGACTATGGCTGAGATCAAGCAGTCTCTGTAAGCTAGGTGATACATATCCCATTGGTTCCCGCCCCCTCTCTCTCCTCCACAGACAGGAAGATACCTAAAAGGTTTTTTTAAGACTAGACTATTCAATGTCTTCTCATCTGTTCATACATACAACTTACTTGAAATTGTAAGGTTATCTCAAGTCTTATGAACAAACTTATTTGAGGTACCACAGTTCCATTTCTAGAACAATTGGGCGTCTCTATCAAAGATTCTGATACATAAAGTTTTTCTGAATAAACTTTCCAATAACTGACAAGTGTGTTGAAAGCATCATTTTTTCCCTTAATCTTACATTTTTCTTCATCAAGAGAGTATTTTGGAGAAACACAGATGAGCTGGAATGAATAGCTTGGCTGCTGGGCGTCAATCTGTGGCCTGACAGGTGCTGGCTCATTATAAAGGTGTACGCTTCTGTCTGCTCCCTGTGCAGTTTCTGAGAGGTCAGGCCAATGGAACAGCAGTAAGGCTTGGAAGGCTCTCCTCACAAAGATGGCATAGGAATAGGAGAAGAAGACATGTGCAAGGTCTTTCAAGGCTAATACTTCCAAATGAGCTAGCTTCATGGCTTAATCACTGATCTGACCAGACTATCAAAGAGCTGTACTCACACAGCAGAAGTTGGAGAACTATATCTTTTTTAAGTACAGAGGCCTGAAACGTTGCATAGTGCACATATATAAAGCTATTTTCATATTCCTAATCTGTATATTCCACTCTCCTAGTAGTATTTCTTAATTAAAAATCTGGCATTCTAGGTAACAAGAAAATGATTATTTCTTTTTCATATTATATGAAATTACAAAATTGACATTAGATTGGAAAAACTGATACATCATGATGTCAAAATGCTTAATTTATTTTCTATCTCAGTATATTTTGTTTATATAATGATTTATGCATGTATGTATGTGTGAATAGATTTATCATATATTGACTATTTAATTATTCTTTTGTTCATATTTGTTTTTGTATTCAAGCTACTAGTCAATATTATAATAATTTCAATGAGTGCTTTTTCAGAAATATATAAAATTATGAAAGGAAGAAAAAGTTTTAAATATGTACCCAGGAAACTAACTCCATGGGCTTTTGTATGGCCAAAAATCTATATTAAGCCACAATTTTCTTGTCCCTGGACATTTGCTCAAACAATTTTTTTCTAAGCCTCTATAGGCTAAGTATGGTCATATGGTAGCATTTTGCATATAAGATATTTTAGGGTAATAAATCTTGTCTTTTGAGGGTAAATGCCTGAATATGGATTTTAAAGACAATTAGATTAAATATGACTGTCTGAAAAATTTTTAATCAATAAGTTCAACGGAATTTTAAGATGCCTATAACAGATTAAATATATTATAATTATTTGATGCAATATCAGAGAAAATGAGCTAAATAATTGCAAAACCTTACTTACAACAGATCTAGGAATTCATATATGAGGAAAATAATTAAAATATTTGTTATTATCTTTGAAGAACTTTACCTCCTTTAAATTTATAATCTTAAAGCCTGAACTTAACAGATGTTTTACAGTGGAATAAACATGTGTGTCTATGAGAGGTGTAGTGGCAGTCAGAGTTTACACTATCAGAGAATAAACTATAAGAAAGAAAATGTATATGTATGAAATGAAGGAAGTTAGACTGAAATTAAAAATACAAATAAACACATAGATAATCTACCTATGGAAATGGATATAGTCATCTGTGCATATAAGAGAGTTAGAATTAATTCATTGGCAACATGTTATGGTTATGTAGGGACAGTTCTAGAGAAGGTGAGAAATTAATCATAAGTACACAGCTAACAACCATATATTAATTGTTAACACTATTTGTGAATATGAAGAAGCTTGGTTCGTTGGTCTAGTGGCTATGATTATATTGCTGGACTTAGAGTTTTCAAATAGTTATATTCTTTCTTGCAATATTGTCTGGTAAGGTTATAAGAAGAAAGAGGTTAAAGATGAAGAATAACCAGAAAAAGCAAATATATTAAAAAATTCTGATTCTGAAAGAGTCAACTACAGTAACAGTTAGAATAACTTAATAAAAATATTAATAGCTTGAAATACTTTTCACTAACCCAAACTAATTTTGTGAGTGAATGTTGATATATTGTTTCTTTCTTTATGAGTGAGCTTCTTTTTCGGCTGTGTTATGAAGCATATATATAAATAAAGTATATTTATTAAGTAATGCTTTATGAAAACTTCTTTGGCTTCAACTATTTTTTTTCAGTATTATGAAGAGTATACTCTATTACCATAACCAGGGAAGCTGCAAGTATCATAGGGATCTAGAAAGAAGGGTAATGGGAGACAGAGACAGAAGACTCTGGGTTCATTTCAACAATGAACTTTATATTCTACTGCTTTTTGTAAATTATATATATATACCTGACATACATACATATATATATATATAAATAATATTATATAAATATATTATATATTCACTAGAGAAAGCATTCCCATCAGAACTTGTGCAACCAGCATGTTTGATCGCAACTGAATTCTTCTGCCTGCATTTCCATGTCCCTGTAGCCTTTTATGTGCTGGAAGGCTAGGCATTATCTCATGCCCAAGGTTTCCCCCTATAGAGGAATAGGCCTGTATGAAAGCTAAGAAGTGTCTTTATTCCAGGGGTCCATATAAAGTAATCATATTCAGAGGCCTGTATAGTCCGAAGGAATGTAGATAGAATGTTAAGAATGTTGGGACACACCTTTAATTCCAGTATTTAGAAGGTAGTGATGGTTCATGCAGTTAGTCCCTGAGACATAAACAGAATGTAGAAGAAGACACAGAACACAGAGGTCAGAACGAGTTGGTGTCACATAGCAAGTAACTTCTGAGATGAGTTGGAGTGAAGGACAATCAAAGTGACAAACCAGAGGAAGAGTTAGCAGAGTCAGAGTGAAGACACGCCCAACTCTCATGATAGCAAAGGCTGTCTTCAAAAGCAGAGTCAGTTTCAGTAGTCAGTCAAAATGGCAGTTTGAGGTCAGAAATCTGAAGCAGGCAGATTGGAGACAAGACATAGAGACAATAGAATGGTCTAACTGAGGGTAAGGCAGAGAGGCTGACAGAGGTAGTATGAAGTAGTCAATTACTGAGTCAGTATGGAGCAAAGAGAGCTCAGGGAGATACAGAGAGATGGAGGCAGCTTTGCAGAAGAAGTCAGTATCAGACAGGAAGTCAGAGTCAGTTTGAAACTGAACAGAGCAGTTCAGTCTGAGTCATTCAGAGAATCAGCCAGAATTTGCTAGAGTCAGAAAAGTTCAGTCAGAAACAGTGCGCAGGCTCAGATGGTCAGTTTGAACCAAGCAGCAAGTAGAGAGGAGTTTGAGCCAGATCAGCAAATTGTACAAAGGCTGAAAAGCTTCAGGACTCCAGGCTAGATCCACTGATTTAATTAGCGAAAAAATAAACAACCTGTGAACCTGAATCCATGTTTACATCTGGTGAATCTATGTCTACACCTTCCAGTCATGGTGACACACCCTAAGTAAAGATTTGTTCCTGAGAATTGAGCTGCAGACCATCTGGTTGCCCATAACTGGTTGCTATTTCCATATACTTGCATCAGCATCATAAGAATCATGAGTTTCCTCCCTTTATTTATTTAATTTCAAAGGAAAGTCTATTGTAAAATGAATTAACTCAAATTGCAGAGAACATTGACTTAAAATGAAATAATCAGATATTTTTAAAAAATTTAACTGAGTATTCAGAGATTAAGAAATAATAAAACCAACAAAATTTTGAGAAATGTCTTACATGTCCAAAAGAAAAATGGCAATCGTTTCAATTTATTTAATATTTTCAATGAGGAGATATATATATATTCATAGCATGTTATTTTATTCTTTCGTTTGCTTAATAAGAGTCCACCGTTGACTTTTCCAATGTTTTTTATTAATCACAAACTATGTCAAATCTCAGGGAATTCTATACCCGGGCAGCTAGGCAGAGTTGTCATCTTTCTTCCCTCAAAACCCAGCTCTTTCCTCCTGCCTTAGCCCTTTTAACTTTTTCTCCCACCCCCTCTGTCTTTTAGGCCACTATTACAACACAACGATACTAGCCTGGGGGTGATCAGAGTCTTTGCTGGTGATCTGCTCATGATGTGCTCATGACCAGTCACCTTCAATTGTCTGTCTGTTCAGATCTCAAGGCTAGCATAAGGGTGTGACTAGGTAGGAAGTGAGGCCAGTACTGCTGCAAGGCATCTGGCTTCCCAGCTACAAGGTATCAAAACCAAAACACACTCAATAGTAAAATATCCCAAAACAATAGCATAAAAATTGTAAATGTGGGTTATGTTATACTTTTCTAAAGGAAGTGAAGAAAAAACTCCCTGAAATTGTTAATGTATTTGCTAGAAAATAAAAGCAAATTAACTCTGTAAAAGACATCGTACTTATAAATATACATTCTGCCAAATACATTTGGCCCTTTTTTTGACACAAGTAAAATACTTGTCATTTAAGAATAGCTGCACTTGAATCATCAATACCTACATATTAACAAAGCAATGGAAACATTAATTACAATTACTATTATGAGATGAAAAGGGATGAATGAACAAAGTGGATACAGTTAAATAACATGATCTCTTTCAATAGGATAATAATAAATAGTGATAGGCATCAACAAATTGTTTTGGGGTCTGGAGACCTGACACATGGAAATAGAGAACTAGCTTATTAGTTAAGAATTCCAGCTGTTCTTCCAGAGGAACCAGTTTTAGTTCCCAGAATTGACATATAAAGATCCCAACTGCCTGTAACTTCTATTCTAGGGAATCTGATGCTGGTGTTTTTTGTTTTTTGATTTTTGGGATTTGTTTGTTTGTTTGTTTTCGCCTCCTTGGACTTTACATGGTATAGAATGCATATGAATGTTACAGGACACAAATATAATTATAAACTACCATAATGTGAAATAACAGTAGAAGTAGGAAAGGAAAAGAAGACCATGGAATATAAGGAGAACTTTACAAAGGGAGGAGATAGATATTATGAAAAAGAAAATGATAAAAAGGGGCTAGAAAGATTTTAACTAGGAAGAGATTAGGTAATAAGAATGGGTATGCAAGGAAATTATATAAATAGAAATAGTAATGTTTGTAAAGGCCATAAAGAACAGTATTATATATAAGATTACTTAAGTTCTGTAGGCATGCAGTGGGACTGATGCTCCATTGATCTTAGAGTCTTAGAGCACTCACTTTATTAGTTAGGAGATTGTTTATGAATGAACTCAAGTAATGATCAGAGGATTCAAACATGCTAGGTCCATAATTGTAAGCTGATCTTCCCATAAGAGCAGAAAGGTATCATAGAATTTTTTTTTTTAATGAAGACAAGTTCTTGTTCCTGTCTAATTTTCTAAAGTATGACTCTAGCATACACAAATTGGTTCTTTAGAACGATAAAACAAACATTAATTTATAAAATAGTTAATGCCTTAGATTTTTCAAGATTTTGTGAGGCAAATGTATTTAGTCACATTTTCTCTTTTAACTTCATAATACTTTCTTAAATAGATAATGTTACAGAGCATTCTCCTACTGTGGAAATTACAAGACTCAGAATACAAATCACAAACAGTAATAATTTTTCTTACTTACACTTACTTTTATTCTTTTGAGATTATGTATAATAAAATCCAAAGAGTAGCAATTATGTTAAGAAGAATTTACAAAAATTTATAAAGTTGATTTAAGAACAAAGCATTTTCCAATGAACTACATAATAATGTACACTTACATCCTGAGTATTGTGAATAATATTTTTTTTTATTTTCAACTGCTTAAACCTGCTTCTGAAAATCTTTAAATACTGTTTATAGTATAATATATTCCTCTAAATTTATTCTTTTAAGAGATTATAACCCTTCTCAATATTAAGAATATTCATTTTTCTTTTCATCTTTTCAGTTATTGGAACAATACTCTACTTGGTCACTTTGCCACCATAAAATATAAGACATTGGGTGACTTAACAAAAGAAGTATATTATGTTTTTGCAGTTTGCATGTAGAAATTGTAATGTCAAGGTTTATCAGTTGGCTTTTGGTATGTACTACCTCCTGAGCTTTCAAATGATTCTTTTCTATTGTCCCATGTCCTGTTCTCTTTAATTGCATGTACAAAAAGAAATTTAATATCCTCTATTGATGACTCCAATACTATGATATGACAGCCCCTTCAGATGATGTCATTTAATTTTAATTACCTTCTTAGGAACCACATAATTTTTAAGTTGTTATTGAAATACTTGTAAGGCTGGTAGTTTTTTTCAAAAATAAAGCTTTATGCAACCCTACCCAAATCCACTCTTCCTCCTTTTCCTTTCACAGAAAGACCTCCCAGGTATATCAGCCAAACATGGTAGAACAAAGTACAGTAAGACTAGGGACAACCCCTTCATATCAAGCCTGGAAGAAGTATCCCAAGAGAAGGAGAAAGGTCCCAAGAGTGGGCAAAAAAGTCAAAAAGAGCCCTCCACACTCCCACAGTTAGAAGTCCCTCAAGAACATTCTATTCTTAAAGGAACTAAATCACTTCTGGAAAGCTCAACCAACTGTATCAGATTATTATCAACCATATAAGAAGATACAATCTCTTCTATTGAGAATTTGAATCATTCTTTGATTACCAGACTATAAGTCCAACTTCTTAATATGAAACTTTTGGGCCATGCTAAAATATACCCCCAAATCATAGCAGTATTTTCTATCATTAAATGCATTCACATTCAAGTTAATTTAATTGCTACAACATATGAGCTTTAAGAAAGTATCTAATTCAGTTTCTGGCAAAGAAAGGCTTATTTTACTCAGTAAATTGTAAAATTACTCAAGGATAATACAGCAAATTCTGAAGGAATGAAATGATCTTTGAAATTTTCATTAAGTGAGTTTAGAAATGTCAAGTTGTGGTAAACAAAAATTTATATTAGATATCAAATATATCAATGTATTTTCAGAAGATTAAACTGAGATATATTTAATATTATAATGTCATCTGGCTTCCCACACACACTCAAATTTTAAAAATGTATATAACTATCATTTAAAGATAATGTTTTATTTACTTTTTGAGACTTTCAGACTCTTTAAAAAATAATTTTTGAGTATAATTACTTTATTTCCTTCTTTTCTGTCCTCACTCCAAACACTCCCAAATGTCTTTCCTCACTCTATAAATTTATGACACCTTTTTACCTTAATTGTTTTTAAACACACAGACACACAGACACATATACACAGAGAGACACATACATGTAAAGTCCTTAGTCTGTATAATGTTATTTGTATGTATGTTTTCAGGGATGAACATTTGGTATTGGATAATCAATTGGTGTCCTCTTCCCAGGGGAAGACTCTTTTCTCACTGTCAACATTCTTTAATTGCCTGTATTTCTTTGTTTCAGTTTAGGCCTCATGAACTTTAACCAATTCTCTTTATAATTTCTATTAAATCATTCCCCCTCAACTACTCCCATATGTTCCTAAACCTCCCTCCCTCTCAAATTTTTGTTTTGTTATCTCTTAAAAAAATAGCCAATGCAAAAAAGAGATGAAGTCCAATTTGTGTTGGTTACTTCCAAAAGAACATTTCATTTCCATGATTTCTCTGAAATATTTCAATTGTTCTTTCTGTGATTGACAGAAGACTACTGGAATATTGAATACTTCTCATTTCTCTAACGGTCTCTACTGTAGCAGTAAGTTGATTATTTTGGTTTTTTTTATATTGAATTATCCAGTTTCTCAAGTATAGGAGGGACTAAGGTTACACAGAATGTTTTGATCATATTGTTTTTTAATGTGAAACAGTTTTAAATTCAGTTTAACAGAAGTCTAATGATCAGTATCAAAAATAGCCTTTAACGGATTGGGAAGGTATCTCAGTGATAAAGTACTGGCTCTACTGAATTTAGATCCCAACCTTCATATAAAATTCAAGTATGAATTCATGGACCTAAAATCTTAGCAAGAGGGAAGATGCAACCAGCAGAATTGGAGCTTAATAGTTAATATGAAATAGTGACGTTTGGACTAGGGAGAGACTATGCTTCAAAAGAAGTAGAGAGCAATCATGGAAACACCTGAAGTAGATATCTGGTCTCCATATACCTGCCTCCACATCTGCAAGTATTCACACACACAGATATAATCAAACACCAGCATGCTCATATATTTTTTTATATCTAAGTTACCAAAATTCTCAATATAGGTTGTGTTATACTACAAAGAGAAACCCTCAACACTACAATACTATAAGAAAAATATTCATTTTCAACACTAGCCAATATGGACATGTTGTCTGGAACTTAGCTTTACATAATGAAAGACATAACCATCATTAGAAAATACTTAAAACCTGATGACAAACTCACAATGTCAATTACAGTATATTAATTACAAATTTAAATAAATAATATGGATATCAGGACATGTTTTATTATAAATGAATTCCTTTACAATTAAAATTTTAATTACTAAAGTTTATCTACTAATAAAGTCTGTTTATTCACAGTATTTTATTTACCTGTATTACATTTTATTAACTAAAATACTATTTGTAATTCATAGGAATACTTATTTTCCAAAGTTAGTAAATAATTATTCCCTTATACAACAAATATGCAAATAATTTTACTATTTGGCAGGGAGCATTATTTTAAAAAATGAAGGTTTTACTTGTATGCAAGCTATCAAAATCCAAAATGCAGATTATGTTATACTTCAAACAGCAACTCTGGATACTATATGCAATTTCCCCTATGAAGGCATTTTAATGGCTATGCAGTCAAAATTCAAGTAATGAGAACTTTGGCCTGAACTTGGCAATTATTCAAAGCTGTGAGTCAGACTTTGAATATATTATGTGTCTTTACTAGATTATTACTATTACAATAATCTGCTATAGCTACACATGTACAAAACCTCTGACTGGCTACACTGTACAGGTAGAATAGCTGGTTGCCTGGGGCCTCAAAGTATTAGAGGAGTGAAGTATTTTGTGGCTGTTTATTACGTGAATGATTACCTACTATAAGGAGGAGATATTTTTATATAGCCTTGGGCAATGAAAACCCTTAACATGACATTCATCCTATTCCTTCAGCAAGAAACACAAGGAACAGAATGTATAAATTAACATCTCAACTTGGCAGAGGTGAGTAGTCTGTATATTAACCCTGGTATTCCTGAGTGTAATAAATAATGTACTACATTTTTTTTATTTATCCAGTCATTGCATGATTGGTTAATGGTACTATGAGGTATCATTTTAAAGTAAAGGATTTTCAATATATCTACCCACAAAGTGACATTCTTTAATAAGTTGAGTCACAGTGATATTTCATTGAAAATTTGTCCCAATATGCTACAAAATATTCATCATTATGAACTCAAAATATATTCATAATTGCTACTGTATAGGTAACATTTTTGAGATTTACCTTATATTTCTCATCAAGAATTGTTATGCTTAATATTTACAAGAGAAATGCCTTTGTTACATTAATATTATGCACTGGTGAATGAAAATTGATTAACATCTGCAGGCAAATGTATTGATTATTACTTGGAAACTTAAAGCCCACTCTGAAACAAGAACAAAATGATGATCAGGAAATATTCCAGGAGAATGACATATAGTGAGAAATAGAACTCCTATCCCACAAAGGGAAATGCTGTAAGAATGACATGTTTAAGACATTATTGTCTCTATATGTACTCTGAATTAAAAAAGTAGAATGTAATTTAAATGTATAGTGCTCATCAGTTATGTAATCATAGAAGAAATTGATAAATCAATTAAAAGTGTAATATGGTACTTAAAAATCTTCTTTAGTGTTCATTTTTTACGTTAGAATAAAATTACATTAAATATTAAAATGATTAACAAATCACACACAGAACAAACAGATTATATTTGAAAATTGTTTTCTTTTTCTCTTGCTTCCCTACCAGGAGCATAGCTGAGCTATCAGCTGCCAATTCAGGCCCTGGGAAGGAAAGCACAGGGCATAGGTCAGTGCATCTTTGCAGGTCCCAGATCAGAGGACTAAGATCCATTGCAAGTGATTCAGACTCTCAAAGAGGCTGTCAGAGGAGCATATCTCTCATGTATTAAAGCGAGGGAGGTTACATTTATAGGATACAGGCAGGGAATGGTCTTTGGTACCTAGGGTTTAGAATCCATTGGTTAAGACAAGGATATTGGAATAGCCTCATTTTCATGTGACACTCAAGTCTAAGCATCAAGGTTTTGCAAGGGCATCTTCTGCATAAGGTATGGTCCCACAGGGAAAAAGAGGAAGTCACCTTATCAGTAAATGGACTCATCCCTCTGCTTCCAGCTACAGTGCAGATAAGCACCAACCAAGTCATTTGCTAATGATCTTGTACATGGCCTTCTGTGTACCAGGCAATATTTAGTATTTATCTGGGTTCTGGCCAGGGCTAAAAAGTGAGGAAATCTGTACTCCTACTGCTCTCAGGATGAGTAATCTGGGGTTTAAGGCCAGCTTCAAGACAGCCCCACAGAAAATGACTCTTTTATTGCCAACTATAAAGAAAGTGGCAGAGGGTAGGTATACCTAAAAATTACTCAAAATGTAGACATAGACATAGATTCAATTACTTTAGCCAATGCAATATTTGTGTTTTTAATTGAAAATAAAGTAAATGGAAAATTCAGTGAAAATAACTCAGAAAATTTTTCACATAAATAAAAACAAATAGAGAAAAACTCAATGAAACATCTTTGAAATTTCTGCAATGACATACTGCCTTGTCTCTAGTCTCTTTTTGATGAGTACTGTGGAGGTGCTGATAGACAATCAATTCTGTCCATCATTATGGAGGTGATTACTGATGGATTTTATTGTCTTAGATTCAGTAACATCATGTTAAAAAATAGTTTGCTCCAGATTGAATTGTTGACATGCAATCAAAGTTACAAGAGCACAGAAGACTACAGAAAGAATTGTCACTGAGAACAATTGCTACTGACTGATCCATAGGATCAGGTCAAGGATTTGTGAAATGTTTACACAGGATGAAATGTCAGAGTTCCAAAAAGTAGTTAGATGTAACTGAGAAACTTTATTCCCAACCAAAGGGTCATTTATGTTTGTGTGAAGAAAAATCCTAATTCTGAAATTGTGCTTGCAATATCAGTTAAACAACAC
Source organism: Cricetomys ansorgei (assembly GCA_026225945.1). NCBI lineage: Eukaryota > Metazoa > Chordata > Mammalia > Rodentia > Nesomyidae > Cricetomys > Cricetomys ansorgei. Next base: position 14,302,673 of record JAMJFZ010000199.1, read on the forward strand.
TATTGCAAACAAAGAAAAGTGTAAAATACTATTGCATAATAATTATTTATAATTTAGGCCACATTTCTGTATGTGAGACAAACATACGCATGATCTAATTTATTAATTAAACACAGAATGATCAAAATGTAGAGAAATGGTATGTAAATAAAAATATAAGTCATATAAATAAATACTCTTGTAGCTTTAACACAATGTTACACCATTTAACTGCATAACAGACATCTAGAAATACATAAATACATTCACTGTCCTGAGCTTTTAGTTTATGATTTCTGTTATATAGACATAGATTCAAAGTAAAAGGCATTTTACTTTTTGACTAATTCAATCCCTGACTCTTAGAGGGATTTCAGCTTCTGTGCAATCTAATTTTAAGCCTAGAATTGGAAAGATTCAGCTTCTGTGAAATCTAGAATGTTTAATACTCATAGACTTACTGCAGACTGAGCCACTCTCACTAGCTCCTTCTGATCTCAGAACTATACAGAACTCAAGGGACTCTTCTGGTCAGTTGATTCAAGTCACTCTGTGTTCTGGCTTAAAACTGCTGGTTCAAAATGACCATCTGAGCAAGCTGACTGTTTCTGACTCAACTTTGCTAATTCTGGCTGACTGTCTCTACTTCTCTGAGTGAAATGCTCTGCTAGGCTTCAAGCTGACTCTTGCTGTTAGTTGATTCTTTCTCCCAAACTGACTCTTCCTTCTGCTGAACTGCTTTTGTGTCTCTGCCTCAACTGTCTCTGTGTTTGTCTGAACTCCACCGACTGCCTCTAATTCTCTGAGCTGAGACCCTGCCTTTATATCATGAGAGTTAGGTGTATCCTCATTTGGTCTCACTCTGCTAACTCTTCCTCTGATTCATCACTTTGCCTAATCACTCTGATGATCACTCTGATGCATCTCAGATGTCACTTTCTGTCTGACACTGACTCCTTCTGAGCTCTGCATCCTATCTCTGCTGCTTCTTGCTTCTGTTTTGGGGAATTAAAGGAATGTACTACCACTGTTTTCTCAATACTGCAATTAAAGATGGGTACTAACATTCTTTCTAACTAAGCACAGCCATGCTGATGGTTTAAAAGATTAAATGTTTCTCTATGGTGTTGCAGATATTAAGGATAGTTTTTAGTAGATTGCCAATCATATTTGAGAGATAGAATCATTATTTTTAAATCTCAGAAGTAAATCCTGGGTAAGCTAAAGATTTAGGGTCAAAATTTGAATTATTTTCATTTATAATACCTACTAAGGGGCTAAGAATCAATATTTTTAAAGTCTGATCCAGTGAATTCTAGAAGTATATGTTATCAAATTCAAGATTATGAACATGGTATTCTGTGAGATCATTGTCACTTTAGAAACTATACACAAATGTACTGACCATTGGCTAAAAATATGACTTTTTTATGTACTTTCTGAGATATAGTATTCACTAGAATGACTCATAAAACTTGCTAAAATGGCTATAATTATGACTACAGCTTTAAAATTTTAAAGTTTAAAAATTACAATTAGTAAAGAATGAGGACATTGTGGATGAATTGAAAGATTTTCAAATGTGACGCATCCATTGTTCTGACAGAAGTATAAGCTTCCCACAATACTGATGTGTGCCTAGCCTTCTTAAGCAAGAAAATCTATCTTAACTTCGGTTTCTACATTTTTATAGTGCTACAGTTGTATATAAATTATTGATTGAATAAATATTTCACATGATTGTAGAGGAATACTTTATGCTTGATGAGGCAGCATGGCTGCTCTGGGAAAGGATCACCTCCAAGGCCTGTGTGATAGACATTTGATCTCTAATCTAGCAGCATGGCTGCTCTAGGACATAAAGAATGTTAGTCAGGGTAATCCTGTCCTTTGTTTGGACTAATGTTAAATGAAAGGGATTTCTGTGGTTCTTCCATAGCAGCTAACAAGGATATGTGAAAAATACCCTGTGTCTCTCAGTATGACCTTCACTGGCAGCAAGGTGGGTTGGCCTGGCATTTGAAAAGTGAATTTTAATATTCTACTCATTAACGCAAAATAAGACTTTGTATCTGATGGCATCTTAGCCTTAGACTTTAAGCCAGATCAGAAGGTAATGGTAGCACATCCCTTTAAATCCAACACTTGATATATAAAAGGAGTAGTAAGTAGAAGCAAAGAGTAAAAGACGGTAGAAGCAGAGGTGGAAGCAGACAAGAAGTAGAGAGTAGAAGCTGAGAGTAAAAGCTGAGAGTATGCAGAGAAAGAAGGCAGAGTTCAGATTGAGTAGCAAGAGAATCAGAAACAGGAATTTAAAGAGGCAGGCATGTGGAGAAGAGGCAGTTGAGAAGATAGCTAGACAAAATTCAGTTTAGAGTAAGTTAAGGTCAGTGCTGGAGACTGAAGGCTTGTATCTGGAAGATTGAATCTCTTGTTTCTTTGATTCCTCCACAAATGAAAATACTTTTATACATGGTTGAAATCAGATTTTAGACTCCTAGCTAATCACAGATTAAAAAAATATCACATGATTGAAGTCCTATTTTATTATGAATGTTTTTCTGCTTCTGTCCTAAGCTATGTCATAGGTCAATTCAGTAAAAATTATGTGCTCATCATAAGCTATCAGACCTGGTACAAATATAGGGTCTCACGAGGAAGAATAAAACCATTCTTCTATCTTTTAGAATTCCAAATGTTTGGAAATACCTTCCAGATGCTACCACCAAACTTTACCCACATCATTTATTACATGGTCCTTATCCATATTTTGTAAAGTATTGTCATTACTGTGTGGAAGCTATAATAATGGTAGGTATGAACTTTCCTAAGGACAACTTCACAGTAGTAGTATTGGGAGATTTAAATCTATACATAATAATTTAGTACCTATGAAGAAAAATTAATGAATTAAAAATACTTTGGATTTGCACACAAGTTATTGAGAGTAAAAAACAGGAAAAACTAAAGAATAATGAAAATTGAAAGATAGGAACAATGGTAAAACAGAATATGCAGGAATTTTCTACATCATATACCTACTTAAAAGGCACAATAAGGATATAATACAGAAATTTATTTAAACAAATCTGCTTTTGTTGATTCCTTGAAAATTTAAGCATAACAAGCTAAGTACACTTAAATAGATCATAAATTGAAAGTATTTGAATTGTTCTAAATTTGAAATTCCCTTCATGACTCACTTCAGAAAAACTGACTACACTAGAAGCTGAATTTTAAAAAACCTCCTGGAAGATGGTGGCACATGAGCAGATGTCATAGAACAGAGTAATCTTGGGGGCTGAATAAATACTCAGTGACCATAGTTACCTTGAAGGTGCAAAAGATCATTGCATCTGGTATACTTTCCTTTATATAGTAAATAATGTCACTATTTTGCAATCACAAAATGAGAAAAAAAATCAGGCAGAGAGCACCAGTAATTCTAAAATTACAAAGTGTGAAGGAATAGCTGGTATAAAACAATGTAGAGGATATCAGTATACTTCTTCACAGATTATTAGGAACCTCAAAGATAGAAACATGCTATTTAATCATAAGATAAAAATATCGAGGCCAATTTTGATTCACTCACTTCTGCCTTCTAAAGGCTCCATAGCCTTTACAAACAGTTGACATAAACTCAAGGCCAAGCATTCAAACACACGAGTTATGGGGGCCATTCATATTACAAATACAACAGGCCCTTTTGAGGTCTCATATGTATCAGGTTTGTATGAGATAGCTGAGGCAGATAAAGTAGCAATTTGCCAATTCAGAGATAACCTTTCCCCCAATAGTTATGCAATCAATCACTCACATGTACTAATAATTTTCAATTCAGATATCTTCTTCATTCTCTCACCAACTACAAATCTCCAACTGTTTTTGTGCTTACAGAGTGAGCTCTTCTCTATTCTCAGCAATGTGCATTTAACTTTGCCACCATGGTCATCATTCTTATCTTTTCACATAGTGTGCCTGAACTCTTGTTATTTTTTTCTTGGTTCTGTCAATATTGACTACTGAAATAGCAGGCGTATCTTTATTTATTTTCTCAAACAAGACTGAAATTACAGATATATCTTTACTCAGAATTTTGTAATTATGCTTTGCAATTTTCACTATACTTTAAAAAGCTACTCTATTATGTAATTAACTCAAACATAGCAAATACACTCCAAATATTTGGCAAATATTTTAACTTTTTTATTTTAAAATTTCACATAAATGTATATTATATAAGTCACCTCTTGAGATTAAATGTCTGTGAAAATTGCTCTAAAATAAATTCCTTGTCTCTTTTTTATTTATGTATTTTAGTTTGAATTTTCATTAAGATTTCTTTCTGTTTAGCTTCTTTGTACTTACAATTTTCTTCTCAAAACACCTGTTTCTCTATTTCCTTTTGTTAAACAAAATTTCAAACCATGAAAGAAGCTGATGAAATGCAAATGGATAAAATGTTCCAGGCAGGTGTTTTTATTTATCCCTCTAAATGAATTGAGTGACTAAGAAAAGGGGAAAAGCCACGTTGTCTCCTGGATACTGAATGTTATATAATGTGTTACACTACTTGTAATTTGAAAGAAATTGCCCAGTTATTATGAAGTAAATCCTTTTGAAATTATGGTAATTATGAAGTCCAGAAGCTTTCACTCACCACCACTTCATTTATGGGGCATATTTCCTACAGTCAATTTAAATAATGGTTGTCACATATTTATCTTTTGAGTCATTCTTGTCTTCATGAGATAATAGTGATTATTGACAATGTTTGTATCAAAGTTGCTGTTTAATTTCACTATAATTTTGTGTATTTCTTCAGAACATTGTGCTTAAGAAAGTTACATACAATGGATATATAAGGATATAGTTAAAATATTAGAGACTTTTATTGAAAGTATGAGTTAATATTGTAAAAAATAATTATAAAACAACACCAATCAGGTTCATTCTATATTGTTAACTTGTCAACATTAACAAGGCCTCCACATCATAGTTTTTCATGTATTTATTGTCTCTTTTTTCTCAGTTCATCTGAACTCCTTCAAGGGCTTTTTGTATGTTGTCACTGCAAAGAGAATTGACTCTGTGGCATCAGAACCTCTCAAGATTTAGATATTGCTGAAGTTTTTCCTTTCAGTTTGAAATTGTGTATCCTATTCATTGTCTGCATCCCTATTCAAAAGTATAACAAACACCTCTTCATAAACTACGGATTCTAGAAGCTTTGATAAATTATTTAACTGAATTTTCCTCTACTTCTAAATTTCACGTCAGTGAAGAGGATCTAGATAATATTATATACAAAATAGACAAAGGTAAGTAATTAGTTCTTGATTGAATGAATTATTTAATAGGGCATGATTTAAATTAGACAATGACTGATTAAATTAAAATAATTTATTTTATGATGCATTTTATTTATTTGCTTGTCTCTATGCCATGTTACACATATGTGCAAGAAAGGTCTGAGAAAGTTCAAAGAAGGACTACAGTATCATTCTTTATCATTCCTTACCATAACTCTTGAAATAGAATCTCTTTCTAAGCCTAAAGCTCAAGTGTGAAAAGCAATGTAGTAATTCACAGAGACCTTCCTGTTGTTACTCTCTCAAATTTGTGGTTTCATCATTTGAGGGGCCAGGCAGTGGTAGCATAAACCTTTAATCCCTGTACTAAGGAGGCAGAGACAGGTAGATTTCTCTGAATTAGAGGCCAGCCTAGTCTACTGATTGAATTCCAGGAAAGCCAGTTACAACACAGAAACCAAAAAAAAAAAAAAAAGGGACAAAAACAAAATGCAAAACAAAAACCCCATGCATTTGAAGGAATACATGGTTTATTATGTGTGTACTGGCATCTGAAATCCAGCCCTTATACTTAGAGAGAAATGCTATTAACAGCTTGAACATCTCTTTAGCCCCATATTGTTTACAATTCTATGGACAATATTTTAGTGCTGTTGGTAAAAACAAACTCACTACACTAGGATTTAAACACTATGCCTGCCACACTAGAAAGAAGAGTACTGGATTTATTTTGTTCCCCCCCACAAGAAGCAAGTTCCTATGTAATCTACCTTTTGAAACAATAATGAAAATACATATTTTTTTCTGTGATTTTCTGTTTAGTAATTTGAATGTGATGCTTCCACCATACAAACTGGGGCATGATGGCATTACAAAACACAGATAAAAAAGTTTTCCTATTAAAGCACAGTGGGAAACATGTATAATTTGGTGTCAGAGTGATGTATCTTTGACTCTGTCTTCATACTAGTACCTCTGTCATTATGATCAATATTATACTTCTTGACACAGTATTCTGATTTCAAAACTGAAATACTAAGTCCTATAATCATTTAATTTAGATGAAATGTTCTTCATATTTAAAAAAAAGTCCCTTATGCTTACAAATATGAAACTGTACATGAAAATATAACAGGTCACACTATATTTGTAGTCCAAGCACAATTATATGAAACAAGAGTTGCAAGACAATCTCTTCCTGCTGCCTTTTAGAGTAAAATTTATTTCTAAAATTTCTTCTCTTTCTTTCTCTTTCTTTCTTTCTTCTCTCTCTCTCTCTCTCTCTCTCTCTCTCTCTCTCTCTCTCTCTCTCTCTTTCTTTCTTTTTTCTCCAAATCAGGGTTTCTCTGTTGTAACTCTGGCTGTTCTGGAACTCACTCTGTAGACCATGCTGGCCTCGAACTCACAGATGTCTGCCTGCCCCTGCCTTCCAAGTGCTGGGATTAAAGGCATGCATTATTACTGCCCAGATTTCTAAATTTTTGTCAGCCTTACAATTTGAAGACATTTATGGGAATTGTGAAAATAGCATGGCAAAATTAAAATATCAATTTTTGGAAAAAATATATGATGAAATAAATGTATGAGAAAATGTTTTAAAAATCAAAATAACTTTCTCTATTTACAGAAGTGCTGTTTTTCTCAATCCTGAGACTATGTGGTTAACAGGGCTTTAGATGTATCTGGTGAGATACAAATTCTGTATATTCCTCAGTTTGCTTCTCAACCAGAAAATTTCACACAGACTGACTAGAAAATACATTTGGCATCCCTGAAAATTTCTCAGATAATCTGTTTGTACCTTACAGTGTCACCATGCATCTGTTACTAAGCTTTGAAATATGTAAAAGGACTTCAGTAAAAGCAAAAATAATATGAAAAGGGATTTTCCAGAGGCTAACTAGATAGACTTTGTTTTAGTATTAATTGATGAATAACTTCCTGTCTGGTTTTTACTTATCCTTAAGACAATTTTCCATACAGAGTGTTTAAAATGTATCCCATTTTGAGACACTCACTGGCAGGAAGACTATTCACTATAACAGAGTAATAGAGTTTGCCTTTTTAAACAAAATAATGCACAGTGGGCAGTAGTAGGCATATAACCAATTACTTACCCAATTGTCCATATACCTTTTGTTACATGAATATTTTCACAGTATGATTATCTTGAAGACTCACAAAGATGCTTTAAGCAGATCATCAAATATCTGCTGTATTTCTTAAAAGTACTTATGATAAGAGCACTGCATTCTTGATCACACTACAGGAACCACTGTGATTACAAAGATGATAAGCATATATCTGCATCAATTAAATCTTCTTTATGGATAATAAACTTTAGGATAATTTAGAAAGTACATAAGCAGAAAGTATTTTGTGTTTTTCTTCTTAGGCATGTATGCTGTGAGCTGAACAGGAAAGAAAGTTTCTACATTTCAAGGCAGACAATGTATTTACTTAGTCTCCTTGAGTGAAAATCTTGCATATAAATAAATGAGGATATAACAGTGACTTAATACCTGTTCCCTTAGTTAGTGAGAATGCTGCATATTCATCTAGTTTCTATTCACATCTTTTTCCAGTTTATTTAAAACCTATATAGGCAATCAAGATTGAGGTTGATTAAGTACTTTAATGTACATAGATGTAGATTCGGGGCAAAAACCTGCTTATTCATTAGGTAATTAAGTCCCCAGTCCAAGTCCTGGAGTCCAGGAGTGTTTCTGCATCTGTACAATCTAGAACATTAAAACTTACTGCTGAATGATGCACTCTGATTAGCTCCTTCTGAACTCAGAGCTGTACTGATCAACTTACTTGCTGTTCTAGCTCAAGCTCTTCTCTAAGCTGACTGGGTCAAATTGATCTTCTGAGCTTGGTGATTGTTTCTGATGAACCATTATGACTCTGGCAGACTCTGACTCCTGCAACTTCTCTGACTGAATGCTCTGCTCAGCTTCAAACCGATTCACTCTCTCATTCTTCCTGTCTGACACTGACTTCTTCTGAGCTCTGCTTCCTGTGTCTGCTTGCAACACTCTGTTTCTGTCTAGCATATAAAAGGAGTGTGCTAGGACTTCTTTCTGAATACTGGGATTAGAGGTCTGTACTAAGATTCTTACTTCATTCCATCTGGACCAAACAGACCTCTAAATATGATCCTTTCATATAGACTCCTGGTGTGATTCCTTCATATAGACCCTTGGATTTGATCCCTTCATGTAGAGTCTTGGATTTGATCCCTTCCTAGCTATCACACAGATCTTTCAATGTGATTCTTTCCCACAGCAGTCATGTTGCTAGATTAAATAAAATATTCCTCTATAAATGTGCCTTTTTAAAAAATCTCTTTCACAATTTTCTTTCCATCTCTCATTCCCTTTTTTCTTTCCTTTCTCTCTCTCTCTATCTCTTTCTGCATCTCTCTCTTTCTGTCTCTCTTTCTCCCTCATCCTCAAAACACATCCAAATAATACATACACAGGTGCACACACATGTGTACATGCACACTCACATGATCACAGAAAGACAATTGCTAAAATCTTGCTTAGTATAATGACTAAAGGAAAGGTTTTATAATATTTATTCTCAACAACTTGCCAAATGCCCTTGATTGGATTTTTTTTATATATCTGTCACAATAGACTAGTCCATTATTTAACAAATAATGATGATGAGGCTACAGATAAAATGCAAGAGTTTAGAGCATTTGCTGCATTTGTGAAAGACCTGATTTTGTTTCCAGTATCCATGTCCTTTGACTGCTACCTTCTGCATTTTCAACACCAAGGAATGCAACAAGTATATCCTCCATGGATAACTGTGCTCACATGATCATACTTGCAAAAAAACACATAATGTAAAAATAGTAAAATAGTGAGGTAACTGTAATATTCCTCCAGTTGCTTACATAACCTCATTTAACATATTTCTATTTGTGTAACAAATAGTTAAGGTACAATTCACATGTCTTGAGTTTTATCTTTCCAAAATATACAAATAATCGTTTTTGTTTTTCTAAAAGAAAATGTGTGAATGAATTGTCCTAGGAAACTGTGTCATTTTAAGCTAATATCATTAAATAATTTGAATCTAATTTTGTAATTTTTATCACAATGAAATTCTATATTCTATAACTAACTTATCTTGTTGTATAGTTTAACATCAGTATCAAATAGATTTGCATTAAATATTTTTCTTAGGTTCTCACTCTATGTCCTTGTCTTTAATATCTGTAACATATTCTAGAAGGTGGAATGAAGTTTGGGTATGAAGACTTTCAAAATCATCATTAATTGTTTCTGACTCTTTTTTAAAACATCATGAAATGTTTATGATGTCTATTTTCCAAGTAATTGTCTTTATAAATAGCTACGTGAAAGTAAATATATCCGCAATATTTTTCATGTCATTCTGTCTCAAAAGCATCTCTACAAATTCAAATATCTCCACATCTCATCTTATCAAATAAGAAATCAATTTAACCACCAGAGAAGAAGGAGGAGAAGGAGAAAAGAAAGGAAGGAAGGAAGGAAGGAAAGGAGAAAGAGAGAGGGTGAGAGAAAGAAAGAAAGAAAGAAAGAAAGAAAGAAAGAAAGAAAGAAAGAAAGAAAGAAAGAAAGAAAGAAAGAAAGAAAGAAAAAGAAAGAAAGAAAGAAAGAAAGGAAAGAAGGAAGGAAGGAAGAAAGAAAAAAATCTCTTTCCTTCTCAACTTTTGGTAATCACCATTTTTGTCTTATTCTATAACAAGCTGACTATTCTATGTGCCTGGAATAATTAAAATAAGGCAATATTTGTGTCACTCTTGACTATCTTATTTTATTTAGAATAACATTTTCAATACTGAGGTGTTACATCGTCTGTTAAAATTCTTTCTTTACAAGGCTGAGTTAGTGTGTAGAAATCATTTTATTTACATTTTCCAAAGTATTATTCAAATCTTCTAATTTCAAAAATTTGAATTTAAAAGGTTCAAAACACGTTTCTCAACTTTCTTGGCTACTTATTTTTACAGAAAGTTACAACTTTTAAACATTTATTCATGTAAACTCTTTGTAAGGATAGAACAAGCATGTATTTAGAGATCGGTCCTCCTGCTTTGTAAAAGATAATCGTGAATGTTATTTACAACCAGCAGGACTTCTGTGGCCATAAAAGGATACAAAATAAATTTCTGCTTCTTGGCTTTATTAAGCACATTGTTTGGCATACTCATACTCTTCAAGAAGGTTTAGATTGCACCTTCATTTGATACCACATTCAGAAGTGAAGAAATTTGAATGGATTATGTCATCTGTATTTAACTTCAGCCAAACTCTAACACAGAGCAAAAAAAGAAAAAACAATGGCTTTACTGACTTGGTAAACTAAGACTAACTCAATAAATTCCTTTAAAACCTCTTTTAAAGAAAATTTTATGTTTTGAGTTGTCTTTTTATATTTTTTCCTACTCTTCATCCTGCTTCCCAGATGATACAGAGTATGAAAGTATATAACAGTTCTTCTATTGTCTTGGTGGACAGAATTTAAGTTTTTTCTCTAGCATTTTCTTTTTGTTTTCCCCAGTGCAGCAATATTTGCCCAGTTAATTGGAAAATGATTGAAATTCAAAGTCAGCCCCTGCTCACAAACTGATTAGTTGTCCATATCTCAGTGAACAATGGAAGTTTCATCATGAATAAAGGTACCACAAGCCACGATAACATTAAGAGTATATTATGTCCTCTGTATAACACACAGACTACTTCTTGGTTTCCTTTAGTAATGAACAGCAGCAATTTGACGACCCACTAGTATTCTTTTCTTATAACCACTTACATTATAACCATGACCACTGATTCTTTTCTGATTGAACTTTCTTTAGAGATCCAAACAGAACAACATGCTAAGTCCTTAAGACATACATCATTTTTAACATATGTATTACGGTTATCATATAGAAAGGATTTAGGGTAGTATTTTCTCTATATTGACCAAATTGTCTACATATTGATTCTTCTCAAAATCCCCTGGTTGGAAGGACTGTAGAATAATTATTTCAGAAAATGATGCACTGTTGTTAAAGTCATCCTCGGTGAATTAACAGAATATTCAAATAAACAGAAAGCTAAGTAGTAACAATCATTATTAACAGAATATTCAAATAATCAGAAAGGTAAGCAAACATCACCTAAAGAAATAACTTGAAAACAAGTTTGCATTGTAGGGTACTTGCTTAGATAAAACCAATATTATCTAAACTAATTAAAATATAACCTTGAAATTATGAAAGCAAACAACTAAAGCTTGCATTCAAAGACATCTTATGAATTAGAATGATTTACAAGAAGAAAATTAATACAAGTTTTAAAATGCACATATTTTCATTAATCAAAATAAACCTTAGGGTCATCTATATATTGATTTGGATTATTAGAAAATCAAGCTCCTCACTGAAAATAAATCAAATACCTTAAATTGAATTGGAAAAATAATGACTGAATTAGATCAACTGCTTTATTTATTTAGCTATTGGTAGATAATAGAATCAACAATCCTCTGATTATAAAAGCCTGAAAAACAATCAAGGCTGTAATATGAATTGGCATTCTGTTTCAAATAATGATTAATGTTCAAACAATGGAAAAATTAAAACACATCTGCTTTTAAGGTGCTTTTTAGCAAATAAATAATTAAACAGAAACAATATTCTGTGAAATAATCCATGGGAAAATAAAATATGGGTTTCATACATAGGAAAATTCTTGTTTTATGTTGAAGTTCCATCAGCAAGTAAAACATATGAAATAGAAAAGGTATATAAGACAAATATCTAGAAACCACCTTACATTTAAAGTCAGATAATATCATCTTTTATTAGGTAGCAGTTTCAATATATATACACATATATATATGCATACATATGTATATATATATACATATATATATACATGTATATCTATATATAAAGTATATACATATACACACATATGTATATGTATACACATATATATACATACATACACACACACACACACATATTTATATATTATATATATATATATAATACCGTTCCTTTGTTGATCTCAAGTAGGTTTATAGTATATGCTAGTATATGATAAAGTTCAAGCTTCATTGGTTGTCTTCAAATTTTGAATATTGTAGATTAATAGGCCTGTGTGAAAGCTAGGGTCTATATTCCAGGGTTTTATATGAAGGAATCCCATTCAAAGACCTTTGTGGTCTGGATGGAGTACAGAAAGAATGTTAAGAATGTTGGCACACACTTTAATCCCAGTATTCAGAAAACAGTTGGGGTCCACACATTTAATCTCTAAAACACAAAAAGTATGGAAGCAGACACAGAAACAGAGCTCAGAAAAAAATCTGTGTCACACAAGAAATGACATCTGAGATGAGTCAGTGAAGGATACACAAAGTGACTAATCATAAGACTTAGCAGAGTAAGTCAAAGTAAGGACATGCCAAACAATCACGATATAAAAGCAGGCTCTCAGCTAAGAGCAGAGTCAGTTACACGGGCAGTATGAGGCAAGCAGACAGGACAAGACACAGACAATGAAGAAGTCAAACTGAGGAGTAGAGAAGCTGACTGATGCATTATAGAACAATGTGACCTCAAGGACAGACACAGAGACAAAGAGGCAGATTGGCAGAAGTCAGTTTCAGATGGGAAGCGTGAATTAGTTTGAAGCCAAGCAGAGCAGTTAGTTCAGTCTGTGGCAGTCAAAGAATCAGTCAAGTCTGCCAGACTCCAAAGAGTTCAGTCAGAAACATTCAGCAGGCTCAGAAGGTTAGTTGGAACCTGTCAGCTTGAAGAAGAGTTTGAGTTGAGTGACTTGAACCAGAAGAATCAGAGTTCAGAAGGAGACAGAGTATCTCAGTCAGCAATAAGTTTCAAGGTTGAATAGACTGTACAAAGGTTTAAATGCTTTAGATAGTATGGAGCATGAGGCTGAAGCCTTCCAGTTCTAAGCTTCAGGTGAGGCTGAAAAGTTCCATGGCTCCAGGTTAAAACTGGTGATTGAATTAGGCAAGGACATTTTTGCCTGGAATATTCTGGCTACAGAATATTTCAAGAGTAATAAAAAAATCTAAATCATTTTGATTATATTTTACAATGAACAGTGATTTTGAGCATTTAACTTTAATGTAAATGCAAGGCTATTAAAGGAAATATATGGTAGTTCATAATATAGAATTATACAGAATTATTTTTTACCTTGCCTACTGAAATATATTGATGAACACAACAAAAATTTCTAGTACATTTAATTTATGAAACTCCTACATTTATTCACTCATTAAACAGATTTTTCAAAAAAGTAGTATAAAATAAACAACATATAGATAAAATATTCATTTAATTCATTCTTATACATCAGTAGAGTGATGTTTGTTTTGTTTTGTTTTTTTCAATTTTTATGCCAATATGACCATGCAGACTCATGGTCAGCACAATTTTCGCCTACTCTTAATTTGTTATTTTTCTATTTACTCTGTCTATCTGTCTGTCTGTATCTCTCTCTCTCTCTCTCTGTATGTGTGTGTGTGCGTGTGTGTGTGTGTGTGTGAGTTTGTGAGTATGTCAGTGTGTGTGTGTGTTGTGTATACATGCACAGGCACATATCCCATGGTGCTTATGTGCATGTGAGAGGGCAAATTGCAGCCTCCTCTTCCCTCTTTGTACCTTGAGAGTTCTGAAATCAATCCAGGTTTCCAAGCCTGGCAGCAAGCATCTTTACCTGCTGATCCATCTCTGCACTCCTACATTTCTTTTGACAAAGGACACCCACCTGAATTGGGATATTCAGCTTTTAGTTAAGAAATGCTTTCTTCTTAGGCCTCAAAAAACGTGATGATAAGTATATTAGAAAAGTACTGAAAAAAAAATTAGAATCTTAATGCTTCAGCATGTACTTTTTTAGATGTCTTGCTATATTTGTGAAATATATTGTTAGTGCTATTGTTAAAATTGTGTCCATATTAGTAGTTCCTGAAATATGCAATATATAACTTAATTCTGTAGATCTTTAGAGTACTTTATTATTTGCAAAAGTTTTCCTAAAACTATCCTTTTGAAAATATTTTTTCAAACCTAAAATTTTTGTCAATAAAAACAAAGCTTATTATTATTGAAAATTTTTATAAAACTTATTTCTTTGACAGTTATTTTGGAGAAACACTAATGTGACAAAAGTAATACTTTTCCCTTATTTTGAAACATTTGCAAGGGGTGTCATTTTTGCTTCCTATTAGGGGACATTATGAATGGGTATTAGATTAATGAATAAACATTAATGATTTTTAAATAAAATACATAATAACATTGTATCTGTGAATTAATTAGTTACTAAAAAACTTGAGTCAGACCTTATACTTTATGCTATTATTTATCAAAGAGAGCATTCAGTCTCTTACTAAATCTCTAAAGTAAGGATGGTTTGTAGTCTGAGAAGAAAAATGAAACTTTGTGATTCTGAACTTCATTTGTTCAAACAAAATAAACATCACTGAAATCTGCATTTTGTATATTTTTAAAATGATCATAGAATGTACATTTTATATTACCATAAAATTTCTGTGTTACTTATGAGAATTAGCTTTTAAATGGGACTTATATTCTTTAAGACAGTAATATTAAATAATATGAATGTAAGTTTAAATATTCATGAAACAAGGCAGTAATTCCCAAGTATATATTCTTTCAGGATTCAAAATCATTGTTTGTTCTGTGATCATCCCTATTAAGCTGTATAGTCTGTGATTTTTTAGCCAGAAGCCAACCCTGGCAATGAATCAGGTTAAAAATCTAGCAGCCATGAAAACAATTCTAAATGACAGGTCCATCAGAAAGAAAAGATCAAGATAGTTTTGTTACAAGCACTGGGAACAAGAAAAAAGCAAGTTTTGGAGCCCAAAGGAGAGATAAAGTAACATATCTGGATTAGAAAAGTAGATTCTTTCACTTTCCCTTAGGAAAGAATAGCTATTCTAAGCCTCCCCTCTTCTGGTATGATTTTATGGGAAGAAGTACAAATGGAGTCTATCTAGGAAGGGTCCCCATAAAGTGACAGACATTGAACTTACGTTACACTTACGGCATTCTCATTCCTCACTTAGGGCACTTCAGGTGAAAAATTGACAGGTGAAAACACATCTTTGTCAGGAAATAAAAGCTAATATAAGGACAAAAAAAAAAAAAGTCACTTGGTATTTGCCTTATTTCAAGCCAAGAATAGTTGAATGTGAAAAACCAAAGTGCAGATTTCTTAACTATTCTCAGTGACTGTAGTATATGAAAGAAAGATATCATGAACTAACTTTCTAAAAGAGGTAAAGAATTTTTAAGGAAAGTTTAAGTA
The DNA here is from genome assembly GCA_026225945.1 of Cricetomys ansorgei. Classification (NCBI taxonomy): domain Eukaryota; kingdom Metazoa; phylum Chordata; class Mammalia; order Rodentia; family Nesomyidae; genus Cricetomys; species Cricetomys ansorgei. The sequence continues at coordinate 14,318,334 of JAMJFZ010000199.1, forward strand.
AAATAAAGTCAGTGAATAATTTATAATCTCCCAGACGTCAGTATGGATAGTGGTCTAAAATTTAATGATTCAAAGAAATTTAACGCACCAGTTTTTAAGAATTAGTAGTCACTAAAAAAATTAACTAAGGTAACTCCCCTCTTTGGTTTGGATTACAAAAGACAGCCAGAAAGAATTTCTAAGAAAGAAATTCAACATGTTTTATATATAAACAATGTTTATGAAAGTGAAAATGGATATAGCTATATTATGGAGAAGGGAGAAAGTCATAAATACATATATATATATATATATATATATATATGTGTGTGTGTGTGTGTGTGTGTACATATATATATATATATATATATGTACACACACACACATACACATATAATGTTTGTGTAGATATCTATATAGGTATAGTAATATTTGCTTCAGATATTTTCTATAGCTTCTGAATTGAAAAAGAAGTGAGCCAGGTAAATATAATAAATAATAAATGCTTTCTTTCTACTAGGAGCTCATGCAGTAGAAAAAAACAAAAATTACCTTAAACTTTATAATATGTTAAAGTCCCTAACTTCGTTTGAAAGACAACTTTCTTTTCTTTGGAATTTTGTTGCTGCTGTTTTTTTGCTTTGTTTTTGTTTTTGTTTTTTGTTTTTATTTTTTTTTAAGACTGATTTTTACTCTGAAGCCAGAGCTAGCCTGAAACTCATAGCCTGATCACATGCAGACATGGATCAAAGAGCAATCATCCTATTTCTGCCTTTCAACTGCCCAGATGCAGGTATGGACATGTGCATACCAATAAAAATAAAAGGTCATCATCTTGAATTTTATAGCATTATTATAAGAAACAAGAGTTTCCTTATTGGGAATTGGGAGCTTGGAAACAACTGGACAATACATTGTTAGGAAAACAGAATTCTAACTGATTGCTGGATGGCCCAGTCTCCTCTGTGTAAGGCCTTCTAGTGAATCACATTTTAAGTATATATTCATTCAATTGTTTGTGTTTATTTTGAGAATCATATTAATGAAAGATTATTAAAAATCATTTTGAGTTGCAAGAGAAAAAATATATTTTACTTTATGTTTTGCGTTTTTTTTTATTTATATATTTTATGTTTATGAGTGCTTTAGTTGCATGTACACATGTATTTTATAAGAGGACATCAGATCCCATTATAGATGCTTGTGAGCCACTGTGTGGTTGCTAGAAATTGAACTCAGGACCTCTGGAAGTGCTCTTAACTGCTGAGCCATCTCTCCAGCCCTAGAAAATACATTTTAAATGAAGTTTAAATTTAGTCTTAATAAATTGATATTATGATCCAATAAAATGAATATTAAAACTTTCATTATTAAAAATATAGTATAAAAGTAAGCTCATTTACAAAATAATCTTTCATGTTTTCTAAAGATAATAAGGCAGTGAAGAAGAAATATAAAAAAGCAAATGGATGAATATTTAACTACATATATTTATAGTTAATAGATAATGGATTTGTAATATTTTTCTTTATAAATGTGCTAAATCTATTGCTGAAAGGTCATTTCAGCTTAGTGCACATGGTTTAAAAGTGGAGTGTAACCAGAGAGGGATTCTTAGTACTTCATACCCAGTTACAAAAATAACACTTCCTTTAAAATATATCCTGAATCATTTCATGAGACAATTATCAACTGCTGAATATAGCAAACTTCTTGAGTCATGTTATCCTACACCATGGTAATTCTCAAAACTTACATGGTAAAATCAACCCTATATGTCTGTGAACATATACTTTTCTAAAGTTCACTGTATAAATGAATCCAATTATGCCTAAATACCTAAGAGGATTTATTTGTGAGCACACATTTCTTGCTAAATTTCTATAAAATCCTATGTTTTTATAAATTTTCCTACATATTAACATATTAATTCAGCCTACTGGGGATCTAGTTCCCAGTAAGCAATAGTCCATGCTTCTATCCTTTAAGGTCTGTATTTCTCAGTATTGTTATTACGATTTGTCTCAGTCTTGATCAGAAATCTTCCCTGTATTACCTAATTAATGCTATTTCCTTTATCCTTAAGAGAAAGATGATTTCTATCACTATTAGGGGAAAATACTTCACAATATAGCAGGTAAAAATTACTAGAGAAAGTCTAGAATGACTGTTTAAGATCTTTATTTTTCTTATTTTTCTGTTTTTTTTTGTGTTTTTGTTTTTGTTTGTTTGTTTTGGTTTGGTTTTGGTTTTTCAAGACAGTTTTTCTCTATTGTAACTCTGGTTGTCCTGAGACTTACTCTGTAGACCAGGCTGGTGGCAAACTCACAGAGATCTGCTTGCCTCTGCCTCCAGAGTACTGGGATTTTGCATGCACCACCACCACCAAGCTTCAGAATGACTTTTAAAAGAACAGTGAAAATTTATTTTGCTCAGGAATAAAGTACAGGAAACTTAGGCACAATCAAATTTCTCCCATGTGATCTAACATTTGACTAGGAAAATAGGTGTGTTTATGAAGGTGCAGTTCTCTCTGTGGTCACTATTGCTATCATTTACATTCATAGTGTGCCTGTGCATTAACAATACTTTTTATTCCTACTGTAGGCTAATAACAGGTGCGTTTAAATAGTCTAGAGTTTTCATTAGTAAATTATTTTGCATTATAAAAGTATGCAAACAAATTATTTCGTCGTTTCATTCTAATTATATGTTATCTGATCCAAAGGCAGGGAACAAACTGATATATTTTGTAGTAAAATGGTTTAAACATGTCAGTGCCAAGTAGCTCTAGTTGCTTCCATGGGTTTTAGGTAATTCCTCCTTTAATTCAGCTACCTCATATCTAGTTCACAAACTGTAGAAAGATGAATTTATTTTAGTCATTTTTTTTTTGTGAGACATGGATTTTCTAATGAAACTCTGGCTGTCCTGGAACTCACTCTGTAGACCAGGCTGGCCGTAAACTCACAGAGCTCTACCTGCCTCTGTCTCCTGAATGCTAGCATTAAAGGCATGTGCCACTACCACATAGCTTATTTTACTTTTTAAAGTCTGAAATGTCAATTGTGAAGAATGTTATTGCATATTTAAATTACACACATTTCCTTTATTACTGTGCTAGTATGTTACTAATATGTTACTGAATCATAGACCTCAATATTTAAAGGTTTTCTTAAAATTTCAATTAAGATAATATGAAGCATCATTGATATGGAGGAGACTAATTTTATTTCCATTGTAGGTTCCCCAGTGTTCTGGCCTCTCTCTCTTCTGCTTCCTCTTACTGGTGGGATTAGGCTTTCCACATTGGCCTGGGGTGAAATCTGGTTTTTCTTTCTTCTGAGGAGAGTCAGCTGTTGTGGATATCTGGAACAGAGACTTCTGTGAGAAGACAAAAAAAAAAAAAAAATATTTTCCTTTTGGGGAGGAGAGGATTTTCCTGTATTCCACCTATAAGTGGGCCCTGTTTTAAGGCTGTTAAATATCTAAGTATATGGAGAAAATTGCCCAATTTTTATTTTTTGCTGATGGATGTTCAGTCTCTTATTTGTATCATTTAGAAGCTTAAACTCTATGAGAAGAGACTAATATTAATGTTATAAAGTTACCACTGTTTGTAATCTGTATTGAAGTATAGCCCATACCTTAAGTTATAGCAAAGGCTATGTATTTGTAGAAGGAACAGTTAGCTATTAATAGGCAATTGTAGAAACATTTGGGCTCCTGAGGATCTATACCTTGAGTCATCAAAGCCATGCCTCTGAGCCAGAGGAATGAACATTCTGTTTCTTTAGAGGACTAATCTGGTGAAAAACACTTTTAAGTTTATATTTTGGAGACAACTAAATGAGATTTCCCATTTTGTAACAGTGACACCAGTCTTTTGAAAACCATTTGGGACACTTATCTGGTGTTTTAACAAAAGTTCTGAGTCCTTTACTAAATGGCCTGAATGAGGCCTTTTTGTTGTTTATGAAGCAGCATTAGTCTCAGAAGCGAGGCAAGTATTAGCTAAAACTCTGAACTTTTGGAATTTAACTATAACCAATCATTTATATATCTTAATGCCTTTATAATTTGTGCTTGTACAATCTTGAAAGCATCACTTAGGACCTCAGAACTTACATAGACATTTATTTAATCAGTTACTTAGAAAGGTTACTTTTGTCTTCTTAGAGTCAGGGAACAAGACAAGCTGTCTTTTCAAACTACCAGTTTTTAGTTATTTGCCTTAGACTTTGGATTTACTTTTTACTAGAAAGTAAGTAACAAAAACTGAATTAAGTAGTATTTTGCATGGCTATCACATGAATAGCAAAGGGCAAAATTAATTAATATAGAGCAAGAGACTGAATAAAGCTTACTTGGGACTAATTGCATCAGTTAGCATTTTATATAGTCATATATCTGAACACGCTAAAGAATCTTAGCACCCTGTGTGACTGCAAGTCAGTCAAATCGACAAAATTTAAATCACTAGTCTTTTCCTTAAAGTCCTGTGCCACATCAAGGATGGCGGAGCCTGTGTTGTTGATTCCTAACAACCTGTGTTGTTAGGAATCCTGAAGGCATCCTTGCAGGGTGGACACATCTACCTACCTGTAGGATGAACTGAAATTAGCCTGTATGTGACCAATTAGCATCCTGAGAGGGAGTGACCACTTCTCCCTACAGTGTGCAGGCCTTTCTGCCTATACCATGCACTGCTTTTGCTGGCCTGAGCAGCGTGAAAACATAAGTGGCAACTAAGTGGCTAGTGTTTTTGCAGGCCTGTGCATGGCACGGATTTTGATCTCTGGTCTTATGGAAAGCTTTTAAGATTAAACCAAACCAAACAAACAAGAATTTTAAAAAGAGAGAGAAAAATAGCTTTAAGAAATGATTTTTAGTAGCAGCTGGGCTGCTGGGAGCCTTGGAAGAATGGCTTTAGAGAGCCTCCTCCACTTCAGACCAGCATTGGTCTGGGAATTTTTGTCTTCGTCAGGACTTGGGGATCGTTATTCCACACTCTGTGGAATCTGTGGCAGGGGCCACTGAGGGTTGGAAAACCCAGAAATTCTAGTTACATCACTCTTATTAAATTACAAGGCATCAGGGAGTGCTGCTGAGGTACATGGGGTTTGGGAGCTGTTATCCCACACTAAGTGGAATCCATGGCATGTATTTTTAAAGAAATCCTCTTTTGAGTGACTGGTTATCACTATCTCTAGGGTCTGTAAGATGTTCCTTCCTAAGAGATTAGTTTCAATATTGGCTATGAAGCAGGCAATGGGGGAAGGGGGGGTGTAGCCTGCCCTTAGATCCAGCAAGATTTGCCCATTGTAGAAAAAGGGGGGGTCATCAAAGTTGAACAGCATGTCCCTCTTCAGTCTTGGGGAGTATTCAGACTGCCAATATAACTCTGAAGGAGAGATCTAGTCCAAGGGGCATGAATGCTATCTTCCCTTGAAAAGACCCGGGACTCATGCCCCACGGCGTGAGCCCTTGTCAAGGTCTACCAGCGAAAGATGACCTCCAAAAAACTCAGGAGACTTAGGATGGATTCAATCACATGAGACTTTTATTAGCTGGCACTGGGGTCGACCTTCTACAAGTCTCCACACAGGTAGAGTGATTCCTTTGTCCTTTGGCATTTTATGACATGCAGGGGAAGGGGGCTGGGGATAGAGCATGCACAGCTTTGGCATGCATGCGGGGGCAGCAGCTTCCCATGCATGAATCTGCCTTTGTTATCTTTTAAACTGATTGGCTCTGCTTATCTGCTGTGGGATGGGGGGGGGGGGTCCCTTACTAGTACTTGACAGCTAGCATCCGGGAAATGAAGCCTGAGGAAGTTTGTTGCTTAATCCTGAGACTCAAAGGGGTCATTGTTTAACTCAGAAATCTGATCCTGGCTCATTTTCACCCTAGGGCTCTCAGGCCCTTTCACCCTAACTGCCTGTCTCAGTTCTTTGAGATCAGCTGCCTGGTATGGATACCACATTAAAGGCTGCCTTGGAGTTATTTCCAAGTTCACTGGAAAAGCTTGAACTCCATTTTGGTCTTGGCTGGCACCAAGCTTTGCTGAGGCTTGAGTTTCCCATTGTTGACTCCCAATAGGGAGCTGGGAGGAGGGTCTTTGTTGAAAAACAATGTGGAGTTCCTAACTATCCTCTCAAGAGGAAATTGGGTGTTGATTCTGAGCCCTTGGACAGTCATGCAAATCCTCTCTGAATGGAGTTGGAAGTCCATTTTGGGCCTTGCTGTATTCATGGCAATCCTCTCTGGGGCAAGTTGTGGATTGGGTTGGTATTCTATGGAATTCCTGGAATCTGCCCTGAGGGAATTTGGGATTTCCCAAATTAACCCTGGCTGGGTTAATACCAGATTACCTGATGGTGGGGGAGGAGATAATTAATTATCTACTTTAATGTAAAATTTATAGTATTTTGGAGAGCCGGAGGGTCAGAATTGTTCCAGTCTCCTGGATTGTTATTTTCCTTTTCTTGGAAGGTGGGGGCTCTGATTTAGAGCATTTAGTTATGGTTGAGACTATGCCCAGAAAGTCTTGGGAGAGGAGTTTCTTTCCCTTGGTTTCCCTGTCATGGATTTCAGATGTGAGTCTGGTCCAAGTTTCTTCCCTTTTAAATCTACCTTTTGGATCCAAGGTGCTACCTTAAGGGTCTCCTTCCAAAAGGAACTGACACTCCATGATTCTTACCCCTTGATGTCTGCTACCTAAGTAATTTCCTCTTCTAGACTACTAAGGGATTATGAAAATGGGAGAAATTTTGACCTTGATTACTGAAGTAGTTATGTTACTGTGTTATTGTTACAGTTGAAAGGGATTATGTGAGGCCGGAGACCCCAGGCCCTGGTCATTAATCCTAAACTCTTAACAGGACATTCCAGAACTCCCTGTTCCAGGAACTAGCCCACCCCAGAAACCACAAAACAATTATTGTCAAGCTTAATTCAAGAGCACTGTGACCCAGCCCACATTCCTAAAATGAGCGGCGGCTACAGGCACCGCCTAATAGCCTTGGGCAAGGGACTTTACCCTAAGTGTACATTTCCTGGTGCCCGTGACTTTGCTATCATCAACTTAAAGGTTAACTGGCCCCTATCTATCAAAATGAGAAAACAATTTGGGGACCAATCAACTTGTACCAATTCGGTTTATGCCTAACAACTGTATAAAAAGCTTCACCATTTGCTCCTTGGGGCTGGCTTCTATCCTGCGTGTTAGAACGGTCCCAGTGCACTGGAATAAATCCTCTTGCTATTTGCATCGATATCCCGTCTGTGAGTCTCTGTGGGGATGTGGCGTTCCGGTTTGGACCCTGGGGGTCCCAGTTTGGATCCCTGAAGTCCAACACAGTCAATATAAGAGAGGCATATTTTGGTACATGTTTTCAGAAGACATGGTCTCTCATTCTGGGAGAATTAGGAAAAAAGCATTGTAGTTTCTCTGTCTTGAGTGGTAAGAATGTGACATTGATGCTCTGCAATTCTTGATGTATTAAAACCATAGAGTAGGACCAGAAATTGAGCTGAGTAAAAATCCTCAAAGAATTGCCTAAGTGACCTACATTAGCCATCCTATCTCCAATCTCCTATGTCATACTGCCATGGATGGAGCAGGTGTTTCAACACAAGTGCCCATAACATATATTTCTAATTTTAGACCATAACAATTTCATCATTATTTTATCAATGTGATAGGAAATAGCTTCCACTAGCCTATCTTCTTAAAAAGAGATTACACAAACTTCCAACAGCAACAAAGTTTCTTAATAAAGATATTAATACAAGGACCATGGGAATATTTCAGCTTCAATTCATATCAAATATGCAAATCAAATATCAAATATTCAAACCATTCATATCTTGTTACTTCTTTTCAATGTCTTTTGCATGAACAAGATGTAATCTGCATAGCACATTTTTCATATGTTGGATAAGATTTTCTGACAAAAATATTTTTAATTTTACAGATTGACCTTAATATTGAAAACTCATTTTTATATATATGTGACTTTTAGGGTCACTTTGAACTTGTAACTTTAGGTACTCTCACATCATTTATAAATTACCATTATACTTCAGTAATGTTTTAAAATTATTGTAAATTATTCGTAGCAGTTTTATGTAATAGCAAGCCCCTTTCTCTAGCATTTTCGTGTTGTAACATTTTGCTTAATCATAACTATAATATAACTGTATTGGTATTATTCAGTACACAGACATATGAATACATGCATATGAAAATGAAGAAAATATGTGTACGTATTTGGTTCCCACTACTTTGGACATTGCCACAAACACAGTGCTATAAAACACCATATTTAGTATGTAAAAATGCTATAGCAGGACTGTGGTGATGTATATTTTGGGGCGAGCTATTTTACTTATTATTATATGAAATTATTGTATTCATTATTCTAAACCGGTATAACTTTGTTGTAGCTTGGATCACCAGTATCTAAAAAAAATTATGGCTTGTAGTTAAAATTGATATATAGTATGTAAAATTGGTTTAGTGAGCAAAACAGTCCAATATTTGATAAAAGTTATTTTACTTAATATGCACACCACCTTAGACACTATGATAGTCACAAGACAAGTAATAAACTAATACTTGTACCTACACTTTTTATTGAGCTTTCATTTTGTTTATTCCTAATTGTTACAAAAAATGCCTGACTAGAAGAGGAAGAGTTAATTTTGATCAGATATTGAGCATAATTTTCATCTTGACATGAAAGTTATGGTAACATGAAACTGCAAGGTCATATTTTATCTAGGCAGGAGGCAAAGAACAAGGACTAATAGTGATCTGCAAGTTTCTCAGTTTGATGCAGTCTGAGACCCTACCCATGAAGGATGCTGTCCACAGTATGGGCAGCTCATAATACTCCTCAACAGTATTAACTCACCAAGATAATTTCTCACAAACATTCTCAGATGATTGTTTCTGAAGATTCTAGGTACTGTAAAGTTCATGGATACTTTTTGCTACCACCAAGACACATTTATTTTAAATATTTACTTGTGAGTCAATTTCATATTTTACATTATATGAACAACAAATATCAGTCAATCAAGGAATATATTTTCAGATGTTTCACTATTTATAGAGGGTATATTTGCCTCTTTGTATAAAGTAAGTAAGGATAATTTATATAGGATAAAAATCTAATGTCAGCTTTCATGATGACATTAAAAACTAAAAATAAAATGTAAAAATAGGTGCTACAGAGCTCTTGCTTGTTTAATTTGGTTAATAATTAAATCTCATGAGTAACATGTTCACTTGATAATTTGAAAGATGGCTTTATTGAAGTTAGTAAACATGTATTTCTCTTCTAAGTATCAAGCTATCACCCATTGATTGGTCAAAAAAAATGAAGAAGTGTGGGGCTGGAGAAATGACTCATTGGTTAAGAGGACTAATTGCACATTCAGAAGACACAGGTTCTTTTCAAGCATACACATTGTGGTTTTGGTATCAGTGGGCACCAGGTACATGTGGTATATTTCCATACATGCAGGCATAACACTCATACGTATAAAATTAAATTAAAAATTATTTCTAAAAGGAGAAATACAATATCATTATAATTAGATGTTTCTCCATTTTTTAAATTTATAATAATTAGCTATACACTCAGTTATATAACAATATATTGTTGTTGATATTATATAATAACCTTAATAAACCATATATAGAACTACACTAATTAACTGATATAATATTTTGGCTAGAATGAAAAGGAGAAACTACATTTATTTATTCAAGAAAGTCCAGCTGGTGCATTAATACTGGAGAAAAACTAAGAATCAAACTAGACAAACACTTCGTTTTTATGAAGCTTAAGCGCAACCAAGAGCAGGTACCATAAACAGAAAACATGTCATTTGTCAAGTGGAATAACTGCTTTGAGAAAAGACAGAGGCATGTAAGGAGCAGAAAGTGATGATGGTAGAAAAGTGCTCTATCACATGAAATAGAGGAGAGCTATCTCAGAAGGTGAGACACAAACACAAGTCAGAAAGAAGTGAAACATAGTTGTCAGGACTAAGAGCTATACAAGAAAGAGGGGGAAAAAGTTGATGCGCAGATAATAAATATAAATGTCTAATCTTATGTTTTACTACTTGGAAAAGTATGTCTTTTGTTTAAGTGAAGCCATGGCATTTATTTATAACAGGACATGATAAGAATACCAAGAAGATTTTTACAAAGCAATTAACCTGATACCAGGTTGCAACAAGAGTAGTGGTTTGGGGTAAAGATTAGCTTCAAGTGACCAACCATTAAGGTGAATCTGTGGAAATCACTTATTTGGATAAGTTCTCACACATTTTCCAAAGTCATAACACAAAGTGATTTTAGTCTCCAAGTAGATTAGTGAACCATTTCCCTTTTCTGTGAACTGGACATCTGAACCAGTGAGAGAGGATTGGCTGTGTAATCCTTGCACTAAAGTTATACTATATATAACAAATTAAGTGAAAGAGGAATATTAATATTGAGTGATGAAACAATTACAAAAATTGCTTAAAATAGAAAAAAAACTTTTAAGTGTCAAGATCTTTACGTTCTTTGCTTAGAGTAATCGTTATATATTTGAATCCTTATACTAAGTATAATTTGCTGTTGAAGACGAAGTACAGAGTGCAGCACATGATAGACAAACTCTCTTCCTCTGACTTATACTACCCTAGTTGTTTATTTAAAGTAGAAAAAATTATAACATGAAAATTAATGAGACAGAAATGAAGAATAATAGAAAATTCAAAGATAATTTTATACAAAACTATGTTTATTAGTTCATAGTTTCACATTTTCAAGTTTTGCAAAGTAGAGCTCTACAGTTTTAGGAGATGACAGCAAAATGAGCAGGCATATTTTAGAAATAAATATTGTGTTGACAGATATCAAGTGCACTTGGATTCACTATCTCAGAGAAGGCAACAAGATGTACTTTTCTCAGGTTCTCCATCTCCAAAGCATTAGTGATGTTCATTTCCAGGTGCAAAGCAGGTAAACAGACTAACCAGGATATATTTGGGAATATATATATATATATAAAACAACTAATGGATATGCTGACATACTTTGAAAGAGAACAAGGAGGGGTATATGGAAGGGTTTTGAGGGGAAAAGGGAAGAGGGAAAATGATGTAATTGTAATAAAATCTCAAATAAAAGAAAATGAAAGAAAAAAAATCTTTTGCATGTCTTCTTGGATTCCTCAGCAATGCATTTTGCTGTTTATAAGTTATATTCTACATACATTAAGGTTAAACAAGTAAAAATTACTTTCTCACAATTTTTTGTTGGTAGCACTGACATTGATACTAGCCCTATCCACCTTGAACTGGTACTGCAGGATCCTACAGATAACATTTCTGAGACTAAAACAATCTTATTGCATGAGGAACAGTGAAAATAAGGAGACAGGATAACCTGGGATTCCTTATAACAACAGAAGATGTCTAGAAGATATTAACAGAAGAATACTTTAGAAATTTTCAACCAAGCCATCACAATCATTTTATAAAAGATATTGTTAATTTAAATTGTTCTACCTATTTGATTATGATATTCAATTTACTGATAGTAAAAAGGGATTAAGTATACACATGTGATCTTTAAATCATGACATTTTGCATTTTGCGTAATTGAAATTAGAACTATGTATTCTGCAAATACAATAGTACTTCTTACATTTAATCATATAATAACCATTTGTGTGAAATTGAATAAATTAAATAAACAATTTACTGTGCATAAAGAAATTTAATTTGAATATAATAGGTTTTGGTTTCCTAATATATCCAATTAAAAAATTCAGAATAAAGGAACTATAAAGATTTCAGACTTTCATTCACAAATATTATAACCCACAAATTTTGCTTTATTAAAGATGTAAGGAATAAAATAGATACCAAATTATTTGTGTAATCCTAAGGTGAAGGAGATACATACTACTCATTAAAAATAAATACTGAATATAATTTTTAAATTTTTTGAGAAAAACATACATTTTATTAACAGCCGTATGTCTATATTGTGGGTATAAATGACTCTGTTTATATGTTCCAACTACTATAACTAAATTTATTAAATCATGCTAAATTTATTAATGACCATTTCAAAAATGACATGACCTAATTGTGCATAAGAAACAGTATGATGTGTCCAGAAACTTGTCTAAGTGGGGATGCACATATTCTGTTTACCAGGGTTATTTTATTCAAAAAAAGTAAATTTGTGGAATGAATATATACTTTCTTGTAGAGTATGATTTAGTCTTTTAATCCAGCATCATGGTTTCTCTAGGGAAGAAAGAATGTTAATACATGCCTTTCATCTTGCTCAGAAGGAGACAGTGGTACTCATCTTTAATACCATTTTAGCACACATTTTCAATCCCAATTCAGAAGGCACTAGTGGCACAAACTGTTAACCGGACTTGGGAGGCAGAGGCTAAGCTCAGTAGGAGAAGCAGAGAGTAGAAGTAAAGTTCAGAGAAGGAAGCAAGGTAGAAACAAAATATTGAAGCAGATCTCAAGAGAGAAGCAAGGTAGAAATAGATGGAAAAATGCAGAGCTCAGAGAAAAGTGGAAAGTTAGTACCTCAAGCAGTTTGAGTGCAGTCAGCTCATAGACAGTTCAGTTCAGAAAAGCCAGGAAGAAAAGTCAGCCCAGAAAAAACCAAGAGAGAAAGCAAATAGTCAGAATCAGACTGTTGACAATTTACAGTTCAGTGTAGAGGAATAGGTTTGTGTGAAAATTTGGAAGATTCTATATTCCAGGGTCTATATTCAGAGGCCTGTGTGGTATGAATGGAATATAGACACTCCTTTAATCCCAGTATTCCAAAAGCAGTGGTAGCAAACACCTTTGATCCACTAATTCAGAAGGCAGTTGTGGTTCACATCTTTAATCCCTAAGAAAAACAGGACATAGAAGCAGACATAGGAAGCAGAACTTAGAAGGAGTCAGTGTCACAGAGGAAGTGATAACTGAGATGAGTCAGAGTGAAGGGCAGGCAGTGACTAATCAGGGAAGAGTTAGCAGAATGAGTCAGAGTAAGGATACACACAACTCTCATGATAGAAAAAGGTTGGCTCTCAATTCAGCGCAGAGTAAATTACTGAAAAGTCAGTTACAGAGGCATTTTGAAGCAGACAGACTAGGAAATTAAGAGAATGAAGCAGTCTGAGAAGCAGAGAGGCTGACTGGTGCCGTTTGGTGCAGTGAGAGCTCAGGAAGAGAGACAGACACAGAGACACAGAGGCAGCTCAGCAGAAAAGGTCATTTTTAGATGGGAAGAGTGAGTCAGTTTGAGGATGAGTAGAGCAGTTCAGTATGAGGCACTCAGAGAGTCAGCCAGAATCAGAAGAGTTCAATCAGAAGCAGTCAACAAGCTCTGGAAGTCAGTTTGAATTAACAGTTTGGAAACTTTGAGCCAGTGAGTTGAGAAGAGTTAGAGTTTATACGGAGCTGGTCTAAGAGGCTCAGTCAGCAGTTGGTATTGGAAGCTTAAATGTTTTGGATTATACAGAGGCCAAAATGCTCCAGAGCTCAATTACTAGGACCAATGATTTAACAGACAAAATAACAAAAATGCTTTGTGCCAAGTCAACACCAACATCTTGTGAATATACATTTATAGCTCAGAGTTCAGAAGACTGCTAATCAGCATGAGATTAGTCATCAGTATATTACAGAGGCTGAAACATTCTAGGTATAGGTTTGAAGATTAGATTGTATGGAGGCAGAAGCCTCTAGGTCTGAGCTATCATCTTGAAGGTTAAATTGTATGTAGACTAAAGCCTTCCAGGTCTGGGTTTAAGACTAGATTGTTAGGAAGCTGGAACCCTCTAGAACTGGGGATTGAATTAGCAACGAATAAACTGTCCTCTGTCATGAACCTATACAAAAATAATTAAATAAAACCAACACATGCACACATTTGTGTCTACACTTAATCACAATTAATTTTATATTTGAGTTGATTTCACTGTATGACTATCATTTCTACAATGATATAAATAAATATAATAAGCATAAACTACTCGCATAATGATTTTAAATTTAAGTAATGCTAAAAATGACAGCTAGACATCTTAAAAAGTAATCTGCTTTATCATTAGGATTTCTTATTTGAATTGAGAATTGAATCATATTATATCAAAGTAAGCCATCTATGTATAAGCTGATCATTAAATATAACATGTTAAACTAATTGAACATTATGGGTATTTTACAATCATTCGTTAAACAGATATTTCTCATGAAATATTTATTAAACGTTGTTTGTGTGTAAGCATGAGGAAGAAGTCATATAAAATGTTCAATTGCAATAGACCTAAACTGATATAGAATAAAAACCAAGCCTCAGGAGCACAGCAAGGTTACCATTCATTCCGTTGTTTCAATACAATGTACTAGTTTTCTAAATTAAATGAAAAATGATCTCATTCATTGATTTCTTATAAAAGTCATGATATTTCTTAAAAAGCTGTGATAATATTATTAAGAAAATTGAGTTGAGTACCAAAAATGGATATTTTTATATATTCTTGCAGATAAATAAAATTTTACTCAAAATATAGATGGTCCTGATATATAATTTTTAGTAGCAGCCCTTTGAAAAATTAACAATTGTCTGACATAAGACTGTAATAAAACCAGGCTGATCAGATATTGTTAAAAGCTTTTGCTTTAATTGGCACAGAAATAATATACACAATGCCCTTGCATACAAAAGTCAGAAACACAGAAATACACAATTCAACATATACTATATTTTAAATTTTAATATTAATCTATGAAAAAGAGGTATAGGAATTTGAGCTGCATTGGACCATCTGTTCTGCTGAAAAAGCACCATCCTGTGAAAAGCAGTATGTGGCAGACATGAGTCCCTACCCTGAGCCAATTGTGATTTTCCTTGTTGGCTTAGGCCCAGTGGCAAGTAATGTGAGAATCTATATGTTAGAAAATTTTAAACGTGGTCTTAAACATTTATCACTGTAAAATTAAAGAAAGTTAAACTCAGACTGCTTTTTGTAATTAGAAAATGGATCTTTGTGATTTAAGAATTTGGTAAGAACTCTTTAGAAATTTCTACATTGTACTTACTACTTTCAGTTTACATAGACTAGATTTATAAAATTATTGATCTGAAGTAGAGACAGCTACTGCAGTATAGCTCTTCACTGTTGTGAAGAGTAGCTCTTCACTGTAGAGATAGCTAGTCACCCAATAGTAGTGAACTACAATTTTACATTATAAGAACAATCATACATATATTTTTTCTCAGACATTTAAGGAAGAATTAATTGTGGCATCCTAATTCAAGTTTCTCTGATTTCTAGTTACTCATTTTTTATTTGGACCACAGCCTTCTTATATGTGCTGTACACATACAATTCTGCAAGGTCATCCCTTTTGGGAATTGTCATTCAAGTAATAAAATCATTTTTAGCCTCTTGGCTTCTGTTAGAGGAACAGATGGCTTAGAATAAGAAAAAAAATAATAACAGATAAAGGAGACACAAAGGTAGATAACAATATTAAGTATGTGGTGTATCATTGGCAGTTAAAAAAAAGAAAAAGAAAGAAAAAAGAAAAGAAACTGTTGTCAAATGCAAGATTGGATAAAACTCTTGCTTTACACTAAAAGTACAGAAAATTAGAATTTAAGTGATTCTATCTGAGCATGGAGATGATCAGTTCTCCTTTTCTCTACTGGTCTGTTTCATATCAGTCTCATGCTGCACAACTGCAATGTCGGAAAGTAAGAAAACTTAAAGGACATCTATTAAACTGAGCGAAGTTAGACAAATTGAAATGCATAGTAGTGAATAAATATAAAAGGTTTGGGGAAACTTTCAATTACTTTAGTTTCTAGAAATACATGTTGATATAAAAAGGGCTCAGAGACATTCAGATTTCCAAATAGGCATGGGGTGGTTAAAAATAATGCATAGTTCTCAAGCTATAATACTGAAAACACAATATTTAATTCTATGTGGTCGCTACATTTATGGACTGTGAGAAGTGGATCTTGATTGATACACATTTGGACATGAACTCATTATTTATTGTTCAAATAAAGGAAGAATTTCAATTTCTTTAACATGTCAGGATCACAAAAAATTATAGTGCTTATTCTATAGTATATGATACTATAATAGCCTATGGAAAACTAAAAGGTAAATGCAGAAGGGAATGGGAAATTTAGAACGAACTGCAAAGCCAGGGAGACATTGATCTCACTTCCTTTGCACCCAGAGGTATGTTCCAAGTTGGCCATGTCCAACCACAACATGATTGACTGAGTTTGCTTCTCAGATCTTGAGTCCTACAGATGGCTCTTGGAAAAATCTGATCTTACTTAGAATACAGTAACAAGAACTATATAGGATTATCCATGCAATTAGCTAGACATTTGATATTTGACCATTAGAAGTTTTCTCTTGCATTGTTTCCAGAAAAAGAAGCGTCAGTAAATCCAATATTACATAAAAAAATACTAAAAATGCCCAGTGGTAGTAGTATGCTGTGTTATGCAAGCAGTTCTCAACCTTCCTAATAGTGCAACCTTTCAATATAATTCCTCATGTTGTGGTGACTCCCAATAATAAAATTATTTTCATTGGTATTTCATAACTGTAATTTTGCCACTGTTATGAATTGTGCTATCTGATATGTAGATGGTCTTAGGTAATTCCTGAAGAAGGTCATTTACTCCAAAAGGGTAGTGAGCAATATGATGAGAATTACTGTGTTACACTGTTCCTACAGAGACATGGACAAATGTCTACTTTTCTCAAATGGAACATCAAGAGCGTATCTGTAAATGTTGATATATGTATTTGTTTATTATCATTCTCATGGGTCCATGGCAAAGGACAGTTTATTTTTTGCTATTTCAATTCCCTGTTGTATAAGGTTTTGGTCTCTGCACAATCTAATTTTATGCTAGACCCAAATGTTTCAACCTCTGAGATTTACTACTGACTGAGCTCACTATGTCTAGCTCCTTCTGAACTCAGAGCTGTAGTGGACTGAACTGACACTTCTGGTTCAATTCACTCCTTGCTCTGGCTCAAACTATTCACCAATCTGACTGGTTCAAACTGACTTTATAAACCAGTTGACTGTTTCTGACCTAACTTTTCTGACTCTTGCTGACTCTGGTTGAGTTCTTCATACTCTGTGACTTTTCTTCTTGGGTTCAAACTAACTGTTACTGTCAGCTGACTCTTTCTCCAAAACTCATATTTCCTGTCTGACAGACTCTGCTGAACTACCTCTGCTATTATCCCACTGATTCGTTGACTGTCTAAGTAAACTAACTCTCCACTTCTCTCGTATCTCTTAGCTCTGTCTCTTGTTTGCTTCATGTCTGCTTCCACTACACTTCTGCCAGAGCTGTGCTTCCACATTCTGCTTCTACTCTTTGTTTGTCTCTACTGAGCTCTGCCTGAAGTCTGCATATACTTCCTCCCACTGTTTGTTCCTTCTGAACTGAACTGTCTGTGAACGAAAGGCGTGCACCAGCATTTACCCTAGAGCACCCATGCTGCTGAATTATAAATGATTAAACATTCCTCTACACAGACCACTACAGTCCAACTTGTTCAATCAATGTGTTTTATTGTGGTTACTTAAGAATATGGGTAAGGAACTAGGTTCAGGGGAAGAAATGACTCAAATAAAACTGCATTACCATAAATTTACCTCAGCAATAGTCATACAATTTTGTTCCATCATGATGCTTGTCTGTCTGCTGTCATGTTTCCCTCTACAATGGTCATGGATTCTAACCCTCTGGAACTGTTATTTAAGACTTGTTTCAGCTTGAGGACAGGGTTCCCAGGAGAAGAGTAGAGTCAGATGACTAATGTAATTGATAGAGAGACAGATAAAGAGAGAAACTCACACACACTTTTTGTGTATAAACAAAGTCCAGCAGGTCAGGGTTCTAAAGTGAAAGTGAGGAGTCAGCTGGGGGTAAAATCACATAGACATCTCATAGATGGGTCATATGCTTTTAAGTCAAGCTTCTCTCTTCCTTTAAACTTCTGTCCCCAAACCAACATTTTTACTATATCCTCTCCATAAAATCCTCTCTAAATCACACATACACTCATTTACACACATCTTGTGGATGAAGCAAAGCTTAAACACACACACACACACATACGCACACATCTTGTGGATGAAGCAAATCTTCAACAGACACATACACACACAAACAAACACACACTCATTCACACACATCTTGTGGATGAAGCAAACTTCAACACGTATACATCTCTCTCTCTCTCTCTCTCTTTCTCTCTCTCTCTCTCACACACACACACACACACACACACACACGTCTTGGTATGCTTTAACACACACACACCTCACTCATACATCTCATAAGCTTCCCTTTGTAAGCTTCTTCTTCCTTATAGAAGAAGCAAAACTCCAACACATAAAAATCTTACCCACACATCTTGCAAGCTTCCTTCTTCCCTTCTCTCTTTTCTTATTATTTCCCATACATCTATATATCTTTTAAACAATGCCATCTACATAAAAAAATTCACATCATAATCACGATTCCTATTTTCCCAGTGGATGATTACAAGTTACATATTTTTAAAAAAAAATGGTTGTTTTCAATGCCCACACATGATTAACCATGAATATCCAATTTTCCATGTACTTTTTCTCCTCAATACATCTTTATCCCAGAACAATAATTTTGTAATTATAGATTAACAGAGTTTAAGCAAGCCAAATATTTTTACATGCACTTTCTATTGTAGCTGTCTTGCAGTTACTAGGAAATGAGTATTCATCATAGTATCCTAACTTAATAAAATTCTTATTTAGTTAACACAAGCAAATTTGTTATTAACTAGAAAACTTTAAGTCAGGAGTAATTTTTTAATATATATAAAGGAGAATCTGTCCAGTCTATATGCAAATTTGATATTAACTAGAAAACAAATTTGTTATTAACTAGAAAACTTTAAGTCAGGAGTAATTTTTTAATATATATAAAGGAGAATCTGTCCAGTCTATATGCAACGTAGCCCTATGTCCAAAAATTCATAAGTAATTTTATAATCGTAAAAGCTGGGAAAATGACAAATTAATTGTGATCAAGGGAGTTCAAACTTAGTAGTGGACACTGAAACTCATTTGTTATACTTAGACCTCTTTCTCATAAAAGAAAACTATGGGTCCTAGCAAACCCAGGCTTTCTTTTTTTTTCCAGTACTCTAACCCAGACCGAGTCTTCAGCTACCAAGAATGTGTTTTAGTTCCTTAGGTTACTAGTTCCAAAATAGCTCAGGGAAATACCCTAATCTGATGTTATTGATTAGTTATTCTTTCTGGAGTTTCAATAGAGTTACCAATTCAACTGAGTGTCACTGCCTTTTAGAAAATCACCACTGTTGTTATATGTGCCAGTAACACTGCCTGGTGAAGGGTTAGAGACCCACATAGAACTTTCATAGCAGAAAATAAACAAGGAAAGAAGGATAGAGGCCACCACTAACAGATGCCACTGCAGCAAGGGACATTTGGAAGACAAATATCATGGGGCATAACCTCTCCTAGATACATTCATTGGAGCTGTGCAAACCAATGAGCTGCCCAGCCTTGTTAACCCCATAGCAGACTGGAAGCATTCAGTGATGGCTCTTGGCAAACTGTGAACTAAAAAATTAAATGCTTTCTCTTGTAAGTTCCCTTGTGTTTTTTCACAGCAATAGAAAAGTAACTAAGTTTTCTATGTTATTAACTCTGAAGTTTTTCCAGATTTTTAGTTTGGACAACTTATGACATTCCTCTCAACAAATATCAAGGGCTAAATTTTCTTCTAGAGTGAATGAATGGTCTATTAAACCACAAAATTGTAATATTATCTTTTCTTCCACATTAAATCTGTGATTTTAATATAATATTAAAAAGGTTTTAGACATAATCTTTATAAAAACAATCCAGTTCTCCCTTTATTCAATTTTGGTGAAGAAAACTCATCGCTGCTTCTCCATTCCAGATAATGACCCTTTGATCTTGATGTAGAGATAATGTGCTAGATATGTAAATACTCTTTAACAATCTTTCTCTATCTTGTCTAGACATCAATATTAAGATAAATCCAAAGGTTTGAGTTTGTGGAACATCTGTGTACATTTTGTAATTTGAAGGTGATATGACCTATTATGAGCTTCCCATCTGGTATGTTGAGAAGTGTTTGCTATAAGAATTTTCAGAATTAGCATGGAATGGGAATACTAGAGGACTCATAATTAAGCAGCATGCCAGGGCCACAGTAGCCATGGTATTTTGACATTGCAATTAATATAAAAGAAATTTTAAAAATTGAAAATTAGAAGATTCAACACAGTCCTTTATTTATGCTTAAAATAAAAACCCATATACTCAGTATTTATCTTAAATGACTGGGAAATAATAGATTAATTCATGACTGTATGTATTTTATTTTAGTATTAGGACTTCAGAATAGATTTAGCAACTAACATTTATAGAAATTCCAAAACACAGACACCTTACATTTTAACGTGTTTATATCTGAAAGTATATCATAGCTTAATTTTATTGTAGCACTGGTTGCTATATATTCATTCAAGTATAATCTCCTATTGTAAAAGTCTTTCCTGTGGATATGTGAAGAAATGTCTACTCATTCTAGGCAGAATACCAGTGATGGAGTAATGACAAAGTTTCCTTCAAATCAAATTCGGTCAGTTAGTGAGTTTATTGGACTTACAGAGGAATGAGTAGTAGTTACTCATAGGAGCATGGAATATTCCAATAGAACTACATCTTTATAACACAGCATAGATGGGGATTTCTCTATAGCTACGTAGATGTATTACACCCTCAAACTTTCATTAACATTCCACTATCTGCATACACTATTGCCTCCTGAGACCATATGCAATTGGAGAATTATAAACTGCTGGAAGGTGAGCAAAGTATGTGATTGAAATCATAGGTGAATGTCTACTGACTTTCCCTACATCCTACAGCTAAGAGGGAATTCTAAGAAGCCTGATCTTGAGGCTTTTTTATAAGTATCTGTTAGAGCTATAGTTAAAAAATTGAAAGTTATTAATCTTAGAGAACAGTTGTCCATATCTCTTAGAAAAGTTTTGTTAAATGTTGTCTAACATAATCTGTCAATGTAAAATATATATTTTTATAAAATATCTAAACAAGGACAAAATTTAAATATTCTCTTATTAGGTAACTGAGACATCAAAGGTCAATTTGACTCCTCTAGATACAAATAAAAGTAACCATGAGTGACGCTGGAATAAATCAAGGGAAGGATGTTATTGTTGTTTTAGAGTAGATGTTAATTAGTCTTGTGCCTATATGAAAAATATAAAAGTTAAATACTTTATTAGAAGAGAAAATTATTTGAAATTCTTCTTCCAGTCCATATTAAGTGTGATGGTTTGAATGAAAATGGCCCTATTTACTCATAGAGAATGACACTATTAGGAAATGTAGCATTGTTGGAGTAAGTGTGGCCTTATTGGAGAAAGTGTGTCACGGTTGGAGGGCTGTGAGGTTTCAGATGTTCAAGCCAGGCCTAATGTGATACTCTCTTGATGCTGCCTGCCAATCTAAATGTAGAACTCTTGGCTCCTTCTCCATACCATGCATGCCTGTGTGCTGCCATGCTTGCTTCTGCCATGACAATAGACTAAACTTCTGAATTCTAAGTCAGCTCCAATTAAATATTTTCTTTTATAAGGGTTGCTGTGGTCATAGTGTCTCTTCACAACAATGAAACTCAAGATAAGACATTAGGCTAATTCTATTACTTTGGACATGTATTGATAGAAACCATCACTGAGGAAAAGGTATAGTGAAGATGGCTTATATACAAGCTACTGGCCCTAATGAAGACAAGAGATGATGTGATACATGTGGGGAAAAGTGACAAGATGCACACTCCAAAGAGATACCAAGGAGAACCTATCTCTTAATAATCCATTGAGCAGTGAATCTATTCAAGGATGAAGTCATGATCCAGTCACCTCTCAGTAATCAGCTGAGGACTATGCCTTTAGTATATAAGCCCTCTGGGGAGCAGATCACACTCAAGCTATAAATAATAGCATATAGATTGGGTGAGATTGTGAGTTTGTGATAGTATTTCTCTCATGTTTATTTCATTTTATTTTATAAATATTATCATAAAACTTGAAAGTAAATAAAAATAATTACACATCAAATTTAACTGGACTTAAGCCTTCACAACCCAAAAAAATTCTATGTAGTTAGAATAGGTACTCAAATATCAAAAAAGAAGATATAGTGTTTCATATTAAATTTTACATTTTTACTATCGAATATATTTCATTGATATAATACATAGACATAAAATCAGAGAGGATTTAAAAGAATAAAATTTTTACCTGTTCAATATACTTCACATATATGACATAAATATTTTAAATTTTAATTTAATAACTGTCAGTAAACAATGAACTCCTTGGTAGAATTTTCTTGTACATATGAACTATTTACCTTAGAAAGCAACATTGACATGAATGTCAATATTGTCAAGTGCTATAAAATAAAAATATTGCACACAAGTAAAGGTAACAGAAAAGGTAACAGAAATCCTCAGATATTTAAAAACTAAATTACATATGTCTAAGTATACCAAGATAGAAAATTTAGAAAGTATTCAGATTGAAATAAAAATAAAAGTACAACACACCCATCTTTGTATTATGAAAATGTTATTATTGTTTAACATCTTATATTTTAAGCATGCCAAATAAGTCTTCTATTTTTAAGTTCCCATTTTAAAGAAGTAAACCAGAAGGCAAATTTCATTTACAAAATTGTAGATGTAGATGTTTATGCACCCAGATGCAGCCATAGATTCAGACTCAAAACCATTTCTATTTGTCTAATTCTTTCACTGGTACTAGATACTAGAGACAAGTCGACCTGGAGCTGTTTAGCCTCCTTACTATCTAACCTTGAACTGAGAGATGTCAGCCTTCATAAAATCTAGAATATTGAACTCCAGGCTTCAGTCTTAGTCTCAGGGACCTACTGCTGACTGAGTCACCCTGGCTAGCTCCTTCTGAACTCTGACTCTTCGGGTACAACTCACTAACTGTTACTGTTTGATACTGACTTCTTCTTCTGAGCTCTGTTGGGTCTCTTTATCTCTCCCTGAGCTCCACTGCTCATCCTGTCTCTGTAACAGATTGTGGTAACTTAATGACTGATCTGACTCTTCTGTAACTCTAAGCTGAGAGGCCGCCTTTCCCTCCTGAGAGTTGGGCAAGTCCTCGTTCTGACTTATTCTGCTAACTCTTCCTCTGACTAGTCAGTTTGCTTGCCATTCACTCTGACTCATCTTAGATATCACATCCTGTGTGACAATGACTCCTTCCTGAATTTTGCTTCCTGTGTCTGCTTCTACTCTGTTTTTCTAGGGATTAAAGGCATGGACAAACACTGTCCTCTAATTACTGTGATTAGAGGTGTGTCTACATTCCATCCAGACCACACAGGCCTTTGAATGTAAACCCCTGGAATATAGACCATAGCTTTTACACTGGGGTATTCCTCTATACAAAATAAAGTAACTGGAAGAAACAGAATTTTGAAAATCACTTTAAAAAATGACAATATAATTTGAACCAAAAAAAATACTTTAAAAATATTTCTTTTTCTTTTCTTCCTGTCTCTCATTTTACCTATTTGTGTCTTAGTAATCAGTTTAAATATTATCTATTTTTCCACAGATATTAATGAATACTATAATATTCTATAGAATAATGACAAGCTTCTGGACTTGGGTATTTGTAGATTATGTAAAGAATAGTTAGTTCACGTATGAAGACTATGAGATCAGACCCATCTGTAGCATAATCAATGTAGATTCATTTTTGCCAAGTCTGCCTACCTGACTTCACTTTGATCTCTGTGACCAACGGAGTAGAATGAGAGAATAGACTCCAACAACTTGTCTATTGACATAGATAAGTGTGCCATGGTGCATGTGTGCATGCAAGTTTTAGTAATACACACACATACACACACACACACACACACACACACACACGTGCACATACAGAGAAAGAGAGGGAGAGACAGAGAGAGAGAGAGACAGAGAGAGAGAGAAGCTGTAGGAGAGGCAAGACAGACAGTACAGAAGAAAGAAAGATAGATAGAAAGAAGGAAAGAAGGAAGGAAGGAACCAAGGAAGAGAAAGAAAGAGACAGAGAAAAAAGAAAGGTAAGTAATACATATTTTAAAGACATTCTGAATTTAATGTTTTGATTACTGTATTAGAATCTACATTAGCATCATACAAGATTGTTACAGAAAGTTTACAAAGTTTAATTAATGTATTATTAAAAAAAATTACTGCTGTGTGGTGGTGGCACATTCCTTTAGTCCCAGCAGTTGGGAGGCAGAGGCAAAGGCAGGTATATATCGCTGTGAGTTTGAGGCCAACCTGGTCTAAGGAGTAAGGTCCAGGATAACCAGAGTTACAACAGAGAAACCCAGTCTCAAAAAACCAAAAATGTAACCAATAGAAAGAAAAATAGCAACTAGGTTTCACTAGCCAAGTTTCAATAAATAAATAAACGTGAAATTATGTGAGTAATCATTTGGAAATTATAATGAGAAATACTAGTTTTATTACATAACCTAAAGGGGTGAAATACATTATTCCAGAACTGTGATAAATGTGTAATCAAGTTTCATCATTGGAATTGAAAAATATGAATGTGTTTCTGTGTTCACTTGCGTTAGGTAAGAACATAGCTTTACTGACTGTGACTTTTGCTTACTGGATCACTAAATTTAAGCTCATTGCTAGTTCAGAAATGTCTTTTATTTTCAGATAGATGAACACATAGGAAACTATAGTCATGAAGCCAAGTATGACATCCTTGAAAGTACGAACATTACGTGTTTTCAATGGCAAAAATGTGTTGAGAAAAAGTTCAGTAAAGCATCTTGTCTTAGTTTAATTGTATTTCTATTTCTACTTCCTTGTTAAATTTCATTTAAGGGAAGTTTGCAGGCCATGTGTTACTTAATTCTCACTACCGTCTTAGCAGCCTTGCTTCCCTCCAGTTTTGAAGACTAGAAAACTGAGACTTATGCTGAGGATTACCTATCAGGGATCCTGACATGAGTTTGTATCTTACCAGACCCAAGTTCATCCATTACTTTATAAACATCAATTATATGACCCTATACCAGGAAAAAGAGAGGAAAAAAAAAACATCATTGAAATATAATCTACATATATAGATCAAAATGTTATTTTTACTTGTACCTTGAAAAAAATTCTCCTAATATTAGAGTCTTTGCAGAATCTAAATCTGATCAGACATTTATTTAATGTATATAATTTTATGCTTTTAAAAATATAGAACAAATAATATGTAATACAGGAAATATACATGTATGTACACATACATATCTAGGGGTTTACATAAAAACACACATACTAACACAGTACTTCTTACTTTGAAAATAAATATTAATTATTATGATTCATTTCTCCAATCTACCCAAGCACATTCTGTATAGTATACTATTGCCATATCTTCATTGGACTTTAGAAATATTATTAATCACCATGTTAGCAATAACTCTACACTTTTGATCCAGGTACTAAATTAAAGCATTGTAATATGATAAGCAGCATCTCCTCACCAGATGGCTGCTCTCTCAGGGAGCAAAGGCCTGTCTACAAAATTAGCAGAGCTGACAATTTCTCTTTTCTTTGACCTCAGTTAATATACTCTTGCTCCAACCTACTTTAAAACTTTGGGAAAAAAAAACTCTCCCAAATATTTCTCTTCCATTATTCCCCAGTCTTCACAGTCCATTCATGCTAAATTAGGTTCTTTCATTTAATGGTTAGAATAAGTCAGCTTATTTGCTCACACCAATTTTATAGCTTCAGGTTCAATAGCTTTAATCTCTTGAAATATACAATAAGCACAAGAGCTTCTCTTCCTCTTGATTGTCATCTCCCACAGCATTAAAGGCATGGTGACACCCTTAGTATTCTGGGTCAGGATTATGGGAAATGGATTCATCGAATATCTTAAGCCCTAAATTAGAGATAATGACACTTTTTCTCCTGCCATTGTAAAAATAATGTGTAAAAACTTTCCATACTACTTTTATGGACTGCATTTAAAATAAGTATTTTCACAATTCTAGTAACAATTCTTTCAGAAGGACCTTTTTTCATTATAATCTAAAAAAATTAATAGAAATTGTTTTTAATGTAGGAAGAGAATTAATATAGTAAGATGAAGTGATGCTAATGGGCCATTCACATTCTTTCAATAGTCTACTATATAATTTCAAAATGTAAACTCTGTTTTAGTTATATATCTAGATAGAGTTGGATTCACCTATGTTTTATTGTCGAATCAATTCCCAAACTTGACATATTTAGATATCATGTACTATGAATCCATGTAATTCTTTTGCTTTTATATTATTATGTATAAATATGCACAGATGTATTTATTTTCCCCAAATTAATATAAAATAGTGTATTTCTACTCCATCATTCAGCAACTGCTTCTTAATGGCCTTTGCATTATTTAAAGATGTATATATTTATATATACATGTCATCTATATTTTATCACTGATATTACAATTTGAAAAATTTTAATCAGTAATATTTCAGTTATGCAACAACTTAAAAATAGCTGTTTTTCTATGGTATAGTTAGAGAAATTACTAAAGATAATTTTATAAATATTATTTAATATTTAAGCACCATTATAGTCATGATGTTATAACAGTTACAGCTTTTCTCTAGTTGGCTTGTCAATAATCATTAACAGATCAAGGAGAGTCTTACAGGAACCTCTCTGTCACTACCGAACTATTAACTATTAATGGAATCTGGGGTATTGGTAAGTTACTGCATTCTTTTTCATATTCATTGAGAGGCCATCATCATTTAGTGTCTAGTTCCAAACTCAGGGTTACACAGTTCAAGCCCTGATTAAACTGTTTCAGAAA
Organism: Cricetomys ansorgei; assembly: GCA_026225945.1. NCBI lineage: Eukaryota > Metazoa > Chordata > Mammalia > Rodentia > Nesomyidae > Cricetomys > Cricetomys ansorgei. The sequence goes on from JAMJFZ010000199.1 coordinate 14,345,408, forward strand.
ACAAAACAAAAATTCATAACTGTGGGAAAGGACTAGTAGTAACAAAGAATGGATTAAAAGTCATAGAAGGAACTACAGAGGGATTAGGGGAAAAGTTATCAAAATGTATTTAATACTCATATAAAATTAAGAAACAAATACAATAAGAGTTAGATAAGTTAATTAGAAAAGAACTATACAAGGGAAATAGAGGCCTTGCCATTCTCTGTCCTCAATTATACATGAATGGGTGAGCCAATTATACATAAATGGGTGAGTCTACCCATGTATATATATGGGCATATTTTCATGCACAACACAAGCATACTTTTTGAGATTTGTTGCAATTCTGATAAGAATACTGTGACCAAAGGAACTTACAGAGGTGTCTTAGTTATTTTCTTTTGATTTGAAGAGAAACCATCACTAAGTCAACTTATAGAATATAGAGTTTATAGGGGTCTTAAGGTTCCAGAAGGAGAGAGTACATGACAATGATGAAGAGGATAATGAGAGCAGGCAGGCTGGTATGGCAAGCTGAGCAGAAGTAGCAGTAGCTGAATTCTTTTTTTCTCACCAACAGGAATGAAGCAGAAAGAGAACTAGCTGGGAATGGCATGAGCTTTTGAAAACTCAAAGGCTATCTCCAGTGATACACCTCTTCCAACAAGGTCACACTTCCTAATCATTCCCAAAGATTTCTCCAACTTGTGACAAAGTACTCAATAAGTCTATGGGGTCCATTCTCATTTATCCACCACACGATACTATCTGTTTCTTATATCTTTTTGATGATAACATAATACAAAATGGACTTAGTCTAACTTCAAAAACCCCCATCATCTTTCAGTCTCAAGAATATTTAAAAGTCCAGTCTCCTCTGAGATGCAATTGTAATTGTAACCAAATGTAAACTCAAAAAGCAAAATACATGCTACCTACATACAATGTCACAGAATATACATTACCACTCCAAAAGGGAGGAATGAGAGAATAGTGAAGAAATATAGGACCAAAGCAGGACTGGAAACCTGCAGGGCAATCTCCAAATTCTCTAATACCATGTCTATTATCAAAGTGCTCAGAAAGCTCCAACATCCCAGTTTTACTGACTGGAATACACTTGTCTCTCTTGCAATGATTCCACTCTCTGTGTGCCTCTCACCCTGACAGATATCCCATGGTTCTGGCATCTCTAACATCTTGGTGTATCTAATGAAATACAGGCTTCACCTTCACATCTTTAGACATTGGCCTCCCCAGGACTCTGAACAGGGACTACCCTGTCACCGCCTAGCCTCACGGGTATTTCTTAATCACAGCAGAAGATATCACAAATGCCTTACTCCAGTATTCTTCATAACCCTAAAGCCAGAACCATGTGGCAGACACTGACAACTTCTTCTGCTTGCTTAGGATGGAAACTGTACTTTAATTAAATTTGCATAGGATTTGATTAGTTACTTCTTTTTCCCATAAGCTTGTCTTTACTAAAAAGTAAAGCATTTTACTTTTTTCAAGTTTCAAAGCCAATCTGGATGGACTCTTGCTTTGAGATCACCAGTTTCTTTGTTTCACTGCATATCAATCTATTCCTCCTAATCTCATTCGTCTCAAACGTTGGTTTCAACTTTAAATTTTTTTTTTTTTATCTCTCAATGGTACCATTTGCATTTCTTTTGTCCCTGTCTGCTCTTTTTCATTATAGACATGAAAAAGAATAATCACTAATAATATCAACATGATCAATATTAGGCAGTCTTGGAATCTCCTTTGTCAAGAGATTTAGTTAAAAACATTTTTTTCTTTTTAAGCCTCAGATATATTTTTAAGACAAAGGTAAACAGCAACAAAATTCTTTGCCAAAATATCTCAAGAATGGTCTCAGCCAAGTTGCTAACAGTGCTTTCTTGAAATACCACTTGATTCAGGCCGACTCAGTTCAAGTAGCTCTCAGCCGTGTTGTCTTCCATGCTCTTCCTGGGGTGACCTGTTAAGCACTTCTTACAGAGTTCAACTACTTTCCTAGTAGAAAGTCTCAAAGCCTTCAACATTCCTCCAGAAGAAACAAAGGAAACAAATAAAAATGAAACAAGTAAACAGAAAACAAACAGAACAAACAAGCCAACAAAAAAACAGGCCTATCAGAAAGGTAGCCCAATACCAGGTATCTTATTTTCTTAGTTATTTTTTATTGCTGTGAAGAGACACTATGACCAAGGCAACTGATAGAAGAAGAGATTTCTAGGGAGCTCACAGTTCCAGAGGGTTAGAATCTATGATCATATTCACTCAGGGAATATGGCAGTAGGCTGACAGGCATGGACCTGGAATAGTATCTAAGACCACACATCTTACCCACAAGCATGAGGCAAAGAAAGAACTAACTGGAAATGGCATGGGCTTTTAAAACCTAAAAGCCAATTCCCAGGGGCACATGTCTTCCAAGAAATCCATACCTCTTCCAACAATATCACACCTCCTATTTTTTTCCAAAGAGATCCACTAACTGATGACACATTACTCAAACATATAAGCTTTGGAGGATATTCTCATTCAAAGCACAAAAAGTGTTTTTTTTTTAATTTTTATTTTTTGCTTTTATTTGCTCAATATAGTAGCTCTTTGGAGTAAGTCTGGGAAGAAACTAAAACAGGAGTTTGCAGTGAAAACCATGAAGAAATATTTCTTTCTGGCTATCTCACAGACTTATACTTAGCTAGATTTTGTATCAGCCTAAGATTAGCCTTCTAATAAGTGGAACCTCACAATTTGGGTGCTGCCAATCTCCTCCAGGAGATTCTGATCTGAGAAATCTCTGAAAGGAGATTTCCTTCTCAGATGAGTCTAGGCTATATGAAGATGACAGTCAAGGTTAATTAGGATAGTCCAATCCTCATGAACTTGACAAGAACTCATTACTTTAAACCATATCCTATGAATTCCTTGTCCTGAAAGTTTCATGTTAATATTGTAATATAAATTGTAAGAGTTCTTTGGTCTATAAAAATTACAACAATTTAAATGATAAAAATTTCTTTGTAAAAGTCAAAATCTCTTAATTTCATATTCCAGTTACAAACAAAGTCCCCTCTCTTATTATTTCAAAATGAAAGCACCATATATGGCATTTAAACAACCAGACTTAAGCAAAACCAAAATCCAGCAGTGTAAACCCATATCCTTTAACTCAGTGCCCAACATCTGAAACATCCTCATCATGTTTTCTTCTGGTTCCAAAAGCTTTGGCAGACCCACATATACCAATCTGCCATCTGAGGCACACACAGCTTGAGTTGTAGGTTCAAAGCAGCTCAACTTCACACCTGCCATTGTACATGGTCCTACAATCTCCAATATTGTTGAGTCTCCACTATGATAAATGTAGTGCCTACAACAATGGGCTATTTTGGCCATTAATAAGGCTCTATCATGGACACATGGTGCCAGGCCTTAGTCATTCTCTATAATATCCCAAATCTTGACTCTCTCATGTCTTTAAAACAATTATTACTAAGGTCCATTAGACATTGTCAAGTTCAGCTTCCAGTTTGAAATGTATTTTGGTGTCCTTGGACAACAGTTTTGTGTGTCAACCATGAAGAAATATTGTCCTAGTACCCAAATGAATTACAAACTATTTCAAATAAATAGTGTTATTCTTTAAAACATAACAGCTATTTCTCAGCCTCAGCTGACCAGCATATCAACATCTCCATGAAACACAACATGTTTCATTTCAGTGATGTTAACTATTTGTTATTATCAGCTGATTCTTCAGGCTCAAATGATCAGCACATACTTATTCTCACATACCAATCATCAATCAAGAAAATATACCACAGACTTGCCAATGGGCCAATCTAGTGGGAGCATTTTCTCAATTGTCCTCTTTTCCAAAATGAATCTAGCTAGAGACAAAACTAGCCTGTAAAATTAATGCCTGTCAACTTGACATACAAAGAAATCACTGGTAAACCATTACCTCATTTTTCTTTTATCCCCTAATATATCATATTAATATAAAAATATAAAATATCCCAACTTGTAGCTTTAGTCTCCTTGAAATTCCAAAGTCTTTCCCAACACTTCAGTCCTCTCTGAAATTCCAAAGTCTCTGTAAAATACCCAGTCTCAACTATCAACTCACATAAAATCAAAGGTAAGTTACATGGTTAATTTCTTACTTCAAGAGGAAAGAACCAGGACACTGTCATAATCAAATTAAAAAAAAAAAAAACCTGTAGGCCAACAATGTAAAATTCAGAATCACACTTTGGGGACTCACAAACTTCTAGCTTCTAAAGGGCTTACCACAACTCACATAGCATTTATTATAGTCTAAGCATGGCTCTATTCCATAGAAGCAACAATTATTAATTGTTACCCAATGATATTGGCATCTTCACTTCCACTGCAACTGGGATGCTCATTCACCAATTGCTTTCTGCTGGGCTCCAATCCTGACATGTGCTGCAAAATGTTTTCTTCATGATCCTTTCAGTTATGGGCCTTCTGTAGCAACTAAAGTTGCACCGTCTCCAATAACCTCTACTAGTCTGTAGTAAGGGAATCTATCACTGCCACATTGATCTAAGCATCATTTGTTCTTCATGACCTCTCCATGGCTTCAAACCAGTATTCTCTGGGTGATTCTCACAAATTACTAAGTTTGTCTGTCAGCATGAGATGCACTCTCAGCCCCTTCTGGACATCAGCTTCTGTTTGCTGACACTAAAGGAATATTCTAACTTTGCATCAGTGATACTGTTCTCATCTTAATCACAGTAAATTGTTTAGCCTCAGATGACAAGTATTAATTGTCCCAGCAAACCAAAAGTTCCCCTTTAGAGAGTCCTAATTAAATATATAACATAAATGTCCCTGATAGAGTCTTTGAGAAACTCAAAAACGTCTGCCAAAGCCTCATAATCCTGGCCTTCAATTGTCTATATTGTTCTCAGTTAGAACTCACCTTCTAAGTTCCTAACAATTGCCCATTAATCTTTGAGCACTCAATATGTTTTCTAATCCAAAGTCCCAAACTCTTTCTACACCATTCCCTCAATAACCTGAACATGTCTGTCACAATTACGGTCCACTCTGTGATACCAATTTCTTCCATAGTTAGGGTTTCTATTGGTATGATAAATCACATGACCAAAAGCAACTTGGTAAAGAAAGGTTTTAATTCTGCTTACAGTTCTATTAACGGATCATCACTAAGAATTGATGAGGGTACAAACTAAAACACGGCAGAATCCTGAAGACAGAATCTGATGCACAGGTAATGGAGGACTGCTGTATGCTGGCTTATTTCCTACTGGTTGCTCAAACTATTTTCTTATAACACCCAGGAGTACCGTCTAAGGAGTGGCAACTCCCACAATGACCTTGGTCCTCCTATGTCAATTATTGTTGGGAGCCGAGTTGAAACGCCATTATAAGATGGCGCCGGTTTCCTGTTTCCGGGTTCTTCTTGATCGGTTCTGGAGTAAACAAGTAACAGCGCAGGCGCAAGTTGAGTAATCCTTGCCGCCTCCCTCTATGCTAATGAGGTTCTGGACATGCATCCAATCGTTGATGGTCACGTTGCCTTTTGCCCTATATAAGCAGGGTGCCTCACACATTCAGGGTCTTTCGCTCTCAACACTCAATCAAGCTACAGTCATCAATAAAGCGTGAACCAGAAGAATCCTGTGTGCGGCGTCATCCTTGCAGTCGAGGCGGGCGTCCACAAATTATCAATCAAAAAAATGAACCATAATCTTGCCCACAGACCAATCTGATTCAGCATTTTTTTCCATTCTAGTTCCTTCTTCCAAAATGAATGTAGGTTGTGTCAAACTTGCATAAAACCAGCCAGTACAGGGAAAAAGGATATTTGGCTAAAACTTGCAGGTCACAGTCTATCATTGAGGGAATTCGTGTTAAAACTCAAGAAACTTGAAGTACAAATCATGGAGGAATGCATCTTCCTAACTTGTTCACAGTATCCTAATTTGCTGGTTTGTTCAACCTTGAACCTCAGGCCTGATAAACTATACTTTCTGCAGTGAACTGGGACCTCCATCATCAGTTAATAATCCAGGAAATTCTCATGGATGTCATCATAGGATAATTTGATCTGGGAAATCAACAATTAAGACTCTCTTCTTAGGTGATCCTAGGCTATGTAAGGTGAAAAAGATAAGTAGGACATGGCCACACACTTAAACACATATATTGAACTAACAGATAATTTACAAAGTCCTTAAAATGTTTAACCTAGAAAGATACAAATCTCCATGTCAACAGAGTAAGACTAGAACACAAATATTTTTATTCAGATTGGTTAATACTCTTTAGTCTAATGACTACAAGACTATAGTCTTATAGTCAATAATAACCATTTCTATGCTGTGGTATTGATAAAGAAAATATTATCGAGCTGGAGAAATTGCTCAGTTTAAGAGCACTGGCTGTCCTTACAGAAGACCTGCGATCAGTTCCTAGGGAGCTCTTAAGCATCTGGAACTCCAGTTCCCAGGGATCAGCTGCCTTCTTCTGGTCTTCTCAGGAACAAGGAAGGCATATGGTACACATATCCACACATCTAAATAAACACTCATGCACAGATAAAGCCAGGTGGTAGTAGTGCAGGTCTTTAATCCCAGCACTTGGGAGGCAGAGGCAAGTGAATCCCATTGAGTTCAAGGCCAGCCTGGCCTAGTCTACAGAGTGAGTTCCAGGACAGCCAGAATTATAACTGGGAAACCCTGTCTTGAAAAACCAAAACAACAATAACAACAAAATATCAACGAAGAGTTTGAGGTTACTAATAAATTTCTCATATCTGCCTGATATTATCTGCTTATGCTTGGCACAAATATTATAAGAAACTTACATCTGCATTATATGAGAGTTGGCATAAAGTTATTTGGAATCCTGTTCCCAAGTGTTGTTTTCCATATGCCATTGGCTCAAATACATAAAATATAAGTAGTTCTCTTAATACAATCCAAAAATCACCCACCATTTATCCTATGTATTTTACATTTTCTTTGCAAACAGATTTGTTTAATTTTGGCAGGTAACACTAAGATAAAACTTTATTTCCAGAAATTATCAAATATAAATAACATTAACTTAAATAATGCATATCTATCAGGAAATAAATGGAGTTATGTTATCTCACTGATAACAACTTAAGATATAAAAATATAATTCTTAATCTAAGACAGACTTTGCCAATGATTTTTTGTATTATCTCTGTTGCTGAAACAAAACATAAATAAGACATGACATAAAAATTAAATTTCATCAGCTTTATGAGCTTCTAACTTACTCATGGACTAGGAAAACTTGGTCTCCTCAGGGCTTAACTTGACACAGAAATTATATAATAAGGATAGGGAAGGAGTTTCACTACCCATTTATTATTTTTACAGACCAATATTTCTGCCAAATGCCTAACTTCCATGGTGAGAGTCTGCAGAGGGACATTGATCAGTGTGCCAGAGACAGGTATATGACCAAGGAATACAAACCAGAATTGTTCTATTTTATTTTTCTGTTTTGTTTGTTTTCATATATTATATCCTCTATAAAACATCCTTTCCCTATAACAAAGATATTTTATGTGCTTAAAAATAAGCATTATTATTAATAAATGCACTCAGGGGTATCATGCAGTGTGTGTAAATGTAATCTAGAAAAGACAATTAAGAATACTTGACAAATAAAACGTTTAAAGATGTTTATTTCTCATCAGTAATCACAACAAAGAACATAGGAAGATACTACCAATTACAAACTTTTCTAGAAACATGCAAGGAAAAAATATTTCCATGAATCCTGAAAATGGTATCTTCTGATACATATTACAAAAGAAAAATAGCCTATAATTTTTAAAAATATAGAAATGAATCATGTTTACCTCACCATGAAATATTTAAGAATATATCATATTTGTGAAATGAATTATGAATCTGACCTCTTAATAAAAATCACTTATCTTGCTGCTTCATATCAGCCTGTACTTCTGCAGACTTAGAGATTTTTAGCAGATGAATGTGATTTCTATATTTTCATCTATATTGACTACATATTTCACATGTATATTTATATGTAATGTGTGTGCATGTGTATTGTTATTTCCACTGTGTGGAAAGTGACTATGTGCAGGTGTGCTTGTAACTGTGTGAATGTTCTAGAAGAGGCTAGAGGGTGACATAGAGTGTTTTCTTCAATAGTTCATCACCTTATCTATTGAGTCAAGTCTCACTTGTACCCACAACTCACAGACCCCACTAGATAGGCTATCCAGGTTTTTTGAAGTATCCTTTGTTTCCTGCTAGAATTGCAGGTGGCCCACAATGCCTATCCCATGCTTATATGTGATCTGATCTCTAGTTCTAAAGCTTGAATGGAAACTCCTTTCCCCATTGAGCCATCTGACCAGCCATAATATTACAAGTTTTATTTAACCTCACTCTATTTGCTGCCCAGGTCAATGAATCTTCTGGTTTATCACTAACTTGCTTCCTCATGACGCTTTTATGTCTCAGTTGATGTTTTTTCAACTTCTATATGAACTCTGACATTTTGATACTTTAAGGGTTCAGTCTTTTTATACTCAATTACTTTGGAATGTTTAAGAATACCAGGAATATATAAGGTAATAGTGGCATATAGCTTGTGGGGTTAATTAATCAATGTCTTTTTTGACTTAATATAAGCATGGACATAAGATTTTTTTTTTATACTAATCTCATGGGTTCATGGCAAGAGACAGTTTATTCTTTGCTAATTCAAGCCCAGGTCCTAGAAAGTTTCAACCTCCATACAATCTAATCTTAAGCCTCGACTTAGATGGTTTCAGCCACCATATATTCTAATCTTCAAGATGCCAGCCTAAACCTAGAAGGCTTCAGCCTCTATATAATCTGATCTGCAAACTGAAACCTAGAATGTTTCTGACTTTGAGAGTTACTTGTGACTGGGTTCAATCTGACTAGCTATCTTCTGAACTACCTCTTTTCACTCTGATCTGTACTGTGAACTCTGAACTATAAATCATCTGTTTCTGACTCTGCTTTCTCTCTGCTTATCCTGGACTGTCTCTGTGCTTCTGGGCTTCTCCTTCTGTCTATGAGCTGACTGTATTCAAACTGCCTGACTGAACTAACTCTCTTCTCTTTCCAACTCTCCAACTCTCTTCTTAACTGAATTTCTGAACTCAACTGACTATGCACTGAGAACTTCCTTTTATATCCTGTGTAGATGTTGATTCAGGGCAATAGCCAGTTTACTCTTCGGCTAATTCAATCATTGGTCATAGTACTGGAATCCTGGAGCATTTCAGCCTATGTACAATCTTATCTTAAGCCTAGAAATGGAAGGCTTCAGCCTCTGTAAAATCTATAACGTTTAAACCTCCTACAATCTAATGAACTTCCAAGGCTTGCTACTGACTGAGCCACTCTGACTAGTTCCTTCTGGACTCTGGCTTCTGTTTCAACTCACTTGCTGTTCTGATTCAGACTTCTCTCCAAGCTGACTGGTTTAAACTGTTCTTCCTAGCCAGCTTGCAGTTTCTGACTGAACTCTTCTGACTCTAAGGGATTCTGACTGATTCTCTGACCACGTCGGTCTGAACTGCTTTACTCGGCTTCAAACTAATTCATTTTTCCAGTCTGATACTGACTTCTTCTGCCTAGCTGCCTCTGTATCTCTGCCTCAGACATCTCAAGCTGCCTCTGTGTCTCTGTGAACTCTCACTGCCCTATATTGTCTCAACCAGCCTCTCTGCTTCTCAGTCTTATCTTCAGACAACTTAAATCTGTGTGTTCTGTCCTACTCTCTGAGCCTGGAGTTTGCTTTTCTACTGTGACATTTGGGTGTATCCTGACTCAAACTCACTTGCTAACTCCCTCTTATTTGTCACTTATCTTGCCCTTCACTCTGACTAATCTCAATAGTCACTTCTTGTCTGACATTGACTCCTTTTGAGTTCTGTCTGTTGATTAAAGTCCTGTGTTACCACTGCTTTCTGAATACTGGAATTAAAGGTGTGTATCAACATTCTTTTTTGCCCTAAAGCAGTCAAGATGACTAATTAAAAGAATAAACATTTCTCTACACTCCTGAGAATTGGGCATGTCCTAACTCTGACTCAGTCTCAGACTTTACTCTGATTCAATCTCAGTGAAAAAAAAAAAAAGAAAAAAGAAAAAAGAAAGAAAGAAAGAAAGAAAGAAAGAAAGAAAGAAAGAAAGAAAGAAAGAAAGAAAGAAAGAGAAGAAGAAGAAGAAGAAGAAGAAGAAGAAGAAGAAGAAGAAGAAGAAGAAGAAGAAGAAGAAGAAGAAGAAGGAAGAAAGATAGGAATGTACAAGAAGCATTTTATGGGGAGAAGAAAATGGAAGAATGAGAGGGCAGTGTAGATTAGCGAATATGGGGAAGCATAAATAACACTAAAGACATTTCAATAAAATTTTTAAAATTATATATAGATACATATCTACCTAAGGCTTAGGTGTAAAATTATTTTTATTCATGGGGGTTCAAGGAAGAATGAAATAAAATATTCAAAATGAAATTCTTTACTTAGAGGGTTTCAACCTCTGAGACTGAACTAAATTCTGATTAACTAACTGCCTTCTCTACAGCCTCTTCTCCACATGCCTCCCTCTTCAATCTCTTGCTTCTGATTCTATTGCTTCTCCTCTCTGATTCTTGTCTGCTTCCACCTCTGCTTCTCTCTTGCTTCCTCTCCTCTTCTACTGACTGTTCCTTTTATAGCTCAAAAGTTGGGTTTAAAGGTGTGAATCGCCCCTTCTTTATGAGTTGAGCTTAAAGACACATGCTACCAACTGCCTTCTGAGTTGGCTTAAAGACCTATGCTAAGTTGCAACTAGATACAAAGTCTTCCTGACTAACTTTTTTTCCTTTCTTAACTTTCATTCCTGCTGGATCATACAGGCCTCTGAAGATGATCTCTTCCTAAAGCAGCCATCCTGTGGATCAGAGATCAAATGTCTTTTACACAGGCCTTTGAATATAATCCTTTCCCAGAGCAGCCATGCTGCCAGAGGAAGTATCTGTTTCTCTACATTAGGAGTCATGGCAGGAGAAGGAGTTGCAAATACTATGAGAGCCATTTTTGGTGAACATAGCAGATTAGGTACATATCATTCATAAGACTTGTGCCGGCTCAGGTCAAGCAAAGTTCCAATTTGTTGATGGAAGGGATGAAAAAAGTCCCACCTCTGTCTAAGAGTATATAGGCAATTTATAACTGCTGAGAGAAGGAGATTCTGGTTTATATAGGGGAGAACCCACTGAATTGTATACCATGCTTCAGTGAAGACACATGTCAAGGATGATAGGAAAAACATAAATTGTATTTGATATATGACAAAAGACTACGGACATAAAGTTGGGTGATTATGGAACTGGAGATGAATGTATGAAATCCAGGGAGAGGAATGAATGTAACAATACAACGCTGTTCAAAATTTTCAAAGAATTATTAGAAATGATTAAAAAGAAGTTATCCAATCTGAACTTAAAGTATCTTACTGGTAAAACAAAATAACTAGACAAATGAATAACTGCAGTTCATATGTGTATATGTTATAAAGCAAGACAAAAATGATGGAATAATTTAGTATATAATAATGAGTTTCTCCAATGAGGGTGTGTAAATTTACAGACAGTACAACATTTCAGTTGGCCCTAAGGGACAAGTTGGATAAAAAATAAATAAATAAAAAACAATTTAAAAAAAGTATGGCTTAAATGATTGGAAAGCAAAAGATGATCTTCCTTTGTCATGATTTTTTTTTTCATGTATAATGCTCCTAAAGATATAAGAAATATTTTATATGAGTTCAAAGTATCAGAGAAATAAATCGTAGGAATCTGGAAGTGTTGTAAGTAAGGAATATGCTTAGAATATAAAATTTCATGTTGAGCTTTCCACACAAAAAAATTGTTTCTATATTTTAAGAATCAATAATAAATGATAAACATATAAAACTATTTAATAATGCATTGTTACATACAATAATTGATCATTTTGGCTGCACTGCTTAATTGATCATTTTCATTATAGAATATAAGTTAACAAAATGGTTTTAATAAAGTAACTAAATCATTTATTCTGAGCTTTGGAAAGAAAATAATTTCTTCCTAACTATGGAGTCTTTTTAAAGATCTTTGACAGAATATAAAATCAATATGTTATTAGATGTTATAAAATAATATATTTGCAGAAACCATATATGCATCTTCATGACTCATATAATATAAATTTTATATAAATATTTGTAATACTACATTCATTTAGATAAGTAGAAACACTCTACACTTTCAAGACAAATGTAATTTAAAAAATTATTTCTATCATAGTTAGCATGGTGTTTCACACTGAATTCCCATCACTAAGGATCTGAAGCAGGAAGGGACTCTGTTTTCAGGCCAAGTTACACATGAGATTGCTACCATATAAATTCCTGATTTAAAAAAATGAAATTGGCCAGGTAGTGATGACATGACATGTGACACCTTTAATCCCAACACTTGGGAGGCAGTTGCAGGCAGACCTCTGTGAGTTCAAGGCCACCCTTGTCTACAGAGTACAGAGTGAGTTCCAGGAAAACAAAATAAAATAAAGCAACCCCAAAATTGTATTATTTAGTAAACTTAAGGTTGGTTGAATCTAGACTGAATCTAGAGATAATAAACCTGTACCTATAGAAGACAAATTATTGGTACTTCACAGAATAGTATAGACCAAGTTGTAGTGATGAAACAGGCAGATATACTGAATTAGATATACTGAATTTCATGCTTATATATTATGTTTTTAGTTAAAGTGAATGATAATATATATTATCATTATATTAATATTATATATTATTATATTATACAATATTATATACATTATATATAATATCACACACATACACACACACATATATATATATATATTTCAGAGTACAGTAGAATTCTCCATTTACTTCATCAAATGAAATGACTGACAAAAATCTTGTGTTTGATAATTTGTCTTGTTTGGAGAAGACAACTAATAATTTTAAAAAGTTTCAATAAAAGTTATGAGATTAAAAATAAGCTGTGGTCAAAGAGAATTTTTTTTTAAAATTATGTATAGCATGAGAAGGAATTAAATTATCTGGCCAACTGAAAAACATTCTAGATGAGCACTTTTCCTGCCTATTTTGGCATGAATAGTCTCTTTGTAGAACTCATATTAATGAAAAGAACACTGATCCTTACAATTAAAATAAGACTATGGGGCAATTCCAGGTCACAGAGTTTATGGAATGCAGATGGGCCTTGCCATGTGGATGAATAGGAAGTGCTGGTTCCATAACAATCGTTAGATGATCATCTCTGGAGCCATCTGCTGTTGTTTTTCAGATGTACCTCCAAGGACACATCAGAGGCTTAAAACAGTAACTCTTTTCTTACTACTCTGTTGGCTGCAAAAGAAACTCTTGCTATTTCCACACCTACAATCTTACCAAGATATATTTCTTTAGTTTAAAAACAAGTATTATATTTCTGTTTCAAGAGCCAACTTGCATCACTATCATCATATTAGCTTGTCTCTAACTGTTACTGCATGGTCCATAAAAATTAATGTGTATGTTTATATGTATATATGCATGTAGTGTACAAGAGTGTACACATTATACATCACATTCTTAGATGAACAGAAATGATTGGAATACGAACTATGAGAGGATACACAGATTTTGGGGAAGAATAAAAAAACATAATTATACTCTTTAAATATTATTATATTATTGGATATAAGTAATGTTATGGCAATTTTCCAAAAAAATCTTTTAAATATAACTTTATATATCTTTAAATATAATGAAATTTAAATATTAGAAAGATCAATAATGAATGTCAGTCTTTTCAAGTATAAGTGGAAACTATAGTAAAGCAAATCATATATAAGATGAGAGAAAAGTATCACCACTTATTTTAGAATTCTGGAAATATGAAAGTAGATTATCTGACTCCATGTACACAGTTAAAAGTGGGTAATTGGACATATTTGTTAAAATACTAAAATATCTGACTATTTCAAAATAAATCATAGTATTTATTTAATTTAACTCTATTGGTACCACATCATTACATATCAAAATTTGTGGGATGAACCTTAATTATATTTCTACATTTTAGTGGCTATATTGAAGATGTTTCTAAACCAAATGTATTGCTTCAAGTTCTGACAATGTATGTATAACTTTCAAAAGTTATTTTTTCTCCCATTAAGTACAATATATATATATATACTGTTACTTTCCTTTATGGAGTCTGAGCAAAAGCGCAATATTATTTAAGAAAGAAAGAGTGATAACCTGGGTGAACCACAGAATTAATCGCTCCAGTTTTTACCAAGACAATTTTTCCAGAATCTGGAAAAGGAATGCACTCATGTAAAACCACAGTTGTCTTTCTGACTTGCAGACAAAGGGAACAGATTGTGTTCAGATTTAGTTTGCTTGAACTCACAAAGCAGAATTCACAAATGATGCAAATATGCAGAAAATGAGCTCCAGAATTACAAATGGGGTTATGTGAGTTTGTTCTAAATGAAATATTCATGGGGTAAATTTGGGCTTTTCCTGAAATTGGGTAAAACTTAGTAAAACTCCATAAGGGCAGGGAGTCAGTGATTAAAAAGCTATAAACTTAATGTTGCCTGTACTCCACATACTGCTTCCAGAACCCTGATTTCAAATAGTTCAGTCTAGACACTTCATAACATGCATCATAGGTCAAAAAGTACTCATCATATGTTATTTTTAAAGTCAAGCATACCCAATAAAAATACCCACTATTAAAAAAATTAAATTTCAAATGAGAGAAATTTAACAATTTTAGATTACTCAAGGATTTAAAGGGGAAATATAAAGAGACGTAAAAGAAATATCAATAAAAGTACTGGAGAGATAAGTGTAGTATGTGTATGATTAAAAATAGAAAAAATAGCACTAATATATAGATAGTATAAATGGTTAGTGAACTATACAAGTATTGTACTTTAAGCCCAGAGCAAATCTAAAACACAGAAAAAAAAATATAATTGACGAAAGGAATAGCTTTGGGACCCTTAAGAAATATTTGCCTCCTGAATATCAAGAATGAGAAGATGGAAAAGTATGAGGACGAAAAACAAATAAATAACTTCCTTTACCCATTTTATAAAATTTATAGGCTCAAACTAGACTATTAAAAAGGAGACATAATAATCTCCAGAATACAAAGTGACAATCTTAAAGTGATAAAACATGTTTTCTACACATTGGTACTCTACATGTAAATTCATATGCTTTCATCTTTGTGTTTCTTTTTAGCTTGAATAGTTGATAGTCTTATTGAAATTAAAACAAATCCAACTTCTTCTTTTTCTCCTTTTTCTCCTTTTCTCTTTTTTCTCCTCCTTCTCCTTCCTCCTCCTCCTCCTCTTTCTTCTTTTATTTAAGTTATTTTTAGGGCAGAGGGCATTGGATATTTTTTTAGAGTGTGTTTCTCTATTGTAACTCTGTCATTCCTGGAACTCACTCTGTACAACAGGCCGGCCTTCAACTCACAGCAATCTGACTGCTTCTGCCTCCAAGTACTGGGATTAAAGGCATTCACCACCACCTCCAGGCCACATCCAACTTTTATTCTTCAGTTTTACATCCATGTTTTATATTTCAGAAAAAGATTACTTTCTGCTTAATACATGAAACAGTGGTATATCAATGTTCCTATTCTGCATAGAGAAACTACTTGCTAAATGGAAAATGTGTTTTTAAGAATCTCACTCATAGGAAAAATGTATACTACAAACACAGTGAGGGGTTAGAAGAAATAGTCTCAGTGAGATCATGCTTCTGAATCTTCTGCAATCACTCCTTATATTCCATGCTGTTCTGCAATTTGGCTTCTGGAGGCAAGTTGTTCTTATCTTTTCCTGGAACTACACACAAATAAAGCCACTCAGTACCTGAAATTTATTCTTTTAAATTCTATGAATCCTTAATTCTATTTTGGACAGAAAACAGTTGAAGACAGTTGAAGTTCCTTAAAATGTCTCTCTATTACAGTTTATCCATGAAAACTAAATTTTGCTAATGAAATTAATCCAGGGAATTATAGTTATTAACATACTTAAACTTAATGAAATGTCTAAAGTGTGCTACTTATGACAGTGTACCACTAGTATTTTCTACACCCATCCTATTTTGACATGGCAATTTACAGAAGATAGGATTGTAACCAAGGCCTAGAAAGACAAATGTCATATACTTTTCCTCATTTGTTGACTCTAGCATCAATTGTACTGTCATATACTTTTCCTCATTTGTTGAATCTAGCATCAGTTGTTTGGAATTCTGTTTTATACATCAGGGTGAGTAGCAATAGAGGCTAGGAAGCAAGAAAGGAGCCATGTGAAGAATGTGGAAAAGACTGAACCAGGAATAGAAAGAGTTATGAAGTGCAGAAATAGGGAGATGTGAGAATGTTTAAATGGGGTTAAATGGATAGGGGATGAGGGAAAGATGGAGAAGGAACAGTAAACCCTTACAAAGAATACATGAGAAAGCAATATGGGAACTTACACTTTTATAAACTAACTTGAAAGAAAAAGATGAGCAGAAGGACAGAAAAGAGGCTGTATTGATACAAAGATATTTTAATTCTCACTGATAACTCTTAGGAAGACACCTGTATCAGGCAATGCAAATTTAGTTTAATAACCTGTTACCACTCTACTTCCCTTCAAAATGTAAGTCCTTTTGTTTCACCTTCACTGCTTCAATCTGTGAGAGGAAATATTTGTATTTGTGGGACTCACTGATTTTAGTTTGTACTGTGGATATTTTTTTTCTGAAAAAAATTTCTAGTTTTTGACTTTTTTATGTGTTGTTACAGTGACAATTATGCCAAAAATTTTAATATCATGTGGGATTCTGCTTCCTGCTTTTAATCTTTGTGTAAATGTTCTTCATGTTGGATTGTATCATGTGTTCAACATATTAAATCTATGCTCTTCTTTGATATTAATGACAATTATTAATTTCTTTTTACTTGTTGACACTTTTACTATTATGCAATCTGTGTTCTTATCTAGGTTAAACTGTATATATTTTCCTATCAACCACCCTCTGTCATGTTTATAACTTAATCTTGATTTGCTATTTCAAAATATATTTGCTAGAGTCAAAATATAAATCCATAGTCATCAACAATATGAACAAAATAGGAGTGCTAGCTTTCCCTTCTCCTTGGGCATTTCTCTCTTTATTAAAACTTCTTTTTCATTCTTACATTTATAAGCAATAAAATTGGAAAGTTTTTACTTGTCTCTGTATTTAAAATTGCTTGTTATATGCATGTTGCATGTGATAATATATTTTAAGACATTATAGCTATGTTTACTTGCCTTTAGGAACACATCCAATCTCAGTATTTTGGTTTTTGATTGCTTTTGATTACAAATGGTGGTCTGGTTATCTAGTATGTCCCAATGTTACAATTATTAGATGAAGTAGGACTGAAGCAATATAACCAGATTCTCCTGTTATTTATTTTATTTTGAACCTATTTTGTTAGTCTTAAAGGATTAGTCTTAACCTACCTACAACTACCTAATATAACATCAAAAAATAATATTGGGCAATGCAAGTAAATAAAAAAGATAATGGCCATTAAAAGCTATAACATGAAAGTAACCACTTTTAATATTTGAGTGTGTAATTTTTTTTATTAGTTTCTTTTATGTTTTATGTTATGTTTTATATTAGGTGTTATTTCACTTAATAACACTAATAACCTATTTTAACTTTGAATACTAATTATAGCAGTATCAAATTATACTGAATTATCAATGCTAATTCAAGCTATAATGTATTACTAAATTTACTATAAATATATGCATTCATGCATATGTTTTATAAGATATGCAAGATGACACACTTCTATGTTTGAATTTAGAAATCTCAGACTGATTAGCATGAAATTTGTTGTGCTAAATACCCAGAAAAAAGGAGACCTTGAAATTGACTTGACATGTTAATATTATAGTTTACAGTGGGTCACATTACAATTAAATGAGGATTTTATTGTAGCTAGACATGGTATATTTGCCTTCTGAAACTACTGTTACTTTAAACAATTATATGGGAAGGTTATCAGTTGTTTAAAGATTACTTGAAAGATGTTAGAGTCTCTGAGATTTGCATATGTCCAAATTTAAAAAGCATTAGTGATTAAATATTCATAATATGTAGAAAAATTTAAGAACAAAAAAAAGGATGGGGAAGCAAAAAAATATGTAACATTTTATTCTTGTAATCTTTACTGTCTTTTGAAACTATACATTATATATATAGTTCATGCTTTCATTTCCCAAAGAAGCACTGAAACAGTATCGTATTTCCAAAAAGAAACATCTGGCTACCAATAATATTATTCACTTTATAATATTTTCACAATAAAGAATGTGTGCATTTTCTTTTAAATGCAACCAGAAATTTGTTTCCTTTGAATCAATAATTTAATGCTAGATCTATCATTTTAATGCAATGAACTACATTATACACAAGTGTTAATATTTTGTTTATTTGTTAGGAAACAATTATTGGTTACAGTTGGCATAATGAGAAAGGTTACATCTATTAAAACAATTCCTTTTCTCATAATTAAAACCATGTAAATAATGTTGACAGCTAGGTGTAATGCCTTTTTATTTCATTTTAATGGGCTTATCCTTAAGAACAAAGTGAAGATAAAAAACTTACAATTTTGTTGATGTCACAAATTGATTTACACATGGTTTGGATGAGGAGTCAAAAGTCCAATATTAACTTTTCTTCTTATCTCTTCCCAATTCTTTAACTACCTCTAAAATTCTGTTTGCATGAATGCACAGAAAAATGTCTTTTTATTCAAAGTTTGTATAGATTTTGGCTTCAAATATGTGTCCAGTTGTAGTAATACCTTTTAGGATGAATATTTTCAAGGCTGAGCAAATTGTTTTGAATAAATAGTTGTTATATTTGTGTACATGTACATGTATATATGAACATTTGTCTTCACAAACTCATTTAATAGGTAGTTAATTATTAAGGAAACTACATGATAGAAGGGTAGAAACATTATCTTTTCAGAACAGTCTATATTAATGAAAAAAAAACACTAAAAGTACTTTCACTGTTTATAACAAGCAAATTATTGACTACTCTATTTACCTATGTTAGATATATATATGTACGGGTATATACATTCATATGTATGCATGCATGTTTATACATGTATGTATATACAAATACATATACACACCTAACATAAGTAATATACACACACATATATAAATATGTTGACATAAAAAAGCACATATATAACATTATATGTTTTATATAATATGTACATACATCATTATATATGCTTATATATTAATGATAAATATGTTAACATATATATTAATAGTTATAAAAGTTTATTCTTAATTAGTGGTTAGTTTTCACAAAGGAAATACTATGGTGTTTACCACTGCTATCTTATTATTAGTTACAATGAAAAACTTTAAAAATATAATATTTGTTTTGTTTTCTCTTTAGCCTTTACATTTTAGTCAAAGTATTACAACTTCTTCCATGAACAAATTATCACCTATTTTAATTTTAAGTCTCTCTTTGTTACATTATGTATATGTTGATTTCATATTTATTTTTATTTTACCTCTAATACATATTTTAGTATCTGTATTATTTAAGATTTCCTTACATTGTGTTTTGATCACCTTAAATTTCTCATTCCAAATTTCCCATATCCAACATTCACAAGATTTGTGTACCCTTTTTCAGACCCACTAACATAACATTGTGCTGTTCAAATATGCTTGAATGTATAATATTCCACTGTAGTAGGGTTGATTTACCAGGAGTTACACTCAAAGAAAACTTTTTTTATCTCTCAGCAGCTAACACTGTCAGTAGCTACAAGCAGCCTCATTCCCAATGCCCCACTCCACACCTAGTTGTTGTGTAGCTTGAGCTTGCATGCATTTCTGTATGCTACTACAATCCACATAAGTTGTAAAACTATCCTACAGTGTTTGGAGATACTGTTTCCCTGCAGTCATTCACCAAATCTGGTTCTCACATTCTTTCTGTCTCATCTTCTCAGTCGTCCCTGAGTTTTACTAGAAGGGAATGCAGAATATTTTTCATGTAACATTGGTGCATCTCTCAACCATATCTTATAAGATTTTTAGATCCAATAGATGGTGATGATCACAGAGATCCACAGATGGTCAAAATACAGAGCAATTATCTTCCCTTTGATAAAGCAAAGTCTCTTTCTGTGTTTATATGTTTATTTATTCATGACTACTTTTTAATTTGGCAATTAATATATTATAATATTGTTGATCTGGGCTAATAGAACACAGACTATGTAAACAGTATTTTAAGGAACTCTGAGAGGTAAAAGAAATCACTTTCAAACACTAATGATTTATGCTCTGTGTGGCTCTGTTTGTGAATATACGAGGCTGGCATTAAAGCTACCAAAGTACCAACACTGGAAACAAGTGAGTTTTATGCCAAAAGCCTATGCCTGCTGCAAGAAAACAAAACAAAAATATCATCAAGAATCTTATTTGGCAATAGAACCATATCAAGCCACAGGAAATCAACTGGTGGACCAAAAAGCCACTGTATAGATCAAACTGCTAAATGTAAAACAGTGTTTTATACACAGTTATTTTCATTCTAAAAATAGTCATTCAGCATTTGTAAAAACCTGTGGAGTAAAATATTACAAAACTCAGTTTCAAATTTTTGCTTTAAGAATCTCATGCTGAGTAAAACATGGTGAATATACATTTGTATTTCCTGGTATCCATAACCCATTATCAAGCATACTCATAAAACAGGAAAGGACTAGGCAGAACAAGCATGAATGCGAACATTAAGGACACATAGTCCTGCATCACACATATTCACTCTCTCTCACACAGAACTGTTTAGATGTAAGGAATGATACATTAATAAAACCATATTCATGGCTTTGTGTTTTATATCACTTGAGAAAATGGCTAAAATGTATATTGAATGTTTTAACTCATGAATGTAAATTCAAAATAGGTTTTTAAAGGTACAAATATATTTGGCATAATAGAAAAGAAACTTCAATGGAAATCTAATGTGAGAGCAGAATTAAGATTGTATAGCAGAAGTAGTACTTCTCAAAAACTGTTATCATTTTCACTTTTACATTCATCATTTCAAGTTAAATAGATTGTGATGTCAGATCACTAATGCTTCTTCAGGTATGTAATGAATATTATTATTATTGTACATTTTAAAAATTATTGCATTAAATGCATCAATCCAATGTGTACAACTTTAGTACTGCAATATTCAGTGTTCTCTAGAGAAACAGAACTGACGTAACGAATACATAAAAGAAAGGGAATTTATTAGATCAGTTTATAGAATATAGGCTGGGTAGTCCAGACAATGGCCATTTTTCAAAGACAAAGGCTGAGCTCCCAGAATCTGCTCAGTCCACAAGGATGGATCCTTTTCCAGTCCAATTCTGACAGTGAAGGCCGCAGAGACTGTTGAATAGTCATCAGTCTCTAGTCTACATGGTGGACTGAGGAAGCTTGTTTCAACTATTGAGGAATTGGAATCAACAGCAACAGTTTGAACACACTCACAAGCAAAGAATAAAGACATGCTGGGAATAGCAGTCATTCTCTTAGTCGTCTTTCTCTCTGAACCTTAGCTAAAAGATACTGCTCATTCCATCGACGTTCTTATCCCTCAGTTAATCCTCCCAGAGTAGATTCTCACAGACAAAACAAGACTAGTTATTCTCATTTCCAGCTAAGTTCAAAACAAAGATGACACATTAGAAGTAGGTAATGAATCAATATTAGGAATAAGTATAAAAATGTTTAGTTTGCTCTGAAGAATTTGCGAGATACTTTTGGGATTCCATAATATAGATACAGAATTTCTACATTTGGGGGCTTTAAAATGTAATAGTTTTTGTATTTTGAGTATTTTCAAAATACTCGGTATTTTCATCTTATTCAACATCCCTCCATCAGCTTTTTCTAGATACAACTCCTTCATAATTACTCTATTTTGGGTCCCACAATTTTTAAATCCATCCTTT
Organism: Cricetomys ansorgei; assembly: GCA_026225945.1. Classification (NCBI taxonomy): domain Eukaryota; kingdom Metazoa; phylum Chordata; class Mammalia; order Rodentia; family Nesomyidae; genus Cricetomys; species Cricetomys ansorgei. The sequence continues at coordinate 14,367,596 of JAMJFZ010000199.1, forward strand.
GTGCTACCCATTCGCTTTTGAGTTTGGTGCCATCTACTGGAGCATATTCTATCTACTAGTGCCCCATACACTTACAGAAAACTCTCCCTATGCCAAAGGCTAACAATTACCAGTAGCTCTTCACTTAATAGTTGACTTCATGCCCATCCCTCTATTCTGGGATTTTTGTCTAACTTGAACTTGTTCTGGTGACAACTGCTGTGAGTTTATATGGGTACCTTCACTTCTGTGCCCAGAAAACATCATTTTCTTGTAGTCATTCATCGCCTGTGGCTCTTAAAATAATCATCCAGGTTCCACTTCTGCTATGATCCTAAGGTGTGGAAAATAGAGTTTGAAATATATTTCGAATGTAAAGTTGAGCATACTTCAGTGTCTACTTCTCTGTACCTTGGCCAGTTACACGTCTCTGTGTTAATCATCATCTACCACAATTAAAAGCTTCTCATATGACAGTTGAGATGCATTGCTATATGGTTATAATGACATGTCATTGAAGTTCATTTAATACTATATTTATTTATCAGCATAATAGCAGCATTTTTTCTTTTGAGAACTCTGTTCAGAAAAAAATTCATTTAATTGGATTGCTTATTTTCTTGGTTGTTTTGTTTTTAGATTTCTTCATATATTCTGGATAATAACCTATCATACAGTTATTTGGCAAAATACTATCCTTCTCAATGGACTTCTTCACTTATTGTTTCCATTGCTCTACATCTTTAAGTTTGTGAGATCTGAGTTATCAATTATTGCTTGTAATTCCTGAGTAAATGATGTTCTCCTTAATTTGCACACTAGCCTTAGTTTTACAGATCTTCCATAATATAACTTACTGCCTAAAGAATTCCATGTTTTTTCATGGAATTCAGAAAAGCAACTAGAGTTTGATATAGTATTAAAGTTCCTAGTGGATCTTCCTTGTTCCTCATTCTCTGTAGTCCTGTGAAAACAGCCTTATTGGGCTTGCTTTAAATACTGATTCTACCATGTGAAGTTTTCTCAGTATTTTCAGTCTGCCTTGTTAGTCTTAATTATCAACATGATCAGAATCACCTAAGAGTAATCATCAATTTAGGAGTTGCTTAAATCTGATTTACCTGTGAGCATCTCGGTGAAGAAGTGCCTTGATTATCAACTGATACTGATGGACCTGGCACGCTGTGGGTGGCACAATCCATAGGCATTTTTTCCTGTGCTATGTTATACTTAAGCATGAGCCTGTAAGCCACACATACAGTAAGGTCTCCATGGTTCCTACCTTCAGGTTTGTGCCTTGAGTTTTACACTGTCTTTCCTAAATGATTTAATATATCTGGAAGTGTAAGCTAAGTAAATCCTCTTCTCCTCAAGTTGCTTTTGGTCAGAGAGTTTTACCACAGCAACAAAGTAAAACTAGTACAATGCATTTCTTCTTCTGTCTTCTTTTCTTCAGTATTCATGGGAAAGTTAACCAGGAGAAGCTAGGCTTTTTAAATAGCTCTTATGTGCCATTCACTAGAAACTAATTTTCATCTTATTTTCTTATAATATTATTTCAAGGATAGCGGTAGTGACATTATTCAGTTTCTCATCTCTCATGTTCAAATTTATACTATGTTACACAACTTCTTAAGCCAAAATGTAAGAAAAGCTGTCATGTTTTTGTCAGTGTTATCCCAAGTTCAACAAATGCAGGTGCAGAGTATTTCTGATTACCAAAGTTTCCTGTCCTAGGTCACTATTAAGGACCCAGTCTGTTTGTTGAATAAAATATGCTTCTTGGCTTTGTATTAAAGGTTAAATTTTAGTGCTATTGTATCAACTGCACATCGTTCTCTCCTACTTCATTGTCCAGTTCTTTGTGTAAGCTTCCTTCTTTGATTCCAAGAAAGATTCTATTGCAGGTCTAATTTTCATTCTGTTTTCATTGTATTGTGACAACTTCAAGAAACAGTCAGCCAACATCCCAACTCATCTTCTATAGTATCCATATGTTCTTTTTCCCATTGTAATTCTTCCCTTAAATAGACACCATCTACTCTCACTGGGGAGACAGCTGAGTTTCAGTTACATACTTTATTACTCACAGTAAAGGCTACAAAATTGTGACATAGTGTGCTTTCAATTCTGTCCCATATGTATTACTTTGAAGAATTATAATACAGTCTCTAGTCAATCAATCATTTTGAGTTTGTCACTGTACTCCTGAAGTAGTGCCTATTTCTCATGGTTATGTGGCATGTGGCACCCCATAATAATAACAAGAAGACTGGTACCTTCAGATCCTCCCTAAGGATATTCCACACACAGAAGATTCAAACTCAGATGCATACCTAATCACCCCTATTAAGAAGGTTGTAGAATCCACTTTATCCAGGAGGTATGTCTTCCTATAGACTATGGGAAGAAGTATTCACTTCAGTATTTCCTAATGGACTTGCTGCACCCAAATAGATCAGCATAATTGCATATTTCAGAATCAGGTGCTATTGTGATTTCAATGAAAATGGCACCCATGGGTCAAGAGGGAGTTTCACTACTAGAAGGAATGCCTTTTTGGAGTACATGTGACCTTGTTTGAGAAGCTATGTGACTGGAGGCAGACTTTAAGGTTTTAGAAGCTCAGGCTAGACCTAGTGCCTCACACTCTGTTTTCTGCTGCCTACCTATCTAGATGTAGAAGTCTGGGCTCCCTCTCCAGCACTATATCCACCTGCTGCAATGCTTCCAGTCATGCTCACAATGAACAAAGTTTCTGAACTGTAAGCCAGTCCCAGTTAAATGTTTTCCTTTATAAGAGTTGCCGTATTTATGATGTCTCTTCACAACAATAAAATCCTAGCTAAGACATGTGATAATTTTATTGAAAACAGACCAAGCAAATGACTGTGCTATGTCTATATTTCTAGTTTCTAAAAACAGTATGTGTATTGGGGTTACTTACAGGATGATATAAGTGAGTGAATATACAGGAACATGTACAACATAAAAGCAGATGCATTACAGAAAAGTTCAACAAATAATGGTTGATGACTTAATAAAGCTATATTCCTGGAGCTACTTCTACAAGCTCCAGGTTCTCAATTGGCTCAGATATCTGGAGTGCTCAGCCCCTGTTTCTATTTATGTAGTGGTTAATGCCCTTGTAAATCTGGGATACCCTTGAATTTAAATTTGAAACCTCCTCCCCAACATAACACATTCCTTGGCTTCCATTATGGAAGTAACAAATCATAATATACAGGCTGATACAATTAATCTTTTTTCCCTACAGTCCAGTGTCTTTTGGCAGCTGTTGTTCCTGCTTTATTGGCATTCAAAAATTTTAAAGTAATAAATCATTATGCAGTCTACCTCTGGAAGTCCTTATCTTATTTCAACTTTCTGTTTCTGACTAAGTCTAAGGCAGAGCTTCCTGTTGTAGCATGCATTAAATCTCCAAACCAAGTTTAGATTCCTCTAATTGCTCTGTGGATGAGATTTTCCATTCCTGACAGGGAATGTCTGGCTCATGCTCTTTGTTGTTGGAGCAAAGGCCTGATTAGGCTCCCTTAGGGAGTTTCCCATTGGAAAGAGATTACCTTGTATATACAACCTTGTATATCCCTTGTTGAATGCCATTTATTAGTCCAATGATGACCCCTATCACACCTTCTACAAATCTCAGGAAACCTTTGAGAATACACTGTCTCTGCTTCTTTCTGGATATCTTTAGCTTCAGGAATGCCCTGCCTAAAGTATGTTTGCAAATTATCTGGTCTCCCACAGTTAAAATATCAAACATTTGGAAATCTACAATCTTTAGCCATTGCTTATCTAATTACATAAGCTTTAGGGTCAATATGAGTAGTAATTCTGCTTCATTCATATATAGGTACTAATCATGCTTTTAAAGGTCTAATAATTTTTTATGCTTTGCACTTACACTTTTGAAGGCAACAAATTAGATTAATATCTGTTTTGAGTCTGGATCTAATACTGCTGTGTTTACAACTGAAGTTAATGTTTCTAAAAAGTAAGCGAATGCATCTATTGAGACTTACGTAATTTTGTAAATGATGTAGACCTCTTTCGTGGCTTCTCAAACTTATCCCACACACTTAAAACTACAACAAGGCATTGTACTATAATAAAGTCTTCAAATTGCATCTGCATTTGTACATCAGCATACTGATCCTCATTTAACAATTGATTTTTCACAATATTAACACCTTTAGACCTATTATGATTTTCCATAATTGCAGCTTCTTCTCTTAACTGTAACAGCCATTGCAGCTGAGAAACAGATTTTAGTATAGCTCTCACCAAATCTCTCCAGTCTTGAGGGATAATTCCGTTTTAGTTAGTTCAGGTATTTAACATTTATCTCACATAGGGTGAGCACCTTTCATGTTATTACTGCTTCTTTAAATCATTTTAGATCTAGCATTTTTATGGGTGTCCAATGAAACCCATAATTTTGTGAACTTTTGCCATTTTCAGTCATTTGTTACACAGTAACTAGAAAACCTAGTTTACCCAGAAAAAAAGGGTAGTCACCTTTCCCCAATTTTGTTGAGAGGTGTAGCTGTATGTTCACAATAATACCCTTCTCTCAAAAGGACTATCTAGCTTGATTAGTTTCCTGTAGATCTTATATACATTCTTTTCTTTCCTGTCTCTTAAGGTTTTTCATTTCTATCTTTATTTCTTTCAGTTGTACAACTAATATTTCAATTTTTTTTTAGAAAGAGCAGTTGGGGTATATCATGGTGTTCAAGGTAATTAAGAGCAGGATAGAGGATATCATGGTGTTCATATATACTGTGATGATTTCTTCAACCAAAGTCTCTGAAGTTTCACCCACTTTCCTTGTCGTTAAGGCTCCTGAAATGGAGTTTCCCAATTTTCAATGTGGGAAAAATCTGTCTATAATATCATAGTTGTCTTTTGAAGATGCTTGCTTTGATTTGCTATCTTGGAGTTTCTAGATGGTCCTTTTTGTTTTTCCTTGCTCTAGATTCAAGGCTCCTGTGGCTGAGTCTCTCTCTGTGCTGCCAGCCAAACTTGAAGTATTAGTGGAGAGGATCCCAAATCACTTTGTCTTCTGTGACTTTTTTGGTCAGATGTCTTATGTCTTCTGCAATCTTGGATCCTTCTACCAATCATGTTGAGTACCAAATGTAGATGTTGATTCAAGGCAAACAACAGCTTATATTTGCCTAATTCAATTACCGGTCTTAATATTGGAGCCTTGGAATGTTTCAGCCTACTTACAATATAATCTTAATCTTAGAACTGGAAGGCTTCAGCCTCCTTACAATCTAGAATATTTAAGAGTCCATGACCTATTGCTGATGGAATCACTCTGACTAGCTCTTTTAAAACTCAGAGGTGCACTGATCAACTCACTTGCTGTTCTGGCTCAAACTCTTCTCCAACTTGCTGATTCAAACTGACCTTCAGAGCTGATTGTTTCTGATTGAACTTTTCTGACTGTAGCAAACTCTTGCTGGTTCCTGACTGCCATAGACTGAACTGCTCTGCTAGGCTTCAAACTGACTGTCTTTTCCTGTTTGATATCAAGTTCTGCTGAACTGCCTCTGTGTCTCTGCTGCAGACTTCTCACATTTCATCAAACTGCTTCTGTGTCTCTGTCTCTTATCCTCTTCTCTGCCTGTTTCAGACTGCTCCTGTGGCTCTGCCTCTATCCCTTGTTCTCCTGTGATCTGAGCTGACAGCCTGCTTTTCAATCCTGAAAGTTGGGTGTGTATTCATTCTGATGCACACTGCCAACTCTTCCTCTGATTCATCACTTTGTCTGCCCTTAACTCTAACTTATCTTAGACATCGCTTCCTGTTTGTATATTGACCCATCCTCGAATCTCTGGGATGGAGCCTACTGAATCATGGTGTATGATCTTTTTTAACGTGTTCTGGTTAATTTGTCTTTTTCCCTTATAGGTTTTAATGCTCTTTCTATGTTCTGTATGTTTAGTGTTTTGATTTTTATGTGCCATGAAAACTTTCTTTTCTCATCCAATCTATTAGGTGTTCTGTACCTTGTATCTTTATGGGTATTTCCTTTTTAAGGTAAAGATTTTTTTTTCTCTTTTTATGCTGGTGTGTAGGCTTCTAGGATGGGGATAATTATAGGCCTGTGTGCTAATTTTTGGATTTGTCTTTGGTGGGTGTGTGCTATGTTCATGGGTTTCTGTTTCCTCTGTGGATTTTTGATCATGTGATGGCTGTATGATGCATGGAAAGTATTTCAGTACTGATAGTTGTAGCCACTGGGATTTCAGATAAAATGTGCTTCTGGGTATTGGGAGGTGACACTTAAGAATGGGTATTGGCTAGAGGTCTGAAGATAGTAGAGTAGTGAGGAGAGCTTTCAATCAGAATCTGTTTCTTTTATCTCTTTGGTTGTGTGGCGATGGTTAAGAGATGTCACCCCCTGTGTCTGTAGCAGTGCTGGGAATGAGAGTAGGGGTTTGTATCTAAAGTAGCAAAAGGAGAGAGGAAGTTCTACAGAGAGCCTACCTGCTTCCCTCATAGAGGTGGTCTGTTAGTTAGCAGAGAGTGCCTGTTGTAATTTAGGGCAAGAAAAAAGCAACAAGTAGGAAGAGAAAAATTAAGGTGATTAAGTCTTGGAATCTACAGGAGATATGGGCAGAATGGGATGAAGTATGTTTCAGAGATAAGGATACAACTGGAGAACTGGGTTTAGAGGGGAGGAAGGAGCGCTGAAAGACTTTAGTTAACTTATCAGTTTAACTGGGTGCTAGTGGCACAAGCCTTTAATCACAACATTTAGGAGGCAGAGGCAGGCAGATTTCTGTGAGTTCTAGACCATCCTGGTCTATGGAGTCAGCTCCAAGATAGCCAGAGTTACAACAGAGAAACCCTGTTTCAAAAAATTGATACAAGCAAACAAACAAACAAAACAAAAACCCTAAATCTTACCTGTTTACCTGAACTGCTCAAGTTGGCATGTTACCAGTGAATGTCTCCTGGTTTTAGAACCTGGAATAATGGAATGAGCAGCATGGAAGAAATACTAGGGGGAAAGAGGGATAAGATGATGATGAGTAAAAGTTCTTGCTTGGTAATTTTGGTGTATGATCAAGAAGGACATGCTAATAGCTACTGGGTCATAGTAATCTTCAAGTTTCAAACTTATTGTAGCAGAGTTTAAAGAGTTATTTATTGGATTGGAAGAGGATACATTTTTATCCTAATATTCTTTTCTAAACCAAGGGATATTACACATCAAAAAGCCTGTTGAACACACAAGTCTTCAGTGCAAATGACTGATGATCATACTTCTGACACGGTAAACTTGTAATATGTCTCCTTTTCAAAGGGGAAGCCAAGCCACTAATAAATCCCCTACCACTAGAGAAAAAGGCCTGTGGCATGTAGAAAATTGGACACAAAGGAACGGATTCCTACTCTTAGCTTGCTAAAGGATATGCCCCAAATCCCTGATCCATAAAGTGTTTCTATGGAATGAATGTGTAGCAGTTTGATTTGCCATCAAAAACTCATGTGAATAAATGGAATATTTTATAATATTTGAGTCTGTACTCACTGTGTTGAGTATATTACTGATATGATTTATTAGATTGTTGGAATTTTATTCTACTTGATATTTTATAAATGTCAGTATATCTTCTTAATTAACTCTGAACAATGAAAAATATATTCTACAGTACACTAGTATAACCTGTTTCAGGTAAATTCATGTAGCCTGGAATATTAGTTTTTATGTTTCAAATTTTGCTCTCTTCATTGATTATAGCCATTTCTTTTCATTATTATATATCACATGTTAATAATTAACAATAGATATGTTGATCATATTTCAAACATACTTAGTATATCTGCTACAGTATTTTATAAGATGTCTGTTTTCTAATGAGAGAAAGAAAAGTTGTGGATTTTGGTAGCTGGATAGGAGGTATGATCTAGGAGGAAGTAGCAGAGGGAAAACCACATCAGAATATATTTTTTGAAAATAAATCAACTTTTAATAAATAAAAATAAGAAATTTGAAAATTAAAATCCATAAAAAATTGTTCATTTGTTTTTAGGATTTTATTTTGAAATTCTTACATCAACTACCATCAAATTTTCATAACAAATATTTTTGTTTTTTATGGTAAAAATGTAATGTTTGTGTAATGAAACTTAATTGAAATGTGTATTGCCATAGGGTAAAAGCAATAATTTTTGTAGCTTGTTCAGTTAAGAACCTTGTATTCTAACTATACAATGAAACATCTCATGTAACACCATGTTATAAACTTTGTCCTTTTATATCTTTTATTATAAATTCATTATGATTTCAGCAAAATTCTGTTGTGTCTATTTTTTCCTGGAAAGAACGGTAGATATTAACTTACTCCAGCTAGGACACCAAAGAAAAAATAAAAAATGGCTCTTCCCAAATTCAGTCTCACCAATAAGCATGTGCAATTTGTGAATGGGTTAAAATCATAAAGGATAAATGATGTTGATCCCCAGGAACCATTAATTGTCCACAAATCCTTGGACATGAGCTCTCTTTTCTCCATGACTAAAAATTACTATTTCTAGTCCTATGTAGTTCTTTGGGTACACACAGAGCTGATGGTAGTTTGGGAGGGTAATGGCCACATCATATCCCAAGAATAGGATACCCCAGAACTCCCTACTATTATTGTTTTTGTTGTTGTTAATATTTTAATATTAACATTATTATTAATTTTACTTTTATCATGAGAGTGAATGCATGTTGCCATGTGTATGAAGATTATAAGACAACTTTTTGGGAATTATTCTCTCCTTCTGTTTGGCTTTGTAAGATGAATCCATCCTGCTTTTTATATTTCTGCTTTCACTCATCCTAGTCCTGGAGCCCTGGAGCATTTCAGCCTCCATATAATTTCATCTTCAGTCTAGAACTGGAAAGCTTCAGCCTCCTTACAATTTAGAATGTTTAAGCCCCCAAACAATCTATTAACCTCAGAATCTTAATGATGATAGCCATTCTGACTAGCACCTTCTGAGCTCAGAGCTGTGCTGTTCAACTCAACTCACTGACCTAGCTCAAACTCTTCTCCAAACTGTTGGTTCAAACTGACCCATCTGAGCGGGCTGATTGATTCTGACTGAATGCTTCTAACTCTGACTCTGGCTGAATCACTGACTGCCTCAGACTGACCTGTTCTGTTCAGCTTCAAACCAGATCACTTTCTGTCTGATACTGACTTCTTCTGCTGAACTGCTTCTATTTCTCTGCCTCAGACACCTCAGAATGCTACAGACTGCTTGCCTCATATTGCCTCTGTGTCTTTATCCCTTGTGTACCTCAGACTAAACTGAGAGCCTGCTTATCTATCATGAGAGTTGAACATGTCCTCACTCTGACTAATGTGTCAACTCCTCCTCTGATTTGTCACTTTGCCTGCCCTTCATTTTGACTCATCTCAAATGCCACTTCCTGTCTGAAGTGGCATCTTACCCTTTATGTGCTCTGCTTCTACTTGCTCTGTCTTTCAGATTAAAGACATGTACTATCACTGCCTCTGAATACTGGGATTAAAAATGTGTACCACAATCTTTCTACATTTCATTTGGAAAATACAGACTTCTGAATGTGATCCCTTCACATAGACTCCCGGAATTGATCCCTTCATATATATGTATATGTGTATACACACACACACACACACACACACACACACACACACACATATGTATGTAAATATAACCTACTGAGTCTGTTTAGTGTGGCTTATTTTAGGGGAAATATTTTGGTTTTATCTTCATTTTTACCTTTGAAAACACACTGTAATAAAATGCACTAAATTCTAATTAGAGAAAATATCACATTCTATGAAAATAGCATGGTAATTGAAGGAAAGAAAATAAAATAATGCACATGAGCTTACTTTATCTTTAGGAATTGCTTATGTCTTTAGTCATAAAATGAAATTTTGATATAATTTACTTATTATTCATCATCAATGACAATATATTATGCAGACAAAATATTTCTTAAGCCTATGGAACAAATTAGCTCTAGTAATGAAGTTGAAAAACAACTATTAACAATTATTTCCACTCAGGGTATCCAACATCTAAACTTTCTACTTTATATTTTAAGAAAAAATAGAAAAATGAGAGTAAAAAGGCTTCTTTATATTTTACACTTTAATAGAGGTTGAGACTATTATATTTCAACATACATTGCATATTGTATCCACTTCTTCCTCAAAACTCATTACATATTCAAAATTTATTCTAGAACCAATAATGATTCCTTACCATAGGTTCTTGAAAAGTTTTCTCTTAAGCATGTGGTTTTCTCCTTTTTAAACAGACATTATTTAATTTGTCAGATTTCTTACTGTAAACCTCTTTACTAATATCTACAGCCTGTGATTCATTCTAAAGTCCTCCAATGACTTGGTTCATTTTTCTTTCCTAATACACACTAGAAATAGATTATTATCAATTTCATTGCTGTACTTTGTCAAAAATATTGCACTGATGATAATTTATTAAAATTTCCCTGAAATGCAGACAGAATGAATATTGATGAATAACCATACAACATTGGTTATGCTTTAGGAATATTGTAGACAATATAGACATATAGTATTTTGAGAGTCTGAATTTTGGTATGTATTATAATAACCAGAGAGAAACAATGTACATGCGTTCTTTTTTTTACTACAAATCATGCAATATTATTTTTCAATGTTAATATCACAAATTCAGTACTGTTGTATAATTATATTAATATCTTGGAAATATGCAAGCTGTTTAAAAATTTTAATCATTATATTGAATAAGAGGCAGAACATACACTATTTTCTTATTTGTATCATTTTGTTAGCTGATAAACATGAAATGAAAGGTCAAATTTGTGAAAAAAAACCTAGAAAATTTTATTATTTATTAAATATATAGTCTACCATTGGCAGACATATTTTGAAATTAAATTAATTATGAGCCAAATATGATATAACATTGTAGGTTTTACTTACTGGATTAAAATATTATTATTTTATTTTCAAATGTTATTATTTTTCTGTCATCTTTTACTTTCATCCATTCACTCATTTGTGTAGATATCTGCATATCTATCTATCTATATATATGTGTGTGTGTGTGTGTGTGTGTGTGTGTGTGTGTGTTTGATTTCAGCTATTTATGTGCACTGTAGCAGCAAATGAAGTAGCTACAGATGTATGCAAAGCTGAAAATATATAATAAAATCTCTTTCATCAAATGTGCCATTGTCTTGGTCTGGGGGGTGGATTTCTGAGTGATAAGAATGTTGTTACTCTTACAGAGGACCTGGCTTTGCATCCTAGACCTCGTATCTTTACTCACAATGTCCAGTAATTCCAATTATCAGAAAACTCATCCATAATCTGTCCTCTGCATTCACCAGACACACAGAGGCTACACATACAAACATGTAGGCAAGACATTCATACTTTAAAATAAAAGAAAGAAATCTAGAAGTACTTAAAGTTTAAGTATAGATAGATGATAGATAGGTAGAGAGATAGATAGATAGATGGATAGATAGATAGATAAATAGATAGATAGATAGATAGATTATGGTAATGTATATTATATAATAAATATATTTGAAGAAGTAATAAATGAATTGGAGAGAGAATTTGGAGGTGAGGGAGCAGTTAAGGTGAGTATGGAAATACTATGAACAAGTACTCATGTACACTATCTTCAGAAACATTAAATCTCAAATTAAATAACCAACAAAGAAAAATTGTCAGTTAATTCAAAAGAGGAAAAGAGACATGAAGCTTGAAAACATTAATGGTAACAAAAGTTTTGCAAGAAACTTTTATTTTTTCATAGGCATATGGTTTAAGTACTTTTAACTCAAGGCAAAAGCAGAAATTAAATATGTTGAAATAAAAATAGTGACAGTTGGAAAGGATATATTCTAGTCACTCAACATTCTTAGACACCATCTAATGAGAGTTTATATTTTCTAATTTATGCTAAAGCTTTTCTTGATAAATTCTGCCTAAGTAGGAAAAAAAATTACTTAATCCATTCCATTATTAATGGAGATACGTTTTGAGAATTTATTTTTATGTAAATGTACTTGTTTTATGTTAACTTCAATACTTATTTATTGATGAGGGTATTTTGTCTCCACAACCAATGCATGGCATTTGTCTAATATTTAAAATATTCTATGTTTACTAATTAATTATGTATGATAGATTATTTTAATTAAATTTTTACCATATATTTTAAATATGGTTTTCATTTTACCTGAGTTTTTCTAGCTCTGGGCTCAAATTTTCAATATTTTAATAAAGCCTGCAAGATTATAGTATCATGTTACAGTTTCATTAATGTGAGAGCATAAGGCATTCTCAGGTCACCACCATAACCAGGGAGTAATTTAATTGGGTTATTTCTAAACAGTCATTGGCTCCATAGCTGATTTAGTTTCAAATTTCAAATACTCCATAGGACCTCACAGATAAATTTCATAATCTAATTGGTTTTGTATTAATTTAGCTTATAAACTTATTTTCTTTCTTATTTTGTCCTTTACAACTGTTTAAAGAAATCTGAATATCAATTCTCTATTTTTTTCAACTCTATTGTTAATTATGAAGCATAGTTATTTTCGTAGGAGTTGAACATGGAATAAATACTGGAATGGGATGTAAGAATAAGGTTGAACACTTGTAATGCTACCAGGTGGATCACACATTCCGGGTAAGCTTGTACTATGTAGTGTACCATGTACCTGAAAGGAGTGAGCACAGAGTCAATTCTAAGAGTGGTAGAAATCATAGAACCGAAATAGAAAGAGCCAATAGACTATGAATAAATTCACAACTCTTGTTGATGAACACACCATTATGTAAATTCATACATGTTTTTGTCTATGCATTGTGAATGTGCAGCACATGTATGCATGCATATGTTTTGGCATGTTCGTGAGGTGGGATTATGTTTGTGAGTAATGCACATACACATGTGTGAGCATGGGTGTGCAGACAAAACCTAGATACTGAATATCTTTCTTGCACTCTCTCTTCTTTATATCCAGAGACAGGATCACTTGCTGAATTTAGAGCTTGCCATTTAATTTAATCGGATTCATCAGCTTTCCTTAATAATCCCACGTCTCCACCTTCTGGGTTTACAGGTTGTCCACCAGTCAGCTTTGAAATCCAAGATATACTCCTTGATGCTTGCACATTTTCCATTGACCCATTGCCTCATTCTAAAAGAATACCTAACTTATAGATGAGAGAAATTTACAAGGTTGACCCTTAATTTTGACAATCATGAAGGAAATATAAGAAGCTTGGTAAAAAATATTTGCTTACATTCAATACTATGAAGAATGTTCTGATGAGTACCATTGTTAAGATTTTCCAACCTTTTTTATATTATATTATAACCCATGACCATAGTAATATTATTGCTATAACAAATTCTCCCAAAGGACTTTATTATACTATGATATATTTACTTTTAAAAGTTTGAAAAGTGCTGTATATTTGTTATGGGTCACTAAATAATAAAAGTATATTTGAAAATTCAGCACTAGATTGGGGCATTTCTATATATTATTTCAAATTATTCATTTTAGTAGAGACATATATCTAAGCCAAAGAACATAAAAAGCTACAAAAATGCTTTAAGCCTTTAAATAAGAGCCATTATAAATTTATTTTGTTTGTGGCTATAGTTTCTACATTGTCAATACTTTCAATATCTTTATTAAGTCTGCAATTTAAGCCTTCATTTTCAAATGCTCCTTTAAAATATCCAATAAATACAAAAACAAGAGAGTAAGTGTTACATGTATGCACATGGGAAAGAAACACAATTTTAATTTTTAAAGCAGTCTAAGAATCGAAACACATGGGAGTGTAATGTAAGAAAAGAAGGCAAGTGTTGATTAGCCTGTGATTTGGCACTGTTCACAGAGGACCATATGTGACAAAAGGAAAGATGTGAATGCTTGAGATTAGAAGTACATTGTTAAATCAAAGAGAAGAAGAAGTTTTCCCAATTATAGAAAACTTTATAACTGGAAACATACTAAAATATCTACTTGCAGCTTAGTGAAAATACTCTTTAATGCTAATCACGTCACAACAATATATATGCACAAATATAAAATAATGACCATTGTTTTTTACTAGACTTTCAAGGTTCAACACTTTATGCAGTATAAAAATCAATCAATGATTCAGAGGCATGATATCACCTACCATGCGGAATTAAGCCAATATATATACTTTTTGAAGACAAAGTTTCTCTCTATGTAGACCTAGATGTTCTGGAATGCTACATAGGCCAAGGTAACCTCACATTCACAAAGATTCACCTAAATCTCTCCGAAATGCTGGGACTAAAAATGTATGCCACCATGCCAGGCTAAGCCAATATTTTTAAATACAAATAACTACCAATTGCATTATCAAATATTAGTATTCAGAAGGAATAAATACCCTATATAAAGCTTAAAATATTTAATATAGATTACGTGTCTTGAAGAAGCCCGTAGTTTAACTTGGGGGTAAACATAATGTGCAGGCAATTTTTCATATCATAAAATAGGATGTTGTGTTTGTTTTGTTTTGTTTTCTGGAGATAAGATTTTTCTGTTGTAAATCTGGATGTCCTGGAAGTAACTCTGTAGACTAGACTGGTCTTGAACTCACAGAGCTCCACCTGCTACTGACTCCTGAATGCTGGGATTAAAGGCATGCTCTACTACTGCCCAGCATAAGACATGTCTTGATGGATGTTCCCCTCATGTAAACTAGTCTCTGTCTCAAACTGGTAATCACAATTATGCCAATAATGTTTTGTTTTACATTTTCAGCTAAATAAGCATTCACAAACAATGAAGTTTATTTTTAACACATTGTCTTACAAATATAGAGTTATTCTTTATATCATTTCTGATTAATTGCTTCTTTGGCAGTTTTTCATGATGTATTTCTACAGGTTCAACTACTGGTTGAAGCAAAGTTAGTCATTACACCAATTTGGCTATGCTGTGAACTCAGTTTATGCCTGTATCTCTCATGTGTAGCTGCTTCTCTGCATCTGTTAATTTTCTCAGCCTCTAATATCTACAGCTTAAAATATAAGTATTATTTCCTTCCTTTGTTTCTTAGTATACTACAACTTTAATATTTATTCAAGTAAAAATGTATCTTTACTGTCTTTAAAATTGATTAAAAACACTGATTTAATAATTATATGCCATTTTATTCATTTTGTCAATGACTGGTGTCTAAGTATTTGAATTAGATAGTATTCTTCCTTTAAAAGCATTTTTTTTTTTAATTTAAGGGGCACAGAGGCTCTTGAGTTTTCAGATGATTTTGATATTTGTAGTGTATAAAGACCAGCCTGACATCTGTCTGGTCTTGTTTACATTTTTGTTTCTAACTGAGTTTTATTTTCCCTTGTGATATGTTACCTTATTTTGTGTTCTGCTCATTTTCATGTTCTACAACTTGTAGGAATTCCCCAACTTCTAGTTTGAAGGTGTTGAGGCCTGTCTTCCTAAAGAAAGAATTTGCATTTGGCCCTGTCAAACACGTGAAGCACTACAAATACAGGACTGTGTTTAACCAGCCATATGTATGAATTTTGTTGATATTATGAATGACATATTTTTATTCTGTTTTCTCTGGCTAGTGTATAGCTAGTATGTTATAGCTATACAATAGTATCAACAAAGTATCAACACATGAAATATCTAGATTCAAACTACCTCCTAAAATGTTTCTTTTCTCTTTTTGTATAAATTTAGGCAGTGTCTCAGTTATCTCAGGCTGTCTTTATACTCACCATGTAGCCAGAGGATGACCTCTAATTTTTTATATCCTGCCTACCTCTCTCTTATCTTTAGATCAGTTTTGCATCATCTCTGATTAAAGTACTGTTGGAAATACAACTGAAGCTTTTATACAAGCTAGAATTCATTATACTAGCTGAGCTACATATTAGACTCTGAGTATCATTCTTGACCATTATACCTTAGGTATGTTTTGTGGAATGCTGGACACCAACATGACATGGCCATTTGCTCTTGAACTGTCAGCAATTGCTAGCAATAGACATGAGCGAAATAGAGAGCATTAACTTTCTGTCACAGGGTAGGAAAGGCCTAAATAGACCTTTCCTTTCCCCAAAGATTTGTAGCCATTTAAGTTACTAGGAGATAGTTTACATAACATGACATCCTTCCCCAGTATTCATTGGTAGATAAAAGTAATTAGTATACAAGTAAAGCTAAGTTGTCCTTGGAGGGGGCATGTTCTAAGTAACAAACTATGTATGGTCATTTTTGATAATGTAGTATGGGATGCTGTGCAGTAGCAATTGCATGGTACATGGTATTACTGAAAAGACATCAGACTAAGGATTCCGGGACATTTCAAGGGGGAACCTTTCTTTATGTGCTACGCAATGATAATACTCCTTGATGAAATGGTCTTTCACATGAATATGGTGTATATGCCAAAAGAATGATGGACTAGAAAATATATTATAAACCCTGTGTATATGACAAATCAATTGGAATTCTAATCAAGACTGGTATTAATTAAATGGCCTTTGCTCTGTGAAATGTAACATGAAACTGAGAGCATGCTATACATCTCAAAAGTATTTGCCTATTGCCTTAGCTACATTTTTATTGCTGTAAAGAGACACAAAAATCAAGACAACTTATAGAAGAAAGAGTTTACTGGGGACTTAAAATTCAGATAATAGTCCATGACCATAATGGTATAGAGCATGGCAGCAAGCAGGGAGGCAAGTATGGTGATTGAGAAGAAGCCTAGAGCTTGCTTCCTGATTCACAAACAGAATGCAGGAAAAGATATAATGGAGAATAGTATCGTTGTTAAGAATCTCAAAACCCTATAATCAGTGATAAACCTTCTTGAATAAGACACACTTCCTAATCCTTTTCTAGCAGTTCCACCAAATGGGGACCAAACATTCAATTATATGCGCCTATGTGGGCCATTCTCATTCAAACCACCACATCTACCCAATTGTAATGAGAAGAAGACATCTGGATGATCTTATCCACATTAGCTTTGGAAGTGAAAGAAAATGAAAAGAATGAGATAGAAGTGTTCCTTTCCATTGCTTAAAGTGTAAGGGAAAGAGAAAAAAAATCATGTGGATGCCAAAACCACACTCCTGGGATCTCAAAACTTGCAGGTATCGTGGGAAGGATTATACAGTGAAAAAGGATATCTGCGAGGGTAGGAGTCATACATTTCACACAGGGTGTAACACTGAGAAAAATGGAAAGATCTATGGTACAGAATTAAGATGGGGATTTAGTAATTGTCCCAGTACACAAAATTGTGATTATCACAAAACATTCTGCCTTTGAACTCTTTGAATGTGTAATGCCTTTTCCTTTGAAAAGTATCACACTTGCTTACAATGCACTGTGATCACGTTTGCCCTGTCTTCTATAAGTAATTTTCAAAGCCTACAAATTACATTCTTCTCTGCAATTAGTCACCCTCCTGTACTCTTGTCAGGGTAGCTTCTGTGTTTTCATGAGCTAAATGCTTATGTAATATCCAGGGGAAAGTTCTATACTGAACTCTTTATCATCTTTGGCTCCACAGTTTTTTTGCCTTATCTGCTGTAATGATTCTTAGGCATGGGAGGGAAGGCCACTGATAGCCTTTTTGGGATCAATCATTGAGCCATTAATTCTCAGCACATTGCATGGAAAGTGTCCCAACACAGAACATTTATCACTAGTGAAAGAGCTTCTCTGATTAAGGTTGAGAACATGATGTACAAAATGCAGAGTTAAGAAAATGGAAATATGTGTAATATTTAAATGTACTATATGTATCATCAGATTTTATAATGGTGCTTTTGGCATAAATTATAAAGGACATAATGAATCAAATGTACTTTAAAATTTGAAAATAATTTTAAGGAAAATAGAAAACTTTTATTCATTTAAAGTAGTATGACATGTGATAGACATAACTATATGTATATTATTATTACTATTAATATAATAATGTATATTATTAAATTTAACATTTAATTTAGATGATGCAAATCATATGTGGATTTTGATGTAAGTTGTATATTTCATTTACAGTTTAATTTTGTGGACAAAATGTGAACTATTTCAATGATTTTTTTACATATAACTTTAAATATAACTAAGTATTAAAAATATGTTTACTTATAGAAATCAAAGCATTTTCTGCAATATATTCCCCTCTAAATTCAATGAACCTTGAGCATTATCAAATATTCCTAGCATACCTTATATTACAAAATTCTACAAGATAATATGCTGATAACTAAGGAAATCATCACTCTTATAGTTAGGGAGAGAAAGAAGTCCTTCAAAACAAAAAGTTAGACAGCATGCAGATTAATTTTAAAATAAAGCTTGGGAAACTATTTCTAAATAAATGAGGTATAATAATTTCGGGATTATTATGTAGGTTCATGATAATTTAGAAGATACATGAAATATTCACTCCAATGTACATGCCATGATTCCCCTAATAACAGCAATACACATACCTTTGGTGATTATGATGACCAATGATCCATTAATTTATATTTCACCAGCTTTCATTAACCTCATTAAATCCATTTGGATCAATATTTTTTAAAATATTGTTACCTATAAATGGCATCCTTTTTCTCCCCTAAAAGTACTAGAAGGCACCTTACAATACTCAAAAATGGATAGTTGATGAGAAAAATAATTAGAACATAAATTATATTTTTATAGCTATACACATAATTATATTGTCTGAGTTGTGGGATTTTTAAAATAATCACCCTGTAGGAACACAATTGCAAGTCTTATTATTATTCCTGTTTTATAATATTTTTGTTAATAATTTGAATTTATTACAATGTATCTCCATAACACCCTCTTCCCATTTTTTCATTCTTCCCTGTACCACCCTTCCACTCCTATGCCTTCAAAAATAGAAATAAAACTAAAACAGAAAGGAACAAATATATGAAAATTAAATCAAGTTTGTGTGTCAGGAACATCATAGGCATCACCATGACCTTTGGAGGCAGCAGGATGACCTGATCATGGACATTTGTAGAGGAATAGCCCTGTGTGAAAGCTAGGATTTACATCCCAAGGGCTACATTCAGAGACCATTGTGGTCTGGATAGAATGGAGACATACATTTAATCCAGTATTCCGAAGGCAGTGGTAGTCAACTCCTTTAATCCCAGTGTCCAGAAAACAGTGGTACTACATACCATTAATCCCTAGAAAAAGCAATCGAAATAGACACAGGAAGCAGAACTCAGAAGGAATCAGTATCACACCAGATGTGACTTCTCAGATTAGTCAGAATGAATGGCAGACAAAGTTATTAATAAGAGGAAGAGTTAGAAGAGTAAGGTCATGCCCAATTTTCATGAGAAAAGGCGGGCTGTCAGATCAGTAAGAGAGAGTTACATAGGATTTAGATTCAGATATAGAAGTCAGTTAACAGAAGCAGACAGAGGAGTCAGAAAGAAGAATCAGTTGAGAAATAATCTGAAGAGTCAGTTGAGAAGCAGGATGAAGAGTCAGTGGAGAAGTTACAGAGTTAATTGAAGAGTCAATTACAGAGGAGTTACAGAAGCTGATACTAGAGTGAGTTACAGAGCAGTCAGTTGAAGCAGTGTTACAGAGGTAGGTTGGAGCAGTGAGAGCTCAGGGAGAGACACAATGAAAGAGCAGAGTTCAGCAGCAAAAGCCCAGAATAGAGTAAGCTGAACCAGAAGACTCAGAGTTCAGAAGGAGCTTGTCAAGAGTGGCTTAGTCAGTATTAGGTCTCAGAAAGCTAAGGTTGAAATATTCTAGGTCCAGACTTGCAATTTAAATGTTCTAGACTGTATGAAGGCTGAAGCCTTCCAGTTCCAGGATTAAAACTTGATTGTAAAAAAGCTCCAGGGCTATGGGCTAGAACCAGTGATGTAATTAGACAAAAGAATAAAGTATTCTCTGCCCTGAACCAATGGCAACATCTGGTGAATCCGCAGCTACATTTACAACACCAGATATTCACCTGGCCCATATTATCCCTATCTTGAAACCAAGCATGAAATTGTTTGCCTGGAAGTTGAATCTCACTGCCCAAATCCAGACACCAGGAGATTGCTCAGGTACATAAGATATTATGAATTTTCTTTATGAGAAATTTAAATATGAAATCATTTATATAAGATCAAAAATACACCACATTTTAAAAGTATATGATACGTGCATAGTGATAAAAGTGGCTTGTTATTTTAAAGACTATGCCTGATACTAAAATTATGTTGATGTTGTGAAAAATATGATGCATCTGATGCTTGGACAATAGTAGGTATGGGAAGAATAAAGGAAGATCCTTGTAAAAATTTCCTCAGCCTGAAATTCTAAACTGACATGTCATGCTCACCACTCAAATTTAAGAAGAGTAAACTCTTGATGGATAATAAACTTAGGGTGTCATTGAGTTACTGGGAAAATAGATATGGCAATCTTCAAGGCTACTAGCATTTTCAGTTGATTTTTCTGGCTGAAAAACTTTAGCTGATGACTACAAATCAATTACAGTTAACTTATTTCTCCCCACTGTTCAAAGATTGACTTGAACAGCAAGGAGCTTGTTTCTATGAAGAGAGGGTATCACAAACAATTGAGAGAGTTACTTTCTCAGGAGGGAACATTGGTAAATTGAAATAGCACAAAAAAAGAATAAGAAAAAAAAAAACACTTGAGAAAAATTCTGGAGAGTTTATTTCAACATTTTGTCTTGTCCTGAAGTAATTGTAGATGAAATACACATTTAAATAAATAAAACCTCAATTATACTGTCTCATATTACATGTAAGTATACAGTACTTAGAGGTATACTGTATATGAAAAAGTCAGATTATTCAGAAACTTGTGACTATAAGAAAGTAATTCATTCTGCAATGCAAAACTAAAAACAGATTTAAAATGTTTGCAACAAAGTATATTTTATTAGCATTTCTTTGATAATTATTCCCCATAAAAATAAATAGTGTTTAGAAAAATGTGCTGATTACCTTAGTAACACTATTTAACAACATTGTTATAAGGCTTAGGAATAGACCACGATTTCACAAAGTCCACATTTTAATCAATAATCTGCATGGCATTATATTTATAATGATAATAGGTATATATTTTTTATTATAGAAGTTGACAAAATATTACCTGAAATATCAGCTGATAATGAGAGAAAATGATGCACTGATAACTATGTGCAATTGCAATAACAAATGAGACATACATGTAGTTGTTGTTTAATATGATAAAAATCTTAGAGTTAATAAGACAAAACTTTCAGTAAGTGTTATGATTTAAACCAATGGAGAAATATAAAAGTTAAAACAACTATTGTGCTGGCAAAATTAATTTTTAATTCTTAAAGTGAATAAAATTTGTATAAAATTTATACATTATTAGTCTGATAAAATTACCATATGTATTCAATATGCCAGATTTATTTAGATGTATGAGAATTAATAGTCATAAAACTTAAAATCTAAAAAAAAATATACTTTCAGTGTGTATTTGCTTTATAATATTATCACTTTTAACCCTATATTTTATCAAAATTTCCATTATTCAATAGCATAGTAATTAAAAAAAAACATATTATCACATTCATTACTAAATTTTTATTAATTTTAGAAAACACAAATAGATATAAAACAATGTTGATAGGACATGGAGGAAAAGAAATCAAAACTGATATGTCATTCCTCAGGTTATGTTTTACAATAGTAGAGAATTAACTTGAATCAAATTAATAGAAGCAAGCATCATCCCAACTATCATAGGCAAAACAGAAACACTTAAAGGAATATTTTTGTGACTGACTTTGTATAAAAATAATATGTAATATTGTACATATTATTGAATATAATTTACTTTTATTTTGTCCTTAAATTGAAAATAAATCATCTATAAAAATTATGCTATCATTTATATTATTTTTATACAGCTGATACCAAGGGCTTAAACACTTAGTGTTTAATTTATAGTCACAGTTTTTTAAGTTGTATCATCACAATATTTTTTGCATATGCTTCAGAATTACTGAATATAATTCTAATAATAACATCACTTTGGAAAAGACCTATTTCTCAGTGTTTTCTAGTTTATCATTAATTAATTTTATATTTAAGTTGCTGACATCTAATATCACAGGAGAAAGCTCTGCAAGATCTTGTTTGTAAATGCAAGAAAATTAGTATCACTTGTTAGAAATATTCAGCATGCCTGACAGCTGGTATTAAACATCCCAGTCCTTGGTATTTTGATAACAAGGAACATTATGAACAATGGGGTGTGTTTTATTCAAATGTGAAGGGTAAAGATGGTTAATTAAGTTGTTCAGATGTCTGCAATGAGATGAAGTGAAACACAAACTAATAGGAGCAAACAATAAAGCATATCACAGCAAACAGTTCATGTGATCACTGTTTACTAATGCAGGCCAAGGGTAATATTTATTCATTATTTCCTTGAACAAACATACTAAGAAATGTCATGATATAAAGGGTAAAATATAGACGTTTTCATTATCTCTAAAAGTGAAACCTGGATATATTTGTGTTTTTGTTTTTATCACAATTTCATATGTCCATGACCTTATATTGCTATACAATGAAGCTTTGACCTGAATACCTACTTTTGCAATGCTTTTAAGGGTGTGATAATGGTCATGAGTTTCTTAATATTTATTTCATCTGAAAAGACGCTTTGCTCTTTCACCAGTAAAGGGTAGTTTTACTGTGTTTTACATTAGCTATGTATTTCTTTCATTCCCTTTTGGGTGATACGATTAATGACAATATTCTCTAATGATTTCTTGCATGTTCCCTTGCTCTCAATAAATTGCTTTCCTATTAATGTTTTCAAAGTTTTTCTTTTGGTTTTGATTTTTAAAATTCAAATGTCATGGTATTTGTGTGGATTTTATTTCAATCTCAAAATATGAAGTTCTTATAAAATCTAATACTTGATTTGTAATGTCTTCCTACTTAGTGGGTAGTACTAACAATTGCTTCTTCAAATAATAATCATATTGTTACTTCTGTTTTCTTCTTGTAGGTACATAATTGCATATTTCTGTCTAATAGTACCCAATAATACATTGGGATTTTTATTATTATTTATAATTATATTTCTCTTGAACTAAAAATCTCATTTGATTTTATTAATGTTTTATAAGTCTGTTCTTTACTATCATTACTGTATCTTTATATTTTCTGGTTAAAAAAGATTTCGTTCTTTTCAGTCATAGACATTTTCATAGTGCATCATTTTTTCTAAGAAAATTTTGTTCTCTGTGTCCAGCTTTTGTTAACTGTGGTTCTTTTAATCATTATCTTGAAGTTTTCAAGAAGCTTGAAAATCTCTTTGGGATCATTTCCCAGCTACTTTATTTGCCTTTCAGATTTGCACATATTTTTCTGGTTCTTTATATACCATGTTGTTCTTTTTCTGATTTTTATCATATAGCCAAGTAACATTACACAGAGTAAATACATAGCATTTAAGTATTAAGGAATATATGCATATGTATGTGTATACATACACATATATACATATACATATATATATATATGGAATTTGGAACATTCCATATGGAAGAAGGGGTATATGTGAGGTTAGCAAGGGGAAAATAATGTAGTTATTTTATAATCTCAAAAATTAAAAAAAAGTTTAAAACAAAAGAACAACAATAGTCTTCTTTCAGAAATATTTTTGCATGTACTTTTTTTTTTTACTTGTTTGCTTATTTTACACTCTTCAAGAATGTGTCAGCTTATTTTCTTTGGCATGTATATATAATTTTCAAATTGAGTCGTGGCACGTTTTTCTTTCTAGGATGCTGTATGCTTTTGTTGTGTGTAGTATCCTTGAGCATTGAAGATGCTCTTAAATGATATGTGTGAGATTATGTTTTCAGCAGGTAGGAGGCATCAAGTATACAAACTCCAAACATAAAACAATTCCAAGGCATTTTCTCAAAGCCAAGATGCTGAACTCATTTTCCACTTTCACTCTCTTGTGAGAAAAGCTGCAAAATGATACTTTTCTTACTGTGCCAAGATGTTTCAGCTTCCTTCGGAGTTTTGACAAGTTCTTTGCTACTAATACATGCCAATAAACTTATTTTTGCCCTCAGGGACCTGTGGATAGTCACATGTGCAGTTCAAGCTGAGAGTTGTATCAGGAAGCAGCGAATCCAGGTGATAAGATAGTCATTCCCTGCTCTGTCCCTTCCTCCAAATTCCTGATATATATATATCAGGAATATATATATGTATATGTATATATATATATATATGTATATATATATATACATATCTCTGTGTGTATATATATATACATACACATGTATATACACACACATACACACACACATACACACACACACACACACACACACACATATATATATATAAATATAAATCAATTCACTCTTTACCTTCATGAAATCATGAAATTGATACTTTCTTCACATTTTGTTAGTCTGTACTGCTTTGGGGAGTTGGTTCATATAAGAGTTTGTTGACACTTTTTTGTTCTATCTTATTCTAATTAACTTTGTTACTCTATGGTCCTATTACATCTTAAATAGCATCCATTTATTCATAAAGATTTTTGAGTTATCTGTAATTATGTTACTATCTTTTTGGGCAATGAGTTTGAGTAATTCCTAAATTTAGGCAATTCAGCCCTTTGACCATTATTCTGCATTTGACATTTTGACATTTCAAAAAAACAATGGAGAAAAGGAATATGACACCTTACCAAACTACAATGAAATTGAAATAGTTGAGTGACAAAAAAAAAAGAATTTGAACTCAAGTCTTACACATTATAAAATAATCACATTAAAGAATAAAAGTTTTTAGAAGAATTACAAGTGAGAATCTGCCTCATCTGTAGTTAAGCAAATTGTGGAACTGAAATGTAAATAGAGCATTTTAAGAGAAATTTCCATAATTATAATTTTCTCAAAATGAAAAAAACTTTTCTATGAATACCTCTTTAAAATATTAAAATATGGATTATTCCTAAAAATATTTTGAAAAAGATACATGGCAATTTATCTGTGTTTTTTGTTTTTTACATTTATTTACAGTTCTCTTTTTTACTAAATCCAATCAGAGTTTCTGTAGACCTCTACTCATTGCAAGCTTTCACCCTTGCTTTTGGCATCCCCTCCAGAACCTGATTGCAAGACTTTGTGAAAGGGAGACGTTCAGCTGCTAATGACCTTAAAGCTTCATCCCATTGGCTAGCTTCCATTGAGCTACGATTTACTCTTCACATTTCTAGACAATAAACATAATCATCATTCACATCCAGGTATGAATGCTATGAGCTACAGTAATGACTGACCTGGCAAGACATGCCCACTGGTGTAACACTGACTTGAACAAAATGGAAATAGCAAACCATTTTATAATTGGATTTAAGTTATGCTCCACAAAATAATACCCAAAACTGGTAAAATTTGTAGATATATAGATCATAGTCCCTAGGAAAAAACATTACCATTTTACTGCTAAATGTACATAGCAACAAACCAACTCTTAATTATGTATCATTAAACATATAGTTATGTGAATCTATTCATGGATTTTGACTCAGGATAATAACTAACCTCATAAGAAAAGTTATAATAGACTCATAATTATAAATTATCTTTTATGGCCAGACAGTGATGGTACACACCTTTAATCCCAGCTTTAGGAAGCAGAGGCAGGCAGATTTCTGTGAGATCAAGGCCAGCCTGATATACAGAGTGAGAATTAGGACAGTCAGAGTTACAACAGACAAACCCTCTCTTGAAAAAAAAAATGAAAATAATAAATAAATAAATAATATTATCTTTCAAGTTGAATATTTGAGTATAGCTACATGTGTATATATGCTTGCACATGGTAGCATGTGCATACAAATTTCCACAAACACTTGAACATACCACCAGATGAACCCAAAAAACAATCTCAGGTTTTGTTCATCTTCAAGTGTCATTCATCTTTATATTTTGATACAGATTCTTTCATTAACCATACTCAGTGATTAATTGGGTTATATTGGGTTGCATTCAGTGCCCAGGGATCCTGTCTGTAACTTCCCAGATCTGTGAAGAAATGAATATTTATAAATGGGTTATAGTGATGTAGTTCAGGTCCCCAGGTTTGTATGGCAAACTCTGTGTGGACTGCTTTCCCTCAGGCTCCTAGATTGAATGTTTGAACAATAAATAACACTGAGAATTTCATAAATGTTTTGTGAGATGGCCCAACACTTTAGGATGATAGTTTTTAATGATGTTATTCATTTTTTAGAAAATTTAAATGTGGTATAAAAATAAATTTATAAAATTCTGTCATACATTTGTGTTAGTTTTAAAAGTCATACACACACACACACACATACACACACACATACACATTTGGTATATAAACAATTCTAATTTATTTAAAGTTTTAACATTTTAGAAATCTAATTGATTCATTTTATAAATTTAATTTTAAAACTATGATTGAGAAACTAGTGTATATTTGCCCATTTCACATGAAGTATTGTAATATTTAAGAAAACATAAGGTTTAGCCTACAATCTTTAATTTATATGAGTTCTTTAACTATTCAGAAGGTTTTATTTGCTAATTAGACAATTGGAGTACTTAAAAAGAAATTGAATATATTAAATTTATGAGTGCAGTTTAAAATGTTGAAGGTGTTTAATTAACCAAGTTTGTAAATGGTACCAAGCATTATTCAAAAGCCTATTAAAATAGGTGTAAAAATTTACTAGATTTAGAAATATAATATTCATATGTAGAGCTTAAGAGCTTAAGGAAGAACTAGTTTGGGGATTTGTTACTTTAATAAATTGAATATTAATTTTTAAAACCAAAGCAAACTCTAAATATACTTTTGGAACATAAAAACCTCCTTTGAGAACCTAATGAATTTCATAGCTATAGTTAATTTTCTGTTTTGTTTGGCTAATATACAACTTGGTAATTTTCATTATGGCTCAGTTTTTCTTTTTTCCTTTCATTCCTACCCAGTGTGCACTTTGATTCTGCCAAGGAGAAACGAATCTTAGCATTTTATTGAAAACATGTACCTGGATGAGAATCTGATGTTCCTATGTGGACTTTTTTCTCAATATAACCATATTACCAAAATCAAACTTTCCTCTGTTATTCAAGATTATCTGAAGAGACAGACTAAATAGCTGCATATCATTGTATTTTTGTTTTGCTTTATTATTGATTAATTAGTTAATTAATTAATTTGTTTTTTTGAGACAGGGTTTCTCTGTTGTTACTCTGACTGTCCCCGAATTCACTCTGTAAAGCAGACTGGCCTCGAACTCACAGAGTTCTGCCTGTCTCTCCCTCTGGAGTGCTAGGATTAAAGGTGTGTGCCACCACTGCCTAGCTCATGTCATTTTATTAGGAAGGAGTCTCAGATTCAGTAATGAAGGCTAAGTCCAATATGTGTGTACTGGCAAAATGAAGTTTCGGATCACTCAGTATTATTGATCTAGTCCAAATCTGAATCTCTCAACATCATAGAAGTCAGTGATGTGCATTACAACCCAGAATCAGAGATTCATAAACATCAGTGATATTCAAAGACTTAAGGTCCCAAAACACTGAAGTCTACATTCTAAAGAGGATGAGATGCCAGTACTATTCTATAGAGCAAACTCTACATTACTGTATCATTTTTTCTTCTCTATTCACATCAAGAAAATGGAAGCATTGAAAATTCCCATCAAAAATTAACAGATAATGAAAATGTCCTACATATACACAATGGAAAGTTATTTAACTATGAAAAAATTATGAAGATTGTAGATAAATGCTTTATTTGTAATTATTGGAAAAGATGACAATACAGGCCCACAAAGGAAAATACTTATTTTTAATTATTTATTTTATTTAACAATTCCTCTCATATGCAGATCTTACATTTAAAAAAGTATGTGTGTGTGTGTGTTTGTATGTGTGTGTGTTTGCCATAGGACCATAAAGATACCATGAGAGAGGCAAAGAATGTTATAATTTAAAGATATAGGGGTAATATTATACATGTGATATAAAACATGAAAGAATACAGGAGGTGAATGGGGGTGGAATGGCAGAAACATGGATGGGCAAATATAGTGGGACGAGGTATGGACGAGAAGGATCTCTAAAAAAAAAATAATGTATGAAAACGCCACCATGAAACCTATTATTTTGTGTGTAGATTTAAAAAACAAGTTAAAGTATACAAAATATTTTGAATGAGGAACTCAGATATTTCTTTCAGTATATATTGTGTACTTCCTCCCAAATGTCTCTTAAATTCTAGTATTCATTTGACTGTCTTTAGTTTTAAAAGATTGGAGAGCCTCAGGTGTACCTCCTTTCATACACATCTTTTTCAGACACATGAATTATCCAGTTATTTATAAAGGCTTACATTTAATGCTCAAAATTTTAGAATTTATACCATAATTTTGAAAAAAAAATAGTTCAAAGAATACTACCTTGCCTCATTGACATTTTATATCCATTCCTGCTGTCCAGTACTGTGAGAGAGCATCACAAAGGATATTGCTGGCATTGGAAAAGGTCAATTTCTCTTCTTATATTATTATTTGAAGATTTTATAAACATAAAATATATTTTAATATATTCTATTTTCAATATTGACAGCTACCTCCAGACCTTTCTCACATCTCCCTCCAAGTTCATGTTCTCTACCTCTTTAAAAAAAAACTGTTCTATGAGTCCACTTAGAGCTTCTAAGTCAGTGAGGCCTCAAAGGTACTCAACACTATGTAGGCTATCATTGGCTGTGATAACTAGATATTAAGACCCTATTCCTGATGACATGTGCTTTAGTTGCAGGTCATAAAAAATTAGTCTTGGCCTGCAACAATGACTCAGTGATTAAAAGTACTGGCTGCTTTTCCAGAGGACTGAATTTTGATACCCAGCATCTACAAGGAGACTCACAATCATCTTTAGTTCCAGTTTCTAGTGATTTAATGTCCTTTCCCTGCCCCTTTGGGTAGTGTATGAATATGACACATAAGTATACATGCCAGAAATATACTCACATATAACATAAAGTTTTTTTTTTAATTAAATTTAAGAAATCAAACATGAAATGATCAGAACACACCATCTAAGCTAGCTAGTTTTTCATGGTCCTAGAAGGTGGTATGCAAGCTTCTAAAAGACAAATTGTTTTATCCAGCTATTGGTCTTGCATGATACAATACTCACCCACCTGGCAAGAATGTACCTTCTGGTGCAGTAATGGCAAGATTTTTCACAGGGGTAATTAATTGCTCTCTTTATTGGATCTAAGTTGTACCCCAAAGAAGAAAATTGTAAACATGGCCAAAGCTACGATCTAAGCTATTGGCGCAGTTTTGCTAAATTAGTACTTTTAGAATCACCACTTTGTAAATATTTACATTTATATCCATAAATAGTTGTTGCTCTCAGACTTAGTCAGAAGCTTTTTATTGAATTTTGTAGTTGCTAATGCAGAGACACATAATTTTAAAGTGCTGAGCATAAGTGACTGAATGCTCAGCCCCAGATGGGACATATATCACCCTCCCCTAATATACACACACGTTTCAAGGCTTGGAGAATTTTGATGAAGAGGAAGTTGAAAGAAGTCAGAACCGGAGGCTGGGGAGGATTTCTGGAAAATGCTGTTTTCTTGACATTGCCTCGTTTTTGTAAATAGTAACTCACTGCATTTGTGGATTTCTGCAAGTGACATGTTCAAGTACAAATCAGTTAAAAATTACAGCATGGAGGTTGCAGGTACTTCTGATTCCTACCCATAACCGAGAATTTGACCTTTTGAATTCTTAATCTGTTGTAGAATGGACTCTAATGAATTCATATCTCAAACCACAATAAAGTTGGAAATTTTAAGACAGTAAATAAATTGTATTTGGAATCCCTCTCCTTATCTTTCTCTTTTATGGTCTAAATTCATGAGTTTTAGAAAAGAAAAAGAATAGACAAATGAGAAGAAAAAGGCAAGGAGAGTGAGTAGAGAAACCAGATTGCCAACTCATGCATCCCTTATCTGTTCCAACTTTCTGTACTACAGAAAATCTACAGTGGCTGTTCGTTAAGTTCTACCTCCTCTGATTTTTGCCATGCACTTTGGCCTTGATATTGCCTCTTCTAAACTTCTGAAGATCTTTGCTAGTGTCCTGAAAAGTGAGATTTCCTAAATACCCATGGAGTAACACTTGAAATATCTCTCATAAAGTAGCCAGGCTTGCTCATCAGTCCCAATTTACTATCCATGGAAGTTTTTACTGGTATGCCTAGTGGGGACACAGTATTTCCTCAGCCCCTCTACATACCACTCACCAGTCAGGGTTCATTTATATAACAAGGACTTTTGAACACTGTTTTCAGAAACTATATCCAATTTCCCATAGTTAAACCACCCACAGAGCTGCAAGCATCCATTCTTCCACGAGACTAGAAAACATCCAAGATTATCTTCCTTAAAATATGCTTCATTCACCCTAGGATATACTTATCCTACCATATCTCAATGCTTCTATTAAACATAAAGCTACCCATGGAATTTGATAAATGAATCTATTGAAATTATTTTTAAATGCAAACAGTGGAGCAACAAGACCTTTATTGTTGATAATACATTCTGAAACTAAACAGACATTTAAAAATGTGTACCTCATTGAAAGAATGGACAAATATATTGCCTCATGTCCAGTTTGACGGCACTGCTGAGAGTCTGTTAGATTTTGGACACAGGTAGAAAATGTTACGGATAGTCCTCTCTGAACAAGACAAGGCAGATTTGAGAAATGCACCTGCCTCCACTCTTAGATATGAATAGCATCCTTCATCTTTCTACTGATTTTATGCTCAAAATAAGTTCAGATCTTGCATGAAACATGGAAAACTAAAATATCCAAGTAAGGAAAATGGAATGTTTGAATGTATGTAGAAGTATCAGAATCATTCATATCTAAAGCCATCTATTATCCTGAATTAGGTATGATTTAATATTCATGAACATTTTTTAGATTTCTTTCCCTTTTATTCTCTATATCTAGATGCATACATACAATGTGAAGAGAAGAGTTGTTTTATTAAAAGTTACATAAACTTAAAAACAGGATCAAAATGATCTCTTAATGGTTTCTGTAAATGAAAGATTTGTGATTATATAGGCAGAGATTTAACATGCACAGCTAGAATATGGCATGACATGATTAAAAATTCTTCATTTCATCTATCAGGAAAAGAAAATTTTTAAATTTTAGAAAGTACACATATTTTTACCTTTCAGTTCTATTTATTCATTTATGACTTGAATTTCTAGCAGACTACCTTTAGAAAAAGAAGTGGTAGTCCATTGTTTGAATTTATTATAAATTCTGTTCATTAATATGTATTTCTGTCTCAAAAATACTGTAGTTTGAAAGTAAGATTTGAGGAGAAGGGTTAATAGAACATATGTAACTGAAAATCAGGAAAAGTGGTTACCAGGGACCAAAAAGTACAATAGGAGATAAAAGTGGTATAGAATGGGCAGAGCAGAAACAATGAACTAAATTAGATATGCAAATATAATGATATCTACTACTCTGTTTGCTAAAAATAAGTAACCTCATAAAGAAAATATAAACACAATTGTATTTAATACATATGGTCTACAAAAGAGATCAAAGACTCATCTACCCAAAATGTGCTCAGGTTACTTAAATTAGCTGGTTGTTGAGTTAATTTTCTCACAGAAATTCTGTCTTACAGAGTTGAATACTGTATGTAATTTATCAGGGAACTAGAGCCAAAGCATGCTGAAAGCACAGTAAAAAATTTTAACTTACTATAGATCAATAATGACACGTATGTGGCTATAAAATTAAAGTACACTTCAATCTAAACAATAGATGTAAAGGTCAAAATATTGTAGAGAACTGAACTCAGCACTAACTCAGTGCCATCTAACTGTGGAGGGTGGCTTACCATTACCTTCTCATATTTAAGTATTGAAAAATGAATGTATAAGGAAACTACAAATGCCAGATTCACTTCAAAATCTGAGCTAACATTGTAAATACCTGTTCAGGATATTACTTCTGTTACCATCAACAAGACTGCTCACCATCCATGACTATGAAACAGAGAAAATGGAAGCATCTTACTTTATTCATATGAGGCAGTGAATATGGATATCACTTAGTATTTATATAAATATCTGAAAATCAGGGATATTGGGGTAAAACTTCTCAAAAATTAAATTCAATTTCTCAGGAATAAGTTCAAAACCTTTAGTGTTACAGAAAAATACGGAACATAATGACAAAAATGCAACATAAAATGAAGAGATGAATCAATCAGATGTAACACTCAATTATAAACATTCAATTATAAAAGTGATAAAAATTGCCGACAAATGAAATTTATGAAATATTATGATTTGTTTTACAGGATCAACAAATTAAAGAGACAAACACAATGCATAAAATATTGACTTAAATAGCCTCAAAATATGAGTCTACAGATTCCTTTAAAAAATGACTGATTTCCCTTTTTATTTTTATCTGTTTATTTTTGAGATTATATTTTTATCACATCATTTTTCCTTTCTCTTTCCTGCCTTCAAAAGTTACCATATTATCTCTTCAACTATCCTCCAAATTCAGACTCATTTTTCAATTGTTATTCCATACACACACATACACACACACACACACACACACACACACACACACACATATATATATATATATCCAAATATAACCCATTGACTCCATATAATGTTACTTGTTATAGTAGAAGGGATTCTTCTCTTTAAAAACTCTTTAGAATAAACTAAAATGAAAAAGATGAGAATAATAATATAATGCTTATCATACTAAAATAAGCTATAGTCTGATTCTGACTAGTAGAAGAGCTGAAATAGGAGAATTGCTATGCATTTGAGGGAAGTCTGGTTACATAGTGACTTCCAGGCCTAATAGTGCCAATTAGAAAAATTCTTACATTAAAGAAATAGCTAGAATTACAATTTATAAACATAAAAATTGATTTTGTTGGGAACTATGCATCTAGTAAAATATAGATACATAGATAAATAGATAGATAGAGATGGAAATATGCATTTTATAGTGATATAAATCTCAGTTTTCACATGAAATTAATTATTCTTAAATATATGCATGTACCTAATAGTAGCACATTGGACGTAAGAAATAAAACTGACACAATTTAAAGGACAAATAGAAAATGCATAATTGTTCTTGAAGAATATAATTATCTTTTCTCAATTAATGGAAAAGTTTATGATAAATTCATGAGAATAGAGGAGATATCAACTTTTGAAGGACAATATTAATAAAAATTCAGTCAATTGCTTGATCCTAGCTCCCAATTCATGTGTACATTCCCTACTCAAGTATAGGGTATATATCAGATGACCAGGAGGGCTACCTGCATGCAAAACTTCCCCACCATCTCTGCTCCCGCATACCCAATTCTAATGTTCTTCTCTTGTACTCCAACAGAACACCAGCTACAGCCTCCCTTACCACCTGATCCAACCTTCTGTTTCCCCAGCCTCAAACATCATCAAGCATACTCCTTGATCTTACCAGCCAAATAGGTCAATAAACAGGCAACATATACCAAACACACTCTCTGATAGTCCAGAGAAGAATTAGAAACCAACAAATATAACACCCACCCAACAATAACAAACCCAGAAATCAGCATATAGGCGTATAATCACCTTAAATCCAGATGCATAAGAACACATTCAATACCAGCCTGGCCTACATGTCTCTATCAGAGCCCAGAAATCTTACTATATCAGGCCCTGAACATTTCATCATAACTGAAGACAAAGAAAAATATCCCAAAACCAATTTTATGAAGATGATAGAGGTCCTTAAATAGGAAATGAATAAATACTTTAAAGAAACCTAGGAAAAAACAAAGAAATAGAAGAAACGAATAAATCCCTTAAAGAAAGTCAAGAAAAACAAACAAACAATTGAAGGAAAGAAAAATATTCAAGAATTGAAAATGGAAACAGAAGCCATAAAGGAAACACAAACCGAGCAAATTTTGGAAATAAAAAATCTAGAAATTGAACAAAAACTACAGAGGAAAATTACTCCAATAGAATACAAGAGATGGAAGAGAGAATCTTGAGAATTTAAAATACAATCAAAGAAATAAATACATCAATTCATTAATACAATATTAAATCCAAGGGAAAAAATTCCTGTCACAAATTATTTTATGAGGCCACAGTCATCTTAATAACCAACCCACACAAAATTTTATCAAAGAATGAGAATTACAAACCAATTTCCCTATGAACATAGATGCAAAAATAAAATACTTATTAATAGAATCCAAGAACACATCAAAAAAGATCATCCATCATAATCAAGTATACTTCAAACCAGAGATGCAGGCATGGTTCAGCATATGAAAATCAGCCCATGTAATCCACCATATAGACAAACTAAAAGAAAAAACAAAACACATGATCATCCATTAGATGCTGAAAAGACCCTTGTCAAAATGCAACATCCCATTAAAACAAAAATATTGGAGAGATTAAGAGATACAAGGAACATTCCCAAACATAATAAAGGAAATTTAAATCAAGCCTATACCCAACATCAAATTAGAGGAAAAACTCAAAATAATTCACTAAAATTAGGAAGAAGATAAAGCTATCTATTATCTTCACATCTATTCAATATATTTCTTGAAATTCTAGCTAGAATAATAAAACAACTAGAGGAAATTAAGGGAATCCAAACTAGAAAGTAAAAATCCATATTATTATTATTTCCAGATGGTAAGATAGTATGCATAATTGACCCAAAAATTATTCCAGGAAACTCCTATAGCTGACAGCTGACAACTGATGGACAACTTCAACAAAGTGGCTGGATACAAGATTAACTAAAACAAACCAACACACACACACACACACACACACACACACACACACACACACACACAAACACACACATTAACCCTCCTAATAAACAAATGAAAAAAAAAAACAGAGAAAGAATTCAGGAAAATAGTATCCTTCCCAAAGACACAAATAATATAATGTCTTGAGGTAAATCTAACCAAGCAAGTAAAACACTTGTATGATAAAAACTTCAAGTCTTTGAAAAAAGATATTGAAGAAGGAATCAGAAGATGGAAAGATCTCTCATGCTTATGAAATTAGCAGGATAAACATAGTAAAAAGGGTCATCCTACAAAAAGCAATGTACAGATTCAATACAATCCCTTACAATGACTTAATGCTTTACATGTAGATCAGGGTATCTCTCAACACTTGTCAGATTAGTTTCTTGTACTAAATTATAATTAATACAGAGAACATCAGCTTGCAATTGTACAGAGAATAGAAGATTGTGGAGTTCTCAATCTGAAACAAGAAACCATATCACATACTTACCCTAAGACTCAGGGATTTTCTCAGAAGTGAGATAGAAATGATGTAAGAGTTGGAAGTGTTAGATAACATCAAATTTTAAGTTTTTAGTTTTATTTTTTGTTTCATTGTCTTTTGCAGAACATGAAGTAGAACTTAATGTTTTTCAGATCATTCTGAGGGTTGATTACTTAAATAAATTTTTAAAGATGGATTGTTATAAGAAAACTATTTACTAAATATGTATGATATACATAAAGTGGATAATGTAGTAAAGAAGCAAGGTAACTGTAAAAGAATATTTAATCTTCTAATCTGTCAGCTCTAGGATAGACAGAATGTTAGTACACACCTTTAGTCCCAATATTCAATGGGCAGTGGTAGCATATGCCTTTAATCTTGAAGACAGAAGCAAGTAGAAACAGAAAAGGAAGCAGAGACAGAAAGCAGAGCTCAGAATGTCAGACAGGGAGTGAGGTCTAAGATGAATCAGAATGAAGAACAGGCAAAATGATGAATCAGAGGAAGACTTGGCAGAGTGAGTCAAAGTGAGAACATGCCAAACTCTCATGATATAAAAACAGGCTCTCAGTTCAGATAATCAAGCGGTCTTAGGCAGTCTGAGGCAAAGACATAGAGGCAGATGGAAGAAGGAGACAGTGAGTTTGGGAGAAAGAATCAGTTTAACACTGAGAGTCAATTTGAAGCTGAGCAAAGAAATTCAGTCAGAGAAGTGGCAGTCAACGAGAATCAGCCAGAGTCAGAAGAGTTCAGTAAGAAACAAGCCTTAGAAGATCAGTTTGAACTAGTCAGCTTGGAGAAGAGTTTGAGCCAGATTAGTGACTATAGATAAGAGTGATATATTGCTCTAAGTAGCAAGGAAAATACCACATTAGATAAGGTTGGATCACTTTTGTAACTTACATTACCCAAAGCAAAGATAAAAATTAAATAAAACTGTGGTTTGAAGATTATATTTTCTTTTCTGAAAGTCTTATTACATTTTTTGGAAAAAAAGTTTCTTTACATTAAAATAAAATTACTAAAATAAATTCAATTCTATATAGCTTAAATTATTTAAGAATAAAAATAAACAAAAATATACTCTAAAGTACTTAGTATTTAATATTCATCTTTCAGTCACATAGTACATTACTTTGATAAAACAGTGACAAATGTTGCAAAATAATTCATTTTCAGACACAAATAAAATTGTCAGTAAAGATTAAACTCGCATTATACTGGAAAGTCAGGGGATTTCAAGTTGAGCCTCAAGCAACTAGAAGTTCTAGTTAGAAATGTGTCAGTAAGATTAAATAGCTCAGGGTTTCCCCTGGAAAGTGTGGACAAGACTGAATTTTCAAACATGCTTTATTGTGTAAGACTCTTACTTGATATTGGAAAGTAATTTTCATTTAACAAACATTAATCAACGTTTATTGTGTGTCAGGAGCAGTTCTAGATGTAAGACATAACAAACAAAATAAAAAAAGATCTTTCTGTTCTAAAGTTTATAGCTGAGCAAACCTCCATGTTTCCTTTCAAAATATGAATGTTTCTAACATATTGAATGGTGTGTACTGTGTTTAAAATATGCTATAAATTGAGAAGAACTGAAAGATACTCCCTAAAATTATGTTGGCTCTACTCCTTCCTTTCTTTTTTCACTTTATTGACAACCAAATCATTCTTTTTAAATCAAAGGAAAGAGCTAACAGTTGTACAATTGAAATATTTGTTTAAGCATTCTTTAAGTTGTGTTTTATAGTTTACATGTAATCTACTGACTTGCAAATTCCTAGCAACATCAGAATGTATATACCCATAAAGTCTTACCAACATGACTGCAATAATGACATAATTGTAATTAAACTAATTTTCAGAAATAAAGTTTATATTTTTAAATTAAGCATCATAGTTATAGTCATATTTATTTGTAAAGCTTATGATAATTTCCCAACTATATTAACTCTACAATATTTGAAGTATAATTTTTTTTCTCTAGACCATAGATGATAACTTTGTAATTCCAAAGAAAATCAGTGTTATTTACAATTGTCATTACTGGATTCTGGCTAATAATAATTAGTCATGCCCATTTGGCCTTCAGCATATTAAAAACTAATTCAAATAAGTATTTCATAAAAATCTACAAAAAAGAAGGTTTTATAAGCTACATAGCTAAAGATTTAAAGATAAATATGGCTGTCATAGTGCTTAAGTATCACCCAGTGTAGGTACTAATTTTTGTGATAAATGACAGTTTAGTCCTTAAACCTTTTCTCAGTTAGCTGTCATGCTTAATGTTGGACATTCAACTAAACTCTACATTTCCGTCCTTAAATTCTTATTAGAATTTAAACACCATTTTAGCACAATCTTTTTGGATCAGTGCCCTCTTCCTAAGCAGAACAGAAAATCCTCCAGGGTCCCCATGGGCTCACCGTGAGAACTACTAATACTCTCATTCAAGGATAATCTCCTGTTAAGTGTGACTTGTGTGGTAAATGCTCAGTTATTTATGGCTGACATAGTCTTGTGTCAAAAGAACATAAAATTGAAGTTATAGCTAATAGCCTGCCACTTGGTATTATACCTGCATTTTTGCTCATTTGCAGTTAAGGTTGTATGAGTATTTCCATTAAAAATTGATTTTCAGTGGTTTGTAACTTAACTGAAAATGATCTGTCGGTAAGAGATGAAAACTGATATATGAATGCATCCCTTAGGAGCCAATGCATAATTAAATCTGCATGGCTGTTTTAAAGTTAAATCATTACAGGTGAAGGGTGATATCAAAAATCCATGGGTTTAGGAGAACATTGTAAATTAAATTTAGGTTAGATTTTTTTTTCATTTTAATTAGCACATATTATCAATTTAAATATAATTTCCTAGAAATAATAAAATATTCAAGTGCACAATATCTACCCTTTTGATATTCAAAAATTCACCAATTATTAGTTATGATTTATAACTATATATATTATGAAAATTCTGCAGAAAACATCATTTGTGGTTTTTCTGTTACTAACCATACAGTATTAATATATCCTTTTAACTCTTTTTTAAAATTTTTGACTCAATTGAATCACCAACTTGCTATGATTGTTTTCTACTCAATAGATGTTCACTAAGTAATGAGGGATCTCAGACTGGTGAGACAGTATCCACCTATGAGAATCAGAGGAGAAGATGATAATAACATGGCATAAACCAATGTTTAAGTTATAAAATACCACAAAAAGAGTTTCAATAGATGGAAACAGTGATGGAAACTGAAGAATAAGATATTAAAATATATTCTGATGAAACAATTGAAATGAGAAAGATCTTGAACAAAGACAAGTGAATGCACACATTACTTTTAGTAAACAATTGGGGAATATAAGGAAAAATAGGTTTGGATTCACAATATTATTTTATTGTTTGCTTGTTTTTTGTTTTTGTTTTTGTTTTTTGAGACAGTGTTTCTCTGTTGTAATTCTTGTTATTCTACAACTCACTCTATAGACCAGGCTGGCCTTGATCTCATAGAGATCTGTCTTCCTCTGCCTCCTGAGTGTTGGGATTAAGGATGTGAGCACTACAATGATTTCAAGAAGAACATTGTCATGATCAGAATATTTGAATTAAATATATCTGAACAAAAATACAATTTGAAATATTATACAGCCATTTGCTAGCTTCCTTTGTAGAATTTTCAACTATTCAATGACTCCGCTAAAATATTAAATGTAGTATTCATTAAATCATAGAATCATAAGTTTTGAATTAGTGCTAGTCTTCCACTATCCCAAAGTGTCCTGCCTAGGATAAGCATCATCTTTGTATTGAGTATACACTAGTCACATGCAAGACATCTTGAAGCTATGCAGAATTAAGCACCATGTGTATAGGACTTTGTTAACAAATTCAAATCTTAGTTATCTTGACTGCTGTGGTTTATTTTCTGGCACTATTTTTTGTTATTCTAAAAAATAATTTGAAGATATTTCTATCAATTTAAAAAGTAAATTAGTCTTATTGCCAAGTTGAGGTATTTTGAATATTTTATATTTATGAATTTCAAAAGCAGTTTAAAATTTATTTTCCTTATCATTAATATTTTCTTTGCACTTATCCCATATTTATACTAATGCTTTAAAATTTGGGAGTTTATTAAAATAAATTCTGCAATTTTTATATTTTGATCATTTCACATATGCGTATGATGTGTTAAAATTATTCTTTCCCTAGAACCTTTCTTATTTCTCTCTCATCCTTATTACAGATCACTCATTAGTGTAAGTCCCTTGCTCAGATTCATGGTCATTTACAATTTCAGTTTTTGAATACATATTTTTTTAATTTTGGAGGATTTCATGCATTTGAAATATTGTTGTCTTGTCCAACTCTCCAAACCTCCTTCCAACTCTGCTGCTACTTTCCAAGCCCTCTCATTACCAATTTATGCCTTTGTTCATTATTATTATTATTATTTTAAGTGTTCTCTGAGTTGACTTAGTACTGATCGCATAACCATGGATGTGGACCTATTTACTTGTGAATGTGCAACCTACCAGCCACCATATCCTTAGAGAAAAATAGCTCTTCCTATTCCAGCCATCACCATGTGGCAATATCTTCCCAGTTAGTTGTGGGATCGTGGGATTAAGATCCTTTGTGAGTTTGGATTTTGTTGTTTGAGCACTGAGTTAAAATGGGGTAATCTGTGTGACCATTATTTTAAAGTTACTTATGTGAGCCTTGGGGTTTCACCAGTTTTATGTTTCAGAAAGAAATCGTCTTCCCTCGCCCATTATCTATCTGAAGCTATGAGTTCAGCATTGAGAGCCTTCTTTCATCCTTTGCTGGTTGTCAAGAGGGCAGTTCTTTTCCAGAGTATGTGTCAAGGTCCATAGCTACTTGTTCATTTGTATATTTGTTCTTGAAGTTATAAACAGAGTGATTTATAAGGTTAATTTTAAGTTTAACTTGCAGCAATTTAAATTTATCCCAGAAAGAAGTCTTAATAAGACGTTATCTACATTTTCTTGGCTTATACATATGTTTGTGAGATATTAGTAGAATGATAAACCCACTGTGGGTAAAACTGTAGTACTTCAGAAATGTCTAATTTTAATAATTTTTAATTAATCAAGATTTAAAAATATGTAAAAAAATAAAAGTGATTTAATGTCACATATTTTTGATTATGGTAGGGCCTTTATAAAGTAATCATTAATTACAAATGAATTTCTTTCAACTAATATGAATGTTCAGAAGATTACATTCATAAATGCTGTAAGGGAGAATACAATATGTTTAGTTTAGATACAAAATGTAATAAATTGTATAGTGATTTCTTAGCTATTGCTTCTCTTTTACTATCTTCAGTATGAAAAATTTTAACACTTACATTTTGAACTATACTTTAGAAATCAAATTACTGTTCATGAGGTAACCATTATTGTCTTTTTTAAATCTAGAGCTGGTCCAGGTATGTTTTAGCTGTTTTATTAGGAAATTAGGTATGTTATGAGTATTTATCATGCAAAAATTTCTAAAATTTATATTTCTATTTTAAAATATGATAATGAAAGTTGATGAATATACATTAAAATGCTTGCTTATTTATGTGTGTTCCTTATTTATGTGTATATGATTGTATAATTTAATGTTAACCATCTGCTCACAAGTACATTGAATGCCTAGATAAAAAGTTTGATCTCCTGGAACTGGAGGTACAGGAGATTGTGAATATCTTAGTACCAGAACTATGTGCTGAACCCAGTTTTGTTTGTAAGAGAAGTAATTACTTTTAACATGCTGAGTCATATCTAGCTCCTGGATGTGCGTTTTTTTAATTTACACTTTGACCTACAATTTCCTGAGCTTCAAATACTTGGAACTGGAGCAATCCATGCTTGTGAAGTACCATTTCAGTTCTGGGAATAGAACCTGGGTCTTCTGCAAAACCAACAAGTGTTCCTTTCTGCTAAATTATCACTCCATCCTAGAGAAAAATACGTGATAAGATGCCTGCCTTGAACTTCTTACGTTTTCAACTTGGTTAGCCCAAAGTCTCATTTTAATAATTCCCACTTTTGAAAAATTCTAAACCTATCAATTCCAGGCTATCTCTCTCTCTCTCTCTCTCTCTCTCTCTCTCTCTGTATCTCTCTCTCTTTCTGCCTCTTTCTGTATGTATGTATATACATGTATATACATACACACACAAATATATATATCACATTTATTATATCATGTAATTCTTTATTTTTTCCAATCTAGTGTTCTGCTCTTATTTTCCTTAGATTTTAAGCATATTGTTTTGTCCTGTAATATAAAGCAGTTTAATGCATATAGTATATAGTATATAGTATATATATATATAGTATATACAGTATATAGTATAGTATATTGTAAAATATAATCTAATGTAGTTTCAACCTGTACCTGTCTCTATCTTTCAAATTTTTAGCTGTCATTTCCATATTTTTATTTAAAACTGTAAAAAAGCCAAAGTATTATCACCATGTCCAACTCTGTAGCATTCCATAAGTCCTAATATCAGGTATTTACACTGAACAGAGACTGTCATTAACTTTATAGTTTCTTTCTTCTGTTTCATCAATTTTTAGTTCAAGAAGTAAGAGACTTTGTTTTTCCTTTGACCAAATTCTCACTGTTATTTCCATAGCCATTTGCCCTTTGGATATTACTGCTTGCAACTGGTAAAGAATATTTTGATTTGGAATACTCTCTGAATTTTATCATGTACTGATTTACCTTCCTGTAAAGTAGGTAATCATCCTTCACTAACTTACATGGCTGGCAGGCTTCCCTGACTTTACTGAGTTCTTTGAGGCACTTAAATGCAAAAAAGAAATTGAAATCCAGGACATTATTACTGTTGTTATGTAGAAAAATGATATTAAAATATAGCTGTATCTCTATGCTTCCCTTGGGCCATTGTCCTTTATGTTTTCACGTTATTCACTCTTTTCTATGTTAGACTGCCATGAATATAAATTTCATAGGAGATCAAAGGCTACCAGTACAATACAAGTGCTTGAAACACTCGCTGTAAGGCAAGAATTAGTTAAGCTCTGTGATCTCCTCCTCCTAAATTTATATAAGGGACTATTCCTTTGGTAAGTATATTTTCTTTCGTGGAAGTATGACTTGGTTGGCATATGTATAACTACATGGAGATTGTGAATGTGTTAAAAAACTCAAATATGTTAGCTTGAAAATCTAATTTTTCACATGAATTACTTGCCTTAGCTAATTGGATGGTGCCTTCTTAAATCATGCATTACATAATTTTATTTTCTCTTTTCAATGCAATAATTTTTGTCTTATAATGGTTTTGATGCCAGATTTCCAAGTTTAAAATGCAATTCTAAGAACATATGGGTGAACCAAAAGTTTACACATATGCATATTTTTAGATAATATTTTGAGCCACATTTTTGGAGCTAAGTCCATGAAACTATGATGTGTTTTGATTTTCATAACTTTTAGCCACATATCTAATTATGTGTAAGGAAACAATGTTGCTTTTACATAAAATATGTTGACGTATTACCTGGGTTAAGTACAATTTTTTACCCCATGAGATTTTCATACAAGGCTAATATATTCTTACAAATATTAGAAGCAGGTATCCCAATAAAGTAAAGGAAAACAAGATTATGTGTTTGTGAGATTATGTGTTATGTGAGAAATATGTGAAAATTTTCCTACAGTTATTAACACTAGTTTTACAATGTAATTTACTTTGAGTACTGCAATTTCCACAGATTGTGAAAAATTAAGCATGTGGTGTTAATATAACTTAACCTATAGACATTTGGCATGTTGATTAGTAATTATGTTAATATTTTTGTATTTTGGTGCTGGAAATGTTACCTTGTACATACAGAGGGAGTACTATACAACAGAAAAACATACTAACAAGTTCAACTTATTTGAAATTTAATAGTTTGAAGACAGGAAGTAATGCTTCATTATTAAGATAAAAAGGGAATTTCTGTATACTTATTACTTGTGTTCCTCTTACCATGTAAGATACAATTTCATATTCATAATCATAGCAGGAACAATATAAATCATTTCAGTAATTTCTTACAAATGTTCACATCTTGCTAGTTGCAAGTAAAGCATTCATTTGTCCTGAAGTTTTCATCAATCTATAGGCAAAAGAAAAGAAAAAGTGTGTTGATTAACCTTTTTACATAATCGAACTACAACAGTACAAGTTATCCTTTCAAGAAGTTAACCACAATGTAGTGTTAGCATCTAATATATAAACATCATTCAGATTTCACCAACAATTTCAAGCATGTCCTCTAGAGAAATTAGAAATTGAGGATCTTGTATAATAATCAACTAACATGATTCTCTTGCATAATAATTCACAATAATTCTTCATTTTTAATTGTTTCATGACATTGATATTTTTAAATGCTCATCTTGTAGATATCTCCCAATTTATATTCAGTTGATGCTTTGATGTATCAAATCCATTGTGTATGGTATTGGGTAGATGACAATGAACACTCTATTATGATTGTTTTTGCATATCTTTTTGAGAGTCTAATGTCATTGCTGGCTCTTTTCCAGTAATGGTATCTCTGATCAGGTGTTTTAGGATATCTATGGA
Source organism: Cricetomys ansorgei (assembly GCA_026225945.1). Taxonomy (NCBI): domain Eukaryota; kingdom Metazoa; phylum Chordata; class Mammalia; order Rodentia; family Nesomyidae; genus Cricetomys; species Cricetomys ansorgei. Next base: position 14,411,811 of record JAMJFZ010000199.1, read on the forward strand.
CTCCTGACAGGAAACTGACTTAGAAAAACCTCTGTACACATTTTCTCTCTGAGGCTAATTGTTCCTCTCTAAAACCTGTACTAAAATATCCCATTGTTTCCCACATAGTGAATGCATAAGCAAAACACAACAAATATGTTCGTAGCAATTAAAGTGTAATTTATTTTGGGAAAGACAGAACAGAAAGAAGGGAGGAAGGGATGAAGGAAGGGAGAATGAAAGAAACAAGGACTGAAGAGAAAGAAGAAGAAAAGGACAGAAAGAAGGAAGAAGAAAGATGAAAGGGATAGAGAGAAAAGAAAGATGAAGGGGATAGCCAGAAAGATAAAATGATATCTTTAGTTTAATCATATCTGTGTTTTAATGTTTTGGTGTCTCTTCTGTCTTTTAAGAAATCATTTCTGGCCAGGCAGAGGTAGAGCACTCCTTTAATCCCAGCACTAGGGAGGCAAAGGCAGGTAGATTTCTGAGTTTAAGGCCAGTCTGGTTTACAGAGTGAGTTCCAGGACAACCAGAGTTTCAACAGGGAAACCCTGTCACAAAAAAAATCATTTCTAACACGATTATTATGGAATGTTCTATTTTTATTGGTTATGTGCAAATTAAAATTTATGTTACATTATATTCAGTACATGAAAAGAAACAGTGGTTAGCCTTTAATTTCATATACTAATTACATAAATATTATAATGAATGACCATACCTATCAATGATAATCATGAGAAATTTGTTTTGATTTATATTTTAATTTAAATTAGAATAAATTAGGCTAAATACATAATTTGGCAAAACTCATGTCACCTGTGGTAGTCTTTACCCTAGAGTTTGCACTAGAAAATGCAGATGGATCAAATTAGCAACTCCCAGTATTAAAGTACATATGTTTCTTCTGTGTATAACTTGTTTAATTATATTCATATGTGTTACTGTCTCCAGAATTTGTCTTACCACATTGTAAAGAAATCATTATAGCTATCTCCTAGTTATAAATGACTATAACTGTATTGTATCATTTCTTGTTTCCTTCAAAACAGCCATAGCAACATATTAGAATATTCAATGGAAGAGAAGAGTAAAACTGAGATCTTGTTCAAGCATGAAGACCTTCTCTTCATGAATGAAACAATGCTACTGTTTGTAGAATGCATTGCATACAAACGAAAGTGACTCTTATGAATTTTATCTTCTATCCTCTCTCTTGTCCTCATCTTCCTTCTCCACTCTTTCCATCCCCATCACTCTCCACTCCTCTCCTCCTTTTTTTTGTCCCTTTCCTCCTCTTTCACTCCTCTTACTCACTGTTCTCTCTCTGTTGCAGTGATATTCTTTTGTCTTTCATGAGTTAAAAAACCAAAATAATCCTCTCTACATACTAAGCAAATGTGACCAACAAACACTTGGCCTTTTCTAATCTCTAAAATTGCAAAAAAAAATTTAACAAATTACTCGGTATGTGGTATTCAATGATGCACAAACATAACTGTGTCATTTATTTAGCTTTCAGCTAGGGAACAAAGTGAGAGTACCAACCATGTTTTAAAAAGTAATATAATATTTTGGAAAATGTTAAGAATTTTATAAAAGCATTTTGACTATACTCATTTTCTATTTGTTGCCCCAAATACTCCCACGTATAAGCCTCCTCCATACCACCCTCTTTCATTTATTTGTTTGTTTGTTTGTTTCTTTGTTTATTAAAAAGAAACACTATCTTGCTTCAGATATCCTTTCCTATGGCTATTAAAATCTTTCTGGCTGCTCTTCTGTGATGCTCATTGAGTCTTCAGTGTAGTGTTTGTGATATAAAGATATGAATTAGGTATAATCACTCTACAGTAATTATATTTTGATGAATTTTTAGCTTTCTGTAATAATCTCTGTTATTTTCAAAAAGAAATTCCTTTGAAGAGAGATGAAAATCTCCCTACAGGTATGTGTAGATGTAAGGATAACTATTTAGAAAGCAACTAGAAAATATAATGGTTTAGGAAATTACCAATGTGAGGCTTATAAGTTCTCTTTTAATTTCCATTTTCTCACCAGTCACTGGTAATTGTGTAAGTTTATGCTTTTGAACTTAATTCCCTTCTACTGAAGGGACAGTAATTCCAACCAGGTGTTAGTTGTTTATCTGTGATATGCGTGCCAGCATTAGCCTTGAGGAATACCTTCTACTTATGGTCATTATTGTTGTTCATAGATATTACTGTTGTAAAAGACTATTGATTATCACATTTTTCCATTAGAAACTTGGGTATCAACTTTGAATACTATGAAACCACTAGTGTCCAAGGAGATGGCTTCTTATTCTTCCAAGTCCTGTATTAGAAGTGTGTAGTATCTTCAACATTAATACACAATTTTTTAAAAAATAGCATTTCTTCTATTAAATAATCAAAATTTTCCAAAATTAGTTTAAAAGTAATATTAGCAACAAAAAATAATAAAAATTAAAACATCTATATGAATTTCAATATATATTTTAAAGTAATAGCATATTATATTTATTTTTTTAATTTAAAATAATTAATTTTAATATATATTTAATTTCAATATATATTTAAAGTAATAGCAATAGTAATAATTGGATAACACATGAAATACATGTTTGATGACAAATGTTGGATTCTTAAGTAAAATTTTATTATCGTACTTAAATTTGTAAAATTAGGTAAACATGTTTTACGTATTGTACATAATTCTATATTTTTATTTCATTATACTTAATTTCTATAGCTTAGTCAATTGTCTCTTAGAGTTGAGTTTTAATGAAAAAGGGATAAAACATTTTTTTTGCTAGTATTTCCTTTAGAATTCCTGTGACAGCAAAATACTAAAGTCACATTTGTTTTTAAACATTTCATTTATTTTATTCCAAAGCATTATTGTTGGTTATTCAGCTACTATAGTCTTGGATTTAAAAAACAATGTATTTTATTCCCAACTTAGAAAAGGCATTCAAGAAAATTTTGAACTCAGAAAAAAGAGATGCTCGTATTCACATTAAACGGTATGATAGTTTTTCATGAAAACAGAAAACATAGTCAATAATTGAGCATTGATGAAGTGTGGTTTATTGGATATTCTGAGGGAAGTAGAAACTATGAACTATGATCTTTGGTTGCACTGTAACTAAACTCTGCAAAATTATGACAGTATGTCATAAAACATACTTAATTAATGAATGAGAGCAGGACAAACAGATCTGTTAAGTGAAGGGGGGAGCAGAAATTAATGTGACTAATACTGTAAAATCGCATAATTAGTCAGCCTTAGAATCTTACTTTTTGCTGTGTAATAAAATAAAATAGCCACACTCATTATCATTTAGGGTTTGGAATTTTGTTAACTGTGGCCAAAATCACCTTATGTACTCCAGGTATTTCTAAATGGAAAGAGATGAAGGCCACTCATTCTTTCCAAAATGCTCTGAGTATCTACTCTGCAAATCATTTTTTTCTGGATAATGCAGATGGAAATTGTGTCAACGAACACCTTGAGAAATCAGTTGATTAGGATCAAAAGTTAAAAATTGAAAGCAAAACTAATTCTTAAATAAGCATAGAGAACTTATATCAGCACAATAAAATAATACAAAATGAAAGTAAAACAGTTTAGTAAAGGAACAGAACTATAGCTCCTTGATTATACATTATCTTAACTAGTTAAAAGTGGCATTTAGTAACATAATCCTGTAATAAATTAGAGAAATCAACTGATCATAGTAGCATACAGAGTAAACATTGCAAAAATAAAACTGTACAATGTGATCATTTATTCTGAAGAATAAAAAGGAATTCTTGTGACTATAATGGAAAGTATATAAAGCTGTGAACAAATGCTCAGTTACATTTTAAATTAATATGAAATATGAAAGAAAAAATTATTACTTTGTACTACATGCAGAAAAATAAGAGCTTTTTTTGTTTATTTTTTTCAAGACAGGGTTTCTCTGCTGTAACTCTGACTACCCTGGAACTCACTCTGTAGACCAGGCTGGCCTTGAGCTCACAGAGATTTGCTTCCTTCTGCCTTCTGAGTGCTGGGATCAAAGGCATACTCCATCACCAACCAGCTTGAAAGCAAACAACTTTAAACATTGCAACAAAAATAATAAGCATCTTAATTTAAAGTGACAGTATTGCATTAATAATAATTTAATTATTAGGGAAACAGCAAATATCATTCTATACAAGAACCTACCTCATCCTGTAGTTATCCAGAGGTAGCCCTTGCAGCCTGTTCCACAATGATTTTCCAAAATATAGTTTGAGAAAGTCTTTTTCATCCTGCTCAATGAGATATGCAAATGATAACAATGTTATTGATTAAATGGTAATGGAGCCCCATACCATAGTAAAGAATGTAATCCTACCATGTACTCAATCCTTCATCACAGCATCTCAGACACTGGCATTTGCACATTTGCATGTCTGTTTACAATTTCCTTCATCATATTGGTAGTTTGTCAGTATTTTTTTTTTCACTTGCTTGGAGGCATTATTCTAAGTGAATACATTCTTTGAGTAGAAGAATTCTCACTCATCAAAGCTGTCAAATTCCCCACTTCTTTTAGTTATTCTTGTTAGTTGTGCTCCTTCTTTTTCTTACTTAAGACATGCCACTCACTATGCATATGCACTGACAGATACTTGACTGACATGAAAATTTATTCACAGGAAAGAAAAGAACATTCTTGTCCTGATGTTTTATTTTTATCTCTGTGTGCCATCTTTATTTGACAGATTATAAAGCCATATTCATATTAGAAGCACTTTTAAATAAAGGGCAATTTGCCATATCAATATTTTCTTCCCACTTCTTTTATTTCCAAGGCCTTAGAAGGCTTTAGTAAAAATAAAATTTCTTAGATGTAGTGACAGTAATCCCAAGAACTGTGCATAGTCATCCTTCTATATGTTTTTTTATTATTATTAATTTTGGTTTGTTCAACAAACACAAGCAAAAAAGATGTCATCTTTTTGTATCATGAAGACAAGTAGATTGGCGCAGATGCTACATTTATTTCTGAAATATTCTAAAAGACCATAGATTTCATGTGACAAGAAATAAAATAATTAAGTGGTACCCCTTAGGACAGGTTGTCAAGAGAAAAACTCTGCATGTTACTTCATTTAAGATATAAATTATCTATAAATGACAAAATTTCTTTCTTTGTAATTAAAATGATGAGGTTGATCTTTTTCTTTACATCATAGGTTTTGAAAGCTAAGACTGATGTGAAATAGCATGTGCAAAAATATACCATTCTCTATATTATAAGTATACATATTTGGTATAATGATTACAGACTCATGGAAACCAATTAGTCCTCCAGGTGTTAAAAATGGGCAGTTTGCTTAAAGCAAAGCTGACATGTGGACATGAATAGAATAACTACGAGTATATATCTACCAAACTACATGAGACTAGACAGCTTGTAGACAGACCCTAGAGGAGAACCTACTACTGCCATTTTCTTAACCCTATATAGATTTAATGGCACCCTAAATATGTAACTTTATCTCAAGATATATTTTAGCTCTTACTCCTCACTAAAGAAAATTCCTTTATTTATAGATTGAGAACACTACAAAGATACATCACTAATAAAATCAAGAAAATAAATGACCATGGGGTGACCAAAACAAATGGCACATCTACAATGCTGTTTCCTCACCTTAATTTTCAAGAACTGCATTGAAGATGGCAGAAGTAAAGCCTGTCAGATCCAGAGGACAAGAATGCCAGCTGCAATATAGTATGTTCCATATCTGAGAGGAACACTACATACTCATGACATCTCTATATGTTTATTAAAAGACTTGCATAATAACCTCACCATACATGTCAATTTGGATGGGGTAATTCCACAAGGTTCTACTCTTAGATGAGAGCAATAAACATCTACTGAGAAAGGGAGAATCTTTTTTTTTTTTTGGGATAAACATTCTGGTAGGTTATCCACTGTAGCTGGTAAGCCATAAATACATGTGCATACTAACAATAGTAAATGCATACGTGTGTGTGTGTGTGTGCGCGTGTGTGTGTGTGTGTGTAAATGTGCATATATATTACAATAGTAATTGAAGAAAAAGAGTTCATGGCTATAAGACAAAGTGAAGGTGGTCATGACAGAAATGGAATTGAAATGGAAGAGTTGAAATTGATGTGAATGCTATATGTACTTATAAAATACTCATAAAGTAATTTTAAAAGACCAGTAACAACTCCACCTCATACTATGTTTAAATTATACCTTTCTCTCAGTTTTTAATTCTAATAAATTAAAATAACAATGTTATTAACAGATTTTGTTCATCTCATCTTTTATTAACAAGAAACTGTGAAGTAGTTGTGTCTGCTACTGCTGATAATTATAATACACAGTAAAAGTCAGTAGTCCAACAACTACTCATTCACATTCAAATAAACAATCTATTTTTATAATACTTGAAAATAATGAATTAAGGAAACAAGTCTAATGATATCAGTCTTATCTTTTAAACAAATATAGAGTTATTAAGAGGGTCCAAATAAAATAAATAACAGAAAGCAATAAAACCTAATTCTAATGGTATATGAAGGTGTTCTTTGTTGTTCTTCCTGGAATAATATGGTTTGCATCTTGGTATTTAATGGAATCATTTTATAGTACCTGACAAGGATATATATGACCCACTATCTTTGAGATTTATTTTTTAACTTATTAACTTATTCTTTTATTATATTTGTAGCCATTCACCAGATATGTTAATTAGACATCCTATTCTCAAGCATGTGTCTAAATGATACATAATGTATGTACACATGTCTTACATATGTTGAGGAATATTTAATCTTTTAATCCAGTGGCATGGTTGCTCTAGGATAGAAGGAATGTTGGTATGCAACATTAATCCCAGTATTCAGAAGGCAGTGATGGTGCAACCCCATTAAGCCAAGCACTTGGGAAACAGAAAGCAGAACTCAGGAGTCAGTGTCAGACAGGAAGTGATATCTGTGGTCAGTTAGAATGAACACAAAGTGACAAATCATAGAAAGAGTTGGAAGTGTGAGTCAGACTGACAACACACCCAATTCACATGATAGAAAACCAGGCTCACAGCTCAGGGAGGCAGAAGGACAAGACATAGAGCCAATATGGAGTAAGTTTTCTGACTGGGGATTCAGAGGAGTCTGAGGCAAAGACAGAAGCAATTTGACAAAAGAAATCAATATCAGACAGGAAGAGTAAGTTGAGTTCAGCCAGTTCTTAGTTTAGAAGAGATTAGATAAAGTGACTCAGTCAGCAGTGGGTCTCAGAGGATTAAGACTAGATTGTATGGAGGCTAAAAAGATCCAGAACTCCAGGACTAGGACCCACGAATGAATGTTAGTCAAAGTATAAACTGCTTTTGAACCTGAAGTCTACAAAATGTGAAGAGCTGGAACCATAATTTTCGTTTTAAATTATGAGTTGAAATACCCAATGTTTTATTATAGACTATGATTAGACTATGATTAGTACATTATACTTTCCCAGAAATACAAATGGTAAAATATAAATTCACCACGAGACATGCATATCTCCAATAACCTGGTACTAACACCAATTTTACCTCAAATACATAGTGGAAACCCTTTTCATTGGTGAACATTTATATAAAAACATTGTCTAGAAAAAACTAACTTCATTTGACCAATTTTGTTTTGAGAGTTTTCAGTTTCATTTCATTATTAATATTTCCATTTGATATGTGTATAATAGTCAGTCCTAACTCATAAAGCTGTGTTCTAACATTTTGAGAACAAAATTAGAACTAAATTAATGGCCTTATAAATACACTCAAATATTCTTTATCAAGTTATTGGATGACTTATGTAAACTATTATTACTTTAACTTGTCATAGAAACTATTTAGTCATTTTAAAATGTGGAATGATGCAGAAAGTAAGAAAATATATAAGACCTTCATTGTTCTATTTGTATAAATTTTTCATTGCAGTTCTAGTTTGCATGTAAGTAACTTCATATTAAAATATATCATAATTTTCCACCTTACTAAATATTTTCTTAAATCTTCATTTCAGTTATTCCATAGCACTTTCACACATGCTATGAACTTTTTCTAGCTTTCAATTATATACAGAAATATGTAGATATTTTTTATAATAAAATCTAATGTGAATTACTTTTCTTTTTATACATTTATTCTTGGAAATTCTACCTCCTTTAATTGGAGTTTGTCTTTTATAGTTTTATTTTTAAATTATTATTAAGGTCATGTATAATATCTTTGTCTATAAGATGTCAACATTTCTAGCACAATATAATATATAGTTTATTTTGTCTGTTACACCAATTTTTTTAATCTAGAGCTATTTTGAATACAATATTTAATATATTTACTTATATTTCTGTTTCTTCCGTCTTGAAATTCTTCAAAGTCCCACCCTTAGAAAAAAACAGAAACAAAAACAAAAACAAAAACAACAAACCTATAGGCAACTGTTGATTATCCCATCAATAAGTCTTTATTGGTTGTCTAATACAGGGAGATCAGCCTTGAAAAAATATACATACAACAGGAAACATAGTCAGCAGATCATTCATATATATTTATATTTGTGTACATACAGACACATATATGCAATAAATATATTCAAAGAAAAAGAAAGGGTTTGAGAGAGGGGCTAGGTGAAAAAAAGTAATGTAATTCTGATTTTCTTTAAAAAAAAAAAAAAACCTTTTAACCATATAAAATGCCAGCATCCATCAGTTTAAAGGTTAATACTCACATCACTATGTAACTAACAGAAGCATGCCTGATAATCTGTTGCTAAACTCTGTCTTTGAAATTCCTGTATAAGCAAAACTTAGAGTGTGCTAGGGGTCATCCTGTGAGGGTGGACCCCAATGCGTTGGGCCACTCTCACCTGCCTCGCTTGAGGCATCTGTGAGGGTGGACCCCAACGTATTAGAAATAAACCTCTTGCTTTTGCATCGATCTTCAGTCTTGGTGATTTCTCAGGGGTCTCCTTGTGTCTGCCCCTAACACCATGTCTTCCAATCATGGTGGATTTTATTTCTGTAGGTCATATGCTAAATGAAACTATTTTTTCTTTAAATTGAATTTATCAGACATTTGACACAGTGATAGAGAAAAATAATATTTTAAGCATTTTCTTACTGAGAATACTAAAAATACTTAAAAATATATTCATTTTTACCTGTACTGCAATTAATAAAAAATAATATGGAATAAATGAATTTCACAGTTTCTTTAGGATTTTATTACAAATTCAGAGTAAGCAGTAAGAATTGAAGCTGAGGCCAATTTCATGGAAGCCAAGCACTTTTCTACAACACTATATACTCAGCTCATTATGATTTACTTATTATTTGAGATAAAATTTCACTGAATTGCCCAGTCTAGCCATGAACTTGCTCTAGAGTCTAGGCAGACCCTAAGCTTGCAATGCTCCTATCTCAGCTACAGAAGGAGTTGTAATTATAGGTGTTCGCTGTGTAGCTGTGATCAAAACATATTAATTTTACTGAATTAAGGAAAAACTATTATCTCATATATGAGGAAGCACTCTTAGATAATTATGGGACTGGTAACTCATTTTTCTGAATGTTAGTTATGACGAATAAAATAGACTAAAGATTCAAATAATATTTATACTCTTGAGTTATCTTTAAGGCTTGGATGCACTATCCATTCAAAGCTTTCAAAACTGTGTCTTTATGTAAAAAAGTGTGCTTCCAGTTTATGACTTTTAAATATAAAATAAAGTAAGAGAGCAAGAAGTCAAATCAAAGAAGCTTTTACATCTGTCTGAAGATAATAAAAATACTAGCTTTGAGTTTTCCACTATCACCCACACCTCTGTAGATGGCTCTATACAGTTTGCACCAAGCAATACCATTTTTTGAAAATCTTTTTAATTAAATATATTTTTAGAAATGGTCTCTTGGAATTTTAAATTATAAGGTGTGCTCCATGATATTAAATGTTCCATACATGGTAAAGATATTCAGAAGTGGGAGAAAAGAATTGAACAATAGATATCACCAAACAACTTATAAGCTGTCTTCAATCAGTGCCTCAGGATAGACAGATATTGGAAAAAACATTTCATTTTAAAATTATATTCAGAAATTTTACATCTAGATTTCATAGCAAGGTTATATATATAGATATTAATATTATTTTATTCTTGGTTTCAAATATCTCCATAAAGAACTTAGAAACAGTATTTTTTAAGGAATATGTTGACACTATTATGTTGTGTATCTGTGGGTTCTGCAGAAAGGTGGTCCTTTTACAAGCAAAATACACTTTCTCACAATAAAGTAATTTCTAGTATGCTACTGACTTCTTGAAGGGTAAAATGGAAAAACAAAAGTGAAATACCCATTTATGGAATTGATATTATATACTCACACGAAAGTTTCTTAATTGTGTCCATTCTCCAGTGACTCCTACATCATTGTTTACTGCAGAAATGATTTATGATCATTTACAATCTTTTCATCAGCCTGTTACTAGCACTAACATAAAAATTTCCTGTCCCAAACAAACCCCAGATATCTGTAACTCATTTGCCAGAGTTTCTGAATGTGTATCCAGGTTTGACAAAGGATTGATACTGTCAGTCAGCTTTCTAATTAAGGAATAGAACAATGTGAGAAAAAAAGTTGCCCATGGAACTTTTTTTACTTTCAAAGTTTTAAATATGGATTCTTGTTATGGGGTAGTGTGAAAGACAGAAAAGAGATGATTATGAAAAAAACACTCAACCTTTCCACCCAATATTTCAAGTCTTTGGACTAACAGCTGTCAGTTGAAATCCACATACTTAGGTTTGAGCTTTAACAAGTCTTTCTCATGGAAGTACCAAATATTCTTTTATTTTATAGAAAAACTTAACTATATATTTTTGGTTCTGAATTACAAAATTATCTGATTAAATAAAACCTTGTAAATATAAAAACCTGCCTCATTTTTTTAAGATGAACTTTTAAGTCAACCTTGGAGGTATATTCTTCTGTTAAATTATAACAATTTTAAAATAGTTTCCCCTCTTCCAATAAAATAACAATGTCAAAAAATGTACTGACTCGACTTACTATTACTTAGAAAAATATATGCAATATTTATATAAATCAGTCATCTTTAAATAAATTTACTATGAAGGAATGCTTAATTTTAATTCGTATATTATAAAGATTCTTTAATCTAATTAGGGAAAACACATGTCATCTACACATTAAGTAGTACATAGAAAGCTAGCATATTTGTGGGATTCTTTAATATATTCTCATAAAAACATTTCAGATATAAATTTGATTCTTCCTTAAATTATTTTATAAATATCTAAATTCTATTTTACTGTTAATTATATCATGATACCACATGGACCTTTTCAAAATTCTTACTTAGGGAAAACATTTACAACATTAATTTATATGTTGCCATCAAAGCTGTGTGGACAGATGTATATGTGTCATCAGCACACACAGAGCAAATCATGTATTATGATAATGTAGATATTAGAATTATATGTAATTAGACTGCTGTAATTTTAAATGATACATTGCCATGAAGATAACTAACTCTTAGGAAAGTAATTTAGAAGTTGTAGGATTGAGATCATGATCAGTCTTTTCTTTACAGAGTTGAAATTTATCTGGTAAAACACAGATAAAAAGGGAAAATGTGATAGCACATAGAATGAAAGCTTAAAGGCCTTGAAGCAGATGTTGATGTAGTAATATCTAAAGCACAAAACTGCATGCTTCATGGAGAATGCTGAAGAACACACAGAATGACATGTGGCTTTCAGGGGTTCTTATGCACTGAGAAAGCTTAGCCTCTGGTCAGATGTTTGCAAGTTGTCATAAAACTAACAAGGAGTCTGACCTTAAGTAGAACTTCAAAGATTTGTACTGTAATATTTCTTAGAGGGAAGGTGATGAGAATCTGTGTGAGTCCCACCTAATAAAATAGAGAGAGGTTAAGTATTTGATATAGAAACTGTTCAACCAAAGCTCTTGAGACTGAGTTGCCTTAAATAAAAGGGTTTATGAAGCTGTTGTAGATGCTAGCCAGGAAAGAACAGGTCCAGGGGAAAGTTCTATAACTATCACTGCAAGACTAGATAGCATTCTGAAATAACTCTGCTTTGTCTGATAGGCAAGAGCATTTTTGTCATGTCAATTTAGGAAACTAAAGCATAAATTATTTACATAGAATGAACTTTGTCTGAAGAATAAGTGGAGGAACTGTAGGAAGCCAGGAAAATCTGGGGTACAACAGTCCATAAGAAGTAGCACTTTCTGTTTCTGTGTAGACTGATGTTAGCAATACAGAATGTCTATTCAAAGCCCCTGCTAAGAGTTATGAGGCAAGGTTTTGGGTTTTCTTGTTGGTCTGGACCACAACTTTTACATTAACTTGCCTTATTTCTTTTATCCTCCTTCTGATCCTTGAAATAAAATTAAGCATATCTCAGTATGTATAATTTCCTTTATTTATTTTATTTTTCTGTGTGTGAATATCTTGCATCCATGTATAGTTGTGCGTGATCCCTGCAGAGATCAGAAGAGAGAGTTGTATTATGGTGAAGAAAGAACTTGTAGCTCCTTAGAAACAAACTTGTATCCTCTGGAATAGCAAGAACTATTCTTAACAGCAGAGCCCTCTGTCCAATCCCTTAGTAATTTTCTTTTCTCAGGAAGACACATGAATAAGAACATAAACAGCACATATTGGCAAGTAATTTCTGAATTTCAATAGATTTGACAAATAAAAGAATATTTGAAGAAAACACTCAACTGATTAAATACTGTCTTTTTGAATTGTTATATTAGCTTTTTAATTAATTTAATTTCTTATGTTTGATTATTAATATGTTGTGATAATATACCCTTCTGTTTATCTTATTTCCTTCACTTCTCTTGACATGCTTCTTGTTTCCAAGTAGACTTTCTTTCTTTTTTTCTTTTTGTCTTGTGCATATAGCCATAGGTGTGTGTGTGTATGTGTGTTCATGACTGCAATGGGCAAGACAGTGTTTCCTAGAACTCCCTCAATCCTCCAGCTCTTAATGTTTTTCCAACTTCTTTCTACAGTATTTTTAAGTGTTCAAGAGGATTATATAAATGCCCCATATAGTACTGAGACTGAAGCAATCACTTCTAGCTTTTTAAGAATCCACAATAAATTGCCATTATCTATTCTCTGCTTTGACAAAGTAACAGACTGAGTTTTCACTCAATTATTATATAATGTTTATTATCCTTTATCCCTTCTGACTTACTCCTCCAGTCATCCAGTAAACACCATTCTACATCAAATTTTCTCTGACAAAACTGGTTTACATTCTTCTACTTTGTGATAATATAATATTGTTTACCTGTGCCTGCTTCAGTTCACATAATAAGACTTCTAGGTCATTTAGTATTATCACAAATAACAAGATTTCATTTTGTGTGTGTTTCTGTTATTTTGGCCACCTTGTTTAAGAGTGGTAGTTTATTCATTACTTACAGCCACAAAGAAGCAATCTACCAATATTTATGACCAGTCATTTGTTACATTATTTTACTGGTACTAATGGTGACTAAAGAAGTCCTCCATTCCTGAAGTAATTGAGTATATTGTAGGATAGCTTGTGGATTTTCTTATATTTACTTTGTTCATGTATAACTCTTGTTGCCACTATATGCAAAGTATTACAAATGCTAAGCAAGCTTGTAGTCATAAATTTAGTTGTGCTTGGGAACAAGTTGGACCAAGATTTTCTCTCTATGTTAGGATCCTTGAACAATTCAAGTTTTAATAAAATTGAGTTTTATTTTGTGCACATGAGTGTGTATATGTGTATGTATGTGTGTGTGTGTATACTCACACACAGATACATCTACATTCTGTATGTGGATGAAGGCAGGCATCATGCATATTATGATATGTATATATGTCAAAAAGATAAACTCATATATCACCCCTCATCTTCAACCTTGTTTGAGGTATGGTACTTGCAGTTGTTCTTCTGTATATACCAGAGTGGCTACTCTGGAAGATTTGGAGCATTTTTCTGTATCTACCTCCCATTTCCCTGCAGGAGTTCTGAGATTACCAACATTCATCCTATGCAACCACCTTCTATGTAGGCTCTAGAAATTTAAATACACGTTTTTAATCTTGTCTTTCAAGAGCTTTTATGCACAAATCTATGTCTCAAGCCCTAATACAATCAGTTTTATAGGTGACAATAGAAACTAATGTCTAGAATAATTTCTATACCATATCAAAATGTTGCTCATATAGATTACATATGATTTTATTTTTGGTGATTTACTGTAGAAAATCAATTGCATCCTTTGACCATTTTGTCATCTTTGTATCATCATTTTTCTCACAGGAAACTGAACATTTTACAGACCATTAGTGGAGTATTTTTAACATACACCATAAATGTGAAACTTTGAGCCTGTCTTTCATCATTAATTATGTGCCACAATTTTATTCTTGTTCTAAATTGAGATACCAGCTGACTTTCTTGTGTGAATGCGTCAGAGTACTGTGCAGTATATTATGTGGGATTTTCCTCAAGATTTTTCAAATTGTGCAGGTAGAGCACCAACACATTGTTAGTTTTTAACCGAAAAAAAAAACCAGTAGTTTTTCTGAATGTATGTTAGCTAAGACAGTATGTAAAAACATAACTGTATGCAAATATCATTCTTTATTTTTGATTGATTTTTATTTAATCCTGTAAATCCCAGATCATCCATTTTTTGCCTTTTTAATTTGGGTACATTATGTACTCATTTGAACTATGCTCTCATCTTGAAATAAGAACTAATATTTTCATATAAATCTAACCTATTGCATTAAGAAAAAAATTTTAAAACCGTCATTTGTTATTGATGTAAAAGTAGATAAAAATGTAAATGTGGATGTTGATTCACTGAAATGTAAACATTGATTCAGAGCAGAGGATGGTTTACTTTTTTATTAATTAAATCAATACTTCTTACCTGGATCCCTGGATCCCTGGAGCCATGGAATCTTAGAGCATTTTGTCCTCCTTACAATCTAGTCTTAATTCTTGAACTGAAAGGCTTCAGCCTTCATTTAATCTAGAATATTTAAACTGCTAGCACAGACCTTGAAGGCTTTCAGCTTTAGTCTTCTGAGACCTACTGCTGACTGAGACATTTTGACAATCTGACTTTTACCTCTTCTGGTTCAAGTCACTCTCTGTTTTGGGCTTCTTCTACAGAGTACTGGTCTGTCTCTTTGTCTCTCACTGAGCTCTCACTACTCCATCCTGCTTCTGTAACTGACTGCTTCAATTTACTGCTCTGTATGCTCCTTCATTAATCTTTCAGCCTGCTTCTCAACTGATTCTTCAATGAATCTTCTTAACTGACCCTGCTAACTGCATCTTCTGTTAACTGTTTCTACTGACTCTTTCTGGGTATTGCTTCCTATGTTTGTTTCCACTGTTTTTCACTAGGGATTAAAGGTGTGGCCCACCATTGCCTTCTGAAAACTGGGATTAAGGGTGTTTGTTATCAGTGCTGTCTTCAGGCCTCTAAAGGTAGGCCCAGGAATGTAGACCCTAGCTCTCACACAGGGCTATTCCTCTATAATTTGTACCTCAAAATCATGTATTTGTAGCAAATTAACAATAAAAAATAGTTTTGTTTTTTAATACCAAAAGACTTCAGAGAGCTGATAGGGTAGAAATTTACTATACATGTAATTTATAAAGAATGGAAGTATTTATATATCATATATTAACATGCTTTTAATAAAAACAAATTTTCTATGTAAGAATAGAGTTTTTATTACAATATTTGACTTAGGAACAATGATTTTATGATTTATCTGCTTATAAACAGGGGACATTTAAATATAACAATTAAATTTCATCCAAATAATACACCAAAAAACAAAAATGATGAATTAATGAAGCAAAGCTACCACATTAGCTTGTGTGTGTGTGTGTGTGTGTGTGTGTGTGTGTGTGTGTGTTGCTTTTTAAATAGTTTATTTGAAGATTTTAAGCAATATACTTTGATCATGTAACCCTATTTCTTCCTTATTCTTCTCGGATCCAACATCATTTCTATACTTATCATATTTTCCCATCTTTTTTTATCTAATAATCTATTGACACCAATTTGTGCTGTCCATGTACTTATGAGTATACAAGCCCACTAGATAACATACTAGGAGCCACACTATTAAGGAAAACTACTACTTCTCTCTGGGATGTCATAAACTGTTCATAGCTCTTCAGTTACAAGTGGATTCATGAACCCCTTCCCATTCCATTCAGAATGTTAACTAAGTTGAATTAATTACTGGAAATCTTGTGCAAACAATCACCCAGCTACCATTAGTCCATGGATGCAGTTGCTTTTCTTGTCCAAAAGACATAATTTGTTTTACTCTTTCTTACCCCCTTATTCTTTTAATTTTTTTCTCCGTCCTCTTACAAAGTTAGCTGTGTTCACAAAGAAGAAAGTTTCTATGAATCATTCAAAAGCAGGTATTAATAAAACAGCAATATGATTCTATTACTTAAACTGCTTTAATGGAGACATCAATATCTATGTATTTTTAGTAGAATCAATTTTTAAATTGTTTTGACATACTGTTTCTTATTAGTGCTTTGAAAATTTTTACTATGTGTTTTATTCATATTCAATCCCTCTCTGAGCTCCTGTAAAATCTAATCCTTTTTTTCTCTGGCCAACCAAATGTATGTCTTCTTCTAGCATCTATCTATCTATCTATCTATCTATCTATCTATCTATCTATCTATCTATCTAATCTATCATCTATTTGCCTTTTTTTTTCTCTTTCTGTTTGTCTATTTATTTTTATTTGTATCCATCAAGTACAATTTGAACTACCCACATATTTTTGGATTTGTGGACTTCCACTGCAATGTGGTTGACTCACCAGGGTCAATATTTAAAGAAAATTGACTCTCCTTCTCCCAGCAACTACCATTGCCAGTTCTAGAAGTCATAGGCGTATGCCTCCAATGTGCCTCCAATTTTGGAATTGTTGGACAGTGAGTCCATAGATGCCCAAACATAGGCTCATGCAATTGTTCTTAGTGAGCCTCCATAATTCAGTGGTAAAGCCATATTGCTGAAGATAATAGACAATATCAAGTTAATATTTAAAACCTCATCATCACTATATATTTTATGTAGTACTTGAAGGTATAATAGACATTAATGGATGATAAAATTAATCAACAGTCTTACCCAGCTTTGAACCCTATGAGCCACAATCACATCTGGCCTGGCAAGACATGCCTGCTGGTGAAATACTGACAAAATTATTATGAGAATAACTAACTTCTGATTGGATTGAAGTCAGGTTGCAAAAAATGAGATCCATATCTTGCATTATTGTCAGACCAGGAACCTGTGACTATAAAGGTCATAATCTCTAGAGGAGAACCTACTCCTATTATTTTACTATAGGTAATATTAAACCCACATCAATGACTTATTCCCATCAGTTAGTAAATCTCTCAACACACATCAGAAAAGCTTCTTTCATAATAGGTCATAACACCAAGACCAAAAATTAGTCAATGCCTAGAATATAACAAACTACAGAATTTTACACCTTAAATAACATGTCTATTTACCCTACCCAAGGCACAGGGATCATTGCAGAATAGTAGGAAGAAAAATTGTAAGCAATATAGTTTGTGATGAATAAAAAGAAAACATGTCTTCTGAACACAACTGGGGCAATTTGCACATATGAACTCACAGCAATTGTGACAGCACGCAGAAGCCCCATGTAAGTTAAAGCATGACCAAATCAAACATGGAGAGGAGAGAAGGACTTCAAGATTCAATACTACCCAAGAAGTTAATAGCAATTGATAACTGCTGGGAAAAGAATAGAATTATTGATTAATATATTTATATAAATTGCTATATTATTATAATTTAATTTCATCATTCACTAGTATTTACTTCATTAATGGAGTAAAAATACTGAACTTAGAATAGATTTTCATGATAGTTATTGTTTTCTTAACCGTTAACATTCAATATATCCTCCTTAGTGTAATTAATATAATTTTACATAATTACTGATACACAACAACAAAAGTTATTTATAAGTTATTTTTCTCACAATATAACAAAGAAAAATCTAAAACAATGTCATATCTTAATTTAATTATGCAATATAAGAGATTTCAATTTTTAGATTGGAATATTTCTTTTAGTTCTTACAGAAATTTTCTAAAATATATTGAAACCTCTATTTTTAATACAGAAAAAGAATATTGGCTAATTTTAATCATATTTTAATGATTTGACTTTATGTTAGATAAGAATATAAAAGATTTTGCTTTATATTTTCCCCATATGTAGTTACAATTTCATCTATTAATTAAAATTTCAAATTTTAAATTTGTAAGTTTTGTGAAATAGTATAACTTATTAGAATTCCATTCCAACTGTGATGTTTCAGAGAAATTGAATTGGAGTTTATATTTATAATGGTTTTTAAACTTATATTTCCCAATGTATCAAAATATTTTAAAAATCAGATTCATACATATGTGATTAGCTAGAAAGAAAGAAAACAAAAATATCCTTTAGATAACATTTTAACCTAACAATAGTTATTTAAACCAAGTTAAATCATTTTACTGGTTTTTAAAGTTTTTCCTTCTTAAACATCCCATGACCCACAAATGAAACAATAAACAAAGTAACACAATTATAAAACGTCAAATCTTCTAGCAAACACTCACAAAGCACCATTAAAAGATTTCAACAGCAGTGAGACTTGCTCCAGGTTAACCCAGCAACTGTCCTATTTGCAAGTTAAATTTGCCCTCCTTCCTAATCAGATGCTGGAGAGCTGATTATTTCCCATTTATGTAATGCTATCTGCCAGCCTCTCAAATGTTTTAGTCCTTACTTTAGGACCATCTCAGACTCATTAGCCTTCCATCTGACAGAGCCAATAAGACAATGTGACAGCCAGAGACTAGGAACAGTCATGCTTCTGAGAGTCAAGATCTTTCCAGGAAAAGGTACCTTAAAAAAAAAACAAAAAAACTATGGTTGCCATATATTTAAATACCAATTTATATATTAAAATGACAAAGCCAAATATTAAATATTACTATTTCTAAGCCAGTGTAGTTTTTTTTAAAAATACAACCAGTATTAAATAATGTTATTTTTCATGAATACTGAAAAAATATTCTTTCTGAAATTTTCAGAATCTTCTTTTCATCAGTTAAACTGACTTGTTTAATCATTTCTATCTAATAATGAAAATATTATTTTGACCATGACCAAAAATAATCCAATAGTAGCATTTTTATATCATTTAACCTGAAACAATGCATGAGATGCTATTTTAACAATATATTCTTTTATACTTACAGATAAATTTTGAAGTAACAGTCTGAAATTAAACCTTTTATTTCAAAAACTATTAATTTAAGGGTACTATGAATTAAAATGATTTCATTAGTTACATAAACTAGCAAGAATTTGATTAATAAAAGCAATTTTTTGAAGTCCCTAATAAGATGTAAGAGAAATTGAGTGTGCACATAGTTAATTTTAATATGAGTTAGCTTGGACAAATTAGCTACCCTGTGAGAGCATTGCAAACAGCATTCCATGATAGGTGCATTTCTACAGAAATCAGCTTGTACTGGTAACCTGAGTTATTTATGTCATCTGTCTGGAAATACCCAAGCCTTCCACTCTATTTTGATTTTGAGGCAAGCAAATCAATCGGAAGGGCATAGAATCTCATATTGTGTCATAAATTTACATAAAAGAACTATAAAAGTCCCATGGCTTTATGATTTTTGTGTAGGCACCCAAAGCCCAATTATACAGAGATTCAGAAGCATTGAAGTCACACGGCTAATGTTCACACCTAAATTAGATTCAGCTGATCACAAATTTTGGCTGTGTTACACTGCTTTCTTAACTATCCTATTGTATATATCCCTAAGTTGTTACTTTCATTGTTGCTATTATTATTAATGATCAAAGGGAGCCACAAAATGGTAACTTACCTATGATAGGTATGAAACAGTTTTAAATAATTTCAAATGCAGACCATTTTTAAAAAATTGCTTTATACATAAATTTATGAATTTGTTTTTGCACTATGGATTTTTAAAAATATCAACTCCAATTATAACATTATTTAAACATACATAGACTAGAATATTTCATTGTAAAGCAAATTGTGGATCATATGCTAGTGATATTTTGTATATATATATGTGTGTGTGTGTGTGTGTATGTATTGTAGATGTATATATTCAAGCATGAATATGGAAGCCAAGAACTCCAAACATTATTTCTCAGATAGCAATCAACATTATTTTGAGATATGGTTTCCTACTGCTTTGGAAGTCACCAAATGGGCTCAACTGTGTGACTCATGAATTCTGGGTATCTACATTTCTCTGCATTTCAGAAATAGGATCACAGTAAATCTGCAACATATCTGATGTTTTTAACACTACTTCTTTAAAAGAAGGACACATCTTCCAGATTGTGGATTACATAATTTACTTTAGAAAACTATCTCACCATTCCTGCAAATGATGCATTGTATATAATTTCAATGAGTACATACAAATCATACAAAGTACATACAAAGTTTTTTTAGAGGTTTCTCAAAAAACTGAAGCCAGTTTTACAATATGACTCAAATAAAGCATTCATAGAGATAAGTCTAAAGGACTTACTGTCAATGACAATAAGCTGCATATCCATGTTTATTGCTGATCTATTCACAATATCAAGGGGGTGGAATTAGCCTAGATATCCAGTGGCTGGTGAATAGGTAATGAAAACAAGGCTCATATACACAATGATCCTTCATAAAGAAAAAATAAACTGCAAAAATTTAGTAAAATGAGTATAACTGAAAAATAAGATAATACAGGTTCAAAAGATAAATTACAGGTTTTCATATATTTGAGTATCCTAGCATACAATTTCTAATATTTTTATATTTTCATTTATGTGGAATTGTGAATGAAGACAAGGAAGCAAGAAATAGGCTCAAGAAATGAGGCAAAATAGACCTTAAGGTAGATGGGAGGAAAGATAGGAGAACACATAGGATTATGAAGTGTTAGTGGAGATATTGGGGGTGGATGTGAAAAAGTTTACATGCAAATGGGAGCAGCAGGGATAGGAGGAAAAAAAACATGATAAGAGGACAGCTCAAAGAAAACTGAAAATATTGTGAGACAATCTGCTACTTTCTACACTAATCAAAAAATTAAGGAGTAGGGGGAGATGGCTCAGAAGTTAAGCAAGTTTAATTATCATAACCCAGGTGGTTCACAGAGAAGCAAAAGGGGGGGAGAGGAAGAAAGAGAGGCAAATAAAATAATAAAAATATAAAAATAAGTAAGTTTTTAAATTCTCTTAACATGGGAAAACAAAAAATTTCCTTTTTTTCCTTTTCTATTCTGTGTGTGTGTGTGTGTGTGTGTGTGTGTATTGAGACAGGGTTTCTCTGTTGTAACTCTGGCTGTCCTGGATCTCACTTGGTAGATCAGGCTGGCCTTGAACTCACAGCGATCCACCTGCCTCTGCCTCCAGAGTGCTGGGATTAAAGACGTGTAGCACATCGACCCATTCAGCAAATAATTCCTTAACAGGAACTTTGTGAGTATAATTGTGAAGATCTGGAAGACATTGATAGTGAGAAGACTCAATCAAGAATTCTCTGCTTCCTTTTCCTTGAAAAAGAACAAAGAGTAGAATGTCAGCTAGAAAGCTAAACTAATTGCAACTCCTCACAGTCTCTCCTCTCCCCTAGGGAACATCAAGTCCAGTAGTGCTACCCCACCCCACCCGCCACCCCTGTCTCCCGTTGCTGAGAACAGGCTTATCCGAAACTTCCCAACCTCTCTGTGCACATTTTTAGTTTTAGTTTTCCTGCCTCCTCACCCCTCCCTTGCGGTATTGGTCACCAGGCCCTGTCAATACCTACCAATCATTTTAGAGGTCAACCCTGAAGTGGAGAGATACAGGTGTCTCTCCTGTGGAAGGTTGTGCAGACATGGAATCCTGCCAATATGCCCCCCTGTACAGTAGTGGAACCCTGCAATCTGTTCTTTTCTGCAGACATGGAACCCTGCAATCCGCTCCTACCAGTTTGCTCGAGGAGGGCACAGATTTTCTGTTTGGCAGCCGCTGTCCTGTCCTTTGTATTGTGTTGTTGGTGTGTTTTGTGTTTCGTGTGTTGACAAACAAAATGGGATAGACTGTTTCAACTCCCCTGGACTTAGTGACTGCTCACTTTAAGGAAGTAAGAGCTAGAGCTCATAACAAGTTAAGAGTGGACGTTAGGAAGGTCAAAATGATTACTTTTTGCAGCTCTAAATGGCCAACTTTGATTTTGAATGGCCCAAGGAATAGATATTCGATATCAAAATCATCGACAAAGTAGAACACCGAGTTTGTCAATTTCATGCGGGCCACCCAGACCAAGTCCCTTACATTGTGACTTGGCGGGTACTGGTGACAGAAGACCCTCCCCCACGGGTCACTGCGTTCTTACACAAGCCAACTGCTCCCACTTCCCAGGTGTTAGCTGCTATGCTTCAAAAAAAAGGACTCCACTTCTGCCCCTTTTCTTTACCCGGTTTTACAGGACTCCTCCCCAGAAGAAGACATATTCCTCTCACCCCAGTACCACTCACAGGTGCCTGTGGCTCCTGCTGGGGGCCTTGCTCCAGAGGCACCTGTGGCTCTGGCTGTGGGCTCTGCTCCAGCAGCTCCCACAGCTCCAGCAACTGCTGTCACCCCCACCCTTGCACCGGAGCTGGCTCCTGTCCCAGTATCTTCGGACACCAGCCCCTGTGGGGAGTCCTCCGATACTGAGGATGATATACTGCTCCCTCCCTGGAGATCCACTCAAGGGGGGAAAAAGAAGAGCAAGAGAGGGGTCCCGTGGGAGGCAGGGAAACTGGATTCAACTGTTCCTGCTCTGCCCCTCAGAGAGGCTGGACCCCCCAATGAACATGGAAAACAGCCACATCGTTATTGGCCATTCGACATGGCAGACCTATATAACTGGAAAGATTGAAATTCTCCTTTTTCAGATAACCCCAAAGAATTAACTAATCTTCTTGGGACCGTTCATTTCACCCATCAGCCCACGAGGGATGATTGCTTCCAGTTGTTACAGATGCTCTTCACAACCAAGGAAAAAGAGAGAATTATCCATGAGGACAGGAAATTGGTTTCTGGTCCCACTGGCCAGCCTACTACAATCCAAGCAGATATTGATGCTGGCTTCCCTACCACCCATCCTAATTGGGACCACAACACAGGAGAAAGTAAGGGGAGGCTTTTGGTTTTCCGCTGGACACTATTACAAGGTCTTAAAGCGGCCACTAGGAGGCCCACTAATCTGACCAAAATTTATGATATTAGACAAGGCTTAGACGAGTCTCTTGCTGCCTTCTTAGAAAGAATCATGGATGTATTCCGACAGTATACTCCATATGACCCTGAGAAACCTCAAAGTCTCTCCTCTGTCGTACTTGCATTCATAAATCAGGTGGCACCTGATATAAGAAAAAATTATAAAAATTGGATACACTAGGAGAAACGTCGCTCAGGGATCTTGTGGCCATAGCAGAAAAGGTATATAATAACAGTGAGACTCCAGATGAAAAACAGATAAAAGCAGAGAAGAGGCAGACTAGGGACTTGGCAAAGGTCCTCCTGGCTGCTACCGCTGAGCCTGAAGAAAGGCACAGACAACTGCGACATTTAGTGGAGGACTACGGGAATGGTGGCCAGGCTTTCAGGCAGAAGAACGGGAAAAGGACTCTGGGTAAAAACCAATGTGCGTATTGCAAAGAATAGGGTCATTGGGCAAAAGATTGTCCAAAAAAGAATCCTAAAGTTAAGGTCTGCTTTGAAGATGAAGACTAGGGGGGACGGGGTTAGGACCCCCCTCCCCAAACTCAGAGTAACCCTGAAAGTGGAGGGGAAACCCATAAATTTTTTGGTGGATACAGGAGCTCAACATTCAGTATTACTTTCAACTAATGGCAAATTATCTATAAAGAAGTCCTGGATCCAAGGGGCCACTGGGACAAAACAGTATCCATGGACTACCCGAAGAACCGAAAAACTGTTGACCTTGGGGTGGGCTGGGTCACCCACTCCTTATGCTCATCCCTGATTGTCCCTACCCTCTTCTGGGCCGTGACTTGCTGACAAAGGTAGGGGTCCAGAACTACTTTACCTCAAATGGGGTGCAGATACAAGGGAAGGATAGGCAGCCTATCCAGGGTCTTACTGCCTCCCTCAACGATGAGTATCGATTATTCGAAGCTCCCTCCCTTCCTAAGGACATTGATGTATGGTTACTGGAATTCCTAGGAGCCTGGGCAGAGAAAGGGAGACTAGGGCTGGCAAAGCACCGCCCTCCTGTCTATGTGGAACTCAAAGTAGGAGCTGACCCTCTATGTGTCAGACAATATCCAATGACACAGGAGGCTGGAGCAGGAATCACTCCACACATCAGTCACCTCCTGGAAGCTAAAATACTAAGGTCCTGCTAATCTGCCTGGAATACCCCCCTATTACCAGTGTGTAAACCTGGCACCAATGACTATCAACTGGTCCAGGACCTCAAAGAAGTAAATAAGAGAGTGACTGATACCCACCAAACTGTACCTAACCCATATACTCTCTTAAGTCTTTTGCCATCAGATCATATCTGGTATTCAGTGCTAGATCTTAAAGATGCTTTAAGACTCCCAAAAGCCAAGAGTACTTTGTCTTTGAATGGACTGATCAAGAATGGGGAATTAATGGACAGCTCACATGGACCAGATTACCTCAAGGATTCAAAAATTATCCAACCATTTTGATGAGGCCCTTCACGAAGATTTAGGTGAGTTTCGAATCATTAACCCTCAGATAACATTGCTTCAGTATGCTGATGGCCCCCTAATAGCAGCAAAAGAGGGGACTAAGAGGCTACTGCAAACCCTAGAGCAATTAGGGTATCAGGCCTCTGCAAAGAAAGTCCAATTATGCCTACCAGAAGTTACATACCTGGGGTACATCCTAAAGAATGGACAAAGGTGGCTGTCAGAGGCCAGGAAAGAGACTGTCCTCCAAATCCCAAACCCGACTACTACAAGACAGGTAAGAGAATTCCTGGGACAGCTGGATTTTGCAGGTTATGGATTTCTGGATTTGCAGAACTCGAAAGGCCTCTGTATGAGGCCACAAAAGATAATCCACAAGGATGAACATGGACAGAGGAACAACAACAAGTGTTTGAAAAACTAAATCAAGCCCTGTTGTCTGCACAAGCTCTGGGAATTCCTGATGTGACTAAACCCTTTCACCTCTACATGGACAAAAGGAGGGGAGTCGCCAAGGGAGTGCTAACACAAGCAGTAGGCCCTGGAAACGACCAATAGCTTATCTATCTAAATGCCTTGACCCAGTGGCTGCAGGGTGGCCCCCTTGCCTGAGAATAGTTGCAGCCATTGCTGTGCTAGTCAAGGATGCTGATAAATTAACTTTTGAACAGAACATTGAGGTAACCACTCCTCATGCAGTGGAAGGAATAATCAATCAGCCTCCTGCCAGATGGATAAGTAATTCCAGAATGACTCATTATCAATCCTTGCTTCTAGATCTGAGGGAGGTTATGTTCTGCCCACCAGTCACTCTAAACCTGGTTACCCTGCTGCCTGACACAGACTTGGACCAGCCCTTACATGAGTGCAGCCAAATACTGGCTCATACCCATGGGACAAGGCCTGACCTAAAGGACTCCCCCATGGGGAATGTGGATCACACCTGGTTCACAGATGGAAGCAGTTACATGAAGGATGGAGTCCGGCATATGGGACCTGCGGTGATCACCTAGATGGAGGTAATTTGGGTGGAATCCCTTTCCCTGGGCACCTCTGCCCAACAGACTGAATTAATAGTGCTGACCAAGGCCTTAACCTTGGGGCAAGGAAAAACAATTAACATCTACACTGACAGTCGTTATGCCTTTGCCACGGCCCATGACCATGGGGCCATATATCAGGAAAGGGACCTCCTTATTGCTGAAGGCAAAGGTGTCAAAAACAAAGAAGAAATATTGGTTGCCTAAAAGGGTGGTCATCATACACTGTATTAGCCATCAAAAGAGCACTACACTGTGGCAAAGGGAAACAATCTGGGTGACTCTAGAGCCCAGTCTGTAGCTACTCAACCTTTGGAGATCCTCCCAGTTGCCCTTCCAGATCTGGGGAACCCAGAGTTGCCATCCCATCAAGAGTATAGTGCTAAGGACTTGGACTGAATTTATAAACTACCTATGACCCAGAACATCAATGGGTGGTAGAAATCTGCTTATGGTAAGTTGATCTTGCCTGGACATCTAGCCAACAAGATGCTCCGAAAAATCCACCGCAGCACCCACATGGGAGCTTGATGGATTATGGACCTGATTAGACACTCTGAAGTAAAAATCCAGAATGGTCAGGAAATAATTCAGAAAATTATAACTGAAGGTAAAGCATGCCAGATTACAAATGCTACACCTCACTCAACCAGTCAGGGACACAGACAGACTCAGAGGTAAGAGGAGACCAGGGGTATATTGGGAAATAGATTTTACAGAAGTTCAGCCTGGTCAATGAGGTTACAAATACCTACTGGTAATGGTGGACACCTTCACTGGATAGGCGGAGGCTTTCTCTACAAAACAGGAAACAGCTTCAGTCGTAGCCAAGAAGATCCTAGAATATATCTTGCCCAGGTATGGATTTTCTCAGATGTTTTGGTTGGACAATGGACTGGCCTTTATCTCACAAGTAAGTCAGGGACTGGCTACATTATTGGGGGCAGATAGGAAATTACATTGTGCTTACCACCCCTAGAGTTCAGAACAGGCAGAAAGAATGAATCAGACCCTAAAAGAGACTTTGACCCAATTAGCTCTTGAGACTGCCAGTGACTGGGTGAGTCTCCTTCCCTTTGCCCTCTTTAGGGTCAGGAACTCCCCCTACCAGATGGGCCTGACACTCTTTGAGACAATGTATGGCATTCTGCCCCCTATTATCGCTTCCCTCAGACCTGAAGTACTTCAGGAAATGGAGGATCAAGACATCCTTCTGGAGATCCAAGGACTTCAGTGGGCTCATAAAAATGTCTGGCCTAAACTACATGCTCTTTATGAAACAGGCCCCACCCCTGAACCCCACAAGTTCCAGTCGGAGACTGGGTATATGTTAAGAGACTTCATCAGAAAAATCTAGAACCTCGTTGGAAGGGACCCCATATTGTGACCCTGACAACACCCACAGCTGTTAAAGTGGAAAGTGTCGCAGCTTGGATTCATCACACCCACATCCAGACAGCAGACCCCTTCTGCGTAAAAGAAGCTGAAACAGGGTGAGTCTCCAGAAATCCAGACAACCCATTGAAGCTCAAGCTTTCCAAAAACTGATCATTCTCGGACTCTTAACTGTATGTGCCAATGCTTGGAACCTACATGCCCTCATAAACCATACCTGGACACTAAAGAATACATACGGAAGGCTACTAGCAGCTGCCTCTCATATAGTGCCCCTGATACTTGGTTTCCTGAGCTAAGCTTTGACCTGGCTCAGGAAATGACAACAGGAGGACTGAGTAAGCACATGGCCGAAAATTCAAAAACTCACTTTTGCATGTGCTCCTCTCCTTATGACACACCTTGGCAATGAGAAAAATGTGGCTCTGCTGAGGACATATACTGTGCCAATTGGAGCTGTGAGGACCTGGCCTCCAAATGGCTTCCCATTTCAAAAAGGCTTATACAGTTAAGTAGGGACCCCAAACTGGACAGATGTTCATGGGTCATCCCCATTGATAACCCTAAACCACTCCCAAAGCCCTGTGATCAGTTAAAGCTCTCATTCAAAGAGAAATGAAAAGAGTACAAAAAATGGGTACAAGGGAAAAGTTTTGGAATATGCTTATGGATAATCGGTAAACAAGGAGGAATTATCCAGCTTCAGCTAGCCATCTTCAATAGTCCCTAGTATGGGCCCCAACGTAGGCCTATTTCCTCAACTTAGGCCCCCTACTAAACAGCCCAAATATACAACTAAGCCTCCTCCCAATAACAATTCTATGAAAATGTACACCCACCCATTAGCAGGCAGAGCTTCTACAGTAACCCCTCTACATGATCCAGACCCCTTATGGGAGTTGATGCTTAACATCTACATAGCCCTAAATGGATTCCACCCTGATCTTACAGAATTCTGCTGACTAAGTTATGATTCACAACCTCCCTTCGATGAAGGAACAGCTGTATTAGCAAACTATACACTTGCTGATAATGAAAATAATTGAAGATGGCACCAACACATACATGCTAAACTTCCCCTCCAACTGGTATCGAGGAGTGGAACCTGCATGAGTACTGTACCAGAAACTCACAGAGGCCTCTGCAACCAGACCTTTGATACTGGGGTAGATCAGGAAAAGTACCTCATACTCCCTACTAACACTTGGTGAACCTGTTCCTTAGGTCTGACTCCTTTTGCCTATGATAAACTACTCAAATATTCACATTGTGTACTAGTACAGCTGGTTCCCAGACTCATATATCACAGTGATGAAGATTTCTCTATGATCTGTGAGCCCCCATCCAGAATACCATAGTAAGGGATAAAAGAGAGCCCATCATGACCCTCACCCTAACAGTTATATTAGGACTGGGGGCTACAGAAACAGGAACAGGCATTTCCTCCCTTATCCTCCAAGAACGAGCATCAATAGACGATGATATTGGGAGACTAGAAAATGCTGTCTCCCATCTTCAGGACTCACTGACTTCCCTGGCAGAGGTAGTATTGCAGAACCGGAGAGGGAGGACTAGACCTCCTCTCCTACAACAAGGAGGCTTATGCGTTGCCCTGCACGACGAATGCTGTTTTTACATGGATCATTCAGGTATAGTCAAGGACTCTATGGCTCAGGTCAGGGAAGGGCTAGAAAAGAGAAAAAGAGAAAGAGAGCAACAGCAGCCTTGGTTTCAGTCCTCGTTCAATTCCTCTTCTTGGCTGACTACCTTGATGTCCACCCTACTGGACCCCCTCCTTATTCTATTACTAACCTCGACCTTTGGACCATGAATTCTCAATAGATTAAC
Source organism: Cricetomys ansorgei (assembly GCA_026225945.1). Classification (NCBI taxonomy): domain Eukaryota; kingdom Metazoa; phylum Chordata; class Mammalia; order Rodentia; family Nesomyidae; genus Cricetomys; species Cricetomys ansorgei. The sequence continues at coordinate 14,441,045 of JAMJFZ010000199.1, forward strand.
CAGATTTGTCAAAGGACAATTGGGAATTATTCGGCTTATGATAATGAGAACCCAATATCATCCAGTATACACTGAGGACATTATGTCACCACTAGAAGAGGGGATGAGAAGACTCAATCAAGAATTCTCTGCTTCCTTGTCCTTGAAAGTGAACAAAGAATAAAATGTCAGCTAGAAAGCTAAACTTAATTGCAACTCCTCACAGTCTCCCTCTCCCTTAGGGAACATCAAGTCCAGTAGTGCTACTCCCCCCGGTTGCTGAGAACAGGCTTATCAGAAACTTCCCAACCTCTCTGTGCACATTCTTAGTTTTAGTTTTCCTGCCTTCTCACCCCTCCCTTGTGGTATTGGTCACCAGACCCGGTCAATACCTACCAATCATTTTAGAAGTCAACCCCCTGGGGCCAATCTTGAACCGCCAAGGCATGTAAGTCCCTGCTTGCCAAGGCATGTGAGTCTCTGCTTGCATTCTTTTCCTATATAAACTCTATTCCTCCTGTGAGTGGGCCGTTAGACTTGGTGGTTATTGGGGATCTGAACATGGTCACAACAATAGATTATTATTAATTAAAGATATCATAGTGAGCAGAACATAGAATCTTCAGATGATCACTACCAAGGTGCTGCTTTAATGTGGCTCAAGATGTCTAACACACAATCACCCTCACATAGCAATGAACTTACCTAATGATGTTTACTATTATTCAAGTCATATTTCGTTATCTCATGAAGGAAAAATGTTAAATCAGCAGTAAGAACTTAGCCATGTTACTGTCCAAATTCACTTGTTTAGAGCAGTGCATTTAATGCTAAACATCAACGAACTTAAAATGCATTTCAATGTAAATGTACAGTATATATACACACACACACACACACACACATATATGGCTATATATAATCTGTAGATTACAGGAAAAATAATGAGCTAAACACATTTTAATGATGGAGTGATACAGAAGAATTATTTTAGAAGACAGTAAATGCCAGTCAACAGATATATGGAATCTCTGAACATTGATTCCTGTATTAATACTGCCTCACAATCTATTATTTTTATAATGTTTGCACTATAAAAAATGACAGAAAAGTTATCCTCCCAGGCTAAAAGATGTTTTAGAGACAATAACCCAGAGAAATTGGCTCCCAGATGATAAAATCTTAAAAATCAGCCTCTTTTCCATGACTCTTTTGTACTTTTTATTATTGTTAATTTATCTTGTCTGTTCTTGTTTCCTGCCATTGCTTATCATTGCATCATAGTGTTATGTGCCCCCTGTGAACATTATTTACCAACACCAGATTACCTTTGGCTTTCTTTTTTATTTCATTTGGTCTGCACTAGATCCATGTGCTAGGTCATGAGCAGGAAATAGAAGGCTGCAGCCAAACTGGCCTTTCTGCTCCCTGTGTACATTTTATAGATAGGCTTGCAGCAAGGTCAGCCAGGGAAACAGTGGCCACCTGCTCTCACACTGAGAACAAAGTCACCTTCACAGTATGCAGGAAAGATCTGCTACTTTCTCTTTCCCTCTCTGTAGGGAGAATCCTCTCTGGTGAGACTCTGATCCTGACCTTCCAAGCAGGACAAGACAGTCTTCAGGATACCATGCTGCTTTGTGGCTAAGGCTAACTCCATTGTTTCACACTGTGTCAGATTTCAACCTCTGACATACCATACTATCCTTAAAGTTAAGAAGTTGCGTTCTATTATGGTGTTAACTTTCCTTCAACTTAGTTCATGTTAAGTCTTCCATCTTTCTTGATTTTGATGATAGTAACATGTCTCATATCTGTGTCATTGTCTTCAGTCTTCTAGCTTATAAAAAGACACTTGACCATGAAATATAACATTTCTTTATCTTGTTTTGCTTATCATGTACTCCAAATATGCTAATTTAATGAAGTATCAAACTTTTGCTTCCATTAAAGATGGGGCAACAGGAGTCAGAATTATTATAATTTAAAATAAACAAATAACAAATAGCAAACAAAAAAATCAGATAATGCAATGGTCAATGGAATAGATGAAAAGAAATGTTAACTTAATCTTTAAAAAGAAAAACAAATAAGATTTGCTCTCATGTGTACTTCTAGACTAACCAACAACTTCATGTGCAAGCAGAGAAAGAAGGAAAAATGTGTTTCTATCTTACTAAATAGCAACTAATAATGTTATTTTTACTTGAAATTATACACAGTTCAATTTCATATAAGATATAATAATCTTACGTGGCAGTGGTAGCAAATGTCTTTAATACCCTCTAGAGGCAAAGGCTGGCTGATCTCTGTGAGTTTAAGGACAGCCTGGTCTACAGAGTCACTTCTAGGATAGCTAGATTTATAAAAGAGAAACACTGCCTTGAAAAATCAAAAAAGGAAAAGGGTAATAAATGTAATTATTTGATAAATTAGTTCTTTAGAAATGAAGAGTTCAAGGTCATTATTTCATATATCCATGAAACTCCTCAAGGCTATGGTAATTTCAAACTAAATACAATAAAATAAATAATTATCTAATATATTTTATAGATATATACAATTTGGTGAACATGCCATATTTTTGTTTATTCTCTTTATTTTTTTTAAAGAAAAATTAAACCATTTTCCATGTTTACATTGATTTTCATAATGGGGAAAGGGTAGTATCAACTCTGCTAAAGAAAAAGAGGAATTTATTCTTGCTTCTACTTAGAATTATCTCTTGTCAAAGCAATAAGAAAGAAAGAAAGAAAGAAAGAAAGAAAGAAAGAAAGAAAGAAAGAAAGAAAGAAAGAAAGAAAGAAAGAAAGAAAAGAAGGGAAATATATTATGGACCTGAGTCACACTTTTGTTTTCTTTACTTACCTCTGCTAGAGACCACATCAATCTTCTACCTACTTTCTGATCCCACTTTCAATTACAAAGGTGGTAATTTTCATCTTTTGATTAAGAATGGAGGAAAACACTGCCAACAACACTGTTACTTTAATTCGAACATGTACTATACATAAAAGGTAAACCTAATATGGTTTAATTTACATTAACTGTAACATTGAGAGAGAAACTGAAATTTTGGAAATGAAATGCTAATGTATGGAAAATAGATGTAGCCTTTTTTGTATGAACACAGCACTTTTTTTTGTTTCCTACTTGATAGTTCAGTTTTTTGATCAGAATACAGAAATGTTTACATTTGTCACATATTTGAAAGTAATTTCTAGTTTATGTATGATTGATGGAGTTTATTGTTATATTCACACAAGTATGTGAATCTAACACTTTGCAGATAAAAAACATAATCATGAATGGTATATCTATGGCTTGCCATAATAGTCATGACTACTTTTTACATTACTACCACATAGTATGAAAGCAAAAATATTTTAAAAATTATGAAAAGTCTTTCAGTGAAGCTACTGACTACAGAACCAGGCTACAGAGGGCATTATTTACAACTCCATCTAAGAGAACTACCAATGGGCCTCAGTTCCTTAACATAAGCCCATGAACCACATGGCCTGTACATTATTGTCTAAATGGAAAACACTGTAATTGCATTTGAGAGATAGTCTCTAACTCCCTATGTTATCCTCTTGATGAAAAGAATTTGTCTTTCCAGGGTTATGCTTGGATAAAGATAGTCAAAAGAGGTAATGGGTTCCTCTCCTCTGCCCATCTTGACACAATAGTTCATTTACATTATCAATTTGGTGTACAAATCTATGTGGCACTTTTGAAACAACAGAAGAGTCTGCCTAAAATATTCAGCTTAAATTTTGATTTAGATGACAAGCATCTGATAACTCTACAATATATAGTAGTTGCTCCTATAAATGTGGTGAATGACTGCTCAACTTCTTGCTACCCTCTCTCAAAATTATTTCTATAACATGCTGGTACTGGACTTTCTTCTCTCTTATTCATGCATTTATATCCAATTATTTTAAAAGTATATAAAAGTAGGTATTATTTTATGATCCACAAGTTTAAGGCCAACAGTTTCTACATTAAGACTGTAGTTCTTTGTATTTCTGCATTTCTTTGTATCTCGTTTTTCTGCATGTCTGCCTGCTATACTGCTTTCATATCTATGCATACATTTGGAAATATATATGATTCTTCTTACCCAGTATACATGGAATTGTTTTCTGAATTTAATATGATCACTTGCAATGCATTTTATCTTGTATAATTGTGGAATTGTCTACGTATTATCTTCTCCCTTTCCAAGAATATAAGTGCATTTCCCAATATCACTGCCTAACACTCATGCCAGATTATTATTGGACATCCTTGAGAAAGATTCTGCTTACCACCAAGACCAACACATATGGTTAATGGAAGACCTTAAATAATGCATTATCTCTTAAGAGTAATTTTAGTGGTTTCATCTGAGTAAATACTTAACAGAAGCAAATCAATCATACCTGTACATAATTTACATGGAGGATCAGTACAACAGAGTAAAGAAGTCTTAAAAATCTTAACAAACAGGAAACTAGTTAAAGAAAAGAAAAAGTATATTAAACTCACTGGCAAACATAGAAACATATCACATTAGAAAAGGACAGCAGTCCCCTATGGTAAAATCCATGCTGCTGTCAATACAAGTATAATGTCTTTTTCTCCAGTGTCTTACACATAATTATATAACAGAGTATTTTTGACTTGCTCCGAATGAGTCCCTAAATGAATAGTAGGAAGTTTAATAGTACATCTCTATGTAGCCTCTGTGCTTCCACATGTTATTTTCTGCATGGATTTTCCTGTATGCATTTATGTATAAATGTGTGAATTTTCACATGGGTGTTCATACGTGTTCAAGTGCACACGCCTATATGCAGAAGCGTGAACAGGAGGACACAATAAAATCCCTGGTACCATTGTAAAGACCATCATCCATCTCTTCTATAAATGGCTCTCTCTAACCTGATGCTTACTGATAGGGCTAATTGGACTGGTCAGCAAACCTTAGGGATACTCTAGTCTCTTTCTCCAAGTTCTGGGGTTAGAATCCTGTATCTCCATGATTGACGTTTTAATGAGACTTTTGGGGATTGAAGATAAGTTTCTTTATTGAAAGATAAGTACACAATTGTTTACTTACCCACTTTCTTTTCATTGTGCCATATCTCACCTTTTTTTAAAAATTTTATTTCTAAGTTCTCTGATTTTGTTTTATTTGAGGTTGTTAGTTACTCTTTTTCCTAGACTGCAGTACAAGTGGTTCAACTGCTATACTTCATCCTCTTAGGGAATAAAAGCTCGTATCTCCAAAGATCAATGATCTCTAATTTTTAATGTAAAATGAAAGTATATAAGTTCTTAAAAACTGAGTAAAGTCCGTACAGTCTTCTCATATCAACTGCTATATTACCTTGGGTTATGCTTTGTCGTTCCTTTTTCCTTTTGAGATAAGGTCTCCTACATATCCTTGGCAAGCATGGAACTCTCAGTGTAGACCAGGCTAGCCTCAAACTCATAGAGAGTCATCTGCCTCTGCTTCCTGAGTACTAGAATTAAAGGGATGCACCATCATTCTTAGTAAGTTATGTTTTTTCTTGCTTTATTTAAATTTATATTCTGTCTTCCCACATTAGTCTCAGCAGACTTATGTATAATTACATAAACAGTATAGAATGAAAGATTTATGCCAAGTCATTTTAACTAGCTATTAGTAGTTAAGTGACTCTGTAAATCCAAAACTTTATAGAAGTATCTATCTGGTTAAACTCCATGGGAAAGAACATATGATTAGCTGGACATTTTTTCAGATTTCTTTGTCACATTTCTCCTTCTAATTTGACTAACGTGGATTACCATTGAAAAATATTCTAGGGCACTAAAGCCTTTTTAATATTTAATATATCCTCTGTCATATACTCAAAAATAAGCTACTTTACTAAATCATGTTAGCAGCACAAAATGAAATTTTACAATACTCTTTCCTCTTTCTCATGCATTTTGTTTGCACAAGAGTCCAGCCTCTTCTCCCATTGAATGCACATTAATGTTAAGTACTTAAAATAAATTTTCTATCTTTGCCTTACCTATTCATATAATTTCTAATCATTCAAATAAGTTTATTTCTTTATTATATCCAAGTATAGTAATCCAAAAAGACTGACTCTTGGCAGCTAATAGTTGTTGTAGTGAGTGGAATTGTCCTTTTAAAAAATGATTTATCCATTGATAAATTGTTGGGAGCCGAGTTGAAACGCCATTATAAGATGGCGCCGGTTTCCTGTTTCCGGGTTCTTAGTAAACAAGTAACAGCGCAGGCGCAAGTTGAGTAATCCTTGCCGCCTCCCCCTATGCTAATGAGGTTCTGGACATGCATCCAATCGTTGATGGTCACGTTGCTTATATAAGCAGGGTGCCTCACACATTCAGGGTCTTTCGCTCTCAACACTCAATCAAGCTACCATCCTCAATAAAGCGTGAACCAGAAGAATCCTGTGTGCGGCGTCTTCCTTGCAGGCGAGGCGGGCGTCCACAATTGGTGCCGAAACCCGGGAACCTGACCATCAGCTCAGCACCGGCGAAGACCCCTGTTTTCAGGAGGATTCAGAACTGGAGCGCGGGACGAAAGTGGATCCAGACTCTTTCTGAGAGGTATGCTGTTTTGTGAGATTGACCCTGCACTAGGCGCGGTCATTTTTGCTAGTATGATTATTGTTGTTCTTGCTTGTTGCCTTTGTTTAAATTGTCATCGCCCAGTAACCACCGGGTCTCTTACAATCCCTTCTTGGGGTAAACTAGAAGGAGAATTGCAGAGAGAAAAGGAAAAGGGAAGTTTCCGTGCCGGTACATGGCCATTATGGCGTATGGTTAATAAGCGATGTCAAGAGAGGGTAAGGGAAGGACAGTGAATATTAGCAAAACATCAAGACAGCATGTCAGAAACAGAAAAGAGGAAGAGGCCTAAAAAAGATATAAAAAGGGTAGAAAAAGAGAAAAAAGAAAAAAAGAAAGAAATGAATAGTCAGAAAAGGGTATACCCAGTACTAGCAGAATTTGAAAATTTAAAAATAACCAGTAATAAAACTAGTAGTTCCTCTTCTGACTCAGAAACTTCGGGGTCAGAAGAGAAACTGGATACAGAGGAACAAACAGAACTAGAAGAGGAAGCTGCGCGCTATGAGGAAGAACGTTACCGTCCTGAGCCATACGCTCCGGCGGCTCCCTCTGTGCCCCCTCTTCCTAACCTGCCTAAGGCTAAGAACCATGGGTGCCTCACCTTCCTGTCCAATGAAATTGGTTCTATCATAGTTCATTTCTTGCAGGAGGTGGATACCATAGCTCCATGGTTTGCAGCTGCAGGTCATGTAACCATCACAAGAAATTTTTTGAATTTGGATGCTGCTGGAAGATCTGCAGCAGATAGACATGCTATGTCTACACAACCTCCACTAGAAAATGTCAAGTGGAAAGATGTATTGTCTAATCAATGGAAGGGCCCGGATCAAGTTTTAATAAGATCCAGGGGAGCTGTTTGTGTTTTTTCCTCAGGACCAAGAAAACCCCATTTGGGTGCCTGCTCGTCTGACGAGGACGGTGAAACAGCCCTTAGAGCCTGAAAAAGATCAAGAACAAGATGAAGATCTTGAAAACGCTACTAGCTCTACAGATGATCCTGATAAAGTGGCCCTCGATACACACAGAACAACGATGGGGAATACTAACAACACTCCCCAAACCAATGCCGGTGATGCATGACGAACTCTAGTCTTGATCCTATTTGCCTTATGACTCTCAAAATAGTGGTATAGGGGAAAATTGTACTATGGCAATTGGCTCAATTAGGTTGTGAATGGAGGATGCTTGGTTTATGTGTGACATCTGTTCAATATCATAATTATACTGTTGCTGCAAATTTGTCACGGGAACTTTCTCAATATCTCAAGACGGATTGGTCATCACAATTTGATGCTACTATGAGGGACCTAAGACTGGCCATTGCACATGTCAATTCAACTCGTGTGGACTTATCCATGGTAGCAGGACTCTGGGATTGGATTAAGGATGCTACCATGTATCTCAAGGAATGGGCAGGTCGGGGAACTATGGGTATTATGATGATTGCTTCTGTATTATTCAAGCATTTGCTGCCCTTGATGTGGGACATTCCCCTGCGGCCTGGTTAGCAATGCTTAATCGTTGGGTCGATGGTTGATATGTATTGTCCAACCCTCTTATTAATAGTTAAGCTGTGTGTTATCAGAGCCAAGGAGACAGAAGTCCATCTCCCCTACATGTTTTCTTTCAAGACAATTTTGGGTATGTGGCCTTTGCACCCTGAGGGCTTGTTCCCATTGCACCAAGAATAGGCACATCCCTTATTCGACCCAAGGTTAGCCTTTGCACATCTCAGAGGTTCTCCTCATTGCACGAGATAAGGTAACCTGGGTATTTAGGACATGCTTAACTTCCTCGATCCTCACCTCCGTAGATGGAGGGGGTTGATCGGTGACTTAGCATGTTCCTTTGTCCTCAATTTAATATAAAAGGGGAAGATGTTGGGAGCCGAGTTGAAACGCCATTATAAGATGGCGCCGGTTTCCTGTTTCCGGGTTCTTAGTAAACAAGTAACAGCGCAGGCGCAAGTTGAGTAATCCTTGCCGGGTCCTTGCCGCCTCCCCCTATGCTAATGAGGTTCTGGACATGCATCCAATCGTTGATGGTCACGTTGCTTATATAAGCAGGGTGCCTCACACATTCAGGGTCTTTCGCTCTCAACACTCAATCAAGCTACCGTCCTCAATAAAGCGTGAACCAGAAGAATCCTGTGTGTGGCGTCTTCCTTGCAGGCGAGGCGGGCGTCCACAATAAATTAACCTTGTAAGTAAACACCCATATGGCATTAACAAAAAATCTAATTTAACTCAGTGGATTAAACACAAAAATAGTAAGCATGAAAGTAGGAAGGAAACTTGTTGGAAAGAAAGGAATGGGTAGGGAAAAAAAACAACCAAATTCTTTACATAAAGTATGAAATTGTGAAACAATAAAAGCAAACTTTAAATTACGAAACAATATAATTTTTAATAGTTGTACAGAAGTTCATATCTTATCAGAATAGACTTATAATTAAGTTTTATTTTTGCTACAATTCTTATTGCTTACTTGATACTTGCATTAGAATACATGAAGCCAAATATTTCTCTAGTCAAATAACTTTGAGGGATGCAGAATATTAATTACTTTATCTGACTTGAGTATTTGGAAATCATTTAGTTAACTTGACATGTGTTATGAAGTTAATGAATGGGTAGTCTATTATCATATATAGTAATTAATCACAAATGAAACAGAAAATGAGACACTATTCTCTTAGCATACTTCATTCTTAAATTTGTTTTTCTATATAAAAAAAGCACACATAAGTTTGGATGAATTTAGATTTTTTTGGTTATATCCACAAATTTTATATAATTGGTTTCAGAACTTAAATTTACAAGCAATTTAGAGTACATTGTATTCATATTTAGGAATAGATTATAAACATATGTATACAAAATAGTGAATGATAAAAGAGATAATGAATTTGATAAGAGAAATTTGATGTATATGGGACAGTTTGAATGGCGGAAGATGAATGGGGAAATTATATATACATTTATCCTTTTAAAAATGAAAAGAAATCATTTTTAAAATTTAGAAGTGTATATAAAATTTTCTTAATTTGAATAAAAGTAACCACCATTATTCACCACCAGATCCACATTATATACAGACATATATTGGGCTATTATAAAAAACTGGGCTATAATAGCCCAATAAGAAATAATAAAAACATTCTATAAAATATGTCGAACAAATTTAAAGCCTTTGATTTCTTCCTTAGTTTTTACTGCTACTGAGTGAGCATCAATGTCTGAAAATTCATGTCTTAAAATGTTTTTGAGCCCCAGCAATGTATCATCTGTAGACCGGTTAACACTTACTCTTATGTGATATCAAAACACAGTCACAACTGAAAATGTGTGCAATATTATATGGTATATGCCCTCTGTACAACTCTAAAAAGTAAACACATGAAATTTTCATGAAAATAGATAGATTTGGAAGATATAATATTAAGTAAGACAAAATAAACACACCCTAACAAACGCCCCTTCATGTTCTCTCATATATGTGGACCTTAGCCTATAGTGTGTAAATATAAACACACACACACATACATGGACATATATTCACATATTCATATGGGGTATTTAATAAAGGTTATATAGAGGAGGTCAAGATAAGATCATACTAGCGTTTGAGGAAGGACAAAATTTTAGCAAAAGAACATCTGAGTAAGAAATCGGTTACAAAGATAGTTTCTTCCCCTAGTTTCAACTCCATTATTGTTTGTTTGTTTGTTTTTTTCCCTTTTACATGATGGTTAGTGAATTCAGTCTTCTGTCTATTGAAATAGCAAGAGTCATAATAATTAATAAATAATGTAATTGATAGTGCAATTGTAAAGCCCCACGCAAAACTCCAGGCCCCAGAGTAGCCATTCTGTCGAAACAGATATTCACTGATTATAAAGTTATTGACTGTGCAAGTATTTCAGGGACTTCCTTAAACTGGCTGTGGACATTTTTGTGGATTAATTAGAATAAATTTATGTTATTTATAAAACAAAAGAATAAAAATTAATGAAGGTGTATAAGCACACAGCTGTATACGCTACACAGCTTTTATATTCCTCCTTTTTTAAGCCCCAAAAGCCACAGTCACCCCCCCCCCAGTTTTTCATTCAGGGAAGATGTGTTGTAAGTCAAAATAGACTGGATCAGTTGCAGCCTGTGGCAGGTCTGTCAGGTATGTTCACATTTCTGCAAGGCATCTGATGTTCTCACTTTAAAATGTACTTTTAAAATTCAAAAGGAAAAGCAATTGGAATTAATGTGAAAGGAAAGTTTGTTCCAAGAAAAACTCAAACCTAAAAGCACATAGAAATACTTTTTTTAAGACAAACAAGAAAATTGTTTGTGAATTGGCTTCCTATGGAGAGTGATATAGCTTATGAAAACTCAGAAGATATATAGTTTATATCTGCTAAATTTAAAAGCATCCGATTATTTAGAGAAATAGCACATTAAAATAAAAATATCTTAGGACATGAAAGAAATACTCATGTGTAAGTGTATGAAATATCCTGCACAGTGACAAAACCCCACTGTGCTGCACCTTCCCACAGTGAAGAGTGTGAAATACTCCAGGACTCACACTGATAGAACCTAATCTACCATTGCTCAGAACAATTTTCAATTCATTGATTCTTTGTCTATGAAGAAAAAAACCACAGTATCCACTCTCCTTGGTAGAACAAAATAAAAATCAAAGAACTCTGTAGGGGGTAGACTTTCTGTCCTGACAGATCTGGGACACGCTTGATTTTACTTCACCCTTTAATAAGAGGAGACTGGGTAACAGGTGACAGCTGTAACTCAGATAATTAAATAATTTAATCCTCCAGCCTCATAAATCAATATTCAGGAAATGTGATAAATCTATACATAAGGTCAATTTACATTTTGCTCTCAAAGTAAAATTTACTGACATTTTCTCTTTTGGAGTTAAGTTGCTCCATGTGAAGAAATGATCACCTTTTGCCCAGAATCAGCAAAGTTAAAATCAGTTAGACATTTGAAATATTCTTTTGACTGTTGCATTTTCAGAGGAGAATTGAATAACAAGTATGGTGATATGTTATATAACATATTAAGAATAGTGTCAAGGGTCATCAGACATTATCTAAAATATCTGAGAGTAAACATTAGACTTCACAAGCCAAACAACAAATATGCAAGCACTGTATTGTATATGGAATTTCTTATGAGTAATATATAAAGGCTGCTTGATGAATATAGCAAGAAGAGAGATAGCATACATAACACAGTAATTAGCATAGGCAATATAGATGCATAAAAGGTGGCTAAATATATAAGTGTATATACATGCATGTGACATAAATATGCATAATATATATGAAGCAATTTCATTGAGTGAACAGAGAAAACATTGTCTTTTTTTCTAATAATTATTATACAGATCAATAATTTAAACTAATTGTTTCCAGAGTTAACCTGATTGGTTTTATAAAAATAAGTTCTTCTCCCTTCTAGCCCTTTCAGCCTCTCTGCTTCCTTTCCTTTCTTTCCCTTCCCTCTCTCTATTCCTCCCTTTTTCCATGTGGTTTTGTGTTTTAATTGACTCATACATAATATCATTCCCTAGTTGCTTTCTATAATATCTGAAACATAGGAAAAGAAATACCAATAGCTAGAGTTTAAAAGCAATACGTATTTTTCCATTCTGACTTAACAAACAATTTCAATGCCTTGTTATTATCCTATGTCTCATTGATTTTCTCTATTGTGGTCATTTTATTCTATTGTGGTCCCATTGATCTCTGGGAAAGTCATTATTGAAGTTAACAGTACTTTATTACTTGATAGTATCAGAAGCTACCAGAAGACTCTGAGATGATAATTATTCTAACAGACTCTATATTTCCTCCATATTATTACAAACTAAGGAGAATTTGATATTGAAACAATGAAATACATTGTATGTTTTATCTTTGTTTGCTTTATTTTCTCATATTTTATTTTGTTTCAACTTTTAGTTATTTTGTTTTATTTTGGCTTCTTGTAAAGCAGGGTATTGTGTAGTCCCAGGAAACTTGAAACTCCAAATCCTCAACATAGCAGGACACTTTGCCAAGTTTTCTGTACTGTGCAGGCTTCCTTATGATTGGATGCCTCTTGGATTTCTGGGAACAGATTAAGATATAAAGGAGGTGGTGTCAAGTTGACAGATGACCATTGGTAGGATGGTTTAAAAGATGATGATTCAGTTCTCTATGAGCTCTTGTTCTCCAAGCATCAGACAGAGAAGTACAAACAAGAAAGCAGTAAATAGACCTTTCTTTCTCTCTTTCTATTTGTAAAGGCCACCTACAAGAGTGGTGAAGAATTTTTTTCTATCCCTCCTGTCTCTTTTTAGAACTACAAGTTAAAAGAGGAACATGGGGTCTATTACAAGTTAAGAATCAATTACAAGTAGAAATCTGTCACAGTAACAGTTAGGGCATGAGAATAGGGTTCAGAATTCAGTTACACTCAGTCTCCTTTCCATACCTAGAGTGCTGGGATTACAGGCATGTGTCACTATACTGAGCTCTACATTTGAATTTCTCTTGTATTTGTAACATACCTAATATTTAAAGGATTGAAATTCAATGACTGCTGAAGCTTGCTGTACTTCTTATTTACATACTGGGAAACACACATACACCAACAAAATAACACAATATAATAAAATAATAGGATTTATAATGTCTTTATTCTTTGATCCAGGTTCAAAAAATTCAAATTTTTTAGTTTAATGACCCTTCAAATGGTAGCATGATTTATTTCCTGTAGTCATCTCAATTAAATTTGAAAATATTCAGTACGTGTAATGTAGCTTCTGAAACATTCAACTCATTTTAAAGATTTTGCATTATATATAAAGATTTTGCTTAGGTAACTCTGCAAACAATTATACTTTCTAAACAAGTTTATATTCTAGAAAAAATTTCAAATTACTTGGAAACAACTTTATTACACTTTGAGTAAAAATATTCTAATTGTAATTAAAATTTAAAATTAAAATTTGCTGTATTTGGATGGATGCAGGGGCCAAAATTATCTGTAGAAAGGTACTCCTGTTCAGGGCCTAATACCTTTTTCTGAGCTTTGATGGTGTGACTCCTCAGGTGATAAAATGCTGTTTTTTATATTTCCAATATTTACATGTTTGTGTTTGCTCTTGCCATCTTTTTGAGTTTCTAGAGAGACAAATGTGTCATAATCTCAACATTTTTCTCTTTCCTGGCAAGGTAGTCAGGCCAATCTTACAACTTTAGAAAAGAAAGAAAGGGACATATTCTGGTTAGAGATCTGTATGAGTAATTCTTCCAAGGTTTGCAGAGGAGTGTATATAGCATAGAAAATATTTTATATATGCTGTAAGTGGAGAAAAAACAAACTGATGTATATTAAAATGTTCAAATTTTGAAGAAATTTTAAAAACTTTACAGAAGAAACAAAATGTTTGATAGAAATTCTGAGGTACTGCATATAGTAAGGACATTATTGTTTTTAGATGTATGTTGCTAGCCTAATATCCCTTCATGAGAACAGACTGACACATCTGGCAGATATATACTATTTAAATAAATTCCAAGCAGCTCTATGAGCGCATGACTTACTTGCGCAGACACAAATATCTTTGTGCTAATATCTTGCTTTATTCATCCTGAGCCCATGGCAATAGTTATGATTTTTACAGTGGGGACTCTGCTGAGCTTATTAGGTTGATGAGCTTAATGGTCTAATTGGCTGTTTTATTTCATTATCAAAAAATCATTTCAAATTATATATCTTAATAGGAAGTGTTTTGCTACACAGTCCAAACTGTAGACCAACTTTATCTCACTCTTCTGCTTTCCATTTTCTACAAATTTCATTTGTCATTTGCTCTATCCAAACCCCAGTATTTAGTCCACCAGAAAATCCTGTTTCTCCCCCTACACCATTTCCTCTTATTCTGACCATTGTCTTTATCACAGTCTCCAGAGGTAAAGCACTGCTGTGGGCTGACTTGTGTTTCCTGTAATCCTTTGTAATTCAGTATGTGACTTTATTGGTAACAGGGTCTTTAATGAAGCAGTCATATTAAAAATACAATCTTTTGAATGTTATATTTTATTATTTTCTAAACTCTACAGTACCCTTACAAGGGACAGGAAAGGAAACAAAATGACAGACATCAGAGTTGAAGAGCATAGAAGAAAATCCAAGGGTAAACAGCAAGAAGACAACCATCTCTACCTGAGGAGAAAGGCTACAGTAGATAGTCAGTTCAATGGGCTCCCCAATATTAGACTTTTGGCCTTTAAATCCTGAAATATATCTTTATGTATAATGTATCCAGTTTACGGAATGTTGTATGACGGCTCTAGATAATAAATTAGACACTATTGTCTCTCACCTAAACAGAGGCAATGCTGCCTTATTTTCAGTTTCTACTTTGAACTTCTACCATCTTCTCCTTCACTGTATCATCTAAAGCTATTGATTCCAAGTAAGTATACCAGGAGGCACAAGGAAATCCATTTTTATTCTATTTCACAATGAAACGTGAGGACAGTTGCATAGTTCTACTGACTTCATTTTTCTCAAAGTATTTTTTTTCTCTGACTTCAACTTTACCTGTGCTCACTTTTCTACTCTAGACCACAATTTCTTTAAGTGTAGTCCCATCACATTACAGAACATATAAAAGACATGGCAGAAGTAAAAGTTTTCTAAACGCATAATGACAAGAAATCAATCCAAACATGAATGAATAATGAATCCTATGTATTTGAAGCATCCCTTGCCTATACTGTATTGTAGGACTTCATGGCAACGTTGGTTCTGATGACATACCATGTGCACTTTGAATTGACAATGTGATCACACCCCACAATAACAGCAAATGCTGCCTAAAACACCTCACCTAAGATTTGAAACAATTGTATGTCATACAATTAGAAGCCAATGTATGTCATATACTGGAATCAAAATTCCAGTGATTTTATTCTATATATTAAGTTTTCACTTTTTTTGAAACATGTTATAGATACAGAAAATAAAGACTTCTAGACTTTTCTACCATTATTCCTCACTGTACTAATGTCATATAAATTTATCTGTGGATTGGTTATATCAAAGCTTAAATATTAAAATTTTCTGTATGAATTGTTTACCTGATTTTCAACAAAAATAATAACAATAAAATATGTTTTGGCTTGATATTTGAAAAAAATTCATCCAGACTCTGAAATGGCTGTAAACACACCTCTGGTATTTGTCCTATATTTTTATGTGAAGGAATTTTCTCAATACTAATGATTATAAATTCAAAATAGTAATGAAGTTTGAAAAATACTGAATAAGCACTGTGTCCCACAATGTCAAATATACAGCCAAGAAACTTTATGAAAATGAATAGGAAGCTGGTTTAGTAAATTAGTGGTTGTAGGCTCTCCCCTCATAACCACTTATTTCCTAAAAATCTGTAAACTTTGATAATCTTTAAAAATAATCTATAACTTTATCCTTATTCCTACAGATAAGTGTGTTTTTCATCCTTTATGAAAGATAATTCTCTTGGAAACAGACTAAGACCACTACAGGAAATCCCAACACATTAAGTAATGGAATATAACAGAAGAGGGGTCAGAACGATTGTTAAGAACCAAACGAACAAGGAGTTTGCTGTGTAATCATGCCTTTTTTCAAAATCAGAATCTACACCCATAAAGTCTCACCAACATGAATGCCCAAATGTGAATTGAACAAAGATAACTCCCAGGAACATGTCAAACTGGCAGAGAGAAGTCCATGAGCTCTCAACCCTACACAAAAACTATAGGCAATTTAATGAATATGGGAATGGGAGAAATGGCTTTCCCCAGGGAAAAGAATACCAGTTGGTTGTCAAGTACCAAACATACATATAAATATACATACAGGTAACACAATACACACCTACCAGGTTTTGTTTATATATATATATATATATATATATATATATATATATATATGTGTGTGTGTGTGTGTGTGTGTGTGTGTGTGTACATACACATATGTGTATACATACACATATGTGTATACATTCACAGTTAAAAGCGATCATGAATTTTAAGGAGGATGCACAGGAGTATACAAGAGTTTGGAAGGAGGAAAGGGAAGGGAAACATGTTGGTAAATTATAGTTTCACAAAAGAAATTATAAAACAACTACATTTATGTATGATGCTACTTTTCTTGTTTTTAATAATTACTAAAGTAATATTTCCTAAGTCTATCACATGATTTTGTGTTATAGATATGATAGGGAACAACATCAATGAAATCTCAACATGGCTGCCTAAAGCAGACTTGTACAGTTCCTATACCAACTGACATGACAATATGGAAATCATACAGGAACCAACTTCTAAATCAGTGATCTCAACCTTCTTAATGCTGTGATCCTTTAATACAGTTCTTCATGTGGAGGTTGACCCCAACCATAAAAATTGTTTTTGTCCTTATTTCCTAACTGCAATTTTCCTTTTTTGTAAAATTTTGCTAATTTGCCACTTGTAAAATTAGCTAAAAAAATTTCTAATTTTGTAAAATTGTATTGTGAATTGCAATATAAATTTCTGATATGAAGATGGTTTTAGGTGTTCCCTGTGAAAGGATTGTTCAACCCCCATAGAGGTTTTGACCCACATGTTGAGAACAGCTGCTCAATCTGAATTGTACAGACAATTAACAATGACTGAGCTAAAGAAAATCAGTATTTCCCACATATGAACTCCCTAAATGGTTATACAATACTATACTAAGTGGCCTTCCCTAAATTCATATACATACAAGCAAATCTAAACAGCCTCAACAGGTTATATTTATATATAATCATATATATATGTATATATATATATACATATATATATATACACACATATATATGTGTGTGTGTGTATGTTTGTGTGTGTGTGTATGACTTATAAAGACAGAGAGGATAAGAATTCTAGATCAGGGACATGGGCGGGATTGGAAGTAAGAAGTGGTTAAATGTTACAATATTTTAACTTAAAACTTAAAATATGAATAATAAAACCACATTAGGAAATGAGGAAGGGGGAGCAGGAGGGAAAGGAGGAAGAGGAGGGGAAGGAGGGAACATCATCATATTCCAGGTAACCCTGAAATCCCAGTTGTTCCATAAACACAGTTAACATGTTCCTACTATATAATTTGGGCTTATAGTTAGCTCTATTTTCTTGTAAATTTCTCCAAGATTTTATGTTCTTCATCTTAATTTTCTATAGTATTTTTGTTAAGATTTAATTTCACTAGAAAACCTTTCTTGACTATTATTTTCTGCAGGCTTGATTTGCAAAACCCTTTTATTTTAGATCCTTTTGTACTTTAGTTCCTTCTGTGCATGTATGTGATTTTTTTACCCTTACTGGCATCTACCATCATATCATTGAATTGTATAATCTTTACATTATTGGATTCTGTTTTCACAAAGTTTGGAATACTTCATGACACATATTTAGCAATAAATAATACATTATAAATTTGTAGTGGAACCACTGAATATATTAAGCCTATGTATCAATACGGATGACTTTCTTTATAATCAACTTGCCTATCTCACTTCCAGGGAATGTTTTCTGTCTTTGCTTTATTAGGTTAGTAGATTTAGATTTTTATCCGGAGTTCTGCTTCTTTCCTATTTAACTTAAAGCCCATTCCACATATGCCTACTCCTTCTGCACATATAAACTTAATTTCCTCAAATTTGATCAATAAAAATTCATTCTGTGACAATTCCCACTACGCAGATGATTCTTCTGCTTTTGCTGTTATTTAGTTATGACTTTCTGTCATTGCTGCTATTATTGCTTGATTTTATGAAAAAAAAGCTAAGTAGTTAATGGGAGAAATGTACAAAAGCTGAAGCGAGCTAACTAAAATACAGTGTATTACCCTTCTCGTCCCCCCAACCCAATATAACCTATTTCTCAAACGTTTCAATTTCCCCATGTTATTTCCTGCCTTAAGATTGCTTCTGACATCAGTCATTTTGGCACATGTCTACTCAGTCATATTTAGGTTCTCTAAAAGAAAAAATGAAAGTATTGCACATAAAAGAGCTATGTCTAGTCCTAAGAAGTCAGAGAGATGATTATTTACTTTAAAGCTAACAATTGTGACACATGCAGAGTAAATAGCTTGCTGTGTCGTTGCTGGCTGACCTGAGGCTGATACCTATTTCCTATTTACGTTTCAATATCCCCCAAAATTGATGTTTTATTAGAAAACAAAAGTGAATCTTCAGAATAAGCTTTTGTTGAAAATTAAATTCTTACCTTGTCAAAAGTATCAAAACCTTGCTCATTTTTCAGTATTATTGTCACATGCTTTCATAACAAATATATACATATATATATATATATATATATATATATATATATCATATTAATCTAATTTGTTTGGTATTACAGTTCAAAATACTTAACATCTTTGTGTCTGCATTATTATTTTTACTTTTAGAAATGAATGGGGAAGATAAAAGTTTGTTTGTGAGCTGCATAAAATGACTATGCTGAATATGAATAATTATATTTAATTGGAATTTCAGCAATATCAGCAGCTATGTGACAAATTCTATAGTTAGTGACCCACAAAATCATGACAGTAGGAGTGTCTGAATAGTCTCTAAAGAAAATGCAGCCAAGGCTTGGATATGTTTAGCGCATTAGTTTCCTGTTATTGATACAAGTCACTGCAAACTTGAAGCCTATAAACCACACAAATTAATTTGTTTTCCAATTTTAAAAATAAGTCTTGCAAAATCAAGGCAACAGTGGGTGTTAATTATTATTCAAGTACCAGGAAAGAGTATATATCCATCCTCTATCATTCCCACCTGACTCTCATAAGATACTTGTGATCACATTTGATCCAGCTGCATACTACAGGGCAATGTTCCAGTCTCTGAGTGCCTGTTTCAATGCCTTCAGCAAAGCCTAAGGTAAGACAAAGTGAGATATGGACATCTTTGAAAAAAAGGATAAATAAATATGGAATATGTTTACAACCATAGGCACATATGTTATTGTTTTTACTATGCATCACTTTTCTCAAGGAAACATTGGTATTTTCAGGTAAGTCAGTTGATTTCAAAGAATACCAACTATGTCTCTGGAAGCCTGTGTACTGTCTGTTCTCAGAGTGATGTAGTCTGTTAACTGACATTCTCCTGTCCTCCTTTTGCATCTGACAACCACTTTGACACTTTCCTTGTCTGTGCTGAAGAATTTTGGTGTTGTATGCTAGGCACATTGAGTAGTCAGACACATTTGGTCACTGTCTGATATCGATTTAATTTCACTATATCAAAACTCACAATGTATCTCAAGTCCTAGATTTCAACACATTGCTATGTTAAAGCCACTTCAATAATCTTGTCATTTCAATTTTTCACACTTCTTCATTTGTTTGTTTTTTGACAGTCACATACCATAATCCATACCAATAGGTAATGCTGTAGAAAAATATAAAGAACTTTAGGACCAGGCTGTCAAATCATATGTCAAAAATTTCCTTAAAATAACAATCCAAGGATATTGCAAAATTATGTGTTTGATGAACTTTTAAATTATTGGACTTTAGTTTTGTAAGGAAGAAGTATACCTTAGGCCCTAGCATCGATATTTTCTCCTTATGCAAAGGATTTGGGTTTTGGTAACATGGCGTAGGCTGATTCTGCCTGTTAACACTCATCGAAATTGTAACCATAGCTTTTTTGGACTATCATGTCATATTTGAATACATGCAACAGAGGTCCTCACACACAGCCATAACATTTAGACTTTGCAAGAATTTTATGTAAGATCATCTATTATATCAAGATACATGATGTATAAACATATTTTTTATACCAAGAACCCAAATCAATAACTTAAATATAGCATGCCCTGTATTTGGCTATGTAGCCAATTTTCATTTTAGCTATTGAGGTCTTCCATGATTCTCCAGGGTTTTATTGGTATTCAGAGTAGTGACACTTCTTTTGCATTTTACCCCCTACTTACTGGGTCTTGTTGGTTCTATAATGTGTGTCTATGTATGTGTATGTATATGTGTGTGTCTGTGAATATATATATATATATATATATCTTTTCATTGTGTATATATATGTATATATATGTGTGTGTGTATGTATGTATATATGTGTGTATACTCTTTTCATTACTATATATGTCCAGTGCTACCTATCACTATCTTTAAACTGTATTCTTACCCACTATCCTGTGCTTCTGTCCCCTTGTTATTATAGAAAGCCAATATGAGCTTTGTAAATTGTGAAGTAGATGGTTTCTCTTCTGCATATACTACACTTGAATTTATTATTGTTCCAATGTTAAAATAAAAATTATGAGATTGGGTTGACAGAAGGAAATATATTCTATTGCCTCTCACCTCACTTTCTTTGTTCATTGTGGACAAGGTACACTGCTAATTTGATGTTCCGTGAAGAGAGCTAAGATCTATCAGCTGCTTAGAGACCTCTTTCTCCCAATCTTCAGATCTCAGCTTTAATACCAGTGAGGGATCTGGGCTTTCTTTTATTGCTCCAAATACACAGAATAATTAAATATATTTTTCTATAACATTCTCTTTCTTATTTTACAGCACTTAAAATAGCTTATGATATTATTTATATATGGGTATTTCTTTATGTAACATCAAAATCTCCAGTAAGCTATGAACTAAACATGGGACAAAAGTAAATTGTCAACTTACCTTCTAGGCTACAACCCAGAACACAAGGAACTATATCTGACTGACATTCACTCAATAGTTCTTGTCAAGTATATAACTTGTTGTGACTATTATTCAGATTATACTATTTTCTATCATATATTTTCAAAATTATGTTCAGGTCTTCATAAGGCATATATAACACTGATATTTCATGGATGTCCCTGGGAATCTGTTACCCTCTTCAGGATTCTTCAGGTACTGCATGCATATGGCTCACAGATATCCAAGGGAAAAGTCACATATGCAAAATAATTAAATATATATAATGTAAGAAAAACATTTTCAATATATATTGGAAATGTCTATGTTATATGGGAACCTTATTCATCATACCAGAATGTGCAAAGGCATATTTTTCCCTCCTTTTTTTTCTTTTTTGGTCAGAATAACATATATTACCAAAAATGTCCAACTAGTAGAACTTAAAACTTACAGTGTGATTGTATGTTTCTATTTTATTGACATCTTTTATTCATTCATTTTGAGAAGTAGTAATGTATGTGCATATTTGAAAGTGGGTTCATGCAGGCAGGTCAAAGTGAAACTTTCACAAGTTAGTTCTTTCCTTCCACATTGATGTGTCTAGAGCAATTATCTCCCAGCCTGCCTCCTGATTTTGTAACAATTACAGCCTTTAGTGTCTTACTTTGCCTGAGTCTTAGATATAGGTCTGGCATTACAGATGTACCACTTGGGGTTGGAAACCATGGACAATTCTCCACTACATTTTAAACAGTTGTGAATCGCTATAATAGTAATCATATAGTTTATCATATCATAAAAGAAGCTTCTTTGATGATGTAATAGCTATCATTATCTTTGGGAATAAGTTGACCCGGCCTGCAGGTCAATCAACTCGAAAACCTGGGAGAGGGAGTGAGGATTTCTGGGACGAAAGCACAGAAAGGACTGGGACGACGCAAAGATGTCGAATGGAAAGCAAGTCCGTTTATTCAGGATTTTTACATGGTATTTAAAGGGTAGGGAGGGAGGAACTAACTAGGGGAATAACAGGATGTCTAAGGCCAAAAAACAAAAATAGGATGTTTTTGCACTTTGGACAAAAACAGGATACTTTGGGCAAAAACAGGATAAGGGCACAAAAACAGGATAAGGGGATGAAAACAGGATGCCCCATACCTGGAGGATGTAAACCCTAAAAGGAAAAAACATCTTATTCAGGAAAAAACAAGTCAAGGAGAAAAACAACTCTGGGACAAAAACAGGTCTAAGAAAAACAGGTTTTAAGAGAAAAACAATTCTTGTGGCCCGTGGAAAATTATTTACTGCTTAAGTAGTTTAACATCATGGCTTTAGAGGCTGAAAGGGCTTGGGGAGATCGGCTCCCCACAATAAGTATTTGAAATACAGCTGAAACCTAATTTACTTTAGGAAATTATAATTGTATATATATATATGAAGTATATTTCTGTTGTGACTATAAAATATTAAGTATATATTAATTAGACAGTTTTTGGTTCCCCTTAAATGTAAGTGCCACTACTGTACAAGTGGTGATATACTTCCAATCCAGATATTGTCTTTGGTCGTAGGTTTTAAAGTTCCCCCAGGACTAGCAGCTCCAGATGCCATGTGTGCCAGACCTCAGGGAGGATTCTTCTAGGTTGGTTCTAGGTGGATTCTTTCAAGTCCTGTGTTTGAGGTGTATGGCACTTTCAGTAATATGGTCTCACTTTCAAGTTCCATGTTCTTCTTCTTTTGATTTTTTTAGACTTTTTCTCCTCTCATATATTGCATTCCAAAACACTTCCACCTTCCACTCATTCCTCACTGTTCCCCCCACATCTTTAGCCCATATCTAACACCTATATTCCCACTTCCACCCTGCCACTCCTCAAGAAAGAGCAGTCTACCCAAGGTTACTGCTCAAACATGGTACAAGATGGAACAAGGTCAGGCACGATTCCCTACTTCAGTGTTGGACTAGACAACCAAGTAGGGGGACAAGGTACTCAAGGGTGAGCAAGAGGTTCAGGGACACACCCCCTATTCCAGTCTGTATGAGCATCAGGCTAGGCAAACTCAAGACATATTTAGGGGACCCAGCAGGTTCCATGTCTGCTGCTTCAGGATCTATGAGCTGCACAGAGTGCTGGTCAGTTGACTAGACTGGGTTTGTTCTCCTGGTGTCCTCAAGCCCTCTGGTCCCAGAAATTCTTCCTCCACTTCTTCTGTGGGGTTCCCCAAGCTATTCATTTTGTTTGGTACTGGCTCTCTGCATCTGCTTTCCTGGTTAAAAAAGATGCTTCCTTTATTCCATTGTATGTTTCTGGCTTCTTTATCAAAGATCAGGTATCCATAGGCTTGTGGATTTATGCTTGGATCCTCAATTTGTTTCCATTGATCCTCATGTCTGTTTTTGGGACAATACCACACAGTTTTTAATACTATGGCTCTGCAGTACATCTTAAGATCAGGGATGTTGATTCCTCCAAAAGTTCTTTTATTTTTAGGATTACTTTAGCTATCCTATTTTTTTCCATATGAAGTAGAGTATTGCCCTTTCATCTGTATAGAATTGTACTGGATTTGATAGCGATTTCACCAAATCTGTAGATTGCTTTTGTTAAGATGGCCATTTTTCGTTATGTTAATCCTACCAAGAGCATAAGTTATCTTTCCATTTTCTGAGATCTTCAATTTCCCTCTTCAGTGACTTACATCACCACAAGATATCTTATATTATTTGTGACTTTTGTGAAGAGTATTGATTCCCCAATTTCTTTCTCTGTCCATATGCCATTTGTATATAGGAAGGCTACAGATTTTTTGGAGTTGGACTTGTAGCCAGCTAATTCACTGAAGTGGCTTATCAGCTATAGGATTGCTCATGTTTACTATCATATCATCTGCAAATAAGGATACATTGACTTCTTCCTTTCCAATTTGTGTACCTTGATCTCCTTCTGTTGTCTTATTGCTCTAGCTAGAATTTCAAATACTATAGGGAGTAGGTATGGAGGAAGGGGACAACATTGTCTTGTTCCTGATTTGGGTGGAATTTGAGTTACTCTCCATTTAATTTGATGTTTGCTATGGGATTGTTGTAAATTGCCTTTCAAGTTCTTAAAGGCGACTGGGGCAATGACAATAGCCTAAATTTATCTAGAAGCCTCTTGTATTCATCTGACTGACAATTAGAGGGGAGGTTTCTTATAATTGGTATTGATGATTTTGTTAGATAGTCCATGACTCTGGGACAAAGCATATCACCTTGTGTTGCACGATACCACTGTATATAATATTCACATACCATATATACATATATATGTATACACATATGTGCATTTTTTTCTTTTCTTTTGTTTCTTTTTCTTTTATTTTTGGGCTTTCAAGACAGGATTTCTCTGTGGTAACTCTTGGATGCCCTGGTCACTCTGTAGACCAGGCTGGCCTTGAACTCACAGAGATCCACCTGCCTGTGCCTCTTGAGTGCTGAGATTAAAGATCCAGCCATATGTGCATTTCTAAGTAAGCTCATAAAATGTTTCTCTTATGATTTATCAAACATCTTTATTGTTGTTTATCCTTTATTCCTTATTTGAGAAGAAGTAGAGGAACCTTATACAGCAGAAGTTTCCTTAAATATTTAAATATATGAAAGTGATCTAAATGGAACAGCAAAATCACAGAAAGTGATAAAGACCCAAGTGGATATCCCTTGTCACCAAATGAAACGTCTTGTATCAGAACTAAGTTACATATAGTTGAGTTGTTGGCCAAAGAGGTTGCATAGGAACCTGCAAGCAGCCAGGCTGTTGCCAAAACTACATTTTCTCTACATACTTCTCAGTGGAATTCATAGATGGTATGTGTTCCCTTCTCCTTTTGACCTGAGACCTGAGCAGGCATCCATCTTTATTGGCTTCAAAGAAAAGCAGTTATAAAGATGAAGATTCTGGGAATGCTAGAGAATCTGAAAGAGTGGATGTCCCATTAGGGTCTGGCATTTCTATTTCACAAAGTATTATTCAAATAAGATGATTTAATGAGAGTAAAATGCTTTAGTGTTTGATTATACTCTCAAGTTAATAAGTTAACATATAAATTAATAAATCAATAGATAAAATATGAAACTACATTGATGTTGAATACATACTATAAATATATATTCTGATATTTGTATCTAGTAGTTCATACATCTTCACTGTAATATGTTTTATAGTTCGGTCAATGGATTTTTATCTATTTTATCTTGCATTAATTATAAAACAAAACATTCATGTAATCAATGTTTTTATTTAATTTAATTTGTATACTAGTATATTTGATCCTATTTATGTTGTAATTTATTGTCACTAACCTGTTGGCTTAAAACTATAGAAAATTATTACCTTAAAATTCAACAGGACTGAGTTCAAAACAGAACTCAATAGACTTAAATCGAGCCATATACGGCACATTATTTCTTCACAAGATCTTTGTTAAGTAAATCAATTTGCTTGCATTTCATCTTTTGAGGCTATCTGCTTTATTGTTTTTGTATCCTCTCCATCTTCAAGGCCAACCTAGTTGTTCTATCATTTCAATAGTCCATCTCTTTGGTTATTCTGACTTTAAATTTTATGTTCTAAGGATATTTTAGGTTACATCAAACACATGTAGCTCACGTCAATCTCCTTGTGTAAAAGTTATTTAGCTTATGTAATAATATTAGCAGCTTAAATTTCCCCATATGATACAGCATACATTTACTGCTTTCAGGGATCAAAACCTTAATATGGAAAAAAATTAAAAAAATAAATGTTTAATATGTTTAAGGGTAGATATATTGTTTAGCTGTCCAAAATAAGAGTGATAAAGCATTAATACACTTATTATGCATGTATTTACATTTTGTGAGTGTACTATTTTTGAGTTTTCTATTTTAATTTGTATTTTCATCATTGATATCTAATATTTGAGCATGCATCACATAGTAACCTTGCTTTAGTTCTCTAAGATTTGCACATTCCTTTTTATTTTTGTCTCAAATTTTTAAAAACACAATTCCTCTCCTTTTTTGATTTCTCAAGAATGCCTTTTGTTGCAACAAGTGATCCTGTTTTTTCTTCACAAATTATTTTACATCAAAAATTGCAAACATTTGCAATAACATCACAGCATCACAAGATTGTTTATCTAACTTAATCTTAAGTACTTGACTATGTTAAACATCAGTCAAAAAGTGTATGAAATCAGTTTAAGGTGTGTCAAAGAACATTTACTCTGAAAATGCATTCATCTTGATGACACATTGCGTTTAACTGAATTTTTGTCAAGTTGGTCTTTTTTCTTGTTTAATTATTACATTTAATAGCAAAATAATTTTCTGCTTCCTCCCATCCTCTATTTTGTTTTATCTGCAAACTTTATACCAAATATTCAGTACGCTACACAACACTTTTTTTTAAGTGGATAAACTATAGGTCTATAGTGTATTTTCATTGTGAGAATATAGTGTTTTTATTTTCATCTTCTTTTTCTCTTACACTCACCTTTCCTTTAAATAATAACAAAATATCAGGAATCACGAGGCAAGCTATCTTTGATTCTGTCCAGAGTGGGTAATAAAATCTAATGAGAGTAATCTAAAATAACACCAGCTTAAGGATAAAACTGAGGAATTGACATAAAAGTAAGCTACATATTTCCAATATTATATTCAGTTCTGCAAAAAAAAGTTCAGATTTGGATTTGATAACACCATAAATTACCTAATTAATTAATCACTGAACAGTTCTTTTGGCAATGATGTAGTCACTCTATAGTGAGAAAAGCAAAAAATATTGTAAATACAAACGGAAAATGTCTGATAGATGTGTAAAAAATATGTAAAGAATGAGAAGTGTCATAGTTGGCAATCAAAAACATTAAGGCAGTATTAGAGTTCTCAGAAATTAATACTATTATTGAGAATAATATCTGTGTCTTATTCTCCATTATTGTTTTTATTCTCCATCTTATTCGCCATTAAACCATTATCAACAGAATAATTTACACACTAAAATGTATACTCTTTTGGATTTATATAATCAATTATAGTCAATTGTTTATAGATATGTGTGTTTATGGCACACACACACACACACACAGAGAGAAGTGTGTACAGAAGGGTGGTATGGAAATTGGCTCATTCAATTATTGTGGTTATCCTGGTTTACATCCTTAGAATGGGGACTGTAAGTCTCATTCACATTGCTGAACCAGTGCTACATGCCTCTAAATGGACTTACATTTTCTTCTAAGAGCATTTCATTGTAGCTCTTGTGTGACTAGCTATATGGATAGCATGTTGATAAAAATCTGACATCCATTTGATGACAGGAAGAACAATTCTCTGGCTTTCCTCTATTCCTTCATCTGCAATGTAGAATCTATCTACTCATTATGAAGAAGTAAAAAAGTTTATTCTGGTCTGGAAACAAAGACTCTTGCAGGTATCACTGAAATGTAGTCATATTTCTTGAGTGAATGTTTATTAATTCATTGTAATTTTCATGAAGACACATAAAATATTTCTCAATCATTTCTTCTACCTTCTTAGAGGATGAATGCTTCAAGACTATTTACTCTTTCTCCTTATCATGAATTTAATTTTGGTGACACATGTGCATATTTGTCAATAATCATGGGAAAAGATATTTTTTACTGAAATTTTCTTATTTAAATTATTTAAATATTTTATTTAAATTATAGTTTTAAAATGTCACTGTATATTTAATTGTCTGTTTAAGAGGAAAAGGAAATGACATTACTTTTAAATGAACCAAAGTACATCTAAGTTAGTAGTTTAAATTTTACATAAAATAAAAACATCAAAGAATTTTAGTGTCATATTTAATAAGTTAATTTAATGCTTCTCACACTTTCGAGAGTACATAATATTCTTGCTATGTCCTAGATTATATGTCAATGATTTAAATGTGTAACTAGTTTTTAAAGCTCTGAAATTTGTACAAATTGATTGCAATCTGTAAGAAAAAAAATGACACAAAATACACCATGTTGCTAATTTTATAAATATAGTTAGGCTAGTGTTGTTTTTAATTGCATGGACCTTTAAAAAGCCATAGATGGAGGCTAATACAATTTTTTTGTTATTAGCAAAAGTCTTAGAAGGGCATCATGACATTCACGATGCTTATTATTTGGGCATCATTAGAAAGGTATTTTTTACCTTTTGAAGGATAAAGATATTTTGCTCTAGAATCCCTTTTGCTAGTCAGGTTTTGCCAACTGGACGTAAAGTTAGATATACCTAGAAAAGAGAATCTAGAATGAGGAAATGGCTCCATCAGAGTGCCCTATGGGAATATTTTTGGAGCATTTTCTTCATTGCTAAAAGTTGTAGGAGGTTCCAGCCTGTTAAGGGAAGTTTCATTTCTGGAATACTTTGATGGGGCTATGAAAAGTATGTTGCTGAAAAAGCCAAAGAAAACACCCTATAAGGAACATTCCTCCATGGTCATTGCTTCAGTTTTTGCTTCCAGTTTTTTGTTTGAATTACTGCCCTGTGTTCCTTAAATGTATATTCCTTCAAGGTATACAAAATGGAAATGTTGAACAAATAAACTCTTTTCGCTCCAAAGTTGTTTTTGGTAAGTATTATATCACAGTTGCAGAATGTAAACTAATACAGAGATTGGTACCATGGATGGGATAATATAATTATGGTCATCTTTCTTTGGGGACAATTGTTAAAGCTTTTGAAGCTTATGTTTGGAAAGCTGTTGAGGACTCAGAGCATAATAGTATGCTCCTTGGGAAACTGGAAGAAGTGAAGGTTTAAAGAAATGCAGATGATGGAAGTCTAGCTTGTGCATTTCTAGAAGAAAGCAAAGAATTTATCAAAGTCATTTGTGTGATATATTTGAATTAAGAATTTGTGGAAGTGAAATATTTGTACTTTACCAAGACAACAGACGTTGATAACTTGGGGCTTAAAATACCAACTTCAGTTAATAAGAAACCAGTGTAATTGAAGCAAAATATTCTCAGGATTACTTCTTTAGGGATAGTACATGGAATCTATGGACCAGTGAAGCTCCAATCCTGTACATCAAGCGGTAGCAGAATTTGGTAAATGCTACATGAATGTTCCCAAATATCACTGAGACAGAGAGTATTAAACATGTCTTTAATGATACATGTCTTTCAGATACTACTTGACTGATATTTGATATAACAAAGGACAACATATGTGGGGGGTATCACTTTATGGCAGATGGATTTAGCTTTTAAAAAAGGTACCTGAACAAACCAAAAGTTGTAATCTAGTAAGCAGCTTCATGCTTTGTTTCTGTTCTTGCCTCAAATTCCTGCTTTAGATCCTTTATGACTTTCCCAAGTTGTTTTTAGTCAATGTTTATTTCAGTAACAAAATGTAAGTAGAATATTTTCTACAGAATTACACATTTTCTCCAAAATTTAACTTCTTAGGTCCAGTGAGTATGCAATTATCAGTATTGTTCTATTTTTTCTATTATATTTTTTGAGAATTCCATACATGCTGGATATATTTATATCATTTATGCCAATCCCTATCACCTCCAACTTCTTCCCTGCTCCCCAGTTCTCCCCACTCTCTCTCAAATTTGTGAAACACAGAAATATTTATATTCATAAATGGTTAAGTTCATTTAGTGTTGTTTGTATGATCATATGTTTATCGCTGGCCACTTAATATTGTGTAAAGAACCAAATGAATTTGTCCCTGGAGAAAACTGATGCCCCTTTCTTCAATAACTGATTTCTTGTAGCTATTCCTTTAGGTGGTAGGGCCTTGTGACATTTTCCTTATAAATATTGTCACATTGATTGGTGTTATCATCATGCAGGTCTTATTTATGAAACCATATTGCTGTTATTTTAAATGTGCAGCATCTCTTTCATATGTACAATAAATTATTTCACAGAAAACATCCTGATCATCTGTTTTTCACAGTCTTTCTGTCCCCTCTTCTATAGGAATCCTGAGTCTTAGGTATAAGGGTTACATTGTAAGTTAACTAACTAGAGTTGGATACAACTTATTCTCTGCATTTTGTTTAGTTGTAGATGTTTAATAATTTGTAACTGATGATTCTGGGAAAACAAGCTTTCTGATGAGTGTGAGAGTTATATTTATTTGTGAATATAAAGATAAATGTTTAGAATACAATTAAAGACTATATTGGTTTGGAAAAACACCAGTAAATATATTTTCTTCTAGGT
Organism: Cricetomys ansorgei; assembly: GCA_026225945.1. Lineage (NCBI taxonomy): Eukaryota > Metazoa > Chordata > Mammalia > Rodentia > Nesomyidae > Cricetomys > Cricetomys ansorgei. The sequence continues at coordinate 14,471,668 of JAMJFZ010000199.1, forward strand.
CTGTGACCTGTAAATCCACAGATAGATGTTAAATTTACTGTATCAGGAATGAAAATCCTTGCTATGAGGGAATCTTAAGTCGAACTGTATTGTTGTTGTTTACTCCAAAGCTAAAAGTGTCATTGTACCATTGAGAATACTTTTCCAGATCAATTATTGTTTTTCTTTAGAGAGTTCATGGTTGAGTACAACTATTGATTGCTTTTCTCTTTTGGCAACTTTCATAGAACCTTCTAGTCTTATGAGAGCTATTCTTCAGAAATAAGTCTTCTTGGTCAGTTCTGATTTGCTTTTTCAAGAGTGGTGCCCAAAGTGGGCAGTATCTTCTGTCTTGATGTCTTATGTTTAAGTTCAATAAAGTAGTCAAGTTTCATTCTTACTGAAGATTGACATGGAGGAGAGTTCTATGATATTCCTAATTTCCCAGTACCCAAACTTATTTATGTGGAATATTTGACTTATCCATTAAATAAATCACTTGAAAAAAGTATTCTAATTTGTCAATGTACACAGTAAATATTTTCATAATAAGGATTTTATATTATTTGACTTAATTTATCATAATTTTGTCTAACTTAGTAAGGATTTTATATTATTTGACTTAATTTATCATAATTTTGTGTGCTGTACATTTATAAAAGAATATAATTTTAATTAAGTACACAGAATTTAGTATTTTTCTACATTTATATTATAAAATAATAATCAAATTACTGAGAGTTGGGGAATCAAATTTTCTCAGCAGACACTAACTTTGCAAGCCTGATAATCTGAGTTTGATCATTAGAACCTAAATTGAAGTATAGAGAACCAAGCCTACAAATTTACCCTCAGTCTTCTACATATGTGCTGGGATTTATGCAACACCACAACACTCATGATGTACACACACATACAATAATAAGAGAAATTATTACATTTTTTTTTAAGTCTAATGATTTAAAGATAATATGATGCTTAGAATGTGAGGAAATAAAGTCATGAAACATAGATAACAAGTAAAAAAAAAAAGACATGAGAAATCTACCATACCCATAGAGCAGTGACTTGTTCAGGCATCATCAGGGAAAATTCCTCCTGCAGCAGATGGGAACAAATACAAAGACCCATAGCAGATGTTATGCAGAGAATGAGAGGTATTGGAAGACTCAGCCCTAAATGGGATATCTCCATCAAATCCCTCCCCTGACTGCTCGTCTAACTCTAATGAAGAGGAAGCAAAAAAAGTATAAGAGACAGAGAAGATAGAAGACGCCAAGAAAACAAGGTCTTTTGCATCAACATAGGCAAAGCTCTTATGCAGTCAAAGAGACTGAAGCAGCATTCACAGAGCCTGCACTAGATCTTCTGAGGATATAATTTGGCTTTCAGTTAAGTATTTTTATGAGATTCCTGAATGTGAGAGTTAGTCTTTGATTATTTGACTTCTCTTGTTCTCTTTTTTTCCCCTCTTGGTTTGTATTGCGCAAATTCAATGTGATATTTTGTTTGCTCTTATTATAATTCACTTTGTTATTTTTTTAAACAAAATTAATGAATGGAAATCTAACCACTAGGGTAAAAGTTAACCACTGAACTGTCACTTATAGCTTCTAGCAGCAGGAATGTCAGTTTTCTCCAATAGAGAGACAATAGGTATATCAACCATTCTGAGACAGACCTTATGTTCAGGAGTATTTAACTAACACATAATTGGATTCAACAGTTGGTTTGTGTGTGGTTTTATTAGGTTGAACTTTGTGTTTTTTTTTTTTCTTTTAGGATGTGGTTTTATGTTTACTTGGTTTGGGGAGATTTTGTTGTTATATTGGTTTTTTTATTCTTTTGTTGAGAGAGAACTTAAAGTTTAGTGGGTAGGGGGTGGAAAAGATTCTGGGGAGTCTTGGGTGAGGGTAAAATATGATCAAAATATATTTGAATTTGAAAAAAATTTAAATAATGAAAAATAAAATGATAATAATGAAAAAAATACACAGTGCATTTAAGAAAACTAAAGTGACGATTGAATACAGGAAAATTCTATGTTATATAACTCCTGTTTCTGAGATGAATGTTATACAATTCTGCTCTAACAGATATATGTGTAGGTTCTTAAAATAATGTAGTAATTTAAAGAAATATCAGTGGACAGATACATTTTTACTATTTATTTTCTATTTTTATTTACTGCTGCTTTATAATGAGGAATATAAAAGAATGATAATTCTACACTATAAAATCATAGATCATATTTTTTTTACTGGACCTACTATTAGGTTATTAAATCCATATACTCTCTAGGGCAAGGGAGTTTAAATAGATAATTTGATTACACTTCCCCTTGTCTTTTTTTAATCAAATGTCCTCAGCAGGAAAAATACATTCAAATACCTTGTGTGCTACAAATTACATTCATCACTGCTAGATGTGTTTAAATTACGTTTATATTTTCCTATGGGTTTTGCTGGACACTTGCTGTGTAACCTTAGGCAAAGTATCCATTCCAAATTTCATGCATTTTTTTCTTTTAATAGGAAAAGAAAATGAATTTGTCAATGTCTTTGAGTAATTTGCATTTGTGTATGTGTGGAAAAGTGAGGTAGAGATGGGAGCATTGCAAAATGAAGGAAAAAGTATTTTTCTGGGTCGGACTGGGCCATTACATGAAGTCTCTGTGATAATACAACATGGCAACAAGCACAGCATTTCACTATTTTTTTGCCTTGCCTTTCAATTTCCCCTTTATTACTTGTTGCCTGCACTATTGGAGAAAGATGATCTCTCTGAGCAGTGTGTTGTATGTAGACTATGGGAACCATTGTAGATGATAGGAAGATTATATAAGCTTGTTGATGAGACTGCTGCTTAGCCAAATGTCAAGAACTGTAATGGTGTTCAATACATGGCGTATAACCACCAATATATAATGTATTGACATATAGATACTTATCATTTTAGACATCAGAAATTATTAAGAACAGTATGTTATAGAATAAAAATTTATATTTTTCAAAGTATCCTATCTCTTCTTTTTTGCATAGAAAATTTTACAGTCTGGACTTTCACAATATAGTAATTAAGCCTACAGTGATACTTCAGGGTATATTTACATACCCTATAAAATTTAGTATCTTTTGGAGTAAAAATAGCAGAATATATTCACCCCTTCTTTACAAATCATATTTTACATAGATGTTGCTCTTGCTCCTTACCATCCTCTCTTTTTTCCTGTTAGACATTTTGAAGAAGCTTTACTTTTTCTCTACAAGTACATGCAATTAGAAATAGTAAAATATAAACAATAAAGTACTTGATTATTTCAAGGAAAGTGCGCAGATGAGAGTTTATTTGTCATAATTAACTCAGTGGTATCTGCCTGTATAATTCCTCAGTACTTAACACAGAAATGTATTAGCTTGAAAGCACAGGAAGCTTTTTTTTTGCTTTGGAAATAATAATAACTTTTTCTTAGGATTTTAAGGAGAGATGTCACTCAATTCCACATGTCATATTTGTTCTTAGGCACAGAATTCTTTAGTAACTCACACATGGTTTTTGCAGCTTCTACTTCCATCTTGCATATTCACTTTAATTTTAAAGACGAACACAAAGCAATATAACATCAATATTTATAATGTTGAAGACTGGTGATGGCCATCACTCAATATTATGTCAAGAAGATATGACACTGGTGTAGACCAATTAAGATCAATGTCAACAGACAACTTTCCAACAAATGACATGGCAAAATCTTGGCAGAATAAGAAGTAGTGCACATATTCTTCATTGTAAAGATATGTGATTCTTTGTAAATAGCATTGTACATAAATCTAAGAATGGGTTATTTAGATCTATTTTGAGTGATTTTTCCAGTGAGTGACAAAATATAGTTAAAGAGAATTTGGTGTTTTATGACTGGAATGAGACATTAACTGGTTTTCCACATTCTCAATTAATGTGAACTCATAAAAACATCTTATTTTAAAATCATTTCAGCCTTTTGCTCATAATCCACAATTATGGGAAAATAGCAATGACAGCAAACTTGAGATTTAAGGAAGTTTCACTTGGAGGGAGATTTAGAGCTGTTTTATTGGGGAAAGATGCTTGCTTTGAGTTTTGAGAGAGAGAGAGAAGAAAAGTGATGAATATGTGTGCAAATAATACAGGATAAATCAGCTCTATTTCAGTAGAAATCTGTTTCTGCCTTACCATTGAATATCCGTACCCTCCAAGATTTTATAACCTGCTTCGAGATCCAAAGAATTGGAACATTAAAAAGAAATGAGAAGTAAGAAATGCATATAGAAATGAGGAGTACAAAAGGGTAAAGAAATTAAATGATTTAAGGCATATACCAGTTATAGTATTATGTAAAATTGCCTCTCTAAACTCTCTATTTCTGCATTTTCCCTTTTCTATGAGAAAAATTCACATTTTCATAATAATTTAAGTTTTTCTTTAATATTAAAACTGTTTTCATTAAATGAATTTTCTCTAAATGTTCCTTACTTATTTTCCCCCTTTTTATATGTGCAATGCAAGTTTAATTTTGCTGTTACACTCAAAATTATTTTTCTAATTCTAGGAACAATTATGCTACTATTGAAATGGAAGAAATATCTAGGATATTATGTAACTTTAATATTTAAGGTAAAACATTAAGAGAAATACTACCCGTGCTTATGGTAAGTTTTTAATTTTAGGAACAAGTAATAAATTATCTATTATATTTCACTTGTTTGGATTTTACTGCCATATTAATACACTTATCAAAAATACTTTTCTCTAATATGAAGATAAATATTATTAACACATAATTTCCACAAAAGATTAATTGATGGTATAGGCAGTTTTTATCTCACCAAGAAATTCACAGATAATGAATTATTCTATCTGAACCACAATGACTGTGTAGAATTTTTTTCAATGTGAAGAGAGAGAAGTGTAGCGCCAAATAGATTTCTTTTAGAAATCTAAGGAATGGCAAGTGTAGAATTGGTACAAAATCTTTATGAAATAAATGTTCTAATAAAAGGGTCCATCCAGAAATTTGATGTGTTGATGAATCATAATCATACACTATTGTTTTCTTTATTAAATTCACCATAGATCTTTGTTTAGACACATGTTCAATGAGGCAGTATATATTTTGTATGCATCCTACACTCTAATTAATACATTTTAATTTATATCATAAAAGAAAATTACATGTTATTGTATGGATTATAATGATATATTGTTAGTAGCTAAAATATATGCTTTAGTAAAAGCCTAAGTCAGTACTTTGGTTACAGGGTTGCTCTCCAACTTTTACATGTTATCAAATAACTAAATAACTGAACAACATGAAATGAGGTGCTTAATATTCATATGAATACAAAATTAGACTTAAAACATATAACATATATGTTGAAAATTAGAATGTTTTTCTTGTATCAATCCCAGAAAATTTTATATTCAAATAATTTTTGTATAATTTTGACAAATCAAATCATATAGTACTACATGTATTTGTAGTAAATGAATAAATATGTTTCTGGGTTTTCTGTTAAAACTATACTTAGTATTATCTTTGTCTTATTTAAAATTATAATTAATAGACATCAGAATCAGAACAGTTACATTCTTCTGATTACAGTTAGTATATCTTATGCAAAAAGGACACAATTAAAACTAACAGTTTTGCTTGTTTCGTCACTAGTTTATCATAAAGCTATTACTAAAATTAGAGATGAAAAGATAGATGGAATGAGGTATAAAGAAAAGGATGTTGATCTTCCATATTATCTATGTGAGTTCGAATCCCCTTGAGACTCCAGTAGCCATACTTTATGTAGAATCTTTGAAAGTCACATACTTGTGTTGTTTTATTTTTGTGTTTGTTTTGTCCACCACGTTGTATGTGTGTTATATTACAAAAGTGTTGCTAATGAAATTATCAGCCACTGCTTGAGAATCCAAACTTCAGTCACTCTAATCCTCAAGGGTTAAGGGTGCCCCTATCTTAGTCAATGTTCTACGCTGTGAAGAGACACTATGAACCCAGTATCTCTTATAAAGGAAATAATTTAATTGAGGGCTTGCTTACAGTTTCAGAGGGTTAGTCTGTCATAATTATGTTAGGGACCATATTGGCAGGCATAGTAGGATATCGCTAAAGGAATAGCTGAGAGCTGCAACTTGATCCACAGGCAGAGAGTAAGGAAGAGAGAGTCTGGACCTGGCATGGGCTTTTGAAACCTCAAAGACCACATCTAGTGACACATTTCCTCCAACAAGCCCATACCTACTTCAGCATGCCCATGTTTCCTAATCATTGTTATCCTTCTCAAAGAGTGTCACTCCCTTATGACTAAGTATTCAAATATATGACCCTATGTGGGCCACTCTTATTCAAAACACAACAATACCATAATATCAAGCAGGCCTAGGTTTTTTTTTTCACTGTCTAGTCCCCATTATTAAGCTCTTTAGAGTTGAGTCACTATCTAATCCATTAGCATATACATAAGCATTTTTTCCTGGAGATTCTAAGGTATCTAGTAATTCCTTAAAGAACAAAAAAAAAAGACTGAATGTGGATTTCACACTATCACATTTAACTACTATTCCCCAAATTAGTAACCTTCCATCAAAAAAATACACGTCAAAAGAGAACACCTTTGCTGGAATCCTATTCAATTATTATTAGTACTCCCTTTTATATAAAACACATCATTCCCAGAGTGAGAATATTCAGACTTTCATGTTTGGATTCCATCCTTTCAAGATCCAAATGCAACAATGGGCAGTCTAAGCAAATATGCAAGTTCTTACTTGTAGAAATCTTGATGGTGATATGTAAATATTGATGTTTATTAATTAAATTAGACAGCAAACAAGAGGAAGAAAGTGAGTGACAGTCAGAAAATTGGAGAGAGAAGGAGACAGAAGAAAGGGGGGAAAGGAAGGAAGAAAGGAGGTAAACAGGAAGAAGTAGAGAGGGAGAGAAAGATTCTTACATACCTGACCTTGCCAATCAAACCCATGGCCATAGAGATAGGGCACTTCCTGCAGTGCCTAGCTTCCAGTCTATAGCTTGAAAGGTCATCCAGCAGGACCAGATTAGGCTGTACCTAAATGGAAATTCCAGTCCATCACTGGCCAATATTCTGGAGATCTCATCAGACTCTCCTGATGCTCTGTCAATACTCCACCATATCTCTAGTATAGCCTCATTTCTCCAATAACAGACAGGGCAGTAGAGTCTGGGAACAGGATCGTTTTTCTCCTAAGGGCTGCCCAGCATAAGGAAATATTTAGTAACAGCTCGAGTCTCAATCAGCCTCATCCACACAGGTGTTTGTATGCAGTTCTTTTGCTCACAGGCAATTGCTTCACTGGTGACTCCTGATATTGACTCCAAAAATATTTCAACTCAAACTTCTGACACCTAGGGGGAACATTACTGGAGGAAAATATAATGAGACTTTAAGAGGTATCCCATTATACCCCAGAAGCAGAGATTTGGGGCTATAAGTATTTTGCCCAGCTATTTGGTTCATTGCACTCCCAAGAAGACATTTTTTTATTTGATAATAGGATCATGACAGCCAGGGTTGGGGGATTCTCATAATGAGGACACCCAAGAGCTGGCTCCTACTGCACAGTTAATCTTCCCTTGGGAATGCTTGATTGTATGTATACCCTTCTGTACTCTCGGCCATGAGTGTGTGCTTCAACCAACCCTGTTCTTGTCCTGTCTCAGTTTCCTCTCTGCTTTGCCACACACACACACTAGCTTTATCAACCCCTGACCACTGCTATGTACTGGCTTAGTCTTTGTGAACTTGTGGCAGATTCATGGGGCCCAGGGAGTTCCCTCTGATATGAACTTGTTCCTTATTTCTTCCTTTTATGCTAATCAGCACAGTGTCTGGCAATGACTAGACTTTGCTTGTACTTCTGTCTCCTATCCTAGGTTAGTATGTGTGCCATGGGCTGAGCTCTTCACCTCGGAAGTCAGGACTTTGAATTCTTTATGGAAGTTTCCAGATTTAGGGAGAAGAAAAGGGAAAAAACATGAAAACTCATAGCCATCCTTGGTCAAAATCTAGTTCTTCTTCTTTCCATAATTTCAGTTCACTGGTGAAAAGATCTGTAGGGGGATGGTGAATTAGTGACCACTGTTTTGTAGATCACTCCTTTCTCAGCTTGGCAGAGGCTCCTTTAGAGCCAAAGAGATATATTTTCTTCCCTCCACTTAAATTGAACCCCCAATATATTGATGCATAAATTCAGTGGGTGCTCTGCATAGTGTCAATCATGATAGCAGCTGAGAATGCAGTGGTGAACTAAATGGTATCTGCTAGTATCAGGCACCAAAGAATGCCCATCAGCATTATTGAAACCTTGAAACTTCAATGGACCCCTATTTTCAGAGCTTTGTAACAATGGCTCCATAAAACTCTGATGACCAGCAAATGAGATAGTTCTTATCTTGACTATCCCTCACATGTGATTGAACTTGGAATCCTTGAGGAAAGATGTATTCTTTCAAGTTAGCTCATTATCTTATTGAAATAGAAAGGTTAAAAAATCAACTTACAATCAGGCACTGGTGTCTCACATTTTTAATCCCAGAACTTAAGAGGCAGAGGCAGAAGGATCTCTGTGAGTTCAAGAACAGCCTACTCTACCAGAGTGAGTTTGAGGATAGTTAGAGTTCCAACAGGGAAACCCCATCTCAAAAAGAACAGCAACAAAAAATCCAAAACAAAAAACAGTAAAGAAAAAAAAAGCTGGAAAAAACCAAAAAGAATTTACAAAAAGCCCATAGATTTTAATAAATAAATAAAATAAAAATAACAAGATTCTAGGTGCACTCTCATTTAAAATAGCATCAAAGAAAATAAAATATCTTGGAATAAACTTAAATAAGGAGATGAAAAACCTAGTGAAAATGTCATCTGGAGGAAGATATAAGGGAAAACACTAGATAATAGAAAGGAATAATGTATTCGGAGATTGGTAGAATTAATACTATGAGTATGACCAACTTATGAAAGACAACTTACAAATTCAGTAAAATCACAATCAAAATACTTACAACATTTTTCACAAAAATAGGAAAATATCCTAAAACTTGTATCAAACCAGAAAAGTCCTCATATGGCCAAAGCAGTCTTGAGCAAAATGAATTCTGGAGTTCTTCCTATTCCAGACATGAGGATATATTATGAAGCTGTAATAATAAAAACGATATGCTATTTACACATAAACAGACATATATACAAAGGAATAGACAACATGAGTATTTGTGACATTCTTATCAATATTAATATACTTGATATTTGTCAAAGAAGCATTAAAGATACACTGGAGAAAAGAGAGTATCTTCAAAAAGCAGTGCTTGGAAAATGGCTTGTCCTCATGTAGAAAAATTATAGATCAATATTTATTATATTGTACAAAAATTTGATCAAAGTGGATCAAAACCTCAATCTGAAACATGAAAACTCCAGAGGAAAGCACAGAGTACACTATAAATATAGGTGTAGGAAAAGAATTTCTGAAGGACTCTTTAACCAAAGAATTAAGGTTAACAATTGACAATGGGGCATCATGAAATTAGGAAGCTTCTGTACAACTAAGGAAACAAACAATAAAGTGAGGGATGAATTAAAAGACGAGGAGACAGTCTTTTCCAGCTATAAATCTGGCAGAGGATTAATAGCTAGAATATATAAAGAATTTTTTTTTAAAAGTCAAGAAAAACAATTATTCCATTAAAAATAGAAAAGTGTTCTATGTTACTTAAGGATGCTATTGCTGAGATGAAACACCATGACTAAAAAGCAAATTTATTTGGCTTACTTATCCTGAATCCTGGTCCACTGGAGGAAGCCAGAGTCAGGAACTTAAAGTAGAAAGGAGCCTGGAGGCAGGAGTTGATACAGAAATCATTAAGGAATGACATTACTTGGTTCTTCCTCATGGTCAGCTCAGTTTGCTTTTTATAGAACCCAAGACCACTAGCTCAGAGGTGTTCCCACCCTCAATGATCCAAACCCTATTTCATCTATACTATTTAAGGAAATGCCCTACAAGCTTGTATGATTAGAGTCAGATCTTCCGGAGGCATTTTCTCAATTAAGGTTCCCTCCTCATGGTAAATTCCCTCCTTAATGTCAAGCTGACATAAAACTGGCCAGCACAATTTCTAAACACAGAGCTCTCAAAAGAAAAAAAAATGGGTAAGAATTATCTCTAAAACTGTCCCTCATCCTTAGCAATTAGAAAAGTACAAATTAAAACCACTTTAAGATTTCATCTCATCCTAGTTAGAATGCTCAAGATCAACAAATAAACTGGCCATAAACATTGACACGATTCTGGAGAAAGAGGAACCATCATCATTCATTGTTGGTGGGGATATAAATTAGTACAAACCCTCTGGAAATCAATACTGAGAATTCTTTTAAAAATTAAATATATCACATAACTCAGCTATGTTAGTCCTTGGCATAGGTCTGAAGGAATTTAATATACTCCACAGATACTAGCTCAGCAATGTCTATTGCCAAACTATTCATAGTAGCCCAGAGAAACAACCTAATTGTCCTTCAATAGAGTAACCAAGAAATAGAAACAACCTAACTGTCCTTCAACAGAGTAACAAATATTGAAAATATTGTACATATACATTATGGAATATTATTTGGGTGTAAAAAAATGAAATCATCAAATATACAGGTAAGTGGATGGAAGTAGAAAGACTATATTGAATCATGGGGTTAATATGTCTAAGAAAGGAAAGTGTAATATACACTCTCATCTACAATGCCTAGTTTCAAATTTCAGATGTGAGTATGCAACATGAAGAAACCACACAAACCAGAAAAATAAAAATAGACCATAAGTGCAGCAGGATCATAAGAAGGTATAGCTGACAACAAGTAAAATGAACTATAAGCACAATCAGTCCATTACTAGGTAAAACATAGATTCATGTCCAGGTAGAAAATAACCATGGTAGGTTATTACTTATCCTTTCAAAGAAGGAAATCCTGTAGCTGTAATGGCATAAAGAAATGAACCTGTAGAAACTGTGATAAGTGAGAAAAGCAAAACAATAAACACAAAGCAATACAATTTCATTTATATATAATCTAATACTGTGCTTATTGAAGCAGATAAATTGTTGGTTTCTAGATAATATGGGAAAATGACTGTTGGGTCATGTTACCAAAACTCTTGAAATGAGAATGTTTTAATTATTCTCACCAAACCAACTGGTAACTATGGGAAGTAATATATATGTTTAGCAGCTGGATTCAATCAATTGCATTATGTGTACAAAAAGAGTGTGTGTGTGTGTGTGTGTGTGTGTGTGTGTGTGTGTGAGTATGTGTGTATGTGTAAAAATTAATGGAGAAAGATGTCACAAATTTAAAAAAAGGTAAATAGAGGTATATGGCAGAACTTAGAGGGGGGAAATGATATAATTAATATAATAATGAGTTAGCACCAGTGATATATCCAAATAGTGAAATATTATTCAGTTCTAAAAAGTAAAAGAGTTCCAATACCATCAGAAATAAGAATGCAAACTAATGAAAATTATGTAGAAGAAATGGCTCTCCATAGTCTCAAAACTAATGACATTTTCAAATGCCATAATCATGGAGACAATAGAGGACCTGGTCTAGGTGGATTGAAACAACATGGAAACTTTAAATGCATTTCATGATATATCATGGTGGAAAGGAGTGTTATACCATTGTCAGAGCCCACAGGCTGTACATAACAATAAACTATAATGTGAACTACAGAATTTCAGTGAAAATGTCATGGCAATGAATGCACATTACCTGAAGCAGATGTGAGTCTGCGACATGGGATATAAAAAGGAGGGGGAGATTATGAATGTGTGAGAATCAGAAGTTTATGATAATGCTCTGGCCTTTATCTTTAATCTTGTATTTAACTGATGCAAACAAATATTTTGATTAAAGAAAAAGAAAACAAAGCCAAGCAAGCAAGCAAACAACAACAACAAAAGCAAATAAACCCCATACATTCTGCAGTGGGGCTGAATTTCAAAATAATTATGTTGAATGAGTGAATAAAGATCTAATTTTTTTGAAAAATGATGCAGGCTATTTATCTGCATCAAAGTCTACTAACTCAATTTTTATTGTCTGATATCTTCTGGAAACTAGGGTGGAAAAAGTTGGGGGCAATGACTAACTTTGTCTATTGGAAAGCTTTTTTATATAATAATATGTTCACTACCTTGTTGGGGGAAGGATATCAACAATGTACGGAAAGCAAAATCCATTGTTTCACTATAATTGGCTGATATTTCTTAATTATACTTAAGTAGAACTGTAAATAAGACAATTTATAAACTAACATAGCTTGATTTAAAAGATAGCATTAAGTGAATAGAGACACGGTATATAAAACAAATGAAATTATTATAGAGGTTAGTAGTAATAAAATAAAGCACAGTTCTCTAATCTATACAAAATTCAAGACAAAGATACAATCTATTATTTAAAAACTAAATCAGCATGTTGAATAATATAGACATATTTATGTTTACAGTAGTAAAGTTTAAGAAATCATAAGTAAACAAGAGAGGATAATTAAATAGATTGTTTAAACAAATCCAATGCACCACAACTTAGTTTGTGATCCATAAAGTCAGATCATGAGCTTTGGGCAAAAATCTTTCACTAGGGTAGGGAGAGAGTGAGAAAGCATTAAGGAGAGAGAAGTGTAGCTTAAGATTTACAGGTAGGGACTTATTCTTCTGCCTTTCTCAATTTCTCTGTAGAACATGGAGTGAGTATTCACTCTCTTCAAAGATATAAGGGATACATTCAAGAGTCTACATGAATACTTCTAGTTTTAAGGTGTGTGTTCATGAATTATTTTTCAAATATTTTATTTATAATCAGAAATATTTGGATATTAAATTTTATTTAAATTCCTCTATGTATTTTATAAAAATCTTGTAAAATTTTTTAAAATACCTGATGCAATTTTTATTTGGAATACAATGAATCAGCAATGCTATCTGGAGAGTTTGACAGGATATTTTAAATGTTAATATTGGATGCACCATCATAGACCTTGAAGGCAGTGTCTTTATGAATGAAAAATTGTCCTTATGAAATAGATCCATGTAAGCTATTCCTTCAAGTGCACCATGTGTGGATGCAGGTAGAAGGCATATCTGAGAGAAATAAGCTTTTACCTTGTACCAAGTATCTGGATGTCATTATAGTCTTCAGATCCATGAGGAACAAATGTTTTCTTCAGCAAAATCATCCAGTTTGGCATTTCATTGATAGCATCACTAAATATATTAAGTCCAAGATACTGACAAAACACCCAGGTATGATATTTCTTTTTCAGTCAGTCTAAGTCTGTTAACTACCATATCTGAAGCTAAGGAGTATTCAATAATAGTTATTTAAGTTGAAAAAGTAAATCTTGTTATTAGATAGGTGAGATTATATAATCAAGTGATTATATTGATAGTATATAGAAAAAGTTAAATAAATTAAGCATACTTAATATAAAATACCATAAAATGTCCAGAAGAGGAGATTATCTGAAGAGAAATAATCAGAGCAAACATGGTATTCTACTGTACCAGGGAAAGGAATTAAATGTATAGGAACATGAAACAAACACCAATATCTTGATTTCTATTGAACAGTTTTCTGGATGTGGTAAGCAGTAAACAAGGAAAACAAATTAATCTCCTAAGAAATTTTAGGGAATAAATGAAACTGTCATTATTTGCAAGTGGTAAGATGGTGTATAAAGAAAATTCAAGGATCTTCAGATAAATTATTATAATAATAAGAGAATTTGTCAACAATGTTGGATACAAAATCAATACAGAAACCTATTTATTTTCTACCTACCAGCATGAAGCACATCACAAATGAAAATCTGAAAGATAGCATTTACAATATAATGAAAAATGTGAATTATCTGGAAGGAAATCTCATAATGTACATAGGAAACTTCTTTGGGAAAAATCATTACACTTTATTGAGAAACATTTTAAAAGACCTAATTAAATTGACAAATGCAATGTTTATGGATTTGAAACTATAATATCATGAAGATAAAATACTTCTCAAACTGATTTATATATTTAAAGCAATCACTGCCAAACCCCAAAGATTCTTTTTGAAGTGCAGCCAATATTCTGTATAAAGAACAATGTGGAGGTACTCTCTTCATTCACCAGATAAAAGATTCATCACTACACTACAGTAATTAAAGTATAATGGTTCTTGTAAAGAGAGAAACATAACGTATAAAATAATCCTAGAAGTATAGTGATGCACATACATAGACAAGAGGTATGATAGAACTTGTACTCCAAACTGTAAAGAAATGACAAACTTCTAGTCATCGATATACCTTTACTACAAATAAAAAATATCGTATATGGTACACTTTCATTAAAATTTTACTTCAAGGTCTGGATAGATGATTCAATGCTTAAGAGTTGTAAGTAAATGATAATCATGGTACAATCTACAGACCTAGAGAGGCTAGATAACAAGAAAGCCACAAGGTAAGACACATGGATCTCTCTGGGAAGAGGAAATAGAATAGATAAAGCTGCTAGTAGACTTTCATGATATAATGTTCATGACCACTTGTCTAAAACCTGTAGAGGAGTATTTAAGCATTTAATCCAGTAACATCGCTGCTCTGGGAAAGGATCACATTGAAAAGCCTGCGCGGTGTCTAGGAAGGGATTAAATTCAAGAGTCTATGTGAACAGAACACATCCAGAGGTCTTTACGAAGGGATCACATTCAGAGGGTATGTAGTCTGGATGGAATGTAGAACAATGTTAGTACAAATGTTTAATCCCAGTATTCAGAAGGCAGTGGTGGCACATGCCTTTAATCCCAACACTTTGGAGACAGGAAGCAGAGCTCAGAGAAATCAGTGTCAGACAAAAATTGACATCTGAGATGAGAGTGAAGGGCAGGAAAGTGAAAAATCAGAGGAAGAGTTAGCAGAGTGAGTCAAAGTGAAGACACACCCAACTCTCATGATAGAGAAGCACACTCTCAGCTCAGAGAGTAGAGAGGCAGTATCAGAAAAGACAGCCTGACTGGGGCAGTCTGAAGCAAGCAGTCAGGTATAGAGGAAGTCTGAGATAGTCTGAGGTAAGAGACAGAGAATGTGACACAGAGAAACAGAAGCAAAGATGCAATCTGAAGCAATCTGAAGAGTCTAAGGCAGAGTCATATTGGCAGTTCAGCAGAAAAAGTCAGTGTCAGATGGGAAGAATAAGTCAGTTTGAAGCCAAGCTGTTCAGTTTAGTCAGAGAAGTTGTGAGAGTCTGCCAGAGTCAGTCAGAAACAATCAGCTCACTCAGAAGTTCAGTCTAAACCAACACCTTGGAGATGAGTTTGAACCAGAACAATGACTACAAAAACCAAATTCTTTGCCACAAAAATTAGAACACAACAAATTCATATGGCAGAGACAGGCTATTTATACAAATATATCTCTGCACAAATATATTTATTCATATATAAAATTTATACACACATGCTTAATAAATGCTATACAAATGTTGTAGAAACAGCCTTTTAAAAATACCTTTGTTTTATCACTTGGAATTTTTCTTCACTTTCTCATTTGTATTATAAACTAGGAATGTCCTATTTTAAAAATTTTAAAATGTATATTCTTGCCATAAAAGCTAATTTTATCCAAATTGTTAGTCAACTACAGAAATTCTGTATCATGACCATCATATGCAATGTGATTTTAGAGTGAGAATGAGTCCCAAGAATCTAATATAAAACTATGTAAATTCTCTCTTTTGACACAATAAAGAACAATGACTGGAACAATATTGTTAATAGTGGGAGTAGTCCTTTATATAAGAACTCAAGGGAGTCATAGCTGAGCTCCACACCTTTCACTGTGTCATTAAGGTTTGGAAAATCAAACAATGGCCTTCCTAAGGAACATCATAGGTAAGTGGAATCAGGAATTTCTACCTTTATATAGGGGTCTTGCATAAGGAAGATATACATGTACAAATATATATGGAAATATATATTTGATGATTCTCCTTCTATTTTTTGTTTTTCTCTGGCATTGCTAGTCTCTTTTTATGTCTAATTCCCCATGAATCTATCGTTCTCTGATGAACGCAGAGAAGCATGTAAATAAATATAGACAATGGCTTTCATGTTAATTTTCCTGATAAAATCTAAAAATCTTTTCTCCTCCTAGATAAGACAATAAAAACAATGATACGCAATCTACCAAAGAGTAACAGAGTAAACTTGAGATGTTAGAAGGATTTACTTATAGGAGCAGGAGTGAGGATATTTATGCAAGAATATGAGCAACTTAATCATTGACACATCTTAAAAGAGAAGCCCTGCCTCCAGCAATGTTTACATTTTATATAATATCAACACAATCTACAATCTATAGCCTCAGTAGATACTCTATCATGTGTCCATTAGCACTACTCAATGCTCTGAATTCTGATTCCTCTGTCCCTCAATGTGGAATGTTAATAAGCTGAATATTAGGAGAGTGTCCTGTGTGTAATTACAGCTCCTTAGATTTTAAGGCAGCAGCTCTTATGATAGGCCACCGGAATTTTATTCCAAAATGCACGCGCGCGCGCACACACACACACACACACACACACCCTTTGAATTACCTTTAAAATTATCTAATTTTAAGGGCATAGATTGGAAAAAATATGTAGGACAACATTGTACAAACAACATCAGCAATGATTTGTAGTTAACAGTGACTTTTTTCCATTATCCAATAATACTACACCTGCAGGAAAGATGGTTCATTGCATCAATGTGCTTATCACCAATCCAAGTGACCTGAGTTTAATCCTTTGAAGTTCAGAGTATAAGGAGAGAACTAACTCCCCCAAAGTTCTTTCTGGCTTTCATGTGACATCCACACCCATACATTTACTCACATGAACATACAAACAAAATGAATATATACATAAATAAATGAATGTAAAAAGTACTAGATAAGATTCATTGGATGTATATTATAAAACAGCTGAAAGTAAATGTTGAAACATAACAATTATTTTAAAATTTATAACTCTCTGAAACAGATAATTATATATTCCCATGGAAGAAAAATCAAGTAAAGATCCTGAATTAGTTTTCAAAATCTTAGCCAAAATAAATTGCTTATTGCTTGTCAAAAACTACAGAAAAGTCCCAAAAATAACTAATAGAATAATCTCCAGGGGTCAGAGACATTTCCCAGTGGTTAAACTAAGTTGTAGTTCTTGCAGAGGATCTGGGTTCAGTTTCCAGAGCTTCATATTGTCTCAGAAACATCTGTAAATCTAGTTCCTGGGGAGCCAATGTTCTCTCTGACTCCATAGGCACCAAGCGTGTATATGGTACACATATATACATAATAAAACAAATACATGGAAAATAAAAATAAGAAATTCATAAAATGAATCCTAAGTACTTCTGCACTACATCTTGCAATATTTTTAAAGCTATGCAATTTTACATTAGTACAATAGATGAATTCAACCACCAGGAATTGAATTTTCAATTATTGTTTTATAATTGTAAAATAAAGCAGTTATAATTAGAGTTAGACATGTAGCTTAATCAAGTTTTATGATAAATTAGTAACTGAAAAGAAAACTAGCCAGTAGTTTTATTCCTTGCAATGATTCTAAGGAAGATCATTTCTGGGCTCTTGCAGCACTTTGTGGCTATTGTGTCTTTATAGTTTCATCACTGTATTCTGACATCAGTGTTGACCTCACCTTCCCCTCTATCTGTACATTTTTGGTACATAAAACTATTTACATTCATGAGATTGAGAAGCACTGACTTACTACATAATAATGTGATATTACAAGCATATATTGGTGCATTTGAGGACTATAGAATTAAAATTTACATCATGATAATCATTTACTTTTGCATTTTTGATACTTGATAGAAGAAAATGGATGAAATTCCTAATGCATAGCATAAGATGCAAATTACTAAATATATAATGTCTGTATTTTAGACCATTATTAAATGATAGTAAAAGCAACACATGATATTTTAAAGATGAACATATATATTTACATGCCAATCATATAGTTGACTGTCATTAATAACGCAGATTTAGTTTCAATAACATGTATTTTTTCCAATAGTGCTAAAGCACACACTATCATTTCCTCTAAAGTTCAAGTATTTTAATCATTTTTAACATTTGTTTTTAACTATATAATAAAATCAGAAAGCCTGAGAGAAAACAGTTTAATAGAGGTCCAGGAAAATAGTGAGATATATAATTCCACTATCAGTATGTTGAGTGTTCAATTTTGTCTAAAATCTCCAGGACCCAGAGAAATAGTTCAATCAGTAAAGTATTTTCTATGTAACCATGAGAATCTCAGTTTGGATCCCTGGAACTCACAGAAAGAGTAAGTGTCATAATGAATACCTGTGATCCTAGCACAAGGAAGGCAGAAACGGGAGGATCCTTGGGACTTGATGGGCAGACATTCAGAGGAAAATGATTTCTACGCTCACTAAGGTACTTGGACTCAAAGGAAAAAAAAACATAAAAGAATTATTTATTTATTGAAAAACGGATTGAGGAAGGTACTTGATGTTGACTTGTGGCCGCACATGGATGTACACCACTCACACATACATGAACACACAAGAGCACATGCACGCACATACACAAAACATATAATTATAAAACTTCTCTAAAATAACTTTAGCAGAAAAGAAGATGAAGTCTTTCTTATTATTTATTTGAAAAGGTGTTAAGTTTATATGGATTTGTCCATACTGTGATAATGTAACATTTTTAATACATTTACATTTTTATTATATTATAATATACTATAGTCACATATCTGGTACACAGTGTAGTATATTATATAAATTCCTATTGATTTAGTCCTCTTTAATTTCTTTTTCATTATAGCTGATCATGATCCATACACTATAACTGTTTTTTTAATAAATATTTTTCTTTTCTTGAAAATAGTTTTATTTTCCATATAAAATATCCAGATTACAAAATCTTTCACTCTACTCCAACCAGTTTCTCCCCAAATTCCCCTCCCAGTAGTTCTGTAAACTCTCTCCCACTCAAATCAACCTACTTTTTGTCTCGCATTGGAAAACAGAGTTCTAAGGATGTTAATAAAACAAAACAAAATAAAATAAAATAAGAAAAAAAATCACACATACAAACCATTGGAAAAACAAATAAATGGAAGGAAAAGAGTTCAAAAATGATAGTGAAGGATCTAGCCAACTGAATTCTCCAAGTTCAGTGGGTTGTGTAGGTATTATCGTCACTAATACGATCTTGTTGTTTGATTGCAGAGAGAAACATAGCTTCTGAAACATACTGAATTGTTTGTGGGTTCCCCTGGAACTCCTTTAGCCAACAACCCAATTAAAGTTAACCCATTCTGGTACTTAAGCTTTATTTGATGATAAGAGATTTTCAATTGGGGCTCTGTTTCTTCTGTTATTTTGTAATTTCATTTAGATTGTCTTCATATATGTATATAATATAGGATACTTCTACCGTATTAGATTTTCATACAACTCACCAAATGGCCCTGAATTTTAGCAGTTTCTTCTCTCATCTTTCCTCCCTCACCATTCACTCCCCTCCTAATGTCCACTTGATCCTCATTCCTACCCCTCTTCCCCATCATCTGTGCATAACTCTCCTGTTTCTTCTTTTTATGGTTATCTGCTATTCCTTCCCCTAGTTTCTTAATATATATCCAACCTCTGTGGTTCAACATATTGCAGCTTGGTTATCAATGACTTAACAGCTAATATCCATATAGAGCAAATACATACTATATTTGTCTTTCTGGGTCTATTATATCACTCATAATATTTTTTCAAGTTCCACACATTTATCTGTGAATTTATCTGCATCCAGAGGTCTTATGAAAGACTCACATTCAGAGGCATGTGTGATCAGTTAGTTACTGGAGAATCAGTTATGGAGCCAATATGAGGCAAGCAGTCTGAAGCAAACAGATAGGACAAGACACAGAGACAATGTAGAGACCTGGCAGAGCATAAGGCAGAGAGGCTGACTGAGGCAGCTCCGAGGCAGAGACACAGAGGCAGCTCAGCAGAAGTCATTATCAGATGGGATGAAGTAGAGCAGTGCAGTTCAGTCTGAGGCAGTCAGAGAATCAGCCACAATAAGACAGAGTCAGAAGAGCTAGTTCAGAAACATTAAGCCACCTCAGAAAGTCAGTTTAAACCAGGTATTTTGAGAATTGTTTGAGCAAGAATGAGTGAGTTGAGATGAACCAGAAGATTTAGAGTTCAGAAAGAGGTAGTTAGAGTGGCTCATTCAGTAGTAATCATCTGAGGCTTACATGTTCTAGATTGTCTTGAGGCTAAGGCTGAAGCCTTCCAGTTCTAGGCTAAAGAGTAAATTGTATGGAGGATCAAATGGTCCAGGGTCCAGACTATAACTGGTGGCTGAATTAGACAAAAGAATAAACTACCCTTTTTCCCTTAATCAACACCTTCATCTGGTGATCTATAGCTACATACTGTTCATTGATAATTCTCAGTATCAATGGTCTCAATTTCCTAATAAAAACACACAGACTAACTGAATGGATATGAAAAAAGGATCTATCCTTCTGCTGCATCCAAGAAACACACTATGATTGATCAACATGACCTCCAGGTAAAGGAATAGAAAAATATATTTCAAACAAAATGACTTAAGAAGCTTGCTAATGTAGTCATTTTTAATATATGTCAAAATAACTTCAAGCACAAACTGATCAGAATTGTTAGGGAAGGACTACATACATATCAAAGAAAAAATTCACCAAAAGGGCATTTCAATCATTAACAATCTCTGTAATAAACATAATAGCAATGAAGTCCAAAAAAGAAAAAAAAAACTATTACAGCTTAAATCACATATTGATCCTTACACAATGATAGTGAGTAATTTCACTACCCCACTATCACCTATAGACAGGTCATCTAGACAAAACTAAACAGAAAAGATCTGGAATTAACAGACATCATAAAACAAATGGACCTAATATATATTAAAAGCACATTTTATCCAAACATAAAATAATATGTCTTCTCAACAAATCATGAAATTTTTTCCAAAATTGATCATAATCTCTACACAGAGTCTCAATAGATATAGGAAAATAAAAATAATATCTGGCATCATATCTAATCACGATGGATTAAAGCTGGATATCAACAACAGAAATAAGAGAAAACTTACAAACTCATGGAAGCTGAAAAGCTCACCACTGAATGAAAAATAGTTCAAAACAGAAATTGCGAAAGAAATTAAAGATTTTCTGGAAGAGAAACAAACAAACCCTTAGTCAAATTAAAGTCAGAAAGATGATTAAAAGTAACAAAATTAAAGATAAAAGGGAACATAACAATAAGCACTGAGGAAATTCAGTATAAGTCTATATAAGTATATACACTTATATAAACATATATTTAAACCTTAAACTCTACCACATTCTAAAATCTAATAAAATATATAATTTTCTCAATACATATGTCCTACCAAATCAAAATCAGAGACGATATTTAAGCAGATTTAATACTCCAAAAGGAATAGAAGCAACAGTTAGAACACTACCAATATTTTAAAATGTCCAAGACTATCTGGTTTAGCATACAATTCTATCAGACATTAAAAGAAGAGTTAATGTTAATACTCTTAAAATTATTCAATTAAATTAAAACATAAGGAACATGCAGATGCTGCAGGAAGGATAGGCCATATGTTAGAGCTTTGTGGCTCTCCTAGTCCCACCAATGGAAGCCTTTCCTGTTCGGGCTTCCTATCCCCAATTACTAGAGGTCTTGCTAGGGTCATCCTCATGGATTCCAGTGAGTTTCCACTGCAGTAGCTTTTCTAATTACCCATAAATGTCTACCAATTCTGGTTGTCTCCCTATGTATTCTCTCGCTCTATCCCTTTCCCCTCTGGTTCTCTCTACTCCCATCCTAACCTAGCCTATCTGCATCACCTGTTGTATTTCCACTTTATCATGGAGATTTCTGTATTTCTTCTGTGGCAATCCTTTCTGGGTTTGTGGAAATTCCTATCTTCCCCTTTTGCTTAACATACCATGTTTGTCTTTCTGGGGTTACCTCACTCACGATGACTTTTTATAATTCTATCCATTTGCCTGCAAGAATACATCACTGTGTAAATATACCACAATTTCTTTATCCATTCTTCAGTTGAAATGTATCTAAGTTGTTTCCAATTCCTGGCTATTATGAACAAAGCCTATGTAAACATAGTTAAGCAACCATCCTTGTGGTAGGATGGAGCATCCATTGGGTATATGCTAAGAAGTGGATAGTCGACTTCAATTTCCTGAGGACATTGCTATATTGACTTCCATAGTGGCTGAACAGGTTTACACTCCCACCAGCAATGTACCTTGCTCCACATCCTTGCCAGCTCAAGCTGTCCTTTGTGTTATTGATCTTAGCCATTCTGACAGGTGTAAGATGGAATCTCAACATGGTTTGGTTTTCGTTTCCTGAAGAGCTAAGGATTTTAAATATTTCATTAAGTTTCTCAGCCATTTGATAGCCCTCTTTCAGAGTTCTTTGTTTATATCTATACATGAGTTTTCAATTGAATTATTTGTTTTGTTGATGTCTAGTTTTTTAATTCTTTATACATTTTGAATATTAGCCTTCTATCAGAAGTGGGGCAGGTTAAAATATTTTCCCATTCTGTGGGCTGACATTTTTTCTTACTAATAGTGTTCTTTGCCTTACAGAAGCTTTTCAGTTTCACGGGGTCTATAGCTGAAGACAATTATTCGGGGCAATCATGGTTTCGTCTTTTGTTTAATTAAATCACTAGTTTGTAGACTGCAGCCATGGAACCTTAGTGGGTTTTGTCCTCTTTAAATTCTAGTCTTAATACTTGGACTGGAAGGCTTCAGCCTTCATACAGTCTAGAACACTTAAACTTCTAGCCTAGAACTAGAAGGTTTCAGCCTTACCCTTTTGAGAGCTACTGCTAACTGAGCCACTCTTACTAGTTCCTTCTGAACTCTTACACTTCTAGTTCAATTCACTCTCTGTTCCAGGCTTCTCCTGCTGAGCTCTGCTGTTTCTCTGTGCCCTCTCTCTGAGCTCTCACTGCTCCATCCTGCCTCTGATAGTGATCACTTCATCTGACTGCTCTGTAACTCACTCCAATCTCAGCTTCTGTAACTCCTCTGTAACTAACTGTTCAACTTATTCTGTTAACTGCTCCTCAACTAACTCTTCTTACTGATGTTTCTCAACTGACTACTTCTCATCTGACTGTTTTAACTAACTCTTCTTATTGACTTCTTCTCAACTGACTCTTTAACTGGCTCTTCTGTCTGTTTCTGATAACTGACTCTTCAACTGACTCTGTAACTCACCCCTCTATCTGCTTCCAAACTCACTCTTCAACAGACTGACTCTAACTCCTCGGTAACTTTCTTAACTGAACTGAGATCTGAGATCCTGCCTCTTCTTGTGGGAGCTGAGCATGTCCTTATTCTGCTAACCCTTCCTCTGATTAGTCCCTTTGTCTGCCATTCACTCTGACTCATCTCAAATGTTACTTCCTATGTCACACTGATTCCTTCTGAGTTCTGCTTCCTTTGTCTGTTTCCACTGCCCCCCCATCCCCTAGGGATTAAAAGCATAGAGTACCATTGCCTTCTGAATACTGGAACTTAAGGTGTTTGCTACCACTGCTTTCTGAATACTAGACTGAAAATGTGCCTACATTCCATTCAAACCACACAGGCCTCTGAATATAGCCCCTGGAATACAGATCTTAGCTTTCACACATGGCAATTCCTCTGCAAGGTTCCATTTATTAATCATTGATCTTTGTACTCTAGCTATTTTTACTCTGTTCAGGAAGCTGTCTCCAATGCCAATGTGTTCAAAGCTATTCCCTAATTTCTCTTATATCAGGTCCATGTATCTGGTTTTATATGGAGGTCCTTGATCCACTTTGACTTAGTTTTGTACATGGTGATAAATATTTATCTCTTTTCATTCTTCTACATGTAGACATCCATTTAGACCAGCACCATTTGGTAAAGATTCTTTCTTTGTTCTATTGCATATTTCTGGCTTCTTTATTGAAGATTAGTTGTCCATAACTGTTTAGATTTTTGTCTGGATCTTCAATTTGATTCAATTGATCAATATGTGTAAAAAAATGAAATGTACGATGAATATACTTGTCATACTTGCGTATGGGCCATGCTAATTTTCTCTGTATCATTCCAATTTTAGTATATGTGCTGTTGAAATAAGCATGTTAAATTTTTTAAAACAAAAAAGTACAGCAATACTTCCCCAAACCAAGAAAATAAAAATACCACTCCAAAAAAAGCAAACAAGGAAACAAAAACAAAAAGCAAAAACCAAACTGTACACAAATAAAAGTATACAGAAAAAACTATATGGTCCAATTTTATGTTGTTCAACTACTCTTGAACTGGAAGCCTGTACTGGAGAGGTTGATATACCCAGTGTCACTTCACTGAAGAAATCTGAGTTTCCCTCTCCCAGTGGGTATTAATGACAATTCAGTTGTTAACTATACTCTAGTAGCTAGGTGTTCATTCATTCATTCATTATTAAATACATAAAAAATATAATATAATAAGATATAGTAAAATTATCAGAGCATATTTGGACAAATCATCCAAAAAGAAAAATAAGAGCTCAAGAAAAAGCACAAGAATCAGAAACCTACTCATTCACATACCCTGGAATCTTGTAAAATCATGATAAAATTGCATTATGAAATTAATGCAGAGGAATTGATTCAGACTCATTCAAGCCCTGTGCATGCTGTTTTAGTCTATCTGAATTCATGTAAGCTTTCACGTTGATTTAGAGGGCTTTGTTTCCTTAGTGCCCCCATTCTCCTTTGGCTGACTAGCATAAAATTATAAATTTAAAACAATAAGAATCAGCAAGATAAAAGAGTACTTAAAATTATTTAAAACGGAGATGTGAGCCATCACTAATAAAAAGTATATTAGGCCAATAGTATAAATTATCAAGCTTCTAATTAAATGATAAAGTGGAAGGATACATTTTAATATAATTATTAAAGATGTTTTAGGATTTTCTATTGCCCTTCTTCCTTATAAGATGTGCACGATATAGCTTTTCAATAGGCAATTTTTTTTCTCTCTCAAATACATTAATTGAACACAAAAATCACTTGATAAAAGCACAATATAAACCAGTTGCTGTTCCAGTAGGCAATTTTTTTTCTCTCTCAAATACATTAATTGAACACAAAAATCACTTGATAAAAGCACAATATAAACCAGTTGCTGTTCCAGGTAAGGAATTTCAGCTTTACTGTTATTCTAGTATATTCCTGGTTTCTAAAATTCAATAATTAGGGTTTTAAGATTAGCATGAATATGTAACTTTTAAGAAATACAGAATTTAAACTCTCAATCTATACTTGGCAAATTAATTCATATTTTTAATCAAGATTTTATACTGTTATTTTACACATTAGGTTTGAGAAACACTGTTTCATAATTTTTGTACTCTGAATTCTCTGCCTTGGAATTCAGTTCTCTATATCAAGGCCATCCAGTTTTTCCACAAAATTTTCCAGCATTATGATTATGTTAGTTTATATTATTTGACATATAAACTATAACAACATATACTCTATTTTAAATATCTTCATTGTCCAAAGAAACAACAAGTTTTCTGTGAGGCTGTGATTCTTAGAAAAGTCAAAAGGCTTTACTAATTCTGTCTTATCAACATGGCTGTCCAAACAAGACCTGAATAATGATGACAAGAAAAATATGCTATCATGCAATGAGGGAAAATTTGTGGAACCTTGGCCCTAGACAGAGATATAGGCAATTGGGTAATCCTGAGAGTTGTTATAAATTATCTTCTCAAAGAAAGAACTGTCTAATTTTTTATTCAATAACAAGTGGTCAGTTCTGATATCATAGTCATATATGTAATATTAAATGGACTGAGCAGGTTATATTAATATAAGCTGTATGCAAAAAAATGACTAAAAAGAAGGCCATGAATTTAAGAGAGAGCAATGAGGTGCTTTGAAAGGATTGGAGGGGAGTTAGGGAAGGGGAAATTATGTAGTTATATTATTATAATTTGAAAAATATAAAATACTGTTACTCTTTCCTCAAACAAAACAAAAAACTTCCTCTATGTTCTTGATTTAGATCACATAAGAATAACACAGATCATGTACTTATGCAGCAACTACTGATCCAGGAACCACGATGCCTATAGTAAATCTTGTTTCCCCATTAAAACTGTAAATATCCACTCAATTTAAATTTCAAATGAAGAAATATACCATAATATTGACAAATATATTACACAAGATTCTTCTGTAACCTTCACTTTTCTGTGCTGAGTAGAGAGTTTCAATATTTTATCTTATAATCCTACTTGTGTTGGTTTTCTGAGCATCTTTGATTTATAAAATAAGTTTTGCATGTTCTTTACTTTGGATTCAGACTCAAAAAATCCAAAGAAGGAAAAGAAATGGCACTTCATCCAATATCATCATTTTTCTAAAGTAGTCACTATTTTAACCACACTCTTTCCATTTGGAGTTTCTTTGAGCTGCAGTCAATAATTAAGATCTTTACATCAACATTTAGTAAGCAATATAAAGCAGTGGCTAACTTAATTAGTTGTGACTTATTAGGAAAAGGGCACATTGGGACATAGCATCACAAAATTTAAAACTTTAATTTTAATTATCAGACAATAAACTCACGTGTTCCACTGGATCTCTTAGTGTGAAGTTTATTTTCATACGTTAAAGTCAGTCACTACTTTAAAAAAAATTCATTAACTAATGCAAATAGTCAATATATTTAATTTTCCTCTAACTCTTTTTGAAAACTCATAATTAAATCTCTACACAGGAAGCAATAAAGTTACAGATCTTTCATCTGATTTATAAATCTTGATAAAACTTTAGCTTATCCAAGAAATGTCATTGTTTTAGGCACAAATCTGAGCTGTTGTCCAGCTGCCCTCACCTAATGCCTAAATCTTTTATTTTTAATTTACTGTTACTTATTTGCATGTGTGTGTTGGGGTAGTGTACCCACTGGAGCTAAAATGCTTTGGATATATTAGAACTAGACTTACAAGCAGTTCTGAACCACTTGGTGGGTGCGAGGAATCAATCTCTTATCATTTTCAAGAGAATCACATGCTTTTAAGACATGAGCCATTTCATTACCTCCTCATATCTTGGTTCAAAACTTAATTCTTTAATAACTAAGCAAAGCTTTTGAGAAAATTATCTGATTGAACAATGGATAAAAAAATACCAAAGGTGAGTGTGGAACATCATGCAATTCCATAAAGTTTAAAAGCTGCCTCCCAGTCTCCTCAAAAATAAAGCATAGAGAAAATAATTGAAGTATATAAATGATGTAAATGAGACAACTGAAAAGAAAAAGAAAAAAAATCTTTACAGCCAAAGATGAAATATTTTGCCCAATTAAATAATCATACGTCATTATATATAAAGCAACAAAAATATCCAGGAGTCCATGTGACTTAAATAGCAGTTGAATAAATTATGAAACAGAAATCATGAAATATTTGCCATAGAGAAAATTTCAAATAATTGATGTAGATCCTATTAAAATAAGGACATAAAATGGATTCTTCTTGTTCACATTATTGTCTAGATTTTAAATTTATTTATTTATTTTCAATCCTAGAATAAAAATAGGAAAAGCAGTTAGTTTGGCCTAGAGCAGCCCCACCTCGGCCATGCGATTAAGGCTAACATTAACAGGAGCTATGTCAGTAGGTGGTATTGACCTTTGATGTTCTTTGAGAAAATTGTACTTTACCACTCTGATCTTCCATCCAATCACCCACATCCCTACTCTTATCATGAGAAAAACATCAAATTCCAATTTCCTTTCTCAGGACTATTAAGGTTATGACAACAAGGGAAGTCTGAGATTTGTCTCAGTCAAAAGTAGCCTAAGGAAACATGACAAAACTAAATTAAAAACATTCTGGTTGTGTCTGGAAAGGGATCCAAAAACAAACAACAAAAAAGGACACACCAAGGAAATCTGAACAAACTGAAATGAATAGTAGTTTTTAAAATATTAGGCCAATATTAATACAGAAATTATAGCAAACATGCTGTATGAAAATAAAGTGTTAATGACAATGCAAATGTATGTAAAGTCATGACTCCTTAACTTTTCCTGTAAATTTAAAAGGTACTAAAAACCTTGCACCAAAAACAGTCACATATTCTCTTAGATGAGTACTTTATTAAGAAGCTAGAAAAGCGAATCGTACTTTACATTTCATGTATGTTTGTATCATAATTTGTATGTGTTTTTATATGTATACTAAATTTTTATGTGTCTTAGGGTTTATATTGCTAAGTTAAAACATCATGATAAAAAGCAACTTTTACATAAAAGGGCTTATTTAATCTTACATTTTCTCAGTACATCACTCAATAGGGACCAAAATTTGAACAGGGCAAGAGACAGGAGCTTATGCAGAGTCAATGAAGAATCTCTGCTTGATGGTTTGTTTCCTATCACCTAATCAACTGCTTTCTTATACCACTAAGTGTCCACCTTCCCAGGAGTGGCATCACCTACAAAGGGCTGAGCTCTCACACATCAATCAGTTATTAAGGCAATGCACTATAGTCTACTCACAGGCCAAGCTGGAACATTTTCTCATTTGAAGTTCCCTCTTCTGAAATGACTGTAGCTTGTAACAAGTTGGGAAAACTAGCCAGGAAAAAAAAGGTGAATTAATCATTCTTTAGTCTGCACTATGACGAAGTAACTTACCTTAATATGCTATTACAATGTTTAAAAGATAAAGAAAGAGGAAGCAGACACGGGGAAAATGTGGAAAAGCCGAGAAGGGGTATATTGGAGGGATGGAAGGGAAGTAGTGGAAGGGAAATTACACAATTATATTAATCACAATAAAGAAAATGAACAATTTCCAAAGACAACAAAAGAAGACAGAAAGTATTTTAGTGTAAGGAAAAATACTGATGATTTTCATATTTACTTAATCCCTACTATATATGAATTAAGAATATAAAGCATTTGCTAACAACAAAGAGCCTATAAAAGTTTTAAAACCCAGGAAAGTGATTCCATAAGAAAGCAATCTATTTTGGACCTGAAGGAGGTTATTTGGAACAAGAAAAGCTGAAGTGTATCTTGAGTTAAAGGAAATAAAAATGATGTGGAATTTCAGATAAAATGAGATTGATTATGTCCCATTTTAATGATATATTGAAGTACTGAAGATATGTAATAATCAGACATATATAGTAATTTGGGAAAAATAATAAAGCCTCATTTTTAGACAGATATGGCTTAAGTGCAGTGGAAAGGAAATTCTTCCACCAAATGACATATGAATATTCCATGGATGACCTATGTGGAAAATAATATCACTCGTAAGAATGCGGATGTTAAGATAGATATGAATCTCCGAAATGTAAGGGCAGTGACTCTACAGTAAATATATTGTACTCCAAAAGAATTAATATAGAGAAAAGGTGGTCAGTAAGTAAGGCTCCAAGAAATTTATATTACTATGCTAGAAAGATATCTGGGAAAACAAGGGAATCCTGGGAGATTTTTCAAATGTCCTCCCAGAAAAAGACACAGAGATAATTTATATTATCTGTTCAGAGGAAATGAGAGATCAAGAGGGAAATAAAAAGGGTGGTGAGGGAAAGAAGAGAAGAGAAGAGAAGAGAAGAGAAGAGAAGAGAGAGAGAGAGGGGGGGGGGGAGGGAGAGAGAGATTATTTTCTAAATAGAGTGGCTACATTGTTTTATTTCTTTCAAGTTTTATCTATTTTATTTTTGAGAGACATTAAACTTAATTGTATTAAAATACTTTGAACTAAATAAGAAACTACAATCATGGTGGTAGTTTATTCTGAATAAATTTAAAAAAGATATGCTGACAGTGGATATAGACTTTGCTTCTGAGAAGTGGCTGATGTCCAGTTGCCTGAGACTAACATTATGAGCAAACTCAGATACCACTCATTGAAAAGATTGCTCCTTACAATGTCAGCAAGATTCAGAATGACTTTTGGAATGATATTAATTTTTTTTTTAGCAACATTGAACAAAGATGCCCTTGGATAATTGGGAATTTGAAAGTATGTGAAGAGCACTAGAGCTGGCAAGCCCTTTCTTTTCATGTTTCACCATACTTCATAGAAAAGTTCCTAGGATATTTTAAGCTATTCACTTAGCTCTTGAATGGGCAGACTGGCATGTCAACTGGATTTAAAAATAAACCTTTCACATTCTCCTCTTTGACTTACACTGCCTTGTTTCTTAAGCATTTTGACTTTTCAGGTGGTTAATAATTCTTCAAAGTTAAACCAGCTTGTCTTCATTGATCCTGTTCCCTCATCAAATGCTGTTGTTGCTCTCCTGTGCTTTTGGGTTGCTTCCATGAACCTATGTGGCCTTGAGGTGATCAACTTGAAAGGAAGGGGTTTGAGCACTTGAAATTTCTACAATATAAAAATAAATCTGGTCTTTTCTATTGTGCTGTGCCTGCCTTTTGTTTTCCGCTGGGCTTTCTTTCCTTCCCTGGTCTTATATCCTTTACTGGGCTTCAGTGCTTATTTTTTTCTTCTTGCCTTTTTATTTTATCTGCTCCCAGAAGAATTCTGCAGTGATATGACTGACATGTGCAGCTCCCCCCAGTGCAGTACTGAGCTGGGTCAACCATTCTTTTCTTATGTTTGTCTTTTTTGCTTTCAATAGCTTGGAGCCAAAGCAGCTGTGTTTGATTTGACAACTGCTTTCAGAAATATGTCTAGTAGAGAACAATTTTGAAAAACCTATCCAGATCCCAAATTTTGAGGAACTCATGTTGTTGAGTTCTGTTTTGGCAAGATAGACAATGAGGGCTTTGCAAGATGACACTGAGAAATCAGGTAGATAACATCTGCACACTTCTAAAATCAATGCCACAAATATAAAAATAAACAATGAAAACTTTCTTCCATTTTGGCAAATACATATCTAGCTTCATTTTTTTCTCTTGCATGGCTCAACATTTTGCACAACTACTAATAGGTATTTATTTTAATTATATTTTTCTAAGGTTTAAAAGAGCTAAATAAATTCTAATGATACTATGGAAAATGAGTGTTCAATATAACAACATCTCATTTGCCTAGGAGTTAACTGATTTTGTTTTCTCTACTTCTACTTCAGTATCCAACATCATCTCTCCAAATACAAATATATATATATATATATATATTTTCACAGACTCATAACTGAGTCTCTCAACTTAGTATATCATCTTGCCATTCCCAGATATTATTTCATAATTAAGAAAATTCTAGGTAATGTCTAACAATATTTGATTACTCAAATTTTTTTTCAGTAATTTTGTGTTTCTTCTATTAAATGTGACATGTTTTTTAAAATATTATTTAAAATGATTTTATCTTCTATATGCAAATATATTTAGATTGCTTTCAAATGGTGTCTTTACTTATATCAATTTTATGTTTTTCTTGCTTGATTTGGATCTTCTATTGTATGCTTATACATAAGGGACAATCATCCTATTTATCTCTGAAGTTCTTTTTCCATTATACTACCTAAATGATATCATATTCACTCATGCCTCACAGAAAATCTTAGTGGAACTTTTCTTATTATTTTAATTGACATTGATCTTTACCTAATAAAGACCTGGCTATAATAACTGAGTTACAAAATACAGAAAATTATATCCATATATTGTGATCATCTACAGAATAAGTAGTACTAAGATGAAGTTACAATTTTTTCATTAATTTATGAACAGTATAATGCCTGACATTTCTGCTTGAAGTTTTCTCTATATTCTGTAGATATTACTTGTGATTAATCTTAAGTCAATTTTGCTCACGTAAAAATTTCTTGAATTTTTCTCTCAATTAGTGTTTACAAATTTTTCTCAGGCACTACTAGTACTGTTTTATAACTTAGAAAGTGGATTTGGAAAAATTTCAGTTAGTACCCAAGTTCAAGATTACTACTTAGCTAACAAGTAATTAAATTCTAAGTAATTTTCCTGGAAAAAGAAAAATTCCTATGTCCAGTGGAACATCAACAAAATGAAGGTTGGTTTATTCTAGTTACTCTTCATTTAAGCCATTTTAATTATTAATAATACTGCTAAAATATTCAAATATATGAAATTTGAAATGTTATCCCTTCTCATTCTCTATACTTAAACTCTGAAGGCATTTTTATGCTTAGTTGCCTACCATTTTTAATTTTAAAAAATATAACAATAAATTGAAATATTATAGACAACAAACCTGCTGGTAAACATGAACATATGAGGTTTTCTAACATTTTGTCAAATTCTAGCCCTGCATCTAGGAAGTGAAATCCAAGCAAGTGGGAAGATGGCAGCTTCAGTCTACAGACTGGGGATAAAAGATACAAGAAACTTGAGTTGCCGCTCAACTGACATGGAGTTCAATTGAAGCTTGACATTGAACTGAAAATGTACGTGTATCAGCTCAGCTGGAGAGAGTTATGTAGGGAAAGCTTTTGATAACCTCCCACTCCCTTAGGGAATGACATTGGGATTACCCATTTTTACAATGAAAAGCTACAAAAGAAGTAGCTTTCCCATGCAGTGTTACATCTAACTAAATAAAGGACACAATAGTTTCTCTAGGAAAACTTTAACCCTACAGAAATGCTTAAGTTTGCAAGATGCAACCTTGACAGTTTTTTTTCCATTTCCTCAGAAACTTTTCATGTACTGCACTTTATAGAATGTAGTTTTAATAAGAATAGTCTGCCTTTGGCTATGCCGTGTGCTCTGTGATGTGCTTTCCTGTGTACCTGCATTTGTGAAGTAGGCTGGACAGAGACATTCAGACTCAGTTCTTACACATTGAAATAGAATAAGAGGATGACTGAAGGTGTTCCAAGGTCACTGAAAGAGACATAATTGGACCCATAGCATCTGGCTTCCAAATCTGATACTTTCATCATCATAAGATGAATGTTTCTGATAAAACTTTGGGACTAACTTATGTCTAGGCAAAATTACAGCCTGAGTACAATGCAATGAATTGTAAAAGTTATATTACTGAGAGGTTATTTTGATGATAAAAAGTGTTAGATCAGTAATCCGAATATGGGAATAAAAAACATAGAGCTTTAGTAATTGATCGTTGAACCATACCATACAAAATTCAGTGTCAAGTGAAAAAGGAAATATCTCCTTATATCCATACCTTCGCAGAATCAAGTGTAGGAAGGCCAGGAAAATATACGGAGATCTCCATTACATACTCTCAAACTAACGTCCTTTAAAAGGGTCAGGTAGGTATTATAGGATTCAAATGATGAGATCTCAGGAAATTTTCATGCATTTACAGGTAAAAAGAAACACTAGTAACAGCAGCAGTAAAGCTTTAGTACAATTATGTGAAAAAATTATGGTAACAGGAACATGGAAATAGAATCAGCCTAATATAAAAAATTATACCCAAGAAAATTTGAAGGAATTCTAACAGCATACCCTCATATCATGTGCCCTGAGTGTCATTAGGGTAATGTCAGATGTCATTACTGAAGCATTTGCCTTTATTTTGAGGAATCCAAGCAGGTATTAATACCTCATCAAATGCTAAAACTATTTGTGAGCATATTATTGTAGGGAAGATATTGTGTGAAACAAACATTTATAAATAATTTCTGAAAATAATCAAGAGAAACAAGTGAATACTCAAAGTAAGGCAAACATCAAAAATTAATATTTGAAATTAGCGTTACCGTTGTATAGATTAATTAATAAGCAGATAGTTGCTACCTCATGAAAAATATTGCTAAGTCATTTTTAGGGGGTTTTGTTTTTCAAAGACAGAGTTTCTCTGCTATAAGTCTGGCTGCCCTAGAACTAATTCTGTAGACCAGGCTTGCCTCAAACTCACAGAGATCTGCCTGCCTCTGCCTCTCAAGGGCTGGGATTAAAGTCATGCAACTCCAAAGCCCGGCATTGTTAAATCATTTATGTTTCAGGGGTTTAGAGATTTGGGGTTGCAAGCATGATGACCTGAATTCGAATCCATATGACCCATATAAACCAAAAATGGCTACATATGTATGTAATTTTAGCACTGGAGTCTGAGACAGGTAAATACCCAAAGCTCAGCTGCTAATCAGCCTAGCAGAATTGAGAATTATTCGTTCATCTAGAAACCAGGTCTCTTATACAGCTACTATTGTGATTCATTATTTATGAATTGGTACATTGCTTTACCAAGTGTATGTATATGTATATGTATATACACACATACATACATACCAATAAATGTAGTTTGGTGTATATATACATATATATGTATATATGTATATGTATTTTATATATATTTACTGTATATATTTAAATATATACTTTAATATATATATTAAAGTAAAAGAAACATGTATATGTATTTTATATATACTATATATTTAAATATATACTTTTTTATATATATATATATATATATATATATAAGTAACAGAAACAAATGTCAATATTTTCTTAAATGTTAAGGATGACAACAAAATTAATATAGCCTTCAATAGTTTATCTTAACAAATAAATATTATATTCTTATGAGAATAAAAATCAGCATTTAGAAGACAACATTAAATTTTAAGAAAATGTTTGAAGAAGTCAATTTTAAATCTCATAGGTTTATCTTCACAGTCTAAGTTAAGAAAGCCATTTATGGATAATTATGATCTTTATGATTAAATGGATCACTTTATCACTGACCTGAAATTTTGTAGAATTTAAAGAACATAGAATCTCCTTTACTAAACGTTCTGGCTTTCACCATCATTATCAAATTTCCTTTGTGATAACTAACAGCACAGTTAGTGAAAAGGATTCAGGTGTGAAGAAGTACATAAACTGGGTGGTTTAAAGCAATACAAAGTTATTTCTTGTAATTCCTGAGGGTGGGAAGTCCAAATCAAGGTGGCAGCAAACTTGGTGTGGCTTGCTTTCTGCTTCAAAGATGTTGTCTTTCGCTGCATCTTCACAAGGGAGCAGGAGAAAACATATTCCCTGTGGCCTTTTCTATAAGGGCACACTCAACTATCACTTTACAAAATACTACCTACTAAAATTACCAGTTTGCAGTAATACATGTTATATTTAATATATAATATATTATGCTCATCATCCACAAACATATAAATCATAGCAAAAAGGAATCAATTTTATTCAGTTATAGGTTTTTTTAAATAATTTTAATTTTGATCTTATTAGTAATTCTCATACTGAGTATTTTCTGCAGTTATGTTTATGCTACTTTGGTTCTAATTCCATATTCCCCTCACCAATTATGTGGTGACACTCAAAGATGAGCTTTCATTTCAGTCTCTATTACTGTTCAGACATATATTCCTAAAAACTTTTAATTGAACCCAAACACTTTGGCACTCTTACTTCAGACTCTTTGACCAGTATAATTTAAATCATTGTCTATAAGCCATTCATGCTAAAGTACTTTTTAGCACTTTACAGTATAAACTGCCTGAAACAGATCACTAAGTTTTCTCTATGTTAGTAAGGGTTGCACTATTGTAGTGTGGTTGTGAAGGACTACAGATTTTCAACTTTTAGCATTGTGTGGATTCTGGTATTTCCTCTTTATTTTCCTGACTATTCTTAATTCTAGAAATTAAACCAGTTATATCCTTTATTGTTTAATTGCAGGAGTGACTGGCAACTCAAACATTATTTCATGATGGGGTCTTGATTAGTATCATTTCCTCTGATGTGCAGAGTTGCTAAGGTCTTTGCGAAGGAAGAGAATTGAAGAATCACTCTCAGGTGTAAGGAAGATCAAATGATAATGGAAGAAAGACAAACTTGTTTTCATAAAGATCAGAATATTCACGATATGCAAAGAATTTTCATCTGGGTCACAGTTGAAAACTTATTACTGCTTTGGGAGAGTAGAAACAGAAAAACACATCAATTGTGAAAGGGGCATAGACACAGCTATGATAAAATTGCAATTGATTGATTTTTTTATAAACAAGAAGAGTTCACTTCTTAGATCAATGTCCTATACAGAGGAATATTTAATCTTTTAATCCATCATCATGGCTACTTTAGTGTAGAAAGAATATTAGTAAATACCTTTATTCCTAGTATTCAGAAGGCACTGGTAGCACATGCCTTTAATCCCCAAGACAGAAACAAGTAAGCAGAGACAGGATGAAGAGCTCAGAAGGAGTGTCACACAGAAAGTGATGCCTGAGATGAATCAGAGTGAAGAGAAAGCAAAGTGACAAATCAGGGGAAAAGTTAGCAGAGTGAGTCAGAGTGAAGACATGCCCAATTCTCATAATATAAAAGCATGATCTCAGCTCAGAGACTAGGGCAGAGACACAGAGACAGTTCAGGAGAAGGTGTCAAGAGTCAGTACCAGACAGGAAGATTGAGTTAGTTTGTAGCCCAGCAGAGAAGTTCAGTCAGAGAAGTTTCAGAATTCAACCAGGGTCAAAAGAGTCAATTACAATCAGCAACTCAGACGGTCAGTTTGAACCAGTCAGCTCGGAAAAGAGTTTGAGCCAGAATAGCTAGAGAGTTGAATCAGTCAACCAGAAGTGTCAGTTGAGTTCAGTACAACTCTGAGTTCAGAAGGAGTAACTCAGAGTGAATCTGTCAGTAGTAACTCTCTGATGTTGAAACATTCTAGATTTAGGCTTGAAGAATATATTGAATGGAGGCTGAAAGCTTCCAGATCTAGGTTTAAGATTAGATTGTATGGAGGCTGAAACCCTCTAAGGAACAGGGATTGAATAAGCCAAAAAATAAACTGTCTTTTGTTCTGAATCTATGTCTACAATGCTACTTGTTTTGGTACCATGTAGAGCTTGCATTCCTTGCAGTATTATGTCTCAGCTCTGCAGACCAGTAAGTAGCCCTACTGTGGTTTCATTGACTGAAAATCAAAGCATCTGCAGAGTTGCTTTTCTGCCAGAGGCCTTAAGAGATAATATTTCCTTTTCTTGTCTAGAATCATTCATATATCCTTGATTTTTAGCCTTTGCACAAGATTTAGAGGCAGCAATCTCTATCTCTATCTAGACCTCCTTCCATCATCCCATACTTAGATATCCAAAGATAAAAAGCTTTTGCTTTTCTCCTTTGTGGACATGTGTTATTACACAAGCCTATCTCAAAAAGCCAACAGGGCAGCCTATCTCAGAACTTCTCTTCATATTAAATAAAGTAAAATATTCCAAGGTCAGTGATTAAAAGGTGGTCATTGTCCTTGGATGTTATAAAATTCATATTATATGGATTAGGTGGCTCCAAAAACTACAGAAACTTTCTCTCTCTCTCTCTCTCTCTCTCTCTCTCTCTCTCTCTCTCTCTCTCTCTCTCTCTCTCTCTCCTCCCTTCCTCTTTCCCTCCCCACATTCCTGTCTCTCCTATTTAGCCTGGCTTACTTATCCTGGCATGAGACTCAGAAAATCACCCTGTAGCAAAGGCTAATCTCAAATTTATTACAATCATCCTATTGCAATTTTCTGAGTCACACTGTAGAATTGCACTAGTATGCCTGACTCCAGTGGGTCATATTCTTGACATGTTCCATGATGGAGGATAGAGAGAGAACTCCCCAAAACATTTCCTCTCTAGTTGTCTTTTTTCTTTCATTTGTTCCTTCCTTCCTTTCTTCTTTCTCTCCCTCCATATTTCTCCCTCCCTCTCTCTCTCTCTCTCTCTCTCTCTCTCTCTCTCTCTCTCTCTCTTTCTCTCTTTCTTCTTTTCTTTCTTTCATAACCCATGGAGTACAATTAGTTGGATTATCCACTGGAATACTAGCTACCCACCCAGGGACACATCTGCAAATAAAAGTAATTTTCTCTGTAATATCAACCATCAACTGCCTATACCTCTTCAGCAAGGAGTGGGGCACCTATCAAGATATAATGTTTACTGATTTTGGTGTAGTATTATACAGGGAACAAGAGCTGCTGAGTTTGTTAGCTCAAAGGAGATAAAACTTAGTTCCTTGTGGACCTCTATTTATTTTACCTACAAATAAAATTAGAAACTCTTAATTCTAGGAATAAGAATTGATATACTCCTGTCAAATTTCCATAAGTCTATGTGGCAAGCTTTGAATGACATGAATGAGAAGAAAGTGGGGAATTGCTGTGAAAGCCAAACCTGCTGTAAAGAAAAACATGACTTCACAAATGCTGGAGACGAATAGTGCTACTGGAACACTGTACAGCCTAATGGTGTGTTAGTAAGCACAAAGGAGTCAACTACAAAAATTTCTCACTGGCAGAGAAACAAGGAAAAAGAACCTCTCAGTAACTCAGATTGATTGACTACAAGTTTGAGAGTAGGGCAAGAATATTGATTAAACTTTCGGTCAAACAAGCTGCTGTACTTACCCATACAACTAGAAGAATTTGAAGCTATTAGGGAACAAAAGTAAAGCCACAAAAATACTAAAACTCAACATAAAATATCACTAGGTTGATATAAATTCTAATTATAATAACTGCAGAAAAAGAAACAAGTCCAATTATAAACATCTGCTTATTCTTTCCTTATTGACATACTGTGACATATATCAGGAAGACAATTAAATGTAAAGCTTTAACTATTGAGATGATTGAGTGGGTAAAGAATTTGTTATGCAACCACGAGAACCGTGGTTCAAATTACAAAAACTCACATAAAAGCCATGGTATCGGGTATGGGATATCCCGGTGTTCCTATGGCAAAATGGGAACTAAAGAGGAAAGAACCATTAGGAGCTTGGAACCAGCTAGTGTACCATATATAAATTCATGTAAAAATGATGAAAATAAAATCCTATCTCAAATAAAATGAATGGTGAAGACAAAAACTCAAGGTTGTCCTTTGACTTCCACATATATACCTGTGGTACACATATGTGTACACACACACACACACACATACACACACATGTAAGTGCATGTCCTGCATAGATATATACATACATCATATGCATACACAATAACAAAAAATCTAAGAACCATACAAAAATTAAGAGAAATATAAGTCATGCTCAACCTACAAAATATTTATACTGAACAGATTTGAAGATCTCAACACTAAGTGAAATTTTAACTACCATTCTTAAACTTTCTAAAATATATATATTATATATATGTATATATATTATATATATATATATCAGATAAGTGATAACAAGTAAAAGGGGATTATAAAGAATCAAAGTTAGTCTAGAAATAAAATAGAGACTAAAGGACATACACAACAGCCCTCTATGTTCATCAATAGCATATACATCAGTAAGAAATCAGTGAGCTTGAAGACAGTGTAGTAAAAAGTACTAAAGGAAATGGAAAGAATAAAAAAAAAAATCTATGTAACATGCATGTAAGTGAAATTCTAGAATGCAAAGGGGAGAGGAGTAAGGGATGAAGGGAAAGTCTGGGAGAGGGAATGAGGGAATGATCAAGAAAGTGGAACATTTAAAATATATTTGAGAATTTTTGCATTGTTAGTGGAAAGCACAATTTTGCAAATGCATTGAGATCAGAAACTAAAAGTAATAAAGTTGCAAAACAGTAAAAAAATCCATCATAAATTACATTGGAATAAAATTGTGTATAAAACTCACATTCTTTCCAAAGGAACAGAAGTATAAACATCTCTTACTTTTCTAGATAGTATTCTGTGTTGGGTTTCTAAATCTGTTGAGGTCAATGTTCATTTTGTGCAGTTGATATTACAGAACTCCTTAGATTTCTTTTAGGTCATAAAATTAGATTGTTCTTTGAAATTGTTTAATGTGTAATGAAAAAAAAAACCCCACATGTCTGTAATTGAACCTTAATGACAGGGTATGAAAAATAAAATAAAGGAAATACAATATTTTGTTCCTACTATTGACTGAAATGCTTTGGAATAAGAAAATATCTATATAGTACAAAGAAAAATCTAAATGAAAAAGTACTCATGTGAACACATATTCTAGTGTTTTGTTTTGTTTTCAGCTTTACTTCATTTTCAGAAATTATTTTCAAAGGTTGAAGGGAAATTCAGTAAAGAGTAACCCAAGGTACACAGGGAAATTAGCCATATCAATGCAAGCATGTTTTAACTAGAAATTTCACTGTTAATAAATGGACACATCTGAACTGTCTGAACCTATCACACACTGGAATTCAGTAGAAATTATTTACATAAAAATTAATATTCTCCATTTTAGTGAGTGTTCTATTGTTGTGAAGTCACATGGCCACTCTTTTGTTGTTGTTGTTGTTGCTGTTGTTTCGTTTTTTTTGAAACAGGGTTTCTCTGATGTAACTCTGGCTGTCCTGGAACTCATTCTGTAGATGAGGCTGACTTTGAACTCACAGGGATCTGCCTGCCTCCTCCTCCTGAGTGCTGGGATTCAAGGTGTGCACCACTACCTGCCAGCTGACCATGGCAACTCTTATGAAAGAAAACATTTCATTGAAACGGGCTTATAGTTTGAGAGATTTTGTACATTATATCATCATGACAGGAAGCATCGCAGCATGCAGGCAGATGTGGTGGTGGAAAAGTAGCTGATAGTTATACATCTTGGTCTATAGATAGTAGAATAAGAAAAAGACACTGAGACTGGCTTGAGCTTTTTACAAACCTCAAAGCCCATTTCCAATGTTAGAATTTCTCCATTAGAAGGTAGGCCATACCTTCTAATCCTTTCAAATAGTGCTACTCCCTGGTAACCAAGCATTCAATTCTATGACTCTATTCTCATTCAAATCACCACATATTCCAATAATTTTATATTAATAAATGAGCATATTCTGTCAAGGAAATAGACAATTAAGACTGGGCTTTATTTTTAAGCATCCTGTGTGTTCAATTTGGATAAGAAATAAAAGAATTAGAGCAAAGAGACAGATTATTGCATGGATAATATATACAATTGCTTCAGAGCCTGTATGGGGAAAAGAGTTCTATCCCACAGAATTCTACTCTCAAAAATGTCTAAGCATCAAAAAAAATGCTGCTCAGTAGACTAGCATTTTAACTCATGTTGTCCATTATTTTGCATTATACTTTATTCTACATTGCTTTTTAGTCAGAACTTCAGTGCCTTCCCTCTGTCTATTAAAAGATCATGTGCTCACTCTTGAAAGCATATTGTAGCATCACTATGAATTAGAATAATATCACAATCAACTCATAATTGTTAAGACAGTAATGGTTGTTCTAGTATTCTGATTCTCTATTGGTTCATAAATTTACTGATACTTTTGCAGTATACCATAGTCAATAACCTTGTTTGCACTGATTTTAAGTAATTTGAAATCATCTATGTTTTCGTAAGTGTGCTCTACCCTCTATCTCCGGACATTGAGTTAGTTTTCATTATGCAACATTATGGAAACTACGATTGCTTAAAAAACATAATTTACCTTTCTTAATAAAACTATTTATATTTATACATTTCAGTGTTAGAAAATAATATACTTTCTGAGACAGAACCCAAAAGAATTATTCCATAATGTTCAAGTATTTATATATCTGCAATTGCATGTACAAGTGCTTATAAAAATACATTCATGCAATAAAATTTCTTTGAAAATAATCTAAATTTTATTTAATAAAAATATTTTTCTTTTTTTTTTTAAATTTATTTTTATTTTATGAGTATTCCATCTGCATGTACAGCTGGATCCCAGAAGAGGGCATCTGATTCTATTATAGATGATTGTGAGCCACCATGTAGTAGCTGGGAATTGAACTCAGGACATTTGGAAAAACAGTC
The DNA here is from genome assembly GCA_026225945.1 of Cricetomys ansorgei. Classification (NCBI taxonomy): domain Eukaryota; kingdom Metazoa; phylum Chordata; class Mammalia; order Rodentia; family Nesomyidae; genus Cricetomys; species Cricetomys ansorgei. The sequence goes on from JAMJFZ010000199.1 coordinate 14,513,634, forward strand.
AGTGCTAGTAACCACTGAGTCATCTCTCCAGCCCCAGAAATAATAATCTTTGTCATTAAATAATAAAATTATGTTGTATATATTGTAACAATTTCATACCCATAGTATGACCAAAGAGGTTTTTAAAATAATGCTAACTTTCAATGTAGTTAGCTTCAAATTCAAACAAATTAGTCTTATAACTCTAGAAATATTGATTTCAAATCAGAATATTGCACAGCATTTTAGAAAAAATTTGCAAGCTATTTGATAAAAGTAAAAAGTTGTCTTTTAAGGACATAGATATTGATGAAAATGTAGATGTACGAATGAATAACACTTTTGTAGGTTTTAGAATATCTCTAAACATGAATCAAAAATAGATTGAACAAATTCAGCATTATGTAAATATTTAAAATTCCTGAGTCAACTACAAAGATGTAGAAAATTTTGAAACAAGTGTACGGATTTTCATGTGTTTATCATATCATTCAATATATAGATGTGTGTGTGTATGTGTGTGTGTGTGTGTGTGTGTGTGTGTGTGTGTGTGTGTGTGTGTATGTGAAACCACATTACAAACTAGAAGGATTAACATGTCTGTGGCTAAAAATATTGGGTTAAATTTCTTGAAAGCTACATGTCTAATTAACTGAAGAAAGATATTTGCAATATTCTACATTGCATGAGTGTCTGCCAGCAGAGACATCATTCCCTTGGACCTCATTAAGTAATGTACTTCTTTTTAGCCTACACACTGTTTCTTTGTGCTTACCTTCCTACCTTTCAAATCACAGATCTCAAAGAAAGCAAGAAAATTATGTTGCTGAATGAGTAGAGAGAAAAAGTAGCTCCCAGTATATCCTGTGACTAAACATCATCACAGAGTTCTGATTTGGCTATTGAAAAAGAGGAAACAAAGTCCATAATAGATGTCTAATTTTACCTACCATTACTTTTTACATAGACTTTTGATATTTTTCCCAAAAAAGGAAAAATTAAATGCCACTCCAATAAAGTATTCTTTAAAAATACAATATTATACCTTATGTACTTCATTATACTCTTAATTAATATGTTATAATAAATCTGTCTTCCCAGATAAAACATATGCCATATAATTAACTTCAGAGAGAGACAAAGCAAGAACATTTTGAGACATTTCTACCTTATGAAATAGTTTTCTTCATTTTTTTAAAGAATGGGTTAAGATTTTAAAGACAGAAGTTAACATGTATGTATATTGCATGTTTCTACCAGTTCAAGAGAGAAATAGGCTTGTTTCTACAGATTTGTCTGTAGATTATTGACTTAATTGTTATATTATATTGTAATTAATTAATTAATTAATTAATGTATCCTTAAATACATGCAGTAAGATTTTGTGGTTTCTTTCCCCTAAATTTTAAACTCTAAATTTGCTTGAAAATCAAATATCACATTAAGCAGAAACAAAACATTGAATAAACACAGGAAACAGAACAACAAAAATTTGGATATTTTAGTTATGTTCCTTGATATTAATTTGAATTTTAAGAAATGATAAATTAACACATAAATAGTAGGTACAAAGCATCAAAATCCAACAGCTAGGATAACTGAAGATCTCCTGTCTCTCAGTTTCTCAAAATATAATCCCCCAGTATTATCACAAGTCAGACCACGAGTTGTAGCCCCCTTCCCCTACTACTCCCATCTCTGGTGGACCTTATATATCTTTCCCTCTAAACTTCTTTCCACTACCTATTGCCTATCTCAGCCACTACCTTCAACTGGCATTCCCTGGGAACCCACTGGCTTATAGGCTAACTGCAAATCTATACCCTCCCTCATTCCTTCAAGTCCAATGCCCCAATTGCATCCCCAGCTTTGCAGCAGACCACATGCTATGGCTTTGTCTCATTCTCTGATCCCATACCCAGGGGATTGAACCAAAACATAGAAACACATTTTACCAAGAACCCCCAGTGGTCACACCCATCAAGATCTCAGAAGAATTTTCTACCAGGCAACAAAAAGCCACCATACTCTCATTAAAAACAGAGGGGCAAAAACAATCAAGGAATAAAACACCCACCTCCCTAAGGAAGACCACCTACCAGCCCTTTTGTTGTCTAATGAGAAGCAGAAAGTGGGTTGATCCTGATGAGAGAGGGTGTGGGGAAGAAATGAGAGGAGTGTGAGTGACTGTAATCTGGATATACTTTGTGAGGAAAAAAAATCTATTTTCAATAAAAGGAATAAATAAAATAAAATAAAATATGGTAAAAACAAGAATCCTCTCTTGTACCATCATGACATCTTCATGCCTTGGTCCTCATATGATGTTTACAGATTCAGTGTTCTCTTCTGGCAGAAAATGCCAAAACCTTACATATAAGGAAGACCTCTTAATAGGATCACAGGCATGTATGAAATATGAAGTTTTAATTTTCCTCTGAACAACAACAACAACATCAACAAGAACAACAACAACACAACACTGAAAGTTATTCAAAATGCAAAGTGTCAGACAGACATGATTAACCATAGGAAAATAATAAGATTTGACTGAGGTAAGCAGAAAGGAAAATAATTTCTCATGTGGGATACTGAAATTCTAATTCATACTATCCTTATCTGAGCACTTGGAAGAATGTTTAATCTTTTAATCCATCTGCATGGCTGCCCTAGGGTAGTTAGAATGTTGATACACACTTTTAATCTCAGTATTCAGAAGACAGTGTTCACACTCATCTTTATTCGTAGTATTCAAAAGGACAGTGGAAGTGCATGCCTTTAATCTAGCACTTGAGAGATAGGAAGCAGAGCTCAGAAGTCAGTGCCAGACAAGAAGTGATGTCAGAGATGAGACAGAGTGAAGGGTAGGCAAAATGACAAATCAAAAGAAGAGTTGGCAGAGTGAGCCAGAGTGAAGAAAGGCACAACTCATGATAGAGAAAGCAGACTCTCAGCTCAGAGAACACATATAGGAGAGAATACACAGAGAGGACTAGACACAGAGAGAATGTAGCTGTCTTATTGAGGAAGGTAGAGAATCAAAGAAGCCAACTGGAGCATTCTAAGGCAGTATGGGGCAAGCAGTTTGAGGAGTCTGAGGGCAGAGACACAGAGCCAGTATGATACAGAAGAAGTCAGTATCAGAAAAGGAGAGTGAGTCAGTTTGGAGTCCAGCAGAGCAATTCAGTCAGGAAGTTGAAGGAATCAACCAGCGTACATCCCTGAGTTTAGGAGCTAGTCAAAGTGGCTCAGTCAATAGTAAAGTCTGGGAGATGGTTTAGATTGCATGAAGGCTTAAAAATACTAGATTATACAAAGGCTGAGGCTGAAGCCTTCCATTTCTAGGCTGAAGACTCAATTGTATGGAGGCTGAAATGCTCAGGGCTCCAGGACTAAGACTGGTGATTGAATTAGTCAAAGAACAAACAGTTTTGAACTTGAATCTAGGGCTATATGGGCAAGGTTTTATTGACTCGTCATAATCATGAAAAGTAAATAATATCTCAAATATCAGGAATGAAAGAAGAAAAATTCTAAAACCTTTATATCATGTCCAGTACAAGAAAGCTCAGACTTTTGTATAATCATTAGATTCACCTGTCAGGTGGAGTTTTTCAAAATATAACAGAAGAATTTCAGAATGCACTCTATATGTTTGAAGACTACTACATATAAACATCCATGATTAAATCGTGTGCATATCTTTGAAATCAAATATTATTTGTTACTAGTTATAATATTAAAATTTAAATTGACTTCATGAACATGAGTGCAAAATCTGAAAATCACAGAATATGCTAAGATTTGTTCTTTTATAGCTATGACAAGGTTGATAGACTAATAAATATTAGAAAGTGGCTATAGTTATGGCCTCATTGAGAAGTGTACTCATTTCTCTGTCCTAAATACATGGTTTTGACTTGATACTTTTGCTTTGCTTTTCGGTGCATTTCTTATTATTTTCATGAAATTATTTCTAGGACTCAAGTTATTTCAAGTTATTTAGGTTTTCCTGTTTGCTTTCTTCATGGAGCTTCACAGTTCCAACACTTAGACATGTATTCCTCCAAGTTTCCCCAGTGCCATCCTTTGATGATATGCTTTCTCCCATGAACACTCTTGTCACCCTTGTCTAAGACAGTTAAACATACATTGTTTTCTGTATATTCTCTTCTCCTTGATTGTTCTATGTGTCTGAATCCATGCCAGCATTATACATCAAGGTAAAAGCAAAAGGAACAATCAACAGAATGAAATGGAAACCTACAGAATGATATAAGACTTTTTCAAGTAATATAGTTGTTATAGATAAAATAATAAAATGTACTTATGTATAAAATAATGAATCATCTCACAGAACCTTCATGTAGACAAAGTGACATGTCACATAACATATACTTTTACTTATTATTGAGAATTTGATATATTAGTGCTATATTTACATCATTATTATTCCCTCTCTTTGCTCCAATTTCTCCAGTGTTTCTTCCATACTTCTCAAATACATGCCTATTTCTTTAAAAACAGTTGTTTTACAAATATACATGCATGTGTATGTGAGTATGTTTGTGTGTGTGTGTGTGTTGTTTGTGTGCATATTTATAAATAAAACCTCCTGAGATCATGTACTGCTACTCATGTATGTTTAGTGCTGAGGTATTAGATTGGCTTATGGATCAGGAACCTCATAGTTGGAAAAGATTTATTTTACCTTTTCCAGAAACCATCAATTATCTGTAGTTCTTTTTCTAGGGCTGAAGACCTATGAAAATGTCCCCATCTGTGTTAGCATGACCACTGGTGGTGTCACATTTTAGACATTGTTGAAGTAACAATATTGACATAATAGACTATTCATATTGCTTTGATTATTCTGTTATTTTTATCGGTAACCCCATGCATTCTTGAATGTAGATAACAGTCATGCCATAGAACAATGGACAAAATTTCATAAGGAAGATCAGGCTCTGATGGAAGCAGATTTTCTTTTTAAAGTTCAAAGTTAATTTTAAAACCACTTATATACTTAATATTTTGAATTTGGATTTTTCATTCTTTGTATGTCACCATGTACCAATTCATCACCTTCAAAGCCTTAGTAATGACACATTCATATTTTCAGACATCCCCTTTAATAAATTTGTTCTAAAAACATTTTCTAATTAACCAATGTGGGAAGAATAAATAGTTATTTTCACAAATCACTTTTCTGTGACAACTATAACATATGTTAATTCACTACAAAACAATGGAGCATAAATACACAGCTGGATTGTGAAAATGAGCTCTTCTTGCCTCTAGGGAAGGTAGATTGAGGTATGAAGCACAATGTTCTGGATATAATCTCAAAGGAAAAAAACACATTTTCTTTATTTGCTTTATTGTGCCTATAATAAAATTAAAGTGACAAAGATTCAGGAGGAATGTATTAGGGTTATTCATAAAAGGTATATGAACTATTTAACCTAATAACTTATTATTATCATTATTGTTACATGTGCATATTATGTGCAATTGGACACAGAAGATAGAGATGACCTCAGATTCTCAAGTGCCTGATATACTCTTGTCACTCTCGACTAGCACCTTCTTATTTTTCCTCCCAGAGATCTAGCACTGACCTGGAGTAAATCAAGAAGGCTCTATACTGGTTACCAAGCCTTAGCAGTCCACACACATCTATATATCTGTTACTACTTTTCGCAAATTTATGAGCATTATTTTCTACTGAAATAAATTTGAAGGTCAAGCTGAGTATATTTGAGATTTTACTCAGTATCCTTTAAGAATTCTCAAAATACTTTGCCAAAAATGCAATGCATTCTTTCTCTTTTATCCAATGCTTTGATTGGATTTAGTATTTTGATTTTTCCCACATATGTTATTTTTTTTTCTAAAAACTACCAACTTCATTAAAAATTAGTAACCTGCTTTTTCATATAAGAATCAAGTATTGATTTGAAATTTTGATTTCTAAGTGTTTAAGAAAGAACATGTAAATTTAACAGGCAAATAAATATCATTTGATTACCTTCTCCACATCTGATTTTTATTTAACATTATTCTCAATCACAGGAAATTCCATCATTATACTTCCACTTTCCTATGTCCATTCTTATATTCTTCCTGCTCTGATCTCTTATATCAAAGTGCTAGTAAATTTTAATAGTTCCATCAGAATTTTGATCCATTTATGTATGGCTCTCATCCTTGCTGGATACAGGCCAAGATTAACTTATTAGAATTAGTAAAGACTCTTCTAATTCTATTCCCTGCTACGGTTCTTACTTTGTTTTGTAGTCTTTTTTTCCCATTAAAAAAAGTAAAAGCAAGAGGATAGTTTTAAAAGGACAACTCAGACAATATTCTTCATACTCATATTTTTCTTAAAGATATATACTACTATACTAATATAGCAGATTTCTGAAAAGTATGGTATTATCCACCCTTGGCTTACCTCACTGATTACAACATTAGCTGATTCCATCCACATTTACAAGGCTTGCTTAAGACTTTTCAAAAACTTTATAGATTCAAACACTCATGTGTTATTTTACTAGAAATTATTTTCCTGGATTTGTGCAAGCTAGCTTTTTCATTACATCATGCAGTAGCTAAAAATGCCATTCCTACATAACACTGACAAAGGTGTGCTGTTTGATTTGATATTTAGATAAATGACTGTTTTAATATAAATTTATTAAAAATGATATATAAGACATTATGTAAGATATTATGCAACTAGAAGATGTGTTGGGTATTTTACATTTAGATTAACTGATGTCATATATTCTTTTTATTCGCTCTACATGGCCACTTTACACTAATAGGCTTTTTCTTACCTTATATCTCACTCTTTATATTCTTTGTAGAGGAATGTTTAATCATTTATTCCAGCAGCATAACTATTCTGAGAAAGGATCACATTGAAAGGCCTGTGTGACTGCTAGGAAAGGATCAAATCCAAGGGCCTGCGTGGAGGGATCACATTCAGAGGCCTATGTGATACCTATAGAATGAAGAAAGAATGTTAGTAAGACTAATTCTAGGCTTTGTTTGTTGTAATGTTAGGTTAAAGGGATTTCTGTAGTTAATGAAATGTAGCACACACCTTTAACCACAATAGTAGGGTTCTAATAGGAAGTAGTCAGTTCAGAATTAAGTAACAGCTCTAGCTTCATGGGTATAGAATGATCAAACACATTTAATCCAAACTCTGAGATGGAATCAGAGTTAAAGGCCAGCAGAGTGAAGTCTGAGATTAAATTACAATAAGAACATACCCAAGGCTTGGTATATAAAAGGAGGCTGCAGTTCATAGGGATTTCAGAAAGACAGAGAGGCAATTTGGCAGAAGATGTCAGTATCAGATGGGAAGAGAGAGTCAATTTGAAGCCAAACAGAGCAGTCCAGTCAGATATGTTACAGGAGTTAGCCAGAGTTGTCCAAAGTCAGAAGTGTTCAGTCAGAAACAGTCAGCTGTTCAGAATGTAAATTTGAACAAGCAGCTTTGTGAAGAGTTTAAGCTAGTGAGCTGAATCAGCCACCAGAAGAGTCAGTTGAGTTCAGTACAGCTCCAAGTTCAGAAGGAGCTAGCCAGAGTCAATCAGTCACCAGTAATTCTTGGAGGTTGAAATACTGTTGTATAAAGGCTGTAGCCTTCTAGGTCCAAGCTAGCATCTTGGAGAATAGATTATACAGAGCCTAAAACCCTCTAAGGACAGGGGGCTTGACTTAGCATCTACATCTGGTGCCCAATATTATTGGAAGTTACATTTCTTCCATGATATTTTATTTTGTGATTATCTTGTTTGTTCAGATTTTTATTTCATATATTTAAAGCACCAAGAGAACAGTGACATTGTATATATCTTTTATCATGATTTTATATCATTCTTTTATAGAATTTATTTACTATTTATTTCTTAATTCTATATATACATGTGCCTAAATATGTGTGTATGTACTGTGTTCATGCAGAAACCAATAGAGATCAGAAGAGGGAGTTGGATTCCCTTGAAGTGCAGTCACAGGTATTTTTGAGTAGTTACATGGATGCTAAGAACCAAACACTGAACCTGTGCGAGAGTAGCCAGTACTCTTAAATATTGAACTATATCTTTACATATGGTAGACATTCTCTTTTGTTTAACTTATTGAAAATTAAAATCTTTGATACATTCCAGTTTTCACAAAATTCAAAGGTAATTCACATAATGAAAGAAAATACTTAGATCCCATAAAACTTACAGAGAAATTTCACCTCAACACTATGACTATCTTAAGAAGACCTGAATAAAGATAATACCAAAAGACATGCTAAGGTAGAAGAGAGAAAATTTGAGTCTCACCTCTAGACAAAGAACTATAGGTATCTAACAGATGCTGAGAAGTGATAGCTATTCTCATCACCTATTAGACACTCAACTAACATTTCTGTAATTATACATCTCTAAAATTAACTCCTACTACATCACTGAACTACATGCCAGACTTAGCTGAAATGATCTGAGTTCAATTTCAGCTCTTAGACTCCTAAAAATATACACATTGAAATAATTTTGACTATTATGCTTTCCATTTCTATAGTGAGAAATATTACTAGATCTTCTGATTCATAGAAAGTTTAAGAAATGAATACTATTATTAAAAACACAATTTAGATTTTATGTAAAGTACTATATAAAATTAATATAAAAATTATATAAAATCACAGGTCACATTTAAAAACACAATAAATAATATCAGTATTTGTAAAATACCTAGTTTCCTTCTAATGTCAGACAGGATATTATATATCATCTCAGTGCAATTTAAGATTTAGAATGACACTAATACATGAGCAAAAATGTAACTACTGTTTGGTGAAAATATGACTCCTATGTCCTTCATTTGTTGAAACTATTCTACTGTCTATATTGAATATAATCAATTCAAGATCATTTACATCTAAATTCAATGTAGTAGGTGTCTGAATTTTCATTAGTTATTGGAGGAACAAGTGTTAAAACAAAATTTTAGGTGAAAAAATTAAATAGCTCATTGCCAACAGTATATGAACATCACATGACTGCCATGAGAGGAAAGGTGTTATTAGTTAGCTTGGTGCAGTTTAGAAAAGATGGGTCCAGAAGAAAGGTGAACAATCATATATTCATATATTCTCTCAACTTTTTTTCCATATAAAACTCTGGAATGAGACAGCCATGCCCATTCATTTGTTCTCTATTGCCTCTTTATATAGTTAATTCCAAATATGATATTTGTCTGATGTTTGGATTGTCACTTTACGACACAAATGTGTCTAGTTCTGTGCAAACACAGTGTGTTGGTTTAATATTTACTGATATCTCCCATTATGTAAGGTGAGATATAGACAGCATATATAACGTGGCCCTTTATAGAGGAATATTTAATCATTTAATCCAGCAACATGGCTGCTCTGGGAAAGGATCACATTGAAAGGCCTATATGGTAGCTATGAAGGGATCACATCCAAGGATCTATTTGGAGTAATAACATTCAGATATCTATATGAAGGGGTCACATTCAGAGGTCTGTGTTGTCTGGTTGGAATATAGAGAGAATGTTAGTACAAACCTTTAATTCCAGTATGAAGGCAGTGACCATGCACACCTTTAATCTACAACACAGAAGAAGAGACAGGAAGCAGCGCTCACAAGGAGTCAGTGTCAGACAAGAAGTAACTTCTGAGATGAGAATGAATGACAGGCAAAGTGACAAATCAGAGGAACAAAGCAGAGTGAGGACTTGCCTAACTCCCTTGATAGAAAATCAGGCTATCAGCTCAGATTTTCTGTATAAAAAGACAAAGAAGGTGAGATTAAATGATAGCGTAAAGCATATAAAGCAAGAAGATAGAGGAAGAGATATAGAAGGAGTCTGAGGAATCTGAGGCAGACACAGAGAGGCTGTTCAGCAGAAGTCAGTATCAGATGGGAAGAGCAAGTCAGTTTGAAGCTAAGCAAAGCTGTTCAGTCAGAGAAGTTTCAGGAGTCATCCAGAGTCAGCCAAAGTCAGAAGAGTTCAGTCAGAAAGGGTCTACTGGCTCAGGAAGTCAGTTTGAACCAGCAGCTTAGAGAAATTTTAGCTACAATAGCAAGTTAGTTGAAACAGACATCCAGAAGAGTCAGAGTTTAGTAGAGCCCTGAGTTCAGAAGACGCTAGTCAGAGGATCTCAGTCAGCAATAAAACTCAAAGTTTTAAACCTTTTAGGATGTTTGGAAGCAAAAATGTTCCAGGACAACAAGACTAGGGCTGGTGATTGAATTAGACAAAGAATAAACTGCCTTTTGCTCTGTAACTCTGGCTATAGCACACAATTTATAAATATTTATATTTTAAATGAAGTAGTATATATGTCTTAAACAAATATATATTACAAATATAATTGTTTTAGTCAATATTTTTAAACTGAATAAATTTAACATGAAAAATTCATCATAAGTACTTTTATAGAAGAGGGAAATGAATACCTTAAATGAAACCTAGCTCTCCAGACTATGTGGCAAAATTTTCCTCACAGTTACTTTAAAGAATATTAGTTTTCTGATTGAATTTCAATTGTATAACATACATTTTGGAAATGTTTTAATGAAATAAGGACTCTAAAGGAGGTTCTTTGATCATTTCGGATTCTGGACCATATTCTTCCTCAGAAACTGGCTCACAACATACAGTTTATGCAAAAAAACAAATAAAAAACCCTCTTGCTGTTATTAAAAAATTCTAGAAATTCTAGAATTTTCATTCTGAAAATGAAAGTAGTATTAAAACTTCTCTTTTACCATGGGGAATAGCCAAACTGAGAGGTTTATTTGTACCATACAACTCAATGTAAGAATGAAAATCATTTTTTATTCAAAGATAACTGAAGTTTCTAAAGAAAAATTATTCAATCTTCATACCAGTCAAATTACAGACATTAAAATCTAAGACTTTCTGATTCCAAACTAAAATTCTTCTCAAGAGATGTGGAAAATGACTTAATGGAACTGTGGATTAGTAGCTAGATTTAAATGAGTGCTAGTTTAGTTCTAGTTGGGGGAAATGATGATTTATGTTTCCAAATTCCTCCACATGCTCTGACAAAAACTGACAGAACAATTAAAATAACAATAACAAAAAATATTTTAATGCATATTATACCCATTACCTCAGAATACAAGTGAGTTTTAAAGATCACATATATCAACATGTTTTTTATACGAAATGATACAAGGGAGGCAAAGGAAAAGACAATCAGGTATGTATATTTCAGTAGCAGGAAAAATGGCAGGATTGGACATTGTGCCTAAGATATACTCCAGATATTTGAGAAGCTGTTTTCTAGTTGGTATCCTTCTGGGGCCATCTGCACCAACTCTACTAGTAAAGCAGGAAACTGCATCTTGTGCTAACGGTAAGGAGCCTTGTTCTCACCAAGACTAAATAGATTAAAATATCCATTTCAGCCACATTAACTAAAACCTTTAAAACAAAGTTACACTCAACCAATCTAAACATATGTTAGAAATTATCCTGTTTATTATACATGTGTTTCTACTGGAAATGAAAATAAGAAGAAAAGAGCAGAAATAAAAAAGAGAAAAAAAGAAAAAGAAAAACTATATTGGAATAGAAAATTTAATTTTAATAAAAATATAGCTATTACTATTTTGAAAAATTATCAAGTACATGCATATTATTAAGAAAATATGTACTTTACAAGTCATTCAGAAATAGAATTTCTAGATAAACAAACTTAATATAATCAAAACAAATAAATACAGAAAAACAACACATGGATACACTTTCAGCTTTCTGGAGAATTAATATTTTATGGTTCTGATTTAAAGTCTAAGTGTCTTGGGAAACTGGTTACAGTATGTACATGGAGAAGACTGTAAAACTCATCCCTAAATGAGATTTTTCTTTCTAGGGAAAATAGTTCTTCAGAAAAATGGTCAAATTTTCCTCTGACTCTGGAAATTTGTAAAATCAAAAATATTCCATGGACTATTTGTTTTTAGAGTGAGCATAGAAATATGGAATAATGTTGCTAAGTTTAAAGGACTAATAATATACCATAATTAAATTAATTTAATGATCAAAAACAATAGTTACCGTAAATCATTGCAGCAACTGAACATGATAAATGCACTATATAATCAAAAATTGAATCTAGTATTGATACCATGATTTTTGTACAATTCATTTTCATAGTAGGAATATGTATAATGTAAGAATCATTAAGGGAAAGAATTCAGCTATTATTTGCACAGGGAATAACAGAAATGGAAATTCATTCTTTATATGCTGAATGAAGAAATTAATCTAGGTGAGATATGCCAGCATTTCCCTAAAATATCATGTTAAAATATTTTTGAGAATATTGTATAAAATAGGATAGCTCCACTTAAATGAATTGATCAAATATACTAAGGCAGTTTAAATGAGACTGTACACCATAGTCTCATATGTTTGCGTACTTGGTGCACAGTTTATAGGGTTGTTTGGGCAGGATTAGGATGTGTGCTCTTGTTGAAGAAGGTATGTCACTGGAGCTTAGCTTTGAAGTTTCATAAGCCCATTCCTGAACAAATCTCTCTATTTGTGTCTCTCTCTGTCTCTTTTTCTGTTTTTCTCTATGCCTGCTGCCAGCAGAATAAGATGTATATTCTCAGCTACTGTTCCAGTGTCATACCTGTCTGTCTGCTTCTCACTAAGATGAGCATAGACTAACTTTCTGAAACTGTAAGAAAACCCCAATTAATTTTTTTTTATTTTATAAGTCACCTCCGTTATGGCTTCTCTTTACAGCAATAGAACAGCGACAATGACATGTAATATTATTGAATATGAAAACACCAAATAACCTTTATATTACCCCTTTTGCTAAAATATGCAACCTGTAACAGTATGTCTTTTCCTAAATAGATCGAGGTAGTGTGGTCTATATATCAAAACACTCATACATCATAGATAATAGATAGACATACATGTAAGTAAACATTATAATCCTGGTTCAAGAACCAACTTCAAAAGTGTTTTGAAATCAAACATAAAATTTAGAACAGAAACAATACTTGATAAAATACCGAGTGAATAGTATTTTAGATCAGAGTTTGTTTGCTAAATGACTGTTTGTAAGGGTGATAAATGCTTCAGGATGCATAGATAGAGCAAAATCATTTCTTGAAGATGCTTTTGGACCTAAAAACAAGAAAAAAATTAAAATTAAATGACTGAAGGGAGATTTCTCAAAGTAACCACAATTACGAATTCTGAGTCCTGTGAAACTACTCTACTATATTGATTTTGAAATTCAAAAACTACAACAGAAAATACGTTCCAAATAGAAATCAGGATACTCCCTTCCATGGCAAGAATGCTTCTAATGTGATACATGGATGATGCTTTACAGTTAAAGAGAGAATCATCAAATTCCAAGATAACATAGAATTCTGGCAATAAAATATTTGTTAACGAAAGAATGTCCTCAATATCAGGAGAAAGGGCAGTTCATGGAAATCACAGTGTTGATGTTAAAGAAGCGGGGATTATTTTGTTTACAACTTTGATAATTTTTTCTGAAATCAGTACTTGAAGCACCATTTACATGTTTGGATAAAATAAGTTTTATTCCATAAGGCCATATAGCTGACACACATTGTTTTTATTCTTGTTAGATATATCTTGATCCATTAATCTAAAACATACTTTTCTACCAATTTTCTTTATATCTCGTGATTGTTTTCAAGCTTAATACTCACCACCTTCACTATTCTTTTACTAATTCATTTATTATCATTTCCAGTTTTCTCTTATTTCTATATACATCTACTTCATACAGGTTCTTCATCTGTAGCTCTAGAGAGCTTGTAATTCACTACATAATCGAAGCTGACCTCAAACCCATAGCAAATCTTCCTGCCTCTACATCTCAAATAACAGGAGTATGGAAATGAGCCACCACACCTCGCTGAGACACATGCACTGCTAATTAAACTGTCATTTGCTATCTAATTACATAGTCATACATTGTACTTTCATTATGAGAACTGCAAAGTTTGTGTTTAATATCACATTATTGTTTCTTATTAAAATTTCATGAACTCTTTTTTTTTTTACTTTTAGAACTCTTAAGCCTTGATCTGAATGTGTTATTTTTCCTATCTAGTTTCTTACTGCATATTATACATTTATTCAAGAATAAATTTCAACAATTTAGAGTAAAGGAAAACAAATATATTGAACCTCCTTTTACCAACCATTACATCTGATTTCTTTACACATGGAGAGTAGTATAGCATTATTATCCCAGCTTTTCATAGGAAATACATGCAATTTTATTAGTATTGCCAAACAAATGGAAGGGTAGGCTGTAATCTGATTCAAAGAATGATTAAATGAAATGCTTTATTCTGTATTTACAAGAAAACAAAATTTGAAATAATTATTGCTCCAACAAAACCTGAAATAGTTATGAAACATCGTTAGTTTTAACATTCATCTGAATAAACCCCAGCATATTTCATACTGTGTTTAGAGAATATCTACCCTTTAGAGAATCCCAAGTTGTAAAGATGATTACCCTTTCCATGGGCCCATTCCAGACTTGTAGCTACTAATTCATTTACTTTTGTCATTGTAACCATGGAAAAAAGTTTAAAAAACAGGGAAATAATAACAAGGCGAGTTATCCTGTTATGAGATTAATTCTCTTTATATTTCAGAAAGAATGGATGCTTTGTTCTGTTTTTACAGGATATATTTATTGTCCTTGAGCATTTATTTCCTACTTGGTGCCTTTCTCTCCAAATCCTATTTGCAACTGTACCGTGTACATTTCTGTAGAGTGATTCAGTAACACAACACAGGAATTAATGTGTGTGCGCTTTCCATTTTTTAATTAAAAATTATAGTTGCCACTGTCCCCTCAGAGATTAACTCTCTCACTCAACACCCCTAGACAGTGTGAATATCACAACTGTTGTCTTGTTACTTAAAATATCCACTAAGTCACATGTAATATTATCACTCATTTCAAAGTGTCTCTATAAAACTCACCCTTGGTATCCTTATCAGCAGGAAAATGAATGATGTGCAACTCAAAAATAAATTTGTTTCAGAGAAGAGACACTCAAAAGTACCTAGATTCTCCAATGAGATTGCCCAGTCATCAGCATATGAGACTCTATTTGTAAAGTCCATGAAATAAATGTACTGTGCCTTTTTGTTTCTGTCTTACCAAACTTATTTTCTTTCTATCATAAAGACATGTTACTATTCCATAGCTGTTGTGTTACATCTGCCTCTTTAGTTCAGTTTCATTTCTCTTGTTCTTTTTCTGAATTTTTTCTGAGAGCATTTCTTTTGCTACATATAACAAAACTATGGTGACTAAATTCTGGGCATG
Source organism: Cricetomys ansorgei (assembly GCA_026225945.1). Lineage (NCBI taxonomy): Eukaryota > Metazoa > Chordata > Mammalia > Rodentia > Nesomyidae > Cricetomys > Cricetomys ansorgei. The sequence goes on from JAMJFZ010000199.1 coordinate 14,529,034, forward strand.
TTAAGACCCTGAGCAATGACTGTACATAAGCAAGCAAACAAAATAACCAGAAATCTCCCCTGATCACATTTTATATTTACTGTGAAGCTTCATAATCTTTGTAAGACTTTGCTTTCCCCATGTTTCATTTGGTATTTTCAATAGCTTCTGCATTCCTATTCCTGTATAATCTTTGTTTCCTTTCACCCCAATCCTTTTGCCTACAACTATTCGACCATACACTTTTCCCTCACCTTTAATGATATCAAAAACCAAATCCGTAGATGAAGACACAAGTCATTTAAAATCAACCCATACCAAATTAGTATAATACATTTATTGTAGGAAGCCAGAAAATAATACAGTGCAACTAATACATCTTTGGTTATTGTGAATGCAAGAAAAAATTTGAAATTTCTGACAACCTTGGCTGTTTTTAAAAATCAGCCCTTCCTCCAGCAGAAAACTCAAGAAACCCTTTTTGTTAAACATGAACACTGTATAGTAAATTTACAAAGAAGGTAGAATGCAGCTATCAGATTTTGGTTCTTAACTTTGTACAAAACAGAATTTGTTTAAAAAAAAATCTTTTTTTTACTCTTTACCACACCCCCTCAATCCAGAAATTCTGTATTATTCTTTCTCATATAGTCTTATTTTCTTTTTTCTATGAAATAGATACAGTGATTTCAGTCACCATACTCAGTTAAGACAATAGAAATCAATGATAATCATTTATACTTAATATGCATATTTAATGTATATGTTCAGATACTTAGAAAATTAATTTAATACAATGCATTACATAGTAAGAAAATATAAACTAATTTAAAATCTAATGATTCTTAGGGAAATTCGCATTCTTGGGACTGCTTTTTTACCATGCTCTTTTGATACTAAATGTGAATTTTGTTTGCAACAAATGTCATCTTTCTTTACAATTTGAAGGCATTAGCCAACTGAAGATATTTGTTCCTAGTAAATGATCTTTGATCTCTGTGTTTGGTTCATCTTATAAAATTATTAGTGCTAGAGTGAAAAATAAAAACATGTGTGAATATACTAATATTTCTACCATAATTGACTAATGATGGGTGCTATATTATAATAAAAAATAAAGTTTTAATTTTTTATTAACCTAAAATAGCCTTCTCCTTTTGTATGCGTAGTATCATAACCAATATACAGCATTCTAATGTAAGCAGATGAACAACTCTACATGATTTGTATCTGAAGTCTTAACACTCAAAATAAAGTGTGCTCTTTTGCTTTAGCATCAATACTTAAGTCATCTATTGAAGAAGTAAACTTGCAACGTTGACAGCACTATCTGTATATCTTTTATAGTAACTTGAAAATTTTAGAGTTTCTTTCTTATGTTCATATTCATGTTTGCATTAAGCTATTAATTTTTTTTGTCTTATTAACTAACCTAGTGTCCATGTAGAAATTTCAGACATGCTTATTTCTGTCCAGCTAAAGTATAAAGTTTTAAAGTTTTCTTTTTCAAGTTCTTCACAAATGTCAGTTAACAATGTACATCAGTACTCAGCAAGCTCTTCTTTGTGTTTATTCCCTCTGGTGTCATAAATTCTGCTTCTTCTTCCTAGAATTATAGAATAATATATTCAATAAAACATTAAATACTATTTTAGTTAAGTGACCATTTATAAGTGAAGTTTGTAATTTAAGCTTATAATTAATAGTTATCATAGTATATTTCAAGAGCATAAATTCAGAGTGTCTATAAAACTGTAAATTTACACAAAAATTTGAAACTGTAACAAAACTTCCTATACGGACTAAAAAAGATATGTAATGAGGGCTTGGAGAGATAACTTGGGTGTTAAGAGCACTAACTGCTCTTCCAGAAGTCCTGAGTTCAATTCCAGTAACCACATACATGGTGCCTCACTACCATCTATAATGGGGATCAGACGCTCTTTTCTGGCATGCAGATATACATGAAGGTAGGGCACTCACATAAATAAATTTAAAATATATGTATATCATCAGCTGGTTGATGGTGCCACACTCCTTTAATCCTAGCACTTGGGAGACAGAAGCAGGTGGGTCTCTGAGTTTGAACCCAGCCTGTTCTCCAAAGTGAGTTCCAGGACAGCCAGATTTACAACAAAGAATCCCTGTCTCACAAAAAAAAAGGCAGAGGAGGAGAAAAGATATTTGATGATATTTTGACTATAGTGTTTTGTTAGATAATTTCATTGCACCAATGATAAATTTTCTGTTCTTGGATATAAATGACAAGCAATTTAAATGCTTAAGATTTTGAGATTCAGTTCTTAAGATATTTGCAAGTATTTTAAATATTTTATTAAAATTATGGGAAACAATTGAGAAAGAAAAATGTAGTGGGATATTTGAACTTATTCTCTAATATTATAAAGCTACATGTACTTCTGTGCAGTAATAAGAATTGTAAACATCTGTCTGTATATGGCAGCCAAAGCTACAGCTTGAAGGTCACCTTTTGTAGCTTTTAGACAAAGCCTCCTGGGTATGGATTCTTGAATGCAGAAAGGCTACTAGTTTGGAGTACCAGTGATTCTCTTCTCAATGGCCCTTGGGTGGAACAATTGTTCATATTTGACTTTGCTCACTGAGATCTTTGTGTTGGAAACAATTGATTGCCTTAATGCTAAACAGAGGAGCCTTATGGTCTCTTCCATCAGCCTAAGCACTGGTCAAGGAATACCTTGTCTGTGATCTTGACTGCCCATAAATTAGTATCAGGTCAGCCAGCTTAACTTGGGGGTTGTCGCACTGTGGAAGTTCTATCCATTAAGCAATTAAGACCTTGGTATAAGTGAGCAGTGCTTTTCCTCAATAAAATACCTAGATGTCATGTGCTGTGGGTCAATTCAAGAGAGGCTTGACCTTGCTGTAGTAGTCACTCCATGATTGTCTCCCATTCTCTAAGTGAACCCATCTAAGGTAATTAATATTACCATCTATGGAAGAAAAATATATGAACATGAATGAAGATATAATTTTATATTATTTTAAAATCTTTTTGATAGTTGAAAATGTGTACTATAATTATTAATGCCTGTTAATAGTACAAGTTTATAAATTTCACTGTGATATTCATACATTCTTATATAGTGAATTGACCACATTTACCCACCCTCATCACTTTTCTTAACATCTCATCTCTCTTTTGCTTCTCTGGTCCTTTTAGTTACAATAACTATCAGCTTTGACAATTTTTAAAGTAAAATCCAAACCCTGAAGCTGAAAGTGGTAACTAACATAATGTGTGAATGAATACTACACACACATACACACATATTTAAAGATACCTACTATTTTCATATCACTGAACTGATTAATAGTTGAAGCCACTATAGTAGTTGGGAGTTCTACATCCTATTGACTGATCCACATGCAGTAGGAAGAAAGAGACATTGGATCTGGCTTGAGCTTTTGAAACCCCAAAGCCCACAGCTTGAAACTCTTCCATCAATACAGTCATACCTACTTCAGGAAGACCACACCTCTTAATCCCGCTCAAGAACTGCTACTCTCTGATGACTAAGCATTCAAATATATGAGCCTATGGGTATCGTTCTTCCTCTACTATCACATTCCACTCCTTGGCCCCCATAGGCTTGTATCCATATCTTGATGCAAAAAAAAAAAATGCATTTAATCCAGCTTTTTAAATAAGTCCCATACTCTATCACAGTGTCAACAGTCTTTAAAATTTAACATGCAAAGTGTCTTCTGAGACTCAAGTCCATCTCTTACTCTGACTGCTATAAAATCAATATAAAAAAGCAAATCATTTATTTCTAACATACAATTTCACAGAATATGCATTACCATTCCAAAAGGGAGGAAATGTAGTATAGTGAGAAAATGGACCAAAACAAGACCAAAAACTAGCAGGGCAAACTCCAAGTTCTGCATTTCAATGTGTGACTTCAAAGTGCTTTTGAGCTCTCCAATTCCTTTCAGATTGTTGACTGCAGTACACTTCTGTTTCTTTGGTTGGTTCTACACCCTGTTTGTACTTCTCCTTGGCAGGTATCCCACAATGCTGGTGTCTCCAATATCTTGATGTCTCAAGCACAACCCTGCTGCATGTGGATCAAGATATAGAACTCTAGCTACTTTTCTGGAATAATATCTGCCTGGATGCTGCTATGCTTCCCACCATGATGGCAATGGACTAAGACTCTGAAACAGTGTGAAAACTCCAATTAAATCTTTTTCTTTCTCTTGGTTCTTTGTTTGTTTGTTTGTTTTTGAGTCAGGGTTATTTTCTGTGTATCCCTGGCAATCCTAAAACTTGCTTTGTAAATCAGAATGGCCACAAACTCAGAGATCCACATGATTCTGCCTCCAGAGTGCTGGGATTAAAGGTGCGTACCACCATGCTTGGCAAATGGTTTTCTATACAAGAGTTGCTATGGTCATGATGTCTCTTCAGAGCAACAGAACACTGATTAGGATAGAGGGGAACAACATTATCAACTAGGCTAGTTGGTCTTGTGATATTTTAGAAAAGCATTTGTTGCCTCTGCCCTGGTCCTTAGAACTTAACCTGAGGCTAAATTGAAAAGTAATGGTCTAAGTTCTTTGGTGAGGGATACTTTTTAACAACCTTGTATTGATTCTGCTACATGGTTGTTTATAATCACACATATGCATGTCTACAATAAAAAAGAGAAAGTAGAGCAAAGAGAAACAGTAAATATATAGTTTAGAGAGAAAAAGAGTACTAGGAAATTTAATGTTGAAGCCAAGACTTGTTCTTGAGAGTAATAAGAAGACAAAGTAGAGGCCTAGTCCACATTGGAATAAAGGGAGGTGCTCCCAAAAGACAAGACCACAACCAGATAAACTTCCAATGTGTGGTAGACATTAAGACTTTAAAATACTAAGAAATTTTCTTTACAGAAAAAGTAACACTTAAAAATTGCTGTATAAATGATCAAGGAGGCCAGGTTCCATCATAAATGGTCAGTCAAACTTGATTCTATTGTCCACATTGTCTTGCCTTTTGATTCATGAAACATATGCTAGTAAAGAAGGTATGCAATCTTCCTCCACATTAAGGAGAATTGCTGATTTCAGTCATATTTCATGAAGAACCAGAAAGACCATTGAGTAAAGCTTTGAAAGTGAAACCTGAATTTTACTGGGGACCTCAAGTTGTTAGATGTTTCAGAGCCAGGGATTTTCTGCCAGAGAGAAGTGCAGTCTAAAAGAGAGAATTGTGTTACAAGCAGCAAAGCTGGACATAAAGAACCATCAATGCTCTTTAACATCAGTTAAGGAACATCCTGCTTTCAGTTTCAATCTTTTTTTGTTCAGAATTTCCTCACTGTGTCATTATTCTCCTGTTTGGAATGGAAATATATATATTTTGCCAGTGTATATTGGAAGTGCATAACTTGCCTTTTGATTATATAGCGGGTTAAAGTTAAGAGATTTCCTTGAGCCACAGAAGAAGCTTTTTGAATTTAAAACAGTGCTGAAACTGTAAAAGACTATGGGGAAGTCCTTTCTGTAGAAGAACATTTAATCTTTTCATCCAGAAGCATGGCTTCTATATGGTAGAAATAATTTTAGTAAATAGGGCAGTGGTGGCACATGCTTTTAATTCAAGCTATTGGGAGGCAGAAGCAGGTAGATCTCTGTGACTTTAAAGACACTCTGATCTACAAAGTGAGATCCAGAATAGCCAGAGTTAAAAGAAAGAAACCCTGCCGACAAATAAATAAATAAATAAATAAATAAATAAATAAATAAATAGAATGTTAGTTGACTCTTAATCCCAGTATTCAGAAGGCATTGGTGCACACATTTTGAGAGAAATCAGAGGGAAGAGCAGGCAAAGTGACAAATCACAGGAAAAGTTAGCAAAGTAAGTCAGAATGAGGACATGCTCAGAATAGAAAATCAGGCTCTCAACTCAGAAAGGAAGCAGTCAGATACGACAGAAAGGCAGTTTGAAGCAGTATGAGAGGAGAGACACAGAGAAAGTCTTAGGTTGTCTGAGGCAGAGATACAGAAGCAATTTGACACAAAAATTCAGTATCGGCCAGGAAGAAAGTCATTTGAAACCAAGCAGAGCAGTTCAGAGAAATTGCAGAAATTAGCCAGACCCAGAAGAGTTCAGTCAGAAACAGTCAGCTGACTCAAAAGATCAGTTTGAACCAACAGTTTGGAAAAGAGATTGAGCCAGAACAAGGAGTGAGTTGAATCAGCCAACATGAAGGAGTTGGTCAGAGTATATTCAGTCAACAGTAAGTCTCTAAGGTATAAACATTTTAGATTGTATAGAGCCTGAATCCATCTAAGGAGCAGAGACTAAATTAGACAAAGAATAACTTGACCATTGCCTTAAATCTATATCTACACTTTTTAAACTGTGAGACTTATAAACCAAAAAAGTAGTCAGCATTACACACTAATCTTGAGAGTACAGTAGTAACACAAACACCTTGGTGAAAGGTAAAAGCTCTCTAATTGAACAAGAGTTCTACACAGCAAGAAAGAATCATGCCTGATCCTAGAATGCAAATCAACTACCAACAGCTTGATAAAATATGGATCTTGGAGGAGAATCTAAAACTATTACTTTACTAAACCAGAATAATCACTAACTGCATTTTAAACATTATTCCTTGTAAGTACAGGTAAGAGTAATCCCCACTCCTCATCAAAAAATGTTTCTCTTTGCCACAATCATAGACTATTCCAGAAAACCTTAATCTATCAAAATGTTGAATTGTGGAATCTGGTCACAAATGATAAATCTACAACACAATTCCTGGACCTATGTCTCAGCTTTTATTGCTAAAGAGATAGTAGAAATATTAAAAGCCAGAAGAAGAAGAAATTTATGTAAAATGATATCTCCTATAAATGTATGAAGCTATACACAAGAAATCTTAACCACATGACTGTCTAAACATAATCTGAATGATGAGGACTTTAGAGGAATATTTAAGCCTTTAATTCAGCAGCATGGTTACTTTAGCAAATGATCACATTGAAAGGTCTGTGTGATAGCTAGGAAGGGATCATATTTAAGAACTTGTATAAAGAGATCACATTCACAGACCTGTGTGATCCAGCTGGAATGCAGAATTAATGTTAGTCAGACTATTTCTGTCCTCTGTGCTAATGCTGGGTGAAAGGGATTTCTGTGGTTAAGGCAATGTAGTAATATTTCTTTAATCCCAAATCAGAGGCCACTTGTAGCAAGTGGTGGCACATGCCTTTAATCCCTACTCTGGGGATATAAAAAAAGCAATCAGTAGAGGTATAAGCATAGCTCAGAGAGGAGAAACAAAGTGTGGAAGCAGAGAGCTCAGGGAAAAGTAGAAGTAGAATCAGATCAGAAACAAACAAAAGGCAGAGCTCATAGAAAGAAACCGAGAGTTAATTTAGTTGGGTAATCAGCTCACAAAGAGAAGGAGAAGCTAAGAGCAAAGCCAATCCAGAATAAGCATAGAGAAAGCACAGAGCTCAGAGTGAAAAGAGGTAGTTCAGAAGGCAGCTGGTCAAAGTGAGTCTCAGAGGATGAAACATTCAGGTTTAGGTTTGCAAATTAGATTGTCCAAGGGCTGAAATACTCTAGTTCTGGGCTTGTATCTTGAAGATTAGATTGTATGGATAAAGAAACCCTCTAGGACCAGGGACTGACTGAGCAAATAATAAACTGTATTCTTTCATGAACCCATGAGAATAAATTAAAAAAAAAATTGTCTATACCTACAGAGGACACAAATAGACAGGTTAATATGGGTATGGGAAAGCTCCTAAACACTCAACCCTACAAAAAGAACTATTGGTAACTTAAGGTTGCTGTGAGTGGAAGAAATACCCCTCTTGCCCACATGGAAGAGCACCCTAATTGGATATGTACTACAAAATGATAAACACTGAAAATATAATACAAAAGAGTACATTATACATGAACTGTCCAGGTTGTATTTAGGAATATTGCAAAATATATAAATATATTTGTTGATATATTTAGTATATACATATGTATATCAACAATTAATGATATGGAGTTGGACTAAAACAAGGAGGCATATATGAAAGGATTTGAAGGAAGAAAATGGAAGGGTTACGCAATTAGGTTATAATTTTTTAGAAATTATTTTAAAAAGATAACAGTATTTTATGAAAAGACTGTGATTGTGGTTCTTGTTTATTTGTATGTTTAAATGTGAACAGAATCACAAGTGTTTTTTCTTAGGCAGAATAATATTAGGTTAAGAACTGTATGGTAGTATTTAAGGATCAGGAAGTGACAAACTCACTAAGCATTGTTATTAAATGGTATGAGAATTTAAGTTTATTAAATAAATTTAGGATTTATGTTACATTTTGCACACAGAGATAGAGATGTACACACATTCACACACACACACACACACACACACACACACACACAAGCACACAAACTCCTCCCTTAGTATGTGTAGTAGATTGGCTTCAAGATATCAAAATCTGTAGATACTTAAGTCTCTCTTTTCTATAACAGTGTTATAACATTATATATATATTTATATATATATATATACATATATAAATCAGTATAACCTGAATACATCTTTCTGAATATATTAAATTATCTCCTGATTACTTATATTCTCCTTAAATAGTTTAGAAATAATGATGAAAAATAAAATTTCATACATGTTCAAAACAATAAATGCTACTGGGGACTTTGAAGGTAGACTAAATAAATTTTCTTATGATATAGCCAGGAGCCTATGGGGTCCAGGGAATGGAATAGAGTTTTTTTTTAATGAGAATTGCTTCATAAGATACTATGTTTAAAAATTCCTGGATTTCTTTGGTGATGATTAGTAGTTATAGCCTTGTTAAGGAGATGTGTCACATGAGATAGGCTTTGAGGCACAAAAGGCTTGTGCCAGTCCTGGTATACCTTTCTCTGTGCCTCATACTTATGGATTGAGATATGAATTCTTAGCCTTTTTGCAACCATTCTTTTGCTCTGCCATTGCAGGGTCTAACCCTTTGAAACTATATGCCCAATTAAATGTCTTCTTTTCTTTTTTTAATACGTTTCATTACTCATGTTGTTTACTCACACTAATAGAAAAGTAACTAGAGTCACTAAATTCCATTGACATGATATCACAATCATGCAGGTGGTCTACAAATTCTAGGTAGCATAACAACCTTGCGTTTTGTTAATATTGTGACATTTGAATTGTGGCTTGTAAGGAAATCCTCTTTATGATTCTTCCTTGTGTTCTATGCCAGTCAGTTTATATACTTATTTGAAGTTATGCGTTATAAATATGTAGAAGAATATTTGATATGTGACCATGTTATAATTACAGCATGCAAATCTAAATAATAAATATATAATTTTTTGAAATATGACATTAAAATAGGAATGATTGAAAATGACAAAGAGGTAATATTCTTTTATTTTTAGATTATAATATAATTAGGATATGTCTCCCTTTCCTCTCTTCCATCACTTCCTCACACATACTCCTCCCCACTCTACATCAAATTCATGGCCTCCTTTCTACAATAATTATTGATGCATATGTATATGCTTATGTATATATATTTATGTGTCTATACCTATAAACTCCTAAATATGATCTGTTCAATCAGCATAATGCTAACTATATGTATGTTTTTTGGAGTTTCCTATTTGAAACCTGACAACTAATTAATAAATTATTTTGTGCTCAGAATCTAGGACCTAGTATTTCCAATATACCTATTACAACAAGGTACACTTCTGACTCCTTACAGGGCAGTCTGTATGTGTTGGGAGCCGAGTTGAAATGCCATTACAAGATGGCGCCGGTTTCCTGCTTCCGGGTTCTTCTTGCTCGCATTTGGAGTAAACAAGTTACAGCACAGGCTCAGGTGAGCAGTCCTTGCCGCCTCCCTCCATGCTAATGAGGGTCTGGATGAGTATCCAATCATTGACGGTCACGTAGCCCTATGCTCTATATAAGCAGGGTGCCTTTTGCAATCAGGGTCTTCGCTCTCAACACTTAATTGAACGGCTGTCCTCAATAAAGCATAAACCAGAAGAATCCTGTGTGCGGCGTCTTCCTTGCAGGCGAGGCGGGTGACCACATTTGGTGCCGAAACCCGGGAACCTGACCATCAGCTGAGCACCTGCGAAGACCCCTGTTTTCAGGAGGATTCAGAACTGGAGCGCGGGACGAAAGTGGATCCAGACTCTTTCTGAGAGGACCAAGAAAACCCCATTTGGGTGCCTGCTCATCTGACGAGAACAGTGAAACAGCCCTTAGAAGATCAAGAACAGGATGAAGATCTTGAAAACGCTACTGGCTCTACAGATGATCCTGATAAAGTGGCCCTCGATACACATAGAACAACTATGGGGAATACTAACAACACTCCCCAAACCAATGCCGGTGATGCATGACCATGCTTGGTTTATGTGTGACATCTGTTCAATATCATAATTATACTGTTGCTGTAAATTTGTCACGGGAACTTTCTCAACGGATTGGTCATCACAATTTGATGCTACTATGAGGGACCTAAGACTGGCCATTACACATGTCAATTCAACTCGTGTGGACTTATCCATGGCAACTGGACTCTGGGGTTGGATTAAAGATGCTACCATGTATCTCAAAGAATGGGCTGGTCTGGGAACTATGGGAATTATGATTGCTTCTGTATTAATATGCTTTTGGTGCTTTTGTAAAATGTATAGACAGAGACAGCGAGATAATGCCATGATTATTCAAGCATTTGCTGCCCTTGATGTGAGACATTCCCCTGCAGCCTGGTTAGCAACACTTAAACAATAGGCTATCGTTAGGTCGATGGTTGGTATGTAATATCCAACCCTCCTTTTGATTGTTGAGCTGTATGTTGTCAGAACCAATGCGACAGAAGTTCATCTCCACCACATGTCTCCCTTTTAGACAATTTAGGGCATGTGGCCTTTGTACCTTGAGGACTTGCTTCCATTGCACCAAGAATAGGCACATCCCTTATTCGACCCAAGGTTAGCCTTTGCATATCTCAGAGGTTCTCCTCATTGCACGAGATAAGGTAACCTGGGTATTTAGGACATGCTTAACTTCCTTGATCCTCACCTCCATAGATGGAGGGGGTTGATCGGTGACTTAGCATGTTCCATTGTCCTCAATTTAATATAAAAGGGGGAGATGTTGGGAGCCGAGTTGAAACGCCATTACAAGATGGCGCCGGTTTCCTGCTTCCGGGTTCTTCTTGCTCGCATTTGGAGTAAACAAGTTACAGCACAGGCTCAGGTGAGCAGTCCTTGCCACCTCCCTCCATGCTAATGAGGGTCTGGATGAGTATCCAATCATTGACGGTCACATAGCCCTATGCTCTATATAAGCAGGGTGCCTTTTGCAATCAGGGTCTTCGCTCTCAACACTTAATTGAACGGCTGTCCTCAATAAAGCGTGAACCAGAAGAATCCTGTGTGCGGCGTCTTCCTTGCAGGCGAGGCGGGCGACCACATGTATGTGAGTCACATTTTCAGATGAAGTCTCAGACAATTGCTACTGGAACTCAAAATTAACATTCATTAATTTAAGAACTTAACCAAATGCTCATTTGAAAACTTTGATTACTACCATATTCAACCCTCTGAACATATAATGCATAGATATGAGGTTCTATATTCCATGGGTCTATATGAAAGAATCACATTCAGAGGCCTGTGTGGTCTGGATGGAATGTAGAAAGAATGTTAAGAATGTTGGTACAACACATTAAACCCCAGTAAAGCAGTGGCAGCAAACATCTTTAATCCCAGTATTCAGAAGGCAGTGTTGGTGCAAGCCTTTAATCCCAGCACTTGGGAGACACAAAGCAGAATTCAGAAGCAGTCAGTGTCAAATATGGGTGACATCTGAGATGAGTGAGACTGAAGAGCAGGCAAAGTTACAAATGAGAGGAAGTATTGGCAGAGTATGTCCAAGTGAGAATATGGCCAACTCCCATGATAGAAAGTCTGGCTCTCAGCTCTGAGCAGTCAATGACAGTAGAATCAGTTATAGCAGGCAGGATGAGGCTAGCAGTCTGAAGTTGGCAAGCTGAGGAAGGGACACAGAGACACAGAGGGAGCTCAACAGAAGCCAATATCAGACAGGAAGAGTGACAGAGCAGTTCAGTCTGAGGCAATCAGAGAGTCAACCAGAATCTGATAAAGTCATAAGAGTTTGGTCAGAAACAAAATGCCAACTCAGAAGGTCAGTTTGAACCAGTTAGCTTGGAGAAGAGTTTGAGCCACGACAACAAGTGAGTTAAGTTGGACCAAAGGAGTCAGAGTTCAGAAGGAGCTAGTCAAAGTGGTTCAGTCAATAGTAAATTTCAGAGTCTTAAATGTTTTAGATTATACGAAGGCTGAAGCCTTCCAGTTCTAGGCTTAAGAGTATATTGTATGGAGGACAAAATGTTCAGGACTCTGGGACTAAGAGCAGGTGAAATTATTAGACAACAGGAAAAATAGCCATTTGAACCTAAATCAATAACTACATATATGGAGTCCAGTTTAGTATGATTTTAGGATGAGAAATAGAAAACTCAGAGAGAAGGAATATTGGTACAAATCTTGGCACTAAATATATAATAAACTGATGGAAATCCTGAAGTTTAAATTCAGATATATTTGGTAGAAACTGAAAAAAAATGTGTGCATACATTATAGTTTAAACCTTGCAATACTGCTCCTCTTTAAGTTCTAATGCATCTACTGTATTTACCTCACAATTAGATATTCATTCTTCTTTATCTTGTTCTGGAAGCACTTAAAGTTTTTACTTAGAAATCACAGCAATAGTTTAACTTCCTTTCCAGACCATAGCACCTAATACAGTTCTGTGCTAAGAGCAGCCATTAAATAAACAATTGATGATTAAACTAATTGTTACCATTGCTGTTTCAACACAGGAGGCAGTGGCACTGGTGATTATATTTTAACATTATCCTCTTAGTAAGTTTTCAATATAATATGTCACAGTTTTTACAGTTACAGAGATTTAAGTTTTAAATATCAAATTGTCAGCGAAACCCCAGTCAACAAACATACACGGAGTAATATTCAGCATTATCAGAGTCCTTCAACATTAATTTTCATAAAAATGTAACTTTTTCCAAAAATAGATGTAAATTTACTTACTGGTCTAAACCTGTCTTCCCTAACAAGTCAGCATTTTTTTTAATATGTACCTATCTGGATGTTTATTTGAAATGATTGCTTCCTTCTAAATCCTGTTACCCCAATTCTCTGTGTGTCCTTGAGATTCCTTTATCAGCTGGATCACTGTGCTGCATGTTCAGCCCTATTAGGTTTGCGCTTAATGCTGTGCTGTTTCGCTCAGTGATAAAAGCCTTGTTGTAGTGTTTTTAATACCTGCAGTGCCTCTGTGATTTTGCACAAATTAATTGTTCTTTTGTAGCTATTTCAGTCTTTTAGTACTTTAAAGCTGTTACTGAGGAGATAGACAAGGGAAACTGGTTTATAGCACAACGGCTTCATTTACATAGGCACTGAGAAGTAGAATGATGAGGAAATTAAATCAGGGAAGGGAAAAAAATAAATGCACTATTGAAAAAGCTTTGTGTTTGACCTGAGTGATTCAGCTTGAAAAACCACCTAAAAGGAATGACCCAAATGATTGCTTTGGCCTTTTCTTAAGTTTATTTGAATAATAGACTGAAAGACTAAAAGCTCATATTTCTTTAAAAAACTAGAACAAGAAAGATTTATGACTGTAAGCAACACTGAATATGAAATAAGGGATAGCAAGTTATTTATAATATCTGAACATTTTCCAGGAAGTGACTGAAGAAATAGCCTAGCTCTGTGCCCAGCCTGTGTGGGTATGGGTAACTCTGATTTAGTCTTCTTTAGACATTTTCAGTTGTGTTTGCATATCTCCTGTGATCATAAGAAGTCACATATTCCATCATGAGCAACATTTTATGCTTTCTCCATATGAATAAAAGTTCTGATAATCCATCATTTAATCCATTCATTGAACTTGGTACTAAGGATAATAAATGAGCTGAAGAAGCATAACACTTGCCTTAAAGGAGCTTCTAAAATAAAGGAACCGATAAAGCCCAAGTATGAAGACACCATTGTCAGATTCAAGAACTTGCCGTGTGTTAAGTAATATTAAATGAAGAAATTCAAATTATCAATTGCTATGAAAGAACAATTTTTAGACTAATAGTAGAAGGTAGAACTGAAGAGTTAAGTTTCTGATTTCCTATATGTGTCATGCATGGCAGCAATAGCACTAAGACAATGGGGCTATCAGTACATCCCAATATTTGTGGAAAAAGAGAGTCCATAATTCAGAACTGTTTGACAGTAATAATGGTATAATCCCTTGTCACAGTTAGCACTGAGAGAACAATGTTTCGAAGCATCCTTGAGCATTGCTTTCTTTGGTTCCAAAATACAGAGAACCTGAAAGTATGATTTAACCCTTTCAGAATTGGGAAGGAAAAAAAGAGAAACTAGCAATGTTAGAAAAGGAATGAAAGAAATATTATGAATAGAGTCATTAGGAGAGAGGAATAAAGAGAAAAAAGGAGAATATATAGATAAATATAGATACAGATATATAATTTTCTTTTTATAAAAATAAATTTTATTTTTTATAAATTAAAATTTGTAAATTTTTATAAATTATTAATAAATTCTATAAAATTATTATTTTATAATATTATTATATATAATATTATATTTTTTTCTGAAAGAGGGATGTTGATGTCTGAGTAATTTGTAGGAGAAATTGTTAGTGTTTAGACCAAACATGACATGAAAATTTTACTATGGAGAACATTACTTTTTTAGCAGAAATAATTTACCCCAGATGAACTTTCAAAGATTTATTTATTGTTTTATTTGTGTTCATATTTATGCCTTTATATGTGCACAAAAATGTGAGTGCCTCTGGAGGACAGAAGAGAGTATCAGATCCCCTGGAATTGAAATTAGAGGTGAGATCTGCTGTAATAGAGATTCTAGTTGAGATCTCCCAGAATTGGAATTCCAGGTGATTCTGAAGAGTCAAATGTGACTTCTGGAAAACAATTTCTAATCTTCTATAAATTCCCTTAGCGTGGTTAGTCATTGTACCATCTCTCCAAAAAAATCAGATCAATTTTAAATAATACTATTGCAACTTCCTCATTTCTTGTTTCTTTGACAAATTCATCTATTTCTCAATAAAGTTACATGGATATTTTTGAGATTAAAGAAAATTTCTTGCATAAGTTTCACAGACTACCAAGAGTAATTTCTTAATGAGCATATTCTCTCAGAAGTATCTCACAAATATCAGTATAATGGATATTCATTTTTGAGACTTAATCATAAGGTAACTCTCTTAAAATTATAAAATAAATATTAATTAAAATTGTTTCATTTTTGAAGTTACTCTATTTTTTTTAAATTATAATATGTTACAGCATCAGATTTTCTCATGAAAAAGTATAAAATTCCCATATTTTAAATATTTTCACAAGTTCTACAAAGCGTGTGATTTTAAATATTCTACATATTATAATTGTATTCATTCTTATAGTCATTTTTTTCTATGTCCATAGCCATTAATTTCAAAGATAAAGTTAATTAACCAAAATCAGCTGTAGACAATGTTTTGTCTTTAAAAGTCAAAATGGCAAATATTTTAAGTTTTACAAGTTATAGAAAAATCTGTCATAACTCTTCTACTCTTCTATTATATCATAAAGTACTCATAGGCAATGCATAAACAAAAGTGCATGTCTGTGTGTAAGTTTTACTTACACAAAATAGAGGCAGACAGCTTTCATCCACAGGTCCTTGTATGATGACTCCTTAGTATGAAGTAAGTTTCATATAAACTTGTAGAACTTTGAATGCATTTATTATTTTATATTAGTTTTTGCTTTTTATATTTTTTTATTATTATTAAATTCATTTTTTCTCTCTCTTATTATATATCAGAACCCATAATCTCCTCCCTCCAGTCTTCCCAGCTTCCTCCCATCTTCCTTTCCCACAGTTTTTTCCCTCTTCTCTTCAAATCAAACCAGGCCTTCCAAGATTATTACTCAAAAAGTCATATCAAGAGGGGACAAGGCTGTACTTGAGCCCCTACATCGAGGCTGTACAAGGCAACCTAGCAGTAGGAAAAGGGTCCCAAGGACAAGTAAAATGGTCTCAGATCCTCCAAATCCAACATTTAAGTATTCTACAGGAACACCAAGTAAAATAATAGGGTGAAACGTATAAGAGACCCTAAAGTCTCTGCGTCTGTTGCTTCAGTCTTTGTAAGCCCCTAAAAGTTCTGGTCATTTGACACTGTGGGACTTGATATTCTGGTGTCCCTGACGCCTCTAGTCCTTACAATCCCTCCTCCTCTACTATCCTCAGCTTTCAGTGGAAATCTCTCTGACAACAACTGGGTAGGTACAGATCTATGAATATAGCAGAATATCATTAGGAATTATCTTTGTGCTATCCTGGCTCTGGTTCCTGGTCAGTTCCTGAAGTACCCTGCCTTTCTTTTCTTTCTTTTTTTTTTTTCCTTTCCTTTCCTTTTTCCTTTCCTTTCCTTTCCTTTCCTTTCCTTTCCTTTCTTTCTTTTCTTTCCTTTTTCTTGAGACAGGGTATCTCTGTTGTAACCCTGGGTGTCCTGGAGCTCACTCTGTAGACCAAGCTGGCCTTGACCTCAGACTCACAGAGATCTGCAATCCTCTGCTCCTGATTCCTGGGACTAAAGGACTGCGCCATCACTGCCTGGCTATCATACTTTTTATGATGTGCTTGTTAACCAGATGGTGGTGGCACATGCTTGTAATTCCAGCACTTGGAGGCAGAGGCAGGAAGATCTCTGTGAGTTCCAGGTCAAGTCCAGCCTAGTCTGCAGAATGAGTTCCAGGACAATCAGAGTTACAACAGAGATACCCTGTCTCAAAAAACCAATTAAAAATCATCTTGTTATTGATATGCATATCAATAAAATGTAGAGAAAAAATTTAACATTGTAAATCTAGTAGTTTTGCTAGTGTTTGCTCTATCACATTTATTTATATGATCAAATATATATATATATACATATATGTGTGTGTGTTTATACAAATATATATATATGTATATATAATATTGGTTTGTTAATTAGAAGTAAAATAATTATAAAATATGAAAAATATTTTATATTTGATTTCTATGATACCAAAACTACTGACAGAGTCACTAATCTAGATGAAAATAATACTATCTTGGTCATATTTCATCTTTGCTTTTACAGGCTTATTTTCTTGAGTATTTAGAACAGCAGATACTTTCCTAAAAAGCAAATTAAAAGTCATTTTCAATACAGTTGTATTGAATCATGATCATGTTTTCAACCTGCATATTTTAGTTACACAATATACAAGTTCTAAAGTAACTGTCAATTAAGAAAAAACAGAAATTACATTTCACAAGAGCATATTGTAGAATTACAATTTAATGCTTTCCAATCAGACCATCCAATCCAAGAACCACAGCAATCAAGCATCAATTTAGCAAGTTCGTTGTTCCATTACACTGTTTTCAACACAAAGTTACTACATTAGTATTTCTATAACTCAGAAGACAAATTGAAAGAGAATTTGGAAAACTAAAAGATATATTGAGCTAAGTATAATGAAGGTTCGCTAAGACTCTGTGTGTAGCTTAAAATTGGGCTCTTATTTAATCATATCCAAAGGAAAAGATAACAATATTTTATTGAAAAATTTATATTAACATTTTAAAAAATATTCACAGGAGAGGCAGCTGTTCTGTGAAAAGCAAAAATCTCATTTAATATTATTAATTAGTTCATATTCTCTCTCTTGAACAGTTACCCTTGAGTTTTAGAGTTGTGTGATAAAACAGTTCTGAAAATATACTTTATAAAAATATTATAGTAATAACAAAGTGATCTACTTTTACAGTCTGATTAGCCATATATCAAATGTACATTTCTTAGTATAGAATGAAATTATTTGAAAGTTTATTGGAAACTAATAAAATCCAAAAGGTATTGTATACCTCGAGGGTCCATTACTAATTAGAAATTGGAAAGCTATAGCTTTCTGACAACCTCAAATTCTTTGCTTGTCCTGCTTAAAACTTTGTATGAGAGTTGACACCAACTGTTAATTGCACTAAATCTAGGAAAACTTAGGAGATAAGCCTCTGGAGATAGTCGTGAAGATTAGTTTAATATCTGGGCAAAATTATCAGAGATTATCTACATTAGGTTAGTTGAGGTAGGAAGATCTTCCCTGAATGAGAGTAGAACTCTTTCATGTGCTTTTCCAAGACTATAAAAAGAAGAAAGGAAGTTAATCATGTTCTTCACTTTTCTGTCCTGCCTGACTAGGGATACAATGTGACAAACTGCCTGGAGATTCTCCTACTGTGACCTTCCTGACATGACTTATACCTTCAAACTCTGAACAGAAATACACCCTTCCTTCTGATATTTGCTCAGGTATTTCTCAGCAAAGGAGAAAATTAACTAATATATAACTATTTTGGTATTACTTATGTACTTATTATTTATTATGTATTTACACTAAGAAGTTTATGTAAGTTTAAAGAGAGAGAGAGAGAAAGAGAGAGAGAGGAAGGGAGGGACAGAAAGAGCACATAGTCATGCCATGTTGCATGTGTAGAGGTCAGAAGATTAATATGTTGAGTCAATTATTTTCTTCTATTTTTATGTGGATTTCAGGCTTCAAATTCTTCAACCTTTTGTGCCAAGTATGTTTCCTCATTGAGCCATCTTTCTGGAACTGCACTCATGGTACAATTGACAGGAGTGTATAGTTTCAGCAGGTATTATTTGTGTGATGAATAAGCCAAGAATTATGAAGTATAGAGGAATACTTAATCTTATAATCCATCAGCATAGCTGCTCTAGCAAACCTCTGTGATAGCTAGGAAGAGATCACATCCAAAAGACTTTATGAAGATATCACATTCAGAAGCCTGTGCGATGTAGGAGAAAAGCTCTGAAGGCAATGGTAGTGACTCCTCTAATTCTAAATACTGAGATGGAATCAGAGTGAAGTCTGAGTTTAAGTCAAAATAAGGACATGCCCAACCCTCAGAATATAAAAGGAGGCTCTGCTCTTAGTTCACAGAAAGTTTAGAGAGAAGAGTTCAGAAGAGAATAGTTAATAAATCTTGGAGGCTAAAACATTCTAGCGTAACAGATTGTATATAGGCTGAAGTCTTCTATGTCTAGGCCTAACATTAGATTGAATAGAGACTGAAACCCTCTAGGACTGGAGATTGAATTACCAAAGAATAAATTGCCTTTTGCCTTGAACTCATGATAATATAAATAAATAAATCAATATTTACATGTGTGCTTAAAATGAATCAGAGCACAGTAACCATTAATATAAATAGTGATTTTTCATATTTGAGTTACTATGCATAGTAGAGATGACTTTCAATTGGATACAGGTAAGCCTGTGCCCTTTTTGGACTTACTGTGGTGAAACATTTGCCTAAATTGACCATAGTCTGAGCATCTGGTTTCCCAGATGATTGAATGAATCTCTACCATCCATGATTAGCTAAAACATCACTGTTTTCCATGATTTAATACTATATTTCAGTTTATTTTCATACTAATGAGGTTGTGCTTCCATAAATCCTCATGGCATAGGGATAGCTTAAGCTACTGATCTCCTGCTTGGGAATGAGTTTGATATGGAGTAATATTTCTCCAAACATCTGATAATCCCATCTTATCAATGACTTCCATAGAATCTCCTCACTAGGACTATTTGAAGAAGAAATTTACACTATTCTTTATGTCCTGCACCTTCAAATTCATCATACATACCACCTTAATTTATTTTTTCTTTATTTACAATTGTATTGCTGAGATAATTTTGATGTTTGTCATTACTTGTGTACAAAGATAATACTTTATAGTCATCAATGAACTGAACAGAGACACATAGTTCTGACTTATGAAGGAAGCACAAAAAGGATACTATAGGTCAATAGGAATTTTCTATATTTCTAACGAAATCTTTTAAGTACCCATGATCTTTCAGCCTACTAGACAAATAATTTATTTTATGAGAATGCTAGAACAACTCAAAGGACTCTGGAGTCTTGAAAACCTTTTCAGAGTAGAGATCCAATGTTACCGACCTTTAAGTTCTGAGACATCCCAGTTGATTGTCAGATGTTACATTGTATTAATGTTTTGCACCTTTACAGACTTAATACACAAGTAGAAAAAATTCTCAATATATAGAATTTATTCTAGTTCAAAACCAGAGTATTATCTTGAATATATTGAATAATTTTAGTTTTGTGTCCAATAAATAGTTGAATGAACCCATAGAAAAGACTGATTATTACAATCAACTTGAAGATTTATTCCAAGGACATAAAAAAATAAAAACTTTTTGTAATGTTCTCCTAAAGTTATTCATTCTTCACCACCATCATAAATGCTCTTGATGTGGGTAAAAACTAATGCTGAACATTTATGAGCATAAGTTGTTTTTAAAGATCCTTTTGTATATTATCTCCTTTACTCTTCACAATTCTCTTGTAAAACAGTCATTGAAGTGACACTATTATGGAGAAAAGCAAGGTAAATCACATGGAGATTATGTTACTTCATTTTAGGTTTTATAGCAATTAACAAGTATGCTAAGATTCAAAGCCAGGTACGGTGATATGTCCCAGCTTTTATAAGACTGAGACAACAAAAATGTGAGTTTGAAGCCAACATGGATATGGAGATATATATATATATATATATATATATATATATATATATATATATATATGGTTTGTGGTATCTGAAGTTCAGCAAAGGAACTCCAATCAAAAAGTTTGTCAGATCAAATAAAGAGAATGTAGTATAACACAAGAACATAAAGGATAAAATAAAACTACACAGGAGGTTTACAGATATTTATTTTTTTATTATTTTCATTAACTAAATCTACTAAAATTAAATAACCTTTCTTACATTTTTCTTTTATTGAAAATAGATTTTATATATAGCATGTTCTGATTACAGTTTCCCCTACCCTATTACTTACAGAATTTTCCCACCTACCTTCATGTCAGAACCTATATACCCTTTCTGTCTCTATTTACAAAACACTCATAATCAAGAGAATAACAATAAAATCAATTAAAATGAAACAATAACAGAGAAACCATGATAGGATAAAACAAATAAACAGAAAAAATAAAAGGCCAAAGAAAACAGAAAGCACATATAGACAGAGACACAAATTCATACCAAAATTCCACAAAGCATAAAACTAGAATCTATAATATAAGAGCAAAGGGCAGTAAAATTTTTAAAAAGAAAGTGTTCTGACAAAATCTTATGCGATAAAGTACCTTCATGGATGCCACTGAGTTTATTTTGTGTTGGCCATCAACTACTAGGCATTGTGACTGCCCCTAAGAGTGGTTTATATCCCCAGTGAGACTCCACTAGAGAAAATTAATGTTTCATTTATAAGTGGGTGGATTAGAGACTGTTCTATTTCTGTGAATAGATGCCAGAACCAGGCATCTCTTATAGAAGAAAGTATTTCATTGGGAACTTGTTTACAGCTTCAGAGCATCTGGTATTATTATTATAGTGAGAGCATGGTGGCAAGCATAGTGCTAGAACAGTAGCTGAGAGCAAGATCCTGATCCTCAAGCCGAGAAAGGGAGTTTGGACCCGGACTAGGCTTTTGAAACTTCAAAGCCCATCCCCAGCAAGACACTTCCTCCAAAAATACTGCACCTCCTAATCCTTATAATCCTATCAAATGATGCAACTTCCAAGTGATTAAGCATTCAAATATATGAGCCCATGGCGGCCATTCTTATTTAAACTACCACATTAGTTACCAATTGGAAAAAGATTCTGCGTTTGGGATGAGAACTTCTGTCCATTTCTCTCCTTTCTGAAATCCCATATGTCGCAGACACATGCAGGCCCTGATCCTGTAACCATAACCTCTATGAGTTCATATGAGCAATTGTCCATGTTTGTTTATAATGCTTTGTTTCCTTGATATCTTTCATTGCCATGCCATGGACTGTGGCAAAAATCTGACTAAGCAGGAGTCGTAGGGTGCTAAAGGGACCAAGGTGGGGGAGAAACTGGCCCCTCCTCCTGCTTGAGTCACACTGCCCACTGCCCACCCCTGCTACGTGCAAACCAGCACCTCATAAATTTCCTGGCCCATTTTGAGTAAACGACCTCTGCTTCCACCAGAATAGGGTTCATTGTGTCTCAATCCTTGGGTTTTCTGCGCTGAGATTCTGATCCATTTTGTCAGTCCAAGCCGAGGGTGAGAGCAGAAAGGGAGAGGTTCGGACAGGGGGGAAAACCAACACTTTATCCCATCTGATATTTACAATCTTTCTGGATGTCTTCTGCAGGATTTCCTGAGCTCTGATGGGAGGAATTTATGCAGATATCCATTTAGGACTGAGTATGTTTAAAGTCTCTCATTCTCTGAACATTGTCTGGCTGTGGATATTTGCATTTGTTACTATCGAGTAAAGGATGAAACCTCTCTGATAATGTCCCTCAAGGCATCGATCTAAGAGTATAGCTGAATGTCATTAGGAATCATTTTACTGCTATATTCATTTAGCAGAACAGCATTATATGCTTTTTCTGTTGGTCCCTGTCCTATCAAGTCTCAGGTACGTTGAAAAGGTAAATACGAACCCAGATACAAACTCTCTGATCTAAAATGATGATTTGCCTGCAAGCTGTACAAGTGCAACAGTGGCACAAACTTGTAGGAGTAACCAATCAATATCTAGTTATATTGAAAGCCCACTCCATGAGATAAAATAATTTTTCAAATATTTGTTTATTTTTTATATTATATTCTTTGTGTGTATGTGCTTGTGTACATATGTGTCTATGTATATGTGTATGGTATGGATCTTTGTGTATATAAACACATGTGTGGGTTCTTATGGAGGAAAGAAGAGTTCAAAAAAAATCCTCTGGAATCAAGTTCCAAATATTTGAGAATTGTTTCTCAAGGTTAGTGCTGGAAATCCAATACCAGTCCTCTGAAATGGAACCAAGGTCTATAAGACCTAGCTATCTCTAAATTTTTAACAACTGAATATAAATTAACATAAATTAAATATCTGTTAATCTGAAAAAAAAGGTACACAGTTAATTAATGTTTATCTATCATGTTCTTTCCCCAAATGTTTTATCAAAGTCCTGGGTGATAACTATGCATTCTCACTTTATCTCGATATTTTGTTCCTTGATATGCCATACGTCTCCAATGAGATTTGTTATTTGCATGAATCCTTTGAATCTGTATGAATCTTCTTTACTAAAGATTCACAAATAATTTAATATCTTCATAATCCTTGACAGGCTTTTTGAATATCTATCTATCTATCTATCTACAGATAGATAAAACATATAACATATTACATAATATATATTATATTGTATATAATATATTACATATAATATATAGTCAAATATATACATATACACACATGTGTATATATGTGTATACACATATATATGTATATATGTGTGTGTGTGTGTATGTAATGTATATATGTGTGTGTGTGTGTGTCTGTGTATATATATATATATTCAATGAAGGTTTTATACATATATAATCTTCATTGTTTCAGTAACGCTTCTCTAGAAACCAGAAGAATTTTCAAGTGTCTTCACATAGCATGTCTTCAGTAAATTGAGAGGTTATCTAAAGATATCTCTGTAGAGATGATGGCTTATGCTCCTATGATGTTTAGTCAATTGTTTTTAAATGTCAGTAAAACATGAAGGGCTTCTACAAACTGGCTGATTTCTTCAGTCCCATCTGGTATAAACAGAACTCAAGATGCATGTGATATGTATCCCAAATTTTAATTAAAGTTTTTATTTTTCCTTTGGGGTTTTGACCTCATTGTGGGTGAGAAATACATTTCCAGAACTTCTCAACAGGGACCTTCATTAGCATCTGTGTATGTTTCTTGCCCTCTGCTTTTGCCTGAAAGAATCTGAATTAATCTATAGTAGGAAATCTTGCCCTTTCATTTACCATTTTGAAGGTCAAAATCCCAAAACTCCTATTTTCTGTATGTTCCCATACAACA
Source organism: Cricetomys ansorgei (assembly GCA_026225945.1). Lineage (NCBI taxonomy): Eukaryota > Metazoa > Chordata > Mammalia > Rodentia > Nesomyidae > Cricetomys > Cricetomys ansorgei. Next base: position 14,553,200 of record JAMJFZ010000199.1, read on the forward strand.
TGCATATTTTAGGATGATTCCTAGACACTTAATTTTTAAAATCCTAATATATATTACATCAATTCAGGATATCTCTAGAACACTTACTTCAAAATTAGTAAATTTCCTTCAATATAGAGAGGATTACTATAATAAGTAAAAATAATAATTACTCTTCTATAAAACAGAACTTTTAAAATCCCTTTGAAGGAGTGAAATTCATACTTAGGATATGTAAAGCTGGTAGAAGTAATATTGCTATGGCTGAAATATAGTTAGAAGTGTTAGCCCCCCTTGCTTTGTCTCCATTCTCTGCTTGTTGGGCTGATGAATTATTCTGAGTTGTTCCAGATACAGTGTAAAAGTCAGTGCTCTAAGACTACATCAGTGTTCTTATTAGTCTTCTGCTTTCTGTTCCTTTAACTATCACATCTTACTCTCAAGTACTTTTAAAGAACTCAAATATAATGGTAGATAGAAATAAAATAAAATTCATAGTTTAAATGACCAACTCCAAATATGTAAAACTATTTTTTGTGTCACCTTTGCAAGTATGTGTTTTGCCCTTAACATTTTTGAATAGTAACAGATAATTTTACATGAACAAATTTAATTTGGGGCATTGTCTTTCCATGAAGCCTCATCTTAGAGTGTTTTAAGCATGATCCTGTCTGGAGACAATTTTTATAACATCTCAATATGCAACGACAATATGTTTAAAAATAAGACTTTTCCTTAAACTACAAAGATCTGTTTCCCTCTAATGAGACATTCTTATTAAAGACCAAAGTCTCCAACAACCATGTTATTCCATGACTACACTCACTTCTGAGAACATAAGCATGCTCATAAAATGAAATTCCTGAAATCTGAATTTCATAGAGGCTTTAGTATGGTTAGTAGATATGAAGTTCTCAAATCACTTTACCATGCATAATTACTCTGTTTACATTGCTGAGTTTTATCTTCAGCATAGCCCTTTCAAATTGACAGGACATGTATTAATATTCAAATCTGGAAGATAATGAAATTAGGTCCAGAGAGTTAAGTGATATTTTTAAATGCATTCAGCTCCTCAGAGATAAAACACAGGCCACCTGAATCTAGCATCCTTTCCTTTGACTAAAGCTTCTGCGAATTAAGTCTTACAAAGTCAGCTACTGTGGGAGATTTCAAGGTCAAAAAAGTAGGAAGTGATGAAGCATAGTTTCAAAGGATCCATTTAAGGGGAAAATGTTTTCTTACTTTGCTAAAAACAAGACCAGCTAATTAATTGGGACTGAGAAGAATGAGCATTAGGATAGAAAACTGACTTCATTATTAATTTCAAATCATTATATATAAGAAATATTTTCTACGAACAAAAGCCTTTAAGAAAGCACTGGGCAAAAAGCAGTACATCTGTTCAATTTTTTTTTTCAAGATTAAAGCAGCAGGGAAATTTCTATGAGTTAATTTCATTTCACTAATATTTATTTAGTTCCTTTCTGATATAGAATATTACCTTCTTTGATATAAAGTCTTAAAAAAATCAATCACTTTGTGATACACATTGCTATCAATAGACTAAATTCATCATCTTACACTTTTCTCTTAACCACATGATTAGAGTTCATGTGCTTTCCTTTACTGAGATTAATCTACATTCTCCATGGTTTCAATGAATTCTATTGACTGCTTCCTTGGCAGGCTCTAAAATCACCTTGAAAATAATCTTAAAATGGGTCTGTGAGTGAATTTGCAGATCAGGTTAATTAAGTTAGAAAGATATACTCTAAACGTGGATGATGTCATTCCTCTGATTCTAGTTCTGAATTGCATAATAAGGAAAAAGCAAGCAGAGCAAATCTCTCTCTCTCTCTCTCTCTCTCTCTCTCTCTGTTTCCTGGTTGCAGATGGACTATTATTAACAGCTTCAAGCTTCTCCCACCATATTTTTCCTGCTATAATGGTCTACATTTTCAACTGTGAACCAAGATAAACCATTTTTTCCTTAAGTTGCTTTTTTGGGGCATTTTCTCACATTGCAGCAATGGGGAAAGTCAAAACAAAGATATAAGAGTGTGAGAATAAAGTAGCCAGTCAAATGAAATCATCGGAGTTTTGTTTTTGTTTGGGTTTTTTTTTGTTGTTGTTGTTTTTGCCTGTAATTGAGAGAGTTCCTGCAACACAAGAACCTCAAAGGAACTATCCTGTTAAATTGATTTTTATTAACCATTCTAAGTGAAAATGCCATTGTCTCTCAGTTACAGCCCTGACAACACTCTCCTCTCTATAAAATCATCCAAGATATTTTTTTTTTTACTTGACAATCATGAAAATGAGTACCATGGACCAATGCCATCTATAGATTTTCAAGGTCAAAGCTCTATACTCTAGATCCCTGCAGTATCATGTGGAGTTTTTCACTGTTATATGAAGAATTGGTATGTAAAATCCACTGTCCAGGATTGCCGTACAGGGATGGGAATAAACTTACTTTCTTAAAAGTCATTAACTTTAATGAGTCCACATTTTAACTATCTTTTCAAAAAAGCCTTCTTTTTTTTAACATTGAAAAATTGACATTTAAAATATTCAAAAAACAGAAACAAATTATCTTATAAAAAGATAATTAAAATAGGATCAAACTGAAGTTTGAATGTAGTAATTCATAAATTGAAATACAACTATTTTCATCTTATGTTCAATATTTGCTTGAAAACATTTCCAGAGATATGATTGCTGACGAAATACATGATGGTTACTGTTAATGATTTCATTTTTACTCAAGGTCAGTGAGATTATCATGTAACATATATTTATTGTATTGATTTTTCTTTAACATGGAATTAACAGGTATTAAAAGAGTTCTCACTGAGAAGATATTTTATTTAATTCTGACTAAAACCATCAGAAAAAAACAATGACAAAGAAAGAATTTTAATTTAAATAAGCCCTAGGCTCACAAAACTGTTCATGGTGTTTTGTGGTTCTTTTATTGGAATCACAAATGAAAGTTCTATTGCTTTAAAATATCATTAATTGTGCAGAATTATTTCTATAAACTAGGTAATTATTTTGTCAGTTCTGTTTATTTTTCTTAATGGTACCCATCCCTCTCACAGCAAGAACTGTGTAATTCTAATATTATTTGTCTCATAAAGCATAAGGAATGGCTGGATGTGCTGGATACCAGGATCCCGGCTCATGATTACAAAGACTGAGCAACTCTAATTCCTAAAGTTATGGTCATAGCCATAGGACTTTGATTTACATATTTTCCAAGAAACTTTGAATATCACCAATTAAAAACTGAAATTTTCTTCTATGATCAGATATAGTAGTACTGATTTTTCTTGTCTTATTAGAAGACATTTCATAAGAATACATCTCCCCAAAATTTCAAAGATAAAAATTGCTTTAGATGAACTTCAAATGATTCACAAAACTATTCATTAAAGTTAATCCACTATAATATCACATACTTACTATGAGATATATTTGTCAAAGTTTTATTTTAAAATTTGATTATCTTATAGATGGTAACATACCAGTGGATGATTTTCATTGTCAAGCTGTAGATATGCATACTTTCCAAATAAAAAACTAATGTCAAACTTTTTATTTATAAGAGCTTTCTTTAAAAAGCAAAAAAAAATTCTTAAAGAATAATTTGTAAACAAGATAAAACAAAGCAATGTAGGATATATGGAGAAGACTTTTTAAATAATCACATGCCATTTTGTGTGCTTTCTTTCATATCATTATATAATTTAAAATGCTCAGTGAATATGAACATCAGCTTTATAAATAACATATCTTCAAAAATAATTTCTTTCAAGATACACCTGTAAAAACTATATTCCTTGCCTAGATATTCCTTGCCAGTGGAGCTATGTTTTTTTATTACTTCTGCCTCCAGAGCACCTACTCTGACTTTATTATGCACACAGGCATGCACCACAGTATATCAGAACATAAATAATACAGCAAAATGTTTGAACAATTTTCTATCTCAAGAAATTATTTAAGAAGTAGAGGCCAAAAATAAGGAAAGCACATTGAAAAATGTGCAGATTTAAAATTTTAAGATGTGTAACATAAACACCTGAAAAAGTACACAATAGGATAAGCAATAAAACAATAGAAAATACTTTAAATGAGTTTTATTCATATGTCAACTACAAAAAAATAATTTAAATTTAAAACATTAACACCTATTTTTTTGGGAATTGATAACCTATAAAGTCACTAAATCTATAATCAAAATCAATAAATCTTACATAAGAAAATAAAACATCACAAAGCAAGACTTTATGTTAATTGGAAAATATCATATTTACATAAGTAAACAATATTTAGATTATGAAATTAAGACTAATTTTCAAGATGAAAATAACATAGCTAGAAAAAATTTATTTATGCATACTTGAGAAATATTCCATATTTGTAGGAAGATAGAATAGAGTTTTTTAAATGTAGTTAAGACAACTAGATGATTGAATGAAATGAAATGAGTAAAAATAACATTTATTTTTCATTTTACTGTGTGATAGCTAACTTGATAGGATTTAGAATCACCATGGAAACACATATGTGAAAAGACTCATTCTAAATATGAATGGGGCTATGCCCTATTCCATAAGATGGAATCTCAGATTGAATAAAAAGGGGACAATTAGCAATCATCTCTGTGTTTGCTGACTATGGTGTCACATGACCAGCCACCATCAGCTCCTGTTGTCATATCTTTGCTGCTTTAGTAGATTCTATCCTGGAACTATAAGTCTGACATAAACTGTTCCTCCTCAAATTCACTTTGCTACATGTTTGCCACATAATGAGACAAGTAATTAATCTATCATGAAACTGAACTTACGTTGTGCTTATTGTTATATTTGTTTGTTTGCGTGTGTGTTTTAATCACTTTACTCCCACTCCTTGCATGTTGTACCCAGAGAGTCACTTTTGCTAGGCAAGTGCTTTCTGCTACATTTCTAGTTCCTGTCCAGTTCTATTTTGAGGCAGAGAATTTATGTTATCTAAATTGGACTGGAGTTTGACATAGTTTTCCTCAGAATAGTGATTATTACAAAAGGATGATCACATGAATTTTTTTTGAAGAGACTCTTTTGCTTGGTTGTCATTTGATTCTTATTAACAAAATAAAGCTAAATGTTTATTAAGAGCAGTTATTTTTCCCTTGGACTTTTAATATTTCCTGAAGCATCTTTAGTGACGAAACAGTCTGACCTCTTTTTTACCTGATTATTTATATTATGCAAACAATCTTGGTACAGTGCCAGTAGCAGCTGTTCCAAGCTGTAGCCCATATCAGCCTGAGGGCTTCCCTTAATCTTTTAGGGATCTATCACAAGGAAATCTAGATTCTTAGCTTCACCACAGAAAATATTTGGATTTGCAAGTATAAAGCCAAGTTGGGGTTAATCAAAAGCATTTTAACAAAGATTTTAAGACAAGGGATTAAGAAATAAAGGAATGCTTGGTAAGAAAGTAAGACACCTGACCACAGGGCTGAGGACTGCTTTAAGGGAAGTCACACTTCATTATCTTTTTATTAGCCATATATACATATATGTGATATATATTTTATATTAGCCATTTGTGTATGTGGGTGTTTTGAAGTTATTATATTCAAAATGTTGTTAAGAATCTAAAAACTAAAATAACAAGATAAAAAGACACCCAAGAGACATCTGGCAGAATTACAACTGATAATATATGATTCTGGATAGTTCATGTGTTGCAGGAAGTTAGGATGTCCCCATTGTAAACAATTAATGTTCTTCATTGTGAGATTTCCAAAAGTAGTCTAGGAAAAGATGGAGACTTTGTATAATGTCATATACAGTTAAGATCCAAAGCTTACTCATTTCTATTTTAATGTAAAATAGCTATATATGAAAACATGCTATTATTTTATTGGCAACCTTCACACAACTGCTTCTAGCTACAACGAAATTCTTTTCTTTTTTTTGCAATCCAGCAGCATGACTGTTCTGGGAAAGGATCACATTCAAGACCTGTGTGATTCAGCTGGGAATGCAGGACACACATTTAAGTAACCCAACTCAGAAAGCAATGGTGGCATACACATTTAATCCCAGCTTTCAGGAGGTAAATGGAAGTACTTAGTTCAGAAGTAGGTTAAGGTTCTACGTTCAAGGTTCACAGACAGCTCAGAATTAAAAGATAAACAGTAGAGATTGAGCGAATGGAAGGAGACTGAGTCAGAGCATGCTAGTCAACTGAGAAGGAGAAAGTCAGAGGCAGAGTGAAGAAGAGTGAACGGTATACGGAGGCTAAAGCCTTCCATGTCTAAGATTGAAAATTATATTCTGCCTTGTTCTTCCTTGAAACATCATGAATAAATATATGCTTACATTTTTCAGCTAATGAGAGGCATTAGATAGATTCCTGGGTGTGTTTAATGTTCCTTTCCTTTCTTATAAACCTATAGTTTTCATGTACTTTATATTCTGTCTTAGTACAAACAGCTAAAATTCATCAAAAGCTCTGGCAAATAAAATTCATTGGGATTCTCCTTGTTGTATTTAACTTCATCCTATATAAATTAAAATGCAAGAAAATTATAAGTAATGTTTATACAGCTTCCTTAAAAGGTTGACACATAAAATATTTGCATAAGTTTATTACTTAACAAATTGAATACACATGTTCTTCCTAAACATAGTAATACATTTACAAAATAATGTAATATATAATACAGAAATATTTGTTTTCTTGAAAAGAAAGCAGTAACAAGAGATATTTTAAAAAGGTAAATTTCTGCCAAACTTAATTGCCAATAACAGACATATAATAATTTTCTTTTTCTGGAATAATCAAGAAAATAGCCTAAATTTTATCCCAACTTATAAAAAGCAAAACATTCTTGTGATTCCTTCATACATAGGACTCAATTTAACTCATACATTCAACTTTTATAATCAAGGACAAATCTTTATTTCAGAGTACATCTGAATGTTTAAATCTTCTATATTATTGCTTTGCTAAATGATACAATGTCAAACGTCTCCATTAATATTTATATCTATGCTCATGAATTACTGCTGTTTTCAGTCTGTTTGCAATTTGTGACCATTAATGCAGAGACTCATAACTGCTTTATGTGATGAAAACAGATGATTTTTTTTTTTTAGTAATCACCCTGAAAGGGAACTTGTAGAGCACCTCTTCAAGGCTTCAGGAAAATCAAAGACTAAGAGATGAACGGTATTAGTTTGGAGGATGCAATGAAGGATAGTAAAATGCTGTCTTCTGGACAGTTTATGTTTCTTATTCACAAAACCTCACAGCTGCACAACAGTGAATATCTTACAAGAACAGCACAAGAGTGAAATATCAATGGTCCATAACATTGGGAAGAAGGGAACATTGGAAAAAAATTTCCAGGCCTCCAAGAGACCTATAGATAGTTAAAGCTCTCAGAGAATGTAGGGAATCATGCTATTCAATGGTATATCCACTATTACATTGCCTTCAATCAAATCAGTAACCTTACACTCATGCTCATTCAGGAAAATTTAATTAAATGCAGTGGGGTACACACACACACATAAACACACACACACATGCATACACATATGCAGGTGTTGTAATAAAACACACACACACACACACCCCTTTCTGCGGCCTCCCAGTCCCATGAGTATACCCATCTAGTCTTTGATTGGAGACCCATGAGCCAGCGAGAATGGACAGGATTTATCGGTTTATTGAAGCAAGGGTGGTTACATTTATAGGATAAAAGCAGGGCAGGGTCTTTGTCTTTGGTACCTAGGGATACTGGCCTTTGGTTAGGTCTGGGATACTGGAGTAGCCTAATTTGCATGTGGAAATCATGTCTAAGGGTCAAAATCCTACAAGGGAAACTTCTGTATAAGGTGTGGTCCCACAGGGAAAAGAGGTAAAGCCTAGGGCTCAGTCCTAGGCTTCTAGCTACAGAGCAGATAAGCATCAACTTAGCCATATTCCTTTGCTAGTGACCTTCTGTGAAGCAAGCAGTATTTAATATTTAGCTAAGTTCTGGCAAAGTCAAGAGATGTGGGAAGCAACTGAACTCCTACAACTCTCAGGGTGAGAAAATCTGGGGTTCAAGGCATGTTTTGACTCACTCTTAGCTCTAGGACAGCCCCACTTGCAGGAACATTGGGAATAAAAATATTGGTGGATAGAAATAGGGTCCATGAATTGAGACTATAATAAAAGAATATTTTACACAGATAAAATTTTGAAAGGATTAAATAAATACATTTTACAAATTATAATCAAGCTGTAATCTCTAAATATTTTGACATTCTGGCTTGGGAAGCAAGCAATTATCATTGCTAAATAATTATATGTAGGTGAGAGAACTTTGCATTTTAACTCAATTTTATTTCTTAAACCTGTGTTCTCTTTAATAAAATGAGAGCAATTCCTCAATATTGGTAATTTCCCCATATTGAAATAAGTACATTTTGCTAAATTCAGACTTCCTCCTATACTGTAATTGGTGATCTTGAAGACTTTTCCATCTTTCCCATTTACTTTGAAACAGATAATTTAAACAGTACTTAATAGTGCCTTTTTTTCATTTTATTTCAAATAAATAAAGAATGCTTTCTTGCATTAACTTGAGAATAGATGAAGTTCCCTGTGAATGAAAACTATCTATTGATTAAGGACCCAATTGGACACAATATATTAGGAGACACTTGTACAATATTATTAATATAAACATATAGGTAGATAGATATTTATACATATATAAATATATCTATATATCTATAGATGGATAGATAGGTAGTTAGATATCATCTGTATTGTCTTATACATACACATGTGGTCCTAGAACTGAGTACATAGCCTAGACTGGTTTCCATTCATCTAAGTCTATTTGTCTCAGTAGCCACAGTGTGGAGAATACATGCTTTTTCATGTGGCAAATAAACTATCTATTGTTATATCTAAAATGAAAATCAAAGAAGAACAAAAGTAATAATTCCAAGACATACCTAATGTATATGTATCTTTTACTAATCAAATAAACACATATTATGTAAAACCTAAATTAACAAATATATCAAACATAAGCCTCGGTTTATCAAAGTGGTTGATAACATTTTAAGAAAAGAAATAGACCATCACCAATTAATTTTGTAGAGGAGAAAATATTTTTTACTGCAACTCCTAATGAAATCAGTAGTAAAATATCTAAGAGGCTAAATAATTTGAGTTTCATGAAAATCAAAAGAAGAAAAAATGAACTTAAACCTTATGCTGAGATTTTTTAACCTCTTCTTCAAAATGTATGAGATATAGTTCATTCCTCACAATTTGTCCATGATCACCTATTTCAAAACAGCATTCCTATTCCGAACTTCTGGAGATAAAATCAGCTGTTTACACAAAAGAAATAATTCTGTGTTTTATGGACCTGCTAAGAAGTTATCATCTTGGAAACTGTTTCACTAGCATCCCAAGGAAAAACAGCAGTTTCTGCATAGAATATACATTTGTTTCTTTCTTTAATAATAGCTTTTCATCACTTTTTTTCCTAAACATAGTAGAATATGAGTCTTTTAGTTTTGTAGCCACCAACACTTGGTCTCTGAGGGCTGTGAAATAGGGACAGCTGTGAGAATAAGTAGGGAAATAAGACAGTTAATATGACAGATCATCCTTCCTACTGCACAGACAATAGAGTAGGCATGATATGCACACAAAGAAAGATTAAATGCTTTAGATAGGTGAGTAATGAGAGATGAAATGTGCTGCTGCTTCAAAAGAAGCCTGAAAAAAAAAGGTTATTTCCTACCACATGATCTTAGGTCCTACAACTAATTTTTTTTTTCTGAGTTCAATCAAGTTATGTGATAAATGAATATAGTAATATTATTTGCATCCTGACTGTGTGCATAAGGTTTAAAATCTTATTACCTGGTTCAAGTAGCCCTTGCACTGGTATCACTACCAATGTGCTCATGGACAATTTACTTAATCCCTCTATTCTCATTGAACTAACAATAAAATGCTATTTTATATAGTGTTATGAGAATGAAATTACCAGTTCTTGTAAAATGTTCAGAAGAGCACCTGGCTCACATTAAGCTCTGGTAAATTGGTTATTGGTCTTGGTCAGAAACTTTAAGATTTGTTTTAATTCATAAGCATTGTTTTATGTGTATAAGAGAGTCTAAGAAATTAATAAAGGGAAAGGGTTGTCAAACAAAAATATATACATATTATTTGTATGTGTTTTCTTTGTAGTTTTTGTATTGACAATAAAACTTTTGAGACAATTTGATATTTTAAGATGTATTTTGTTCCACTTGAACAGCTTTGGGTTCTAATGTGAGAGATGATACAGATGAATCTCTGATAAGTTGTTTTGGAGCTTTTCAGTTTCTTAAGCATTTCCAAAGTTCCATTAGGCTGTTCTAAATATTAAGAATTTGTGCATATGAGAGTTGAGCTAAAGAAAAACTCTCCCTTTTCTAAAAATTATAAATCAAATGAAGCAGGATATCAGTGTATAACTATTCCTCGTGTATTCCTATAGATGCTTATAAGTTTGAGGGAGTACCTAAGCACAGATATTTTTAAAAGCTACTAAGAAGTTTCTGATTTGTGTCACTGGCTGGAAACTGACCTATATGACTTGCTTCAAACCCACTGAGCTCTTGTTATAAGCCGCTATTAGACATATCTTGAGCTATTTTCGATTTCATTATGTACACATGCACTTCATGGACGATCCCTATTACTCTGCTTCCTATGACTTCTATTTTCAAAAGAACCAGTGAGAAACTTTTTTCCCTTTTCATTTTGCATGCCATTATTTTGACATTCTGTAACTACAGTTTGAAAAATATAAATGGATGTCAGAAAGGCTACAAATAACCATTTGTATTTTGTTTACAAGAAAAGCTCTATTTGGAAGGGAAAAAAACATTTCATATTTGAAATGTATCATTAGGAAAGGGTGGGTTTTAATGTGTCAGAAATGAATTTCAAAGACAATGTGGGGGTGTATATCACTATAGAGGTAACATTAATTTGAGAGCACTTTCCAATTGTGTTGATAAAACAGTTGGTCACCACAGAGATGCAATCATAGAATTCTCTTGTATTTGACACTGCAGTGATGTAAGTGTACTTTTACAATTGTTAAAATATTCTAAGAACCAAAAACTACCAAGTGACTGTTTTCATATGTTAACTAAAACAATTAGCATTACTTGATCATAAAAGAGTATAGGAATGTTCTGAAATGATTCAGTTAGATTGTAAGCCATTTGAAAGTTTGTTTTTAGAAATACTAACTTACAAATGTCACTTATTTATTCAGAAATGTTCAAATCATATCTCTAAATAAATGCTTTCTAGAAAAATTGTTTCAATTTTATGGTTTCCTTTGTTTGTTTTGTTTAATAATTTTAAGTGTACCAAAATGATATTTTGCTTTTCTGATTAATGGTAAACAATTTAAATTTGGTACATAAAGTTTACAATGAAGACACTGCAAATATACATGCTGATGTAACTGTGATAAAATACATGTTAAAAAACAAAAACATAAGTAATAGTTGAGAAAACCATATTACAAATTATTTCATAGTATTTTGACTTAGATGAATCATTCCATAACTTCTAAAGGTCTTCCATTCTCTGGTTTTGTAAATACCTTAATATCAAAATGTTTCATTCCACATTCCTGATATTTTAGTTTGATTATTATATTGAGTTTATCTTTTCATTGAAATTCTATATATTTGTTTATTAAGAAAAAATATAAACTTCCAGAAGGGCATTACTATTTTATTTTTATTAACATATTTAATTAACCTGTATAATTTGTAACTCAAGTTATAAGTTATAATAGTTTATAACTCAAGTTCAGGTCCTGCCTGGAACTCTGGGAAAGCATAGGCATGAGGTTTACTTGGAAACTATTTCATTGTCTCTTTGGAATGAAGAGTTAAAATAGTGCTCAAAAAATTGTGCATGGAGTGATTGATGAGCTAAAATTTGTGAAAGAACAAGCATGAAGCTTGAGGCACCTGAGGTTTCAACTGTTGTAAGGACAAGATTATTCCTCTAAACAACCACATTGTACATGTAATTCAATTAGAGTTAGTGTTTGAATAACAGGATATGAATACAACTTAAGATTTCAAAATTAATGTATGTTCTATTCTGAAGCTTAAATATAAAAATAAAAAGTTGGTAAACCAGTATCAACTTAAGAATGCAAGAAATTAAGTAGACCAAGGGAAAATCTGTTATAAACTTAAGGGAAACGGGTTTTTAAACAAGATTCAATATAATAGATTTTTAAACAAAATACTAGAGTACCATGAATTTCCATGGAAAGGATTCAGACACATTTTAAAAAACAAGTGAATAAACTAGACATTCTGCATTGCACATAGAAATCAGTGTAGGCACTATGTCTATTCATGGGGAAATTGGCAAAGGTTTCTGAGAGCCAGATGAAAGGGCTTGAGAGGTGACTCAATCACAAAAGTGCTTGAATATAAAGATGAGGGTCTGAGTTCAGTTTCCAGACTTACATAAAAGCCAGGCATGGAGGCTGAATACATGCAATATCAGCACTGTTTGTACGTGTGTGTGTTTGTGTGTGTGTGTGTGTGTGTGTGTGTGTGTGCGCGCGCATGCATGCGTGCATTTATGCTCACTGGATCCCTGGAGCATGATGGTTAGCCATCCAATTGAATAAGTAAATTGAGGCCAGTATGGGAGACCCGTGTCAAAAAGTAAAGTTAAAATTTTTTAAAGAAGAGAGCTGATATTGGTATATGACACCCACACACATGAATGCATATACATGTACTTATGCATATACAAATAGTGCCTCCCACACACACACACAAAAAAAATACCAGGTAAAAATGACCAGTGAGCTTGTAACATGATAAGATATATGAAAATTTGATAAGATGCCGATCTGGTGGCTCTTACACATTCTTTGCTTAGTAAGTATTCAATTATTAGCAATTAAGAAAGGCATTGCAATAATACTTTTGGTGCTGTCATATATAAGCACAGGATAATATGGCTTTTCAGATAAAGTCCATTGGTAATGTGTGTTCTTTATCTCATGCCCAATGAATATTTTACTTCATAATTCAAATATTTCTGACTTTTCTGTTACATTGGAGGACATACTGTTGCAGACGTTTATTTCCAGTTATGTTTAAAATAGTTGTTTTGTGCACTATTGGGTGATAGGCTACCTAAGTCTTGGAATTTTATATTATTTGTAAGTGTTAGCTTTATGTAAAAGATGTGTGATTGCTTACGTTCTCCATGTGCTATCACTAGAACACCAGAAGAGCTTAGGTATCAATAAAAATCCCTGAGATGAGATGCTTAGGGTTCCACTGTCTAGGATGGTGTTTGCTATGATAAAGGTTCCGTCTGCTTAGGTCTGGAAGGGTTTGAACCTATGCAAATGCCTCCTTGTCTTCCTTGATTAGCAACAGCAGTAGGCACCAACTACAAATGGCTCATCAATGTAGTGGGCATAATTCAAAGAAGGGCAAGACATCAGGCCAGGTACATCCAACATGGAGACAAGGAAGAAAGAAACTCCAGACTTCACAGAGTCTGGTAAAGTGCACTCAGAGGATAAAGATTAAGGTATTAATGAAGTCTCCTGAAGGAAGAGAGTGACAAGAGAAATAAGCTTTTATGAAGAGAAAAGGCAGTGAAAAATAATAAATAAAAAAGAAAGAATAGATTCTACAGAAAAAGTGGGACCAAAAGGGAAACTCTGTAACAGAGATTTGTGAATGAGAAAGAAAGTTCCAAGGTGAGAACCATAGCCATTTCCTGGACATGGAGCTGAGCCCACTGCAGGCAAACCTCCTGACCTAATGACTACATTGCAGCATGTTCCAGTAGCTAACCACTTTTCCTTTTGCGGTTAGAAACAGAAGTCAGAAGTCAGTTTGCTCTACAAACTGATTTTTCTGATGGCTTTTTGTATGTGTGAAGTCAAAATGAGCCTGTGTTTGCAGTCTATGAAGAAGGTTGCATGTTTCCCCTTAATGGTGACAGAGGGGAAAGTCAAACCCCCAAGGCACTTTGGCAGGAGATTCTTCTCACTAGCCCAGGGCTACATGTTGTGGAAGCCACAGCCTGCTGATATAAACTGACTAGTTTTCATCTTTGCTTGTTTGTTCATTTGTTTTTCTGAAAACCAAATTTTGAAAACCATGACAGTGGTTCCCTTGGCTTGGTGCAGGGTTTGCACCTATGAAAATGCCTCCTTGTCTTCCTTGATGAGCAACACAGCAGTGTACTGTTATAACACACTATGTGAATTTCTGAGTATGTGAATGATGCGAAAATATATGAGAGTTTGAGAAAGAATGCATGTTTATTTATGTGATATTAGCATGTGTAATGAGGAGACAGAGAGAGAGAGAGAAAGAGAGAGATAAATAGAGAGGGAGAGAACAGGCCACTTAGTTTACTCTCCCTCTCACTGTATCACTTAACACTGTAATAACCCAACTGAACATTTTCCATTTCTGATATGAGTATGCTCAGTATGTTTAGAAGTTCTCTTCAGTTTCTGATTACTTCTAATTAGGAAGCAATAGTTCCTTGTGTTATATCCAACATTTGTTTTCTGAGATATTTCATATGTGGCAAGTACTGGTTTGCTAGTATGGCAACACTCTAAGCATTTCAAGATTTATTTCATACATTCATCACACACACCAGAAACATTTTTCCTGTGTTAGTCACACTATTTTCAACATAATTCAATGTCATGAAATCATACACTTTATTGCCCAGTATCCGTTTCAAGGACAATGTTTTTAAAGGTTTAATTTTTTTTTCATTTAAACTTTATCAAAACAAAAAAGTTCTGATATCCAACTTGTGGACTTTATTTCCTTTATTTGACCACTGCATTCTCATGTTAAAAGTGATTGTGCATCTATAAACACTATACTAAGAATCAGAGATGGAGAGAATTATGGGGTCAATAGACAGCCTGTGTAGCTGAATTAGTATGAGATGTAGGTTGAGTAGGAGACACTGTCTCAAAATATAAGGTGGAATGTACCTGAGTATCACATCCAACCGAATATTTACAGCTGGTTTCCATATGCATGACATGCATGCAGATGTGACCAGTACGTGCAAGTGTACACATTGACATAAGTAAACAGACAAACAGGTGTCCATGTACACACATGTACATAACAAAGCAAGAAATTCACTCAGTGTGATGAAGTAAAATCCTTCTTTAGAGGCATCTTTTAGGTTAATGTTCGTCTTCACAATCATACTACATTTTAACAACTACATATTTAATTATTCATATATTGACATATGCCTCATATTGGCAAAATTTTTGAAGAAATTTTGAAATCATATTATTCTAGAAATAAAACTACCTCATAGTAATCTCACAATGCAGTAAAACATTGACTAAGAAAAGAAAAAATTTTTATAAGTTCCGTTAAGAAAATAGGTTCCATCTGAATTTTTCTACTTCATCCAATGGTCATATATGATACATTTAGTAATATTTCTAGACTTAAAATTAATAAGGTAATTTTAAATTAATTAACTTTTCCTTTATTATGAACACTCATAGCATCTTAATGAATTTTGAATTTTATTATTTAAAAAAAGAAAAATAAACCCCCCCCCCACACACACAAGAAACTCTCTATTGTATTTCAGTGTAGTTAAGAGTCTGAGAATGAAAAGGTAGAAAATAGAATAAGTCATTTTATATTGGTTTTTATTCATGTCCATTAAGATAAGAGTTTTGGTCTTAATATAAGCATGTTCTACATCTTAAAACCTTTTCACGTCTGCTTCACATTTTAACACAAAAATTTGATTTGCTTGAACACCTCACATCAAAATTCATGGATCATTTTCCCCAGCCATCTTAACATACTATGCTCTCCATACAAAGGATTTATCCTGTACTCTTGAAGTTTCATATTTTAAAAGATAATCACTTTATAGTAAGCAAATATTTGCTCTTTAGCTATTACTTCTTTTTACTATGGAAAAGCCTGTATCCTGTCACAATAAATCATAGGTCCCCCTTTCCCTCATCATGACAAGGAAGCCATAATTTCTAAAAGATGGAAAGTATTATGACACTAATCTTCCCCAAGTTCTCCTGAAGACATTGGAAATGGTGTTTAGATCACAAGTTAGGGCCATGACTACAGAAGACTTGCTGAGGACTTTCAGAAATAATTGTTTTATGGTTAAGAGATCAGTAAGGGAATCTTTATAAAATTTAAATCCAATACCCCTTAGTAAAATCACTACATGACCATATATACATATGTACAAGAAAATACATACCACCACCATCACTATGACATGAAACAAAAACTAGTTAAACATAGGGCCTGACAAGAGATGTGATTGATAGCATATTCTATTATACTTATTTGTAGGTAAATATGCTCAATGTATATTACATAATTGAGTGAAAATGCTCTTATTTTATAGTAGCATGTAAAATGAATATTAATAAAGGAAATATTTTTAAAAGCTTGAAATAAGATGCAGCACTTAAAGGAATAATTTAAAAAAAAAACACTAAAAACCCTTTGTAATGGAAAGAAAATTGCTGGGCGTAAGGCTGGCTATGCAGAAATTTCTATACACCCTGACTATTTATTCTCACTGATAAGTAAGGCTACATCAGGTTATATATTTATGTTTTGGAAGGATTAGATGGAAAGTCTGGAGGAGCATGTTGGAATCGCTGTATGAATGTTTTGTTTCTTACTCATTTTAAGACATGTAATAAGGAAATTTGTTAGTGGCAAGTCCAGAGTTCTGCCAAACTCTCTACCTAAACTTGATTGGATATTTTATTTTTCATCATTCTCACTATGAATAAGAGCAAAATGACCTACTGCTAAGAATTCTGGACTACACTGACCATCCTGTCACTCCCTATTACGCTCATCTAAAGTTACCAATCTGGTTCCTATATCTACTGGTTAAGGAGGACTTTGATCTAACCAATTTTCAATATGATTTACAGGAAGTCTTTAAAGTTTACTTATACCATATACTCTGCAGTAAAACATGATTTTATAACAATGTGACTTTTATATGTAAAATATGTACAGCAACTATATGTAAATAAGTATAATAATTCCTGCTTAATATGTTTGCCATTTGATGACTCAACAACACTTTTGAAATATGTAATAAATAGTAGCTACTGTTTCTCTTTGGTGACTTCTATTCCTTTTCAAAATTCGACACAGCTAAGGAACAAAAGAAAATGAAACTGGTTTGTATCAAAATTCAGGAATGGTGAAAGATTTGAAAGATTGTTTTTAGGACATGATGATGTTTTCAACACATATTGTATAAATCCACAGAGATGTTAAAGTGCATGTACTTTTACTTAAATTCATTTTGAGTCTAAACATTTTTACAAGTACTTATTTTTCCTGTTCTAGAAAAATGTGTGAGCATCCCAATATCTCATCTTATATTAAAAGCAATGACTGCTCCAATTCCTGGCTCAATTGGTTTTCTAATTATGTATTTACTGAAAACGTATTTTGTATTGAACAAAATAAATTCAATTCTTTATTTCTTGAATGGCATTGTCTAATAGGGAAGGCCTAATTATCATACAATATCACATAATATAGAATTACAAAATAGTACACATAATAAAGAAAAATGATCAGTGGTCTAATAATTTATACAAGAATTAATCTAATTTGTTGTTGGTAGACTAGAATAGGGTAGGGAGGGTGATGGACTTTGAGTTAAATGACAATTAAAATACTAATGAATGACTTTGCTACTCATGATTATGCTCAGTCTTGAAATCTGTTTATTAATGTTATGAGAATACCATCTAGTTCATTAATATTTATGGTGGGACAGTTATTTTTGAAGTCCAAGTGAATCTGTATTTTGTGTATATGGAGAAAAAAGATAGAGTAGAAAGTTATGGTCTAAGTATTACCCAAGATTTAGAAACATCAGAGAGTATCACAGTAGATATAGTGTTTCTTTCTGTGCCATAGTAAATTAAAGCATAATTTATTAACAGGGTAAGGAGTAATTAGCAAAATTTTACAAACTGTTTTGAAGAGTGTTAACACCATTATTTATAACAGTCTTGCTAAAATTCACTTGAAACCTTGGGCTTTGTTCCCAAATGGTTTACTAAAAGTTCTAAAATATTCTCATAGTCTCCACAAACACAGCATATCTAGCTGACAGGTCACCTGCCACCTATAATTAATGTCAGAAAAGTGATAAAATAGAATGGCAGGTTTTACACCTGATGTAACTTATCCTCTTTCAGGTCTTTCTTCAAATCATTCATTTCTCTATATTTACTTATGTATATTTTCAAAGTTTTTTAAAGACATATTTAAAATAACCTAAAAAATTTTGAAAAATCTACTTAAACATTTGATTCTATTTTCTTGCTTTGTGATTTGGTATCACAGAATAACATTTTCTTAATTAAGAGATAATTACCTTCAGATTTCACTAACAAATACCCACTTCGTATCTCTTCTTGTAGTTCACTCAAGAAGGCAATCTGTTGTAACAGCTGCGGGAACCACAATATAATCTTTATACTTGAAGACAAAATAGTTCTAACTGCAAGAGAAGTTGGGCTTCAATTGCCAACGCTCAGAAGGACATTTTGTTTCACAGCTTTATCTATTTTATATCTCTTTGAGTAGCAGGAGATCTCAATAAGCCTCTGTCAGATCTCATTTCCATATTGCCAGCATCTCTCCAAAGCTAGAAAATCAGCAAGGAAAACAGAGCTAAATTCAAAATAAGATGAGAATATAAAATAAAGGATAAAGAAAAGACATATAAGAACTTAATAAATTTGCTGAGGTTAAAAAAAACCATTTAGCTAAAGAATATTTTTTAAAACATTAGAATGCGCATAGAATATTTTTCAATATGACAATCACTAGTAGATTTTACATGATTTTCATTTGTCATTGAATATTTAATATTCTTCAAATAAAATAGAATATACACAAATACATGAGAGAAAAGTGTGTGAGACACCTTAATTCAGAAAATCCAGTCTCCAAACTCTCATTTAAAAAACAGGATAAATACAAGATATGTAACAGGACAGCCTCTGACGTTGGTCATGTCCTTCTTTCCTGTTTGAATCAGGATCTCTCCTTTTGTTTGTTGCTTTGCTACATATGTCTGTCTGGATAGCCTGTAATCTTTCATGGGATTCTTTTGCCTCTGTGTCCCATCTCACTGTAGGTATACTAGTATTACAAATGGACCACTACATCTGACCTTTTATGTGAGTCCAGGGATCTGAACTCTGTTTTCCGGTTTGTATGACATGTATTTTTGTCAATCAAAACATTTATTTGGGCAAAAACCCACACACATTTGGAGGAATTGCTTCAGCCATATGAAATGATATAGTCATAATTCTGCTGTCTTTTCCTTGACATCAAAATGAGAATTCTAATTGACTGAAAAGACATTTTTTAAAGGGTATGCTTAAATAATTATGTAACTTTTAAAGCTATTAGCTATTAGCATCATCTAGAAGACATACGCCATTTCTACAAACTGATTAAGTTATGCTTATCATAGCAGCATCCCAGCATAGTGCCAAATGCAGGCAGAGACTATCAATCTGAATTCCACTGAGCAGCTAGTTGAATGTGCTCAGAGGTTACCCACCACCAAGTACCCGACAGCCCTTTGAGTTATATGTGTCTGGGCCTAATTTCTCAAGGCATAATTCTTCTGCCAAAGCTCCAGATGGAAGTCCATTTAATCATAATGTATCTTACAATTATTACAACTGACACTTTGACATTCCATTTTGGCCCAGAAGATTGACCCAGCTGTACAGTATATTATCTTTTCAACATATCTGCTCTAATTTGTGTGGCATGAAAAAATATCGACTCCAGATTCTTTATCTCACTGTGTGCATGACAAATAACACTCTAACCTCTGAGTCTTGCTATCAACAGTAGGTGCATAGATGACAGCAGTTTCAATCAAGCCCGCTTACTCTCACATTAAATTCTAGAAGCTTCTAGAAGAGATTTGGGCTGGGCATAGTTGTCAAATATGGAAGCTAAAGTTCTGTACTTAACCATGGGAAGATGAGTCATGAAGTTTAACCACCATCAGAGGAACCTGCATGCTGTGTTCCTTTCAGGTTCATTGCTTTTCTGTGAGCCAGAGTTCAAAGTCTGTCATGCCATACAGCTGCTGTTGGACTAGCTATTTGGCCATTTCTAACTTGGTTAACGTTAACCAATTTAACTAAATAAATTACAGATTTATTCACTATAGAGAACAATGATAAATGAATCCCCCTGCATCTCTATGAGAACATGATGTTACAACAAACAACAGTAGCGATCATAATGAAAAGGACTTTTGCAAAAGTACAAATAATTACTAGTCAGAAATAGTGAAAGATAAAAATTTACCTTGCCACAGTGTCATAGATAATGACAAAGAATATGATACGATGGGGCCAGAAACAAAGGACTATTTTAAAAACAGCACAGAAAGTAGGAGGCTTGCATTTACAAAGGTTGCTTGTGCACCTCTATTCTGGCTTAAACTCTTCTCCAATCTGACTGGTTCAAACTGACCTCCTGAGCCAGTGACTATTTTTGACTAAACTCTTCTGATTCTGGATGACTCTGGCTTACTCATGCAACTTCTCTGATGGAACTGCTATGCTAGGCTTCAAACTGACTCTCACTGTAAGTTGACTCTCCCAAACTCACTCTCTTTCCATTTGACAGCCTCCTTGTCTTATCTGATTGATTATCTATCTGACTGCCTGCATCTCTGACTTGACAGCCTGCTTTTATATCTTGAGGTTTGGGTGTGTCCTCACTTTGATTCACTCTGCTAATTCTTCTTCTGATTTGTCACTTTGCCTGCTCTTCACTTTGATTAATCTCAGTTATCACTCTGCCAAGTCTCCTCTCTGATTCACTCTCAGACTTGGGATCAAAGGCTTGTACTCACTCTTTGCTTCACTCTGCCTTTGAGTTTCTGCTTCTCAACTGATTAGCATGCTCTGACTCAATCTGCTTCCACTCTCTCAATCTCTACTGCTTCCCTCTTAACTCAGAACTGACTTTGAACTCTGAACTGAGAACCATGAACTGAGAATTGTGACCTACTTCTGAACTGACTGTTTCCTTTTACACTCCAAGAGCTAGTATTAAAGGCATATGCCACCACTTCCATCTGAAATGGTTTACTGAAAGACATGTGCTTCATTCCAGCAACATCACACAGGCCTTGAATGTCCTCCATTTGCAGAGGAGCCATGTTGCTGGATTAAAAGATTAAATATTCCTCTCTATATGCCTCTACCTTAATGCATAACAGAGAATATCTTATGTGAGTCAAATTGCCGTTCTCAAAAGCATATTCAGAGAGCAACTCATCAACAGACACGCAGAATTTCCTGAAGAATGGCCTTTGCCCCAAACAATAGTTAGTAAAATGTTTTAATGAACATAAGTATTATTAAAAAAAAAACATCTTTTTTCTGTGCAAACACAACAGATTCTCTCTAACATATTTCAGAACACGGACTAGTATCTTCCCCATTTTTTTCTTTCACCTTACTCTCTCCTTATTTAATCCATTTTCCTTTTTATTTCTGCCTTACATATGCTTGTTTCTTTATATTCACCTGTCCCTTTCCTTCTTTTTCATTCCCTCCTCTTCTTTCTTTATCAACCCTTATTGTGTTCTTTCTGTGTGATGATATTTAAGCATTTTAATCACATTATTTTGAATAAAAGACAAACTAGAATAGGCACAGGTCACATGGAAGCAGTTAATAGATGAATACATAAATAGATAAGTAGATAGATAGATAGATAGAAGCATGAATGGATAGAGAGAAAGAGATAAGTAGAAAGACAAATAGATAGACAGACCAAGAGAGAAATGGATTGAGATACATGCCATCTTTATAAGTTTGGATATGGATACAGAAAAATGTTATTTTAATCATACATTGTAATTTCTTAGAAAATTTCGGTGGTATTAATTTTCCTTATATGCAATTCATGGCTAACCAGGAAATCAGTATTGTTTTACTTTCATCCTTAGAAATAGAAGATGTTGTTTTTCTCCCTTTTCCAATTTTGTTAAGTAAAAACAATAGAATGTGTCATTGAATAAGATGTTTTAATGACAGAAAATGTGCTGGGTTCTTTTTTCCCCACCTTCAGAGCAATTTTAGAAAATTGCCTATCATATCTGAACTATATAAAAATAATTAATAAAGTGTATTTAAACTAAGCATTTGGAGATATAAATATAAAATACTATTTTTAACTAAATCTCTTCTCTTTTCTTTTTCTCCTCCTCTGGGTTTGTTGCTGTGTAGTTCTCAAGTTCCTCAAATTTTTTTGCTGTGTTAAAGAATGGCCTGGTATGGCACAATAAGTGTGTGGTGCTCTCTTATATTTTGTTTTGTTTCCTATAAAGAGCCCTGAGAGAATGACAATTCTTCTTTACACTATTTCATTTTTCTGCTTCATAGCCTATTTGCCTAATTTTATATTTTTTGATTTATGAGCTTCTAAGAGTATAAGTTGAAATGTTCATAAAATGTAAAGTGGTATTCCAAAAAGAAAGACAAAGATTTGGGGGCTACGATGACACTAGAAAGAAAATTGTTCACATAAGATTACATAAAATGAGAATTTTATTTCATTTTCTTTCTTTTCTTGCTCAGATATGGCTTGAATGCAAAATTTCAAGTATGACAGAAAGCCAAATACTGTGTCAAAGAACTGCATCCAAAGCCCTGTTATTATTTATACTTTGTATTTATTTACATATGGAGTCTACTGAGTTGTACATTCAAGTCTAGAAATAATTCAGTACCTAGGTAGGTCAAAAACTTGCAATCCTCCTTCCAAGGCCTACCAAGTATAAGTTACTATGGGCCGTTTGCATCAAGCCTCACTTTTTCATTTTTCTACTTTCATATATAAATGTGGGGGAAATCTAAAATTTAGCAGCTTTACAAAAGACTTTATTGGACAAGGATGGATATGGAGAAAGAAATAGATCTGATATTTGATAGTTTTTAATGATGGTCAAACAAATGTGTGAAGAAGTAGGTTTATGCTGAGCTATATACAAGACTAGGATATATCTTAACTATTATCCTTTTGTCTTTTAATTCTGATATTTGTTGATGCATTGACAGGGTAAATTTTCAGTTATTAGAGATGATTTGAAACTAAGGATAATGAGAATTCTTGTAGCAACTTTGACAATAACCCAGCGGTCTTTCTAGATCAAATTTTTTTATTGAGCAAAAAAATACATCTGAAATACATTTTAGAAGGAAAATTAAAATCATGTTTGTCTGAAGAGACTTAGAATCTTTATATATGTCTCTACGATATAACTTCTTATCCTATACATAAAAGTCTATATTTAAAAATAAAGCAGATGCATATATTCATGTCGGCATTCAGGAAATTGCAGTATGATTTTTGTGACAATGAATCTTGATTCATAATTTGATGTGATTAAATATCACTTGGTAGACAAACCTGTGAATAAGCCCTCTGGCCGAGGCCATTCCAGAGAAGTTTAACTGTGGAGAGAAAACCTAGCATTGAAAACAGGTATCAACATCCCGTGTATTGACATCCCAGAGTCAATGAAAAAAAAAAGAAAAGAAGCTGAACATCAGCCTTCATCTATCTGCTTCCAGACAACAGAAGCAATGCAACCACAACCATTACATTATGGCTACATTCTCATAGCAGTAGAGACTATATGCACAAAACAGGTGTCAAAATAATAGCTTTCTTCCATAATGTTCTTTATGTGATTTTTTTCACCAAAACAATGAGAAAAATAACTAACAAAGAGAACTAATAGAGAGGAGGGAGACCATTAATACAACAAACCTGATAATCTTAGGTATTTTGAAGTGGTTTACAGAAAAAGAATGTGGGAGAGTTGGGGGATGCATGCTACACAAATTGTAGAGGCCTGCAAACAGAGCTTAAAGAGAAATTCTACTAGGATTCTGAACCACAAAAATGCTAACTTGAACATGGAAAATAGAGTCCTGTTTTCCTCTGAAGATTCAGAGAGGGATGGTGAGTGTACTGGAAACTGTACTACAGGTCATTCTTTCTATTTTCTTTTGAAGGAGCTGCCTTGAGTGAGAGTGATCTCCAAAGACAGACCAGGCAAATATATGACACAGTTGTTTTCCCTGCAAGAATGCCTTTGAAGTCTATACATGACACAGTATAAATAAAAACAAATCTCAGTGGAAACACTGGGATATTGGAGATCACAGGAACATGTGACAACTTCTGAGATAAGCTTGGGACATGAAGTAGAAATGGCCAAAGACAGAAGTGTTACATTTTGCAAACATCAGGAATGGAGAGGTAATGTTAAACAAAGCTGTTGGAGCATAGATAATGTCACTTGTGGGAGTCAAGTCCAGCTCTAGTCCACTCCGGGGTCCTTGGCCTCCACGAAGGGGGATAAACAACGAAATTTGACAAGTGAGGGCAGTACCTCATTCTTTTATGGGACCCTTTGGTTGATACGCTTACGCACTTTAATAAGACACATAGAATACACTTTATGATGATGATGACACGCAAGAGCGTTTTCTTTAATAATAAAAATAAATAAAATAGAAGTAAGTTAAGAGAGAAAAATTAACAATGTGTACACACTGGGGAATAATTACAAGACTCCCCTCAGGACAGAAAGCTGTCCTGACTGAAATAGCAAAACTGTAACTTCTTATCTAGCAGGTGTTCAGGCCGTGTTCATCTCTTCCTAGCTGCAGGCTTCTAATCTTCAAGGTGGGTAGTCTTAACACAATAGTCTATTAATGAATAGCTGAATTTTTGGCCTGTATGCTTGCTACAAATAAAGGGAGGGTAGGCATTCAGGGGTGAATTATCTTTTTGCTATTTCAAGCTTGCTAACATACTGTTGAGACTTAGTTTCTGTTCTTGACTATGGCTGTGTCTCTATGGGAAGGTCAGTTACCAAGAGTAATTTTTTATATCTCTACAGAAAGCATGAATAGTATTCACACATACCAAAAAACTTGAAGGCCAGTAAGACTGTTGCAATTACTTTGAGATTGCATTGCTCCTCTCCCAGCCAGCCCAGGAATAGATTTGAGTTTAAGTATAAGGCCAAAAATAGACAATATTATTGATGAGAGGCTTTTGTCACCATACAGTAAAGATGAGAAAGGGCAAGGCAGTTGGTGGGCTTAAGACTCCCAGCTAAGGGAAAAACCAGGATCCTTGTCAAGCTGGTTACATTCACAGCCTGGGTATCATCGGCCCCCTACAGTCACTAAAAGTCATAGATGTGGGACATGGAACTGTAAGGTTTGGTTGTTGTCAGATGGATTCCAGTCTATCTTTAGCCCAATGTCCATCCTTCCCTTTTGAAATTAAACAGTTTATTTTATGCCATTATATAATGCAGTTATTATATATACATATATATATATATATATTCATATAAATTTTGCATAGCTTATAGTTAACAAAGTGTTTGAGTCTCAGATGAGACTTTACATTTATGCATGTGTACATCTTTAGAGTTTTTAAAGCTTAGATTTTTAGAGAGGAACTGAAAACTTTTTTTTTTTGCAATATGAGATGAACATAAGATTTTGAGAACAAAGGTGGACTGTTATTATTTAAAACTGATATTTTGGGATGTAAAGTTCACAAGGACTAGACTTTTAACATTTAATCTTACTATCCATTGATGTTATTAGAATAACTTTGCATATAAATCTCTGGGAAAATAAAACACATCCTGATTGTGAACATCACTATCCTAAAAGATAAGTTCCTATATTGAATCAGAAGGCATGCCAGCCTTATCTCTTCCTTTCTACAGATTCACCAACTGGCTGCTTCACACATGGCTACCACACCTCCCAGAACATGATGAACTTTAAAACAGAGCGTGAACCAAAATAAATTTTCTTTTATTAAGCTGTTTTCTCTGTCATTTTATCACAACAATGTGAAAGGTAATTAAGAGTGGGTTTCATCACAAGTTTATAATCTAGTACAAAATTTACCCTATTTCTGGAGACCAGATTTTTCTAGTTTCTACAACCTCAACATCATAAAGAGTTGGTTTTCTTCATGAAACAAATACATAGCATTCCTCCATTCCACTGAGTCTTTTACCTTGTAAGTTTACCTGTCACTGAATTGTACAGTACCAACATAGAGTTCTATGAAAATTAAAATAGTCTCATATAAATTATCTTATGACTTTAAAATGTTACTATCATATACAAACATAAATCACTGAGAAGCAATTTTAGTTATTTTCAATTTTCTCACAACACCTGTCTGACTGGACTTCATGAATTTGGCTGGCTCACTGTAATATTTGTATTGTAGCAAAAGATGAGCATATAAGAATTAATTTATAACACAGCTCCAATTTTTAATACCACTAATCTCTATAATTTTCAGTGTATATAAGTTCCTTAGGTTGATTTTTTTATTATTTCCTCTTAACTTTGCATGAATATATTAAAATATCATGGAAAATTGACAGCAAGGATATTAATTGATAGAAGCAAAATAAGCCATCAGGAATGCTCAATTAGGAAAACTATTCTTAGTATTTCCAGCTCTTCTGGAATCTAATGAACAACAGAATTTCTTATTAATATTTTTGCCATATAAGTTATATTTTAAATTTTGCTTAACCTAAGCATTAAGCTCACAGTGATATATGTGAATTAATTCAGGAGCATCTGTCTTCTTATAGATAACACATCTCTTTTATATCTCAGCATTATGAAAGTCTTGACTGGTGAATGACATTATTTCCTATGATCAATTTAAATGTAAGTGTTCTTTTCAAAAGTTCCATTCCCTTTATACTTCTTCTAGCTTATTATACTGGAATATTTTAAGGTAAGTCAACTAATTTGAATTAAATTTGAATAATAATTTTGTAAAGGTAGTCCTTTTGCTGGGGAGGTATTGAATATTTATATAGTTACAACTTATGGAAAATGGACATTTATATAGTTCCTCTAAATTATTTAAATAATAAAATAAAAGTATCTTATTACAAATAAAGTATTTTATAAATTCACTTAAGTGTAATAGCACTGTTTCTCTCTGTACAATATGTTTTCATGGTTTCAATTCTATCCAGAAATTGATTCGGTGACAGTGAATGCTTTTATTGGCTTTCTAAATGGAAAATTCTCTATTGTATTTTAATAATGCTTTCATAAAAAGCAAAAAAAAAAAATCCTTTCTAAAACTGCATATTTAAAGTTCACCATCATTTTAAGCTTAGCTTTATCCTCATGTAACATATACAACAAAGTGCATATAATGTAATGGGAAACACAAGAAACAAGACGAAAATTTAATTAATGCATTTTTAAAGAAAATTGTTCTAAAACAATAACAAATGTTTTCCATAAACAAATATGAATCCACTAACATTCTTAGGAATAAAATATTTTTTACTCAAGAACTTTACAGCAGATTATTGGAGTCATGATAAAAGAGATAAATAAAATATAGCCTATTTAGCCATTCAATAGCCTTTGCAATTTCTTAGTATTTGACAAGCTATTTGATAATGTTGCAAGTCCTTAAACAATTCAACTAGAAAAAGGTGAAGTATTTCTCTAAAAAGGTGAAATTGATTTAACAGTGTCGAGTTAAAAAAAATGATGTAGTCATACTTTCATCTGAAAACTTACCCGTTCAAATGCTCTAAACTTACAACAAAACAGTTGGAATGTGGGGTTTCTTAGTGCAAGCAACTCAGGTGTGTGTTTTGCCTAGACTGACACTCACAATGACAGCAAGCAGTTCATCAGCCAACAGCCGGATGCTCTGATAGCGAATAGCTAAGGATTGGAGGTAAATGCACCAAGGAGTACTTGACAGAAACTGAAGTAGTAACAGATCCCCGTTGACAGACACATCTTTCCTCAGTCCCACCTGTTTTGGAGGTGGAACTGGGAAGTTTTCCAAAATATCATTCAAGAAACGAGGTGTTAAAACTATCTCACTGAGCAGAAATCTTTGGTTTGAAATGCTGCCACCAACCCTATCAAAACTGGTTTCTATTACAAACGGCATGACATACAAAATAAGGGAGTAGGATGGAAAATGCCATTTGCTTCTGAGTAAGTCATATGTGTAGTTTTCCAAACCTATTTATGAAGAGCATCTATCCAATAGTGTATAGAGATTGATATTTTTTTTTTAATTCAGGAGCTTCAGAATGAATAAAAGAGAATAAAAAAAATGGAGGCAACAGACTTGCCCACAAAGTGGAATCAATAGGATGTGCAATAGGAAGTGAGTGTTCATACTCAGGAGGAGTTGCTGTTAAGGGATATATATATTATATATATATATATATATATATATATATATATATATATATATATATATATATATATATATATATATATATATATTCACAATGTTCCTTTATAGGATATCAGAAATTCATACAGTGACTTTATGGTTGACTACTTTAACTATGCAGGTGATAAACACTGGCAGCTTTTGCTCACATTTTCTAGTTGAGATGCAATGCTCCAATTCATAATTAGAGGTGTTATGTTTTCAAGCTGACTATATGTGCTCAAGAACTGGAATGAAAGAAATCACTGGATTAATTGATTTAGACCCATTTCATAGATACATACTGAAAACTCATGTTTACCCTTGAGATATAGTTGTTTTTATTTTGAAGAGCTTTCAAATAGTGTCATGTAGCATTTTTCAAAGCATTTCTCCAGGTGACTGATACAAAACATTCAGAGGAGTCCACTCTTAAGCTGACTAAATTTACATATCTGGATGTGAGCATAGGGGTCCTTAATTCACTGCCAAGTCTTGGGAAATGCTTTAGAACTGTTAAGCATGAGATTAAATACAGGTTTAGTATAATAGCAAGAAGTCAAATGAGGTTATTTAGCTGAGTTTTAAATTTCTGCTTCCTAATTTGAACAAAGAACATTGCAGTAGCCAACATAGAATTTTCTCTGACATCAGAACAGAACTTATGTAACACATTTCTGTATAAAGTAGAGCTAAATTGATCGGCTGCTGGAGAATAGAGAAAGATTAGACATGTTTAAGAAAAGGAGGTAATTAAAATTCAGACTAAGTACTGCCTGTGGTAGAAAGATTCTAGTTTGCAGCTTGAAACCTGTACTGATGGACCACTCAATGGAGTTTCTAAAGTGCTCCCTGAGAACTTGTACAAAACTGCAAGAAATCATTTTGCTTTCTCAAGTAATTTCTGAGCTTTTCTGTCAGGCACATAGATGCCCATCATCCTGCTACTGCATTTACTGTATTAGGATATGAAGTGGGTGCCGCTATTAGCATATTCTGACTGCCTGAATCAGTTAAAGTGAGGATATGCAAATGAACAGCAGGCACTGGGTTATTTCAGGTGAAGATTTTTCTTTTTTATATGCAAAGTTCTCTAATTACCAGCTTTATATTCACACTGAAATGCATTTCTAAGTGTATTACACTCTAATGGCATCTAGATTAATTTTTCACTCAAGAAAAATCAACTAAATGAAAGCTGCCCAATTTTAAAAGCATTCCTGAGAAGGAAGCAAAGACAGTAATCAAGGCTTTACCTCCTGGATTTTCATCCTGCAGCCTACTAGCATGGGAATCAGAATCAGAGAGTTTTGGGATTTCATGCTTAGAACTTTGAAATTGCATTTTTACTGGAGAAACTGAGGTTTTCCTTGGTTTCTTAGTCACATTGATAAAGAATTTAAAAATGGACTTGGAAGGAATCACATGGATTAACAAGAAAAGCAAAAGAATAGATAAACTGAAAATTCCAGAAGCTCTTGGATGGTGGAATGTAAAAGAAAGAATAATTCCTTTCAAGTTAAGTAAGGTCTAAGAAAACCAGCCAGTTTAAAACTGGAAATCAGCACATAGCTGAATGATGGGAGGAGAGTGAATCCAAGGAGTAGAGGTGAGAAGGGGAGGGGAGGGGAGAGGAGAGGAGAGGAGAGGAAGAAGAAGAGCGAGAGGGAGAGAGAGAGAGGAAATAAAATTCAGGTTGTCAAGGAAAGTATATATAGGCTTTTGTCTAGCATCTGATAGAAAAAGATAAAAAAGCAGGAAAAAAATATTTTTTCTATGTTGTAAGCAGGCTGCATGGCACAAGTTCCATAAAGAGGTTGAATAAGGGAGGGGTTGATCAGAAAGATAAGTATATTTATTCTTCCCATCTCCTTAGCAAGTCTTCAGGCTCCAAATTTATCAGCTTTCCAAACAGGTAGAATATTGGCCAGGAGATTGATAGGCCCACCTGGATTTACTTTAAGGGAGGGAATAATGGTGTGTTATTTTGAACCTTCATAACAGATCTGGGTGTCTTTTGTCAACCCAGAGCCAGGAATATTCCATTCTTTGGGTCAGTATGCCTAAGGAAGGGCAATTGTGATTTTTTTCCTTTCTAATGCTGCTTGAGAAACAGTAAGTTGAGTCCAAAACCTATTATGATAGATTCCCCATCCTCAGATGGCTCTAATGCTACTAATCCTTGCCTGGCTTCTTAACAATTGAAGCATTTGTATGATGTGATGTGATATGATATGATATGATATGATATGATATGATATGATATGATATGATACGATATGATATATTATATTGAACTTCTTGAACACTCTGTTTGTAGCATTGAGGAATTCTTTAACATATCTTCATGTTAGTTTTCTGTAATTGCAGTCTCCATTCTTCATTGCTTCTCTGGCTTTATTCCTGAAATCGCTTCTCCCAATTCTCAATTACATTGCAACAAGACATCTCCCTTTTTTTTATCCTTTCAATGTTATGCTTTGTCTTTATACCTTATATTTACCTCTTTTCTTTTTATTATTAATTTGATAGTAAACACCACTTACATAAAATCATTTTATTAATGTACAATATTTATCATAATGTGACAAAATGCTAACCATTCAGTTTTTATGTTCTATTAAAAATACAGAGACCTTTGACTAATTCAAAAACATATACCTTATTATAATCCACTGTGATTATTTAATATGCTATATTTGATTAAAGATAATATTAGTCTTTATTTACTTTCTAAAAATATAAATCATAGTATGATGCCTAGAGGCCTTACTGAGTATTTTCTGAAACATTAATACTTCTTAGGGTAGCAACATGGAGTAATTCATGTGAAAAAGCATTTTTGCGTGTGATTTTTTTCAAGACAGAGCTTCTCTGTTGTAACTCTGGCTGTGCTGAAACTCACGCTGTAGACATGAGCAGCCTCAAATTCACAGCAATACACCTACCTCTGCCTCCAGGTGCTGGGATTAAAGGCATATGCCACCACCACCAAGCAAGATTTAAATAAAGCAATTTGAGGAACTGTATTTATATATTGACATCACATATGTCATGAATGAATAGTGTTGCATTTTATAAATACTATAAAAAATGCTAGGGTTGGTTTTGGCTGTATGGAAACTCTTTAACAACTGTGTCTCACTTGGTATCCCAAGCCTAATGAATATAATGATTATATTTTTCTCTGATGCTGGTCTTACATCACTGAAATCTCTCTTAGTAGCTTAATACTTTGCCATTTCAGTATCTGCTATGAATATAGTTTAAATTAGTGTCAGATTGTAACATAAATCCGTCCCAACACCCCTGGGTTGCCTATATCTTTGTATTCTTTTATCAACAGTGTTAAAGTTCAAACTTTTAACAAATTGAGTTGTAAAGATCTAATTGGCTTTTAATGGCTATTCATGAACCTGGCAATATCCACTTACAAAATAAACAGTATCTCTGCCAGACATGATAAAACTGTTGTTTTGTATACATGGTTTATAAGAACACAGAAACAAATTAGAAAAGAATGGAAGAAAATCACAAGGCAGAGTTGCTGCTATTAGGTAATTTCAAGTCCTAGCTCCTCAGGAGCTAAAATACTTTTTTGTACTGGGGGCTCCTGTTCTACTCTATTTGATTGGGTACGACAAATCAGTTTTGTTCGTTTATTTAAGTCTTGCTTTTAAGCTCAATTTGACTATTAAGGATCTAATATTTTTTTCTGAATTAATCCAATGAAGACAGACACAGCAGCTTAGTAAAAACAGTAACACCTGATACATTTTAATTGAAAACTTTATTAGAATTGTAATTCTAATATTTCAACTTAATTTCTCCTAGGCTACCAATTAACTATTATTCAGTTAACTGAGTAAATCTAAATTATAAAATAAAATATAATAAAATATAGTTTAAATAAAATTAAATAGTATGACTTAGAATATAAGATTAAATTTACACACCTGGATATAGAATATCTGATGAATATGCGACCATTCATCAGAAGAACTTATAAACACATCCCAATTTACGTGAAAATAAGCAAATTCACCCCTTCCTTCTTACATTTTGTATCTCTAATTCATATTGCATAATGTTATACAAATAATTTTCAGTGATAAAAGGCCTGAACAATACAATTTAAATTTTACCTTAAAGCTAAAATTTTATAAAGTAGGAAGAAGGAGGGTACTTTCTTTCAGGAAGGCTGTGTTATGCTATATAAGAAAAGTTGAGTGTCAGGAAGAGAGAGAGGGAGCTGGAGGGAAGGTGGGTAAGATGAGAGGAGAAATGCTATGAATTTTGAAGAGAGAAAGGCAAGAGAATTATTTCTTATTCTTTATGGTTCCATTCTAACATCAAAATTAAAGAATGAATTTATGCTACTTAAGCTACATTTCTATCAGTGGCTTCAACAACAAATGAAATAATTTCAAAACACAATATGGAAATTCTATGAGTAATGTAATCATGTGGTAACAATTTTACAATTGTAAACAAAAGAGATATTCAACAATACAAGAATAGTAGAGGTGTTTATTGAAAAATAATTCATTTTCTGTAAAAAGGTCTCAGACTACTAATTGATATATGTATATAACTATGTGAAAAGACAGTAAATATATTATACTTTATGAAAGGAAGTCAAATAAAAGCACATGCTTTATAATTTTATTTTGCTGTTTGTGTTTTATTTGTTAATCTTCACAATAGAAATGAGATATTAAAATGAAAGGGAAGGAAGGAAGAAAATAATGGAATATTTGAGGCATATATATGCATGTGTGTGTTTTGTATGTTAGAGAGAAATAGAAAAGCAGAGACACACAATGAGAGAAAGACAGAGAGGGAAGGGGGACAGAGAAACAGACAAGAGAGACAGAGAGAAAAGAGACACAGAGAGTGATTTGCGTTTTAATTTCATGAAGAATTTCAGGTTAAAGTTGCAAAGACTATATATTACTTGTACACTTTCAACAATTAAAATATTTTTATTGTAAAGAATATGGCACACAAGTTGATGAGCAAATAGGAATTGATTCAGTGAAAGGAATATAATGGCAATTCATAGTGGCTTGGAAAATTTGTGATAGTCAAATTTAATATTTAAGACTAAGATGTATTAGAAAATACCTAATAAGACTTACTGATAATTTACACAAGCAAAACATGAAAAAAGTGGAAGAATTAAGCAAGACACACACTTGTCCATTAAATCCCAGAAATGATGAAGGCTTAATGAGAAACATTTGGAGTGTCTAATGCTGCCAAATATTTCATTATGATCATGGGGAATTTGAGACACCTGTGAAACACCTAAGTGAAGACATTGTATATGCTGTAGGGTCAGAAATTTCAAGTTTGTAAGATTAACTAGCTTGAAAATTCTTACATTTTATCAGGCATAGTGGCTCATCTCTAGAATTCTAGCCCTCAAGAGGTTGAGACAAGAGTATTACCCTGAGTTTAATATAAACATGGGCTACATGGTATGTTCTGAGTGACCAGGGCTGAATTGGAAGAAAAATGTTAAGTCAATACAAATAAAATAGTTAAGTCTATGAAAAGAGATGAGATAGGGGAATGTAAGAAGACATCTGTCGAAGAAAAATGATATAGAGATGGAGTCTCGATGTTCAAAGATCATAGAATGAGCCACAATTTAGTAGCAAGGAAAATTAAAATCTAAAATATAGTTGGAATCATTACATATTCTTTACATTATGCTTTTAGGGACATGATTAACATTCTTTTGGATTTGATTTATTTTACATTATCTTATCTGACATATTTTAACATATGGCAATGACCTTTTTATTATCCCATATATTAAGTCACCACTAATCTTTTTGTTTGTTGTGTTTTTCTGCTCTTCATGTGTGGCACTCCATCTTCAGGTTTATTTTGCCTTCCCTAAGCAGGTAGTAATCAAAAACTTCTGTTGAGTGGAGGCAAAGGCACAGAGTTCCCTGCCAATATGACCTAGTATGTTTATATAACAATAGTTGACACTTGCTAATTTCAACTGTCGGGTATGAGGTCATGGAATGTTTGTCCTTTATTTGCTGCTATTACCAACTACAAATTCAAGTGAGGCCACTAGAATATAAATCATAAGTTATATACCTGCTCTTGCTGTTTTTTTAAACTTGTGAATCAGATTTTATTACTTTATCTTTGTACAAAACCTGTCAATATCTTTTACACAATAAAGCCCTCTGCCAGTGGTGAAGGTCTTATATGATGTAA
The DNA here is from genome assembly GCA_026225945.1 of Cricetomys ansorgei. NCBI lineage: Eukaryota > Metazoa > Chordata > Mammalia > Rodentia > Nesomyidae > Cricetomys > Cricetomys ansorgei. The sequence continues at coordinate 14,587,927 of JAMJFZ010000199.1, forward strand.
AACAATGTGATGTTGAGAGCTACTTCACTGCCAACTCTTCTGTGACTCTTTCTTCACTCATTTCTAATTTTCCTTTGTACCTAAAGAGTGACCTTTCCATTCTCTGTCCCACTTATTCTTACATACATTCCATGGCTTTTCTTCAGTCTTTTGAGTCATGGCTATAAGGCTTCCTTCTCTAGAAATCCTTTCCTGACCACCAATAAAAGATAACCTTCACTGTCATATTTCAACCCCATGAGTGACTAGCTTTGTTTTATGTCACTTACTCTTCACTACTTTGTATATTAAGTATTAACTTATGTTTTTATTTTGTAAGTTAATATGCACCCTCAATTTCAATATTTTTCCTGTACTCCTGGTATAAGGCATGTTGCCCAGCATGAAGAAGGCAATTAGGAAGTGTGGACTTAATGAAGAAATAGATTTAATGGTTACCACCTGGCATGTTATATGTCTCCTACATATGCATATAAGCTATTAAAATGATACAATTTCCTTCTTCCATCTGTTTTAGAACTCATTTGACCCTTCCACTACCTTCCATGCTGGAGAGTAACTTATCCAACTTATTAACTCCACCTTTGCACTGGTCTCTGTTGTTAAATGTAAAAAAAGTTTACTGATCAATATTCCTGAAAAAAAAATTGGTCCACTTCCTCACATCACCTTTTATAGCAATTACTTACTGTTTCAAAATCATTTTTGTTTTGAACCATTATATTTTGCACACTTTTCCTGAAGGTCAGACTAGTCTTTTTTGCTAAACTTATACTCTATCCCTGGTATCGATAGCTCTGAAAGTATGGCTTCATTTTAATATCAGCTCATGTGAATAACAAATGAGTGTGCATAAGCTTCTCCCACAGCAGAGTTTTGACATTAAGAAAATTAAAATATGCCCTAATCATAGAATGTTTTAACTGTTGTCTGACATTTTAAAGGATTTTCTCATGAATTTCAGAATAGATTATGCTCTTGTCTAGCTTCTTTGTTATAGAAAATAATCTTCTAAGTGATTTGAACTTCATTTCTAACTTATTCCAGAAAAATGTAAGAGAAAGTAACATGAGAAAAGAGAAACATAAAAGAAGAAAGATATATTTATTTAACAAAAAATATTTGTGATAATATGTCTTTATATGACCATTTGTATTTTTGTTTCATGGTATAGCAAATAGTTTTTATTCTATTATAAATAACATATGTATCTTGCAAAATTAACATAAGGGTCATGCAGGAATGTAATAGACTTATTTTAAGATGCATATACTTAGCTCCAAAAGAAGAAATACCCAATTATTTTTTATGCCTCTGTATGATGCCAGCTATTTAATTATCCTTTAGAGATTTTTCATTAGAAGTAAGGGATGCAAATTTTAAATATTTATCTGATGTTAAATAGGTTAAGATTGTTCACAGTTTTGAGTTTCACATGCCATTTAAAAGTAAGAAGTCTTCTTTAGACATATATTTTAAACATTTAACCTGAGCTATAATGTTTTCTATCTTATTTATTTAAGAGAAGCGTATTATATATATTTTACCCATGTATCCTAATGACATTTGTATGGTTTTTAGAATGATTGCTTTCTAATGTTCATATTCAAATTCACATATTCAACCTATTGTAAACCACTTGATGTTCCAAGACTATTTTGTGTCCTATTATGTATAGGTTTTTTTGGCAAATTACTCATTAGTGCTATGAATTTCAATACATATTAATTGGACATGCACTTTCTGAAAACACTATTTCTTCCTCTTGACTTGTCTGGGTAGTCAAATAATCACTATCTTCCTGTATAAGAATTAATACAAAATATAAAATACAATTTAATACAAAAATCATAGATATAATAAATGAATAGATACTTAAAATAATAAGTAGATACATAACACAATAGGTAGATATATAACACAATCATATGTATGATATAGAAATATTAAAACTTATAAAGTGGGGATTTTTAATCAATTGAATGTCAGTGAGCAACAATAAGAATGTGTGGTGAAATAAATGAATTTGGAAAATGATGAAGTCATATAAGCAGACAAAAAGTAAGAGTCTATAGATTCTATAGAGTCTGCTCCTCATGTTTAAGAATGAAACAAGGCCCAGTTTGAGTGGAGTCAAACTGGATTGGAGTGAGAGTCAAAAAAGGAAAGAGATAGAGTATAAAGCAGAGAACACAGAAATGACTGTGGCCCTGGTGGGATGACAGAAAAGGATATGATTTCATTATTGGCAGGGCTGTTGTGTTCATAACTGTGAGCAGAAGTGGAAGCCAGGAGATAGGTTTTGAGGTGTTGAGATAAACTACGATATTGTTGCTATAAACAAACCTCATAGCAGCATGACAGTTGTATTATCTTTCTCTACATACAGTCAACCACAACTTCAGTGGTTGCTATTCATCCATATACTTCTGTTTTGGTTATTCATCCTACGGATATCTTTGAGTTCTGTGTTTATATTTATCAAAATATATTGTATCTCAATTTATTGATTTCCTGCACTATGAAATGGACTCCTTGGGATGAGGAATTATTTTCTGCTGATCTATATTTACTTCAACATTTGCTAAATGTATAGGGTAAAATTAGCATGAATTTGTTAAATAATAAAATTTTTTAAATTCAAAGAAAAGTTTATTATTGATTAAATAGTCTAAGCAGAAAGTATATAACAAAATAAAATATAAACAACTTTTGTTTTCAAGAAATATATTTTTCTCCTATGTCAAATATTAGTATATGTCCATCTAAACAAGAGAGTAATGTATTTTCTTAAGCAATCCCATCTTCATAGCTCTTTCTTTTGAACATCTACCCAAAAGTTTGCAAAATATTTATACATTTTAGTATTAACTCTTGTAAATAGTATAAATGACAGTAACTATGCTTGATATAATTGTATAATTCAACTGGTTTTATTAAGTGTGCTAAATAACTTTTATTCTATAAATTGATTACATTTAAATTCAAATTTGAATTTGCTTTTGATAGTGTTTATTTTTTATGCTATATATGATGAAAATAAGAAAGTAGTAGATATGTGTAAATGGGTTTGCATAACTATATATTTATAATATATATTACTTTATATCTGTTTAGATGGAATTAAAAGTAACTGCTTTATAGAAAATTCGTCAACTGTGCTGTTTTATGTTTTATACGTCATTTTATTTTATCTAATTTTTCATCCTGTACCTAAAATGTGCCCTGTCTTGAATGTTGGTAATTGTCTCTTTGTTTGCTGTATAAAATTGAGAATAATAGTACCTTGTATTTCAGAGTAGAACTTTATACTTATAGTGACAAAATTCTTGAAAAAAAATGAAAATAGCACTTTGAATTTGCTGAGAGTATAGTAAATGTTTCTTTTTTTTTCAGATGCTTGATTATGGCACAGAAAAGGACTTTTTTTTTTAATCTTTTATAAGCACTGTCATTTCTACATAATTTGGAATTCAATTAAGAGTATCCTGGATTTTATTCTAATATATCATGTGAATTTCACATAAACAATTATTTTAGGTATGGCTAAGGTCAGAATTACCAGTTGAATTGTGTTCATCTGTCATAAATATACAAAAGCAATCCTAGTATAGAATGAAAAATTAAACGTAACTGAATATTTTATCACTATTACCAAGCCATATGATTACAAAGTTTATTGTACAGTCAAGTGAATTTGAAATATGTATTCTGTATAAGATTACCTCTATCGGCTTACCTATGATGTCTATTCATACTTTTCCATGCAGATTTATACGTACGTATGTGCATGTGTGTATGTATCTCAAAACTCCTCCACTGGAATAGACAAATTTACAGAAAGCATACTTAGAGTCCACATTCATTACTTCTTAATAACAATCCAGAGAAAGTCCTTCTTCTTTTCGCCAGTCACAAAGAAATCCTATCTGATTTACTCAAAGCAGTAGCTTAAGGGAACAAAATCCTTTGGTAAGCTTTCAGTAGCATTAAAGAATTAATAAGATTTCTGAGAGTTCCCTGACCATTTCAGCCTTTTAACATTCTAACTCACCCATGCAGCTTAGACTATATGGAAACCATAGAAATAAATATAATATCAGATAGCAATCTTTTGCTGAAGCCAAGCTAGAGGCAACAGTTGAAGGAGACTGAATATCATATAGCTGAATGGCTCTCCTAACAACAAAGCAATTCCTTTTAATAGGAATAAAGTCTTTAAATGGGTGGAAGCAAATTAAATGACTTTTACAGGATTTTCCCCCAGTAAGGCTTGTGCCATCTTCATTTGGGGACAGGTTTAGAGAGAAAGCAAAGTGACTGATGTGTCTGGAGGTAGGAATTAAATCTCAATTTGCCTACAATCATTTAATTGTGACAGTAGCAATCCAAATCTGATTAGTGTAAAATTTCCTCTTGGTAATTAAACATTATGCCAAATTTTCCAGCATTATGATGTTTATTAAAAGCCAAACAGACTTCTAAAGCTTTGAGAAGAATATCTGAAGACTGAGATCCTAATAAGTAGCATCATAACTTCACTGCAAAGTCTTTCTCTTTCTTTGGTAGTAGCTGTGGTATGCATTGTTAGATTGCCATATAACTTTGTTCTCAACCTTTACTCTAGATATAAAGAAAAGGAGGCTTAATAATAGCATCCATTATGAAAAAGCAAATACAAATGGCAACATAGAACCCCATATAAAGTCATATATGTTTTACTTGTTTTAGAGCAAGCACTAAATTTCTTTACCTCATTAATGATTTTTAAATCACTGTCTCACAAAATCTTTCAATATCATTATGTAAGAAAATCTTGAAGAGATCATGAACATTTTTACTAGAACTCACCTCCACCAGGCAATATTAGTTAAATATGAAGAAAGGGTAGAAACGAGAAAAGCTCAGGGAATGAGAGTCTCTTCTTTGATGCCTAGAACTTAAAGATAAGACCTTTCAGACTCATTTATGAAAATTTCAATATAGATTTATTTTCTAGTGAACAGAAATTTATTTTGTGGAAGCTATTTAGTCCAAAATGAGAGGCAAGAGAAGTATTATTGAAACTTTTAGGTCTCATTTTATTTGCAGCTATTAAAATCAATTGGTAGTATGAAATTTAAATTTTAAAAACCAAGGACAGAATTCAATGTGTTAAATAAAAAGAATTAGAAAACAAATTAAAACACACATACTATAAAAGAATATTGTCCTTTATAATGACTCATGTTTCCATGACAACCAAGAATGATAATGTGTTGAAACATCATCTATGCTATTTGATTTTTTTTTGTTATAGATACTACAGTTTGTATTTTGACCATAAGGAACCATATTTATGTGATATGGCTTCAATATAAAAATGTTTACCTCAGCAGGTACTAATGAAATAATAATTACAAGATAATTTGATAAAATATTAATTCAAGAGAAAAAATATTGATTAAAATTTGGCTATTCAAAGCAAGTGTTTTTTTTTCATAGAAATGTATTTGTAGAAATATTTTATAAAATCACAGGAATAAATATTTCATAAGTGTGAATTTGATATAAACTTAACCTGTACTCCATATCTTACTTTAATGATTAAAATATATACATTTAAATATCTTATCTAATTTCTTCAGTGGAAAGTATAATTGAATAAAGACAAATCTATATAATGTATGGAATTCAGGGCACAAGTGAAACCTCAGAGAATAAAATAATACTGTAAGCATTTACTCTGAAGTCAACAGTGGTAAGTGAGTACTGCTTTTCTAAAGTTTGATTTTAGACATCTCTGGCTATTTTGCTAAACTAGGAAGGGAAAGAAAATTCCTTGCAAGTAACTGCCTTTTACCCACTTTGTAATACATAATTTTGATCAATTAACTTTTACTTCTCTATATTTATAGTAGAACATACTTCGGTAGAAAATACAGTTTTTTATATTCTGGTAAATATTTTCTGTATCATCAAAGCTTCACTCAGAAATAAAGATGAAATAATAAGGAGAGATTGGATTTTACTATTGAATTCACATGTTTCCCTTCATCTATTTTGACATTTGAAATCTTTCTCTCAAAATCTATGAAAAACAATTAGATTCCATATGAGGTTTACACCACTTTCATGATAGAACACCAAAGTAAAGACATGAAAATAATATCATTTCTAAGAAGAAAAAAAATCCAATAGCAAAATAAAATACATTCTTTATTATATTGTTATATTCCAAATTATTTGAAAAGATTACAAAGATCTATAACAAAGACATATTACTTCTTGAATCATTTTAGATTAACATACCAAACTAGAATCTTAATATCATCCAAAATATTTATATTGCTTACAGACAAGAATATTTTCTTACATTAATAATAATAATAATAATAATAATAATAATAATAATAATAAATACATTAAAATATTATCAACATTTTATGATAGCTATCTATTTTTACTCTTAAAGTATCTCCAAACACTATCACTTAAAAAACACACATATTCTGTTTTGCATTTTTTGCTTAGCAAGAGTCTGTGGGTGACCCTCCAGTTTTATTAGTGCCTCATGAGAGTTAACCAAGGTATCTTGTTTGACTGTGGCTTCATATAAAGACTTACTTAAAAAAAAAAAAAGACCCTATTACTGTAACAGCTGGATATTTGAAAGAGATATTTAAATCACAGGATGATTAAAAAGATATATTACAACTGAAAGACCATAATTGTTAACCCAGGTTACTACATCCTTCAAAACCATCATCCATTTTTAATAATAAAAATACAAATATTTTCATTTACAAAAAACAGATTGAAATAATTTATGACTACTAAGAAAACACTAGAATATTAGACAGAGTATAGGCTTATTGCGTGAATGTGCCAGGCTGTTTATTATTGTAAAAATGTATTAAAACTCAAGAATGTGTTTTTTTTACTGTGGGTGCTTCTTATTTCCTTTTTTATTCATTATGTTGAACTTGTAGTGTTTTCTCAGATAATTTTTGAATATCTGACTTCACATTATTTGATCCCTGGGACCTCATGGGTATATTTATCCTTTTCTTCCTATTGAAATACTCAATATCCTCTGTATCTTTAAATCTTTCTTAGTAGCCGTAAATTCCTTTAATCTGTTTTTTTAATGGAAAACTCCCTCATCTAAGGAAGTCAGAATGCATAAATTGAGAAAAAAAAATGCTGACAAATGTTGGCCCGAATGTGGGGAATAGGGGACAGAGGTTCTAATTTATTTTTTTAATTAAAAAATTAAAACATTTAAAATTGCACCTAGCTTCTGATATTCTATTATTCTAAATCATACAGGAAAAGAGACCATGCCATTTTCTGTGATATTCTCCAACTAGTTAAAATGTGACACCTGGTATTGGAATCACTGCATTGTCACTTTCCTCATATTTAGGAGCTGATAGTCCTCATCAGATCATGTCACACAAAACACTCCTTTACCTAGAATGGGCTCTGATACTCACACAGAACTCTATAGTGTGCTTTCTCTAGAAGCCAATAATGTATATACCTCAGACCTCATCTTTACCGCGTTAGTAAATAGGTAACTTCCTCATTCCAATTGATTTCTGACTTTCCATGCACTGTGGCCCTTAAAGTCTCCATGGTATATAAACCAGGGTCTGAAATAATATATGGTAGACTTCTGATGGGGTTATGGCATTTCATATCAGTTTTAAATAAAATAAAGGTTCTCTAGTAAACCCCATGTCTTAAAATATCCCAATAAAGGATCCTCTATATCTTTATGTGCAATCTTCACTCTACCAAGAGGAGGTTTGCAAAGCCATATTCTCTTCTGATTTGTTTTATCTTCTCATCTCTGATTTCCATTCATGTGTGAATACATACATACATCTTCCCTTCTTTAAAATTTCCTGACCTGCTGTAATTTCTTGTGGTCTAAGACAATTATATCATCTCGTCTTTTCTCACTGATGTTTCCAGAAAACAATTTCTCTATCAGTAGAAACACCAAAAGGCAAGAAAAGGAGAAAAGTGAAAAAGGAAGGGGACCAAATGTCTTTTAAGTTATTATTATTATTATTATCATCATCACCATTATTATTATTATTATTAGAAAGAGATCTATGGAACTCAGTGAGGTCCTTCACAAATGAAGGTCCCAAAAGTTCATAAACTTATTTACATAGGTGAAATAATCAGAAATCAATGTAATTATATAATGTTGTTTTAGATATTATTCAGGAAAAAAGCCAATCAAAATAAATTTCCATACCATTCAAGGTCCATAGGAAAAACTATTATGATGGTAGCTCCAGGCTAGAAAATCATTCTGAAGACCTGGGCTAGGAATAATGATGGGATCTGATAAGCAGACAACATATAATTTCAAATGGATTTCTATCTGATGTCTCAAGCAGATGATTCTCTTCCCATGTTTTATTTTACATTTTTCCTAAAAATAAAACAAAAATTGTTCTACCCATAATTATCTACACTACAACAAAGTCAGTGAGACATAATTTTTAAAAAATGTGGGATTACAAAAATTATGATACTCCAAATTTGCTAATGAACTATGATAGTATCTTATTAAAATTATAATACAAATCTTCTGATAGTGAATACAGTTTATTATTTTGTTTCTAAAATAGGCAAAATGTGGTAAACAAATTGTCTAATTTTCTAAACACACACTTTATAGGAAATTACATATGTTAAAAACCCTGTCAAAGAGCCAAGTGATGGTGGTGCATGCCTTTAATCCCAGCACCCAGGAGGGAGAGGCAGACAGATGATCTCTGTGAGACTGAAGCCAGACTGGTCTGCAGAGTGAGTTACAGGACAGCTAGAGTTACAACAGAGAAACAATGTCATGAAAAACAAAACACCATGTTGGAATATTCCTTAATTTACACTTTTCCTTCAAGTGTCTGCCTCTGTACAGCATTATAAATATAATGTGCATTATATTTCCTTGAGCTGCTTAATATTGAATTTATCTTATTGAATAAATCATGAAATATCGCACATAAATTTGATTTGATATCCTTTCTATTCTATGATCTCTAAAATGCATACTTGTTAAATTTGTTTATTGGGTAATCAAAAATATATACACAAGCTTAGAAGTGAAATGCCTCCACGTATTTAAACAAGCATATAAAATAAATTAGGTAGGGGATACATGATAGGAAGAGATTCAAATATGGTGGTATCACTTGGTAATCCTGCTTTAGATATCATGTTAATGTTTTCTTTTAGACAACAAACACACTTGAAATTTTAAAAATGATTCTTCAATAATTATTTCTTTTATAATGTTGGATTTTTATAGTCCTTGAATTTTCTGTTTTTAATATATGACAATAATTTCTTAAGATATGTTTCAGTGGGGCAAAATGATATCAGCATAATGACTGAGCTAATTTCTTTGACATGATTGTTTAAGACCCAATTATAGAATGGTAAATAATGTGAAATTTAAAGAATACTAATGCCAAACAGATCTGTCACATTGGTTTCAGCTATGTGGAAGCACTGTAGAAAAATTTCCTCATATACTCTGAACACTGCACATATAATTTCAGGAATATTTTATGACAATAACTTTCATGAATGCTCTGAGATAAAATATCCAATAAAGCAGTGCTGGATATTCCTTATGAAATGCAGAGTAACTATTTCTCAGATAAATACTGAGCAATTATTATGTAGAGGCTGAAGTTAATTTGGTTAGAGATGACAATCTAAAATAAAAGGAGAAGTTTTCTTAGGTAGTAGGACAATCAAGTTATGATGTCATAGGAGCAAGAGAAGGAAGTCACAAGATAAAACTAAGGGTTAAACCATGTTCTGATATTTTATTGTAGTCTAGTCACTGAATATGTTAGCAAGTTCTGTACTTTCTAAAGAACAACATGTCATACTATCCTCAGACTGTATAGCAAACTACTCTACACTGTATAGCTTAAATAATGAAAATGTTTCCCACACTTCTTGAGACTAAGAAGTCTAAAATTCAAGTTGTTAACAAGATATATTTCTTCTGTGGCCTCTTGTATTTTGAGTAGCCATTATTTTGTCATATGAGTGCATGGTGACCTCACAGGGCCTGCAAACTCTCTCTTGTACTACTCTGGTAAAGTCCATGTCTTATAGGGTAAGCCCGCCCTCAAAACACACACACACACACACATACACAACACATATATATAGTGGATCTTATTGAATCATCAGTGCCTCTTATAATTTACTAAGTATACGGTCATACTGGAGTTTAGGGCTTCAAATTTTAATTTTTTGAGAAATGGTGTTGTGGTTGGATATAAACTATCTCAAGCATATGCTTCTGCATCTTTTGGCACCATTGGGAAAGTTTGTTGAAGCCTTAGGAGCTGGATCATCATTGGGATGAGTTTGAGAGTTTATGCAAAATGATGCAAATGAAAGATGCAAAGTGACCAACTGTTGAAGAAGTTTATTTATAGTTATGTTTAACATGGATGTTTTGTGTGCTGTTTGGGGAAGAAACTCCTAAGACTTGGTATTTTGTATTATCTGTAGGTGTTGGCTTTATGTAAAGGATAATTGATGGCTCATGATCTGCAAGTGCTCACTGCTCTTTGGCAGAGTCAGTCTCAAGAGAACACCTGAGGAACTGAAATATGTCTATAAAAACCCATGAGATGAGAGGTTCCGGGTTCCCCTGTCCAGGATGGTGCTTGCAATGATAGTGAGATATGACTCTACTGAGATATAACAGAGTTTGCAACTCTGAATATGCTTCTGTGTCATTCTTGATGAGTCTATCTCCAGCTGACTTATTCCTCAGCCATAGTTCAGTGTATACTTTTAATAATTAGATAAAATAAGCACTTCATCATTTAAATTACTTTGTCAGTATTTGGTAATAGCAATAATAAATTATCTACTACAAGGGGTAACTGACACAGTTCGGTCCATAACATCACATTAATGAAGTCTGTATAGTGTGTGTGTGTGTAATGAATGGATACAACCTACTGAGTCCAAATTTGTTGCTTGGGTATAAATAGTTTCAAAGATGGTTCCTTAGTGTTGGATAATCAGTTGGGCACTACACCCCAGGAGAGGCTACTTGTCTTTCTTTCAGTAGTCACCAGTTACCTGTAGCTCTTTGTTTAGAGGTATAACCTCATGAGATTTTTCCTCTTCTTAGTTTCAAGTCAGCTGATACTGTTAATTGTCAGGTCTTGTTTAAGCAGACAATTCTAGAGGAATGTATCACAGAAGACTTTCTGGTATTCTGGCTCTTAAATACTTTTACCCCTCTATCATCATGTTTGTTCTCTAAGCTATACTGCAGATTTTTCCATTAGGCCTAGATTCATCATGATCCACTGATCTCTGCATTATATCTAATCGTGGTTTTCTATAATGTGCTCTATTGAACATATAGACAAGATTATTTGATGAAAGATAAGAGTTATATTTATCTGTACATATAAAAACAAAATTAAGAATGTAGTTAGGATTAATACTGGCCTAATAAAATGCTGTTATCAAAAATTCTTCTAAGATCAGAGACCTCACTAGGCCTGGAGAGTTGACTAGGTTTATAGTAGTAGGCATGATTTCCTTCTTTTTGGGTAGGTCTTAAGTCCAAAGACAACTATTTGTTATTACCAAAATCTAATGTCACTATTACATCTTTAGGGATATATTAGAATGTTGATCATTGTTGTTATTTATAGCCAAGAGTATAAATAGTATTTTTCTCCTTTGGCAACTTGCATAGTCCTTTCTGGTGCTATGGAAACTAGAATTGCAGGAAGTAGGCTTACAGCTTCAAATCAGCTCAAATCATCTGAGTCCTGAGCACTAAGTATTTAGTGTCTTCAGCAATAGACACTTACCTTCAACCTCTGAAAGGTAATAAAGGGCAACATCAATAGATTATATTGTTTGGGGAGTCACCCAGACTATCTTTACTAAAATCATGGTATAAAAATAGACGTCAGAATAAAATTTAAAATACCTTTTATAATGAATACAACAGAAATTTAAATAAGGACTTCATATTGCATCAAAAAAGTAAATTTAGCATGCCATAGCTATTAATAGTTTTTTTTAAAAATCAAATATTTTATCTATATATCTACAATTCATTAAAACAACTCTCTGAAGACTCAGTCAGAAGAAATTATAAGAGATAGTTTATAAACTACTGAAATTCATTGATCAAACCTCAATCTTCTTTATTTACCAAATCTTATTCTGGTATAAATAATATATTCGTATTTCGTGAAATTTCTTAAAGTACACTGTCATTCTACTTTGAAAAACATAAACTGACTTTAAAGGTAACTTATTACATAAGAAATTCCATTCAAAAAGTTTTACTTGCTTGTTGAGCAGAAGCACAATTGTTCAGGAAAAGGACTTGGCAGTTAGCACTTAGCCTTCTGTGGCAGGCAAATTCTTCTGGTCTTGAAAGACTACCATTTAGTTTCTCACACTTATTTGACATCAGTGATTTTAGGCACAATGGTGATAACTACTGATTCTAAAGGTCCAAAGGAAGGTGGCAACTTCTCTTAACCATTCCTACTTTCAAAGACTAGAGTTGTTAAAGAGGTCAGGAGGAGGAGGAAGGACCATGCAGAGCATCCATAGAAAGCACACACTGGCCTCTCAATAGAGTATAGTGAACAGAATCTATCATACAGAAACCCAAAAGATATTTGCCAGGACTAGTTCCTATAAAGCAGGCATATGTTTTTCATCAAGGGACCACTTAAGACCCATAACAAATGTAGAAATAGAACAAGAGTACAATCAATTACATATAAGAGCATGAAGGAAATAATTGAAATTTTAAATGCATTTTGAAGAATTTTATCCTCATAAAAATCATTTGACTTTTAGTTATTTTAAATAAATTGTTTGATATAAGAAAACAAAAGTAAGCAGAATCCAAGTCTTATACAAACACTGCTGTTAGAAGCATGTGTCTATGAAAATTAAGCCAAGAGCTTCCAAATTGCATGGTGACTTAATATAGGTATTTCAGAATGACAGAAGAAATAGGAGTTGTATTTTGTTATATTTCTAGGAAATCATGTTCTTGATTTTTGTAAAATATAAATAAAGCTATAAAAGATGATATTTTTTTCTTCAACATTGTTCATTGTTCATGATTTTGCTCCCATAAATCAGGTTATTAAATTCAGTACTCTACTAATCAGGAAGGCATTCATTATCCAAATACTGTAAAAAAATATTTATTAGCTAATTTTTAAAATAAGAACAGATAAACCTTGGGAATGTCTACAAAAAGCAACTTACAGTTTTTAAGAGAAGAAAGGAGAAAGTCCAAGACAGTAAAAAATGTTAACCAACAGGATGAAGAGTGGGAAGTGATAGGAGTAATAACTAGGGACAAAAATTGCAAGATTAAATTGCTTTCCAGAGTCCATTCAGATTCCTAAAGTAATTGTTTTCAAGGTAATCTTTGAGAAAGTCTGCCCTGGTAATGTTTTCAGTGTCCTCAGTGACTACACTGTCTGTGGTACTGAAAAAAATTCAACCACCCATTAATTTGGGTCAATTAGATTTTATAAGTTATTTTTCTTATTGCCCCCAAATGTCTCAATTCTTCTAACACAACAACCTTCTATATCTCTTCTACCGTACATTTCTATCAGATAAATCTCCTTTCCCCTGTAACTTTCAGTTACAGAATTCTCAGAATTTACTGTGTAACATATTCCCAATGCACCAGCCAGAACTTAGTAAAGAAGAACAATTGCCTTCACACTCCCTGATGTGATTGTTCACTGTATGAAGTCTCAAATTGTATTAGGTTTTGTTGCTGTATAACATTTGCTTGTAATGTCTGATGGATTCACACATGCCTTCCAAAAATATAAGATTTCCAGGAATGGTAGCTTTTAGTTAATCATTTTTATGAGAGTAAGTCTATGTGTTCGCACTTTTAATTGTTCTACTTGAGTGTTTTTTTACAAAATAGAACTCTTATACTCATATACAATGTTTTTTTCTTAAGTAAATGGAGAAATTATTATACCATCCATATCGTCTTATATGACGAAGTGGATATATTAAGAGCTTACTAATTTATGTTACTTTCATACATTCACCTTCAGTCTATTTTGCTTAAAGCTATAAATATCAAATACGATAATAAAGTAAGGATCTTAATCTTGCAATTTACTCAGAAAACTGCAAATATATTTATTCCTGTTTTTATAATTATTGATATTCTTAAGGTAATCATACCTGTTGCTTATATTATGATCATGATTTATTAATTTATTCATAAAATATATGAAATTATTCAGCATTTATGAGACTCTAGATTCAATCCTTAGTATTTGAATTATTTTCTTATAAATATTAAGGGAATACTGGGAGCAGATTTATAGCACAAATGACAATCTCTACATTCAATGAAATTATGATTTATTGAGAATTATTTTTAGTTGTTTTATTTTTAATACTGTGCATGGGTATGTAAGTGATATTGGAAGCTAAGGTGTATGTACGTGGAGTACATGTGTCAGTAGATGAAAAAGTCATCAGATCACACAGAGCTGAAATTGCAGGCAGTTGTGTTTCATCCAGCTGACTGTACTTGCGTTCTCTGGAAGATCAGTAAGTACTCACTTAATAATCTATTTACCCCCAAGAAAAATGCATGACTACCATAGGAGAACTAACTCATCAAAATACTACCTATCATTTGAGTTAGTAAAGTTTTTCTTTGCAGTTGTGAGAAAAATTTTGATTTTGTTTTTTATTATGCACATCGAGTTATCACATCTCTATATCTAATTTCACTATTTTTGTTAATTCAGAAATGTAGAGGTAGTATATTATAGTTATATTTTCTTAGTAAGAATTTTATAAGTCAAAAACTCAAGTGTCAAACAAGCACATTCTCTTCTAAAGCTCAGGGATTCCTACCCCATTCTAATTAAATGATAGCAAAATTTACTTCATGGTAGTAGGAGGGTAGAATTTCCTCCTTTATTTGGCTCTCAGCCAAAACTTACACTCAGATTCCAGAGACCGACAAAAGTGTCCCATAGACACCCTCAAACCTCACGGACATAGTCAAGGCTATCGGTTACTCTCAACAATATTGTGGGCAAGCTCGATTGCTAAAGATCTACCACTTATTTATGTTGTAAAACATAAAAAAGTAATAAAACTGGTGCTCAATTAGAAGCATCACTCAAACTGTCTAGTGTTCAGGGTGCTGGAAGATACTTTGTATATGACTGAGCGAGAAAAGTAATTATAAGTTTTACCCAGCTACAAACACAGTCTGTATACAAAACATATTGATTCAATAGTAGCACAAATGCTACAGGAGTTACCAACAACTTTGAGTAGATTTAAGACTCACTCCATGTTATAGAACCCATATCTGATTCTATTAAAGAAGCCAGGAATCTAAGACTAGATACATCATGGGCACCAGGAAAAATATATATTCAGTTAAAGGGACATAGCAATAAAATGGTTTCAAAAGACATATTGCTATATTCATTGATCAATATATTACAAAAGTCTCATCAGAGAACCTTTTCCTTTCAGTAGATGGTAATTAGAGCCACAACTGGACAATGTGCAAGGAAAGAAAAGTATTAGTGACTCAGCATTAATGGGATTAAAAACTTGCTTCTCAATGCTCAGGGATCTATGTAGAGGAGGCTTCAGGAAGATTTTCAGAGCCATAAACATAAAATGAATTCAAGGAAAAGTATCTTCCAGATACAGTAGGACTGATGACATAAGAACTCACAGAAACTGTGGAAACCTGTACAAGATCTACACAGACAAAAATCCCATCACTGAAAGGGGGAAGAAGTAATGAAAACTCACTCATAACCAAGAAATTTATACATGTGGAAAGAGAAAATCAGTAAATCAGTTTTCTCAAGTGGAGTATCCTTGGTATAAGGATCACGAACAAAGGCAGGCTCTATGTGGAGGAGTAATTAACCAACAAAAAATAGAATCCAGTGTGCCTGTGTGCGTGTGTGTGTGTGTGTGTGTGTGTATGCTTGAATGTAATTTTATTCCATTTCATTTTGTATAGATATTTTTTATTTTATTGTTTTTGTTTTTATTTTTGTTTTATTTTTGTTCTCCCTTTTTGAGAGAGGTACAAAACACAAAGTGAGATAAATAGAGAAGTATAAGGATTTGGGAGAAGTTGCTGGAGGAGAAGTACTATGATGAACACCATAACCCAAAAGAAAGTCAGCAGAGAACTACTCTGTAAAGTTGTCCACTAACTTCTTGCACTTACCTATTCCCATGAACAGACATAAATACAGTGTGTAAAAATATTGTACATCAATTGAATAAAACAAGTTTGCAATACATTTCTGGATGGAAAAATGGTGCTGTAACATTTCAGACATTGCTGTACGTAGTCCTTATAAGATTCAGGTTATCAGGATAGAAAGGACTGCTAAGAAAATTTTATTTCACTCACTTGCCTTCTAGTCTTTGCCAGTCCACCAGCTCTCCTCTTGGGAGAACTGCCATGTTTCTACACTGACTGCTATTTATTGAGATTCAGAATTATTATCATGTATACTTGATTTTGTGGTGATATTATAGATTTTAATAATGAGTAAATTCATCTCATTACACCTGAAAACAAAACAGCCATAACTTATTGTTGCTGAGATTCTATTATGCATGTGCAAGTGACCTTGTGACATTCAGTAGAGTCATCCAGAGGGAAAGGATGCTGTCCTTCTAAACTAAGATAAAACTTAGTTTCCAAGATAAGAGATTAAAAATAAAGTAAGAAAATTGTTTTGAAATGGCTAAGAATGATGTGAAGAAAGATTGTCTTAGAATTCAAGATTCCAAAGGATGCATTTAAGAAGACACAGACAAACTAAAAAAAAAAAGGGATTTCTATTTGCAGTTTATGAGTTTTTTAAAGGAGAAAAAAATATTCAGAGAAAACTGAATAAACACACATTCTATTTAAGCAATCCATTTCATATTTTTTTAAGATTTTGAAAGGTTGAAGTTTGAAGGCTTTCAAGTTTTTCTCATTAATATGTACCAGTGGGAGATATTGTCTAACAATAAACATGTTAATTGGGCTTAGCTGACAGTTGAGAAAGAAAGTTATATAATAGGGGTCACAAACTGCAAAGCCTACTGGGGCCATGCTGTTAACATAAATGAGAGAAACAACCTCAATCCAAGCACAATGAAGCCAAGGCTAGAAGAGACTCTGTGAACTGGGGACCACCTAACCTTTCCAGTGGGGCAGCTTGTACTCAGCCCTTGCCAATCAGTGCCACATGGGAAGAGAAAGTTAACAATGCTGGAGTTTCTAATTGCTTTTGAGAAAAGCGGCAAACACAGATTAAGACATTGATATGGGTTGATGACTTTTTGTAAAACAAGTACAAAACAAAATGTCCAAGTATTATAGAAAGAGTGGAGCCAATAGCTTTCGAATCCGGGTAGAGAACAATAGAAAATTGTACAATTCTCATGGCCAGAAGGGATGCTACAGTCTGGAATTGGTTGAGTATACAAAGATAAAGGAGCAAAGTGGGAGGGAGAGAGAAAAAGGGGATGAGGAGAGGGAACAGAAGAAAAAAATGTTAATGTCACATATTCAAATGTGTCTAATGTTGGGGTCTGGTAATAAAAAAATGGTAAGTTTAAACACTTTTCAATTTTACTCATGTTTTCATCACAACTTGTCAATGAATTGCATATTAATTCTGTTAGACAACTGACAGTAAATTCTGTTTCATCTCTGATCAAATCTATACATGGTGACTGCTGAAGTATTTTGTAGGAAACATGTCTGCGAAAGGAACAGGACTGGGATACTTTTTCTATTATAAATGTTTAAATGTTAAATTCACATATACACACACACACACACACACACACACACACACACAGGAGCACATACACGTCTACACTAGCATACACATTTATATTTAATTATTTCATTATCAATTACCTTAAGTAAAATACAAATGTCTTCCAGTGCACATGAATTGTATGTATGTGGCTTATATTTCTTTCTAATACTATGGTTATATAAACAACTAGGAGATGGAAATGCTCTATAGTTTTATCTTGGGAGATTCAATTCTGGTTACCAGAGTAAGAAAAGTTTATGTCCTATCCTGCTGCAAATTCTAGGTCTTACTGTTTTATAAGAAAAGTATGAATGATGATTCCATATGATTAACAAAATAGAATTAAATAGATAGAATTAATTATAAGAAAATATATTTACAATAAGAAAAATTTGTGTGCTCATAGAAAGACAAGTGTTGATATAGGAAAGGTACTTTAGGATAGTGACAAAACAATAATGTCCATGAGAAAACAGATTCAGAACATTCCATTCTTATCAAGGAAGAATCTTTGTTAGTCAGATCAGCTCTCCAGTGTCACTGTATCTTCCCTGCTCTATTGGTTTGATGATACTTAAATCCTGCCTAGTCCAGTGCTTTCTTCTTTCACTTCAAGTAATATACATGTGACCAACGGGTAAGGAGATGTCCATTTGTCAATCTACTTGTTAAAAGATATTAATTTAATAAACCATTTCAAATAGGAATGACTGTCCGATGCTGTGGAACTAATTAGTTATTGTATCTAATTGTAAGAGGACACAACATATTTAAAGGTACGTGAATGCAGAGGAAACATAACATCAAATGAAAATGTAAAAATATTATTCTAAAAAATAAATTTGGCATTTCGATTTTTGAAGATTTATTTTTTACTTTTGATTATCTGTACATGACTGTATGTGGGAAGGTGGTGTGCAAGTGAGTGAAGTTGCCCACAGAGGCCAGAAAAGAACATCAGGTCCTCTGCAGGTGGAGTTGCTGGCAGCTGGCAGCTGCTCACAGGGGTCTGGAATTAGAAGAGAATTTTGTAAAAATAGCAGACTATTAACTACTAGACTATCTCTCCAGCTACCCAAAAGTTCTTAATTTACATTATAAGAGTTTTTAAGGCAGTCAGAAAATGCCTGGACATGGGGCTGTGGTCATAAGTGTTCTAAGGTGAGCAAGTATAAGAAGCAGTTTCACTTGAGACCTACATTCAGTTTGGGATTATACATTCCCTTCCTGTAATAATGCATTTGGCAGCTACTGCTTCCATGGCCATGTACTTTGTATACACACTCCTATCTAAACAAAGTGCTCTGCATCTAGCAACCTCAGTGCTCTTTGCAGCCAGGCTATGTGCAGACCTATATCCAATACAGCACTCCATACCCCTGGTAACAACTCCATTTAGACAGTTTCTATTCAAATATATTCCCAATGTAAACCAGGTATGAAGAATAGAATGCTTTGTCTAGAATGAAATGATTTTTGGAACATGCTCAGTTAGAGGAAATGGTGTCTTCTACTAGCTTTGTATGGAGAATCTCTTATTTACCATCTCATGTTCATATAAAATTAGACATGTTTATGATTAAAAATCAAATTTATTATGGGAAGGGACATGTATAATACAGAAATGATTATATAACCTAATCTATCAAACAAAATATAAAGTCATCTAATATTCACACTCATGTGGCCCACTGTCCGTCTTGACAGTGTATATAATTTGTATTGCTTTACTCCAATAAAGTTATCTTGCTTCATGAAAATCTATGTGAGAGCCTTTATTTTCAATTCGTTGGACCTGAGGCAAAGAAAGACGTATAATAATTCTCTCTATTGGGCTGAGTGCATCTAGTGTCTTATCTTTTTAGCTCATGGGATTCACCAGTGTAGAAACAGAGTTACTTAGGGCTGTTGTCCTGTCATTGAGTTGAGAATATAGTAAGTGATTCAGGCAGCCAAAACAAAACTTGGCTAAACTTCTGGCTTTGAGATTCTGCTTACTTCTTCCTCACACCCTAGATAGACAGCTTGATAGAAACTTCAGCCCAAAACTACAGTTGCCCTTAGCTATTTTGCATCTGTACATATTCAAAGATTACTGTTCCAGCCTGCAGTGTCATCTTGTGAATCTGACATTAGGGAACATTTTAATTCCCAGATATACCCCTAAAAATGACCTCCTTGCCAAACTTTTTTTGCCTCAGGTCATGTAGCCCAGTTGACCTTAGGCATAAGCCTTATCTTGTTGACATTCTGTTTTATCTGTGATCCACTAGAGTTTGTTGGTTTAGGGGAAGGTTGTTTTATTTTGGAGTATGGTCCTGTCATTTGCAAAAAGCACATGTCTATTAATGCTTTCTGCTAAACATTAGCAGAATGCATAGCATTCTGTATGGTAAGGAAAAATTTAAAGGCCATTTGACAGCCTCTACATGAAAAGTTGTACATAATTTGTAATAGATGCAAAAATTATCTACCTTTCATATTGTAAACTTTCCTTTATATTTAGAGGTACTATATAATCTCCAATCTTTGTAATTTGGTGACAATACTTGAGGTAGTTTAATACAAAATGGATTGTAGAAACTGTCTTCAAATATAAATAACCAAACATAGCATATACGTACGTAATGCTAAAACTAACAAATTTCTTTGCAATATTCATTTCCAAAATATTCAAAGTATTAAGTGTTAGTGGTTAGCCACTTAAAAATTTAAATATGTCCTAAAGCAAACACTGCTGATTGTACTTGGTTCTTAGCTAATAAAGGAATCTGCATAGTTTTGGGGTAACAATGTACACAGGTAAAAACTACTCCTCAGGCCTGCTTCCAGTGAGGGCCATGTGATACCATTCCAAAGGGTGAGTTTTAAGTGCAAATTTTACAAGGCTTCCTGGAAGGCTATTATTTCCCTGATAACAGGCAAACTCTTTATCATTTACCTTTGCCATTTACTTGGTCCCTTTCTCATTTATAATACAGGGATTGGTGCCTGTAGTAGAGCTAAGGTCTTACAGCCCCAGCGATAAAAGATACAGGGCTGAGCATAGTAGAGAAAGAAGATAAAAATAGTCTGGGAATTTGAGTTTTCTGCCTTTTATTTCTTTTCCTGAGGGTTTTGTTTGTTTGTTTTTGTTTTATTTGCAGTGGGGGGGGAGTTGTGTTTTATATTCTTTCTTGCTTTGTTTCCTTATTTATTATTTTACATTTAAGAGAGTCACATTCTATAAGAGTATATTGGAGTTTTTGGAAGGAGAAAGGGGAAATGAGGAAATTGTATTATCATGTCAAAGATAAAAAAATTAAGACAAATATCCTCTAACTCTGGAATACAAATTGGCTTCAAACTCACAGCAATCCTCTTGCCTCAGCTTCCTGAATATGGGGATTATATATTATATGGTTTGTCCCATCATGCCGGATAATTTATCCTTCCAATACTTACCTTTCAATTGTTTATAGCAAGAGACAGACAAGTCCAATCAACCATTCATACTATTTGTCTTTTTTGTTACCAGCAGTTGATCTCTATTATAAGTGACCAGTTCTAAATATTTTACCTGCAATGTGCCTATCTATGAGGCCCTTATGACTAGTAATAAATGACGCACAGGAAACAGCTGGCACAGTATGGCAGTTTAACATTTCTATCAATAATGAACCAGGAGCTTATTTCTGTGGAAGATGATGAACCAGCACACTGGATAGGATAGATTAATGGAAAGTAAGGAAAGCATAATGACTTTTAGGATATGGAATTAGATGGCTTATGCCGAGCACTGTTAAGCCTCTGCTATATGATGGTTAGGATTTCCTACTAAGCCATATACAATTATGAAATCTGGTGCTTGTTGTGGTGGTTTCCAAGGACACTAACTTGTAGCTCCTTTTGTGAAGAATAGGGAGAATGTCAACTCTCATGAAAGAAATAGGAGATTTTTTTTTTAATATTTTAAGGTTTAATTTGCCCAAAAGTTGAAACCTAACATGACAAAAATCACAGAGATACTGGAATTATTAGATAAGGAGCATCCCAGATGTGTAGCAGAAAAATAACTAGATTTCACTGACTGAACTAAGGTACCAGATAACCTTATGTTAAGTTAAGTTATGTTGGTGATGAACCTTGTATGAACCTAGTACATTGAGCCTAGTACAATGAAGTGTACTAAAATGATGCATTACTTATGTGTATACAGATATAATTTACATAGTTATGACCCCAGTATACAACCAAGCCATGAAAAATGCTCTAATTAAAAAGGAGTGGGATAGATAAACTCAGACTACTGGTTACTTGTGTTGATATTGGAGACTGTGGGAGAAGAGAAGGACAGCATGGTGGTGAACGAATTCTGAAACAATAAAAGCTAAATGTACCATTTAACTAGTATCCTAGGTTCAGGATTCAGAACTGGTTATAATTATTACAATCACCAAGAAGATCAAAATAGGAGTGAAAACATTCTGAAACATGTAAGTTACAAAGATGCTGATAAATATAAATATAAATATAAAAGGTAATACTAAGCAGGAAATAAAAATCAAGAATGAATGATAGGCTACTTGGGATTTGTCCTCTACCAAAATGTTTCTTATTTGGCTCCTAAAGCCGAGCTGTATTAACACCATGAAAGCTATTAAGAAGTAGCTCTGTACTGGGAGGGGGCGGGAGACAAAGATTTCATTATAATATAGTAAGTACATATGCCAGTGAATCTTACCCCTTCCTTAATAGATATGGGCCTGTGGTGAGTAAAACAGAAGCATTGTGAGGACTGATAGACTCTGCATCTGAGAGAACATTCTTAGTCCAGGACTAAGATCTTCATTCCCTGGTCTCTGAATGAATGGATAATTAAAGTTGTATAGTTGTACACCTATTATGGAAGCTGAACAAGGAAGACAAGGTGACATTTGCATTAGGTGTAAACAATGGAAAAACCTCAGCAGAGGGTATCACTATAATGGTAAGTCCCATGCTAGACAGTGGAACCTTGAGCCACTCATCTCAGGGGGTTTTATTGATACATCAGTTTCTGGGGTGTTCCATTGATACCACATGCAGCTCATGGACAATCAAACATCCTTTACATAAAGTCAACACCTGTAGACAATACAAATACCAAAGCCTAAACAGCCCATTTCCCAACAGTACACAAAACTACCATTTTAAACATAACTAAAATTAAACTTCTGCATCAAAACTTACATATTTTAACTTGACAAAATTCCCACACTGGACTCAGATAGTATAGCCAAGACAATCATAATGGGTAAATTTAATCAGGAGTCTTTTCAATTGCATTCAGGCAAAATAATGAATTACCAATAATTTTACATTCTAGACAACATTCTGTGGAAGAAATTAGTGATACCTTTAAGGATTTATTGATGAAGGTCCTCACCACACCTTTCCATGTGAGTTAATTGTGTGTCCACTGTGACTTCAGTTATAGTGCTAGATCTGATACTGTTTCTACAGTAAATACAGAACTATCCAGACACACAATATGCACCCATTGACTTAGCCACTAAAGGAAGTTTCCCCACATTATATTAAAACAACATAGAGTAGTTGAGCACTCATATGAATAAGGTATTAGTACTCAGATTTTCAGTTATGCCCTCAGGCTATATCAAGTTTCTGCCTTTTCCTGTAACACAGATTGAAGTGAGCCATCTACATATCTTATAGAATGTCAATTATTGTACTATTGATGACATTTTATAAAGGAATAGCTCTGTATCAAAGCTAAGGTCTACATTCCAGGTGTTACATTCAGAGGTCTGTGTGGTCTGGAAGGAATGTAGATACACTTTTGATCCCAAGATTCAGAGGGAATTGGTCCCCATAACTACAATCCCTAGAAAAAAACAGTGGAAGCAGAATCAGGAAATAGAATTCAGAAGGAGTCAGTGTCACACAGGAAGTAACATCTGAGATGAGTCAGAATGAATTGCAGACAAAGTGATTAATCAGAGGAAACGTTAGCAGAGTAAGGACATGCCCAACTCTCACAAGAAAAGGCAGGGTCTCAGTTCAGTTAAGAAGAGTTACATATGAGTTAGGTCAGTTAAAAGAAAAGTCAGTTGACAAGTAGGTTGAAGACTGACTTGAAGCAGCCAGTAGGAAGAGTCAACTGAAGAACAGTTAACAGAGTCAGTTACAGAGGAGGAGTTACAGATGCTGAGGCTAGAGTGAGTTACAGAGTAGGCAGTTGAAGCAGTCAGTTATACAAGCAGGATGGAACAGTGAGAGCTCAGGAAAAGACAAAAAGCCACAACAGAGCTTGGGAGAAAAAGCCCAGTTGAATCAGAGTTGAATCAGAAAAGTAAGTGTTCAGAAGGAGCTCGTCAGTGTGGCTCAGTCAGCAGTCAATCTTAGAAGGCTAAGTCTTGAAGCCTTCCTGATCTGGGCTAGTAGGTTAAATGTTCTATATGGTACGAAGGCTGAAATCTTCCAGTTTAAGGATTAAGAGTAGATTGAAAAGGTGATGAAATACTGAAATGGTGATTTAATTAGACCAAAGAACAAATATACTGTCCTCTGCCCTGAACCAACATCTACATCTGGGTGAATCAATATAAACTACCACAATTTTCACAAGTGAGAGAAAGAGTATAAGTTACAGAAGGTTTTGGTATAGCACTGGAGATTCATCATTTGAAAGCCTTGGCTTTGTAATTTCCATCCTTCTAAAATGTGTTTATATTTAATTTTTTAATGTATATGTGTACCTGAGTGCATTTGTATGCTTCATGTGCACATAGTATCTACAAAGGCAAGAAGATGATGTCAGATTCTGTGCAAAGAGCGTTACTGATCTTAGTGGGCTGCCAAGGGAGTACTGAATATTGAACCCAGGGCTTCTGAAAGAGAAGCCAGTGCTTTTATCTGCTAAGCCATCTCTAAGCTCCTCAACCAAAGTCTTTCAGAATGTGCCATAATATAGTTTCAATCAAGCACAATTCCTCATGGGATTCTCTAGGGTTTGTTGCTTAAATTTGTAAATCAATGTTTCTCATATTTGTTGGTTATAGTTCCTTTAATCATACAATCTTTATTAATATCTGAATACAAATTTGGAAAAATATTCTATTATTACTTATATAACCACTTATTAAATTTTATTACATAAAAGTAAGAAAACAGATTAAATGCAAAACATAATTCAGAGCTATGCCTATAAGTTAAGTCAGAATATGACTGGAACTGTGGCCAGTCATAATCATAAACAACTGTCTCTGTATAATGGAAACATGACTTGGGGGTTAAATATACTGGAATTATTTAAATATCCTTGCTATTTCTCTCCTTTTGATCATTAGCTCTATGAAGCATCTCTTACCTATTCCTTTTTTTTTTACTTACTTAGAGCTGATACCATGCTTTCAGGGATTGATAACCTGGATAAATGCAATGTGAATTTGGGATTTTGATAGAGACTGAAATCAAGTAATTAGCAAAAGGATGCCATAAAACTTTACTTACTGCTCACATCATCTATAGGTTTTGACTTCTGATATTGCTTAATAAGCAAAAGAAACCTGAATTTTTGAAAATCTTTTCCAACATAGGTGATTTTTGTAAGCATGAATATTTTGCTAAATATTTCCAAAGGCTTACAGTTATACTCTCCCCTCTCTAGATTACATGTTTTATAAATATTTTCCAATTACAACATTGTCTTACACTTAAGAGACTCCCTCATGCACATGCCTCAAGGTATCAGGATGGTACACAAATTCAACTTCTTTTAGCAAATGTATCTCCCAAAGGCTGGTGAAGAAATCCCATAAAAGAAAAACAAAAACAAAGTGTGCGTACACATACACACACACACACACACACACACACACACACACACACACACACACACACACACAAACTCTAGTTTCCTAGGGAAATAAGTCTTGTTCCAATCTCATTATGAATAGAAAATATTCCAACAGAATCTCAATCAACCAAATGCTTGGCAAAGGTAACCTGAGCAACTTCATAACAGATTGCCCACTCATGCTGGTCACCAGAGACTGGTCTCAGGTGTCTGGTTGGAACCTAATAGGGTCATCCATTGTCAGAAATGGGCTTTGGACCTGCTGCTGCATCTCACAGCTGTAGGCATGAATGTAAGTATTCTGCCTCTTCACGCTCCAGATCACATCCCTCATTCATTACTTTGTTCTAAATGGTCCCTCAAGAATGACCTGAATCTGGCTGGAGGCTGTGAACCACCTCACTGAATAAAGGTGTGAACCTCAATGCCATGAAGGTATTCCACATTCCTCATCAATACAGAGCACCTGTGTGCTGTTAAATTATTCAGGCCTGATCTGTTATACTTTCTTGATAAAAGAACTATTTCTTTCTGTTTCTGTGTCATGAGAAGCTCATACTTGCTGCTGAACAGGTTGATTCAAAACAATTGGCTGAAGTATGACCAATTTTGATGTCCTTTAAGAAGAATCAGAGAAATACATGTCAGTGCTGATAAAAGCTGTAGGAAGTTCCTTCAGAGGCACATACTGTGTGCTTTAGAACACTTTACTAATCAGAAGGAGTTTTATTTATTTTATTTACCTTTGTAATTTAAAATTTAAATATTGTCCTTTTATTTCTATATCTTGTTTCTATCCAGATACTTGAATCTTTGTCCAGATTTCTTCATAAGATATTGAAACCACCCTATTTTCTCCTACAGCTGTCTTCAAGCATTTATTGATTCTCATTTATTTATTTAAGCTAGTCTCAATTAAAGATTCACTTGCCTAATTGTATGTAACAGAAGCTTCATGGTCACAAATTGTTTAGATTTACTACTTCCTAGATAGGGGAAGCCAAGTTAACTGAGGTGCATCAAAAAATAACCCACAGCAGAAAAGCTTGCTTTTTTCTATATTGTTGTCTCTTAATTTTATACTGATTCAAGATGATTTAAATATAGATTTAGATGAACAAACATTGACAGTTTTATTACATGATTAGGTTTCGATTATGAGTGCCCATTCCTTTTGATAACTATGATGGTATCATTTATTTTAATTTTACAATCTTTCTTTACCAAGCTAAATTTCTAGAACATTTTAGACAAGTTACATAATTGAGTTCCATAAATAGTTTTGTGATCATGATTAAAATCATTTTACTGGGCTCTCACTAACTTTGAAAAATATATTTTCTCTCCTTTCTCTTGTTTGCTTGTCTCTTGAGGAGAAATAGAGTAACACATAACAGACACACACAGTGGGAATGGAAGATGCATAGCTAGTTATGTAATTCCACTCAGCTAGATTGTTTGCTAGTTTCTCCACCAAACTTCTTTTTTTTGAGTGGTGTTTGGATTCTTAGCATCTGTCCACTCAATGATATAAACCATAAATGACATTTAGAACTTGCTTTCTTACTTAGAACGTGAAAAAGACTCAGGGATCCTTGCCTAGCAAACTCAAAGATGGAAGGAGAACAATTTCATGGAACCAGAGATCTTCCATATTCTACAATAAGCTAATGAGTAGCCACTGCCTCATCATAACTACATAACTACTCATAATGTACATGTAAAGATTCTGTCTGTCATCAAACTCTAAGAAACACCAAAATTTATAGATTTTGGCATTCTTTGAAAAAATGTTACAATATTCTAGAGTAGGAAAATTAATTTGTCTGTAAACTTAGTAGAAGGAATTTCAACTACATAAAAAATTAAAAGTATTTTATTACAATGTATGTAAATTTGCTACATTCCAGATGGTTTGTAGTCCATTTTTCAAGCACTAACCCAGACCCAATTGTGACTTTTTGACTGATATAAAACTTCAACGCATGAGTCGAAGCCTTGAAATAACTCTGGGGCAAAACACAGCCATAAGAGCAGGGAAGTGCAGAAGATAGACCTCTGATAAGGAGTTCAAAGATACTGTTTGATGAAGCTCTATTTGGAATGCTCTCTTTAGTAGCTACATAAGCAATATATAAACAGGAGTGAAAAATCTCTTGTGTCTCTCTCTACCATTACACTTCTTTCTAGGTTCCCATGTTGGCCATGGCTGTGCTGACCATGCCATATATTGAAATAAAAGAAACAAACAAACAAACAAACAAAAAAAAAAAACCAGTTCTTCAGAACACTATACCACTGTGAAAAATGATGTAATTAAATTCTAAGATTTATTTGTATATATATATATATATATATATATATATATAAAATGTTATTTCAACAGAAATATATTTTAGTTTCTCAAGTGATATTTAAAATATTATTTAACATATGAAAGCATTATATAGTCAACATAAATATAATACTTTATACTTTATACTTGTATTAATCCAACAAATGTTTTTAACTACGCATGTAGAAAAACTAAATAAACACATTCTGTCCAAGTCTTCCCAAGTAGTGTTTTCCATCATGGTTAAAGATGATGACTGTATTTTACCTTCACAATGATCTTGGTTATAGTGAACCTATGAACCTTATATAGTTGTAAATGAGAAGTAACACTCAAAGGGTTTAACTGAAATTTGAAATATATTAAGATATTTACTACAATGTTTCTCTTTTACTCTCTGCCTCCCCCCCACCTCCCTGCTGGCATCAAACAGCACCTCATTTCTATTATAGATTCTTTACCATGATGTATTTCTTCATCCCAGCGCTAAAGTTGTCTTCTTTTTTTCAAGTTGTTTATCTCAAGCTTTTTGTCCTAGGGACAGGAAGTTCAAAAATAATACCATATAATCTTAATGTCTACTTTTTAATTAGCCAGCATTCTCTAGAGAAACGGGAGCAATATAAAAGAGGAATGTATTTTTTCAAATGGAATCCAAAAAAATGATACTTACATTCTAGCTTATTACAATTTATCAAAAGAATTAATATGAAAAAAGTTCTAGCCAGGTGTAGTCAGAAAGGGCTAATACTATAGCAGCTCAGGAGGAAAAATTATGCCTTTAAGAAATGGTGATTATACATCCATAGTTTGAATAAAGATGTAATTTTATACACAAGTTAACAAAACTTAAAACATTACTGCAGAAATCATTTTAATGAAATTGTTAAAATTACCTTAACATACCTTTGTTGTTATTTTTGAAAATAGCAGAGATTCTCTTACAAATACCTATCATCAAAAGCTTTTTTTATGAAGCAGAGAAATGCAAACTCATCTGACACATTAGAGATCAGGAAAATAAATGACAAGATTCTTATTTTATAATAGTTTAAAGATAATTGGTTGTTTTGACTTAAGAATTTATTATTTCTCCAATGGGATTACAAGAAATCTACAAAAAACTATGAAAAAAATATGTGAAGGTGATTTCATAATGGAGCATGATAAAGCTCCAACAAGGTGGTTGGATTTAAACTTGAAATATTATATATTTAAAATATGAAATAAATATTTTGAAAATCATGTTAAGAAGGTAGAATTGTGCTGGAAATGGGTTTAGGTTTTCAAAGGAAAAAAAACATGTTCATTGCTATTTAAAATAAAGTTATTATTTTCTATATTCAAGAAATTTAAGGGAGCTTTTAAATTTTAAATTCAGTATCTTAAAAAGGATATAGTTCCAAAAGATCAGAAGCACTTAAATCTAAATTGAATACATAGTTTATTTATATGTGTGTATTTATACATTCATGCAAACAGATATGAAAAAGAGGAAGGTGCATACAATATGCATGCATAGACAGATTAACTAGTGGAAAAATTTCTGTATTTTAGATTTAAAGCATAGTTTAAAAATATTAAATTACTTTGATCACCTATATATGAGATACTTGACAAAGAAGGCTGGTTTTTTGTTTTTTTTTCTTTGGTTGTTGTTTTTAATGTATCATGTAACATTGCTCCCAGAAAAAAGTTCCAATTTGTTTTTGGGTTTTCTGTCCAATATTTTACTGGATCGTAACACCTAATGTCTAATAGATAGTGGGCCACAGGAATTTAAATCAATATTGAGAGCACAGGCCATCCTGGCTGACAGGAAGGAAACAAAAGCTAACATCTGCAACTCCTATTTCCCAATTCTATTCACTCTTCTGTTGATTTTGTTGATATAATCTTGTAAAATATTCATCATCTCCCAGTTAAAAAAGAAATTAATCCTGGACAATCTGAATACTTTAGGTGTAATCAATAACTTTTTACTCTTTTTTATTCTGAGGGACCTATCTAATGACAGTACATTCAATTATGTTGGTGTTTTCATCTATCTCCCTGCTTTACCAGATTAATTTTTCTTTTAACCTTCAGTTAGTATAAGCCTTTCCATACACTGTAAGATATTTCATATTGAATAACTTAACAATCTGTCCTTCTTTTATTTGTTCTGTGCCCTCAATCTCAACCCCTTGCACTGTTAAGCCTCTACATTCAATATTCCATTTGCCTGATGAAAAGCCCATCCTCTTCGCTCCTTTGTGATACTCTTACTCACTAGCTTATTCTGTCATAATGGACATAATTAATTGTCTTGTAGTGCAGTGCCTTCCCTCCTCCAATCTGTCAAATATACTGTAGGAAAATTAATCTTCCTAAAATATAATGTTGACCATGTCACTCCATCATCATTGATTATTTTCTATGTCTAGTCAAGCACATAGAAATTTCTTTGCTTAGTGTTCAATGTCCATTATTATGGATAAATTATTTTATAAACCTTATTCATGAAATACATAACAATGTTAATTTCTGGCTTTCCAGGATAAAGTGAACAGAATTAATTGTGTCAATAATTTAAAGTGTTCTGAACGAGAAAAACACATCAGGATGGCCTTATGTTATGAGGTTAAGTGCAACATTTATAAACAAGAATAATTATTAAATCTTTCTCAGATGAGTATCAGATAAAACATGTTTGGGTTACGTTTGTGATTCTTTCAATGGGACAATCCCTACAAATTATTAATTCTTTATAAATATTTAAGTAGTAATCCCCTTCATATACACACATGGTTTTGGTATTCTAATGTTTTATTGTAGATAATACCTCTTTTTAACTGAAAAGTATTTTATAACTGTATCTCTGTGAATTTTTTTTAAATAACATTTTGTGAACTTGGCAATGTCAATGAGTCTGCTTTATATTCTCTATCTTTATAAAAACCCCTTGAGGTCTCAGTACAGTGCTTCATATTTAATGAACATTCAGTAAAATAAATGTTGAATAATTTTAAAACATGTAAAATGAGGTATCCTGGTTTAAATTTGCATATATTTGATTACAAAGAGTATAAATGTTTGTATCCTTTTATACTCCACACATGTTTTTTCTTCTGGAAGAGAGAGCTAATCTCTTTGTATATCCATTATTAATTGAAGATAAATGCTACCCACAGGTTCCTATGATGAAGCCTATGTTAGCAGCCTGTGGTGTGAAATTCAAATATGCAAGAAAGATTTAGAGGTGGGACCTATCTGTGGACATATATCCTTTTGCCTATATTGTTTTATATATATATGTATGTATATACCAAATACATATGTACAGATTTATGTAAAGGTAGAGGTAGAGAGAAAGAGAGAGATACAGTTAGAGATAGAGATAAATGCCGATATCTTCTATCTCACACTTCCATCTCTTCTTGTATATATTAAAACCAGAAGCATCTGCCATACGTTTCACCTTCATTTCCTGATGCATTATCATAGTCCTAGTAATAATGGAGTCATGAACTATGGTTAATATTTCTGAAACTGTGAGCTAAAAAAACCTTCTTTTTTAATTGTTCTATCAGCGTTATGGTCACAACAACATAAAAAAATGTAACTCACAGAATATTTTTTAGAATATATATATATATATTGTTGACTACTATGTCTCAGCATTTTCCAAAGATTTCTATGTTTTGTAATTGTATTTTATTAAGCAATTTTATTTACTTGATAGTTTTCATTTATTAACAATTTTCTTTTAAAAAGCCCCATTGTTCATTCTTTTGCCATCATATTCTGGAATTTAAAAATATACTTCATTTTAGTCTGTTGATTTCAGAATTAGACTTTAATATTTTTCAAACAATTATTTCTGGAAAATTTTTTTCACCTTATCTTCAAGTTAAGCTCTATCCATTTACCTTTCTAAAGACGTTCTGTTTAAATTTTTGAATGTTTGACATTTTAATCCCTAGTCTTAATTTTAATCACTTGTTGATCTTAATTATATGCATTAAACATGTTCTGCCCTCACTTTTCCAGTAAATAAAACTATTAATTAAAACTTAATGGAGTTATATCCTAACTACAAAATATATACTAGATTGATCAGAAATGACTAGATGTAAGACACCATCAAACTGGCATGAAATAATGAAGAGGGAAGAACACTTTTGTGAGTAAAACAATAGTTACATATGTAATAAAGAAATTTCAAGGTGTCTGAATGTAAATCTCAGCAAACTTGTGATAGGATTGATTGGAAGAATCGTATAAATGTGGGCAAAACACTAAAAAGAAATACATAGATATATGTATAGGCAGGGAGAAAATAACATTTTACAATATAGAAATCAACAAAGATAAAGAAGAAGAATTAACATTTATTAAATGATTGGATAGTTGTTTCCAATCTCAATAATTGAATATGTAGTCAAGATAGCATTGCCATATTTACATGAAATGTTCACTCCTAGATACATACTCTAATAGTGCATTTACAAAAACTTTAAAAAGCATAAGAATCCAAGAGATAGATATGGAGCAATATAAAACAAAAGAAATGCATATAAGCCAGAAAGACTGAAAGCAGTTTAGATGCATCTAAAAGGTAATTATAAAATGAAGATGAAGTATATAACATAACTTTGATGTATGTATGTTTAAAGTCTAAATGAGTAGTGATAATAATTGTGATTTAGTATAATATAAAATTCCTTAATAAATAGTTTATACATAAGAAATAAGTTTCAAGATAACATTCTATGAAGTTTTGAAATTTTAAAATTGCAAATTTATACAATAAAATGAAGGTTTAAAACATACAAGATAAATGAGAAAGGAAAAATTGCCACCCTTTAAGTTTGAGACACAAAAACTGGGGTGGGAAGTGCTGTTCTTAAAGAATATTAATGACAGGATTTTAAAGATATGTTAAAAAGATACTGGACATTGCTAGGAAAATATAAAGGTACATCATAATAACAAGTGGAAAAGGATTTATTTTCAATTTTGAAATGTTAAACATGAGGGAAGAAAAATCGAAAAAACGCTATAAAATTTCATATATATCATTTATAGCACACTTGAAAAGGTAATATTCATTAAAATGTTTAAAATTAAAAATCGACAAAAATATAGCACTATTCTAAAAAAATCAAACCCCATTAGCAGAAGTAATAAAATAAATGTATTAGTAGAATTGGGTGGAAGATGTAAAAGAAAACAGAATTGTAGAAAAGAAGGAGCTAGAAACAATGGCAGTAAAACAAATTTCATGTTAAATTTTATTAAACTAAATGAAGTAACATGCTGAAAATAACAGTTCATGCAAATATAATAAGTTTTTTTCTCCAGATAAAAACATTTTAAAAATGAAATATCCTACCCAAATGAAGCTGAAATTAGTAATAAATAATAAATAAAAATAAATAATAAATCATAATGGTAGTATAAATAAATAAATAAATAAATAAATAAACAAACAAGCAAATAAATATAAAGAATAGGCCTGCGTAAAACCTAGGAAGGGTCTATATTCCAAGGGTCTACACAGAGAGGTCTAAAGGTCTGGGTGGAATGTAGATACATCTTTAATCCCAGTATTCAGAAGACAACGGAGTTCCACACCTTTAATCACTAAAACAGAAACAGTATGGAAGCAGACAGGAAGCAGGGGTCAGAAGGAGTCAGTGTCAGAAAGGAAACGGCCTCTGAGATGAGTCAGTGTGAAGGACAGGCAAAGTAACAAATCAGAGGAAGAGTTAGCAGAGTGAGTCATCAGAGGAATGACCAATATTCAGAAGACAAAAGCAGGCTCTCAGCTCAGAGTTACAGAAGAGGAGTTAAGTAGTTTGTTACACCAGAGTAGTTGAAGAGTCAGTTAAAGCAGAGTCAGTTACATAAGTAGTTATGGAGGCATGATGGAGCAGTGAGCGCTCTAGAGGAGAGGCACAGAGACACAGCAGAGCTTAGCAGAATAAGTCAGTATTGGATGGGAAGAGTGAATTGAACCAGAAGAGACGGTTCAGAAGGATCTAGTCAGCATGTTCAGTCAGCAGTATTTTTCCAGGCTAAAGCTGAAGCTTTCAAGGTCTGAGCTAGCAGTTTAAATGTTCTAGATGATACAAAGGCTGAAGTCTTCCAGTTGTAGGCTTGAGAGTTGATTGTAGATTGTACGAAAGCCGCAATGATGACAGATGCATGTCTAGATGAAATCATCAAAGAAGAAAGCAAATAAAAGAAAGAGATGAAAATCATGGAAGATAGAAGTTGGAGATCCATTCAAGTTTCTTTATAGCAGTCTCAGTATTTGAAGAATGGGAAATTCTTTTTAATGCTTTCTATATAAAAATATTTTTATTACAGACAATATCCAAACTACATAGAATAGAATTAAGAGAAAGCATAATTTTGGATATGTCTTTGTTCAGGAAGAATTTAT
This sequence comes from Cricetomys ansorgei, assembly GCA_026225945.1. NCBI lineage: Eukaryota > Metazoa > Chordata > Mammalia > Rodentia > Nesomyidae > Cricetomys > Cricetomys ansorgei. The sequence goes on from JAMJFZ010000199.1 coordinate 14,622,441, forward strand.
TTATTAAAATACATTCACAATTCTGCCAAAAGGAAATCTTTATTATAATATAAAACAATGAAGCATCTTCATTGCAAAGAACTACTGGTAACTCTCATTACCCTGAATTATATAGAATAACATGTGCGGGTTTGGGCATGAGAAAGCAAGTGACTAACATCTGATCCAATACTGGAAGAATTGACCAATTATCAGTTGAGTTCATGAGGAACAAATAGTAAACAGAAAGATTTAAGGCTATTACAAATGTTCAAATTCTCTCATTCATAATGATATGATGTCATTTGAAAAAAATGATACATGAATATACATATAAACAGAAAGAATACAAATCTGTAAAGATTAAGAGTAAGAAAAGGTATTATAAAAAGTAGAAAGAAGAGACTAATATGAAAAACTACACACACACACACACACACACACACACACAAAGCAAAACAAAAACAATCTGAACAAGGAGAACCTGAAAGTAATCAAAAATATTAAAATAGAGTTATTTGAAATACAACTTCTATAAAAATATGATATAATTATCATTAGAAACAGCAATTCTCATACAGGATGGCTTCTAAAAATAGACATTTTGTATGAAATGTATTTTTAAATTTCAAAACATGTACTTTAATGAGAATAATATAATAGTCAGCTATGCCCTGATAATTGAAAGGAAGAAAAAAAGAGTTGAGAATTGAATAGAAAGAAAATGAAGAGAAAGGAATACAAAATCAAAAGATAAGTATTGGAAGGGAAAGGAAGGTGAGACAGAATAGAGGAATAAAGGAATGCATTCAGGGAAGGAAGGTACAATAGAAGAAGGGAGAATGAAAGAGGTGATAAGGGAAACAGTAGCAATGTTTACTCAATTTGGTAGAAAAATCTTCACAGAGACCTTGTGATTGAATATGCATCAATTTCAATCAAGAATAAAATTAGACATAGGATCTTTAGAAAAATAACAGAACTGGCTTAGTGACATATTCTAAGAAAATAAGGATATGTCTATAAATCTATGGAAACACTTGTATGGTTTGAATGTATCTACCTCTAGCTCATCCTTCACATCAAAAAGTGAGACCACGGAGAAACAGCATCTAAACTGTTACAGTGAATATATAACTGAATTTGTGGAGATGAGGTTTGCTGCAAAATGGAGTTTTACTCTCTAGAATCTACTTTGACCCTGTTCTGTAGCTCTTTCAGTGTTGTCACATGACTTAACACAGCAAGAGCACCTATGTTAGCTATGTCTGTTATGACAACTGTTATGGCAGCTGCTGTGGTCTTAGAATTCTCAGACATTCAATGGTAAACCAATTCAAATTTTCTCTGTGTGTGTGTGTGTGTGTGTGTGTGTGTGTGTGCAACAGAGAGAAGGGGGAGAGGGAAAAAAAGGGAGAGAAGAGAGAGAGAGAGAGAGAGAGAGAGAGAGAGAGAGAGAGAGAGAGAGGGAGAAACTATCTTTTCTCCTACATTCCTATTGCTGGATCATAGATGGGCATCATTGCACATAGCTTAAATCAAACACTCCTTTTTAATGACTATTCATATTTCCTCTGAAAATTTCAGACATGCATACAAAGTGTCTTATTATCTCTACATTAACTCACTCTACTCATTCCCTCTGTCTTCCCATTAACTCACCCTTCTCATCCCTTCTGCCTTCCCAATATGACCATCTCCCATCTTCATGTCCTTAAAATTTATGTGTGTGTGTTTGTGTAGTACAATATATATGTAATATGTAATATGTAATATATATGTAATAATATATATTATAAAAATTATAATTATGTATTTCCCACTAAGTCTAGTAGTGTTGCCTATGTACATATAGGTGTAGGAATGCCTGAGTGTAGGCAACCCATGAACACTTATACCTGGGAAGAAAAATAACACTCTTTCTCCCAGAAGTCATTAACTCTCAGAAATTCTGTAGGATTGGACCCTTATGAATCCTCCCCTGTTCCTGTTAGAATGCTGATATCTTGATATCCTGTCCAGCATGTCTTGTTCAGATCACCAAAACTGCTGTGAAGTTTCTTTGAAACATTCTTCCCCTTCCTCTAGCACCTACTTCTTTCTACTCCCTCTCGCAGGGTATTTTCTGAGTCTTGTGGGACTTCTTACAGATATCTAGATTAGGGATGCCAGATTAAATACTTGAACCTGAATAATAGAAAGAGGGAAGCGAATAAATGCAAAGGCTGTTTGCATCTGGAACTAAAGTTATTAGCACTATGTCATGTCCAAGTTGTTCCCGAATTTTGCATTACTTAGTAATTTTCATACATTTAGATAATAAACTTCTCATAATTAATTGGAAGAACAAAAAGGGAAGAACAGAAACATTTATTTCCCATAAACCAAAATCTCATTTTCTTCATGAACAAGAGGGGAAGTTTTTCATGCATTGCCTCTAAAATACAAGAAGTTCTCTATAGAAAAAGTGTATTTCAAAAGTATATCTCCAATGAAGCCTTGATCAAACAGACAATCCATAGTGAAAGTGTGTTGTATTTGTGATTTCAATACTATGCGGATTAATACAGCAATTACAACATTGGTATAAAAAGTGCTCTGTGGTAAGTACAGGTGTTACCAAATGCTTAAAAATATTATTTGGCTTGTGGTAGAAAATGATAATGCATAGTTTCCATATGTATTCAAGGGACAAGCAAAGTAAAATTTAAATGTATGGTATATATACATATATATTAAAATGTTACATAAATGAATGTACAACAAATATATTCAAAAATTGATAACAAAATTAATTATTCATGGAAAAAGGACTTTAGAAATGTTACCCTCAAGCTGTTTCTAGAATAGAATGTACAGCCTTCAACGTTGACCTTAAGAAATCCTAGATTCACTTCTGTTTATACCATTAGAATTAAATATTTAAGTATATTTGGAGTGTTTTTCCTGGTCTCCTGTCAAATCTCTCTCCCACCAGGTTGTTCTTTATTAAATTGTTTCATTTCTATAGCAAAAATATTATAAACAGGTTCACCACTTTAATGTGTGGATATTGTTTTATTGTAAGAAAATTAGAGAGAATACTTTTACTATAAATAAATGAATCATAAATTATAAGTGTCAAAGCACTATATAACCAATATTATTAGGCTAAACAGTATACCCTGGGATCTATTATACTGAAATGACTTTCAAGAACGCAACATGTTTGCACATGCATATAATTCCAGCACCTTGGATGCTGAGACCACATGATAGCCAGATTTTGAGGCCAGCCTGGGCTATTGATCTACAAAGAAAAATTTTGTTACTGAAAAAATAAAAGAATATTTACTTTTATAAATGTCTGTCTTGAAAGTTACATGTTATATATTTAATATCTTAAAGCTTTGTGTTTTTAAATAGTTATTATGTAAACAATATGATGAATTTAAAACCTTTATGTTAGCAAACTTTACTATGTTAGCCAACTATTCCTGGGCGTGGGGTCTGGCCTTGAATGTTCTTGATATGCTACATCTGTTTTTGTGGTAAAACGTCATGATCAAAGAAACTTAGACAACGAACCAAGAATGTTTGGAGGATTAGGGTACCAGAGGCATAAGAATCCATGACAGAAGAGAAGAAGTTTGGTGGCTGAGTAGGAAGCTGAATGGTCACATCTTCCAACCACAAGCTCAAAGCAGAGAGTGCACTGAGAATGGTACAAGGCTTTGAAAACACAAAGCCTCATCTTGTGCTCTTTCTCTACAATTCCTTTCATAAGGTTACCATCCCAGTTTAAACCTTAAGTCAAAACTGGGTAGAAAATGACAAGTACACATGTTAAGCCAATCTATCAGGCTAACATTCTTACTCATAGACTATAACACATTACTGAATTTTTAAAGCTACTTTCTTAGGCAATTTCTTAGTTGGCAACAAAATACATCATATTTTGTTAAGAAAAAGTATAGAACTTTTGCTTTCTGCATTTTAAACATGAATGGGAAAGAAAGAAGATAAAAATTTATTTATAAAAATATCCCAAGGTTCAATTAAGAATATATATATATATATATATATATATATATATATATATATATATATATAGTGTGTGTGTGCAGGGGGTTGGTACCTTGGAACCTTTTTACTCGTGCTGGGCTGCCTCATCAAATCTTGATGTATGGACTTTTGCTGGGCCTTCTTCCATCTTTTTATATCCTGTTCGATTGTAACCCTGAAAGTTCTGTTCATTTCTGAGGTATAGATCTGGAGGAGGAGGGAAATGGAAGGAGCTGTTATGAAGGGAAAAGTCCAGGTCAAATACTCTATATCAACAATTCTTTTAAAAGTTCTACAAATTAAAAAAAAATAATTTCCATCATTAATTTATACTAATTTATTTTTCCTCAAGCCATACTATCATTAGCAACTTCAATATTACAATTTTTGTAAATGAAGCATTTTATCTATTCCTTCAGTGATTCCATTGTTTCGGGTAACCTTTCTTTTACAATTGTAATTAGGCACTTCATCAAGTGTAATGGTGATTTCAAATATTCCCTTGCCCCATTTTCTTTCTATTGTTCATAGAGATACTGTCATTTTTGGTTGTTCCAAGTTAGGAGGTCATTTGACTTTCTGGGGCCAATCATCTGTGACAGAAAGCAGCATGTGCTATGTTTAAGCCAGAACATTTGATTGCCACTGAGAAACTCTCTGGAATTCTCTCTACCTGCTGTTTTGCAGAGGCAACAGAAGCATGTGTCAAGATGGAGATTCTGAAGGATGGAAACATCTGGAATCACTGAGCCATAGCATAGAGGAGAGCTGCCCTGGAGAATGTCTCAGACATCTGGTGGGTCTGTGAGCAAGCATATTTACTGCTTGTCAGTTACAATTCTGAAATTTAGTGTGGCTGCATAACCTAGACCATCTTAACTAATCAATCTAAGTACCATCATAGGATTATAGTAAATCTGGAATGTTACAACACAGCTATTTTTGATGGACTTTCTCAGTTTTTCTTTATACCCCCTAAAGGAGTAGGCTAAATCAAGCTCCTGTTTACACAAAGCTAATTTTGCAATCCCTCTATCACAGAGTAGTCCATATTCTTCTATGGTTGCCAATATCGCTTTGAGTATCTGGAAATTCATCAAAGTGGTTCACACTGAAAGTCAGGAGACACTATGTCACATCCCAGGTAGACCTTACTTGTAATATTAATGTGGGACTTCTGCTACAAATATATTCCACAAAAATAATTTCATTTCCTTTCCTCCAACTTTACATGTCTTTCTTTTCCCTTGCTTTGTCTTCCTTAAATTAGTCCCACTTCTGCAATATCTGTCTTTCACATTAAGTTTAAAACCAAATAATTTCCACGCTTCTTCCAAAACACTGAAACTTTATTAACAGAATGGTAAAAGTAAAATGTAATATATTTTTAAAAATATCTATGTGATACAACCAAATTATGTAACAAAACTTTAATGCGCTTCAATTTTGGATTGGTCAACATTGTTTCCCTTGTTTGAAAATGTTTTATATGTGTGAGGTCTGAATGTGCTTCTAATATTTAATGTTAGCTATATGAGGTCTTATAAATTATGATTTGTATGTCTTATGCCATTTTTTATTTTATCCACTTAAGTTTCCATTGTTTCATGTGATAAAACACTCTGTGTTCTATTTGATTTACAATTTGAGACATTTTCTACTCCTTTGTCTTCAATAACATTGATTCTTCAGTGACATTTAGGATTATGTGTGACAGTCTGATTGGAAGCTCATTGAGGTAGCTTGGGGACCATCATTTGATGAATGACATAGAATGATTATCACAGATCTTGTCACCATTAATAGCAAATGATCCTATGTCTTCATCTATGGAAATTTCAGAGTCAGAATAGAAACAGTCTAGACCTTTGTTTTCTAATCACTAATGAAGTTTCAGCAGTGTAGAGAGCATATTTTAAGAGTAGCACAAATAAGAAGACCTGACTATTAACATTTTTCACCATTAAGCAAATCCATTCTCTGCTACAAGTAAAGACTAAAAATTTAAAGAGCACAAATATAAATGTTAGATTCAATACACGAGTTGATGAATTTCTGTGTGAATGCTAAAGGTGAAGACAGGGGTAATGGTATTCTTAGGTTATCAGGGGGAAAGAAGAGAAAAAGAAAAAGAAGAGAAACAAAATATAAATGTGGGTTCTGTTCATGTCTATCTGAAACAGTCAGTGAATACTTCTATATATTTCTCTTCCACCTGTGTTACATTCTAATATTCTAAGGAACCACATCTCTTCAGCTCCTGATTTATTAGCAAATGGCTTAAGTATGTTTAGTGTCTACCTCAGCAAAAACTGTATTTTAGTTTTTCAGTGATATTTATAACTTTACACTTTCAAAACTAATTAAAATCTTACTTTTCTCTATTCCTTCTCATTTATGATTTGCTTATGCAAACAAAATACAGTTTTTATAAATATTTTTAGAAAGATCATATAAAGATATGATGAATTTAGTATACCATTCCAGGAGTCTCAGTTAGCTATTTTATTTTTCATATTTTAGAAAAAGATAAGTACATGTATTCAACTGATTTTATGTTTTTTAAGTAACTGATTTAATTAAAAATCAAAATGTTTTATCTGACTATTAATTTTGTATTTATTTATGTCTTCCATCAGTTTTGCAAATTTCTAACTCTTTAAGACATTTATTTTTCTTAGCACTGTAATGAACAGAAATGATTTGGAAATATATTTAGTATGCATTTATATTTACAATTTCAAAAATGATTTATAGAATAATCTGTATATTTCACTAAAATAATCTGATTACATAAGATAACATCTATAAATATTTCAGAAAAGACTGACCAATTTATGGGTTCAAGATATTTTCTTTGATTTCTTTTAAGGATGAAACAATGAATATGTTTCTTTCATTAAATATGTATAAAGTAGATTTCTTCTAAAATGATAATTTTATTCAGAGAGATTATTTTTAAGTTTAATTTTTAGTTACTTTGTTAAAAATAGTGAAGATTGGTTTTATTGATTAAAATGTGAAAGCCATTTAAATTTTATTAACATTTCTATGTGGCTTTCAAATTCACGGTGACATTGTAATTCATGTTTCTAAATAGTCTATAAATATTGTGAATTATACATTACTTATCCCTACATGTTCCTTATCACTAAAGGGTTTCTACATTGCACAGATACATGATTAGTTCAATACTGTAAGAAATAAAATTGGATAAACAAAGTAACAGATATGTATTATGAGAGATACAACTAGAATATGTATTTAACTGGAATATGTATCAAATACCCATACACTATAACTGCATGCATTCGTAATATAAAATATCACAATAACACATTTTTTCAACTTAGTCCTGATTCAAGAGACAAATGCAAATTTAGTATTAAATCACAAAATTTCATCATCATGAACATTCCAACAAAGAAATGCCTCCCAAAGCATACATACAATGTGAACACTACTAGGGTAATAGCCTCAAGTAGAAAACTAGAAAAGTATTCAATACTTTATACTAAATAAATTAAATTTTTATAATTATGCATTACATTGCCATGTTAAGAAAAAATTGATTCTGTGCACAACAGCATCAGTGAAAATAACACTAAGCTATATAGGAGATTGCTAAACTTGTATGCAACGCACAAAAGATAAAAAAGTCAAAAGTCAGGACAGAATTACAATTTTGTAAAGCAGTAATTCCCATTGGTGAGTGTAAAAGTGAGTTGTATGCCAATTTTATACTGACAAATGTTATTTCTGGCTATATCTATGAGACACTGTAATGAATTTTGAATGAGAATAAATTTTTACTTGAATTAGTGGACTAAAATCAATGATCCTACCAAATAGAAGTGAATGTCAGCGAATTGAATGAGGACCTGTTTCAAACTGAAAGATGGAGGAAGGTTGAGTTTTGAACAGTATATTCTGATCATGGTCTCCCTTGTGCCATCACTTCCTAGATCCTCCCCCACCTACCCTCCCATCCAACTCCACACCATTTTCTCCCTCTCTTTAGGAAACAGACAAGCTGGATAGTGGTGTCACATACCTTTAATCCCAGAACTCAGGAGGCAGAGGCCTCTTGTGAGTTCTTATCTGTGAGTTCAAGGCTAGCCTGGTCTACAGTGTGAGTTCCAGGACAGCCAGAGTTATGACAGAGAAACCATGTCTCAGAAAGAAAAAAAAAAAGAAACAAACAAACAAGCAAATAAACAAAATAAGGAAAAAAGAAAACAGACAAATGAAAATAAAAAATAAACTATAATTTTAAAATAACAATATCAAAAAAGATAAAATACACACATACACACGAGTGAGAGAGAACTTATAAAAAACCCAAAATAGGAAACTATAATGCTGAAACAAAAGGTCAGTAAGAAAAAAAATGCTCAAAATAAAGCAAAATGAGACAACGAAATCTACAAAAATGCTTTGTCTCAGACCAGAATCTTAACCATAAGCTCTATCTCTTACTCTTGTTACTAACACTATTGTCTCTCTGGAATTCTCATGTTGAAGGCTGAAAATATTGTGACCTCACAGAACTGATTATACAAGGCTACTTTTAATTATTGAAAGACATAATTTAGAAATTATGCAAAATTTTCAATGCCTTATTAACACCCACATCTTTAACATATAACTAGGAAATAAACAAAAATGGTTATGATTCTGAAGTATCTAACAATTAAGGCCAATGTGAATATGCTAATGTGGATAAGAAGGCAGATTTCAAAGTAAACTTGTCTTATAGATATTGCTGAGTTAATAACATTAATTGAAAAAAATGTTGATATGTTTACTTATAAACTCACATTTATAATCATTTTATCCTTCAGATTCTAAAATGTCTTGAAAATAACTGGACCAATGACAGAATGATAATTAGAAGCATTAAATATATACTTGTTAAACACATATTATTAATATTTTTGTTTTTTAGAAATTCCAAGGCAATCACTAAGAATTACTTGTGTCAAAAACAAATTTTAAAATTCTTAAAATATGGCTTTTGATTTTGTCCTAGAGAACCAATTTCAAATGAAAATCAGAGATGAAGAAGATTCGATGTACTGTGGCTGATCCCTGAACTATTCTTTTCATTGCTATGGTTCCTTAGCATATGCAAAGCTGGTGTTTTTCAGCTTTCCTTCTCTGATAGACCATAAATGTTAGTCAGCATCCTGAGAGCCCTCAATTGTCAATCTCCTCAGAAACAGTCATCTGACCCAATCAACACAAAACATATTTAACTCAAAAGCTAAGAAAATCTTTAAATTCATCTAAAATAGTGGCTTCAACTCTAGGTGCCTCTATGGTTGAGGATGACATTAAGGTAAGACTCTGATTAATATGTGAACAGACAAAAGATGAATCTGAAGAGCATGGAAATATTTCCCCAGTATGACTGAGGTATGTGTGTGTGTGTGTGTGTGTGTGTGTGTGTGTGTTTTGTGTGTGTGTAAAAGGATAATCATTTTAATGGCTATAACAAAAGCTCAAGATAAAATGTGACAGAATTTTTGTATGCCTCAAATTCAAACAATTGTATATAAATTACAGAAGCTGCATAATCATTCCAATATTATTAAAATCTCCAAAAGAAAGAACATAGGTATTTAATTGCTCCTTGATGTCAAGGACTAAATTTTTATGTACTTATTAATTGACATGTCATACACACTGCTTATTTAAAAAAATGAATAGAACAAATGAATGAATAAAAATGAATAACTGGTTTTCTATCACATTTTGGACAATGCCACATATAATTATTAGACACTTGAGACATTTGTTAAATTCTGAGAAATAAGCAGCTTCTGAAGAGTTTTACAATTCAGAAATTGCTCTTCTGATATATATTTGCATTGAGAAAGAATTTCAAAGAAAATTTAATTTTGATTACAGTGCTCATCAGGAAAATAAGAGATAAATGGTGGAAGCTAATGTATTCAGAGTTTCCATTCATCAGGATTTTAATAAATATATAGAAACTTGTGGGATTGTGGGATTTTATTAAATCTTACATGAAGGAAAATTGTGTTTTGGCATTGTAGAACCTTGCATTTCTACCACTGGGACTTTTAAAATAAAAATTATGCTGAGAAACTCACCTGTTACAATGTCACTTTCAATAGTTTTCTTTGCTTTAAGACTTCTAAGGTACCAGGCTCATAAAAAGCAATTCTATTGTTTTGCTGCAATTTGATCTTTTAACCAGTAGCCACATGTGTCTGAGGGAGCAGAAAATACATTTTTTTGTAAAGTGTGCACAGTAACACATTGTAGACAAAACATGAATCTCATTCTGAATTTGTGTGGTTTTGTAAGAGCATACTTACAAAAATATCTTTTAGAAATCATCAAATAATGGGATTTTAAAAGAAATGAATGTTCAGATTTTTCTAGATGTAACAGCTTTGATTATCTTTCCAAAGGAATTGTTGTGCTAAATTTATAAAGGTGTTCTAAATGCTTATCTTATCTAGTACAGATTTCCATCTTTTCTAATAAACTCTTTGCAGTTCCATGACTTATTGTTAGTGAAATCTGCTTATGGCAGGCACAACTAAATCAGGAGGAAAAGCAAAAGACATCATATTTATTCATTCTTTTATTCAGCTAAAAAATAGATCCCAAACATGTGACTTTCTGCAAACGGTAAAAAAGTGCCTAGGATCCTACTTAGAAAAAAGAAAAAATGAAATAACATTCGGAGTGAGAAAAGTTAGTAAATTTTTGTCTATTTTTGATGGACTTATGTAACTCAGGAGGAAGCAGGAAATTAAAAAAAAATGTCTAAAAGTAAATCAATCATTGCAATGATATGGCCAGTCCAAGGACATTGCTATGCTAGCCAGTTGCCTAGGTTTTCTACAGAGTAAACAAACTTGGCTTAAAACTTAAGTGAATCCCATATACTTTTCATATACCTTAATCCCTTTGTGTGGATGAGGACATTATTTCTCAAGGAGAAATCTGGTGATTTCACTAGGTGCTCTAACAAGTCATAGCACATCAGACATGTCCTCTGCCCCCTGGGAACAAAGGGTTCAGTGTGGTCTAAACATGGTTCCAGCTGGATCTGTCCTTTTGCCTTACCTTACCTTCCTTGCTGAATTGTTCGATTACATTCCTAAGGATAGCCATGAAAGTTTATTTCCTCATTTGAGCACTGACTTAATCCTAAGACTGATCACCATGGTTCCTTCCTCAAAATATCAAAGTCCAGCAATCAATCCTCATTTGGATACCCCAATTTACATGCCCAATCAAAACTTAACAGCTCAACCTAGCTTATCCTAACACAGACCACCCTCTTTCTCCTGTTAAAAGTATACTTGCTTTGATTTTGTTTGTGTTTTTGTTTTTTTGTGTGTTGTTTTTTGTTTGATTCAGATAGAAGCAGTCACATTTGTTTCCCATCCCCCCACCATGCCTGTTTAATAAAGGATCTCATTGTGAGGAAAATTGATGTTTTGGTGTGCTTTGTGTCTAATCCAGAGTCTGGGACGGAGCACTCCACTGTGTGTTTTGTTCCTTCACAGACACATGTTTAATATTCCAAGTTTAAAAATACTTGAAGCTTTCTTCTTTGTGAAAGTACTTTCAACATTATATCAAGATCCAGACAAAAATTTTAGATCCAAATAAGTGCTATTTTAGCATTTTATTATATAATCCAAGCATTTTAAGGGTTATATATTTTATTTCTATGATCATTAATATTAATTTTTATCTGGACATAAATTAGAATAATCTGTGAGATGGGTTTTCTAACATACCTAGAGAATTATGTTGTTTGCATTAATTTTGCTTGGAAGAATTTCCAACTGTGGGCAACACCATTCCCTGACCGTAATCCAAACAAAACTGAAGGTAAGAAAGGGAGATGAGTTTTACCATGCATTCATCTTTCTCCATTTCTTGAAAGATTATGCCATTTGATTAGCTGCTTCAAGCTCGTCCTGAATTGAGTTTCTTGCCACAATGAATTGTGTCTTGAACAGTGAAGCACCTAAATCTAATTTTGTTATAATCATGTTGATACTTTTCATAGAATGACAATCATATTTGTTTGTTTCTTAATCATTTCTTTATCAAACTACATAAAGAGGGATTTTAGACAGGACAGAGAAACTGAACCGTATTTCTCTTCAATATGAAACAAAACTTGGAAAATATTTAACATAAGACAAACCATACAATTGTCATAAATTCTATGGTGGAATATTCTTTAGAAAGCAAGAGGGATGTAGTATGAATGCATTCTGCCATGTAAATGGGACTTGAGGGTTGGTGGTATGTAAAAGCAGCTGTACATAAAACAGTACCTACAGCATGATTTTATATGTATGATGATTTAGAACAAGCCAACTTAGCCCAGAATGATAGAAGGCCAATGAATAATTATATGTGGCAGAAAAAATGGGGACTCCTACATTTTGATGGGCATGTGAATTACTCCAGTGTATGCATTTGTCAAAAATCAAACTATACATTTAGAATCATTTATGCATTTCAATGGATAAAAATTATACCTCTGTTTTAAAAGTTACTCCCAAACCATCTATTGAATGTCCCTAGAATAGCATTTAAATATTTCACTTTTAATAATTGCCATTTTTGTGTAGTTTCTAAAATGTTGAATTATTGGGATTATATGCAATTTTAACTTTAATGTGCTATAATAGCCCTAACTCTAAAAATTATCTCTGTGTGAGTAGCTTATATATTTTATTTCAAATTAATATTCATTAAGTATAATCTAAAGTGCTCCACTATCAGGCATTAAGATAAAACAAGTAGGAATGCTTGTATACATACACAAATATTTTTCCTTGGATTATTTCCTATCTTTGATTCTTGTTACTGTCAGGTTTTCATGGGGAAAAAATGAAAACAATTTTTAGAATTGTCTTACTTAGGGTTTCTATTGCTTTAATAAAATACTGTGAACAAAAAACAAATTGGAGAGGAAAGAGTTTATTTGACTTATACTTCTACATTGCTAGTATAATTAAAGGAACTTGGGGCAGGAACTGAAACAGGGAAGGAACCTGGAGGCAGGAGCTGATGCAGAGGCTATGGAGGAGTGCTGCTTACTTGCTTGCTTCACATGTTTTTCTGAGCCTTTGTTCTTATAGAACCCAGGACCAACAGTACAAAAATTTTACCAACCACAGTGGGCTGGGCCCTCCCTCATTGATCACTAATTAAGAAAATTCCATACAGCTGGACCATATGGAGGCATTTTCTCAGTTGAATCTTCTTCCTCAGATGACTCTCACTGTGTCAAGTTGAAATTAAACTAGCCAGTACAAGGAACATAATGAATATGCCATGATAGTAATAAGGAATTATAAATAAATATGCCATTGTTAATATACTCATATATACATATGTATGTGTGCTAAATTAGAGCTGGCCCTCAGAATGTATCAATGCTGTGCATGTTGAATAAGATAACCATTGGTAACATACACAGATGTATGCATTGATTTATTATTTTTGTGGGTTCAGGGCAAAAGGCAGTTCATTCTTTGCTAATTCAATCCCCAGTCCTAGAGTATTTCAGCCTCCATATAATCTAATTTTAGGACTAGACCTAGAAGGCTCTAGCCTCCATGCAATCTAATCTGCACGTAAACCCAGATTTAGAAGGCTTCACCCTCTATACAATCTAATCTACAAACTTAAATTTAAAATGCTTCAGCCTCTAAGATTTACTACTGACTTGATTCACTCTGACTGGTTGTCTTCTGAACTACCTCACTCTAAACTGCAAATCATAAACTGTCTGCTTCTGAATCCCTGACTTTTTAAGCTTATTCTGGACTGGCTCTGCTCTTCTCAGCTTCTCTTTCTGAACTGAAATATCTATGAGCTCACTGCACTCAAACTTCCTGAATGTACTAATTCTCTGCTTCTCTCTCTGAGCTCTGCCTCTTGTCTACTTCTACTTCACTTTTCTCTGAGCTCTGCTCTCTAAACTGTGCTTTCACACTCTACTTCTATTCCCTGTATCTCTCTACTAAGCTCTGCCTCCACTGACGGCCCCCTCTACCTCCCAAGAGTTGGGATTAAAGGCACGTGCCACCACTTCCTTCTGATTTTGGATTAAAGGCATGTACTACCTTGCCTTTCACCTAGCATTAGCATAGAGGACAGGATTAGTATGACTAACATTCTTCCTGCATTTCCGCTGGACCACACAGGCCTCTGAATTTTATTGTTAGGGGCAGACAGAAGGAGACACCCGAGAAATCACTAGGACCTGAGACTGATGCAAAAGCAAGAGGTTTATTTCCAATGCTTTGGGGTCCACCCTCACAGGGAGACTCTTATCACACTCTATGTATTGCTTATATAGAAATTTCAAAGGCAGAGCTTAGCAACAGGGTATTAGGCATGATTTTATTGGTTACATAGTGATGTGAGTATTAACTTTAAACTGAATGGTACTGGCATATAGCAAGGTCTCAAGCTCCTAGAAAATGTAAACTTAGGGTCTTAGTCAATGTGAGTTGGGGGAGATTCTTAGCCCAAGGCCATTAGTCAACAGTCCATATCTTGTCTTAGAAATTGTTTTTTTGCACTCTAGTTCTGGGACTGTTCTGAGTCACCTTGCCCCTGACTTGGGCCTACACAGTTTTGGTGTTTTTAGAAGCTTGATTAGTGTTTGGCTGCTTTGTTCTTGTCCTTTCACCATCATATAAGCCTGTGAATGTGATCCCTTCCCAGCTATCACACAGGCTTTTCAGTATGATTTTTGCTAGAGCAACCATGCTGCTTTATCAAATCATTAAATTTTGCTCTCCAATATGGTATCTACAAATAGTGAATTTTGCCTTTTGTTAGATCTTGTAATTTCCAGATATACTGTGTTCTTATATGAATCTTAAACTGTATTATATTTTGTGCTAAAAAAAAAGGAAGGTGATCGAACATTTTGAGAATGTACTATAAAATTCTTCACCATTTCCCAGGAATCAGGAAAGCTTAGTTGAAGAAGGTATGGTAATTATATACATTAGATAGATGGAAGTAAATACACTATGTTTGGATAATGAGGAAATAATTGGGTTCTTACACTGATTTGGATTTGTCCAGTATCAAAATATCTATGAAATGCATACTCTGTGACCACACAACTGAAACACTCATTTGATTTTTTAACAATAAATTATTGCTCAATTATGAAACTCTCAAAGGATAAAATTAACCATAGGGAGGTATGTTTCACCAGAACCACAAGACAAATGTATATCACAAAGAAGATCAATGCAAATTGATAAAAGATAGCAGGATGATATTTTAATCTACCAGATGAATGAGTAAAGAAACAGTAGTATATCTATTCCAAGTTTTATTACTTAGTGGCTAAAAATTAATTAATACGTTATAAGTTAAAGCATAACATGTACTTCTTAGTGAAAAAAAAAAAAACAGAAACATGTACTTCTTAATGAAGAACACTGATAGGAAAACGTACAAATTGTGAGATTATTACTCTTAAAGAGTCTGCAACAAAAAAGCTTATATAGAGAGCAAGAATGTCAATGATCTCTTGTAATGAAAGGGAACTGATGAACTAATCGATCATAGACTTGCATGGCAGATAATCTATTTTAGAAAACATTATCATAATGGTGAATACATGGCATTATGCTTCCTAAAACTGTAACAGAACAACATGAAGAATGAACCATAATGTAAACCATAGAATGTGCTCTAATTAATAGTAACATAGCAACACTGCCTCATCAATTTTGACAAATGCACCACACTAGTTTAAGATATTAATTAACAGGGGAAATGGAATTGGATAGGATGTTGAAGATATGTGATAGTTTGAGTACCTGTTTAACTTTCTGTAACATTAAAATAGGTCTAAAATTGGTGAACTAATTAATAAAACTGTTATGATGTTCATGGAATAAAAGGATTCAGCAGCCAAATGACACATTTAAATAAGTATCTAATGTGAAAATAGAGGTCAAGAGCTTGTCCTGCTATGTTCAGATATGAGAATGATGCATGTACATGAAACTTAAATATATACAGTTTGATACAACAATGCATACAGAAAATTGTTTCATGAGGAAAACAAAAGTTCCTAGAAATAAAATGAAGGGATGGATTCCTATGTTTTGTTGATCTGAAACCAATCTGTTAGAGAGATTTAAGAGATAAAAATAACAGAAGATGAGTGACAGGATAGGGTAAATGCAGAATGCTTTATAGTTTTTTTAGATCTTTTTTTCCCCCCACCATTACTTGGCCTCTGGGGGAAGCAAGACAAAACAAAGTATAGGGTAGAGGGAGTTGCCTACACTTATTTTAGAAACATTCAAGTTAGAGAGATGATGGCTTATTCAGTAGAGTGCTTGTAAAACCAATATGAGGCTCTGAGGTCAGATCTAAAGTACCTAAGTAAGGAGAGGTGCTGCAAAGTGCATTTGTAATTTTAGAGCTGCTGTGGAGACTGGAAGGACCTCGTCTTACTGTTGAGTCAGTCTAACCAAGTTCCAAATTCAGTGAAATCCAAGAAGGTGGAGATATCATACCTCAAAAATTAAAATGGAGAAGAGAGTCCTGTATATAGAAACATGTGTGGCTCTGTGTCCTCATGTGTGACTAGTGTTTTTTCTTTGTTTCTTTTAGTTTGTTTGTTTTATACTACTCAAGTTTGGGTTTTTATTTGTTCAATTTTATTTTTCAAATTTATTTTTATTCTTTAGATACTTGTTTCTAGAGATAGAAATGCAGTGAATCCCAAAGATATAGAAGGTAAGGGGAATCCTGGGGGTGATGAGGGAAGAAAAATTATGATCTCAATATTTTGCATGAAAAAAAATAAAGCAGAGGAAAAAAAGGTAAGACAGAGAGAAAATGACAAAGAGAGATGCTGACTTCTAGCCAGTATATATCCATGAGTTTAGCAGACACATACAACACATAAATACACACACAGAGAGGGAGAGAGAGGGGGAGGGGGAGAGGGAGAGAGGAAAAGAGGGTGAGAGGGAGAGAGGGAGAACATGAGAATGTAAGGGTCTATGGCTGCTTCAACCATGATTATATTAATAAAGGAAGCAAATGCCTTGGTGAAAAATTCAATTAGTACAGATAATTGGTGTTTTTAATGCCAGTTTCATTGCAGATAATACCAGTTTCATTCATTGAATATTCAAAAATATGCCATTGGAGAAATCATGACTATATATGTAGAGATCATAAATCTAAAACCAAAACTATGGTTAAATATAAGGGAAAGAGGGAGTTAAAGCAATTTTTTAGGATTTCCTTCAGTTTCAATGTTATCTGAGCATGTGATAGTTAATAGATGATTGATTATATCGCTGGTCTATGAGATAATAACATATGGAAGTAAGTACGGGCATTTTGGAGGATCCTATATTTTGAGAACTGCTATTGAAGCAGTTAGCTGGTGTGTAGTTTCACCAACACAAAAGGAGGCATTTTCATATACTCAAACCCTGCCAAACCTCAGCAGAGGGAATCATCCTCATGGCCAGTGCTATACTCAATCAACAGTGGAACCCTGAGATCTGATCTCAAGTGTTTTTATTGATTCAGTACTCCTTACATGTTCTACTGACACCACATGCAGATCATAAGCAATTAAACAATCCCCACATAAATCCAACACCTGCGGATAATACAAAATGCCAAGGCCTATGCGTCCCTTTTTCCAACAGTGTACAAAAACGATTATTTTGTACATAACTAAGAATAAACTTCCACAACATATTATAGTCTTAAATCTAGAGAATATGGTGCCTGTTTTTAGTATTGTTGAATACATAATTAAAGATATATTTGTAACCTCAAAAATTAGGTACATAATTTTGAGGGAGCTATATCATTATGAAGGGTTAAAATAGCAGTTTCTGGAGGGAGCACACACCAGGATTCAGTGTTCTAAGTAGATACAGGAAGGACATGGTGAGCAAGACATCAAATTAGTGCACCTCCAGCTGTGTCTAGAGGTGGGAATCAAGGCCTATCAGGCTGAAAGTTCCTTTGTTCACACAGCATTTTGATACAATTTTCCCAGTGTCCTCTTTGTGTATGTCCCTTACATGCTGTATACCCTTTCAGTATTTTATAGGAAGCTAATTCTGAAAAATATTCCTGTAATATATTCTTGATTAATACTTCCTCAAAAATATTAAAACTTTAGGCAAAATATTTTTAAATCAAAGATATACCCATATCTTCTCCTGAATCCTCACCTACTATTTCTTTTACATGAAAGTATACAATGGCTTTCTCAAACTTCCCTTTGAATGACCACAGAACATTTTTTATGTAACCATCTCTGGTTTCTCTCCCTTTTGGAGTAAAAGCTCTCCTCAGTAATAGCCTCCTATTTTTAACCTTCCTTTAACTTTATAGAAGATAATAATGTCATAATTCTAAGTATAGCCCCTGTTTGGGGGAATATTTGAACTTTGGAAGTATAAAATTCAGATCATAATACATGACTTTTTCATTTTCTTGGTTACGTCATAAGCTTGGTCACTCAAAAGGCCGTGTTTTAAAAAAACTATATTCTCTGACTATAGCATTAATGATGGGTACTTGCCCTCTTTCTATGCCATTCAGTTATGAAAGAAAGAAAGAGATAGAAACAGAAAGACACAGACAGAGTTAGAGGAGATGGAAACACACACACAAACACACACAGAGACAGAGAGACAGAGAAAGAGAGAGACAGAGGAATAACTTGGCATTATAGTTAAAATTTCCAGAAAAGAGAGTATAATTTTCATTGTAAAAAAGTGTTTCTGAAGCAGAAATGCTGTCAATCTAACTTCTTAACTCCATTCTGACATACTCACATGCTTTAAAATGGTCTCAATTTTGACATTTTATGCAAAAATAAATGGATTTTTATATCTTTGCTTATTGTTGCTCTGTCCATAATGTTCTAAGATAAAGAAAGAAAGAGATAGAGAAAAGGAAAGAAAGAGAGAGAGAGAAAGAGAAAAAGAAAGAAAAATAGAAAAGAAGGAAGAAGAAATAAAGAACAGAAATTTGTTATTTGTTTCACTATATATTTCACTATCGATTTATTGTTTCTACAAAATTATGTACAGTACATAGTGAGGTATATATCAAAAGGAGAGATGCATTCTAGGAATTGTTCATCAGAATTAGTTAATTACTAGGAATTATTCCTATCCTAAAATAGGAAGGAAGCATTTATAATCCAAAAGGAAATGGTGCATAAAATATTTTATGAATCTAGTCCTTACTGTATAAACTAACTCATGGGTAATAATTAAAGCACTAAACAGACACAAGGTATATATTTGTCATTTTTATTGGAACAAAAACAATTAAGATAATTTTAATGAATGGCTTAGTTATGCACATGTAATTATGTATACTTCAAAGTTAAAAGAACAAAATACAATCTTTATATGGAAAATAATAATCCTTTTAATGTGTAATAAAGGAAACTTAGATTTGTTCGTTGGATTCTTTTCAATGATACCTTTATTATGATAAGGTTACAAAAAATAATTAATTCATATATTCTGTCCAGTTAAATAAACCATTTCATAGAATCCAAATACAATATGATTTTCAGAACACATTGTAATTCTATGAAAAGATACATTATATGTATTCAATAGTATTAAAATGTTCATATTCTATTTTGTAGATTTCTGCATGATCATGTGCCAATATATATGTTTAGAAAAAGTAGATTTATGGTACAAATGTGTTAAAATTCAAAGAACATTTTACATATTAGAAATTAAGTGTATTTTGCTATTATAAAAGTAATATATGTGAGATGGCCTATAGAATAATGAAAGAAAAAATATTACAAAGATATACATAATTCTAAAAATTGTCTGAGTTTCTAGAATACCAAGAAAAAGGTGAAGAAAGAAGAGAAATACAATGACAGTGTTGACTGTGCACCCAAGGAGAAACCTCAAACCAATGATTTGTCTTTACTGAGTAAAGGAATTTCAAGGAAAACAAATCACTTTGGTGGTTATTTACACAGCACAGACAAACACCAAATGTAATTTTGATTAAGTAGGCTTCAACAAGGTAGCTCCCCATTCTGTCTGTTTTGTAAGGAAAGGAGAATTTATTGTAGTCTTACTAGAAAGAAATGTAGCATGTTTTATGTTAATGTTTCTAATGTTTTTGAGTTTTATAGATGCAAATATAATGTTGGGATTCAGGTTGGAGAAATTACTGTAAGGCAGTTTAAAAATTTAAGATATAGATTTTGCTATAATTTTATTTAATGACAAATTAAACAGGAAGTTTAATAGATTCTTTCTTAATTTAAACTCTACTTCAGAATATACATAGAGAAAAATATAAACCAATAAGAAAAATGAGATTAGATTAGAAACAAATCATACTCTGAATGTATGGGATTACTTGATGTTTTGAGTTTAGGAAAACAATCAGTGTTGGATACAAAATAATGGAGATAATTTCAGTCAGTCATTTAGAGATTAACAGTGGGAGGCAAACAAAACAGAATTGTATCTGACATAATTGTTGGAAGCAATTGAAATTTAGGTGTAGTAAATATGCTGCAAATCACTTTAAGATATTGACACTTGGAAATAAACTGACTGAAACCCTCTATTCATGCAAAAGAAACAAAGGCACACTAGGAAAGAAAGGACAATAGTACCATTGGTGTACGTCATATTTATCTACCAATATAACTATCAGATTTACATCTATCTATCTATCTTCTATTAACCCATCTACTTATCTAATTATCAATGTATTATGTCCTCTCCATATGTCTTTATTTATAACTATCCCTCCTATTTTAAACTTTTACTACTACTACTACTACTACTACTACTACTACTACTACTACTACTACTTCTACTATTACTACTACTTGCAATAGTCATACAGAGACCTGAATATTCAAAATGCAGGACATGAATAGTTTCCTCCAGATCATTTTGACATGTGAAAATAGTAAGGAGAGTTTAATTTATTTATAATTTATCAAATTGTATTATTATGATGCTCATATAAGGAGTAAATATAATATCTTCTAGAATTCCATATCACTGGACCAAACCCACAGATATGGGATGATATTGTTACTAGCAATGAGGGAATAGAGAATACAGACAGCTAAGATCAGGAAATCTACATGAGCTGATGAATCATGCAGTAAGTCTATTAAAAAGAACAGCATCTTTTATACTGTTTGCAGGGCAAAAATAGGATGAAGTCAACAGGAAGCTTACGAAGTAATGTTACACAAAGTAAACACAGGATATTTCAAATGCATCACAGACTAAGTACACAGAAGTCTTGGAACAGATAACCACAGTGCTTATCAGGATCGATCTGAAAATGCAGCTACCAAAGGCCCTAGTCCTAGGACATTACTGGCCTAGCCAAGCAAGCTGTTGGTTTCAGACATGGAACCGTATTCCATGTACATATACCAGAGTTTCTGAAAGATTCCCAGAATGTCCTGCCCCACAGAAATCATATTCTTATGAATGACTGATTTTTCAATTAATGTTTTTGTACAGTGACTTTTCAGAGGAGCAAGTGTAGGTGGTCTATTTTCCTTTATTTACAGAATCAACAGAATTAAAGTTATGACCTTAACTGCTTTGAAATATTTATTCTTTGAGGTAATTAAAAAGAAATATATGTAAAGCTTGAAATGAATAGATAAACTAGAGAAATTATAATGGTCTATCCCCTTACTTAGTCATATGGAATCACACTAATGAGAATAATTAAAGCATATATTCTCAAAGGCAAAATATGTAACTATGGTAATATGGGTTAAAAGGAAGAAATGCTATTAGCTTGCTTAATTTGTATGAACTTTGGATATTTTGTCCTGATCTTAAAGATTTACTATCATATGATCTAATTTCCCATTCATCACCTTTAGCTTCCAATACTATTTTAGGAAAAAACCCTTCCTAAAATAAGATGTTCACAGTAATCCCCCAATTCCCTGAACACTTGAGACAGTGCTTTAAAGGAATCACTGTTTAAGCCTGGTTGCTTAAGGATAACTTAGCATACTCAGTCTCAAAGAACAGTTAATGAAGAGACAAGGGGTAGATGCTTTCAGCATTCAAAAGAAAAGGTAGCAATCTCAAAGTTTATTGCACATTCTTTGCTTTGGGTACTGTTAGTGTTCCCAAGGGACCCGTGTGCTGGGCATTTTGTCCCCATAAATAGATACTTTTTGTTAGGGAGCCATTAAGACATGTGTTTTAATGGAGGATCATGAGATGAGGAGAGGCATTATACTCTGGAGTAAATAGTATTTCACAGTAGTGAGTTCTCTTGAAAACAAATTGTTAAAGAACATAGCTTAACCTCTACTTTAACTCTGTTTCCTGTGTGACATGTGATATCTTCTTGTAAAAACAACTATCATTGTGCTGACATTACCATAATGTTGTCATTAAATGCCAAATACCTAGGATCACCAGCTTTGGGGCCTTTCATCTCCAAAGTTTCCAGTAAATAACTCTCAATTCTTTAAAAATAGTCATTTAGATATATTTCATTTCATCATAGCAAAAGACATTAATGTAGTGCTTAAATCTTATTAGACCATTTTCTCTTAAACTTCTAGCAATATCTTATTATTTTATTTCAATTGTAAATATATGGAGACCATATTTGTATCAACCTTTACTGTGTATTTTACTGTTTAGTGATATTTTAAAAATTACAATACATTAAAAGTATAAAAATATCTGCTACATTTACTTTGAATAACAATAGTAAAAGACTGTAGAGAAGTCAACAAAAATGATGTTGACAGAGAATTCAAGTGATTTCTCAAATTTGACTCAGAGATTCAGCATGCATCATGATTCCCTCTGAGTCTTGTGTTAATTTACTCTGTGACCTTCGCACTGACCAACTTACTTGGTTTTTCTTGTTTCAGTTTTTCTTTTCAATAAATTAAAAAGAAAAGAATAAATGGAAAAGGGATTACTAAGCCTTATCTCTCTAAAACATTATGGAGGGCATTAAGAAGTACAGTTAGAGCTCTTCATACCTCATATAGAAAATCTTCTTGTAAAGACTTATATGATTTTTTTTTATTGGTGGCATTTTTTTCTTGTTGTTTTGTGACTCTTACCAGCTGAGATCTCTGTCACTGGCAATTTGTTTGGTACTGGATGATTTCTGGACAGACTATACTTAGTATTTTAAGTCACTATAAGTAAATTTGACCTTTAGCACATTAGAGGTTAAATAAGTCTTAACACTAACACATTTTGTCAGCCTACTACTCTCCCCTGCAAGTAGGAAAATATTTCTTCTATTTTAGTGAATTTAAATGTATTACAAATAAAGGAAATTATGCATAATATAATAAATGCATTTACAATTAAATTTTAAGCCTAGTAAATCTTATTTAATACTGTATTCTTCAAAAAGAGCCTTCTGATAAAGAATAGGTTAAATACAAAAATTAATATGCTTTCACATGCATAAACTTGAGATATGTGTCCTCACTAGCATGGCCTTTCAGTAAAATCTATATCACACGACATTCAGAACTCAACCACTTAGAAACTCTCAAAGATGAAACATTAATTATGTATTTGGAAAAATTACATATGAGGTAAAAAATGATATATAATTTATTTGTGCTAACCCAAATCTATTCTTTTTTTCCTAATGTTTAATGATTATATAAGTTAAAGGAAATATTTAGTTATATTTTACTTAGTATGCAGAAATAATACAATAAGCAGGAGGGATTCTAGTAGAAATATGCCAATGCTAAGGAATGGGATAGAATAGCTGTTGCTTTATGCAAGGGACTAGGTTCCAATCATAGCATGACAAGAAAAATGATAAGGAAAAAAATGAGAAAACTCTTCCTTATGCTAACATGCACAAGAAATAATAAATAGAAGATTAAAAATTACAGTGACTTAAAGAATTATATATGCCAGTAATTTTAAATAAAATCTCATACTTAAATATGAGTACTCAGAATAATAATTGCATTATAAGTACTTTAAAGGATACCTATAGGGGAAGGTTGTTAAAGATATAATAACAAAATGATTATGTATTGAACATGATTATATTAAACTTAGCTGAACATAGTCAAATTTTATCATTAGTACAAATAATTCTATAATTAGGAATCAGAGTCTCAAAGGAATATCTTATTTTCATAGGATTTTAGAATAAGATAAAAATTAAAATGCTGAGATTTTAAATGAAATATTTTTCTTTAGTCTGGTTCTTTCCACAGATTTTTCTACTATAAACATAATTTTTATCTGTGTGAACTTATAAAACTAAAGATAATTATGAGCTTCATGATGTGCGGAAAAGTAAGTGTAGTTTAACATTAAATTCTGTGACTCAGTCACTTCGCCTTACTGCAATACAGATGTACCGTACTACAGAGTTACCCATGAGCACAAGATGGTAGAAGTAATTGTTTATATTCACTACAATAGGAAAACTGATCAAATTTGTATTCCAATTGTAGTTTCTTATCACAATTTTCCCTATGTCTATTTTTGCCAGCTTCACCTTAAAAAGTGAACCTTACTTTGTTCTGATTTTCTTTTTTGATTCATTTTAAATAACTATATTTATTTATTTAGGAATGCATATATATATATATATATATATATATATATATATATATATATATATTTTTTTTTTGTGTATTGTTGGGGTCCAGGATACCCAGACTATGGAAGTTTCAGCTTGACAAGGTTCCTGAACATCCACTGTCGGAAACTGGAATTCCCTAACTGCCTTGCCCCTTTCTTGTCTTTACTGTATAGTGACATATGCTCTCTCATCAATAATAAGATCTGTATAAGCCTAATAGTAATAGCAAAATTAATCCCTGAGCTGGCTACTGTGGGCTGGAATGAAACACAGCCATGCTATTCAGAAGTAAATTGCAATAGAGCAACCCAGGTTTATTGCAAATATTTAAGAAATATAAAACCTAGGAATGCACGTATTGGAAGATGCTTCATCACTTAGGTGCTAGCTGTCACGTAGGGGAAGGGGGAGGCCTTCCAGAAACAGCCCCCTCTCTACCACCTATTAGCAGGAGTTCTTTCTTCCAAGACAAACCAGGCGCCATCCTGTCTCAAGAGTCCAAAGATGCCAAGTGGCTACCCCCACTCCTGTTCCCGAGGGCACCTGACCAACGAGGTTAAGGGACAGAATTTGGGAGCTCTGAACCATTCGGAGCTACACTTAGCTCTGTCCCCAGGCCCTGGCCCCTGGACTCTGATAAAAGACCTGGGGACAGAGATCTCTCTCTCTTGCCAAGCTCACCCATGGCTCTCTCCCGCCTGCTCCAAGCTCGCCATGTGCGCCAAGTTTGACCCGGGCGTGACCCAGACACGCGCTGGTTAATAAAAAAGCCTCGTGCATTTGCAGTGATCTGAAATGTCTCGTGCTTCTTTGGAGGTCCGCCGGGATAAGGAGCATTAGGCTTGCCAGTTATGGGTCCCATAGAAGAGTGAGATACTGAGCTCACTCATCGCTAGTTTCGATTGCTTTACCCTCCTTCGTGGAAGCTGAAGAACCCAAATCACAAGGACTAGAGCTGGACTCAGACCCCCGCAGCTGTGTATGTGTGTGTCTGTTTGTATATATGTATGTGTAACAATAATTCATGAGAAAAGAGGCCATGAAATTGAAAGTGTGCAAGGAGGTGATATGGGAATGTTTGGAGGGAGAGAAGGGAAGTGGAAAAAAATGTAATTATAATATCAAAATAAAAGAAAAAATTAAAATAATTGTTTATTTATGATGTAAATTGACGTATTTTCAAATAATAACTCAGAATTACTCTGAGACAAAAGTGTGACAAAATTTACTCATATATACAGAAAATCAACCGTGTAGATTTTATCATTGAATAAAAGCATGTGCTAGCATCTAGAAATCTTAAACCACCCTGGATGTATGAAAATGAGTGACATTTTATTCCATTTTCCTTTATTTATCCTGAGTACAAGGAAGTTATCAAAGAGGGCAGTTTGCCCTTGCAGAGTGAGTTAGGCGATTTCAGGGTGTTTCCTATGAAAGCTTTCATCTTTGCTCTAAAGTAAACACGATGGGCTTTCTGCTAGTAATAATGGATGCTATTGTCCTTTAAAGGTCACTACCAATTGTGTAATCTGAATCTGCACCATGGCTTTACTATGACTTGCCAATGTATGCAGGTTAGAGTCACACGTGTAAGTTCTAACATCTTCACATATCTTTCTCCCTTGTATCCTACCACCTAAGTAAACAGGTTCTTCAGTTTGCTTAGTATTGCTGTGATGAATACCATGACCAAAAAACAACTTGGGAAGGAAAGTGTTTATTGGGCTTAAAGATTACAGTCCATTGTCATAGCAAGCTGGGACAGGAGCCCAAGACAGGAACCTGGAGGCAATATCTGAAGCAAAGATCATGAAGGGACAGTTGTACTCAATTGCTCTTCATGGTTCATTCAGCTTGCATTTTTAAAAAACAAAATATTATTACATCGATTCTCAACCGTCTCCTCTCTCCTACACTACCCATAAGGCTCTCCCTCCCCAATTCAGGGACTCACCTTCTTTAATGATTGTTGTTATGTCATATACATGTTATATATATGAATATATATATATATAAATATACATGAATATATATATATATATGTGTGTGTGTATATATATATATATGAATACAACCTTCTGGTTATATATTTATAATACCCAGGATCACCTGCCCAGGCATGATACCATCCACAGTGGGCTGTTTCTTCCCATATCAAACATTAATTAAGCAAATGTCCACAGACTTACCTACAGGCTAATTTGATGGAGGTATTTTCTCATTTGAGGTTCTCTTTCCCCAGGTGACTCTAGGCTGTGTCAAGTTTACTAAGAGCTAATCAGCACTCCTGAAACAAAAAAATTTTTTAAACTTGAATTCCTTGCATTATAGTGCCAAGGCTGAGGTAATTATTCAATTTATTACTCACTTAAGGCCTCTTTCTGAAGAGATTTTAAGACATACTACCAGTTTATATTTTAGTGGCCCAAACTGATTACTAAACTGATACTTTAATTGCCCAACTTAATTGACAGTGCACTGGTACACAAGCAAGGTTGCAGAACACAGCTGGGACACATTTTTCACTATAGATTAATTCTTTTTGGACATATCCAAACTCTATAAACTAGTCTTGCCCAGGCTTCTATTACATTAAACCATGTGCTTACACAAACTTTAGTTACCTTCCAAATGCAGTGGATAAATGTGAGAATAGTATGTAATATTTAAATCACCAAAATCAATGAATAGGGCATGTTTCTGTGTCTACAAAACCATTTGCCAAATGCATAGTGGCAAAAAGGCACAAATTCATGACCACGGAGTGCTCATTTCAGTGTGTTCCTTCCCAATATTCCTACCTCTGCAATCAGTTCATAAATCTATTTTATCATATTCATTAGTCAAGTCTTTTTAGAGCAGAGCCACAATCCAAAATTAAACTCTTTTAGCACTTCTTACCATTGGAAAAAAAATATAAAAACATAAAGAATACTCCTGGGAATCTTGAGGTTGAACACTTTACTCCAAGATGAGCCTGCTGAAGAATTGTTTTATCAAGAAATATTTGAAGATCCCAATTCTGTGAGCCCCAGGGCCTTTTTGCCCTTTACTATGTGGAAATGTTTTATTTATCTCTGAACGTATGGAATTTTCAAAGTATTCTAAGGAGAACATGGTGTGAGGCCATTCGGTTCTCATGGGACAATATATAAAACTTACTGTGAAAAAGAAGAAGAGAAATTTTTACAACTTGACAATTTTGTGAACTATTTCAAGGTTTCTGATTTGTAAAAGAAGTAATTGCTTCAATGGAAACAACATTTCACATTTTATAATTCTCATCCATGAAACAAAGAAACACTGAATACCTATTGCTTTAAGTTCAGGCTGCAAATAAAGAAAACATGTCATCAAAACACATAAGGTCTTGGATAGTACTCCCCACATATCTTGGCAATACAGGAACACTAGCTATCTTCCTTTGTTTTTTTCCTTTGTTCTTTGATTTGAGAGTAGGAGACAGTACTGTGGATTGAAACTAGAGCTTTCAGACCAGCTAGGAAACAACCTACCACTGAGCTATACCTTCATTGCTCGGAACACATGTTTTCTACCTTCATTGAAATATGTGTGGGATAGAAAAGATGGACTCTGGTTTCTATTTGTCAAATCCAATAAGCTGCTCACAGAAATGAAGCTTGCCATTAATTAAAATATAGTATTAATTTGAGTACAAATGGACAATGAAAAAAGTCCTTTTTGCTGAGATCTGTCATTGGTAACATTTACTCATGTCATGATATCATAAATGCATGTTTATCCATCATAACAGTGACTTTAAAAACATGGTTCATGAGCTTTATTTCCCATTGTTTATTGTCACAATTTAGAAGTTTGAAAGATCAAACTATTACCAGTGAAATCCTTGCTGATTATGTGTTGAAATGCTTTTTTTCTCTCTGTTTTATTAAAGAAGGTTCAAACTTTGGCATGACCGTATGACTTACACACGTACAAAAAGATGTTAGTGGGCATAGAAGAGAGTTTGACCTCAGTATTCCAAGTGTGCTATCATTCCTCTCAATTAATCACAACACTGAATGCTAGTAAAGTACAAAACTTTGCTCTCCCTTAAAAGGTTGACTTAAAATAGTATTTGCCCTCTACATGGGAAAATACATAAACACTAAAATATTTTAAGACAATTTCCTTCATAAGCTTATAAAAGCCTCCTGTTAACAAAACAGTAAATTGTATTTTATATGTCTTCCCCAATTTTAAAACTTCCTTTGTTATGATTATTGCTATCTCACTGTTCTTTAACATTGACTGCTATACTTGACTGACTCTTTTATTGCAGTTGTATTAACTGCATTTATTTTTAACTTTTTTAAACCTAAGGAGGAAAATATTATTGTCCCATTCTCAATCACTTCATCAGAATGCCTGCATACAAAGAGGTCTTTGAAGACACTTTATTTCTACAGATGCCTCTTAACTTTAATGTCAAAAAAAGCAAAATGAAGATTTTTCTTTCCAGTAAAACACTTTCTTTGTATATTTTTAAAAGCCATTTTAGCTCACCTTTAATGAAAAAATGTCTTTATGTTCCAATAGAATTGTCGTGTCTTCATTTATTCATCATTAGGCTAACTGTTGGAAGGAAATCCTTTGTGATTTATTCATTCTGAAATCATCTTTTATTAATTAAGGTGGAAGTACATTTACAACAATCACTGGTAAATGATGTGAAAAAAATATTTAGCCTACTCTGCTTGATTGTGATGCATTTGTTGAAGACTTTCCTTAGTTTTCAAATTAGTATTTAGAAACTGCAGTTGGTGTTAGTGTTAAATAGCTGGCTTGATGCAAAATGTGTAATCCTGTGTCTTCCTGAGGGTAGTGACCACTTAGTAACTTTTAATATAATTTTTAGGTGTCATTTTCCTTCTGTTTGACCTGGCAAGAGAAAAGCATAGTACTGTAATTGTTAGCCACTCTATGGGCACAACAAAGAAGAGACTGAGACATTATCATAGGTGCAAACTCTTCCAGACCTCAGCAGAGGGAATCACTGTCATGGTAGTGCCACCTGGAAAGTGAAACCCTGAGCTCTGAGCTCTGGTGTTTTTGTTGATTCAGAATTGTTCAGGTCATAAGCAATCAAACATCCGCCACAGAAATTTAACACTTGCAGTCAATACAAAATGCCAAGTCCTAGGCAGACACCTCACCTCAGCAGTGCACAAAACAATATTTTATACATAGCTAAAAATAAACTTCTGGAGCATAGCATTACTATGATGCAGTCAGCAGAGCCCTGGATAAACTGTGTTTCAACTTAGAGAATTAGCACTCAGTGTGTTACTATTTCCAGATACACAATTTGTTTGTTTTATTTATTGATGTGAGTCCAAGCTCATCACTTTCATTTTTATTCTTTACATTTTTATTTCTTTTTGGCATTCTGATACAAAGAGAATAATCTACCTACCTGATTGCAACCTATTATCATAGAATTGTACACCTCCTCAATGGAAGGAGTATAGTGTAAACTGCCACAAGCTAGAGACTGCAGTGATACAATATGATTTTAAGGCATCAGAAGTAAGGTTATGTGTCTATGGCCTTTCTCAAAATATTTAACATCTCCATTCCACTAGGGTAGAATTTTAGTACCATAGATGACTAAATCATAGAAATCATTAAGGATTAGAAAGGACATTTGTACACAACACTAACCTTACACTTATAATTTCTGTAATATTTGTGTTCTTTCTTTTATGGATAAGAATTTCACAGAAACAATAGTTTAGCCTATATATTGTGAATCACAGGTGTTTATATTATTTCAATCCATTTGTAAAGATTCTGCTAAAATCAGTCATTGATCATATGGATTCATTTTGTTTCTCCTTCATATTCTTTAAGTTCCTCAAAAAATTAATAAATAACTTTGAAAATACATGGTTCTTCAGAAAATAATTTATAGATAGTATAAAATATTCTTTCACATCCAGTTTACATTTATGATTTATGTTAGTAAATCATTCAAACATTTGGGACTGGTATTTGTGGTTTTGTGTCATATAAAAGACAAAATGATAACATAAAATACATTTTCTTGGCCTTGCATGTTCACCAGCTGAATTCAGGGTAATTTTCCAATAGTCTGTATAGCTTCCTATGTCAAGCTGTTGGGAATTAATACATATGATTTTTTTTTCTCCTAACACCATTTTGTTTCATGGAGAGATAAGTACAGAACCTTTCTCACTTAAAAAAAAATATAAATTGGCCACAATCTGAGTTCAGGAAATCATTTTGCAACTTTTTCTGTTCTTTTTCTTTTCTTTTTTCTTTTTAAGCTTCAGATTTTGTACTCTATTGCTTTTAAACCAAGGTGTTCCTTAGGTTTGGATTTTAGAAATAAAGATGCACTTTGTAATTAAAGAAATTATTTTATTCAAGCTATTGCTACAAGGAGAAGGTTCACTAGTGAGAACAACCTGGGGTTTTATAAAGGCAAATGAAAAGGAAAAGTATGGTCAGGCAGTGTTATGTAGACACAAAGAGAATTAGACTAGGGTGTGGGTGGTTAATTCTTAGCAAAATAAGAGGAATATTTCATTAGTTAATTTTGTTTCACACACTAGGAAATTTCTCAACCATCGTGTTTCTGAGGTTAAAATTCATCAATATCTATCACTACCTCTCAATATTATTAACAAAAATCACAATTGAACAAAATGCAGAGTTGTGGAACCCAATGCCAACTGTTACATCTACAGCACAATTCTTGAACCTAAGGATAAAGAATCATCGAGGAAAAGTGGGTTGAACAATCATAAAGGGAAGTTTGTTGTGAGAATGTTATCACTTAGAAATTTTGGAGAAATTAAATTAAATTCAAGAAATCTTACCAACATGGCTGCCTAAACATAAGCTTATCAGGAACTAAGTCAATAAACATGCTAATGTGGAAGAGATAAATCTCATGAAGCTTTAGTTCTAGATAAAGAAATATAAAGAAATATGACAGCAGGTTAAATAGTCTTCCCCAAGGAAAAATACACCAGCTGATTATACAATACCAAATGCTTGTCATCCATAAAACATGCATATAAGAATAACTTCATATGGACTGAGCAGGTTGGGTTGTATTTATATACTTAGAAATTATATATATATATATATATATATATATATATATATATATATACACATAATCTGAGCATATATATGTATATATATAAAAATATATATTCATATATAATGTAAATAAATATGTAAATATATATGAAATTATACCATATATGTGTGTGTATATATGTCTATGTGTATGTGTATATGTATGCATATATATATATATAAAACAATGAAAAAAAAGCAAGAATTTGAATGAGAATGAGAGGAACACAAGAGAGGGGGGATGGTGGAAGGAAAGGGAAGGAGGAAATGTCTGATTTTTGTTCTACATCATGGTGACTCAGGGAGAAAATTAAAAATATTAGGAGGACTGGGCCATCTATCCAAGAAAACTGAAAATCTAATAAAAAATTAAAAATAAGGCAGGATGATTCAGTCCAGTTTTTGGTAACACTAACATTAACATTGTAACATTAACCTTGTATTAGCCATGGTCATTTAGAAAAACATTGCCAGGAGAGCAAAAATTATCACATCTAACCTTCTCATGCAAATCTGTCATCTGATAACTCAAGACCAGAGAGAATCACAAGTGTAATTTAGTCTGATATACCATCTTGAAGCTGGAGGAGCTGGGGAAACAGATTAAAGTCCAAGAAGGCTCATGGAACAGGATATCTGAGTATTCACAACAAATTAATGTTCCAGCACAAACAATGAATGGGAAAAGGGGGGAACATTGTCCTTCTTCAGTGTTTTCTTTTGCTTCACCTTGAATGGACTGAATGATACTTGCTCCCCTTACAGGGGAGGGGCAATTGACTTTACTGAATAATCAAATGCAAATGCTAATCTTATTCAGAGACACAAACATACCAAGGAGTGATGTAGATGGTAGTATATACTGGCCAGTCCAGTTGACAAAAAATAGTCAACTCTTACAGTGAGCAAAGTAGATATTCTTTCTGGTTTAAAGGGCAAAGAAGAGTGTGAATTAAATCTTTAGTAAAGAAAATAACTGTGATGGCTAATCTTGTTAGCTTGACATAACTTAGGAGAGGAAATCTCAACTGAAATTTTACTTCCATCAGATTATCCTGTGCACATGTCTATTTAGCACTTGTTGGGTTTTTTGTTTTGTTCTGTTTTTTGTTTTTATTTTTAAACTCTAGTTGACATAGGAGGACCCAGTCCACTCTACATAGTACTATCTCCAGGCATCTGTGATTGGGCAGTATAAAAGAAGTAGCTGAATTTGAGTCACAGAGAAAACTAGTAAAAAACATTTTTTTTTTTTGTGGTTTCTGTTTCAAACTCCTGTCTTGAGTATTTGTTGTCCTTCTATGATGGACTATAACCTGTGAGATGAAACAAAGATTTTTTATTCCCAAGTTGTTTTTATTTATCATAGCAATGTAAAAACTAACTAGAACAACAAAATTAGCACATACATCAATAATTAGAAAAGTGCTTTAAGGCAAAAACAAAACAAAACAAAACAAAACAAACAAAAAACTCAATGTCACTAAACAAGGCAGGAGCCACGGTATTTAAAAATGTAATGTGTGTCATGAAACTACAGACAGCTTTCTACTGTTAGGCCTGAACAAACTTCATATTGAAAAAAAGGCTCATCTTAGAAGGGCCATGAGGAACTCAAGATAAAATCTTACCCCCACCCTAGTTTCCAGAAAGTCCCTAACCAGGCACCAGACAATCATGATGTATCCTGCATCCACCAGGGGTGAATCATGTATCCTGCATCCGTTTCC
The DNA here is from genome assembly GCA_026225945.1 of Cricetomys ansorgei. NCBI lineage: Eukaryota > Metazoa > Chordata > Mammalia > Rodentia > Nesomyidae > Cricetomys > Cricetomys ansorgei. Next base: position 14,656,013 of record JAMJFZ010000199.1, read on the forward strand.
ATTATTCTTCTAGTGAGCTTACTTTGCTAGGGCAGCCATTAATATAACTTATGGGGTTCAAAGTTCATGAATTGATGATTGCTTTTTGACTCTGGTAGAAGTCAGAGCCCCTTCCAGCACTATGAAAGCTAACCAATTAGGATAAAAACTTGAAACCAGTATCATCTTGAATTCTCCATGTTTTATTATTTACTTTTATGTCATCTTCTGCAATATCACTATACCATCAAGTTCTGGAAGGTAATCACCAGCAGTAAAAATAGTTTGTAATGTTTAGGGGAGTCTATGCAGAAAGGAAGTGTTGTGTGTGGTGACAAATGGGGTTCACAGTGGAGGAGGGGATATAGAAAGTAATGACTGATGCTAAAGATTTCTTGAAACAGTTACATGGAGACCTACTATGGTAGAAGCTTCCTAAACACACATACATCTATATATACAAAAGGCAGTTACATTAAGTTGTGACCCTATAATTGGGAGACAGTGTCTGTCTCGGATATTTTTCAGTTTCTGTGACAGAAAGCCAAGATCAAAGCAAATTATAAAATAAAGCCCTTAATTGGACTTACAGTTTCAGAGGGTTAGAGTTCATGATGGCAGAGTACTGATATGACACTAGAAACAGCTGAAAGTTCACATTTTGATCTGCAAGTAGGCGACAGAGAGGGCTAACTCAAAACGGTGTTTTTTTGAAACTGCACAGCCTAACCCCAATGAAATGCTTCCTCAAGCAAGTCAATACCTCCTACCCTTCCAAACCAACTGGAGACCAATTATTCAAACATATAAGTCTATTGGAGACATTCTCATTCAAACAACCACAATGCCTCTATTAGACACCACAGGCTAGCAAACAAAATATAATTTTTACACTCCTTTGACTGCTGTCTTAAAAAAAAAAAAACTCAATGAAAGACTATTCTTTGTTATGGAGTAAGACCTTGAAATTGGTCTACTAATTAGCAGAGGTGGAATTAAAATGATGCCTCTTAGGCCTTCTTCTACAATGACTTCACTGGAGTTTCAGAGGAAAAGTCAGTAGGACTTAAAAGCTTTGTGAATCTATGAAGCCAACCCAGGAGACTTTTCAAGGGATTCTACCTTCAGTAATTAAAAATTTGAAAGCATTTTCCTTTTTCAAAATACCTTAAATTTTACAGATTCCTTATCTACCAGTGGCCTGTTATACTCAGCTTTGATCTTGGTACTGTGTTAGGCAGAGTCTGGGACAATTTTCTCAAAATAATTTATAAACAATATTTTTGTAAAGCCAATCTTATTTCCTATACACTCTGACTATACTGCTATAAAATCTGTTGGAACTCAAAGAAACCTGGGATAAGTCTCACTCAGTACCTTTGTCTCCTCCAGGCACTTTTTACCCTCCCCCTACTTTAAATCTCTCCCTCCAAGAACTAGGCTTTTGCTTCCCTTCCCCCAGTTTTTCTTACTTACATAACTCAGTCATTTTGGCTGTTTGCTGTTTCTTGATCTATGTGCTCTTTTGAGCTCTTGGACTTTTGGTCCCTGACTCTTCTTTCCTTTCCCTGCTTTCTCTATTTCTCTCTCTTATTGACCCCTCTCTATCTGTCACATGGCCTGGTTCAGGTTATGAGCCATGTTCACTCTGGACTCTTCCAGATGTCTCTGTCTGTGCTCTCTCTCTCATGTCTAAAATAAACCTCCTCAACCTATAACAGGGAACAATCAAGTCCTTATTTTTTCTTTCAAAATCTGTTTTAAAATATGGTATTTCCATTTAGGTTTGACAATAGAACCTTGGAAATGATCATACAACTAATAAGAAAACATTTCTAATTGAACCCATGAGATAAGTTGATTCCTAGGGAAAAAAAATGATCAGTGTGCATTTAAAATCTTTTGGTAAACATCCAGATAGGATAAGACATAACTTTCACACACTTGATTCAATTTTATGAAAATTTTATTTTATACACATAGGTTTATTGTATTCCAATTAATTTTTATTCCACTCATGTCTTATAGTAACAATGAAGCAATCCTGTTTCTCTACTTAGAGTGGTGGAAATCCTACTCCATACAATAACATAGCTTCATTATGCCTTAGCTTCTGAATGCTTTATTCCTTTTACTCTCTTCTTTTGCTTGGGGTGCAGGAGGGTTCTATGTAAATGTTCATATGTGCGCATGTTAGCAGGTACACATATGCACCAGTGTGTACATGTTGATATCATGTGCCTTTCTCAATTGATCTACAAATTACTTTATTTGAAATAGAATCTTTCACTGAACCTGCAGCACACAAATTCATCTAGACTGGTAGATGAAAGAGCTCCAGAGACTTCCATCTGCCTCTGCTGTTATAGCAATAGGGCTATAGGTATATGCCTACAACCTGGGTTTTTGCCTGGATACTAGTGATCAGAATACAGTTTCTTATACTGACAGGGGAAATTATTTACTGAATAATGCATTTGTTTCATTTACTTCTCCTCTTTTAAAGGAGTGATTCCTCCTCCTCTTCCTCTTCCTTCTCCTCCACCTCTTCCTCCTTCTTCTTCGTGTTCTTCTTCTTCATGTTTCTATGGCTGTATGTCTCATATGTCTCATCAATTTTTAAAAGAATACAGGCCATTCTAGCTATGGCTCATCTCAGTCTATTGTGGCCTCCTCTTAACAAATTTCATTTACAGAAAGACTATTTTCAAATGAATTTGCCTCTTTGTTTAACCAATGCAAATTAGTTATGTGTTATGGAGAAACAATACTTAGCTTCTATTTAATCAAAATGCTAGAGAATTTTTAAGTTGATATGATTATAAGAACTTTAAAAATTCTAGATATGGAGACTTTGTAATCTTATCAAACAAGGGTATGAAAACATCAACTTTATACTTAGATAATTGATCTGATGACACCAGAATCTTATCTCCCACTCCTTACTCAAGGTATGACACAGAGCCCATACATGCCTATTAACCCTGCTTGAATTCTGGTGATTCAAAAACCTGTTTTTGCAACTTTCAAACTAAATATTTAGTAGATCTGGTGTTTGTATGCATAATATATTTGGAAACTGGGCTTATATAAAAGGTGGTATGTTCTTTAGGCTTGTAATATTCATTTTATCTTACCTAGAATGGTCTCTGGTTATTTCATGTGGTTTTGTGTTCATAATTTAACATCTATCTTGAATCTTCACACTTTTCTCATTTTTTTCCTAATAAAAATTTATTTAAATTTCTGACTATAAGAAATTATATCCTCATATTACCCCATACAATTTGTATAAATTTACTTTTTAGTAAACTGTAACAGTTATGAGTTTATCCTTGAAATACAGTCAATGTTGTGCTAACTCTAAGGCAAGATAAGAATAAGGAGGTAGGTGACAATCCATAACCTTCTGCTTAAGATTTACAATTACTGTATTTGCACTTAGAGTCATTTATCACTTAGAGTCACTTGGGAATGGATATATTTTTAAATCATTGAGTAGCTCTTTCTATTTATCTGGTAATATACTCTGATTTGGACTTGTGAAGAATAGGTCATGCAAAGACCTTAAATTTCACATTGGAAACTTAAGCCCAACACATAATGAATACAAAGTTCTTGTACATATCTTAGTAGCATAAATCAGAGATAAAACATTTACCATGTCATTGTAAAAGGAAACTTGAAAGATCTGGGAAACTCTTTGGTCCACAATGCTTATCTGTGTTTTCATTTTCTCACTGTTCCTCAGGCTTATCTTGATTAAACTTTTATGTGAGGAAACATGTTGAGACTAAGTCTTTAGAGTTATCAGGATGAGGATTCTTGTGCACATTGGAATCATAATCTTACTTTCTAATTCTAATCCACAAAATACCATAGAGATGAAAATGTTATGAAAATCATTGAACTGAATTTTTAAGTGTGTTCAAAGCTCTCTTTGGGATTATTAATTCGTATGCCCCCCAGAGCTGTTTGTACCAGTGTTCCTACAGTCATCATGCCAAAGACATTTATCTGTAGAAATACAATGGGAGACCAGAAGAAATGGTACATTCTAAAGGAGACATAATGAGATAGAGACCCTGAGTTTCTACAGCCAGATCTGCCACCAGACTTTTTTATTTGAGCAACAAATTTCCATTTATGCCTTAGGAGTATGAATAGTATTTCTCTCATATTTAACAAAAGGAACTAATACATTATTTAAGAAAAATGCCATATTTTATTCATATATTTATTCCTAGATTTAACATAATTTCTGGCATATTTAGATAAGGCACTTAGTGAATTTTAAATCAAAGCATAAAACTAATGAATATTCTTCATATTACCTTAGGTTAACAGTTAGAATTAATGAACATCCTAAGTTATCGTTAAAAGGTGTATAAATGCATCATAGTGAATTTACAGTAATTAGGTGCGGTACCCTATTCTTTACATAATAAAGCTGTGTATAGTAACCAGCCTGAGAAAAGAAATTTAAGAAATATTTTATGACTTTTAAAATACTTTAATTTGTATGGCTGTATGTTGACATATATAGGTAAAATTTAAACTATGTCCTTTAAGGAGATGAATAAATAGCAAAGGCTTATGAAAAGTGAAACAAAAGAAACTTTTTCCATTATAGATTGGAATATATAATTGCTTAACTATTTTATGAGAAATTCTAGCAATTGATTTCAAAGGAAATATATCGTTACCATGAAACCTAGTAACCATATTCATTGGCATTATTCTAAGTGAATTGAAAAGATGCATATAAAAATATTTCAATAGTTGTTTATAGCCATTTTATGTATTACTGGCTCAATTGGAAAACAACCAAGCTGTTCTTCCACTGGTAAATGGACAAAACAATATTAGATCAGATAAAGATTATTATTCAGCAATAAAAGCAAACTTTCTATAAACTCATGAAAACATTATAGAAATATAAATACATGTCACTAAGTTATTGGAAAATAATGCAGAAAGACATATTAATCCCTTATTTTAGTTATGTGTTACCCAGTCAAATGTAGAGCAAGGAGTCATCAAGGTAGTCAGAAACTTATTGAGAGCATATGGGAAAAAACAAATAAAGAGGAGAGACAGCATATTTTAAGGCAATATAACTATGCTGACAGGTGTATAATAGTGAATATATCTTGGTATAGATTTGCTAGATCCCATAGAACATACAATACCAATAGTGATAGCAAGGCCTAGCAACTTCTAAATAGCTCCTTTAAAAAAATCCTTTAATCCCAGCACTGAGGAGGCAGAGAGAAATAGATCCCAGAGCTTGAAGCTAGTCTGATCTACATAGTTAATTCCAGGACAGCCAGGACTACATAATGAGATTCTGTCTCAAAAAGAAAAAAAAACAAAACAAAACCAAACAAAAGAAACAGTAAATAAATGAAAATAATAAAAATATCCAAAAATCTATGTTCAATAGTGGCACTGAGTAAATAATGAGTAATCTATGAAACGGATGCATTATTATTGGCTTCTCAGTGTGTTAATTTTATTTCTGTTGCTGTGATAATATAACCAGACAAAAGGCAATTTAATTGCAAAGAGATTTATTTGAGTTTCATATTCCAGGTTACAGTCCATCACTGCCAAGAACTCATGGTGACAAGAATTTCAGAGAGCAGTTCACATTATATCCACTGTTGAGAGCAGAGAGAAATTCATGTATAAATGCTTACTTTCTCACTTTCCTGATTGCTTGCTTGCTCATGCTCAACTCTATTTCTCTACTTTCATACAGTTCAGGGATCACTGCCTAAGGAATAGTGATACCCACAGTGGGCTAGGTCTTCCCACATCAATTAACTTAATTAAGACAATCCTCATGGACTCATAGGCTAATCCAGTGTATATAATCCCTCACTGTGACTCTTGGCAGGTGATTCTAGTTTATTTAAAATGACAATTAAAATTAATTAGCACTGTCAGTTATAATGAATGTACCCCTGTGGTGAAGCATGTTGGAAATGAAGGAGGCCTTGCTTCTTCAGGAGCAGAGTTTATGTGAATTCCCCTATTCTTTCTGTCAACTTTTCTGTGAACTGAAAAGTACTCTAAAAACTAAAATCCCTTTAAAGAAATTTTAAAATAATGAATAATGAACATATGTAGCCAAGTATATTAAAATACTAATCTTGAACAAAGGACTTTCTCTTTTCATGAAGTCAATCTTGGTAAATCTAATTATAGCCAGATGATGCTTGGTGAAGTTTTTGGTAAGTCCTATAGGTTCTACATATATGATAGACAGAAGCCAACTCTATGTTATATCCCTCTAAGTCAGAAAGAAGAGTAGGAAACTGAAATGTCAAAGAGAAGGAAAGACAGACAATGCAATGGGTGATTTAAGAGAACACAGATATTTTTTGGGGGGACAAACCTGAGATTGTTATAGGATAAGACTGTGAGAGGAGGTTGAAAATTTCCTTTTCAAACCTATAGTTGGCAGTGAATAGTCAAAAAAATGTTAACTGACCCATAAGCACCTTTTCTGGATAGACATTACTTGGAATCCTCAGGTCCAGGCAGTTGGTATTATCAAGAAGGAAGTTAATTTCCTTTTAGGAAGGAAATTGATATAGTGATTGAAATACTCACAGTTCCACCAAACTGAAGTTTAAAAAATAGCATAGGCCCCTGGATGACAAAATGTAGAACTTTCATGCCAGTGAAGGAATGAAAGGTAACAGACATCTTTTAATTTGCTTAGAATTATATTGATGGGTACTCTTTACTCATGGCTGTTTCTGAAAGCTGGTTGAATTTTGTGGCTAGTATGTTTGTTGTTTACTGAAATTCTAGTGCAATTTCTTTGGGTATGATGTCTAGTCGTTCACTCCTACCTTATGCACTGAACATCTCCATGGAAGGGAACCTTTGGCTGCAGTACTTTGGCTTTACAAGCTGTGATCTTGGATGGACACTTAGGGTTGTCTCCACAGAATGCTTGGTTAATGGTTGATTCACAACATCTCCCAAAGAGACAGGCAAGGATAGTTGACCTAGAAAACGTGTGAGCATAAAAACTTTCCTAGCTTGTTGTTCTGTAAGGCATGAAGAAAATATCAGTCTTAAATACCAAAAGGCAGTTTAAGAGGTTTTCTTAATGCTGTCTCCATTGCACAGCTATCTTGACTAAGATACATGGGGAGGCAAATGCATCACAACAGTAAGTACAGATTTCCCTGAATATTACCTTAAAAAAAAAAAAATCCCCTGACGGTCACATGAATTTTAGACTTCGTGCCTTTCTGTGGATAAATATGGGGAAGTATTATGATTTGCCACCTCCTTCTGTCTATATAGTGCCATCAAAACTGACTCTAGCCTTGAGTTTGAGTGAAAGTTCTGATTCAGTATAATGAATCTGCTAAGAAAGAAAGAAAGAAAGAAAGAAAGAAAGAAAGAAAGAAAGAAAGAAAGAAAGAAAGAAAGAAAGAAAGAAAGAAAGGTAGAAATGAAACATTTGTTTTGGCCTCTAAAAGTCCTTTAGAAACAGCTGTGTTCTGAGAAGAGACAACATGGAAATAACGGGTTTCAGGTCTGCCACTTTTAACAGGTCCACACCGTACTTTCAATGGAATAACCCTCATTGTTAAAATCAACACTTACTGGGTGTGGTGACACAGCCCTGTAATCTCAGGTACTTGTAAATCTGAAGCAGAAGGATCACAGGTTCCTGGCCTGCTCAACTGACTTATAAAAACCTTACCTAAACTAAATAGTATATTTTTAAGGGTGGGTAGGAGGTTGTCTATGGTAAAATACTTCACTAAGTGCCCTGAACTTAATTCCTTCTACCATAAAAGAATATATCACATATTTCATTGGAAATTACTAAGATAAACACTTAAATATACTTAATAATTCAATAAATATTTCACAGAGCAATCCCTAACAGAAATAAACCAGGTAAGCACTTTCTATCATTAAAATTCTCCCTATGGTTGAATATAGAATAGTTATAAAATATTCAGAAATGTGAATATCAGTTTACTGAAAACAGTATAAAAGAAGTAATTCTAAAGGGGCATTATCTTTGTTCCAATGACTACATATATTATATTCAAATTTTATTTGAATGCATAACTCTTGCTCTGTCTCCTCTTTCTTGTCCTAGTTGTTACATACAATTTTTCTAACCTTTTAAAGGTAATTTTATAGTTGTGTTTTCATAATTTCCTGTCTCCTTTATCTCCCTTACATATATACTTTGTGACAAAAGCAAAACTCCAAATACCTACAAGTGTTTTAGCTTTTTAAAAGAGTTAACAGATATTTATATTTTGAATATTGTTTTTAAAAGACAGAGACTTGAAGAGAAAATGGGTCTTAAAACTCATTTGTTCTAACAGTTGTTTACAATTTGACTCATTACTTATAGGTGATAATAAAATGTTCATAATTTATTTTCTGATAGATTAAGCATCACTAAAGAAAGGTATATTTTCATGTAACAAGACTTTTCAATTTGTTCACAAGAAATCTGATACCTAATGTGTGCCTATGAAAACTGTCAGAACCGATCATAGTAGACAGACAGATACTTAGCATATAGCACAGTGAATGACTTACATAATGAGGTGTTCCATGAATGTAGGAGAAGGTGATAACTTCCTGTTCTGTTCTATTTTATAAGAACAAGAAAATTACATGGATGAAAGAGGATCAGAGAGCATATTCCCTTTAGTTCTTTTAAATGTCTTATACTTTAATATGATACATAAGACAAGAAATGAAGAAAAAAATAAAGTTAGGCACAACATTGAATTTATGACATATTAAAACAAAAGTACTTTGTTATCAAAACCAAAGAAAATTTTGAAGACAAATGGTATGAAAATAAATGATCAAGTCATCTAACAGGCTTTCAAGATTTATATTGCCTGGGGCTGGATGAGGATGAGAAAGCAGGTACTCTTTCCTGCCCATGTTCTCTGCAACATATTGTAAGTAAAAGCTTACTTTCAGCTGCTTGCACTTAATAAATATCTCCTTGTTTTACCCATTATAAATTATTTAAGAGTTCAAAGAAGGTCAGTTTCAGGAATCATTTGAAATCAAAGGATTTTTTAACGTTATCACTTGACAACCTTAAATATTAGTATTGATTTTTATTCCTATAATCCTGAATATAATATTCATAAAGACAATAATTCTCCATCTTGCTTCTTTCTGACCTCCGCAATAAGAAGCAGATAAACAAGTCTGTGTGTATGTATGTATGTATATGTATATATATATATATATATATATATATATATATATATATATAATGACGTATAGTCTAAGGGGGAAGTAAATTTATGAATTGGAAAATTTACATATAACGTTACTCCCTTAAGAGATGAAAATTAACCTCCTCCTAGCACAGATTTGTTTTAGGAAAAAGTAAAGTGTAGAAAATTAGGTTATTTTTCTTTTTAATGTACTTTCATCTCCCAGGGAGCAATATGATCAATATTTCAGTGTTTCCACCCCAAAATATTTTGATGGCTCTAGATTCTATTCCACTTTGACATTTAAAGCTTACTTCTAGCAAATTAAGTAATTACACTCTTTGAGTCCAGAGGATTTTCCTTTAATTCAAGTCCCAGGTTTTTATTTTCCTTTGTAATTTGTACAGAAAATCTGTGATGAAACACAAAGATATTTTCTCTGGTCTCACAGATTCACAAATCATATGCAACTCATTTCACACAAGCATTTTTATGATATGGCCTCCCAAACATAGAAATGCACTCCTGTATTGGTTAAAATCTAACTTTATTTAATATGACTTTGGAGGTTATAAAAGCCTCCTTCTTTCATCTCTCAGGCATATACATAGACATATATGTATATATAGAAGATACAGATATATAGAATATATACAATACATGCATATATACATGTATATGCACACATACATATGTACACTTTACATATAAGGATTTTTAAATTTTATTATGTCAAGAAACAAAGTGATTGAGTACATTAAGTTAAGTAGAAATGGTGGAAATAAATGTGAAGAATTGGCTACATGGTATATTTGTAATAAAAGCTTTATGTGGCAAATAATATGAGACAGCTGTTGTACCAAGTATGATATGCAGCACTGAGGATGGATGTAATGCTACATTTGCATGGCATGATGTGTGTATCATCCATATACTCAGACACTCTAATCCCAAGAAATATCTTGGTTAGATAATCTTAATGAAAGACAACCTTCAGTCATAAGATAAAAATCTATAAAATATATAGTTCATTTTAAAATATTGAAAAAATGAGATATTATATTACCAACTTAAGGCCTGTCCACTGCTATAGTCATCCTAAAGATTTGCACACTACTTTCTTTTTGTTGTTGTAGTTATTTTGTTTTATTAGACAAGGTTTCTTTGTTGTATCTCTGGCTATCCTGGAATTCACGCTGTAGACCATAGAGAACTCTGCCTTCAAAGTGCTGAGATTAAAGGTGTTTGCCATTACTGCCCAGCTTGTCACACTATTTCAATGGACATAAAAAAGAAACTAGACTGGAAACAAAAGTGGACATTCTGTTCTTACCAGCTTTCCACTGGACTCTCAAATGCCTTGTAATTTAGTCACTATTCTACAGACACCATGCTGTATAACAATTATGATATCTTCATTTATTATCCACTTAATGCATCAACAGTATCTAAATACACTCAGGAAAAGCTGGGTATGATTCTGTAAATTTTATGTGGATTAGCTATTTTTAACATCCACAGAGAGTTAGGCAACACTCTAGCATTTTGCAGATTGTTTGAGAAAAACTGAGTATCTTACTCATAATTGGGAGTTTTAAATGAAGGGACTTGATTTGAGTTGGCCTGTTGGGTGCCAGATCCTCAATTCTTCAACATTATGCCATAGTGACATTTAATAAATGTTACATCCAAGTAATACTGGTTAAAAACTCATGCCAATTGGCATAGGACAATAGAGTTAAGTATCCTTCCAGAAACCTTCACCAATAATAATTCCTAAATGTAACATGGTAATGTTTTCTAAACTGGCAGTTGCTTTTATATTCAGCTGCTGGAAAAAACTCAAGAAATGCACAGAAATTGTGTGTGTGTGTGTGTGTGTGTGTGTATGCTTTTTTTTGGAAAAATAAGTCAACAAATTTGATCCATTAGAGTTAAATCATAAGGGAAAAAAAAAACCTTGACTATTTTTCCCACCTGTTTCATCATAATCTGTGTGATTCAATAATATCTGACTTAAATGTTTGACTTAAATGATAATGTTAATCTTTCTCATCATCGAATTCTAAAAGTATATCAGAGATGCATATCCACCATCATTCTAAATTGTGCTGCATGAGATGATTATACAGGGAAAAACAACACCTGCACTGTAGCTAGGTAGTTGTGTGGCTTTTATGACGGAGTTAAACATCTTTTGGGGATTTTATACAGCATATTTTGAGATATTTTAACAGAATGTTGTCAGACATTTGTGGAAAGTGAGCATCCATTCTCCTATCCATTCATTTACTTGTTCATCAATATTTATTAAGCAGCTCTTATGTACAAACACTGCCCCTAGGGATAAGATATCTCTCCCCAGATGAAGCCTAAATATGGAGAAAAAACAAACAAACAAACAAACAAATGCTGTTGAAGAAAAGAAGAAATGAAATTTAATAATGAAAACTCAAATAATTGTATAACATATAGATACAAATCAACAAATAATAATGAGCTAATGAGAGGAAAAAGCATGAAATGCAGGCAGTTTCTATTGCAGTGAATGCTGCAATGAGTAAACCATCATGCATGATTTCAGACACATAATGCTATTGCTTATTTGCTTGTTTACTTAGTTTTATACAAGATTTCCCATAACCAAGGCTAGTCCCAACCTCCACGATATATAATAATGTATGTTCTTGAACACCTGTTCCTCTTGTCCTCAGCTCCCAAGTGCTAGAATTATAGCTATCCACTTGATATATTCTGGATATATTCCTAAGGGCTTTATGAAGTGTCAATTAATGGTCTTTCTCATGCAGAGCTCTTCCTATGTATTAGTAGTATTGTATGGTGGCTTTCGTTTATGACTTACAAACCTAGGAAAAAGTATTTAATTCACAGAGGTAAAAATATAAGTGTAAATGTCACTGGATTATTGAACTAAGACATATTATGAAGTCAAATGTAACCCTGAGGGCTGCGATGTAGCTAAATTGGTAGAGTACTTAGTGTGCAGCTCTGCATTTGTCCCAAGAACTATATAAATCAGGTGTGTTGATACCCTCTTGTAATCCCAGAATTTGGATTGAGGCAGGGTGACCCAAAGCTCAATGTATAGCATTCATAGGCTATACAAAAATTTGAGGTCAGCAGCTAGGGATATATATATATATATATATATATATATATATATATATATATATATATATGTGTGTGTGTGTGTGTGTGTGTGTGTGTGTGTGTGTGTGTGTGTGTGTGTGTAAAAGGCAATTATTATCTCTCCTATAAACATGCTGTTTTCCGCCAACTCACATGGTACAAGTAGAAATACCATTACCTAAAAAGTTGGAATGCTGGAATGTTTCCAAATTAAGTCTATTTTATCACTCTTTTCTATGTTTTCCCTAATTGTAAAACTGTTTAAAAATCTAAGACACCCATCATTTTCTTTGTAGCTGCAGTATGAGATTAAGTTGAAGGCTGGAATCAGGAGGAGTTGAATTCATGTTAAGGATGACTAAGGAAATTGTAAAAAAGTCAGTAGGGTACGATGAGAGTGGAGAGTCCTTATTTCTTGGGGATCCAACCTTGATGATCAGAAATCTAGCTATCTTAAACATAAATTCATTACATGTAATCAAATTCTGTTCAATCTAGTCATTGCAATACGTCTTCATTTATTATAGGAAAGGTCTATATTCTTTTTAATCTAATATCAAGGACTTTCTTGGTTCTTCCTACCAAAACTAGAACATTCTCAGCATTCTATATACATCTGACCTCTATCTCAGAAACATATCTTTAACATACAACCTTGTTAGTTAGGAAGTAATTTGTCTCTTTGTGATTGGTATTCTTGGAATAACTTTTTTATTCATATTTATTTATAAGCAAAAGTACTTGAGTAAAACACCTGATATTCTAGTAGAAAATAAAATAAAATGATATTGTAGTGATACATGGTATGTTTAACTCCCCACTCCACCCCACCCATGTACACACCAAAAAAACTCTGTAAGGCTTGAAGGAAAAAGAAATGACAGAAACTTACATTCTTGACAGGAATAAAGATCTAGTTTATCAATATTTCTAGCACCACTGATATTAAAAAACCTTTCTGTGCAGAAAAGAATATCCTGGCATAACCAGGACTTTCATTCTTTCAAAGCTCACATTGTTAAGCAGTGAATCATAGTTGAAATGAGTGTTAGAACATATAGGAAAAATGAGTCTATACATCTACAAAGTGGAAGTCAACCATAGAGTAATAGTTACAGCCTCACTTGGCAGTAGCATTTCTGAGAACTGGCATTATTTTTCTTGTGATATGTGCCACTTAAATATTTTTCAGGATTTTGATTTGTAATCATTTTAAACTTTAAAGCATATATGAATACTACAAAAAACTCTCTATTACACCTCCTTGTAAAAACTTCAACAGTTATTAGTATTTTTTATCCCTCTGTGAGCTCTCCATTTTTCTCTCTATCCCCTACGAAACACATACACACACATGCACACACAAAGTCACACACATAAACATAGGCTAAATGTTTATATCATTTTACTATATAACTATTAATTATTTATAACTTTAAATAGGATTATATAAGTAGAAGCATAACATGAGTCCCAATAGTAGCCTTTATGATGTTTTATTCCTGACCCAGTTTTCAATACAAGACCATACCACATTGCGTTCATTTATGATGTTTCATTAATTAAATAATAAAGGAAGAATATAAATTGGATAAATGGAAAAAGGAGAATGCCTAAATAGATATTACCAAAAACACAAGAAAAAATATAGCTTGTGTTTTAAATTTTAATTAAGCAATTAATTAATAATTGATTAATTTAGATTCAAGATCTCATGTATTTTAAGGTGGACTCACCTCACTACACAGCAGAGATGACCTTGAGCTTGTGATTCATCTGCTTCTTCTGAGCGCTGGATTTTCAGATGTGTACCATTAAGCTGTCTTATGTAGTATTGAGTTTCAACATGGACTCCATGAAGGCTCAAGTATTAAACAGGTAGCCTCTAATTTGTGGATCCAGTCTTTGAGAGGAAGTTAATGTCTGAGAGCTCAAATTCATCTAGTGGATAGATTCCCTGTTTGATTCACAATTTGATGACTGTATGGAAAGGTGGTGAAATTACATGGAGAAATAGATCAAGGGGGGCTGTATATTTGAAAATTATGTCTTTTTCTTGTGTACATTTCTCTTTCTTTCCGCATCTAGGATACTCTGTGGGGAAATGTTTCCTCTATCACATCCTGCTGTAAGCCTATAGTGAAGGAGTCATCCATATATATATTGAATTCCCTGAAAAGTTAAAGAAGTATAAGTCATTAATTCTTTTGTCTTAACTCTCAAGTATTTAAAATAGAAATGTAAATCATTAATTCAAGAGGAAAAGCCATTTACTAAATAGAATTCAAAAATAAAATTCTAGGGAAAGTAATAGAATTAAAATATCATTTTGAATTCATCAGATTAATAATTGATTTCAAAAGGTGTCATCATTGGCAACTATACTTTAGGTCAAAATTTAAAGACTCATATAATATTTAAGTGGTTTTGAACAAGCCTATACATTATATATTAAATGTAAAGAGAAAATGACAGTGTTAGAGTGTAAAATCTGGTGAGCATATTTAGCAATCAAAATGAACATCATCAACACCACCGGAAATTGACATGGTGTCCTTTAGAATATGTTGAACTGAGAGACATTATCTCTTCTGATTTTTTCCTGCCAAAATAGATAAGTCAGCACTAGTCACAAAGAAATACATGTAGGCATTGGCCTAAGGCCAATAAAATGTTAAGGCAGGCAGGACTTAATGTGGCCCACAGTCTACTTAGTACAGAAAGCTGTGCCAGAAAAACAGAAATAAAACTGAAAAAATTAAATCTAAGGCATCTTTATTACTTTATGAGAGTCAATTATATAAAATTTGGTATCATGCTAAGAAGGGGAAAATAGATATAGAAAGTCTTGTTACCACTTTTTTAGTTATCAGATAAACTGTAGTTAAAATACTTTCTCTTTAATTACTACTTCTTAGCTAGCTGAGTGTTCCATGCTTCACTGTTGAAGTCATCTATGATGTAATAAGACTGGTAGCCACCAACATGATTGCCTCTAGACTGGGCAGTGACCGGAATCACCTAAACCACTTCTCAAAATTTGCCTGCCTAAAATTGGTGTTTTATGTGGTGAGCCATGTTAGAAATCTTGTCAAAATTGTTCTTACAAATGTCGTTATAATTTAGCTTTTGTTACTTTTTAAATGTATCTTTCTACCTATTTGTATATACTTGAGAGGTCTGGCAATTAGGTCATGAGCAGAAGACAATCTGGGCCTTTGTAGTTAGTCATTAAGTAAAAATAATCTTTAAGTATAAAAGAAAATAATTAGAAAATTCTAAATATGAATACAATAATTGTTAATTATACATATGGTATGTATTTCTTGATTAATTTCAGCCAGGTTGATCTTAAATCCTAGATTCAAATATTTTTTTTACTTTGCCTTCTTAAGTAGTTGTTAATATGGCTTATAAATTTCAAAAATAAAAATAAATAAAACAGCAAAAGGGAATATTACAACAGATATCAATAAATTCCAAAGGGTCCTGAGGTATTATTAAACTGTTTAATTAAATTTACTTAAGTAAGTTGAAGAAATGGACAAATATCTACACATTTGAGCTAATAAATTTAATAAAGAATATATAACAGATATAATCAAAGTCATAATAAGCAATGAGAAAAAGACACTTATAATATGTTACACAGCTATTTATAGCCAGGGAAAAAAAATAAGCACTACAGGTTATATTAGAACTTTTAAGCAATTAGCATATAGACAAATGGAATAGAATGAAGGATCTAGGGACAAATTCACACAGTTATAGGAATCTGATTCTCAACAGGGGCACTCAAATTTTCCTCTGGCAAATAGAGAGCCATGTCACTAAATGGAATTGAGAAAAAAAAAAACTGGCCATTAAGGTATGAAAGAGTAAAACTAGACAACTGTCACTAACTCTATACAAAAATATATGTATCAAGAAACCAGACACTTTAAAATACTAGCAGAAAGAGGGAAAACACTTGGAGATATGGGTGTAGGTAACTTTAAGAAAGACTCTCAAAACTCAGGAAATATCAAGATTTGACGGAATTATACCAAAATTTAAAAAGTTTACCTAGCAATGAAAATAAAAGTGGACACATCCTAAAGAACTGGCAAATAATTTTTTTTTGCAAACTATTCTGGTAAAGTGTAAAATCCAACATACACAAAACAAACAAGAAACAAATATAGATAGAATAATGAATCATCTTAACAAATGAAGAAATGAGTTTAAAAGAATGTTCTCAAAATAAGTAACAGATGACTAATAAATATATGAGAAATTTGTTCTCTATCCTTCATTATTTTTCATTATTGTGAAAAAGTACCTGGAGATTTGATTTTGGCACAGACCAAGTATCAAGAAACTAAACAAGTGCTGGCTAGATGCATAGGTACAGCAGTGAAGGTGGGGAACACTACACATCTTAGGAAAGGATTTAAAATTGCCTAACCCATTTGAAGGGTCCTCAAAAGTCTCAAAAGAAAACCACCAAGAACTTGCTATACCATTTACAAATACATATGAAAGAATCAAAGTGTTCATAAAAGTGAGATGCCAGGACACCCATGTATACTGGGTACTCTTTATCATAGCTAAGTTATGGAGTCAGATTGGATGACCATCAGTGCATGAGTGTAGTACATAAACACAGTGAATTATTATCCCGCTAGAAAATGAAGAACCATGTCATCTAAAGGAAAAACAATGTAATGTACCATCATTGTGGCAAAATAATCCAGATGAAGGAGAAAAATATTGTATATTTTCTTTCATATGAATAGCCCATATTTAAAAAGAAAGACATGAAGTGGAAAGGGGATTTTTAGGGAAGAGAATTAGAGTTAAGCTGGCCAAGAAATTACTGGGTAATATACTATTTCTCAATAAACCATATACTTGAGTCATAAAACATGGGAATATCAAAAGTGGTATTCACCAGAAAGCTTCATGCCTATAAGCTAGCATTCATAATATTGGAAGATGCTATGTATCATAGCATAAAAGTATTCCTTAATATTAGCAACCTGGGAAACCTGCATTCTATACTAACAACTGGCCTGGTAAGATATACCCACTAATATACTAATATAATAGAACTAGGAATATCACTGGAGTAAGCATCTATTTTCTGATTATATTCAAGTCCTGTTCCACAAGACAAAACCCATATTTGGCCCTTATTATTACTAAAATTTTGCTACATAAGTCATAGATCCTAGTGATGAACATACTAATTTCACTCTATTATGGACATGGTATTAAACTGACTTTTAATGAAAGCATTATTCATATAGATGAGTTCATCTCTCAAAATTCATATGAAAATTTTCATATGCAGTAGCTACAGTTAACATAAGAGACCCTGGAATGCTCAGACCTAAACATGGCATCTGTGCCACATCTACTCCCCACGTATGGGAACCATTATGGGACAGGGTTGTAGAGTCCAGAGGTGACGGATGACTGCATGAGAACACTGTATTGTGGACACAGAAGAACATGTGCACATATGAAATCACAGTGGTTGTGACATCATACACTATACCTGCACAAGCTCAAACCAGACAAAAAACCCACTATGAAGAATGAGGGTACACATGAAGTTCTACCCCTAACTGATAATTTATTGGCAAGTGTTAGTTTCTTAGGCAAGTTGGTTGCCCCTAATGTTGTGGTATTTGCTATATCCATCATGCTTCAATGGAAAGCATACATTCAAAATTGTATGAACAGTATACATTGTAATGAGTGAGTTACAAACACTCAGCTTAGAACTGAGCATAGTACCCAAATCTGAGTGCCTAGGGAAGTGGGTGGATATGAGAAGAGATAGGAGAAGGTAAGAAGTCAAAATAATTTGAACAACATTCTCAATGAATTTAGAAAGAGATGTTATTCAAAACAAAAAAAAACCCACAAAATATATATACACCATGAAAAGCTAGAACACAGAATGTATTTATAGTTGCTATATAACACCAAAAGGTGAAGCTCTTTTAGCTGTTTCTAGTGGACAGTGCAGTATTATTTAACCTATGTACATTATTACAAAAGATTTCTAGAGGTTTTCCATATTGGGTAACTAAAAAAAGAGATATGACTATAAATCCTTTTTCTTCAGTAACGTCGCCAACCACTCCTGTTAACAGTTTGCTTATCATATGAGTAAAAGCATACAGGGTTTTCACTTGGAACCAGCTTATTTTATTTGACATAATACTGCCACACTTATTTATTCTGTAACATAAGAGAAAAAAATCTCCTTTTAAAGGCTAAATATGTAATTGTATGTATGTACCACATTTCTTTAACCATTCCTGGTGATTAACTTTTATGCTTATTATTGTGAATATTGCAATGATGCCAAATACATAATATTTTATTTGCAAATTTGCTTTTAATTATTGTGGATATATGAAAAGACTTTCTGGATCATGAAGTATTATTTTGTGAAGCTCCATAGTAGTTTCCATAGCAATGTCTTCATCTTACAATCTCATTGTCAGGGCTCCAAGATGTTTACATCTTTGTAAATTTTTTTCTCTGTTTGTACATGGATATGAATTCAGGATGGCATCCTTATGACAGATATAAGATTATATTTTCTCATGGGTTTTATTCATCATTTCTGGCAATTAGTTTAAGTCTATTTTCATATGTTTGTTGGTCACTTACAGATCTTGGTGAGAGAAATATTTATTCAATCATTTTCTTATAATTATTTAGGTCATTTTGAACTTTGAAATTTTAAGATATAGCTTTTTAATTTTTTTCTTGATAAAGTTTATTTTTTAAATTATGGATTTACTGTCAGCTCTAGTTATAACAATGTTTATATTTCCTTTTTCTTGATGAATCATTCTTGGTAAGCAGTATAATTTTAGGAAAATTTTGAAAATATACTAGATTGTTTATGTCATGAACATTTTTCTTATGAGATTACAATGAAAGCATTTCTCCCTTCCTGTTCTTCCCTCCATCCCTCTTATATAACACTCCTTGATCATTTTCAAACTCATGACTTTTTTTCATTATTGTTATTACATATGTCTATATGTAATCAGTCTGTATAATGATTCTTGTATGTCTTCAGGATTCACAATCTGGCACTGAACAGCCAATTCGTGTGCTCTTTCCCAGGGAATGCCAACTCTCCTGCTTCCATCTTTCTTCAAATGAATATTTAATACAGAAAACTTTGTTATTAATAGCAATTTTACTCCATTTTTTAAGTTTTGATATGCTACATTGTTTATATTTCCCTCAAGACATTGTCTAATATATCCTATGAATCTTCTTTGACTTATAGGCTATTTAACAAAATATATTAACAAAATGTTTACTCATATTTGTGAATTTTTTCTCGTGGCTTTGAAGAGTATTTTATTGTATTGTGTTAAAGAAAATGCATCCTGGTTGTCAGCTACAACAATCTGAGTATATTATTGTTGAAGTCATCAATTTAGTTAATGACATTATTATAACAGGAATGCTGAAATATTCCACTTTTACGATTTTGTTCTTTATTGCTTTCACTTCTGATGATATTAAGTTCAAATATTCGGTATATCTTTTGTTTTTTATGTGTGCATGTTTATTGATTTATTCTGGTATATTGACTTACTGTCTTTTTTCTCTTTTGATAATCTTTACTTATGCATTTTGCCTCCCATAATTATTGTTCTCATGTAATTACCATTTTCAAGTAATGTCTTCTCACCATTCACTTTCTGTGCATATTATTTTTCTTTTAAGAATATTCTATGCAGCATTTATTTGTTACTTTTGTTTTCTTCTGTTTACTCTCTATTGAAGAAAATACTCTATTTGCGCTTACTTTTAGCAAAGAGTAACTATTTACATTTCAGTAATGATTTCCCTGTCATGTAGTATTTTACTTCCACTTTTACTCTCTAACTGTATTCAGACTATTTGTGCTCAACTTCTTTTATTCCATTTTTATATTCTTATATATCTTTTGTAAGTACTGTATTTTTTACCATGGGAGTTACATATATATTTTATATTTACAATAACCTCGTGCAATATTATAACTTAGCCTACCACATAACTAACTTTTTAGGTTCTTCCCTGCTTTAAACTTCTCATCTGAAAAATTATAGTTTAAAGTTTGTCAATATACATAATAATTTTAATTGTTAATATTCTGGTGTCCTTTAAGTTCTGTTAACCGAAATGAAGATGACTTACATTCCACCATTGTTGTGCTGAAGTATCCTGTTTTTATGTTTCCTGTTATCAGAGGGTTTTCTATTTTCATATGTCTTGGTGGTCTTTTCTAGCCATTTTTTCATTAGAACTCGTGAGACCTCCTTTAGCATATCAGGTAACAGAGCTATTGGAGATAATCTTTAAGTTTTTGTTTTTTGAGTAAGTCATTATTCCTTTTCATTGTTAAGGATAGCTTTGCAAAATGGTGCATTATTGTTTGGTATTGTTTATTTGTTTTTGTCTTGAATTTAGTGTTTGAATTTATAATCCCAATCCTGTCTGGTTCTTAAGGTTTGTATTTTAAAATGTGCATATAATCCTTTATAGCAGAGGTTCAATTCTCCTTAATACTGTAACCCTTAAATGTAGTTCTTCATATTTTGATGACCCCCAACCAGAAAATTACTTTATTGTTACTTCATAACTGAAACTTTGCTAATGTTATGAATTGTAGTATGAATATTTGATATCCAGGATGCATATTGACTGTTTCAACAGGGTAGAGAACCACAGGTTGGGAACATCTGTTACATAGGCTCCCATGTACATGCTAAGTGGCCTTTTCTCTCATAGCTTTTAGATTCTTTTATTCTGAACGTTAATGTTTGGTTATAATGTGTTTTTGCTTAGGTCCTGTTGAGTAGGTTTTAATATTTTATGTCCATTTTCTTACTTAGTTGGGAAGATTCAATTATAGTTTTTCTTCAGATCAGTTTTATTCTGCTTTGCATTTACTGTAATCCCTGTAATATAGATGTTGGCCAGCTTGATGGTGTTCCCTAAAACCCTCACACTAACTATCCTCAGTTTTTGTTTGTTTGTTTTGATCTCCGTCAATGATGTAATAAAGTCTGTCTTTTTAAATCACTAGTAGTTTCTTCAGCTTGATAAAGCCTCCTCCAGTGAAATTTAATCATTGGATTCTTTTGAGCAAAGCTTCTGTCTGGTTTTTTATATTGTTCACTATGCTATGAATATATTCGAATTTCTAAAATTCATATGTTATTGTAGCCTCGAAGCTGATGGTATTAGGAAATAAGAACTAAGGTTAAGTAATTAGTCTGAATTTTGAATCTTTCTCATTGGGATTAATTCTCTTATAATGGAGTCTCCGGAAAGTTGCCTATCTCTTCATTATAAGTGACTAAGTAGGTGTAAGGGCATTGTTTAGGAGAAAGTGGACTAGGCCTCAGCATGATACAAAGTGAGTTTCTGATACACATAAGATATGCAGACTAAAGTATTTTGCTTACAAAAGAGTAAGAAAACCAAGGTGACTTTTATCTTATTCTTTGTACTCATATTGTTTAAGCATATATTTTCTGATATCATTTACACAAGATTGATACAATCCAAGTGGTATTTTTATATATTCTAATATCATTAAGATGTGCATTTGTATTATCTTTTGAATCATTGAATTTAAGAAAGTTAATTTCTTTCTGATAAGTATTACTCAGATCTCCTAGGGAGAGTCAATTTATAATAATTCATTTTGTTTTATCGAGATGATATTGTTCTCTCTTTTTATTATTTACCATGTAATTGTCTTCTTTCTTGTCTGTATTTTATACATTTTAATATATAGTCACGTGTAAATGTTGATGTAGGTGTTAATGTAGATTCACTAGATGTAGACATTGATTCAGGGAAGAAGACAGTTTATTTCTTTCTCTAATTAAATCATTGTTTCTTGCCTGGAGCTGTAGAACCCTAGAGTGTTTTGCCTTCTTTGGAGTCTATTCTCAATCCTTGAACTGGAAGGCTTCAGTCTTCATACAAGCTAGAACATTTAACTTGCTTGCTAGGACCTAAAAGGTTTCATTCAGCCTTAGCCTTCTGGAACCTACTGCTGACTGAGCCACTCTGACTAGCTCCTCCTACACTCTGACTCTCTGGTTAAACTCACTCTTTATTCTTGGCTTCTTCTGCTGAGCTCTGCTGTGTCTCTGTGTCTCTCTGAGTTCTCACTGCTCCATCCTGCCTCTGTAACTGACTACCTCAACTGACGCCAGCCTTAGCTTCTGTAACTCTTCCTCTGTAACTAACTCTGGAACTGATTCAGTTAACTGCTCCTCAGCTGACTCTTCCTACTGACTGCTTCAACTCACTCTATAGTCTCAACTGACTCTTCTGTCTGCTTCCGTAAACTGACCTAAACTGTATGTAACTCTCCTTAATTGAGCTGAGAGTCTGACTTTTCTCTTGAGAGTTGGGCATGTCCTTATTCTGATAAGTCTTAATATAATTAGTCACTTATTAGTCTGATTATTCTGCAATTCACTCTGACTGATGATAGATGTCACTCCCTATGTGACACTGACTCCTTCTGAGTTCTGTGCCCAGTGACCACTTCCACTGTTTTTTTCTAGGGATTAAAGGCATGGCCCACTATTGCCTTCTGAATACTGGATTTAAGGTGTGTTTACATTCTATCCAGACTACACAGGCCACTGAATGTAGCCCCTGGAATGTAGACCTTCGCTTTCACAGGGATATTCCTCTGCAATCATCTCAGTAAGGCATAGTGTAGTTCATATGTATTTACAATCCCACAACTTGAGAATCTGAGGTAGGAATACCAAGACCATCTGGAGCTATACAGTGAGAACTTGTTACAAATAAAAAATAAGGACAGCAACCTCAGAATGCAAAATAAAACAAGTTCCTCAACCACTTCTCCCAGTCTATATAGCATGAATTTCATCCTGCAAAATCATTGTTAATCCACTGGATAAAAATTCTGGCAAGTGCTGAAACTCTTACAGAGGGCTGAGGTTCTCTGTGCTTGTGAGTTTTACTCACTTAGAAATGTTTTCTGGATTCTTTCTCATGAGATTATAATCTTTTGATCACTATGGTGCCTTTTTGGAGAAATGAAGTTTTTCTGGTATGACAGCAGTAAGTTGGTTTTTTTTTTTTTTTTTTTTTTGGTTGTTGTTGTTCTCTTGTTCTCAGGAGAATTCACAATTCCAAAGTGTACTAGATACTGGTCAGTATCTAAATCAGGTGAATCAGATATCCATTTTCTGGGAAGCATTCCAAAAGCCAGAATGTTGGACGCACTCTTCATTATTTTCCTTACTCCTATGGTCGTGAATTTGAGTTGTGCATGATCAAATTGAGCCTTCCTCGCCTGTCTACTGCAGGCTCACCTACCCTTGATCCCCTTGTTTTACCATGCCCTAGGCATACAGAGGATTTAGATTTTCTTGGCACACTGTGTGAATGAAGACAAACACCAGTGCACTGGCAGTCCTCCCAAAAGCTGGAATTAGACACACATTCCATTCTTTTCATTCCCTGAGGGACCAGCCATGAACTGAGCTGAGCAGTACTGACTAAGAAGTGAAGTAATCACAGAGAAAATGAACATTTTTTTTACTGATTTCACTTTAGCATTTCTCAGCATCAAGCTGGCGTCTGATTCTGTAGCTACAACTGTTTTTCTGGATGATATTCTAGGCTATATATATTTTCAATAAGTTTTTAAGGTGGATTGGGAGCAGGACCTTCCTAGTTCAACATATTGCTGAAATAATTTTTCCAACTTCCATTGATGATAAAGCGCACATCTTTTTCTCATTTATCATTGTACACTGTTCATTGAAATTCTATGGAGATAGAAATGTAGTGGCTTTTATTTCCTTTTAATATTTTCTTCCAAAATAATTTCTTACTGTAGCAAATAACATTTTTGATACGTAAAATATTTTATCAAAAACAAGAATAAATTCTTGTTCTCTTAGGATATAACTATTTCCTCCGTCAAATGTTTTATCACCTCCTTCAAATGTTTTATAGATATCAACATCTCAATATGGTTGGCCATTACCTATCTCTGATTATATATATATATATATATATATATATATATATATATATGTGTGTGTGTGTGTGTGTGTGTGTGTGTGTGTGTGTACAATCATATACATTGTCATATATACATATATTCATATACATAGTCATACAAGAATATATGATTTTATATAATCTCTCTATGATATATATATGTAAATGATATAAATGAATATATATACATATATTCATGTATATATATGTAGATATACAAAACATATGCTTATATACATATACATATATATATATTCTAATCAGGTTTCTATTTTTTTCATTTTACAGTCAAGATAAACTTACATTGCTTGTGATAAAAGGAATAAGTGATACATTTTTTATGTAACACCGTCATGAACTTTAAATTCAATTACATTATTCTATTTTTGTTTTTATGTTTTGAGGAAGGGTTTCTCTGTTGTACCTCTGGCTGTCCTGAAACTCACTCATTAGAACAGGCTAACTTGGAAATCATAGAGATTTGCATGTCTCTGCCTCCTGAGTGCTGGGATTAAAGGCATGCACCACCACTGCCCAGCCAATTACATTATTTTTAAAAGAAAATAAAATGACTAATGGTGTCCAATTTTATTAGCAATAACATAGTAGCCTGTGTACAATATACATTAATGAGAATGTGAATACCTGCAACTGCTCAGACATGGCAGATGACAATCAGCTCAGCTGGTATCTTAGATAGTCTCTAGGTTTTCCGCAAATAGAAATAAGCTCAATATCCTCCCCCTGTGAGAAAATGACAGTGACTATTTCCAGCATTCTGTCTAGTAGCCTTCTATGAAGGACACCATCTGTATATGAATATGCAAGTTTTCCAGTAGATAGTACAATGTTCAACATATGCATTATACTATTATACAAATCTCTACTTCTATAATACAAACCTGATTCTTATGATAGTAAGTCAGTAGGTCTCAGTTTCAAAGG
Source organism: Cricetomys ansorgei (assembly GCA_026225945.1). Lineage (NCBI taxonomy): Eukaryota > Metazoa > Chordata > Mammalia > Rodentia > Nesomyidae > Cricetomys > Cricetomys ansorgei. The sequence goes on from JAMJFZ010000199.1 coordinate 14,681,410, forward strand.
TAAGAAAATATATATGCAGCAAATACCTGCAACATGTGCTCCTACTTATTACTCTTCTTGTTGCTATGAACAAAATACCTGATAAAAGTAAGTTAATCTAGGAAGTATGTTTTTATTTTTTGGCTCAGCTTGAGGGATACAATTTATCCTGGTAAGGAGGAATGTTGGTCTAGGAATTCTCAGCTGTGATTCTTCACCTCTTCACCACCTATGACATAGGAAAAGGAATTGAGAATGCCAGTGCTCAGTTTGCTTTCTCATTTTTTTTCTTTTGATTCTGTGTTCCAGTTCATAAGATTGTGCTACACATGTTTAGTGTAGTAGGTCTTCTGAATCAGATTGACACACTCTTCTAATCCAGTCAACTTGACAGTGTATATTAACACATGATTTTGACAATTCATTCAACAAACACTTTACTAACAGTACATAGTAGGCTATGGGTTTAGAACTTACTTATTAAAAGAATGAATTAATGATCAGGAAATAAGATAGACCCATCTAAAACATGACCTCAAATAATAAAGCATTCTCTGCTAACAATGTGGATGAATAAGTATTTCAAGCACAATGTAGACAAGAAGAATAATCACACATGCTTAAAAACATTTTAAATTTTGTCCAGTAAGGTCTCTGGTACAGCAGTTATTGTGAACACCTCAGTTATTGTGAACACTGTGTCATAATCATCTCTCCCTTTTAGAATGGTATATGCAAGTTTATTTCTACTGTGTCATAATCTTTGAAGAGAATTCTATTTCTGATCTATTAAGGTACTAAGCACTAAAGGAGGTGGTATTAATCCTAGCTAGGAATGAAATGCAGGCTTTCAGCAGTGTTGTTAACTAAAAATCAATAGGCCTTCCATTTCTTAGTGTTGTGAGACATTGGCTGTCTCTGTGACTGAATGTGGCTCCATAGCCTGAGTACTTTGCTGAAGGCTTAGTGCTACACATTTAAGATGACAGCCCTGTATTTACTCTGTCAAAAATTTCAGGTTCAATATCTGTTTCACTTAGTAACTTTATATTACTGCTAGTGTGGTATGATACAACTCCGAGTGGTGTATGACAGAACACTGATACTTTCTTGGGGGCATCTGAAAAATGTTATTTTGAAAGTATATTCTGGAGAGTAAAGAAAGAGGAACACTGATTGGTGGATTGTCTTAATGGAAATAAATTAATCTGATATGTATTGAGGATTGTTTTTTTTTAGGGCATGACCCTTTTGCAGGTTGAAGGACCCTTTCACAGAGGTCACCTAAGAATCTGCATATCAGATATTTACATTACAATAGCATAATTACAATTATGAACTAGCAACAAAAATAATGTTATGGTTGGGAGTCAAAACTGTGTGAAAGATTATATTAAAGGGATGCACAATTAGGAAGATTGAAACACTGGGTTAAGTGGTGATGAAAGTAAAATGGAACCTTTCTGAAATAGCAGGACTGATGCAACTTTAAATGTTTACTGCTACAAAATACAAAGGTAATAAAATACTGTGTCTTATACTTTTAGAGTGCAATATTTAATACCTTTGTTTGATTTATTACTGACCACATATAATGTAGCCTTTCACGGATCTAAAGGAAGCAAGTTTTCTTCTCCCTCCCTCTATTCTTCCCTCTTTTTATGATTATTAAAGTGAGAATGCAAATAGTAAATAGGATGGGAGAGCAACCATATTTTTCATTGTTTGTTCCTAGTCTATGAATTCCAATTCAGTTATCAACGTCTTCATATATAAATCATTTAGAATGAATATTGAAGTGTTGGTCAGTATATGTGACCTAAATACCTAAATAAAGCAAAAAGGAGGTCCTCAGTTTTATGTCCAATCTTGAAGAATGAGTATGTTAAAATCCAGAAGATACATATTGTTCTAGTGAATTCTGATAATTGTAAAGGAGCAGTGGAGGATAATAAGAGCTTTCTTTTTTGATTTAGCAATTAAAATTCTTCTTTACCCGCATACAGCTCATCTATATTGTTAGAAAAATATTCTATTCCTGTTTATGGTAAGAAATGAGAGTAAATGCAAAGGGCAAAAGAAGAGTAAGTGGAAGCTACATATAGCATACTAAGTCTGAAACATAATGAAGAATTGCATTACAGTCAAATGGAATTTTTAACTTAAATTTAGAAGTGAAATAGCATCCCTTTAGTTTTCTGTAAAAACATCACATGACTTAATTTCTGAACATATTTTAGCCAAAAATATGCAGTATTTTTGAGCCAATTTTTTCTTAGATTGTTTTTTGTTAGTAAGTTATTTATCAATTTTAGTTAGATTTCACCCACACACATTTAACATGATACTATGTATATTAAGTCAAACAATTACTTAATGTATGTCATATATATATATACTTAATATGTTTGCTCATACTAACTTCTGAAATAATCTCATGCCTTTGCATGAATATATATGTATATATACACTTTTCAATTAAAATGAGTATTTTCTCTGTCACATTATGTTTTCCCAGTCCTGAGTCTCTAAGCCAAAATCTCTTAACTGGAAGTTAAGCAATCTACTTCTGAGTTACATGTTCAAACTAACATTTTTCAATTAATACACTTTTACACATGTTGCATATACATGAAGTCTAATTACAGCATAGATTTCTTTAATGCTCTCTGTTTTTATAAGTACAGATACTCTCACCAATAGTAATTGATTATATACTACAATTACATTTGTCTCTTTAAAGATTTCAGTTCAAGATTAATTCCCAAGTTGATTTTGTTAAGATAATTCGTATGATGACTAAAAAGTAATGGTCTCTCCTTAGATGTAATTGTATTTCATAACAGCAGAAACTGTAGGAGTTGAAACTTAGAAGAATAAACACGAGCTTGTCATTCCATTTATCTAATTTTATCTTTCAGTTAAGACAACCAAATAAAAATCATCATGAATTAAAGTTAAGACGTGTTTTTTTTTTTCTCAAAAAATTTATTCAAAAGCATATTTGGCACAAGTCTGCTATAACTGAGGGAGAGATGGATATGACAGACTTGGCTTGAAACATCTAGAAAAATAGGATAGAAGGAAATTTCTGAGATGAGTGCCCTGGGGAAATTCTGTTTGCATGCCTGAGATAATACTCACTGCTCCTTTTTTCCAGAGTTTATGATTCAATAGATTCTAGTGTTCTAGTGGCCTTTTTTTCCTAAAGATAGTTTTGTAGCTATAATAATTTAAACTGAACAATACAAAGCACAGGGTTACATGTACAGTAGCCTAAAGCCAAGAAAGGCACAGTTGATCCCCTTTTCATTATAATTAAGGACGAATGATATACCATGGGCTGGGAAATAAATAGCACTGTTAGTTTAAAAGGCTAGAAGTTGGAGATATCTACCTGAGTTAATTCACAGGGTATAATTTTATCATAGAACTCAAACATGTGTGCATCTATACTCTGTGAAACTACAAGTTATCCTCTATCATATAAAGAGTGCTAAAGCTTAATTTCCACGAAATATCCAAATAATTCTATTACACATTAGTCTAACTTCCGGATTCTTAATGATTTCCTTTTATTATTATTTAGTCTCTATAAATTCTTTGGCTGTAGACTGTGAAGCTCAGAGTGAACATCTAATACATAAATTTAGACATATATACTCCTATGTGATGTGATGTGTATGTGATGTGTAGGTGAGGATTGGCCTAGACACATTCATAAGCACTTTTGCTGCTAACCTTCTTTAAAGTTGTCATTGTGCTTCTGCTCCTTTTTTTCTTTTTTGTCAACTTTTAAAGTAATTACGATAAACTCCACTTATGTATTTATGTATTTAGCATACACAGGCACATTTCATGCACGAAATTCTTTTTATTTTTTATTTTCCAAAATGAAGAGAAAATTTCATAGATAAAATCTTGGAACTCAAACATGGACTGATTAGTGCTGTTGAAATTTATAAGGTAAATGACCTTGGCCAAGTCTTATTACCTCTGAAGATGATTTGCATAATGAGGTGGTGAAAAACAATGTATGTCTGTTCTTCTGCAATGCAATTAAGAATTAAATGTCTCCAAATAATAAAATATTAATGAGATTATGAATAGATAGCATGAGAAATAATTCATTAAGTTACTCAAAGTACCATGTTAAGCACATAAATTATCCCAGTGTGTTAAGGTTTTTTCACTTATGGTCTTTGTATTGCAGTGTGATAAAAAAAAATAATGAGCAACATGTCAAATTATGATAAATGTTAGGAGGAAAGTCTGAGAAAAGGAAACTGTAGTAACAACTGATATTTCATGGTTAGCCATGTAGTATAGAAAGCATTACAGATCATATAACACATGGTGAAACTTAAGGTATTCATGACTCAGTGGCCCTCAATTTGGAAACATGCTTCGAATTCAAAGAATCATACTAAAAGTCAGAAGAGAATATTTTTAAGAAAAAGTACTGAAACAAAATCAAGGAAAGCAGAGTCAGAAAATGTAGAGGTCTTACACATGTGAACAATTAGGATTGAACAAAAGAGGTAGAGAAGTTAACTGTCTCACTTACACCTTAACAAGATCATAATGACATTTGTCTTAAAAATTATGCAAGAAACACAAATGTAAAATAAGGAAAGTAGATTATCAATGGCATTCTAAGTATGACCACGTAAACCTGAGGCTGATTGTAGGAAATGTGTGACTGTACACTGTCTTTTAAAGTGAACCCCATCATACCAAAGCCAAAGTCACATAAACTCAGCCACCCCCAGTTAAATATCAACCAATCTAAACTACTCTTATTTGCATGGTAGGAACCAAAATCAAACAAGGTAATTATTTATAAAACAGCCAGTCCACATTTCCCATGTGTGGTTCTAACACTGCCCTATTCATTGTTCCCTTGCAAAAAGCCATGCATTTTCAACAATGTATGTTTTTATTACTGTGCATGAAAAGATAAATCCAAATTCAAGAATATAAAATATTTGTGAACATCTGTATTTATATCTATGTGTATAGAGAGAGCATTGAATTGATATTAGAAGAAATTACAAAATGAACAATATAGGAGAGTATCTTAGGGCTCTATTGCTGTGAAGAGATACCATGAGCACAACTACTCTTATAAAGAGGAGCATTTAGTTAGGGCTGGCTTACAGTTTTAGAGGTTTAGTCTGTTGTATCATAGAGGGGAGCATGGTGACATGCAGGTAGACATGGTACTGTGGGAAGAGCTGAGATTTCTACATCCTGACCCATAAGCAACAGGAAAAGCAGCAGGCCATTGGGTCTAGCATGGGCATTTGAGACTCAAAAACTACTCACAGCCTTCAACAAGGCTACATTTACTCCAACATGGCCTCACCTTCTAATCCTTCTCAAATAGTTTCACTCTCTGATGATAACTAAGCATTCGCATATATGAGCCTATGAAGACCACTATTACTGAAATCTCCACAGACAGGAAAATATATTTTCACAAACATTTCTGAAAAAATTGAATAGTCATGTTAAAGAAACAAAAGCATGCTGTCTACTTTCTTCATACACAATTTGGAATGAAGCACACACTTATGTGAAAAATTCTGAATGTTGATGCTTCAAAACAAACAACAGACTTCCAGTGTGTAATTTCCCCTGGTCTTTTCTATTCCTAGTAGGAGAAAACAATGGTACATTCACTTACAGCATTAGGTGATGACTATATTATCTCCTGGATCAAAATTATTTATATCATCTAGGATAATAAAAACATCTCCCTTTGCCTGAGGACACCAGGAGAACAAGCCCCATGATGTCAACAGACTAATACTGTTAGGGACCCACAGGGATTGAGGCCATAGACACGTAATCTGTACGATTCTCTAAATACATCTCATGGCTGTCTGGATTGATGTCCTTGAAAAACCCCTACAGGCTGGAGAGTGTATGTCTCTGATCATTTGACCTGTCCTTGATACTCTTTCTCTCCTGCCAGGCTGCCTGGCCCACCCTTGATGAAGGGATTGGTGCCTGGTCTCTTCCATCCCACTATGTCCTCTTCCATCCCACTATGTCATGCCTTGATTGTGGTGTAACCCTGGAGGGACGGTTCTTTTCTGGGGAGAAGGGGGTACTGTTTGTGAGTGGTAAGGGAGGATAGTAGACCTGGGTGAGGTGAAAGAAGCCGGGAAGAGGGAGGGAGGAGAAAAGGAAGGTCAGGATGCATTCTATAAGTTGTATGAGAGAAGAAATTTTTTAAATTTATAAAAGGAATATTTCCCTTTAGAGCATGGACTTAACAAGTTTACTGTGAAATCCTATACAAAGGTTTTCAGTCTTGTAATTCTATCCAAAAATAGGAAGGTATACGTTTGGTAAAAATATATGGTGGTTCATTGCTGTTTATTTTTCCCTGACTAAAAGTCATTTGTGTCTGATACTGGAATGCTGATGATTCTGACAGGATTCATGGAATGATGGCGATCTAAACCATTATCTTACAAGGAGGGTAAAACCACAGATCGTACAGTTATTGAGAATTGTATCTTTGTAGGTCTACTTTATGAAATAGCATGAATCTAGAAATCCATGATATATTTGCTTAAGAAATCACCTTTTAAATAGAGGGTCAAAAGTTGAGCATAGAATAAGTATGATAAAGTTTAAAAAAAAAAAAAACTAAAGTATTGATATATCAATGACAGTTTTATAATAAGAACTCTTCTAGATTTTATTATGTATGTCCTTAGCTTCAATTCTATCATATTTTGAATTATTTATAAGAGATGGATATTCACAAAATACATTTTAGATACTCTGTTCATAACATAAACTGTTTGCCCCCTTTAATTTCTTCACTTTGGTATTAAATATTTCTTCTTTCTTCAGTAATTCTTTTTACATCATTGCTGAAGCTCATGAAGGGTACTGACCACTTCTTGTGAACATGCAACAGTTTGCTTTTGTTCTTTAAACTGCCATTCAATTGTGGTGATCAGAGTTTTATGTGTGGTCTGACAGCAGATTTGTGAACCAAGAGGGACTGCCACTCCTCTCCAATTATTATTAATAATGTATTCAAAGCTTGTGTCATTTTGGCAGTGTAATCTCACTGTTGACTCACACTCCATAAAAAGCCTCCAGTACATTCATATGTACATATACTGGTCTTTCATATGCTCTATTAACAATGCAGATTTTATGTTTACAAATCCAAAGCTAATCTTATTTGTGTTAAGCTTCGTTTTGCCACATTCAACTTTCTATTTTGATTTTTATGTCATATTTCTTTCTATTTTACTCTGTTGTGACAGGGTCCTGTGAATCAGGTTGGTTGTTTACATATTATATTGCACAGACTAGTCTGTTCTACTTGCTTCTACCTCCCAAGTGCTATAGTTACAGATGTATACTACCTGGAACATAACTTAGATATATTTTTGATTGGTGATGCTTATATTAAATTAATGTATTAGCCATTGGGATATAAATCTTCACAAGTCCCAAATTAATTGTTTTATTTATTAATTAGAGCTTTATATCTTCATCTTTATAAGAGCAAACAAAGTTAAGACATAAAAGACACATTCTCCATTCTGTGACCATGACTTTTGCTAAAGAGTACAAAATTCTACTGAAACCTTTTTAATAAGAATGTAAAATATTTAAAAAAAGAAGGAAAAGTACAGAGATAAAGAACATATTAATAGAATCAAAATGACTTATTGAGGAAAACATAAGAATGATTGTATGTCAAATATATTTCATTTACGTAAAATATGCACTCATTTCCTTACAGATAAATATCACTTAATCAAAACAAATGTTTGGTTTTTCAAGACAGAGTTTCTCTGATTTAATTCTGTCTATCCTGGAACCCATTCTGTAGACCTGGCTGGCCTCGAACTCAACGATTTTCCTGCCTATAACTCCTGAGTGAGAGAATTAAATTCATGTACCACCACCCCCTGGTTTTCATTTAATCAAGTTTTAAGAGGTAAAAAACAATTCAAAGTGGTCAGCACTAAAGCTTTATACACACCAACAGCAAAAGTAGACTCAGTAGATTGCATTTATATATACTTGTATATATGTATATATACATATATATGTAACAATTCTAATCTTGAAGAGATGATCAGCTTGAAAGGGGAAATGAGAGGGGTTTGATTAAGGGTGGAGGCTAGGAGAGAGGCAAAGATGGAGTTAAATAATTCTATTTCAATCAAAATGTTTTCAAAACAACATACCTGTTTTAGTTTAGTTTTTATACATATTTTGGTTAGAACTCTTTCAATTTAACCATATTTAGCTACATAATGAGATTGTATGTTTAGGGTTATCACTTTTAATTAAAGAAATATGAGAAATTTGTGAGTTTCTATTTTCTATCTACATAACTTTCTTGACATTAGGCTTGTTTGCCACGTATAATATATTCTTCTCACTCCTGTGATTTTACTGCTGTCTGTTTTTCTATTTGTTTGTTTGTTTGCCTAAGATTTTACCTCCAGAATTCTGGCCTCAATATCAAAGCAATGCTGGATGTCTTTGTGTTAAAAATATTTGGATGTTCAAAGTGACCTTCTAGCGCTAGAATATCTTCTGTGTTCAGTATAAATCATTGTGATCTCCAGAAACATCCCCTTGATCTTTGTTTTATAATTGGGCTTCATTTGTTGGCTTTTTAAAAGTATGTATAAAGAATGCAATTTCCCTCCAGGACAAGACATTCTCTGTATTTGTATTACTCTTTTTGCTATAAGTTATAAAGGGCAGTTGTAAAAATGACCTTGTAGCATGTTTGTTCAAGGATCCAGGGTAAGCCTGCTTTCTGTAGACAGTCAGCTAGGAAGTTTCCCTCTGTTTAAAGTCCCCTAGATTGACTGGTACAGAAGTCAGGCTCTGTTGAATAGAGCATTTCCTTTATAGGAAAGCTTTCTTTCTTAGATCTTCTGCTTCCTCTTCTGGGGAAGCTCATTCTCTGATCTTGACTTGAATAAATGTTGACCTCCAGGTCTCTTAGGTGGTTCTACCTCCATTGGCTATTAGTTTTCTTCTGGTGAGAGACTGCTTTTATCACATTTTCAGCAAAAGGCCAGTTTTTCATCTTCTTTTTTCTCTGCTCAATGTGTCAGATCCTGGAAATATGTCCCTGAAGCATTGTCACTGAGACCTCTTGTATTGCCATCTCATCCTGAATGACCACAAAAGGAAATGTTGCTTTTTGTCTACAAGAGTCGAATTAACTTATGTTAAAAGTAACATGTGAACTTGTAGAAAAATATGTCAACTGAGATACATTTGAAAAAGGCAGATATCAGGTCAAAAATCCCTGTGGTTAAGAAATATGGCATATGGTCCTATAGATTTGGAGTAACATCCAAATGTAACATTCTGGCCATTTAGATGCATAACGGCAGAGGAATTCTATTATCCGTGTATAAAATAATTCAACCACATTTTTAAAGAAATTGATCAAACTCCAAAAATCTTGCAGCAAAAGCACCTATCCTTATTAGAGTTACTTCAGAAATCATTAAGAGGAAGATGTTGCTCTACATTTCCAGAACTATGTGTTTTGCATTTTTTCTTTTGTGAAATACTCATTTGATGAAAATCTACTCGAAAAACATGACCAAAATTAGACAAAATGAAAACACAAACCTTTTTCCTTCCTTTACTTTCTAACTAATACCTCAGCACTGTCATTTGCAGTAAGATTCTGTCTCAACTATGTGCTCTCCTATACTTTTTTTGTCCATTTAGTCCTGAGGAACAAAATCTTCAAAATGCCTCTTCTATCTTCACTGCAAGTCTCTTAAGGAGTTACTGAAGAGTTCAGAAATGTGAAGAGAAAATACATTTGCATGAATCAGTGGAAATGTTAGAAAGCTTGTGTGAAAATATTGTTCACCATTTAGGCAAATTCTTAATGTGAGATAAAGGTCAAGTAGAGAATTTTCCTAATGTTTCTGATATACTGTGTTAAGTATATGATACTAAGAATGACAGCTGCAACATATCTAGCCCTGTTTTCTTTCTTACCTTTACTGCCAGGGAATTTTATTCAAGTGAAAATATTTTTTAAAGCCAATAAAAGCTAGTGTGTGTAAGTATTATAGATGAGGATTTGAAACTATATTTAAGCTCTATATTCAATAACTACAGCTATAAAACAATTCTAAATATTTTGTCTCCATCATTACTTTCAGGGATTAATATATCCCTTAATAATAAATTCAAATTCTTGTTCTTTACAGAATCTACAAAAAACACACAATAATTTACCAAGAAATAAGAGAATAAATTACTTGTGGTTTAAAAGAAACTAATGTCCAAAGTAATTGTTTCTCCTAGTTTCTTAATTGCTAAGACCCAACATAAATATTATTTAGTGGTAATTTCCCCAACCTATAATACTAATTTTCTAAGTTATAATCTCTCTGTGATTATAAGCTTCTGCAATTCTCTAGGTATACATTACTACAAAGTACAGTATACTTGTGGTGGTTTTATGAGTCTCCTTATAGGCTCTGGAATCTGAACACTTGACCCCAGTTGGTAGCAGTGTTTGAAAAAAGAGTTTATCATTGCTAGTAAGTATGTCACTTAGGGTATCCCTTGAAAGATCATAGCCTTACCTTATTCCCAGTTCCTCTTCTCTGCTTGTATTGTTGTTAAAGATGTGATCCCAGATCTTTGTACTTTAGCTAGCAGGCCTGACACTTGCTCCATGTCTCCATGCCTCAATGGACTTTTATCATGCAGAAACCATAAGCCTAAAGTAAACTCTTCCATAAGTTATCTTTGGCCATGATATTTTATCATTGCATCAGAAAAATAATGATATAATACATCATTGCAATATTTTTTTATATATCTCAGATACAAATTTGTGGACTCTGAATGGATAAATAATTCCATATCCACTGATCCATGTTTAATATTTAAGCCAGGTTTTAGTAATTATATTTTATAACTAAATTTTATTGAACAATTGAATAAGATATTAAATTCAGCTAGTAAATAACTTCCTATTTTTTATTATGGAAAAGTGAAACCTCTTAGTAAATTCTCCTAGTTTATTAGGATCAATTTGTAAGAGAAATCATTTCCAAGAATATTATTCATAAAATTTCAAGCATTTATTTTACTTTTTGTGATATGTGTACCTGATTGTCTGTATTGATGCCATGTATGTGCGGATACCTGAAAAGATCAGAGTATATAGAGAGGTCCATAGGTACTTGAGTTACAGATTGTTGTGAGTCACATAATATGGGTACAAGGAAACAAATGTAGATTCTCAGGGAGACCAGTAAGTGCTCTTAACCACTGAGTCAGCTTTATAACTCTATTTTTGAACATTTAACTCAAATTTATAAATCCAAAATAATGTCTGTTGAACAAGTTTTTAGTTCCTTTAGAAGAGCAATACATAAATGAAATTTAAAAATTTTATTAAGAATTTACATTTTTCCTTTCTGCAAGATGTGATGAAACCTCATGACTACCACTTTGTTTCTATAATTACTAGAGATATTTTTATTACTGGATATTGAAATATAAGAGAAATAACTCTGGGAGCAAAATATAAAAAAAAATTTTCATTTATTTCTAAGTGATAGATTATTGGAGAAATTGGTTAAATGAAATTCTATATGATTTCCTTGTGTGCATTATGTATAGAACAAGCTACTGCATTTGAAAATAGTTTTAGTTAAAACAATAAAAAAGTGAAGACGATAAAGGAGATATAAATATGAAATGAAGAAGTTAAAGTACTCAAAATTTCAGATGATGAGATGCTTTTGAAAAGAGACTCTATAGATTGCACTAGATTAACACAGTCATCAAAATAACATGATGCAAAATTAACATGCAATTTTAGCAGTCTTTCTATATCCCATTGCAATGACATGCATAAAGAGTAAGAAACCCAGGAAACAATCTCACCTACAATGGCATAAAAAATATCTTGAAATAAAACTAGACAAAAAATGATCTATAAAATAAAAACTTTAAGATTCCTAAGTAATTTGAGGAAAGCAAGAAACGATTAAATGACTTCCTGTGAAGTTGTATTTCTAGGATCAGTATTATGAAAATGACCATCACACCAAAACAATCTATAAATTCAATGCAATCCCCACCAAATTTCTAAAGTAATTATCACAGAAATTTTTAAAGAATCTTATAATTCACATGAAAACACAATAGACACACAATAGTCAAGACAAGCCTAAATAATAAGAACATTGTAGGAGGATTCACAGTCTTGTTTTGACTTATAGGACAGAGCTATAGTAGAAAACAAAATGAAGGAAAAAAATAGCATACTGCAGACATGGATACAGATATATCAATGTGTAGAATAGACATGATTATTAAATAGAATCCTAACCTTTTATGACACATTATTTTGTCAGAGTCAAAGTCTGACAAATACTCATGAAGAAAGGCAATATCTTCAGCAATCAGTGATGGTCAAATTAGATGACTACATATAGAAGAATGAAATTAGATTCCTATTTCTCACACTTCACAAAACTCCAAGTGGATATAGAACTTTTACACAATACATGCCATCACTAATCTGATACGGGAGAAATTAAGGAATATACCTGACATTGGGAGTAAATGTTCTAGGGGTATGAATAGGAAAAGGATGGAGGATGAAATTAATCAAAGCATATTTTATGTAAGAAATTATCAAACAATGGCAAATACTTTGAATCAGCTGTGGTCACACATGCACAAACTTTTAATCTTTACACTTCAGAGGAAAAGTCAGGAAGATCTCTGTGAGTTGGAATGTAGCCTGGTCTTCAAGTACAATTCCAAGTCACCCAGTTGCATAGAAAGACCCTGACTTAAATATATATATATATATATATATATATATATATATATATATATATAGAGAGAGAGAGAGAGAGAGAGAGAGAGAGAGTTTCATTATACAATTAAAAAATAAAATAGAACTCTAGCAAATAAAATAAAATTTTAAGTTAAAAGTTTCACATTTAAGATAAAGAGAGAACTAAGTATGTTAGCTCATACCTACAATTCACCACTTGTGACATAGAGGGATCACTGTGAATTTGGTGTTACCCAATGCTATAGATTAAATTTTAAGAAATCCTGGGAAATCATGACTGACAAAAAAGTCACAACCTCAAGATAACAAAATGTCTATCCAAATAGCCATGAATATATAATTTACAACTTATCCCTATTTACATATTAATTTAAAAAATATTCTATATTAATAAAGTTCATATAATTTAGAACTTTAAAAACTGAACAGTAGTTGAGAATATATTGTTTAAATAAAATTTGTAGAAATTTACTTGAAGTGACCAAAGTGTCTTATATGTTGAATTAATTGGTCAATTGTGTATATATATTCCTTGAAGTGTTATTTTATAAACACATAAGTTATGAAAGAGTTGATATTTAGAAATAGAATCTATACTGTATGGCAACATTTAGCCTAATAGTTTTATTTCTCCACATGAGAGAAGAATGTATAGAAATAAAATTTAAAATTCCAGTTTGATTTCTTGCATATGTCTTTATTATAGTGTTTTCTATTAAAGTTCTTAGGAAATGAGACTCAGAATAAAGATAAGGGAAAATTGAGAACAAATCAGAGAAAAAGAGAGTAGTTAAATTTTATCAAAATCAAATGTTAGATTTTATTTTGGTATTGAGAAAAAACAAGCTTATCTTGTTAAATAATTATTTTGCAAATTTAAGTAAGTAGTAGAAAACAGAGGGGGAAAAAAGTGAAATATCCTTCCCTTGATATTATTAAGATAACAATGATATATTTACCAATTAAAAGAAAGAATGCTTATAAAAATATATATTATATATATAATATATATATATATATATATATATATATATATATATATATATATATATATAAAACACCACTATTCTAGATCCTAAAATGGTCTTCCTTTTACTATTATATTTCTCCGTTTCTTTTGAACACCTTTCCTCCATTATTTTTCCTTTGAACTTCTCCAATTTTATCCTGATGGCTTATTTCACTTGCATAATCTCCACTTAACCTTTAATATTGCACATCCCAAATGAAATCAACATCAGTCAATTTGTCCAAGAGAACAAAGGGGAGATGGAGCAGAAAACATGCCAAGGAATTCTCGTTAAGAATATGATAATTGAACAGATGTTAAACTACATCAAAAAAGATCAAAATGTATTAATAAATCAGCCAAACAGCAGCCATCCAGACAGACAGCAAAAGGGTGTTGTTTCAACTGGGTAAACACATTTTTTTCTTCTTACTCATTTATTCCTGCTATTAAACATATGCAGCTCCTCAGAATGTTCATGCATTTCTTAAGTGATATATTCACATGACAGCCTGATAAAATGTGAAGTGCTAAATAAATGCCATGAAGAGATTATCTCCTAAGTCTATATAGTCAGTGATTATGATTAACAGAGATTAAAACAATTGTTAAGATAGTCTTACATTTCTGTGCTGTTTGATTTGCATAGTGTTGGACCCTGTGCCAATGAACTGAGCCTTGCAGAGATGCTGTCAGCCATCTCAGAGTGCATTCCAGCGGCAGATGGCACAGATGAATATATGTAATTCCATGTGTGCCTCAAAAGGGCTTAACCTCAGTAGGGCCATGGAACTGGTGACAAAACTGGAAGGTGTGTTCATCCACAGTGACTAAGTCATCTGTGAGATCTATCATTACAGGAAACAATGAATCAAAAGATGTCAAATACAGAACAGGTTACGGTATCCCTGGTAACCCTCTGGTTAGTAGAGAGCATCAGATGTTGGGAAAGTAAGAGTGCAACTACTAGCCAACTCCTACGTCAGAGTGTAGATCAGAAAAGGGAGTGAGTTATTTAGTGGTGTGCTTTCAAACAATTTTTAAAAATCAGCAAATGAACTTGAAGGTTAATTGAAAAATTTAATGAATAATTTGTATTACAATGTATATCTCTGGTTACCAGACTTATGCAATATGTAGTCTTATCTTTAGAGCTATGAAGTGAAAAAAGCACTGATTATATATGACTATTTAAATTCTGATTTAAGTTAATTTAGATAAGAGAAAATTAACAATCAATTTCTCAGTCAGATTAGCTCCATTTCCAGAGTAAAATAAACAACTGTGGTTGGTGGCTGCCATATTGTATGAAAAAGAAACCCTTACAAGCATCCATCTAGAGAGTAATGGCTTAAACTTAAATAGAATAAATGGTCATTTATATTTATTGGTTTATATATGATGTAAAGCTTTTTCCTGTAGAGGAATATTTAATCATTTAATCCAACAACATGGCTACCCTAGGAAAGGATCAAATTCAGAGGTCTGTATCATCCACCTGCAATGTGGCACGTACTTTTAAGAAACCCAACTCAGAAGCCAGTGGTGGCACACACCTTTAATACCAGCTCTAAGATGTAAAAGGAAGCAGTCAGTTCAGAAATAGGTCAGGGTTCTCAGTTCACAGTTCCCAATTCATGGTTATAGAATGAGCAAACATGCCTTTAATCCCAAATCTGAGAGTGAATCTCAGTGAAGACTTGGCAGAGTGACTTCTGAGACCAAGCAGAGTGAAGAGAAGATAAAGTGATGAATCAGAGGAAAAGTTAGCAGATGAGTCAGAATGAGGACACTCCCAGTTCTCATGATACATAAGCAGGCTCTCAGCCAGCCTGTGATAGCATACACCTTTCATCCCAGCACTGCAGAGGCAGAGGCAGAGGCAGAGGCAGAGGCAGAGGCAGAGGCAGAGGCAGAGGCAGAGGCAGAGGCAGAGGCAGAGGCAGGTATAACTCTGTGAGTTTGAAGATAGCCTGGTCTATAGAGTGAGTCCCAGGACAGAACAGAGTCAAACCATGTCTTGAAAAAAAGAAAAAGAAAGAAGAAAGAAAGAAAGAATAATACATAAAAATAAATAGATGATAGATAGAGATGATAGATAGAGATGATAGATGGATAGATAGAAGATAGATGATAGATAGATGATAGATTGATAGATAGATAGATAGATAGATAGATAGATAGATAGATAGATAATGATAGATAAATTGATACATAGAAGCAGGCTCTCAGCTCAGATAGTCATGCAGCCTGAGGCAGTTAGAGGCAGTATGGGGCAAAGACAGAGAAACAATTTATCAGAAGAAAGAGTGAGTTTAGGAAAAAGAGTCAGCCAATAATGAGAATTAGTTTGAAGCCTAGCAGAGCAGTTCAGTCAGGGAAGTTACAGGAGTCAGCCAGAGAGTCACCCAGAGTCAGAGGATAGCTGGCTCAGAAGGTCAATTTGAACCAATGAGCTTGGAGAAGAGTTTGATCCAGAACAGCATGTGAGTTGAATTAGTCAACCAGAAGAGTCCGTTGAGTTCAATACATCTCTGAGTTCAGATGGAGATCATCAGAGTGGCTCAGTCAGCAATAAGTCTTGGAGTATTAAACATTCTAGATTATATAGAGACTGAAGCTTTCCAATTTTAGGCTTAAAATTATATTGTATGAAGGATAAAACCCTTCAAGGACCAGTGATTGGATTAGTAAAGAATAAACTGCCTTTTGCTTCCAATCTACATGTAAAATTGGCCAATTAGTAAATATTTTAATGTATTGGTCTTAGTATTAACAAATCTTTTCTAGGAATGGTACCACTTTAGACTGAAGAAATTGAGAGCTGGATAGATGGTTCAGTGGAAACTGAGGTCTAGAGAGAAGACTGAGTGCTCAAGAGTACTAGTTGCACTTGGAGAGGGCCCAAGTTTGATTCCTTGTACCCACATGGAGGCTTATAAGTGTCTTTAACTCCAAGGTATCTTAGCCCTCTTCTGTCCTTCATGGACACCAGATATCCATGTCTTTTACATATTGTGATGGGAGGATTATTATGAGTTCAAGGATACCCTGTCTCAAAATAAACAAACAAAACAAGAATAAGAAACTGTACACAAAATATTAGCTTCTGCATTGAAACATCTTAGATTTCTTTGGTGTTATGACTCTAAATGTAATTTTAAAAATTAATTTTTCAATCATTTTTTTCATGATGAAAACTAATGGAGAATGTTTTAGTCTTTAAAAGGAGGCTTTGTAGCATGATTACAGAAAAGCTCTTCTGTGTTTCTTCTATATTGCTGTTGATTTTTACACGCATTTATATATCTCATTTACACGCATAATAATAAACCAATAACACTACTGAAATTTTAATTATTGTCATATATAGATGATATATTTCTGATATAAAGATTACCATCTATTAAGTCTCAGAAACACCAGTGTTATTAGACATTCGGACTTGCATTTCCATGAAGATTTTTTAAGTGTTTAGATTATAAATAATTGTCCTCCTTACAATTTGATGTTTTAATTTTGTTGTGGATGTGCATGTGTGCAGTAAAAGGAATAATAGTTTTAGATATTTTTTGGTTATTAGTATAACTTTTAAAAACATAAATCAAAGTTTTACAAATTTAGTTTATGGGGGAAATTAATTTTTGCTGGTCTTTGATTCTTTTTATTTCACCTTTTGAATGCAATAGGAAATTTTTCATCATTAAAAGCTTCATTGTTTTTCATACTCTTAATAACAATGAAGAGAATTTTATGGAGTTGTTAATCTAGTAGAGATATTAGTATGTTTCTTTTGGTTCTTGCTCTTTATCCAACTTAATCTCTTTTTAACTTTTTTATATTTAATTATGTGTGTTGTGTGCATGTGTATGTGTTCATGGAAGTGAGTGGTTATATGAACATGACTACTGGTGCTGCAGGCTTCAGAGGCATGGGCTTTCTGGTTTAGCTCAAATAAACCAGTACTGGTAAGCTTCCTAACTTGGATGCTCAGAGATCAGCTCTAGTCCTCTGCAATAGCAATACAAAATTTCAACTGCTGGGCTATCACTCCAGCCTCTCCAGCCCAATTTTTACCATTCTTGAAATTTTCACTAAAGGATTAGTTAGGAAGAACCTAGGTTTAAATGTAATAAGACATTGAAGTTTATCGGAATCTCAGTTTTGTGGGAATTGATAGTAGCAAAATGTGCAAATTTGAATTTTTTTCCACACACACATTAGGAAATTCTTGCAAAGATTCTAAAAGATAGCTCTGTCTCAATATGATTTTACTAGAGCACTATGGGAACATGTTATAAAAATTAGAATATCATTCTTAGCTTGTCATTTCAGTAAAGAATAACTCTTAGAGATTATATATATACATATACATATACATATATATACATATACATATATATATATATATATATATATATATATATATACATATATATAATTTTTAGTGCAACGTGGTTAAAATGCATATATGGTGATCTTTCATCTCAGAGGTAAGTTTTCATTGTGTTTGGAAAATATAATTGTAGTACCAAAAGCAACTAATTATTCTCTTAATAATTGTCCAGTATGGTCAAAAGAAGTTAAACAGGATGTTTTCTGTCAGAACAACAGCACAACATTATACATGCCAGAGAGATCCACAATATAAAAAACAAACTCTAAGGAAACTGAGAATTCTTCTCCATTTTTATCCACTTCCAATTTATAGGTGATATGGTATGTGCACAAACAGGTTTACAGAGATCATTTATCTGTGGGCAGTTACTGTGACACTGACTCTGTATACCAAATTTGAGAAGATAAAGATGCTGTTTCTATCTAGTTTTTAAAATGACATACCTCAATAAAATTATGGCTGTTCATATTTATTCATTTCAGTTTATAGACACTTGGGAATGCACAGAAGAATGATTCTGAATTCTGAGTAAGGCATCCTTGGACAAGAAGCTACACTGGTAAATTCTAAGCTGAGAGCTGAGTTTAAGGAAGGCTGCCCATGGAGGTCTGTGTGCATTCCAAAAACCACCTGTAAGTTCTACAATGTGTAAGTTTTCTATCAGATCTGTGCCCAGCAAAAGCTCATCTTCTTCAGACTGCAAAAGCCCATCTTCTTCAGAATGTACATTAAGACCAAATAGAGAGGTTATTCAACAAGCAAAAGAAATGTTCAAGTCAATATTTCCAGGGAATATGGAAGGCAAAAAGATACAACTTCAATTAGGAAGGAATATTTAATGAAAGGAGCTAAGAAATTTCAAGCTATGCTTTATTTGCCAAGGAAACTTTAATTTTAAGCACCTATTAATCCTAACAGTTGTAAAGCCAACTCATGAAATAGAAAAATGCCATATTTGGCTTCTGTTTCTTCACTATCCTAACTGAAATTTTGAAGAAATAAGAAAATTTTATAAATATCAGAAAAGATGAGTAACAGAGAAAGCAGCTATGTATGCACATATGTATATAGTACATGATATATATTGTATGTATGAGTATTTGCATATATATCACATGAAAAATGTCATCTTTTCTTTGTAAGAAAATAAAAATGGGTATAATTTTAAACAAAATTGGGAATAACATTTTTTTCTATCTTTATTGAAAATATTTATTTTTCATACAATATATTCTGATTACCATTGACCTGGCTTAGTCTTCCAGATCCTCCCCACCTCCCCTCTCATCCACCCACCACAGCCTTTTCCTCTCTTTCCTTAAAAAAACAAACAAGCATCTACAAACATAATTAAATAAGATAAAGTAAGATAAAATGAAAGCAATTAGAATAGGACAAAACAAACAAAAAGAAGAAAAAGAGTCAAAGAAATAGCACAAGAAACATATGGATGCAGAGATACATAAGTTCTCACACACAAATTTAATAAAACACAAAATGAGAAACCATTATATATATCTGTCTGTGAGTGTTTGTGTGTGTGTGTGTGTGTGTAAAAGACATGAAAGGCAAAGAGTGGCAATGTATTGAAAAACAAAGAACCCTCAAAAATGGAATTAAGTTTCTATTGTGTTGGTCTTCAGCTAGACCTGGAGCCTGCCCATAGGAGTGGTGTGTATATCCAGTGTGACTCCATTTGCAAATGATTACTGATTAGAGAATTTCTGGGAGATTGTATCTACTTCCCTTCTCAGCTCTGAGAGCCCTAACTCATGCAGGTCATTTGCATGCGGCCACAATCTGTTTGGATTCATATGTGCATCAGTCCTGCTATATCTGGAAGGCACTCTATTCTTGGTGTCCTTTATCTCTACAGGCTCTTACAATCTTTCTCCCTCCTATTCCCATAGTTGTCTGAGCCTTGAGGGAAGGGATTTAATGAAAAAGCGTATCATTTAGGATTGAGTCTTCCAATATCTGTCACCTTTTGCAAAATGTCCAGCTGTAGATCTCAGAATTTGTTCCCATGTACTGCAGAAGGAAGCTTCCTGGTGATGAATGATCAAGACACTGCCTTTTATGGTTCTTTGGATTGTAGCCTGCTTATCTGAAACTTTAACAGCTAGCATCAACATATAAGCAAATAAATACCATATTTGTCTTTTCAGTTCAATCTTACCTCATAATGATAATTTTATATACAGGAATAGTCCTGTGTAAAAGCTAGGAAGGGTCTATATTCCAGGGGTCTATGAGAAGGGATTGTATTTAAAAGCCTGCGTGGTCCAGATGGAATGTGAAAAGAATGTTAAGAATGTTGGTACACATCTGTAATCCCAGTATTCAAAAAACATTAGTGGCACACACTTTGTCCTAATATTCAGAAGGTAGTGGTGATCCACATCTTTAATCCCTAAGACAGAAATAGTGTGGTAGGCGACCCAAGAAGCAGAGATAAGAATGAGTCATGAAGTGACATCTGAGATGAGTCAGAGTGAAGGGCAGGCAAAGTGACTAATCAAAGAGGTAGCAGAGTGAGGACACCCTGAACTCTCATGATAGAACATCTGGCTCTCACCAGATGGCGGTGACACATGCCTTTAATCCACAACACTTGGGAGCCAGAGACAGGTGAATCTCTGTGAGTTCGAAGCCATTCTGGTCTACAGAGTAAGTTCCAAGACAGCCATAGTTACAACAGAGAAACTCTGTCATGAAAAACAAAACAAAACAATGGACAGAAAAGCTGGCTCTCAGCTGAGAGGAGTGTGTTTTCACAAAAGAATCAGTAGCAGAAGAGTCAGTTATAGCAGGTAGATAGGGGGCAAGATACAGAGACAATGAAGCTGTCTGAAAAGAAGAGAGGATGACTGAGACATTATGGACCAATGATAGCTCAGGGAGAGACACAGAAATACAGAGGCAGCTCAGCAGAACTCAGTATCAGACCGGAAGAGTAAATCAATTTGAAGCTGAGCAGAGCAGTTCAGCCTGAGGCAGTCAGAAAATAAGCCAGAGTCACAGAGTTCATTCAGAATGTCAGCCTGCTCAAAATGTCAGTTTGAGCCAGTAGCATGGAGAAGATTTTGAGCCAGAACAGAAGTTAGTTAAAACAGAAGAGTCAGAGTTCAGGAGCTAGTCGGAGTGGCTCAGTCAACAGTGAAGGCTTAAATGTTCTAGACTGCACAGAGACTGAAGCCTTCCAGTTCTAGGTTTAAGAGTACATTGTGTGGTGGCTGAAATTCTCCAGGACTCCAGACTAGAAACAGTGATTAAATTAAAAAGAATACAGGGACTTTTATCCTCAATCTGTGGGAACTATTTTCTCTAATTACCTCAGTTTACATATGAATTTCATGATTCATCTTTGTAATTGCTGAATAATATTCCATTTTAAGGTACCACATTTTCTTTATTCATTCATCCACTGACAAATACCTAGACTCTTTTTAATTTCTAGCTATTTTGAATAGAGTGACAATAAACATGGTTGAGCAAATGTTTCTGTGATAGGATGAAGAAATCTTTGGGTATATGTCCAAAAGTTTTATATATGTAACTTGAGGTGGATCTATTCCCATCTCTCTGAGGAACAAACACAGTGAATTCTGTAGTGACAGTACACATTTGCACTACCAACAATAACAGTTTCTTTTGCTCCCCATCCTTGCCAGCATGAGCTGTCTTTTATTATATTGATCTTAGCCATTCTCACTTGTATAAAATGAAATCTCTAAGTATTTTGATTTGCATTTCCCTGATGACTAAGGATATTGAACGTTTCTTAAAGTGTTTCTCAGCCATTTGAGTTTCTCTTTTTCTGAGAATCCTATGTTTAGATCTGTATCCATTTAAAATTAGATCATTTGTTTTCTTGATATCCAGTTAGTTGAGTTCTTTATATATTTTACATATCTCTCATATGTATCATTGGTAAAAAAAAATCTTTTAGCATTCTGTAGACTGTCACTTTGTCTAAATGATGTTCTTTGACTTACAGATGCTTTTCAGATTTATTTGGTCTCATTAATTGTTGATCCTAGTGCCTGTGCTAATGGCCTTTGTAGTAGTACACTGAGGTAGGGGCTCAGGATGGAAAACAAGGAGGCATTTTTCATAGGTGCATACTCTGCCAAACCTCACCAGAGGGAACCACCATCATGGCCAGTGCTGTACTCCCAGTGGAACTGCATGCCTCTGAGCTCAGGTGTTTTCATTCTTTCAGAACTTGTCAAGTTTTCTATTAGTAGCACATACAGATCATTAGCAATTAAACAACACCCAAAGTAATCCAACACCTGCAAACAATAGAAACGCCCTAGAGAGCCCTCACTCAATAGTGCATAAAACAATTATTTTATAAATAACTAAAAATAAACTTCCATAAGATTTTTTCTGTTTAGAAACACTTCCTCATGCCAATGAGTTCAAGACTACTAAAAAGTTAGGAAAATAATTGGTTACTAAAAAATCACTATTCAACAGGGTGCCTGAAATTATCATTATAAAATAAACTTTATCTTATAATTATTTCTCTTAGTTTTTTTCACTTAAGGATGAATGGAAATATGCAGTCCATCTTTTTTCAAAGTTGGTAGATATCTACCTGTATACATAGTGTAAAAAACTTCAAAAGACATAATAGAATTGCTTTTAGACTGACTTTCATGACTCATGAAAATTTAAAATATGAGTTCTATTTGGAAGAGACCTATTATATGACTAATTTAATACATAATATTCTATATTTAATATTGTCAAATTCAACAATAATGTGAAGTTATAGAGAAAGAAAAGAAACAGCAACCATTTTAACAAGAACCATTCCTATTCTCAGCACAAGATTATTTTTCTTCTCTGTTTTTGTTTCTGTGGCATGTTAATTAAACTTTTTTCAAATCATGCTGTCAAGCATATTCTTGTTGTTTAGAAACAAGTCTACTTCTTAGGAATATTTTCATGTTTCTTTATGGTGAGAAACAAGTTATTGGTAAAGGGATGATTTGGAAGGAAGAGATGGGATATTCCTCTGGAGGCACTTGCTCAGATATTTGGGTGTTTATTCTCTATTCAAGTCAGAATTTGATTGACTTGTATTTCAGAGAAGAGTGTCCTTATCTCTGTCTCCTCCTCTCTCTTTTTCTGGATGGAAGGAAGAGTGGATATTCTAGCCACACTCAGAGTTTTTGAGTATACTTATTCAATGACTTCCCTGTGTGGTACAATGTTTGCTGCACAAGCAGGACCATCTGGCTTTCTTTGTCTTCCTCATCAGCTAACAGAGCACTGGGATCTTAGAAGATACAATGTACTGAACAGTAAATAGGTTATGCTATGCTCTAGAGATCCATTTTTACTATGGGCAGAGAGAGAGTAATATTCCCAGACACACTAATAAGTTTGAGAGTAGGCTAATTCTTCTAGCTCTTCATGCTTTATGCACATCTTGCCTGAGATTTTTTCTTTCAATTTTAGTTAAGAATTCATTTTGACTTTGCTAAAATATGAAAAATTTCACATTCCCTATCTTTCCATATATATTTTTCACTTCTGTTCAATCACACTGCATGTAGCAATGCTTGTGTCAATGACAAATATCAGATGCAACAGTGGTCACATATGTTCAAAACACAAAATATCAAATGGCACATATTTCACTGGTGTCTTGGATTAATACTTATTATAGCTTGATCATGAGGTAGATCTATTGTCCTCTTCTAAAAAAAACTGCCAAACAAATTTCTGTATTGGCAGTACAATTTTATAAACCTATCAGCAGTGGATGAATGCTTCTTTTATTCCATACCTTCTCCAGCATGAGGTGTCATATATTTCCAAACAATCAGTACTTTAATCTTTGCAAGAGAAAAAGGACAGGTTCAGGTAAGGACTCGAGTATTGGTTGGATTGATGTCACATACTTAAACATACTAATTGTATTTTTTAAAGGTATTGAAACTATTATTTAGGTAGTAGACATTAGTGCCATCTTAGAGACTCCCTACGTGGAGTAAGTAGATTCCTATAGCAGATAATACTGGACAATAAAGCAGCTCACTAGGTACAGGAATCTCCTTTCAGTTCTGACCCTTTCTTCTTCATCCTTTCACACTAAGGTTGTCTGTGTCTTGTTCAATGAGTTGCATTTCTTACAGAAAAGAGATTCTTATTGTTTTAGTCCAATGAAATTCATTGATGGAAAGTGAAAAATATAATCAGATGTCCTATTAAAATTTATATAAATTCTTATCATTTTCTTTTTAGTAATGATTATTTCCTAATATTCATTTCTTTCCTATTCTAATTTGATTTATTTTTTACTGTGATCTCAGGGTTGTGTTTACTGTTTCTTTAGAATGTAAATTTTCATTTAGAAAGATTATAGAGATGTTTCAATGATTAAGAGCTTGGATTGCTCCTAGAAAAACTTAAGTTTGGTTGTCAGCTCCCATGTCAGATGAATTAGAATTTCATATAACTCCAGCTTCAGGGGATATTGCGCTTTCTTCTGCCCTCCTTAGGCATCTACACATGGGTTAAAAACCCACACAGAAAAGCACATGAATATACATAATTAAAACAATGAAAAAATAAACTCTATGAAAGGATTTTATAGTGTATTTTGTAGTTTTGATTAGTGGTCATGAATTCCTTTACCTCAAGTTTATCATGTCAACTAACAGCTTTAGGAGATTTCTGCCTCACAGAGAGGAAAAACTGTAATGAAAGAAAAAAAAAAGATTAAATCTAAGTAAGAAAAGATTCACTTGAATTTATGATTACTATGGACTGAGTGAATATAAATTGATCCTTTTAAAACCATTGTTGTTTAAATAAAAATTCTATCCATAATTCTCCAACACTGATTGAGAGATTTGTCTCTACATCAGTCGCTGCACATAAGTCCTCAGCTGAATTGTATCTGTTTGATATGACTACCTCTGTAGGTTGCTTCTATTCAACTTCTTGTTATATCAGTAGTACCTGGTTCCTTCTAAACAGTGTATATGAATTATATAGCACAGGAGATGAGAAGTTACTCAAAGAAGTCCTGTGTTTAAAGTAAAATAAATGATGTTAAAATGTTTTTGTCATGAAAATCTAAGCCTACTTTTAAATCTTTCATAATGACATTATGGCTTTGATTCTCAGTAAAAAGGCTAATGTCTTGAAAATAACCCCAAATCTCAGGTTGAGGATTCTCAAAGTGGTTTTTATTATCTTTGCACTTTGATAGAGATTTGCTCTGTGTTAACTTTAATTAAAATTTTGGAAGATTAGGAAAATGTATAATAACAATAGATAACAATTGGATTATTTGCAAATACATGTACAGGTAAGTCATTCTCTTATATTTTAAGTTCAAATTGGTTTAATCATTGGTCATTAGACAATACAAAGCTAATATTAGGCTTTACAGTTTAGCAGTAATGGCATATCTGAGAAATTCTCATAGAATACAGATATATTAAAAATATCAATAAAATACAAAATAGATTCTTTTGAACAATTAATTCAATTAAACTTTAAATATTTTTTTCTTCATACAGAAAATATATAATGAAGAGTTTTGAGGTCAACCATAATTAGAAAAAGCCACATTTGGTAAAACTGTCCCATTCACTTCATTTCTTATAATTTTAAATAGTCTGTTAGATAAGAGTACTTCCTGTGAAAACATGAGGACTGGAATACAAATTCACAATGCTAGACACTACCTCCAATGAGAGAGGAAACAAGTAGGTGGATCTTGGGATCTCAGTATCCAGCCAGTGTAGCATAAACATGGAGCTTCCAGTTTAGTGTTTAAAAATTCATTTCTATTTTTTCAGATTGTTATATTCTGGTTAGAAAACAATGTTTCTATTTGAAAAAACAATGATTTTAGGCCTGGAGAGATTTGTTGGTAATTGAGACTATATACAGTACTTTCAGAGATCTCAAGTCTTGTTTCCAGTATCCAGATAAGATGGCCCCCAAACATTGGTAATTCTAGCTATATAAGAGTTCAAGTTTAAAAAGAGTGAGGGTTAAAATGTGTCTGAAATGTCTCCTTTGGATTTGGAGAATATTTAGAGTTAAGTGGGCATGTTTATTATATTTTTTCTGATATTTGGCATACAACATAGTTAGAAAATTAACAAGTAAAACATAACTGTGAGTAGTTATTTGTACATTTTATTCATATAAGCATTATATGCCAAAATCTATGTGATAAAATTGTCAATTATAGATGGTGAGATAGGCAAAATATGGTACGTATGTACAATAGATTATAATTTTGCCTTAAAATGGGAATTTTTATGCATAATACAACTTGCATGATCCTTGAAGCTGTAATATTAAGTGAAATAAACCAATCACAAATGCTTATAACCATTCTATGCACAGAGATCAGTAGAATAGCCACACTCATGGAGACAAAAACAGAGATTATCAAGTTCTGGTGGGGAGCAAAGATGGGGAAACATATTTTAATCAGTATGAGCTTGGAAAGTTTAAAACCTTCTGGAAATAGATGGTTTTGGTTTATTGGTTTTCAGAGAGGATTTTGCTGTGCATCTCTGGCTGCACTTGAACTTGTTATGTCGACTATGTTGGCATCATACTTGCAGTGTTCACCCTGCTTCTGCTGAAATTATAGGTGTACTCCAGTAGTCCTGTTGATATGGAAATTTTTGAAAGCTACATAAAAATTGAAAGATACTTAAAGCCACAATTGAAATATATTTAATTGGATAAGTGGATCTATATCTATATTTATATCTATATAGATAGATAAATATCCATACATACATAAACATACACATACATGTGTATGTATATACATCATTTATATATATATATATATAAATATATATTTATATATATATAGTGCATGACAAATTTTCTTATGGTGTCCTTGTAGGATTTCATAGAAAGTAACAGACTGTAGCTAAATTTCTGGTATGTCGTAAATGAATTTTTGACATCTATTCTCACAGAAAAATTCTTCGTCAAATTTTGTTTCATAGACAGTAGTGAAGAAATAATATTTTTTCACTTAATCTTAAAATTTAAATAAATAAAAATAGTATTTTTTTCTCTGTAATCTTTCTTTTCTTAGTGAAATTCATCGATGCAATGCATCATTATGGCTTTTAAATATTATTTTAGTTTTTAGAAACACATATAATTATATTATTTTTCCCCTCTATATTTAATATACCCCTTCTTGTTTTCTTTGAAATTCATGTCTTTTTCATATATATATATATATATATATATATATATATATATATTCCTAAATACATAAATGCAACACCCTTTGTAGATATTGTATTGATAGAGCCATTGATTTAATTGATTATTCTCATAGATTCATGGCAGTGGACATTTTATCTTTTGCTAATACGATCCCCAGTCCTAGAGTGTTTCAGCCTCCATACACTCTAATCTTCATGTCTAAAGCTGGAAGGCTTCAGCCTCAAAGACTTACTGTTGACTGAGTTCTCTCTGACTGTCTTCTGAATTCGAAGTAGTAAATAGTAAATCATCCGCTTCTCTTTTCTCTTTTACCTTATTCTGGACTGGCTCTGCTCTTCTGGGTTTTTCCAAATGAACTGAACTTTGAACTATCTGCACTAAAACTGCCTCATTGAGCTAACCTTCCACCTCTCTCTAAGCTCAGCCTTTTGTCAGCTTTCCTTCTGCTTTCCACCTTGCTTCTGTCTGAGTTCTGCCTCCACACTCTGCTTCAACCATGCTTCCTTCTCTGAAATCTGAAGTCTACTATCTGCTTCCCCCTCTTAGCTCAGCATCTGCCTCCCAAGTGCGGAGATTAAAGGCCTGCACCACTACTGCCTTCTGAATTGCCTTCTGTGCCTAACATTCTTTCTATCCTAGAGCAGCCCTAATGCTCGATTGAAAGATTAAATGTTCCTTTACAGGTAACAACTAATATTAATATGCTACCATAATGCCTTGAGGCACCATTTTCTCCACCCTCTTTTTGATGAATGACTTTAAACAATATCTAACAGAGCTGTGGGTTTTCCATAGGAACACACTTACATTCTTTTTTTTCAATACATTCATAAGGCATTAGTGTTTGTTGTTGTAGTTATTAAGAGCCTTTCAAACTGGAATAATTTAGGCAGAATCCACACACATATTCATTTCCCAAGAAACTCTGCTTTCTGAACACCACAGCATCACCCTTCAGTATTCACCACTGTTTCATTTATAAGGAATATTCCAATGTTTCCTTATGTTTGTTTGAGTTCATTACATTTTAAGCAAATTTTCTAAGTACTTGATCCATGACTAATTTGAAAAAGCACTAATAGAAAACTGTCTGTGTGTCTTATTCTACACATTTTTTGTATTGAAGCCAGGTATTTGCTTATTTTTTCTGGATTCTCAGCATCTTCACTCTTCTGGCAGAAGCAAATGCACTTTCTGTTTAAATGAGTGACCCAACTGCCCTCAACTCAGAAGGCCATGAGGAAAGCTGACACTAACAGGCCTGCTTTTTCTGAAGCATGCTTCAGAAGAAGACTACATTAATATTCTTTTGGAGAAAATAATGATCACCTTCCTCCAACACAACATACAAATTTGGCATATTTAGCATTCTGAGGCTGTAACAGTGCAAACGTTGGTCACCTGTAAGGCAGCACACCTCACACTGAGGAATGTATCAAGTCTGGTAGATAGAGGTGATTAGCCACTTATATATTTCTGCTCCACTGTTATTTAAGTCTAAGGCCATCACATACCCACACCTGTCATTTTCATGTGGGAAATTCTCAGTGATAACCTGACAAAGTTTGACAACCCATTTACCTCCCTGGTCACTAGCACTCATTCCATGGAATGCTTTATTGGTATTGTGGAGGTAAATAGCCAGTTGCTTCTTTCTTTAAAAAAATTGGTAATATAATCTTATAAACCAAAAAAAATTGCAAATTAAATTCCTAATCCTAACACTCTTCTTTCCCAACGGTACTTCACTGTAGTTCCAAATAGTATATAGCTTTCTTATTATGTTTTTGATATTACAAAGAAATGTCTAATACATGAGCTTTAAAAAGAAACTGAAGTCTGCACATCAAATACATTTGCAATAAACACTATGTACAAAACAACATAAATTATTTATTTCATGCTTATCACCATCATTTCCAGATAAGTTTACTCATAAACTAATAAAGTGTGAATTTCAAAGCATTACTAATTTCTCTTATTATAAAACCTTCACCTTTGTAGAATGCATTATACATATGTAATATATGTAAAACTAAAATGCATTTATACTTATTAACACTTAAACATGTCTATATTTAAGTAGATTAACTTATAGTAAATAAGCTTTGCAGTAAAAGTTGCAATGTTCTGTATATATTTTTTTTTCTTTTATGGTGCTATTTATTTGGCTTCATGCTACAGATGAACAAGGACCACCAGGAAGTTAGGCCTGTGCTTTCCCACTGAACTCCATTCTCAGCCATATAGTTCTACATTTACATCATTATTGAAAACCATTGTAGTTTGAGTCTAATCCTTAAATAATAAAAACATAGATTCTCACATTAAATTGCACTACTTAAAATATAAACAATATTATTATCCTTAATGAAAAAAATAATTGGAGCCTGTACTTTCTAGGTTGAATTATTAGTTACTTCAAATAATTGAATGATAAAATAAGTTAGCTATATAAAATTTAAATCACATTGTTAGGGTAATTTATAAATATACTTGAAAACAAATTATAAATAACCCAGACTGAGTTCATAGGGAGAAAATGTGTTCAGCAAAACACAAAGTTCTCATGATACTATTTACCTTATCTAAGTTAAATGTGTACCATCGTACGTGTTTACAGATAGACCAGTCCAGACCAAACATATAGTCTCTCAGTGTAAACTAGGATGTAACCCTGCAACTTGATGCTCTATCTTATGAATGAAAAATATAAAGGTTAAAAAAGAACTTGGGCCATAGTCATGATGTGAAGAGAATAAAACTTAAATGGGAAATAAAGGATAAACCATCATAAGACTATATGAAGCCCTGAAAAATAACATGATTTCAAACTTGATAATTCATAATATTTTCTGCTCCAGATGCTGATTTTCATTTTGATGTTTAGGTATTTTTCATTTAAATTCAAACTATATTGCAAAATGTACCTTAACCTGTAAGATTATAACTATGACCAAGTCTCTGTGTATGTTAGGGGGTGGCAGGGTGAGAAGCTCTGGGGTTGACATTCAGTGCCTTCTTCTATCACTCCACCTTATATACTGATGTAAGGTCTTCTACTGAGCCTAGAACTTATTGTTTCAGCTACCCTGCCTAGCCGGCTTGTTCCAGGAGTGTTCTTTCTCTGCCTAATGTGATATGAAATGCTAGTGGTCACCATGCCCACCAAGCATTCATAGGTATTCTGGGGATCTGAATTTTATTCCTCGCACTTATATTGAAAATATTTTACCCACTGAGCCATTTCTCCAGTTCACAGATTCTATTTCTAATAATTGCACATAATATAACTGAAAGTCAAGATCTATTTAATTATTTTTTGCTTAAATCTACCTGCTTCATGAATTCACTCCATTTAGGATTTGTATTTCTCTCAATTCCCCTAGTATTTGGCCAATGGTAAAATAAAATCATCAACACTTCTGGCTTTTGACCTATCAGTCAGAAGTAACTTTATTTTCACAGCATTCTAGTTATTCAAGGTGTACCATTTTTAGGATTGTCACTGAAGCTGATCTGGTAACTCTTACATTAGTCACTATTCATTTAATCTCTAAAATTGAAGATTAATATTTTAATCAGAACTTTTATTTATTAAAAATAAATTCAAAGTTGTTTTTTTTACATTTCTTTCATAAAGTTTCATCTTTGTAAATCCAAAGCACATTAACTATAAAAACATCATGACTATGTATTACTTGGTTTTCCTCAGTGATATTAATGTCCTTTGGAAAGCAGTATTCACATGGTTGTATGTTTAATACCTAAACTTTAGATGTGGAAATATTTTTCTGAGAAGACTTAAGAAATGGACAAAAAAATAATTTTTAATCTCAAAATTAAATTCCTGATATTGTCATGGATATTAATTAAATAATTTCTGCATTCACACAAGGCAATGATCACAAGTGTTTGCTAGTGGGGTAAAAGCATCAACAGACTGATGGAAAAATTAGAGAACACATAATCTTCAGAGAAATAAATGTAAATTGAAGGAAATAAATAATTTTAAAATGACACAATTTTTATAAACTTTTGTCTATAGAGTATAAGTGGACAGGCCTCATCACGATATAAAAGATAAAGCATAATCGAGTTCATGTGACTGAATCAAGAGTTTTCTGGTAAAAAAAAATTAAAATTTGTTCAAAAGCTGAACAATAGTAATTGATGAAAAACCACATTCATTTTCAGTTACTTGAGATCAGCACACATGATTCTGAGGTTGTGAAGTTCTTAAACTGTTTATCTGTTTTGTAAATGCAGTGGAGCATTCTGAACACACACACACACACACTTCACAAAAATAAGTGTAGAGAGTAAAATAAGTGTTCACAGTACTTTTTTTTAAAGTTAAATCATTCACTCTATTAGTATTGATGAGGGGGAGGTTCTTAGAGATTTGACAAATAAGACAGTGTAGTGAGGAGAGATTAATAAGAGTATATTTCATACATGTATGAAATTATCACAGATTAATTTTAAAGGAAAATAGTTTTCATATAAAAGTGAGTTATTCATACAACTTAGTTTCTCATATTGTTTCTAAATTTAACAGTTTATTTCAAATGACCTGAATATTAACTTTTGATAATAGATTAATGTAAAGTGCAAATAATCTTTTTTCCTTTGTGTTTTAATCCCCTTAAGCATTTTGATTTCTAAAATGCATTTACTGTTATAGAAACCAGTAGTAGTGGATACAGAACATTTGAGAATACTAATGGCAAAAAACAGTGTTGGATGATGTATAAAAGGTAGGGAAATAAGAGTGACATTATTGTTTTCTCTCTGTATTCCTTAGTCACTTTACCACGTTTTCTGTTATAAAACAGAAAAAAAAGAGAATCATTTCCTTCTTCTTTCCATAAATTCATAATTTCTAAAGTTCTTTTTAGGCCACATTATATGTTCCCTGATATCTTAGCAGCATTGTGCACTATAATATTTGAAGAGAAATTACATCATACAGAGTATGGGGATGTAGTACTTGTAATACATGTAATGCAGATGTAATGCACCATACCAAGTATAGAGACAATAGTCTGCATCAAATGAGGATGCATAACATATTATGAACCTCTGATTACACTGTCTTGCACACACTGGCATGCATATGTGCTTTCATATGATTGTGCATGTATGCCTGCTTGAGTGTTTGTGTGTGTGTTGTTGAGTAGCTAGGTGGCCATTGCTCCTATGGCAACTGTGATTCTGGTGAGTGAAAAGCATGGAATACTGTGAATCCTTTCATGTTATATCTGTTTGACCACTGACAAAGTGATTCAGTTGTGTGATATTAATTATATAAAAACTTAAAGAATATAAAAATTTGACTCTCCTCTCAACAAAACATTCATGAAGACAATCTCATAAACAATAAGCACTACTGCTGTTTAAAAAGATTTTACATACATGCCTTAAATGTGTTTGTAAGCATTGAAAATGAATTGCATTTCATTTACATTCATAGACATTCAAAATGTTTATTATATATTTATTATAATGTATATAGATTTACATACAGATACTTATATAAAATAAATTTCTCAAGGAAAACAACACAGAAAGCCAAAGTTAATTAACTTCTTTCACTGCTTTGTTCAATGGACTTCAAAAACTGTCTTTGAAATATTTTCTCCTACCATTAGTAAAACTGAACTGCATGTTTGAAGGGATGAGATATATGAAAAAGCCAGCAACATGTGTAAAAGTATAACTGTTAAGATATTTGTATGCAAGCACATCATGCATTAGTGTCTTCATGTGTATTAAATTCTCCAATATAATAATTCTGCCTTTTGGTTTACTGTATAATATGAATAGGAAAGATTAATACAAAAATTAGTGACTTCATGCATTGTGTCACCCACTCCTACAGGGTATCATGAATATAAAAGAGGAGATAAAATTTGTCTACATACTTTACTTAGCCTTTTCCCCAATAACATGATAATGAAACTAGATCTTGTTCATTCATGTGACAGTAACTACATCTATGCATATATATTGAACACCTACTTAAACGGTCTCTCTAAAGGGTAGAGCATGAAATTGGCATCTTCCTATAAAAAGGAGTTATAGTGTCTAAGATACAGCCTGCCCTCTGAGCTCCTCCTGTGTCTAAGCACATAAATGATCCTTTTACTTTTGCAAGCTGGTTCAAGCCACTACTGAGATTTTTGAAGTGCAATATGTCATGTTCAGGTAATAGGGAAGTCTTTTAATATTTTAAATTAAAAACATTTATAAAGAATATCATTCTGTCTCCTTGCCAAGGTTATTTGTTACATTCTTGCTATTATTGGAAAACAATAGTAACACTCTTTAACATTTATTTTGATCCCACTGAGCTCCTGTTTGAGCAATAATGCTTTCTTGAATTTCATTACTTGGTGATGTGATTGTGATATTAGATTTCACCGAAGAAATCAACATAAATCAACATAAACACAACCAGAATTTATGTGTACTCTCTATACCTTCTGGTTTTTTATTGTCAAGTAAATATTTTTTTTCTTACTGTGTGGTTTCACTTATCAAGCACTTTTAAAACTTTCATTAATTTCAAAAGTCTTTCTATCTTACAATCAGAATCCATTGTAAGTGCTCCAGTTATATAAAATTATATGAAAGGCATTACATTCAGCTTTACAGTTGATTAAATTCATTCATATGTCATGACAAAAAATTAAGCAGATTTGTCATATTTTGTTCAATAAGTGTCAAATTAAACTTTAAAGATTTAGATGTGAGCCTGCAATAAACTCCTCCTTCCCTCATATTACATGTTTTCTAAGGAGCAGAAAGTTGTAGGAATTATTCAAACTATGGTATCTGTTACATTTCATGAGTCACAGTAAGAAGTGTCACATGAATACCCTAAATTAGTATTTCTATTATTTTCTATTAACAATAGAACCATGAGGACATATTCCTTCTAGGACTTGCAAGGGGTTGGATCGTAAAAACTTAAAAGAGGTGACTAATGAGCTAAGAAAAATGTGTAACTATACAGATACTATGAATACAAAGGTATTTACTATGAAAATCCCTTGCCTTCTCAGTCCAATTTTTTTTCTATGAATGTGCTTCATAGAGTAATCTGTGTTTGCTTCCCTGCTATGGGTCTTTCATGCAATAAACAGTTCAGTTTTAGAGAAAGAAAATAGGGAGCATCCCTCCCACTGCTTTGTAGATTTGCCTCTCTGCTTGATCTACAGGGAAGGAAAGGAGAAACGGATGGAGTGGTGAGCACAGTGTGAAACTGAGCCAGAAAGGTTAGAACTTGCCTTATCCACATATAAGCACCTATTTAAAAACCATTTTTCTATTCCTTGATATTAACAATAGAACCATGAGAGCATATTTCTGTCTAGGACTTGCAGGGGACTGGGTGGTAAAAACGACAAAATGACTAATAAACTCAGTTCATTGAATGGTTTTTAGGTCTCAAATAATCCTGGTTCACTGTGTTATCCCTGATGCTGTCTCAGCTTCATCCCTGTGTTGGACTTGTTTTGAAACAGCTGCCTCACCACAAGAAATTCAATCACCTCAAGAATGTTGGAGGAACATTGTAGATTTGGGAATCAGTAGGAAGGAAAGACTTGTGCAGCAATCTGCACTCAGTCGTCTGGTTCCCTCCTCCAAAGACGTGTCTCTTTTATAAACCTCTACCTGCCCCATACTTCAGGTCCTAATTATTCTCATTTTATTATGCACAGTTGTTCTCTTCCTTGGAATCTTGGCAGTGAGCCAGCAAGCTCTGTATTTTATACAATGGTCCAAGACAGGTTATTAAGTCTCAGTTGCAAAGGTGGCAGCTGACTAGGGAAATATGTTTCAAGTTTTATACAAATAGATTTAATTCAAAGTTTTCTAGAACCTCAGCTCTTATTGGGATATCCATATCATTACATTTATTTCAGCATTTTTTTTCTCCCTCTACTTCTCCTGCCCCAGAAACATACACAGCCACCTTAGGAACTTGTATGAGATGGAACACACAATATCTCACAATTACACTCATTATGGAACAAAATGTAGCTCATAAAAACATACACAATGCCATCATTATCAGGTAATCTTTTGCTTTGTTTTTGCCTGATTGCTTTGTTATAAACTTGTCTTGTTTCCTTATGATTTCGACTTAGGGCTTCTGAACTTGATGCTTCTTTGCCCAAAATGCCAATGTTCAAGATATCTGTATAAATTATATTCCATTTGGTGTGTTTCACATCTCAGCTCTTGTATCAACTTAATAGGGATGACTACCCAAAGTAGAAAACAATACTATATCTCATCGTTCATAAAATCATACTGGAAAGTAACATAGGTCCTGTGGAATGAAGTAAACCTCCTCCTCCTCTAATTACCTTTTGGTCAGTGTTATCACAAAAAACAGAAGCACGACTAGTAAATGTCCATAATTTAGGTAAGTCAGTATAGGAACTCAGGATAGGAACCTAGAGGCAAGAATCATAGATGAAAGTAGCTTGTTGCTTTGTATCCTTGCTTATACATAACTAACTAACTTTCTTACACAGTCCAGGCACATTTGCCTAGGGATGATGCTGCTCACAGAAAGCTGCTATGGCCCTCACATCAATTACCAATCAAAAGAATTCTTTGTAGATATCGTCATTTGAACATTCAATACTGTTACCTTTAGATGATTCATGTGTCTAGTTTACAGCTCAGACCAACGGACACGACTGATCCAAATGAAATAAAAATAAGAAAAAAATTAAAAAAGAACAAAAGAAAGGAAAATAAATTTAAAAGAATATGCTAGCAAATATGTTTTAGGAGATAAAAATTCCAATAATATAATTCATTATTGACTGGTACTGAGAAAATTACCAATAAATCATAATTATTCATTTTATAGTTTCCTGGAGAGATGTGATTAATATTAAATAAAAATATAAATAAATATTAATTTCCCTGGTTCTACTAGTTTAAAATTTTAGGCCAAGAATAAAGTCTGAGACAAGGATCCTTGTTAAAGATATTAATTGAATGAAAATTCTCAGAATGGCACAAGGAAATTTGCATAAATAAGGGCAAAAATTGTATGAGCAAGAATATGAACCTCTGCTAAAGAGTAGTAAAACCCTGATCTCTGCATAGATCACACCAGACTGTATCCTTTGCTGTAAACAGCCATAATCTTATGCACCTGTTGCAATCAGTAATGGCCATGGGGTACATGGTTCCTAGTGAAGTTCCCCTAATGAAGCAGCCCTTCCCACAAAACACAAAGTAATTCTCTACATAAGGAAATGGTGAGTTCTTTGCAATCAGCATTTACATCCGTTAAAGAATGAATCTGTCCCTGATAGTGGGATGTAGAGAAGACATTAATAGCATCCATTAAAACTTCTCAAATACCATCATAATTTCAGAAGTTTAAGGTACTATTACAGAGTTAGAAATTTATTCACAAATAGTCCCATTTATTTAGTGATAACTCATATTATTTCTCTCTTCCCTTTATCTTGTAATTGAACTGAAGTTTTAAATTGGTGATCACACTCAATTTTGTGGCCTCCTAGGAATCCCTGAAATTCAGAGAGCATGCTGTGGGATGGTGATTGATTTCATTCAGTTTGTTTATCTGAAATTTCAAGGAGTTTAACAGATGGAATGTCAGATTCAAAGCCTTATTGTTTCAAATGAAGGAATAGCAATTAGATCATTGTCTAAGTGGATTAACACTCTGAAGCCCTGGATTCTCAAAATATACAGAAAATATAGCTATATGCTCCTTAGAGCCAAAGCAGCAGGCAATATATCCCAGGCCATCAATCAATTTTTTTTATCTTTGAAATATAATTCTGCTGAATCAATTTGCCAATAGTAATAGCTCATCTTTTTCTTATTATTCAAATATATGATGACTACAATACATTTAAATGATTCTGATGCCCTGTGTTAAAATATGATAAACTGAAAAAGATTTAATGATTAAAGTGTCAACACGTACAAAGCAGATCATAAAGAATCTGATGAGACAGATAAATAAGAATAGTTTCAGAGTTATTGAGAAGTTATGATGGTTTAAAGTTCATTTTAAATTATTCAAAATCTATTAAGATTTAGCACCTTAAGTACCACTTCCTGCATGATTCTTAGCCCTTAATATTAGCAAAAATGGAAGTAGTGAAAGAAATTTAGTGGTTATGGATATGAATGTATGTTTTCCTGTATATTTGCAATCAATTCTAAGTAGAGGGTAACTGTATATATTTTTTCCAGATAGTGTTTACACTATGAAATGCCTATAAATTGTCATAAAAATTTTCCAAGAAAGTAAGAGTTGAGGTGACAAAAAATGTGAGTATAATTATATACATGTTAATGATAAAATTGTAAGTAATAGTTTCTATATAATAAATTAAACACCTTCAAATGTACAAAAATTTAGAGTGAGATTTCCAAACTTTATTTCTATTAGCATTTTCGCTAAATAATTCTTATGATAGAAGACTACAATTTGCTATTCTTTTCATCAGACACTAAGATAAATGGTTACAACCAAAAATGGAAGACTTCATATCCCATCTGCCAAACTTAGGTCTTCTGCTTTGTTATACGTTGTGGCTCATGAAAAAAAAAAAATTCACGCTGCAAATTGGTAATGTAAAAGAAATTCATGGATTTGGTGGTATTCATCACTTTTGTAATATTTATTAAATAGGCATATGTTATTCTGTGGGTGACTGTAGATATGGTCTCAGACTATTAGGTATTAAGGACAGCAGGTGACAAGGAAAAGATACCAGCCCTACACTTCCATGGGCCCGTCAAAATACTTCTGAAAGAGAAGATAAAATGGAGACCTACATTCCCAGATTTTTCATTTTTTATGAAACACAAGATAACACTGAAAGGTTTCATTATTAGTATTGTATTTAGAACCAAGGTCTTGCTTTCTGTTTCTTTCTGTACTCTAGGCTTTTTTTGAATACCCAATCCCTCCTCTCTCAATCTTCTGAATTCTAGATGACAGCTGAAAGTCACTGTACCCACATTTTCCTTTCTTTAATTTCTTTTCTTTTTTCCTTTTGAATTAGAGTCTTGTTGTACAGCCCAGGTTAACTAGAATTCACAGTCCTCCCACATCTGATTCCTAATTATTGGGATTATAATCATATGCTACTATGCTTTGCTTGCTTTCATTATTTTTTATATGCATATAAACTGTGGTTTGATGAAGTGGGGCTCAAACTCTGAATGGACAGTAATTACCCTATGCTTGACCATTAAAGATTTTCCCTACAAAAAACAAAAAAAAATGTGGTTCTACTATTTTACATTAGCCATTTATGTTTGAATAAAGACAATTTTTCTCTACTCTTGTACTAACACACATTATAGATATTTGCTATGCCTATATATTTTAGAATTAAAATATTTCTTTCAATATGCCAGGAAAAAGCTAAAATCTATTCCCTAAGTTTGGGGGCGACCTCTTCAATGAGTTTTTATCTTTTCTATCTGTTTTACATTCAGACACTAACTTCCATTATTTGGGGTAATTTTTTCATAAATGTTAGCATTGAAAAAGGTATTTAAATGTCGCTATAACATTTTCCTTCAGAGGCAGAGACAGGAGTTTTAACTGTGGCATATAGTAAAGAAATTGTCTTTATGGAGCAATTAACAGGCAGACTAAGCACACACTTAAAAACTTCAGGTTAAAAGAACAAGTTTAATTAAACAAATAAAGCAATGTTTTGAAGCTTTCAGTTTTGTAATGCAGGAATCATCATATCCCCTGATTTTTCAAAACTAAAATTAAAAAAAAAAAAAACATTTAATCTTTAAGTCCATCAGCATGCCTGCTCTAGGGTAGAAAGAATGTTAGCACACACATTTAATTATATTCAGAAGGCAGTGGTAGCACAGGCTGTTAACCCTCAAGATAGAAGCAAGTAGAAGCAGAGGAGGAAGCAGAAACAAGAAGCAGAGCTCAGAAGGAGTCAGGACATGATTTCTGGGATAAATCAGAGTGACGAACAGGCAAAGTGGTGAATCAGAGGAAGAGTAAGTAAAGCAAGTCAGAGTGAGAACACACCCAACACTCATGGTAAAAAAGCAGGCTTTCAGAGAGTCAAGCAGGCAGTCAGTGAAGCAGTGTGAGGTAGTCTGAGGCAGAGACAAAGAGGCAGTTCTGCATAAGGAGTCAGTATCAAAGGGCAAGAGTGAATCAGTTTGAAGCAGAGCAAAGAAGTTCGGTCCTAGGCAGTCAGAGAGGCAGTCTGAGGCAAAAACACTGAGGCAGTCTGAAGCAGTCAGAGACTCAGCCAGAGTCAGAAGAGTTCAGTCAGAAATAGTCAGCTCATTTCAGAAGGTCAGTTTGAACCAGCGGCTTAGAGAAAAATCTGTGCCAGAACCGGGAGTGAATGGAATCAGCCAACTTGAAGAGTCAATTGTGAATTTGATTTCAGTACAGCTCTGAGTTCAGAAGGAGCTAGTCAGAGTGGTTCAGTCAGCATTAAGTCTCCAATGTTTGAAACATGCTAGTTCTAGGCTAAGTTTGTAATGAAGTTAAAATCCTCCAGGACCAGACATTGAATTAACAAAGAATAAACTGCCATCTTCCCTACACCTACAATGGGGCCTTGTGAGGTTTTCCCCATCTGGTTTACTTAGCAACTAGTGTCATTTAGTGGTTTCTTTCTTTTTTTTTTTTTTTTTTGGTTGTGTTTTTTGTTTTGTTTTTGGCAACACAATTGCTGAGTTTCATATGTGCAGTTTTTTGTCATATATAGATGGTTGCATCCAACAATAAAAACCCTATTTCTTTGGTATTATAGATTTTCTGTTTGTTCTTCTGTGAAGCCTCATCCACAGATGAAAAGCTATAGTCAATCAGTTGCCTATGAGAATGGAGGAATCAGTACTCACCAGGACCAAGGCCTTTGATAAGTTATCCAATTCCCAAGTAGTCAGCTTTAAACACACATGCATATGAGCAAAACTAAATTGACTCAGCAGTGTGTGTGTGTGTGTGTGATTACACAAAACATAAATAATTTAAGAAGCAGAAGTAGTGTGAGTTTGCAAGATTATGTGAGTGAAGACACAATAAGAGTTGGAGGTACAAAAGGAAAAGATAGAAATGGTATGAATATAGTATTCACATATGAAATTTTCTAACATAAATTTTAAAAGATTCTGAAAAATGCAATAGAGAAAAGATGGGAATAGTCCTTTTGGTAAATAGTGCAGAGAAAATGTCATCTCCAAGTAGAGCCTTATCTTTCACCAGTTACAAAAATGATTTAAAGACTTAAATGTGGTGCCTAAAACTACTCAAGTGAAACACTTTAGAACATTGGTAAAGACACCAGCAAAAGACCCCCTACCCCTCCAAAACAGCATGAAATTACAGCAAATTGGAGCTCATAAAAATCCAGAGTGAAGAGACATCTAAAATGGGGTTAATATCTGAAATATATAGAGAACTCTGGAACTAACAGCAGCAACTAACAAATATAATCTCATGAAACTCAAAAGCTTCTGCATGGCAAAGGACGTTGTCCTTCTGGCAAAGCGGCAGCCTATAGAATGTGAAAAGACTTTCACCAACTATACAACTGATAGAGGACTTTCATAAAGAACTCAAGAATCTAAATATATAAAAAAAAATCTTGATTAAAAGTGGGGTATACGTATAAACAGATTTCTCAATTGAAGAGACTCAAAGGGCTGAAAAACAACTAAAGAAATTTTCAATATCCTTAGCCACTAAGAAACTGTATATCAAAACTACTTTGAGGCTTTATCTTACAACTGTCAGAGTGGCTACGATCAACAAACAAATGACAGCTCACATTGGTGACAATGTGACATAAGAGGAACACTCATATGTTGCTGGTAGGAGTGTAAACTGATATAGCCACTATGAAAGTGAGTGTAGTGTGCCAATTATTCAATAAGATTGAAATAGAGCTACTTCAAGATCCAAATATACCATTATTGGGCATACATCTAATTCAGTTGTTGGCTAGAAGGCTCCTTCAGAAATCCCAAACAACCAAGGCTGTTACAAGGTTACTCTCCATAAACAGACAGCAAGGCCCCACTGCTTACAAAACCATCTACAAAACTCATCTTTCATATCTTATGCTTCATCCTACCACTGAGACACTGCTCAAACATGTTTATTGTTGCTCTATTCATTATAGCAAGAAATTGAAAAGCAGCTATATGCCAACAAGTGGATGAATGGATAAAAAAGGTGGTACATTTACACTGTAGGGTATTATTTAGCCATTAAAAAATTGGCATAATGAAATTCATATGGAAATGGATGCAACTAGAAAAAAAAATCACCCTGCATGAGGTAACCCATAACCAGAAAAATGAGTATGGTATACATTTGTTCATATGTGGATATTAGCTGTGAAATCAATGATAACCAAGCTATAATCCATAAAATCACAGAGGGTAGGTATAGAAGAAGTGAAATGAGCAAGCAGGTATTCTTGATAGGAAAGGAAAATAGAATAGTTAGGAATATATGGGGGCTGTAATGGGAGGACTGGAGGATTGGAAGAGGGGAAATAAAGGGAAAGAGAGCTAAAACTAAGTGCCATTTGAGGGTTGTATGACAACTTAAAATAGCAGAAGCTTCCTAATATAGATGCATATATGAAGGCAATATAAATGAAATCTTCAAATAATGGGGGAGACAGTCCCACCTGGCCATCTCTAGTCACCAAACAAAGCTGCTATTATCTGGATTGGGTTACATCTAATTGAGTTGTTGGCTAGAAGGGTTCTTCAGAAATCCCAAACAACCAAGACTGTTACAAGGACTATAGGTTACTCTCCATAAACAGACAGCAAGGCCCACTGCATATGAAAGCATCTATAAAACTCATTGAAGGTGGAAATATCAAACTGGTGCCAACACAGTCTTTACCCCTACATTCTAGCATTTTTGGTATAGGATCATACTCTGCACACTCTCAAAGGAGAAACGTACAAGCAAAGCCAGTTAAAATCACTTCATCTACATTGGTGCACTGTCTGAAAGTGCACTGCCTGATAAACTAGGTCAATGATGGAACACAGCTGTTGGAGTAACAAACCAATAACTAATTTGACTTAAGATGCACTCCATGAGTTGGACCCATAGCCTACACTGCTTGGATGACCAAGAACCAGAGACTATAAATCCCAGGAACCTAGTGGAAAACCAAATAATACGGGTTTGAAAAAAAGAAAAAAAATACTATATATATATATATGTATATATATATATATGTATATATGTGTGTGTATGCAGTATATATACATATATATAAAGTATATATGTATATGTGTGTGTGTGTGTATATATACATATACATATATGTATATGTATATATATACACACATACATACTATGCCTTTCAGTTGAGTTATTATACAAGATTCCTGTGTGTGTGAACGAGTGGGTCTCTGATTTTGTGATTTTTATTGGTCTCTTTTCCTTCTGGTGATTTGTCTTGTTCAACTTCAATGTGATAGTTTTCTTTTATTCTATGATATTTTATTTTGTATTAAAAAAAAGAATGAATGAAACCTAGTCACTGGAGTAAATGCTAACAAATGAACTGTCACAGATTTGTTGTGAAAGGAAAACCAGTTTTCTCCACTAGAGTGGCATTGGGAATATCAACCAATCCAGGACAGGCCTAATGTTTAGAAGTTTAGGAATGGTTAACCAACATACAATAGACTCCTGCTTTTTTAGTTTTTTTTTTTTTTTTTTTTTTTTTTTTTGGTTTTGGTTTTGGTTTGGTTTTGTTTGTGTGTCTTTATTTGGTTACAGTTTGATACGATTTTTTTTTTTTCTTATGGAGTGTAGTTTTGTTTCTTGCTTCAGAAGAGGTTTGTTGTGGGTCTTTGTTTTTTGAGAAAGAACTTAAAGTTGGTTAGGTAAGGAGAGGAAGAGGATATGGAAGGACTTGGGAGGGTGAGAATATGATTAAAATATATTTAAATTTTAAAATTGTTTGAAATAATAAAAAAAGTAACTCCAAATTTTAGCAGAATATACGAAACTATTTTTTAAAGACAATAGATATAATAGCAATTTCTTAGAAGTCATACTCATTGACAAAGACACATGAAATGCTCAGGAATTTTCATCACCTTGAAATTCATATTAAAACCATAGTATGAGTGAATATTAAAACATTTGTGACATATAAAAACTTTTTACAAGGGCATGAACATATGTTTACTCAAAAGACCTCAAAACAAACAAACAAACAAACAAAAAACTACTTAAAATCTTGGACATGTAATTTAATTCCATAATATGAGAAACAAATAGCTGAGAAATATATTTAGAAATAATCAACATCTTTATGAAAATTACTATGAGATTTTTATCTTATTCATGTCAAAACTACCAAGATTTTTTTTTTTAAGAAAAAGAAAAAGCTGGCCTGGATGTGAGAAAAGAGAGATGCTTTCTGTTTCTGCTGCTTTGACTTGCATATAAAAATGGACTGTAACCAGAATCTGTAAGTTTAAATACTCTTCCTGCCTGAAGTGCATTTTATCAGGGTATTTTATCATAGCAAGTTAAATACAAACAGGATACATCTGCATTCCCATAGTCACTGCAGTACTACTCAAATACCCAAGCAATGAAAACAACCTAAGATGTTCGCAGAATTAATTGATAATATTGTAAATATATATATCTATATATATTGGAATATTATTGACTGCATATCATACATACATATATCATACAACTGGAGACCAGAACAGGAAATGAAAGCAGGCAGAGAGCAGTACATTTGTAAATGCATTAATCTCATGAGTATGAGTACTTTCATAATTAATGGAGACCAAAGAGAGGAGAAAGGGCATCAGTAGAGGTTGACAAAAACATCTTAAACTTATATTATATAGGATAAAAAAGTGCAACTAGGATTTCATACAATACGGAAACCATATATAGTTATAAAACAGTATAAATTTTACAAGACTAGAAGAAAGACTTTTCACTTGAACAATGCAAAGTATTTGAAGATATAGATATACTTGATGTGACTTAAACATTTCACAATGTATTTGTGTATCATCCATTGCTTGGTACCATATTGGTTAAATAATGTTTTATATTTATACACATCAAAAAAATAAATTAAAAAATATTTGGGTTCCTAATTCAGATTTTCCTGTCTGTTGTGAAGATAAATAGAGCAATTCATCATATATATAATCATATATATTTCATCTTATATAAGTATCCAGGGTCATAGAATGATACTGTGGGAATGAGCACAAGATAATGCCAATAATGTCACTGTTGGCTATGCTTTGTATGATAGATTTCATTGTCCCTATGCTAAGAATATTAGTGTCTTCTA
Source organism: Cricetomys ansorgei (assembly GCA_026225945.1). Taxonomy (NCBI): domain Eukaryota; kingdom Metazoa; phylum Chordata; class Mammalia; order Rodentia; family Nesomyidae; genus Cricetomys; species Cricetomys ansorgei. The sequence goes on from JAMJFZ010000199.1 coordinate 14,726,307, forward strand.
TCACAAACTGAACTCTGCTGAGAATTATATTATTAGCTGCAATGTTATTTCTCTGTATGCATTGTTCATCTAAGCCATACATAAGTATAGTGACAATTGATCCTGGTTTCCCTGATATGTAAACTGAAAATGCATATGCAAATGCAGTGTTCAGTTCTGGAGAAATCAGCAAAGTCAATCCCAGTATATGATCCACAAAACATAGGTGTCTGTCTCTATCTCTGTTTCCTTGTTTTACCCCCATGACCTATCATTCTTTCATTCCTCTTTTGCCATCTAGCTCTCATTTCTTTCCTCCTTCCATACATTTCTTTCTGATACTACTCTATTGCAATTAAAAGATAATAAAATTAGCAAAGGACCAGGCTCCGTAAGATGGGCTTTTGAAACGTTTCTATAATTAGGAAATTGTTTAAAACCCATTCTTCCTGAAGAAATGTTTTAATCTTATTTTCTAATATTCAAATGTAACTACTTTACATACAGAAATTTGGTCCACTAAGGTCTCTAAATGTTCTCAAATACTTGCTGCCCAGGGACAGGAAAATTTTACTTCACATTTTTACTGGGTCTGTCTTTGTAATTTGTAGTGACTGTATTCATGTAGCTATATTTCTTTTTCTGCTAACGCCATTGAAATCGAGATTGTCTCTTTGGTTTGACCAAAGGGAAGAAATATGACCAAAAATAAGTTTGAATTTCTAAAGTTAACAAAAAATGAGATTCGGAAAGATTGACAATGTTATACAAAGTTAATGTTAAATGTTAAATGCTGTATCCAAGTATCCTGCTTGACTATATTTTGAAGCAATTACACAAAGAAAAACATATTGTCCTCCTCTTGATATTTCTCATGTTTTGTATGTAGACTTTACTTTGTGAAGGGAAAATAATTTACCCCGCCCAACAGTAGTTGTGTAGCTCATTACCTGAAATCAATGGTAATATTAGGGGCAGGAAAATCTCTAGACTTTATTTATTTGAAAAACTTTAGTCTCCCAGTCATTCAAAAATTCAGAAAGCAGTGATGATTAATATTAAGTGTAAAACCATTAAAGAAAAAATACTTTCTAAAGAAACTTGCCAGTACTGATTGTACTAATTAACTGCGTGATCACATACAGGTCAAAACAGTTTTCTCTATTTCTTTCTTTGCTGGAGAGGGAAGTGATGGACAGGGTCTTTTAGGTTCCTTCCACTGTAACACTTAGTCATCCCTCTCCAGAGTGATATTGACCTTTATGACTGCAATTTTACACTTTCATGAGTAAAAATATGTATTTTAAAATATCATGTTTTCTTAAATGGAGATTTCATCTCTTCTATAAGATACTTGAATATTCTGGTTTATTTAGACTATATATGTAAATATTCTTTGATATTTATATGATACAAATGCATCAAAAATGTAATGTTATATCATTGTATAGTTGATACATCTAAGTGCTGTCCAAATATTTTCACAAATCATTATAAACATACTTTCATGAAAGAATAAAACTTGTCCTTTGTGTTTGAGTTAGAATAAAGCTGAGTAGGTCAGCAAAAGGGTTCATCCTCTCTCATTTCCTGAGGAACACAGTTGTCAAGAGTCACCAAATTAGTGAGTATTAATTAAAGTTCAAATAACAACCCTTCTAAAGGGCCTACTGGATTTTCATGGGGAAAGGGTAAAACAAGCTGTATAAATCTGACTACAGTTTTGAGTTGTTTCTCATGCAATCAGATTCATTCTTACTGTAAAAGAAATTTGCATATAAATCATGATACATATAGTTCCTTCTCTAGACAGTAGATTTCTGAAGACTACAAATCTGATGTTTCTCCAAAGGTTAGGAACTCTTAGGAAAATTTCATTCTAATACCAAATCTGGGAAGATTCAACATAAATTAATAAGATTAGCCTTCTGCAGAAGTGACCCATTCTAACAGATGGTTTCTAAATGTGAAAATGATTACACAAGGGTGCTTCTCAAATCTCATTAAAGAGACTAAAATAAAGCCAATATAACATAAACTGTGACCTAATTAATTGTTACTTCTCCAATGTAATTCCACAGAAGGTTAAGACATGCCAAAAGTCTGCTAAGAGGAAAGAAAAAGAGGCAAAAAGCCAGAATTTGACGTGATATTTATTCATGTTCTATTAACTGAACACCTACTAATTGCTCAAGCATTATATAATACAGTGGCTGGTGCTAAGAGGATAAAATTGCAAATGTTTCTATTTGTATCTCAAGTATTTTCCTGGAATGGAAAATTAGATCAAAATACAAGATTTTATAAATTCTGCTCCTAAAAATCTCTTAAATTCCTCCAACAAGGTTTTTCATAAAACTAGAATTCATTGACAAGTATTAAATATACAACTCACTTCTGGTTTTGCTTAAATTTGGCATATACAATTTAATCACTAATTTCTTAAAATATACTAAATATTTTGATGCAGATATGGAGGAAGTAATAATAGTGGTATACAGATGTATTGTGTGGTAATTTTAAAGACTATAATCAAAAGAACAATGTCATATAAAATATAGCTAATGCATTAACAATATATAGAAAAATGATTATTTGGCATTTAGAAACAGAAGATTGGTTAGAACTTTGTAATGAATAATACGAGCTTGTTCACAAATGACAATTATGTCAAGGAGTCAGGAAAAAAGAATCTAATTGATAATGTAGGTAATAATAACAAGACAATGAAAAAAACCTAGAATATAGGTGGAATGAATGAGAGAATAAACATAGAGAAATGCTTGCAAAGAGGATACAATTCATGACAAATCATGGCAAATATATTAAACACAGTACAGCAGAATGCAAGAAAGCACAGACATTTTGGGTTATTTTGTAAAATGTAGATCATGGCTGAACATTTTGATATCTCCATGTATAATAATAGAATTGTTTTCAGACTTTTGAAGTAATCTATTGTTAATTTGAAGAATGCATTAACATGTAAAAATCCCTTGATAAATTGGTAAAGTAACATCTAGGTTCTGAAAAATGAGAATCAGGCCCTGGTCTCATGGTATACACACATTATGAATCTGTAAGATAGCAGAAAGTAATTAATAAATGTTTTACTCATGCTTTCTTTAATCTAGACTAAGATAAAAAACAGTCAAGTTAAATTATCCTGAAATTAAAATCTAAACTTAGTCAAACTATAATACCCTAACTGAAATAATAATTCTTCATTAAATGAAAGAAAATTTCTCTTTAAAGCTTATAATAATAGATAATTACTTTGTTGTGCAGATATTCTCCTTGGAATTCTAAATTTCTCATACCATGAAATAAGAATATAATTTCAGTGATTTTATTTCTAATGAAAGAATATATCTTCCAAGAAAGAAGTTTTTAAATATATTTCTATTTGTACTGAAATTCAGAGAATATATTTCTTTTAAAGTGATTCTCCGTTTAGTTTTCTGCCAGTGAGGAACATTTAAGACCATTGACCTTTATAATTTCATACAGTTTCTCTCATTTTCAAAATATACTGAAATATTAGATAAAAACCAGTGTCTAGTACATACATAAAAAAAGCATTTTTAAAAAGCTTTCATAAACTTTCAAATGAAAAATGTTTATTTAATTTAATGAAGTAAGGAGAATCATTTTAATTTTTAAATTAGAGTTCTGAGAAACATGTACTCAGTATCACACATTTCTGTATGATTCAAAAAACAAAGAAAATCATTTTGTTCTTGTATATCACTATGCTATATGTCATGTCATTAATTATAAATGAATGATAATAATTTATTTTTAGTTTCCTAATGAAAGATTATTGATGTTTTGCTCTTCTAAATATGGTGCTGTAGAGGCATCAATGTGACTATGGAAAGAAGCAGTAAGAAAAGAACACAAAGTTAAAATTTGAGAAGTATGTTCATTTATCCAAGTTCATGTGAGAGGAAATAGTATCTTATGTTAGGCATCTAGAAGATGTCAATGCTACGGTTATGGTCAATTCTCACTCAAGACAGATACAGGACTATTTCATATCTCATGTCTTATAATTGCTCACAGTTGACACTTGTAAGTCATGTATGACCTCATTTGGTTCCCCTTCATCAAATTGCAGTCATGTTGACGCATCCCTGACAGAGTTTTCAAGATTATTATGGGTAATGCGTGTATTTGATTTCTATCACCCATCAATTTCTAACTTCATCTTCATGCCAGAAATTATGCAGTCCTTCAAAGATGTTTTATTGATTACATTTTATGCTCCGCTAATATTAAAGTAATGACTCTAAGTCTTGTGATGTGGCTTTACTCACAAACAGGAGCAGTGTAGAAAGTCTAATTAAGTTGATAGGTTGGCTATTAATATGTTGAGTATGTCTTTCTAGAAGGAAATATTTGAATAGACAGACAGAGATACATGAATAAAAATGGTTATATTTCTACAACTTAAGAGACACCTTATTTTTTTAGTAAGTACTGAGAAATGAGAGACATGTGTGAAAGTATTCTCCCCCACTGTGTTTAGAAGCAACCAACCAGAGACCTTAGAACCATGATACAAAAAAATTCTCTTATTTAAAAGGCCCATTTGGTATAAATTGGTTGAATATTTCTTGGATCATATGCATATGAACAAGACTATCTTCTCTGGGAACATTAGAAATTATTTATTAAGTCACATCAATTCACATGTAACTTCCATCTCTGCTTAGACCAGTGTTCAGGTCTCTAGATAATGAACCAACATTTTAATGTGTTCTTTCCCTGGGTAATTTGTTTTAAAAATATTTATATATCAAAATATGTAATGATTTCAGTACAGGAATGTAATGGTTATAATCTAAATAATTTAAAGAAATAGTTGCTTTGTAAAATGTATCATTTTGTAATTGTGTAATAATGAAATTCCTTGTTAATGCCATAAAATAATTTTGAATACTATAACTAATTAGATCCAAATTTATTTTTTTATTTATTTATTTTTTTTACTATTTACAGTATAAATGTTTCTCTGGGAAAACTAGAGATTATGTTTTCAAAGTCACAACATTTAACATGCTAATTCCACCCTATACTAGACCAGCCTTCAGGCCTCTAGACAATGGACCAACATCTTTGTGTTTGCTCTCCTTGATAGTGTGCATTAACATTTCACAATACAATTTCACAATATTCTGCATAAGACTTGATTTGTGGTTACTTTTTTTAAATCACCTAGCTCAGGTCTGTTTTAGTGACACATCCAGGACTCAGTCATCCTCTAGTCTAAGGAAATATATTCTCATATTTGGTTCTATGAAAAATGTATTAGATGATTTAGTGACAAGAATACCAGCACCCTAAGTGGGATCATGATGCTGTCCAAATTGAAGATAACTTGTTTGTTGTCCCATTGGCTCTCTTTATCATGGTTAGTTCAGGATAGATTTCTTTTCTTACAGCTAAGATGTCCAAAATTTACTTTTTATTACTCAGATAATAGAAATATTTGCAAGCTTATCTACAAACTTTGAATGTGTTACATTCAGTGTTAAACAGTAGAAAAAATATGGTCTTTCTTTATGAAAATAAATTGTAAACATGTTTATCAGAACATTAGACAGCAAAATCAAAGTACTTTAAAGAGAATCAAATTACAACAAATTAGCTAAATAAGAAAATGCTTTCTATAGTTACTAATATGCAAAGTAATATTTAATATGAAAAGTAATATTTAAAGTAATTAACTCTGTCTAATAAGAAGTACTAGCTAATAGTGGTGTCAGATGATAAGTGGTAATTTCCATTTTCCAACACCCTTGCTTTTTATTTGAGGAACAACAATAACAAATACTCCATTGCTCTAACTTTGGATGTATTTTCTCCATCTCATTGCCTAACAGTCTCAAGCTAGTCTTTTTTGTTGTAATGCACAGAGTTGAAACATTCTGTACTTCAGCTGAGTTTTGTTTGCTTCGTTCCTTGTTTTCTTTTCTATTTCAGGATCTAATGATGGTGGAGCAGATCCTTCCAAACTTAATGTGTTTACATAGCACATGTTGCTGATGATTGTAGCACTCTAGGATTTCCTAGCCTTCTTTAGAATTCGGTGGTTTAATGATACAATTTTTTTGTAGTTACTATACTACAATTCTTTCATGAAACAATTGAATCATTAGTAAGTAATAGTAAGCATGAGTTATATTGTAATGATCAAATCTAAAATTAGCTTTAGACCTAGGAAATTTTAAGTTTCATTTTTGAATGAATCTCCAATACAAATCTGTGAAGCTATTTTCAGTATAAATTAACATATACACTGGAATTTTTTTCCTATTTCAGTGGTCAATGGGTGCAATGTCTACCTTGCCTTTCATTACTTCTGAGACTACTTCAAATATGTCTTGTCTTTATTCACTAAGAAGAGAAATGTTCTTAAAGTCAAGACAACTTCAATTTATTTTCCTATTGAAGAAGATATTTAAAGAGTAACCATGGTTATAAAAGTATAGGAATCTGATTCCAGAGCCTCAACTTTCCAATGCTGTTATTTGCTGCTCCTGATAATTCAATCAACCCATCAACAATTATTTGTTTATTGGGTTTCTAAAAACATAAAACTGGTCTAAGTACAGTAGAAGATATAAGAAAAATATCAATTTTAATCTTGGCCCTCAGAAAGTTGGTTAAGAGTTTAGTTCTTACCTTTGCATCACCTAAGAGCATTAGATTGTATCAAAGGTGGCAGTTATTTTATATGCATACATTCAAAGGCAAATGTGTATGAAAACATTTCACTGATTCTTCTAAACCTTTCTTAGAACAGTGTTTAATATATTTATTTATAAAAACTAAATTGTCCAAAAGGACCCATAATAATTTCAGACACACTGTGAAATGGCCAAACAGAACAAATTCAGGCTTGATTATTCCAATTCATCTCTCTACCTTTATTACTTAATAATTTTTTTTCTCATTCATAGATGCATCAGTTTGATGAGATGCATGCTAATAAGAGTGATGTTGTTTTCTCCTCCAGTTTATATGTTCTTCCTAGCACCATGTTTGACTTTTTCTATATGATCAATCAATATTTATTCAATTAATAATACTTGAAAATAATTAAATAAATTATGATAAATAATCAGTGGAATATCTCAAGGAATTTTTCATAATGTCCGTGATTCTAAACTGTGCCATGAAACCATATACATGATTATGGCAGGCAGATAAATGAACACTAAGTTATCTAAAACTTAGTCAATGAACAGAGTGAATATATCACTATTGATCTGAGGAAACTTCGGAAATATATTGAAAGGAAGATTCTTGAAGTAGTTGATTAATTCTGTATTATCCACATAGGCCTAATATAACTAATATAACTATTGTGATCCCAGTAAAAAATGAGTAGGAGTAGAGACAAAGGAGGACATGTCACAATAAGTTGACCTTTCAGTGATGTAGCTATGTGTAAGTACCATCTGCCTTTGGAAGATAGAAAGACAAAGAATGGATTTTTCCCTTGAGTTCCCATAAGGAACAAAACATGGTCATCACACCTTGGTTGCATATCAGTAAGATACATTCTTATACTTTTGATATCCAAATTGTAGAAGTATAACTTTTGTGTTAAAATGATGTTCTAGGCTTGTAGTTAATCCATAATAGCATCAGAAGTTAATTAATTGTTAGTTTCTAGTCAGTGTGACAGGACACCTAACAGAAGGAACTCCAAGTTTGATTTTATTTGCAGTAGAGAAGGCATGGTAGAAAAGCTTCATGAAAGCAGAGTGCTCTGGACAGACACAGAGAATTAGCTCTTGAAATTCAACTCTAAAAATCTCCTCTCATTCAGGACTCACCTACCAATGACTCTATAAACTTTTAAATAGTAGCACTAGCTGGGGACCAAATGTTCAAACATACAAGCCTGTAAGGTCATTTCACATTGAAACCAAGATGGAATGAACCCAGTAAATGAAGAAAACGAAACTGGAATATTTAAGTTCAGGTTGAGAGAAGAGGCATCCATATCACCCATATATTTATCCTTAAACTTAAACGGCAATATCATAAAATGATAATGTGTGTAAGAATGAGTGATATAATATGCATAGTAGCTATGTATCCTCCACTTGCAAATGCTTTCTCTGGTGGTGTGAATGAAAATGCCCCCCATAGACTCATAGGGACTGATATAATTGGAGGTATGTCCTTGTTGGAATAGGTGTGGCACTATTGGAAAAAATGTGTCCCTGCAGGTGAATTTGAGGTTTCAAAAGCTCAAGGAAGGTCCAGTGTCTCTCTCTCTTCCTGCTGCATGCCCATAAAGATGTATAACTCTTGGCTCCTTTCCCAATACCATGTATATCTACATGTGCCAAGCTTCCTGCCATGATAACAATGGACTAAATCTCTGAATTATAAGCTATTCCAAATTAAATGTTTTCCTTTGTGAGAGTTGCTGTGATATGGTGTCTCTGAACAGCAATGATACCCTATCTAAGACACTATCTGAACATTCCTATCCAATTGAGGAATCAAGATATATACAGGAAAAAAATCATCAGGATAAAGAAGGAGGATATTTAAATTTTTTTTTTTTTTTCAAAAATAGATTTTGAGAACTGGAGTAGAAGAACTAAAAATAGAATGACTGAAAGGTCAAAGTTGTCTTGCCAATATAGCTAACAAAGAGCTGCGGTAATTTTAAGTTCTCTCAAGACAGAAAAAAAAATGTTTCTAGGAATTGAAAACCAAGGAGACATGAACTTTCCTAACATGATGTTGCCACCTATGGTTATTTCATCTCTGTCTAAGTCAGGAAGAGAGGTTTCAGGGCAGCACCTTGGTCTCTGCATATACTTTACATAGTGTTTACTTTTCTCATTGCTACTTCAGAATACTTGACAAAAGTTATTTAAGGGAAAAAGTATTCATTTGGGCTCATGGTTTAAAAGATTCCATGTGCCATGGTAGGGAAGCATGATGGCAGCAACTTGCTCACATCTGGGAGGATGTGAGCACAATTTTGGGAAGCAATTGTGATGAAACCAGAAGGTAGAAATTTACTTGGCAGTTTAGACTAAGGACATCAAATAAAAGTAATCAGCTCCTTTGTTGGCTAAAAACTAAGAATGTCTTTGGGCAGACTTGCCCTTTCCAGAGGCCAGAGTTGCCAGAGGTGAATAAGCCAAAAGGTTTTCGTCATAGGCCAAAGATGTCAAAAGACGCATCTGGTTCTTCTCTTTCCCATGTAGACATAGACCTTGATTCAGTGTGATCACCATTTATTCTTTGGTTAATTAAATCACCAGTTCTTACTCCTGGATCCCTGGAGCCCTTGAGTGTTTCTGCCTCCACACAGTCTAATTGTAAGCCTAGAACTGGAAGGATTCAGCCTCAGTTTCCACACAATCTACAACTTTTAAGCCTCTGTACAATCTAGTCAACCTCTGAAGCTTACTACTGAATGAGCTGCTCTTACTAGTTTCTTCTTAACTCTGACTCTTCTGGTTCAACTCACTTACTGTTCTGGCTCAAACTGTTCTCTAGGATGATGCTTCAAACTGACTTCTGAATGGGTTAACTGTTTCTGACTGAACTCTTTGGACTGTGTTCACTCTCTGACTGAATCAGTCTAAACTGTTTGCTCAGCTACAAACTGACTAACTCTTCCCATCTGATATTGACTTCTTCAGCGTAACAGCCTCTGTGTCTCTTGTGTCTCTGCTGTGTTACTGCTTCCATAACTCAGTGATTCATACTCTCTCAGTCAGCCTTTCTGCCATATCCTCAGTCAGACCACATCATTGTCTCTGTTTTGTCCCCTGAGCTCTCACTGCTCCATACTGCCTCTGTAACTGACTCTGCCTTTCAAATCCTAAGGTTTGGGAATGTCCTCACAGTGACTCACTCTAAGTCTTTCTCTGATTAGTCACTTTGTCTGTCATTCACTGACTCATCTAAGGACACTGACTCTTTCTGAGCTCTTCTTCCCTTCCTTGACTGTTTCCCCATTCTGTTTCTGTCTTAGGGATTAAAGGCATGAACCACCAGTGCCTTCTGAATATTGGAATTAAATATTTCTGAATACAGGGATTAAAGGTATGTATCAACATTCTTAACATTCTTTCTACGTTCCATCCAGATCATGCAAGCCCATAATGCAATCCCCTCATATAGATCCCTGGAACATAGAACCCTCCTAGCTATCACATAGTCCCATTCCTTTTCAGTCCCCTAAGGGAGTACTGTTTTCCAGTTACCATATAGTGCAACAGGTACTGCCAGGTACCTCAACACCTAAAATGAAAACTGGATTGACAAGCTTAACCCTCTTTCACTTCCTCTATCCACTAAAACATTATTAACTCCTAGGTAGGAGGCTCAGTGGTATCCCCTGCCTAAGGACAATACTTGCTACCCAGGAGTCCTGGCTTCTTTCTCTCTTATTTTTCTGTAATAAAACATTTTTTCCCTAAAACTTACATTCTGTAGTCTGTGGATTACATCCTTTGAATTTACAAGACAAGAGCCTGAAAGCAACTGGCTTAGTGCGGTTGTAGCAGTGTGCTACAATCTTTTATGCTCAATTTAGGGAAGAGGAAAGGAAAGATAAAAATCTTTGCTGCATTTACAAGTGGCTTTAATACAGAAAGAGAGAAAGGTAGCACTCTTCACAGCCTCTTTTTAGGCAGTCCTAAACTCAAATCTCTCCAACTTTTGTTCTCACTGACTAGCTGACAGTGACTCAGACTAGTATCTCAGCTCATGGTCTATAAATTCAGTCTCTCCAAATTTTGTTCTTTTAGGAAATCACACTAACAACAGCAACCCAACCAACAAACCACCAACCAACGCCCAATACACCAACTGTCAGGGCTTCAAACCTTTTATGTCCTAAGCCAAAAGTTCCCTTAAATCCAAGAGCCATGCAATCCCAAAGACAAGCTATAGGTGCCAGAAAGACTGCACCCAATGAAATTATAGCCACTTGCATCTAGCATTCCAAATCCAATTCCTAAGCAATTATAACACAGCTGGGGTGAGAACACAAACCTCTAGTGACTAATTAGTTAAACCAAAAAGCTTTTCTTAACATAAAAATTCCAAGTGTTCTTCTATAGGTAGTTTTGATGACCTACAAATATTGGGCATGCCAACTTCCCTAGCTAAGCCCACCTGATAACAGAGACCAATGTTTTTATCTGTAGGTTCTGGCTATAAACCTCAAGAGCCAGCTCACAGTACCCACTTTCTCCATCTAGGTCTCATTTCCTAAAGAGTTCCCAGTGTCTCAACTCTATCATCTAGGAAAATTTTACATTCAAAGCATGACACCAATGCAATGTTTCCACAGCTCTTCCAAAACCTGACAAATCCTAATTGCCCAGATTCTCAAAACATGTAGGTCTTTTACAAACTAAGCCCCATGAAGGAATGACAGAGAAATGCAGGACATCTCTATATACTTAGTGTGATTCATGTTACTGAAATATTTCTGACAGACTGACAATTAAGCAGGCATATTATGAAATCATTTTTTAAAAAGCTATAACATTAAAAGTAACAAAACCAAATTTGCCAGTATTTGAGAAAATGCCACTAAAGATATTAAGGAAAAAATGCTTAAAATAATTTAGTTTGTACCTTCATATTCACTTAATAAGACATTTCCTTTATTATAAAAGAGAAAAATTTGCTACAAAAATAATGAGATTGAAGAGGTGAAATCAGTAGACAATTAAATAAAAACTTATTACTATTTTGATAAAATAGTTATCTCTGTATGAAAGATGGAATTTCTCAGAAGGGAATTTGTTAAACTAATAAGAAGAATGAAAAGTGAAAATAGAAGGAGAAATGTTTTCACAAATGTTGGGAAAATCTTACATTTGGAATGGGGAACTGGTGTCTGGAAAGCCAAAAACAAAAGAAAAAAAAAGGAAACACCTGGAAGAAGATGTGTGGAATACCAGAAACCTGAAAGGGTAGAATCAACAAAAACAATAAAGAAAAAAAATTCAGAGTGGTATTAAGTTTAATTTTAATTCACACATGAAAAGGAGTCTTTGAATGGTTTAGTATGGAAACTTAAGTTGGGAATAGCTATCAATATCATTTAATGACATTTAGCTTCAGCAACATCCTAAGCAATTATTATTAAATTCAGTAGTTAAATAGCTCTACAAAACCCTTGGCTGTGTGTCTTTGCTTCACACTGACTCAGCTCCAGTCTGGTTACAAATAGAACATTGCATGCTGCTTACAATCCAGCACCATCCCTTTGGATTTGGCATTTATTTAGGGTTAGTTAGCAGGAACTTGGCTCCTCTCAAGGTCTTTGGCTCAGTTTTCCTTACTGACCTTCCCCACTGTGGATCACTTCTGAGAGCACATGGCCTCTCATATCCTGCCAGCACAAGAACTAGCCAGAAAATTGGAAAATGATAAAAATCTTATGTGCTTTGCTTGAAATGTCCATACTTATTTTAGTATCTTTTGGGTGGTTGTGAAACTTTTTTGTTGTTATGGATCAACTTATTGTATACAATTCTTGCCATTTTGATTTTAGTGTATTCCTGTACTTATTGAAGTGATATACAATTTTCCTCTGTAGTTTTTCTGTCAGTTTTCTTCCAGTCATTCAAAGTTTGCACATTATAAAGTACATTTCTGAGCCATCTGTAGCTACAATTCACAGCCCATTTATGTCCAGATCAGCAAAACATACTTCAGCAGACATAAGTTGAATGATGATGGATTCTCACGTGAAACTAATGGAAATCTTCAAAATATAGTATTTACTGCCTGTCACATGGGCAAAAATTACAGCCATATTGAAAATTATATATGCAAGCTGCATATATAATGCAGAAGGTCACAAGGCCTAAGGAGATATTATTAAAATCTTTTGATTGTTAGTTACTAAGAATATGATTTGAATGTACAATAATTCAATAATATAAGCAAAAACTCACTATGAAAAGCATCTTTTGTGTTTTATAGCACTCATTTCTTGCCATAGGAAGGTGTTAGAAACCTATCCAAGATTAGTCCTGAATGGATATAAAACTTAAAATCAATGTTTACTCATGTTTTTAATAACAGCTTGCTTTCAACATTGATTGCATTTATTGCAAACTCCCACTGGCCGTTTTTAAGCTAAATGGATAGTTTCCAATGGTGTTATTGAAACCTACAACTAGCAGGCTCCCTTGGTTTTTCAGAACCAGTGACCCGGACTATCATTGGCTGCTTAAATCCTTGACAAGCTGCAACAAGATTTCAAAAATTAGCTGCTTTTCTGGATTATTTCCATTGAAAGTTTATGGCAAATAATTACAAAGTCTTTCCACAAATTCTAGTAATCAATTGTGACTACATTTATTACTATTAAGACTCCATTCTTTTCTGCAATGCTAGAGTAAGGGAGACCAACGCAAGAGTTTAGGCCTAGGTGGGCCTAAATTATATGAATCAGATAAATGCAAAATTTACTAATGTATTACATCTGACCAATTAAAATTGAGAATGTTGTTATTAAAGTGTTAGGAATTGGGTTGGTTTGTTCTTTCTTCTCTTTCTTTCTTTCTTTCTTTCTTTCTTTCTTTCTTTCTTTCTTTCTTTCTTTCTTTCTTTCTTTCTTTCTTTCTTTTTAATAACACAAACATGGCAGACTAGCATTCCTCAATATTTTTCGAGCAAGAGGTGTTGTGAATTGGTGAGAGTTCCCTCCTTGGAGCTCACCCATCCCCCACGCTCCTGACTACCCAAGTCCTCCTAGCTATTAAGTCAAAGCCAGATGACTCTTTCACTCTCTTTGACCCAGCTAGTGAGCTGCTCCCTTACCAGACTCAATCCCGGGGACCCCCCTTCCCCTATTTCCTACCCATGGTAGTGAGGTCATACTCTAACCCCCTGCCAGTTGCTCCAAATCTCTTCCTCCCACCACTATTCAGCTGCTGGACTTCAGATAGTAATCCTCTAAAATAAACAAAAAAACCCATTAGGTCCTGTTTTTCTCCTTTAAAATCTTTCTCTTCCCTTTTGTTCTAGTCTAACTTTAAAACTTTTCCTAAGCTATTTTTATGATTCTAACACCACCCACTTGGACCAACGCCATCTTGGCTTTTCCAACCTAAATTTAAAAAAAAGGCAACATGCTCTTAATGCAAGAATCAACAGAAGGTTTGGATTGATTGTGATTATTGTTTCTCTCTTTAAGTGAAAGGGTATTTTACTTTTAATATTATAGGAACACAGCTGAGAGATTTTAGATTTTATGAGTAAATGATGAAATTAATATTCTTAAAGAAACAACAATATCCAATTCCCTCATGCTGGAACTTTTAATCAAAAAAGAAAACTCCCTGACATTGGGGATACAATTTGTGTAGTGCCTATTGGCATACCAAAAGGGGTACTTATTTAAAGGCCAAATAAACCTAGATCTATCAACAATTAGATCCATTAGCTCAGATGGGTCTGTCTAATGTCAGCTATCAAAGGAATGTCAGCCATCAAAGGGCTTACATCACTATTGTCCTAACTGGATACAATAAATTTTTCAGTCCAACCACAGAGCCTGGACAAGTGAAACACCTTGTCCCCATCACCACCTTTCCAGTCAGGCTCCTTGCCTTTTTAATAACAAAAAAGGAGGAATGTTGTGAATTAGCCAGAGCTCCCTCCCTGGAGCTCACCCATCCCCCATGCTCCTGACACTCCCCACCCTCTGGTCAGGTACCACCCCTTTACCTGCCCCCAGACCAGTACTTGTCCTGCCTCATCAGACCCATATAATCCTGGTGAGCTTTGGGCTCTGCCTTTCTTTGGCCTTTCTCTCTCCTTTTGGACCCCTCTCTCTGGTCCTCTCTCTCACTCTCTGTCTCCCTCTTTGCCCATCTTCCTCTGTTGTCTCTCTCCCTCTCCCTCTCTCCCCTGTCTCTCTTTCTTTTTCCCTCCACTCAGACACTTAGTGTCTCACCCCACCCCAATAAACCTCTTGCGTGAGACCCTACTGCCTGTTGCATGGTGTTGTGCACCTTTCTTTCAAGAAGAAAGACTGGAAATAGCAAGTGATTCATGTATATAATGCAAGGTTGCCAGGATCCTTCCCTTGTAGGAGTGTTCAGCAACCCATGAGGGAAAGGCAGAATCAGCAAAATAATGTGAATAAAATGACACCTCTTATGAATTGGACAAACTTCTCTCTTTATTCCTACCTCTCCTACCTACAGTTCCTTCCTCTACTCTTGCTACTGTTCCCTTTCTTCTGTCCCTCTACTGTTCTTTCTGTTTGTTTTCCCATATATCTTATAGATATTTTTAGAAAAAGTCCCTCATGGGGAAAGATCACCTAACAATCAGCTCTTACTAATAAACTTAAACTTCACATAATGATTATAGGTTTAGTGATTACAAGTTCCATATATTTTGAAAAACAAGTTACCTTAAAATCCTCATCTGAACACCTAGTTTTCCATATATATATTTTTCCATAGTACACCTACATCTATAAAGCAATAGTTCTTCTTTTATACATTAACAGAGTTTAAGCAAGGCAACTAATTTCATAGCCAGCTTCTACTATAGCTGGCAGGTTGCTAGGGAACTATTACACATCATAGTATCCAAACACACACAATTCTTACTTAGTTAACACAGTGAAACAAGTTTATTATTACTAGAAAACTTTAAGTTAGGGGTCTTTTTGGATTTCTTAGATAAAAGAAAAACCTGCTGCACAGCTCTATATTACCAAGGCATACCCCAAACTCATCAGTAAACTTTTGATTTGTAGAGATCAGGAAAGAGTCAATTTTATTTGTGGTCAAGGAAGTTCAAGCCTAACAATGAGCATTGAAACTCATTTGTTATTACTTGACCATGGGTCTGTTTTTCATATGTGAAACTTGTGGGCCCTAGCAATTAAGCTTTCTTTGTTCTAGGTTTCCTAACCCTGACCAAACAAGTCCCTAGCAAAAATATGTTTTCTTCTTAAGTTATTGATTGTAAAGCATCTGGCAATCCATCCTAACTTAACCCTGTAATTCTATGTTAAAAACACCTACTGTTTTAAACTATACATGTTTTTTAGTTACTCTTTCTGGAGTTTCAATAGAGTCACCAATTCAACTGAGTGGCACTGCCTTGAAGTGGCATTGCTTGAGGAAAAATCATCACCATTGTTATGTGTACCAGTAACACTGCCCAGTGAGGAGTTAGAGACCCCCATAGAACTTTCATACCACAAGAGAGGTTGGGAAACTATGGTAGCAGCAAGCATGAATGAGGCCCAGCAGTAGCAAAGGGCATTCAGGAGACAATCCCCCAGGAGGCCAAGGTTAAAAACCTACTCAACAGTAGGCTGTCTTTCTGAAGCTCCAATTGCTGGCTGCTATTCCCCTGCAGTGTTCCCAGCAGCACAAGGTACTATGGAGGCTGTGTAGGATTCCCTAATTCAAGGTCAATTTAGGTAACTTATAAAGAGCCTATAAAAATATAGAAAAACTTCTAGGGATATAAAGCTCATTGGTAGAGTACTTATCTAGCATAAGCAAGGCTATGGTGAAGTTCTCAGTACAACATTAAAAGAAAATAAAGGAAGAGATATACAGTCAGTGTTAAGCCAACTCAGAAAATTCATTTATTTTAAATATGAACTCTTTTCTAAAGTAGACTGAGTGAGCATGACTCCTATGGTTACAGTAGAAAGGATGATAAGGAAGTCCAGAAGTATGTTGTAGGATCAACAAAGCATGTAATGCCAAAAAATAAATAAATAAATAAATAAATAAAGGTAGAACTTAATGAAATCCTAAGATGTTCTGGGAATCAATAAACAATCCAGCCACAAGGAATAACACTTCAAAGCATTTTTGACAAAATTTTATATTTTTATGACTAATGTTAGAATATTAATGCAGACATTTACAGATTATATTACAATTAGAATTAGTCAGTTATCCTAATAAGGGAATCTGAATTTTAAAAGTGTTCAACTGTTATAAAGTGTAGGAAATAGAAAGCTGGGAGTAACTTCTGAAAGTATTTCTACTGTTCATACTTCAAATGACACCAAGCATCTTTACCAAGAGCATAATGAACCTCAGAAACATGCCTTAATTGGTGAAATCAATGGCTTGTTAGTCATTATAAATGAATATTAGTGATGAGTACTCACTAAATTAATAATGTTCAAGAAATTTAAATTGACTAAAGTGTTTACGAATCACTTCTCATCTTTGCAAAATCAGAGCAAAAATTCTTACAAATCTTTAACTTTACACATTTTTGTTTCCTGTTATTGGTTTGAAAAATCCTAAGTAGCTGACCTCAGCTAAAAGGGAAAAAGAATCCTATATCCAGAATGTAAGTGTCCTATCTATTTAAGATGAGCCTTCCTTTCAAGATTTGGTTGGGGACATCAAAGGTCACAAACTGGGGTTTCACTAAGCTAAACAAATATCAAATTATTTTATGTCTACTTGTTACTGTTTGCCAAATAAATTTTTGTGTATACGGGAGGATTTGGCTTAAAGTAGTTTTGCTTTAATTCTAATAGTAAGGCTTGAAGGGTAGACCTAATCTTTCCCTACATAAAATATTCTCCAGATTTATAATTATCTTATAACAACAAAAATGCATTAAGTATTTTCTATGGTCAAGATGACGTGAAATATTTTTCTGAAACCCATTGGTTAAAGCTGGGTCTCTCTAACTCAAGTGCATCTAATTGATGAAATGGCTAGAATGGGATTGATTTGTTTTCCTCAAAACATGAAAGAATTCTAATTCTGTCAGCAATTGTATAAATTCATAGATGGTTATAGTCTATTAGAAAGAGAAAGCAAAATGATCATTAGGCCAAAGACTGCATTTCTCCCCTCAAAGCTTTTTACACATTTACAACCTCTAATTTTTAACATCAGTTTATCATCAGTTTTATCTATTTATATAACAAATTTTACTCATTTCCTTCATTCTCCTCTCTCCTTCCTCTTTCTTAACTGCTAGAACTATTCTTTGCATTCTTTTCTATAACTCTCCTTTCTACTTCCATGGTGTATGTGTGTGAGTGTGTGTGTGTGTGTGTGCGCGCGCGCGTGTGCACGCGCATGTGCGCATGCATGCTCCTCACTGACTTTAGTTACATTTTCTTTCCAGAAAAAGAATGGAACATTATTTCCTTGAGCAAGTGCAACTTAAAATTGACTAATCCACTGATATCTTCTACCTTCAAGTGCTCACTTCAGCCAATATTCTGTTAGGAGGAGATGGGCCCTTATGTGTCCCTCCCTATCCATGATGAAATGTTAAAAGGCCTAATCTTGTTCAGGTCTTATACAGATAATTAAGTTGCACCGAGATCGTAAATCCAAAGATTGAGTTAGTCTTCTCCTGAACAGCACCATGTACCCTAGCCTTTATGCCTTATTGTTTTGCCTCCTCTTCCATGATGTTCCCTGAGGTTTGGAGAGTGTTATATAGCTTTCCTTTTTACTGCTAAGCATTCTCCCATCACTTATTCCCAGTACTCTGGCCATTTATGGGTTTTTACAATAACCTTTTGCTGCAGTAAGACACTTCTCAGATTAGGCCTGGATGGAGCACTAATCTATCTAAACGGAAATATTGAGAAGATAGTTTGACAAGACCATGTCAAAGCTATTGTAGTAGTTTTCCTCTAGGGCCTTTGGCTTCCTTATTCAAACACTCTTGGCCAGGTTTATAGAATCAAGTAATATTCCCTTCCTGTGAAGTATGCCTCAAATCTAATCAGATAATGACTGGTTATTCTATTATTACATGGAATTCATCCAATTATTATACTGGAGGACACACCTAACAGATCATTCTTGTCATTGACAAAATCAACAGGTGGGTAAGACTAAGACTATTGGCTTTCTCTTCCTGCTGCATCCTGCAGAACATCTTCCGGCACTGTTAAGGCTATCTAGTGATATGGAAGCAAGCAGCTTCCACTTGATTTCTCTATGCCCTGGGAACAAAGTGTTTGGTATCTATCATATGGTGGATTCCTTTCCTTACACTCTCTTCCTTAACTCATATAACATCCTCTCACCTCCGCACTACCCATCCAGTTTTGTGTTCTCTATCTTTTTTTACCCAGAGCTAAAAACAAACAAAAATCAAAATCAAAACAAATACAAATAAGACAAAAAATTCCATATGAAATAAAATATTAACAAAAATACTATTATGTTCCTTTTGTAGTGATTTACAATTTCTTGGCATGGGACCTGCCCTGAAGTGTAGATGATATATACCCAGTGACACTCAATAGGGGAAAATTGATTCTCACTTTTCTAGAAGGTACCAATTCCATTAGCTTCTTGTTTAGCTTTGGAATAATCTTCCACTTTGCTCTCTTATTTCTGGCACCCTATAGTCCTTGAACTAGTACAGGTCTTCTACGTGCTGCTAAAGTCTCCTTGAGTTCCTATGTTAGCATGCTGATTGCTCAGTTAAAATTTTGATAAAAGAATTGATATTTGAAACAATTTTCCCTAGAAAAATTATTAATAATTTTCACATTGAAAGAAAGTCATTATAATTATTAATTTAGATCATTACCAGATCTTGGTTGCCTTCCTCTTTGTTCAGTATTGTATATATTCTAGGTGGTTTGTGTATTTACAAATCATATACATGTGTTTTGGAAAACACAAAAGGAGGAAGAGAAAGAGAATTCATAGAAACAAATTACTTTTTTTTTTTTATTCAAGTTTTCTTAACAGAGTGGTATATTATTATTCCCATTTGCTGGTCATGGAAAATGTGCTTGTAGAATTACAATATCCATTGTCAAAATGTTTTAGAAGTGCTTCTTCCTTCATATTAGAAAGCTTGTTTGATAAAGTGATTTCCCTGCTGACAGTACTTAGTAGTGTCATATTTGATTGTTAATCTCATGGATGAAATCAGTATCTTATTAATGTGCTAATTGGCAATTCTCTGGTTAAAACTGTCTCATAAGTGTGCTAGTGATTGGAGTTTTCTCATATGTGAACTTCCTGTGTATACTTTTAACTCTGCAATGTGTTAATAGATATTTATAATTATGGCTACAGGCATTAGTAATTAGTAATGATTTCCAATTTCTTTGGTGTTTTGACGTATTTAATGCTTCGAACTGTGTCACACAACAAAACAGTCTACTTTTTTGAATGTTTTAGTAAATTTAAGCTAAAATTTAAAACATAAGTACTTTTGCAGATGTAGACAAACTTTATAAGAAGTATAAAACTTCATTGAAGAAAGAATCACAGAAAAAGTCACTTATAATTATTTGATTCTTAACTTTTCTATTGAAATTTGTAGTCCCACAAAGGAAAATAGTTCCGTATTTAAATCTCTAACAATGTCACAGTATTTTTGAAATAAGAGTAAAACAGCCCCAAACCATGAACAATACTCAATAAATTTCTTTATATTAGCAAGGAAAGCATTTAAATGTGACTTAAAATTAGAGATGAAATAGTTGAGTACTTGGAGTTTCAATACTATGTTGTTGTGTGTTTGTTTCTCTGCCTGTTAAATAAATAGCTTCATCTCTCTGGTCCTCATTGATTTCATATGAATATGAGAAAATATTTACTCATGCTATTTATGTTTTAAATTATTTTATTAAGGATATTAAGAACTGCACATAGAGTGAGAGCAGTGTAGATCTGAAGAGAAAATAATAACACTGCTGGATATGTATGTAACAGTAATTATTAAAAGAAGAAGCCATAAATTTGAATAATAGCATAGAGAAGTGGATTGAAGGGTTTGAGGAGAGGGAAGGCAAGGAGAAAATGATGTAATTGTATTATAATACCAAAAAATGAAAGAAATAATTAGAAGTAAAAAGAAAACACTACTGCAGGTATAACAATCCAAGATTTCTTTCAAGATACAACACAGAGATATAGTGGTAAGTACAGCATGACCCAGACATAAAAATAAACATATTAATCAATCAGTAGCCTTGAAGCCCCTCATATAAGTTATAGCCTTATAGCCATTTGTCTTTGGAGAAAGAGGCTAAGTATACATATTAAATAAAAGATAGCATTATCAGAAATGGTGCAGATTAAACTGGATTAAATGTATATAACACAAAAATATACATTTTATACCTATTGCCTTTTCAGGATCCTTAAACTATTGCCTTCCTATACATTTGTTTCTTCATTTTTAATGTACATATAAAGGAATGTGTGATTTTCCTTTATATTGACTTGGTTTACTGAGAGTTTTACTTTTTAGTTTAATCTCTGTCCTTCTCTGTATTATTATATTAACAATTCTGTAAGTTTTATAAATGTTAGAATGAATGAAACTAATATAGTCTATGTACAGTTCATTTACTTATCAGTCACACAAGTGTTTTAGTATGATTAGGAAATTAATGGATAAAAGTGATATCCAATGCAGTTCATTGCTTATTACTGAAAATAACATACTACTTTATAGGTGACTATAGAAAGCTAGTGTCATCACAGGTTTTCATAAACAAATACCTGCTAATTGGTGAAAGCAATTTAAATTAAATCTCTTTCTCTTTGAATTTTTAGTCTAATTCTCAGTACAGTGCATTCACTAATTACTCTTGATAACTTGATTAAACTGATATGATATAACAAGAGATCAACTACAGCCTGCCTTGATTAATATCAAATTTTTGAAGGGATATCTTTATTCATTAATAGTACATATCCTTAGATAACCTAAATACACTTTATATCAAATTATTTGTCGTTATAGTCTCATATGAATTTTCTTTTCTGGTGATGTATTTTCTGATCCAGAAATGATGACATTTTGGAGGCAAGCATCATTTTTCAGCAAAGCATTTATAGATAATATATATTCCATCAAAACATCTATCTGCTGAACAGGAAATTTGTAGCACCCCTAATAATGCTCAGGTAATATTGAAGAATGAGACATAAAGAGTGTAATATCAAGATGACTAGGAGAAGGGCTGTCAAATGTTAGGAATGATAAAACTGTTGTAGTCAGGATCCTACAGCAGTTGAGGTTGCTTACACTGAGCCTGTACAGAGATTGGTACAAATAATATTATTTTCAATTTTGTCCTTTGTTTGAATGTAGAAAGGTGATAATAAAATTAAGATAAGTCTAGAGGCACAAGAGATCACAAGAAGATTAGAAGATTAGTACATCCAATTTTAAATGATACCACTGTGATTTTATTCTAGTCAGTTGCTTCATTCTTTTGCCCCTTGAGCACTATTTATGAAACACTTAAAGAGGTTTTATTCTAGCAATATAATTTTTGGAATAATGTTTAAAATTCCTCAAAAAAATTCTCAAAACAATTTTCAGTGTGTTCCTAGAACTTAAAATGAAAAAAAAAAAAAATGCTTGGGGAAGAAAACCTAATTCAATCAAGCACTTACTATATCCTAAGAGCCCTAGTTCAGATGTAAGAAGTTGTAAGAAGATAAAAACAAGTTGTAATGGCTGGCTTTATGTCACCTTACACGAGCTAAAGACATCAGAGCAGCTTTAATTGAGAAATGCCTTCATAAGATCCAGCTGTGAAGCATTTTATCAATTAGAGAGGCCCCAACCCATTGTGGATGGTGTCATCTGTGGGCCTTTCCCACAGGAAAGCAAACCATGTGAAGTAAGGCAGTAAGTGGGATTCCTACATGACCTCTACATCAGCTCCTGCCTCCAGGTTCCTTGCTGCTTGAGTTCCTGTCCTGACCTCCTTTGGTGATAACAGCAATGTGGAAAAGAAAATGGAATAAACATTTTCCTCCTCAACTTACTTTTTGGTCTTGGTGTTACAGCAATAAAACCCAAACTAAGAAACAAGGTGTGGCTATTATTGTTAACCTAACTTGACACATCCCACCAATTTACTATGACAAAGTATCTTACTCTGCCACTATGACTGGGCAAGTTCAAAAGAAAGAAAAATTAGCTACATAAGACATAATATATTATTTGGTAATGGTAATCTCTGTTGATACATAAGTAGTAGCTGACTCAGCAAAAAAATGTCATTAGGATTGCACTGAAATTACACTATCAAGAACTAACAACAACTGGATAAAAACAATTAGAATTAGATGGAAATGATTCATCAGACATTATAAACATTAATTTACACAACTTTGGCCATAGGGCTCCTAGAGACAAAAACAATATGATTAGAAGTTATGACAGCATAAC
This sequence comes from Cricetomys ansorgei, assembly GCA_026225945.1. Classification (NCBI taxonomy): domain Eukaryota; kingdom Metazoa; phylum Chordata; class Mammalia; order Rodentia; family Nesomyidae; genus Cricetomys; species Cricetomys ansorgei. The sequence continues at coordinate 14,749,500 of JAMJFZ010000199.1, forward strand.
TTCAGTATTTCAAGTACATATGTTACATTAGCCAAATTAATAGATCCAAAATAGTGATTGTGGAAATGAGTTAAAGAAGGCAGGCACCCATCTCAGTCAGGCTGTATGTAAAGGTAGAGAATTCCTGGTTCAGTTGTAAACAGGAATCTGGAATTGACAATATTATTGTCTGCTTGCTTGCTGTTTGTTTGATTTTAATTCATTTTTTTCTTCTCTCTAACAATATTTCCTTGACACCAGCCTCCCTTCCTCCCATCCCCCATCTCCTCCAGAAACACCCTCCAGTGCTTCCCCTCAGTAAAGAGCAGGCCTCTCACTTTTACCAATTGCGCAAGGCATACCAATATAGAACTAGACCAGGCATGAGCCACTACATAAAGACTGGATGAGGCAACCAAACAAGAGAAAAAGTGTCCCAAGGGAAGGTAAAAGGGTCAGAGTTCCCCCACTCCAACATTTAGGAGTTCTACAAGGGAATTCTTTTGAAATTATTGATGTTAATAATTGAAATGGTTTAAAACTAAACATCCAGGTTGACAGCTTAGGAAATATTCAAAGCCTTTCACACAATAGATGTTCTTATAGCTCCAGCACAGGAGATCTGAAGATATGTACTTGGATTTGCTCATCTTAATAGCTATTTGTGAGCTGGATGATCTGAGTTCTGTGCTTATACTCAAAGTATTGACTACCTTGATATCCTTTATATTCACTTTTCTTCTATGTCAGTGGTGTTAAATTCTGCTTCCTCTATAAGCCTGCAAATCCTTCAATAGAGAAAATTTTCTGAAAAAAAATCTAGTTATCAGGAAGTATTTCCTTGGTTGTGGGATACTAAACTCATTCTTGACTTTCTACACATTTCAATGGCTTGCAATATTCTTTGTGTAAAGTATTATATTCTGACTCTGTATTTTGTAGTAGTGGGAGAATTAGTCTGCATCAGAGGCAGATATGGATGTTCCCATGGTATCTTCCATGTGGTCCAATTAAAACACTACTGTACCATGCCTTAATTAGTTATGTCTTCTTTAACTGGATTTATGAACAGGTAATTTTTTTTATTTTAGTGTTTGATCCCCAGAGCCTTGTATCTGCATCACTAAATGGGTCTCAGCTATGTAATGAGACATTAAAGGCTATGTGATATTTTTATGAGAATGAAACAGGAAAGAAATCATCTGTCCCTGAAGGGGAAAGAAGTATTCTTTATATTCCGTTTTATATAATATGTCTGAGTCCCTGCTCTTTAATTTCCCATCATTCTGCACTGTTTGATGACTTAGTACCTAATCCCAAGATATTTTTCTCCCTCCTTATGTTCTTGTTATTTTCATCAGAAGACAATAATCTATTTTCATTTCATTTATCTGTTTACTATGAAACACCTCTCTGTTATTCAAAGCAGTTTCTCCTCCTCCCTACACTACTTAAATATTTTGAATTTCCTATTGCACTTATTTGCTTATATTGGTCCTCACTGGGAAATAACTAAATGGTACTTTAAAAGAGAACATTTTAAAATATATTCCAAATCACTCTAGTCATTGTTAAACTCCAAAGAAGGCTTCTAAGCAGTGGATGAGAGCTTTGCTTAGATTTCTATCCCTTAAACATTACATATATTATATGTGTGTATGTATATATGTATGTGTATATACATACATACATATGTGTGTATGTGCATGTGCGTGAGTGTGTGTGTGTGTATATGAGCTTGGAGATGAATAAGGGAAAAAGTTTATGGTTTAAAAGTAATATTTTTGCGTGTGAAGTTGACAAGAATTCAATTTTGTAAATAAATTTTATATGTACATGTGTGTGTGTTTGTTTTATGTTCAAAAAATCTGGTGTCCTGGATAATTAAGAAAATTGTTTAAATCCAAAAAGGTAATGTGAAGGTTTACATGGCTTTTTCCTCTCACAAATTCCTAAGTTAAAATCTAATGCAATGGTTTTTAAATGGATTTTTTGGAAGTTAGTTATAACATAATGGAAAAGTGCTCATGAATAGGCATGCTGCAATGAAAGAAACTGGCAAAAAATTCCTTTCTTCTTCTACCATATGAAAATACAACAAGAAGCATAGATTATGATCTAGGAAGAACAAGCATTCAATGTTCAATGAATCTGTTTGTGACTTTTCCCAGCCTTTCCAGTCTCAAAAATTATGTAACATAAATCTCTATGGGATAGCTATTCCATTTTTTTGGTATATTAACATATACTAATACAACTAGAGAAGAATTCAGTGGACCAAAGTATTCTAAATGATGTCCTAAAATCATCCTTTTAAATTCTACTTGCTGTTCTTGTCATAGTATTCATAGTATGTATTATGAAGTGTGGTACATCATGTTCTATTGTGTTACATTATATTGTGATGAAGTGTAAATGTATTACCTTATCATAAACCCTTCTGTATTAAATCATAAAACAGTAAATATCATTTGTCTTCAATAACTTTTGACATAATGATAGAAAACCAGAAATAATTCTTCAAGAAAAATCAACCATGATTGGAGATAGAGATCAAACACTGAGTGTGTGCCTAGATAAAGTGATGCTCTGGGTTTAATTCCCAGCCTTCCTACCTTCAGCATCCCCAAATCCAATCTTGTAAAGAGCTAAAATGTTTTCATATGAAAGTGGTGATCTAGTAAGAGCATGTATTATCTTACAAAACATTTTAGTTTCATGATATGACAATCTCTGTAAAGAAAAGTTATTAAAAGACTGGATTTCATTTTCAGTTTATTGTCAATTGCTAAAGTAACATATGATATGAGTATTTTTGATATTGTATGTGTAGTTAAGAGATTGAGGACTTAACATTTCAACAGAACACCTGAATATTGCTGGTCTCCATGTCTTTTACAACTTACCTAGTACTTTGCACTGTAGTCACTAAGAGAAGCATTCACAGTAAAGAATGTTATAATCGCTTTTTTTTTTTTTAAGAAATGCTGGAATTCAGATGTTACTTGGGGTATCTATTGTTGTGACAAAACACTATTACCAGAAGCAACTTGGGGAACAAATCACATATTTCATCTTACCACCCTCAATTCATATTCCACAATTGATTGAAGTCAGGGGAGGAACTCAAGGCAGAAACTTGGAAGCAGGAACTGTAACAGAGAGCTATTCAGAAGTAATGCTTACTGAATTGCTTGTCATGGTTTGTTTGCCATGTTTCTTGTACCATCTAGGAACCTGGGTCTAAGACTGCAACTGACATTAGTGGGTTGAGTCATCCCACATGAATTGTAAATCAGGTAAATGCTCTACAGGCTTGTCTACAGTCCAGTATTGTTGACCTATTTTTTTTTAACTAAGTTTCAATTACTTTGGACTTCTCAAAATGACTTTGGCTTGTGTTAAGTTGACAAACGCATAACCAGAACAATTGAACACTTGTTGAATTCAAACATAAACACAACACTGTTAAATCAAACCAATCCTTTCTTGTTCATCCCCAAGATCTCATATAAATATCATAAATATAACAATATAAAATCTTTCAAACTTTTAAAAGTTCCACAGTCTTTAAAAATTCATCATGTTTAAAACATCCAAAGTCTCTTTTACAGTTCAAAGCCACTTATAACATCCAACATTTGTCTTAGATACCCAAAATCTCTCTAAAATCTCCAAGGTCTCATAACTATGAGCTCTCTTACAAAATTAAAGATAAGTTAAATAATTTCTTATTCCAAGAGGGAAGAACAAGGGTATAGTTACATTCTAAACAAAATAAAACCAAAATTCAACATTGTAAGAAATTCAGGACTTGATATACAGGACCCATACATGATCCTCTAGGTTACAGAGTCCTGGTAGTAGTACTTCTCAAGACAGTACATGTAGCTTTTCTCCTGGGATTAAGCTTCTCCATTCCACAGATGTTTCTGCTCTTGCTTTTCATCCCATTTATCTGGATGCTTCTAAATGTTGAGGTCTATGCTATAAGTATTTTCACAAATAGCCTCTCCTGGGCTCTGTTCAGAGATACTGTTTCTGACATGTGATACCAAGCATCAAACTCTATCCATTAGCCCTTTAATCTTGGGTCTTCTACTTCAACTGAGGCTGCACATTCAACCATGCATTCTTCTGGCCTCTCATGTTGCCAGATTCCAGATGCTCTCCACAACTCATTCATGCCTTCAAAACTAGTACCACCTAGTAGACTTTTCTACATTACCAGGTTCACTTGACCACAGGAGATAGATGCAGAATTTCTGTGTACTGACTCTGAGGTAGAACTTTCCAGAAGATTTCAACTTCACGATGCTGGTCTCTTCTTAATCACAGCCAATTCTTCACTACTAGATTATCAGTACCAGTTGCTACAGGAAAACAAAGGTTTCACATTAGTGGTTCTTAATTCAAAATATCACATGAATGCCCTGATAAAGTATTTAATAGACTCTCAAACTCTACTCTGAAATTTCACCAGCCAAACCTTCCTTTTCTGTATTGCTCTCAACATTTTCTCTCAAGGTCCCACAAATCACCAGACTAGCTCTGATAGTAACAGAAAATTTTCCCAATACAAATGACAAATGCCACCATAATCCTTCCCAAAACACAAGATCAGGTCTTTCATGAAAATATCCCAACATCTTGTACCAATCTCTGCTTACTTAGGGCTTCCCTTGCTGTGATAAACACCATGATCAAAAACAAGTCAAGGAGGAAAGGGTATATTTCATTTTAAAACCCTCAGGTCCTACTAATCACTGAGGGAAATCAGGACAGGAACTCGAGTCAGGAATCTGAAAGCAGGAACAAGAACAGAAGTCACGGAGAAGTGCTGCTTCCTGATTCGCTTCTTACCGTATGCTCAGTCTTCTTTCTTATGTCGTCTAGGACTATGGGCCCAGAGTTGACTTCTGAATGATGAGCAAGAGCTAAAAAGCAGGTCAATATTCCAAGAGAGAAAATGGGACTGTTTTAGAGATGTTAAATTGTACATAGTTTGTCTTATAATAGAAACAATATAGAATGAAATGACTTAAGGTGGAATATCCAGGTGAGTTCAACTGTCAGATATATTTGAAAGACAGACAGAAAGAAGCATAATCCAAAATTTAAGTAGCATGAATTTCAAGTTAAACCTCAATAGATTTCACCCAGGCTAAATTACTAAAAATGGATTGTGTTGAGTTGGAATACTATTGTGAGGAAGAATTATATTCAAATGAGTTGCATATATTTAGTGACAATAGCTAAAATGGTTGTCCTAGCAGGTTAATATCATTATAAAACATAAAAGGGAAATAGTAGTATAAAAGACCCCTATGCTATTTTATAATGAAACACCTGGAGATGGAAGGAATGAAGTTATTTATAACAGATTCATTAGACATTAAAATTATAGTCTAGAAAAAATGTTCAAGTTTAAAAATAAAGTAACAAAGCACTGTGAATAAGAAGTGAAACACTGCAGTTTTCTCCTTAATTCTTCAACCTCTCTTAAAGAAAATTTAAGATGGAATAAGTATGATGTACTCGGTAAGACTGGTAAACAGTTCATTAAAAAGACAATATGTACAATACACATATACAATTGCATATTTGTTTTTTCAAAGTTCTACATCAAATGGACTCCCCAGATATGAGTTTATTTTGAAAGTTTAAAATTCAAGTCCATTTCATCTTTTCTCAAAATCAAGATCACAAATCAGATCTCTAAGTGTCACTTAAAAATTGAATGACAGGTACAAAATATTTCAATCCAATGCCTTATGGTGATGTATAAATTAATGTTCCTCAAAATACTGTTGCCTGCCCTTGAGTGCCTGACACTGTTCCATCTTGTTGTGTCCTATTTGAGGAGTAAGCCTGGGAAGACAACTGTTCCTTTATGGGGAGAGGTGTGGTGGGAGTTTTAGCAATTCTATTATATTTCCTTATCATGTGATTTGTTTGCATTGGTTATTCTTTTAACTACTCTATAATTAAATTTTTAACTGACTAAATGACATTAAAATGGTACCTTTTCTAAGAAAATGAGAAATTACATGACCAGTAAGTGCTTTTGCTAATTTTTCTAAGGCTGTTGATGTTAATAAGTTGACAGAGTCAGAAAAGTCCCATTATTTCATTCAGTTAAAATTCAATTAGTATAAAGATATTTTCAATTGCAATTATATTCATGAGGAGTTATTTTAACAAAAAATATAAATAAAATGTGAGAGCTTAATTTTTGTGGTTTGCCAGTAGTGTTTATATCTACATGATATTTATTTTTTATAATTCGTGTTTTTTACTACAGTGCAACTTCTCAACAGTATGTCTTCCATAACTCATTTTTGAATGAGATAGCATAAGTATGCTTTGAAATACAGAAAAATTGTATTTTGTTTTGTTCCCCGAATATCCCTGTGGAGAACACATTGCCTTTAAATTTAGTTATAGGTATAAGCTGACGAGCTTCTCATGTTCTTTGTTGAAATTTGTTAGAAATATCTTTTGTTTCTTGCTGAATAATAACACACTTTCTTTCTACTAAACCACTTCCCATTCCTATTGTACATTGTACAGTGAAAAACTGTACCTACAAGCAGCTACTTTTTAAATGAAATTCTGGCTAGTAAATACAAGTTTTAAAATGCATTTCTTTATGCAACAATATCATTGCAACCAAAATTTTAAACTAAAGCAATGCGAGTTCCAAAATGATGTAAACCAGACAAGAATATCAGAAATGAGCCCACTAGTAGAAAATAGCATGCCAAAGTTGCTCAGTCCACAAGCAATGCAGACATTCCATGAACAGAATTTTATTCCCTGGATGCCAAGTCCTTTCAGGTCTGGATTCTAGAATGGTGTAAAATATAAAGCTGGAAATTTCTGTTTATTAATCTGTCTTAATTAGGATGGAATTACTGATACACATATTTAAGAGCAATTGTTTTAAATACTTTGATGAAAAATATTTTTCTAATGGGAAGAACAGTATATAATGTTATGAAAATGTCAGAAACCTCGACTTATCTTCTAGTTCCCGTTGCTGCCTAGAGAATGAAGGGAAAGCAACAACTGGAGTGACCAAAGGCTTGCTCTGTTCACTTTAGTAGTGAAGTTGTTCACCTTATAATTTAAGCCAAGTCTGACTACTGAAACATTATTTTAGAAAATGAGTTTAAACAGAAGGGCAGTCAAAGAAGGAAGCATGTTCAAATAAGTCTATATGATGAAAGAAGTAAAACCATTCCAAAATGAAGTTAACAAACTGGAGGTGGTCATTTCTCTGTGGAAGCAAGGAAAACAGGCCTGTTTCCAATATGTCATGAGTAATAAAACGGCATTGTATAATTCTCTTTTACTTATTCTCTAGAGACTCAGGGAACATCTGCTACATCAGTTTAGAATGACGTAGAGTGACACACATCCTGATGATCAACCAGTCAGTGCTACTAAAACTACACATATTTACCGTGTAAGATATTTTGTGGTTTATAAAAATACTCAAATGAATTTACCAGCCAGTATTTTAAAGAAAGAATGAAACTTTGGTCAATGAGATGACTAAGTGAGTAAGAATACTTGTCCAAATCCTACAGACATGACTTCAATTCCCTAGATTCATATGATGGAAGGGTGAAACCAATTCTCATAAGTTGTCCTCTGACTTCCAAAGGCACAGTGTCACGTGAATATATATGCACACATAAACATACATACATACACACACACACACACACACACACACACACACACACACACACACACACAATGTAATAAAAATTCAAATAATAATGAGCAAATCGTAAACTGATCATCCAGAGACAGATAATTAACCATGAAAGCAGTTCACAGAGCTTACAGTTACTCAAGAAACTTAAATTGAAAATTGGAGCCACTGTGTTTTTTTGTTGTTGTTTTTTGTTTTTCCATCTTTCATGAATACTGTTGCTCAATTTATTAGTAATTCCTGGCTTTCAAACAACTGACAATTCAATATTTCTTATACTTCTTGTATAATACTTGAGTCTGCTTTCTGCAATTCATTATCTGAACATTAGCTAAGTGTTTAACATAGCACTTTTATGGAAACATTTTACTAAGGTCACAAATGATCATGTGAAGCAGTATCAAAGCAAAATTGGTGTCTACACTCAATATATTTATGCTTCTAACTGTGAAATATTTTCTACCTTTGCTCAGTATTACTTTAATGTTTTTTCTCACATTTATATGTTATTTATTTCACTTCCAGAACTCTCTGTGTGCTTGCATTTTACTTACTTTACTTAATTAGTGCTCCTTCAGATTTTCTTGTTGTTCCTTTCCCCTCATCCCTTCATGTACTCTCATTGACACATATATCCAATGTTACAATTCCAACACTGTGACATTCCATAGAGTGTCTTTGCTCTGATGACTTAACTATTGATTCCATGTGCCTAGAGTTAGCTACCTAGACTTCTACAAACTTATCTTTCTCTTGAATTCTTCTCTTTGGGAAAGGATTCCATGCTTGATATGATTATTAAATCCAGAAATGTGATGAGAGTGATACATTCATTCACTTTAATGCTTGAGTTGACATTTTGCACTTCTATATGTTTTCAGTTTATATCTTTGTGAATACCACCGATTTTTTAAAAAAATTTTAAATTACAATACCCTCTAGAAATAAGGCCAGGAAAGGCCTTTAATTTTAATTTTATTATTCTCTTATTTCATTGTCTACCCCTGCAAGGAGTTTATTGCTGAAGTGCACGATCGTGGTATGTCTACACTATTTAAGACTCCACTTGTATATAGGATAAATTGCAAAGACAATTACATAAAATTAATTTCAAATATGAAACCAATTTATTGAATAATTTACAGAATTTTCCCTGACTTTACTTGTTAGTGAAAATGGACATTGAAGAAAGACAAAATGTTTTCCATGGAGTTAAGAAACACTAGACAGTCCTGAGCGTTTATAGAAACAAAGGATGAGCCCAAGTAAAAGTCCAAAAGATCCAAGAACAAACAGGATGACTAATACATATGATTGAAAGATTAAAGGCAGAACCAGAGGACAGATTTATAGTCATAGGGTTATACTCATGGCAATTTTTGATTTTTAGACTAATAGAATACTTTGATTTTTTTTATGTGTCTGACAAGATAGTTGAGGGTACAGAGTGATAAGAAGTTTCTAGGTTTGACAAATGTCACCAACAAATAGTAAAAACTAATTTTTTAAAAGTTATACCAAGCTTATTCCTTTATAATTTGTACTACTTGGCCAAATATACAATATTAATTTTCTATCCTGGTAAATTTTCACAAATTTGGTTGCAAAAGAAGAATACCTTTATTTTCCATAGTTTCTAGTGGGAATCATGGAATGGTTTAGTGGAGTCTCCTTCCTGCAATTTTACAAAGCTGAGACCTAAGCTGAACACATTACACTCTGAGCAGATGACTGGATGGGGGAAGATTAATTTCAGAGTCCTTTAGTTATCAGGCTTTCGTAGCTTGAAAATTATTTCTAAATACTAAAATCTTTACGTCCAAGCAATTTAGATAATATCCCAGTTAACATCCTTTTAAATTAACTTATAGATGATTTAAGGCTTAAGTGTATCTGTGTATGTACAGTGCACCTTTATAATATTCTATTTCTTAAAAAAAAGTTAAAATAAATAATTAGCCACATTTCTGTTTAAAAGGAGATCTTATACAAATATATCCTTTACCAGAGGTCAGATTATAATTGTTCTCATTTAACCATATCAAACAAGAGAGGTGGACTAGGCAAATAATACAAATGAGTTTTTCAACTCAAGATGTTTCAGTAAAAGACAATCTTTCCTTCACTACAAAGCAGGAAGTAAGAACAAGTACAGTCAGCACAGACAGAATTCAAGTAAGACTAACATTAGATATTTCCAGATTGATTATCCAAAATGTTATCTCTAGTACTTAAATCATAGAATTCTTCTCCTACTAATCCTTACAATCCTTTAATTCTTACTTGTAGAGATAAATCATCAATATTTTTCTCAAAGTTATCTCTGTTGACTGCCTGTTAAGTACCAATGATGTAATATATATATGTATATATATGTATATATACATATATATTACATCTATATGTATAAATATATATACACAAATATATATAAATATATTTGTATATACATAATACTTATACAGATGTTATTGCATTTGCCATATAACCTTATATATAGTATTTTATATATGTATATATAGTTTCCAGTTTTATATTGTTCATGGTCTTTGCTAATTAACATCCAGTTTTCAATATGTATTCTAACAGGAAGTTGGATTTTTGCCAAATTATAGTCCAACAGTTTTATATATCCATTTTAATTTGAACAAATACATTCCATGGATTTAAAAATATCATTAGGATTAGGATATCTTTAGCTTATGTTCCACTGAAGGAGTTGAATAATTCATTATCCTATTAATATAAATTGGTTACAATGTCTTATCTACTAATTATTGGCTTATAATATACCAAATGTTTTTTTCTGTTTTCTTTCATGTTCATTTTTTTCTAATGTTCAAAATGTTTTAGTACGCTAACCCTATCCTTAGTTAAAAGTGCATTTTCCATGTTGTTATCTAGGTCATGAATGAGAATGTTAACTAAAACTGGGCTAAGTCTCTATAGAGCACATCTTATTATGTCTTCTCTTCTTACCCTGAACTACTGATAATGATGTTTTAGATAAGCCACTTAACATATTTACTCTTCAATTATTTTCACCAGTTAAGTTGAACAGCTTGCATTTCCTCAATGCATTGATGAATGTGTTGTCTGGAGACAAAATTAAAATTCTGGCTAACGTAGAGAGATTACATATTTTTTATTTTTATTGTATATCCCAAGGATGTTATTAGTATCATTTTTGAAAGTTATGTTCAGTATTTTTCTAATAGACAGTATTTTGTTGTTTTCTTAAGCAAAAGCTAATAGTTTGTGGTTTATAGCACAGTATTTTTATCATTTTTTCTTTTAGCCACAAAAGTCTTTTTGTTTGTTTTTTGGTATTTTCAATGACAAAAGAAGATATATATGTATATAGTATATGTGGGAGTATTATATGAATTTGTTTACTTTGATAAGTATATAAAAAAAAATACTACTTTAATTCTTCACTGAAATTGTTAGTGGCAACCAAATATAACAAACACAGTATCTTTACATTTATCTAACCTTCTCTTTTCTTCTGTGTCTTTTATTTCTTATATTTCTTCTTCTCTGTCTTATATTTGCTGGTGGCTTATTTTTATACTGTCAATTTACAGGTTCCTACTCCAGTTGTTTTTACTTATTGGGGACAAAATAAACACTTGAAAGCACAACCTTTTTAATTGTCATTTCGATCTACCCAGTTTTTCTCATCAATCAGTCAGTGCCTCCCTTCCACCAATGCCTTCTCTGTGTCCTGTATACATACCCTTATTTCTTTTGGACCCCTTTCTGTCTTGATAGTTTTTGATAGGTCCATTTTATAACCAACTTTACATATTGAACTTTTATTATATTGTGGAAATAATGAAATGAATTTCAATCTCGTGAGGAAGAAACAATGTCTGACTTCTTATGCTATGCATTTTTAATAATAAAGTTATTTGAACCATTTTGTTTCCCAGAATTAAGAAATAATTGAAAGACAAGCTTTTTATTGGTAATAAGTATTTCTAAGGCATAAATAAAAATGGAGAAACCATATATTCATCTTCTACTTCCTGACTAGAACTGCAATATGAACTGCTTCCTTATTTATTCACCCTATCCATGCCTCCAGCCATGAGAAACTGGACTGCTTTCAAAATTGTGAGCTCTGATTTTGTTAGAAATGTAGTTGAACTTGAACATTAAAGCAAACTGAAAGCAGCATTCTTCCACGATCTCTGCTTCAGTTGCTGCCTCCAGTTCCCTGACTTAAGTTCCTGCTTTGAAATCCTCAGATGATCTCTGAACTTTATGCCAATTAAACCTTTTTTCCCTACATTGCTTTAGGTCATTTTTCCATCACAGCTACAGAACGTAACCAGAACACAATGCTCAGAATGAAGGGATTACCTTGAGTCAGAAGAGATTTTCAATTTTGGGCTTTTTAATAATATTAGAAATATTTAAATTTAGGGGTGTATTGAAGATGAAATAAATTTATTTTGCATCTGAAATGACCATGAATATTTTGTGGGCTATATGTGGAATGCTTGGGTTTAAATTGCTGTATTTGGATGACAAGTTGACAAAGTGAGATGTTTGATATTTTCCTCATTGGTGAATAGACAGGATTTGGTATCATGTGGCAGACTTCTGGGTATGTCTAAGATATAGGTTTTTGGGGATTTTTTAATGGAAGAGAGAATACTTCACACTGAATGTGGGTGGGATCTCCCTATTGGCAGATATCCTGGACTGAATACAAAGGGGAAAAATTTAAATTCATGATCATCCACATTTATCCTCTGTGCTTCCCCATTGGGTAAGCAATGAGACCAACCATCTCTAGCTCTTTCCACCATGTCTTCAAACAATGGCAGACTGAACCACTTTAAAAATTATGTGTCATGTGCCAAAGTGCAATTTTATTCCTTGAGGTTCAGGGAAAGAAAAAAGAATTTCTTAAAGGGATAATGACAAATTTAGTAATCAGAAGCAATTTTTGTTTCTTCAGTATATCCTCAATGAAATTAAATACTTATAGAATGTAAAAATATGCATTTCCTGCCATATAAAGTTCCTCTCAAATATATCCAATGTGACTTAAATATATTTTCTACCTATCGCCATTTGACTAAGAGCTCATAGAATTTATGTAGGTTTAAAAAAATATCAAACAAAATCACAGATGTTTAAGGATGCATGGATGAGTTACTATGTAAGTATGAAAAATAGAAGTAATAATAAGATTTAATCATGAACAGATGTTGATTATTCTCTAGGCATGAAAGTCCTCAATGGCATCTTCTCCTGGTGTCTATCTCATCTTCATCAAAATCTCTGTTGTTTGTTGTCAGGTTCATCAATTATCTTGGGTAGATATGCTATAGATCATCCTATAGCTTCTCCATTAGCAATTACTGCTTCAGAGAATACTTTTATACATTGAACCTCATGACCCAGGCACTGCTAGCTTTAGGCTTTACTTCTGTGGTTCCCTCATTTCTCCCATTTGTCATAGAATTGAATAGATTAGGACCTTGCCTAAAATCTGCCCAAGGCTTAAAAGAACGTTTGGCTGGTTTAATTTTTGTTATCCACTTAAAAACACTAAGGCTGTTTTGTTTTCTTATTATCCTTGTTTCAGAGTTTTTAATTTCATGGCTTTTTCATTTATATTTCATATTAGGCATTTCATATTAGTTGGGGTTTGTATATTAATGTCAAATAAGGGGACTTATTCTACATTTTTTACTCTTGTTATACTCTTAAAAGCTTGTAGTATTTATTGTATACAGCCTCAAAAGCCAAATTGACTTGTCATTGTTGCTATGATTAAGAAAATATTATATAACAATGTGAGTATTTATTATTTGAACATGATAGAAGTAACTAAAGTAAATCTAAAATCTATTCATGCATTTACTTATTAATTCATATATTTGACAGTTAATTTGTAAAGAGAAAGTGTTTGCTAACCTTTATCAATTGCTTTAGATTACATAAGAATTGTAGATATAGCCAGGCAGTGGTGGCACTTGCCTTTAATCCCAGCACTGAGGCAGAAGCAGGAAGATCTCTGTGAGTTTGAGGCCAGCCTGGTCTTTATCATGAGTTCCAGGACACCCAGAGTTACAACAGGGAAATTCTGTCTCAAAAAACAAAAACAAACAAGAATTGTATATATAGTCACATATTGTTTTTCTTCTCAATTTTGAATTCTTTCTTCATTTAAAATTGCTCAGTTTTTCCACATCATCAGATGTAATTCTATTTTAATTGTCATGAGTTTATACTACTTTCTGAGATGATTTTACATATTCTATGCCTAACATTTGATGTTTATGTCCTCTTTCACATGTTAGTATATCAGCAAACTCAGTTTTGTTGATAAAGATTTTTCTATAAATTTTATTTGTATTTTATTAATAAACACTTTTTCATTTCCTTAAGTTTTTCTAGGACTTTTTCACTTTAAATACATGGAATTTCACTAAATTACCCTGTTTTATTTTTAAATACAAAAATTTATTAGTTCATTGAGAATTTCTGATAATAACTTTGATTATATTTCCTTTCCACTACTTCTCCTACTCTACTTGTCTCCATAAACCATTCAAACATCATATCTGTTATTTCTTTTTTCTTTTAACATAGTGACTTTTTCTCATCACTGATGCATTTGAATAGTTTTCCAGTGTTAAAGATTGCAGATTTCTCTTAGAAATATTATTGAATCTACATCTCATGAACTTTATCATGTGAAATTTTTATTGCACATTTAGATATCATATCTAATCTTTTTTCCCTTTTTGTTATTTTCTATTATTCAAAACTTTTTTACCTTTAAATATATTTTGATCATATTTTTCCCCTGCCCTAATTCTTTCTAGATCCTCTCCCTGTCCATACCCACCACACTTTAAGTTCTTAAAAACTCAATACAACAACAAAGATCCCAAAACCAACCAACCAACCAAAACAAAACACCAAACTACTGCCAAGTAAAAGTACATACACACACATACACACACACATATATAGAGAGAGAACTGTGAAGTCAATTTTATGTTTGTCACTATTCTTGAATATGAGGTACTGTCCTGGAGTGGTTGATAAAAACACTGTCACTCCATTGGTTAAAACTAATTTTCCCTCTCACAGCAGGTATAAATGACAATTCAGTTGTTATCCTTCCTGCCAATGGCTATTTATTTATTTTTTTATTTATTCATTCATTCATTCATTCATTCATTCATCCACTGACTCACTCATTCGCTTTTTAAATATAAAAAATATATAATAAGAGAAAACAAAAACTCTCACATTGGTGTTGAAAAGACAAACTAACAAAAGGAAGAGCCTAAGAGAAAGCACAAGAATCGGAAATCCACTGGTTTGAACACTCAGTAATCCTATAAACACATAAACTGGAAACCATAATATAAGCACAGAGGGCCTGAAGCAGAGAGTGTGATGGCTATGTGTGTCCTGCTTTCACTGGCCTGCTCTGCTGGTTTGGTCACAAGGAATTCTGCAGGTATTGAATGCTGGGATACATAATTCAGTCAGGAAAGGGAAAATAGCAGGGCATGAGTCTATGGAATCCACAGGAGATGTGGTCAGTGGGGAAAGGAAATTGCAGGTGATCTGTCAGAGTGCTGGGGATGAGACTGAGGAATTGGGTCTGAGAGAACAGAAAGAGAAGAAGAGGTCTGCAGGCAGCCTACCTTGGCACTATTTTTGAGATTTAAAAGATATTCTTCATAAAGAGGACCTAGAGAAGGCAGGGAGTGGCTGATGGTTTTGAAATCTTTTATATTAGCAAAATGTAAAGAATACTGAACCAGACCAGGCTCTCTTCACATCAGTGAGGGCTTCATGTAATTCTAATAGAGATGGGCAGTTGTCACTGAATTGAAACAACATGTCAGCACAGTTTTATATTAATGAAAATAAAGTCCGTGGAAAACAGCAGCATTAGTGCTTTTAGCAGCAATAGCTGTCTTTGCTTTAGCAGCTGTTTCATGTAGGTGACAGGCTGACAGGAGAACAATCAGGGGTTTATTTCTGGTTGAATTTTAGTTACTTCTTTCATTTGGGGTTATTGTTTGAAAAGAAGTATACTCATATTCTCTGCTCTGTCAGCAGTCTTCCTTTTCAAGTTTTTGAAGCTTGTCATAGATAGCTTAGAAACAAGCAAACTTTTTTGAGCTATTTTTTATATGTGCATGATGTCCTCTATGACTTTGAATTTGAAATAAGTAAAATGAAGCTATCCATGCTTAAAAATTATGCTTTGGCATATATGTAGCAAAACTAGTTTTGCCTGTGTAATTGCTGGCATCGCTGAAAAACTATGGCATTCTTGGTTCTCTCGTGCACTGCTGTCAGACAGCAACTTGAATTCAAGGGTAAAAATGGGCATTCCACTTTAACTAGATTTCATACTTTCACTTCTTTTGAAAACGTGACTTACTTTAAGTGAAGGATATTAACTCACATCATCGTTAGGTACAACTTTATTGTCATGAATTGTTCCCAGGAAGTAAGTTGAGACAGCTGTGGAGACACATTGAAAATCAAGGTCTACAATGCCGAAGACTTCACTACTGAGGTACTTTCCCAAATAGTGCCTTAGTGGATCAAATGGAGTAATGCTGAAGCTAATTACTCTTGAAGTAAAGCTGACAAAAAAATTCAGAGTCGGTTTTGTTGATGTTTGTCCAAAAAATGAACTTAAGACTTGAATTTTTGCTTGAAATTATTTTGCAAATCGCTGATGAGCATGACTCCTGAAATCTCAGAATGCATAAGCAAAAACACAGAATGAGTTATATAATTCTAAATAACTGGTAAATAAAGAATTATAAATGCAAATTACTACATGCAACCTATGATAATGTATATTAATGTGTCATTTATTGATAATTATATAATTATAATTATATTGATAATTATATATATATATCACATATATTGATAATTGTATATCATTTATTGATAATTATATGTGATTATATATATTGATAATTATAATTATTGTATATTATATATATAATTAATATATAAATATGTATTATAAATATATATATGTATTGGATTGAAATACTGGACAAGATGATTCTTTTTCTTTTATAAGACATTAAATTTCTTTAATATGCAAACCACATTTTGCTTTAAATTTATAACCTCATTTAATTCTCACAAAAAATACAAGGCAGGAAATTATTAATTTTATTTCTTTGGCAAATAATTGGATTTCTAGATATATTAATTTAGAAAGGATCACAAATATCATTAAGAATATGTATTACACTATTATCAAGGCAGATCTATGCTAAGCTAAGCTGATATTGATATATAAATTCACTTATTAATGATTAAAATATACTTATAATAGTTTCTTAATAGTTGGTTATGTGCCAGACAGTGGTGGCACACACTTTTAATACAGCACTGAGAAGGCAGAGTTCTGTGAGTTTGATGCCAAAATGCTCTACAGAGTGAGTTCCAGGACAGCAAGTGCTATAACAGAGAAATCCTATCTCAAAAACCAAAACACCAACAAAAAATGTTGGTTAAGATATCGAACACTGCACACAGTCAAATTTATTGATAGGAAACTCTAGATAATCAAAGCTAAGCAATCTCATAGTATATGATCCCAAATGTAAGCAGTCTAAAAAGAAAAAAAACTTTGATAGATGAGTCCAGTGAGTGTACCTTCTGTAGAAAGAGGCTTAGAAAGTCACTTGGATATTTTTCAAGAGTAAGTTGATGGTGTATATTTTCATGTTAGCCTTTAAAGAATAAGTTTAATTGAAGTAATTTTTGTTCTATTTTTGAAACAGTTAAGAATTAAATTATTAAAAGACTTTGTTACTTTCATTATACATATGAATTTCTCTCTTTTAAATGGTACTAAGCAGAGTCTTAAATATTATTAAGTTTGGCTGGAAGTAAAAATAGCAGGTGGTATTTTGAAACTATACTTATTAGTAAAAGCAAAATCTTTGTTGTATATTATCACAGTGTTCATTCTAAAGATATACTTCAAACAGAAATACTCAGAGGTTAATCTAATTTTAAATGACATTATATTATTGAAAATACTTAGTTAAATATTGAAACATACATTAAGATATTAAAAAATTATTAATCAGGTTATATAATAATAATCTTAATCAATATTTTACTGCATATCAGCAACCATTCATCCAAGCATTCATTTAGAGAATATCAATAATGTGAGAAAACATTCTAGCATCATAAGCAGCAAGAGTATACCGAGAAAGCCAGGCTCAATGGTTTTGCAGTACTCAAAAGAACTGCAGCATGGCTCGGATATATAGAGAATGAGACGTTAACCAACATTTTCTTATCATGAAGGGGTTCTCAGATCAAGAAATGCCAAAACTCAAGACCTGAGGATGTTAACTTAGGGAATATTGGGAGTGAAGACAGGAAAAGTTAGAAATGTTTCTCAGGCAAAAAGAATAACATGCAGAAGTCTAGATATGAGAGAAGGTATAAAAAATATGTTCCAAGAAGTTTAAAAAAAAGTTCAATTTTTATAACAGAAATTTTATAAAGTTTCAACAGGCGAGTGGAGGATAAACCAGAGTAGAGAAATAAATATGAAAAAATCTCACAAAGGGCTTTTACAGCCTCATGCACTTCAAGTTTTACCTTAAAATCAATGGAAATACAGAAAGAATAGGTAAGTTACTGGTCAGATTTTCATTTCACAGAGATATTTGGAAGGATACAAAGAACCTAACACAAAGGAAACTGAAGCAGTAACTCAAATGAGAGTCTGTACTGTTCTGAACTACATGGACGCCAGTAAGAATGGAAAGGAGTGCACAGATCTGAGACTTCTATTCAGGGTGGAGAGAGAACTTGTTGCTGAAATACCAAGAAGGAAAATAAGAGAATAATATGGGTGTAGACCCTAGTTTGAGGCAATAGATAAGTAAATTCATCATTTCCTGAGATAAGTGTTCCAAAAGGAATATTAGGCCTGGTCTGGAAGATGGAAGATTAATTTCATCTCAAGTTTTCTTTTTTTTTTTTTTTCAGTTGATGGACTGATGGAGTACTTTAAAGGTTGTTAGGGCTGTCATAACAGATGCACATACAAGATGATGTAAATAAATTTTCCCACAATACAGAGACCAGATGTCTGAGATCTTGATGTTGGTAGTATTGCTTTCTTTTGGAAACATCTCTGCTCTCTTAAAAACGACCATTTCCTTGTGTTTTCATGTGATCATCTGTGTATTTTTTTGTTGCTATCCTAACCTCTTTTCCTGTACACTCACAAACCACATTGGCTATAGATAATCACAATGATCTCATTTAAACCTGAAGCCCCCACAATTTATTTACCTCCAGACACAATCTGAAGTCCAGGTAGTTATAATATCAACTAGTGACTGTAGAAGAATAGATAGAATGTATACCAGTCCTTCATGCTCAGGTAGAAAATGGAAAAGAAGACTAATATTCAGAGAATACAATCAGGGATACAATGATTATCAGTCTTTTGTTGTTTCTCACATAAGATCTCATGTTTCACAAGGGTGAGGCAAACTCACTATATCCAAAAATAATATTGAAATTTGGTCATCCTACCTCTATCTCAAGTACTCACAATACAAGCATAGGCCACCAAAACAGTTAATGTGGTATTGGAGACAGAATCTTGTTTGTTGCCACTGAACGTGATTCCTCAATCTAATTTTTTGTTAGACTTTCATGTTAGAATTATTCAGGAATAATAAGTAAAAATAAGGCCAAGAATACAAAACATACCCCATATATTAACTGAGTTTAAGCTATCAAATTTGTACTCTACTTCAACTTTCACTGTGACTTTTTTCTCTCATTTTCATTAATTATTTGAGGGTTTATTATATATAGTTTGATTTTATTCACCCCTTCCCTCATCCCTTTCATGCCTCCTTCTTCACCTACCCAAAAATTTGTCCTTAAAAAAATGTCAAATACAGCTTGTGAAATTCATATCCTTTGAATTTGTGCCCTTCACTGGAGGGGAATTTATCCAACAGGGGCTGCATATTTAAGAAAACCTTTTTCATCTGCAATCAGCTGTCAATAGCCTTAGCTAGTGGTGGAATTCCATTCACACCTCCCACCTCATCTCCATACTGAAATTTTGTCAGACTTGAGTCTTCACAGGCCTTATGAACATTGCTTTAATTGTGGTGGATTCATATGTGCAAATTATACTTTTGTGTCCAGAAAACTGTTTCCTAGTAGTTATCCACCATTTATGAACTATACAATCTTCTTTCCCTTCTTCACTATAGTGTCTGATCCCAGTGTGCCCTGTGAGCTATAACAGTGTGCAGCCTGGTAAAACATGCCCACAAGCAAAATAGTAAAATGAATACTTTGCAAGTAACAGACCATTTTCTGATTAGATTTAAGGCATGACCTACAAATTGAAACTCACATCTGTCATTGTCATTAGAGCTAAGAACAGGTCTTAGGCCCCAGAAGAAAACCTACTCCAAGTACTCTGCTATATGGAAAATAAGAGACTGTGGAATATTCAGCTTAAACTGATCAACTATAACTGAAAAGCCATACTCAGCTGATTAATTTTAGATATAAACAGTAAGTTCCTTTGTCTTCAGAATCTATGAAAGATCTTTACTTCTTCCTCATACCTTTATGTACTGTTCTACCCCTTTCTTTTTTTGTTTCTATATTTATTCTTTTTTAATTATTGTGAGAAAAGTCTGTCTTTGTGTGTATATAGACATGTACATGTGTGTGAGTGCCTATGCCGGCCATAAGATGGCTCCAGTTTCTCTGGGATTATAGGGGCTTGTGAGCCATGGGATATGAGAATTGGCAATTGAAGTCTATTCCTTTAATAGAGCAACCAAAGCTTTAAGCTGATATCTAGTCTCATGCAGTTCTTTTCCAAAAGATTAGTTCAAGTATTTCTCATCTACAAGAGATTTTCTAAGAAAACATTGCATTTTTTCATAGTGTCCATCCAAATTCAACTATTTTGTATTTGTTCATATTCATGTGCTTTCCAAACACTCATGTATTCCTTTGTTCATTGCTCTAACTGTACTGTGTATATAAAAATATTTGGCTCATGGAAGCACCCCATAAATATTTTTAAGGAATAAATGAATAAGCCATTTACCACAGTCTACTAGATTGGTGATTTCATATGAGGTTGTTAATTAAATAAACAAAAATTCGGCAGCTAAAGAATAATTTTAGTATCACCAATATTTGATTACATAATACACATAATTAGCTATTCTGTAAATGACAGAATTAAGTATTTGTTAAAATGTAAAAAATTCTTAATAATGTATATAACAAGAAAAATCAGCCTAAACTCACTGCTAAATCACTTTGTTGTGTTCACTCAATATCCTGTGAGATTTTATTTCTAATTTCTCAACTGTGTTTCATGTATCTCCTCTCTGCAAGAAACTCCAAGGTCTATTCCAATTTATTTATTCAGATTTTATGCACAAGGATAAGTTATAACTCCTTGAGACAGAGCATCTCATTTTCCACGACACCCCACAGATAGCAGCAATTACGCTGCTATACAAAAGGTTTCCATCCAAGCAAATAATTTGTTTTTCACTGAAAAATAAAGGATAGATCACCTCTGAATAGATTTTTTTTTGTTTTTTCATAACTGTGAATGACCTAAGAGACCCATCTGGTCATTCCATAAATGAAAGAAAGAAAAATCCTTCAAGAGTAAAATATTACTTATTCTATGAGCAAACAACTTTAAATTAAAAAAGAAATAAAGAAAGAAAGTGTTTGGCTTGTAGCACAGCATGTGTCTGATTTGAATCACTTTATGCTAGTACTGTTTTGTCCACTTAAAATATTTTCGTTTTTCATACTGTAGAAAAAAGAAAATATTTTCAGAATAATCATTTACAGTATGTACAAAAAACATTTCACGTTATCAAAATAAATTTAAATATAGTTCATGAATATCTTATAGCTTATTGACAAGTCAAGTGATGCCTTTTCATTCACTTTCACTGACCTACAAAATATTCCAAAAATATAATGAAATATAAGTTTTCCTTACATAAGATGAAAATAGTGCACCCTTTTTAATAATTTTAATAATAACAATAATCAAATTCAACAAAAGACAACTCACTGCTAGATTTTAAAGCATATATAGTAGTTTTAATTGTCTTCCTTTAGGATGTTTTTCACTATGTTATACTGCATATAAATAAGTATAGTTTTAAGTATTGTTTCAATTAATTTTATGGAAAATCAAACTTCTGTGTTATACTGTAGAATAGGCCTTTGTGATAGGGATCAAATCCAAGGGTCTGTATGAAGGGATCAAATCTAAGAGTCTAGATGATAGGATCACATACAGGGGTCTATAAAAAGGAATCACATTCAGAGGCCTGTGTGGTCTGTATGGAATGTAGAAGTAATGTTAGGGATATTAGTACGCATCTTTAATCCCAATATTCAGAAGGCAATGGTGGTACATGCATTTAATCTGCAAGAGAAACAAAGACAAGAAGCAGAGCTCAGAAGGAGTTTGTGTCAGACAGGAAGACACCTGTGTCAGATACCTGAGGTAAGTCAGAGTGCAGGGCATGCAAAGTGACAAATCCAAAGAAGAGTTGGCAGAGTGAGTCACAATGAGGACACATCCAACTCTTAAGATAGAAAAGCAAGCTTTCAGCTCACACACACAGAGGATAAGATTCAGAGGCAAAGACACAGGGTCACAAAGGATAAGACACAGAGGCAGTATGAGGGTAGCAGTCTAAAGCAGCTAAGGAGTCTGAGGCAGAATCATGGAGGGAGTTTGGCAAAAGGAGTCAGTATCAGACAGGAAGAGTGAGTCACTTTGAATTCAAGCATAGCAGTTCGAAAGAGAAGCTGCAGGAATCAACCAGAATCTGCAAGCCTCATAAAAGTTCAGTCAGAAACAGTCAGCCAACTCAGAAAGTCATTTTAAATCAGCAGCTTGGAAAAGAGCTAGAAATGAGTTGGTTAGAATAGCTCTGAGTTAACAAGAACTAGTCAGAATGGCTCACTCAGTAGTATGTCTCAAAGGTTTAAACACTCTATTGTGTGGAGGCTGATGCTAAAGGCTTCAAGTTCTAGGTCTAATATTAGATTCTATGGAGGACAGAATTCTCTAGGGCTCCAGGACTAAGAACCAGTGATTGAATTAGCCATAGAATAAAAGACTTTTACCCTGAATCTATGTCTACAGCTGGTGAATCACCTATATTATGTGGTCCAGATTAAAAGTCATCCACACAAGTTTTATGACACAGAATTCATTTTTCTCATATTTATGGTTACTTCTTTAGCTCAAGTATTCCTTAATATTTTGTTTTCATAATTGTGTAACTTGTCTTGAAACTACCAATTCCACATTTTGGCTCAACTCAAATGATTATCAAAGTCACTTTAATGTAAGTTTTAAATACAGTGGAAAGTTTAAAGATGAACACAAGTATTAACACTTAGAGAAAACATTGGTAGAGGACAGTACTTGACAGGTCAATTAAATTTTCTAATTCACTATTATGATCCATACATTGAAAGAAATTCCAGTTAAAAAAAAAACAAAGTAGCATAGGTTTGGAACATATCAAGAACTGAAAGAATCATTATAAGTGAATTAAATGGTACTTTCTTGCTCTTGTATATGAAACCCTGAAGTTACAAACACATACAAGCTGTACATAGTGTGTATACATTTCTACAATATTTTTCACATACTCATTCCTAAAGTAATCCCATGAAAAACAATATTAAGATGGTGTTATTACAGAAAATTCTTCTTGCTTTGTATTTCAATTGACAATCCTTCATGTAGAAGGGTGTGCAGAACTCACATCATAGCTAGTTGTCTAGAAATCTGTATACTTCAGATTATACTTCTTCTCTTATCCCTTAAAATGTCTTCATGTATCTGTAAGATATTCTCAATTCACTTGAGGGTAATAGGCTGAAAATATGACATTATTGTTATCTTTAAGGATGGTAGAGACATTTTAACATTAGGATAATAGTTATAAAATATCAAAAGATTATGATAATTTACTTTTGAAAACCTGGACATCAGAATAAGCAATGCAATTAAAATAGGCTATTGCTAGCTTTCTACACAGAATAGATAAGCCAAATTGTGAGATTTTCTTACATATACACTGATATATTGGTTATAAAGTTTCTCCCTGTATGTGCCAGTAGGGTTGTTCATTGGCAAAGTACTTTGTGTATAAGCATGAGGTTGTAAATTTAGATTCCAAATACCCACATGAAAGTCAAGTGTTAAAGTGCATACCTGTTCCCTAAACACTGGATAGTGGACACAAAGAGAGCTCAGTGTTCACTGACCCATTGCTCTAGCCAAAATGGAGAATTACAGATTGACTGAGAGACATTTTCTCAATGAATAAGGTAGAAAGCAAGAGAAGGCAATCCATATTGACTTCTTGCTTTCAAATGTTCATATATGGAAGCACGCAAACACACATACACACACACACACACACACACATGATGTTTATACAGTTTTGCTTTACTGTGTAATTCTAAACTTTAATGTCACTTTCAACTGAGAAAACAGAGATTAAGATGTTTGAAGCTAGTTGCTGAGAGGTTTAGTACAGTGTATTGTGTTTTGTGTATCCTTTCTTTTCTGTCCATCTGCTAACATAAAATTGTCTATGAGTCCAGAATTTGTTGAATGTTTGAAACCATAATTATAATAATTTTAGCGGAAAAATCTAATACACCTAAACTGTTGATGTAAACCCAGATTATTGTTTCTTGTAGACAAATGTATATGAACTAAAATTGAAGCCATCAATCTGGGTTCAGAATATGTGCCATTGATATTATGCTTTATAAACTCATTTATATTATGGTACATACTGTACTTTGTACACTAGGTACAGATATACTATGAGGCTCTTTGGGGAGTCAGTACTTGCTATATCATTTGTTAAATGACCTTCCAGACTAGTACTTCCACATCTTATTATCTCTGTTGCTAGATAGCTCTTGTTCTTAAACCCAAATGAGATAAATTTTTTAGTGTGAATTTGTATACACAGAGACAGAGAGAGATAATAGATAGATGGTAGATAGATAGATAGATAGGTAGGTAGGTAGATAGATAGAGATCTGCATCACAATCACATTGAATAGGCACATCTCTTCCTTTCTCCATACAAAGGAGTTTACTTCATTCTACATTACAGGTTACAAAACATGTTTTTACAGATGATTATGCGGTATCAGTTACAGGTGTAGTGAACTGACATCCCACTGGAAGAGCAGCAAGTGTTCTTAACCTTAAGCTATCTGTCCAGCACTCCTTCTCTGCTTTCTTCAAGACAGGTTTTTCTTAGGAATCTTCTACAGAGTTCCTCAGAATAACTATAATGGTATTGAGCCTCAATTAACCACCATAGTAAACAGCTCGATTTCTGCCTTAATTGACTTTTTTTTTTTTTTTTTTTTTTTTTTTTTTTTTTTTTTTTGGTATGCACTTGCTTTTCCTCTCTTTTTCATTCTCCTGGTAACTGGAAAAAAAAAAAAACACCTCCTCACACAGGAGGCTGGATGTCAAACACCACATCAACTTTAGGAGTGAAAGAATTAGGATCTAGAGAAATACTCCTCGAATGCTTTAGTTAGGAAAGTATTCTACAAGATATCACAGTAATGATCAAATAATATTAGTATCTACTCCGAGATATATTCCATGTTTGAAAACACCTTTGTTTTGATGTTTTAGGTAAAATTTCTTGAAAGGAAAAAAAATGCTCTGAATGTGATTCATAACTGCCCAGTGAGTGAAAGACTATGATATACAAAGAAATTCACCTCTGTTCTCATGAATCCAGGTAGTTTTATATACTAAACACTATGAGGAAATTATGAATAGTATTATCAGTATACTATCAATACAAGCTTAGCTTTCTATGAAGCTAAGAGGGAAAAAAACATAAGAAAAAGTAGGACCACATTTTATGAAAGTATTTTCAATTTATTTGAATATCTTAAATAAGGATTTTACCCAAAGTAACATAATTGAAGAAATAACATAGATAATCATGTTGCTGTCATTGTTGTTTGAGACAGAATATTTCAAAGCATTTGCTGTTATGGAACTCATTACATAGCCCAGGTTGGCTTCAAACTTATTACAATCATCCTGCTTCATGCTCGTATAGGCTCGAATTGTCTATGTTGCTGGATAACGCTGGATTTGTACAGCAAAAGAATAATATTTAACATGTACTCTGAGTGTAATAAATATACACATTGCTTCATTCTAAATAGAATTTAAGTGAATGTGATCATTCTTCCTGATGATGCCATGTTTTTGTACCATAATTTTAAAATGTGTCATGAATTTGAGGAGCAGTTTAATGTTCTTTTAGATTTGGAGCAGTTTCTCTCCCTATGATTTTTCCTGTTCCCTTTCCTTTGCAGAGAAGTTTTCATGTTTCATATGCATTTTCTATCTTTAGAGATTTTACAAGATGGTTGAGAAGACCAAAAACCTGCACAATAATAAAAGCAAGTTCTGGAAATATACTTTATGATATAGGAATTAGGAAATGTTCAAAGGGCAATGAAGTAATTAAGGATAATTAAGAAGAGAATTTTTGTGATTGCTCAAGTGTTCTGAAGCAGACAAATATATAGGAAACTAAATAATATACCTGGAACAGTACCAAGAAATAGAGGATAATTATTTTCAACATATGTGGAAAAAACAATTTGCCTGTGCTATAGCCACTCATAGAATTATGTTGATAGGCTAGAGTTACATGAGTAAAAGCCATAAATAATATTTTAAATCATTATTGGTTAGTTATATAATGTTTTTATAATCTTAGTAAGATTAATATTTATATTATACATAAATATATATTTATGTAACACATACTAATTAAAATAAATGACTCAGCTTTAAATGTACATTTATTAATGTAAATGAAGGCAAATTTGTATTAATATAAATGAATACACATACATATAAATACATTTAATAGGTTTATAGTTGAATGCAAGGCAATATAAACTACATATATATGTATGTATATATACATACATATATATATTAGTTTGAAAGTTTTCAAAAAAATTAATCAGTATGTTAAATATAAAACAATACATGATGCTATGACCAGCTAATGTCCTATTAAAAGCAAAAGCAATTCATTGTGAATATGTAGTTATGTGTATTCTATGAAATTTAATGACTGTAATTTTTTGTTTATATTCAGTTGTCATTATCTTTATTCAGTAATCTACTTATTTTTATATCAGCTCAAGAATCACTTTTAAACAAATATATTAATACAAAGCTTGGGACAAATAAATATGGAATGAAAAATAAGTAGGATTACAATCTGTTTTGGTAAATTTTTCGTAATTACAGCAAATATAAATATATAATATTGGGACTGCAGTCCTTATCAAATTTCATCTTGGAATTTGCTGTAATGTCCCTTCCTGGTATATCTCTACAGTCTTTGAGTGGTGCACTCTAGTGAGTCTTGTTGCATCCTGAAATGTATGTTTTTCTGATCAGCTTTTGATTACACCTGGCTGTTCTGCAGCTGAGACTAGATTAGTACAGCAAAGACTGGGGTAGTACTAACATAGGTCAGACCTAGGATGCCACCTATTCCATGTCACAGCTTCATTGTCCCTTTAACATTCACAGTGTCTTAACCAAACATAATGAGTTCAGAAGCAACTGTGGATAAAATATAGTTTTGTTCTTTTTTTCAAATATGTAGGTAGACTCAATCTACTCTTTCTCTATAAAAATTCTTCTAAAAAATCTTTTTATACTATCATTAACTATTTTATGTTCACGCCACTATAATTAGATAATACCAACTCAAATGTACACTGTAATACAAATAAACAATACAATCTTAAATCAAACATCTGGATGAGTTTATTACTAGCAGCCTTTCTGTATTCCAAAGACCTCATGCATTCCTCAGGAATGCACTTGTCTGTCACCAATTTATCAACATTGTTTTGTCTATAATTTTTTAATAAATAGTAATTAGTTCCTTTTATGAACATGTTAATGCAAACAAAAATTTGAGTTGTTTCTTCTCACATCAATGATTATAGATTGGATAACCAGAATGGAATGTTTTCAAACTTAGCCTCAAACCATAGAATGATGCATTATAAAATATTTAAGAGACTGCTGCATCAGACACCAGACAGTAATTCT
Source organism: Cricetomys ansorgei (assembly GCA_026225945.1). Taxonomy (NCBI): domain Eukaryota; kingdom Metazoa; phylum Chordata; class Mammalia; order Rodentia; family Nesomyidae; genus Cricetomys; species Cricetomys ansorgei. Next base: position 14,777,465 of record JAMJFZ010000199.1, read on the forward strand.
GAGAAACAGAAAAAGAGATTGCTATCCATGTTAAAAAGAACTGATGCTTACAAGGCAAGATGGTGAGGTGAAGTGCTTGGGGAAGTATATCTGAAGAAGAAAGGAGAGCTTATTTGACCCATGACTTATCAAATTCCCTGGTATTTTCACAAAAGTTGTCAATACTTTTAAGGTGCTTCCCAAGTTGGCAAGAGTTATCATAACAAAATTGAAATTATGACAATGGAGTAAAATGACCTTCCCAGGATGATCACAAATCAGACATCTGTATTGAACAACTATGCATCCAACATGCTATCCTTGAAATATTATTAAATTAAAGTTACAAACAATAATGCCTTCATTTAGTGCATCAAAATGAAAAGATGCTCTGAAGAGAGCAGAAAGAAAAGAGCTACCTTTTCAGCTTCCCACACTCAACTCCAAGCCATTCAGTCTGGAGAGACACTTTCTACTTTGGAAAGGGTAGAGGAATTAAATACAGGTCTCAAATGTAACACGTTACATATTTTCCATGGAAAAGCCTGGTGCTAAGAAGGAACACTTGCACAACTCCATGATCCATATGACCATATCAATATCTCCAATCTATCTATATAACATAATGACTATATGTATCACTGCTTACCCTACCTTCAGTGATAGATCTAAGTGCAAGCCTCTACTTACTGTGGTGATAGAGACAAAAATCAGTTCCGGCCTTTGTCTTGGAACTCAGTGCCAAAACTATCATCACAGTAATTCCCAGCAAGTGATAGAAACCAAAAGACCTGAATATAGACCAGACCCCAGATAGATCTTCCAGAATTGCTTTAGTGCAAGGTAAATACCAATGTGCCTGTAGGTTAGATTCAAGATTTAGCTTCTGTCATCGTTAGCTATGAAGTGGATGTGAAATGCACTCATGACCCTTAAAACTCTCTAGATTCCTGTGGCAGTGATACCTAGCTAAAATATGGTTTTATAATGGATATATGGCCAAAGGCCTGTAACCATCATCCCTTTATCAACCTCTACTAGTACAATTTTACTGAGTTAGTTTCCTCAGATAAGATTCTAAAACTATCCCTAGCATTGGTGAGAGACCTATGCACTAATAATGTGGACTGAAATTAAGCTTGTATCAATACTAACCGTAGTGTGAGTTTCAGTGAATCCTTGAGGGTGCCTAGGTCCTCATAACAATGATATTCAAAATGAATACAACTTGGTATCTGTCTATGTGGCCAGGACTCTACTTTCAAGAACATGTTTGGACCATGGGCTATATATGAAGGGTGAAAACCTCATCCAGTAAGGCTATAACAAGGTAGAAATCTATCTTTGTCTTTGAACTTAGTTTGGGGTAGGTAAAATGTAACAGTAGGTAAAATATAAAAGATACCAACTATGAGATTGTGCCAAACTTGGAATAAGAGTATTCACTAGTGTTGAAAGTGACAACACATTAACTATGGACTATCAGAAAAAAATTGCTTTGGTACCATCTAACACTGAGGTAATGGGAATGAACAATCTTAGGGCTAAAGGAAACTCTGTAGTAATTCTAGAAATAAATGATCACAGACGGCCAGATTCATAAAACACTTGAATAATGTTCCCTTCATCAGTGTTCAGATGCTATTGTTACCTAAAGGAATCCAGAGCTTCTGGGAGCTATGACTTTTCCAAATATTCAAGATGCTAGAAACAGGCAAGGTAGTATTCAGTACTAGCAAGTTCTGAGATAGAAAATTTGAAACAGCTAATTTAAGAAAATTCAATGAGCTTTAAAAAATATTCAGAAATAGTCCATGAAAATTTAACAAAGAGACGGAAGTGACTGAAGAATCAAAAAAATTTTTTTCTAAAATATGTCCAGCAAAATTAAAAATGCGCAAAAGGCATCACATCAATAGCAGTTCCATATAAAACAAGGAATTGGTGAGCACAAACACAGACTATTTGAAAACAGTCAGTTGGGGAGGAAAAAAAGAATAAGAAGAAATTAAGAAGGTTATAGGAACTTTGTGACAGCATTGAAAGAAATAATATATCCCTTGCTAGAACTGAATGATGCCAAAGGTGTAAAGAGCTTATTAAATAATAACATAAAAATTAACAGACAAAAAACAAAGGGAAACAAATATATATCTATAGAAAAATCAAAAATTACCAGTTAGATTTGATTCAACCAACTCTACCTCCATAGAATTTTATCATGAATCTTTAAAGGTAGAAAGGTACAAAGAAGATTTTCAAGGATATAAGAGCAAAGAAGCAAATATATAGAGCAAAGTCCCAATTTGCTGAAATATAGAATTTTCAGGGGAGATATATAACTCAGAAGAAAGCTGGTAGAAGATTTAGAGAATAAACACCTATGTAAGAAGACTGTATCCATCTAAGTAATATTTACAAATTTAAGAGAAACATATTCCTAGGCCAGTTAAATTGGGAGAATGTATTTCCACTTGCTGTACAAGATGAGCCAAAAGGAATTCCTGGACAAAACAAAATGTGTTTCTTGGTAAATGGATTTAAACACAGAGTATCATCATTTCACGGAAACTGATCAACCAATTTGATATGAACAATATAATCCCCAAATATGTTTTTGTGTCCCACATTACGGACTCAAAAATACATAGTAGATATATAAAAAATAATTTGAAGATTATTATCATTAGTTCTTCTTTGAAGATCTAAGAGAATTCTGCACTTAATCCATTGGCCCTGAGCTTTTAGTTGATGTTGTTGGGATATTCTTAATTACTGAATATATTTCATAGATGTTATATATCTATTTAAATTATGTAATTTATATATATATGTATATATATACACATATATACACATAATATATTTTAAATATATTTATATATATATGTATATACATATCTTGAAACTGAACTGCATATTATCCCATTAAATAGCAAAGGAAGGAATATTTCCATATTTATTATTAGCCAATATCACCAATACTGAGACCAGATAAAAACCTTCAAATAAAGAAAATCATAAGACACTGACTCCAAAATACTAAATAAGTACTTTCAAGCAGAATTTAAGAGCACACCCAGAAGATTATCTTCAATGATCCAAAAGGATAGCATGTGTAGCCATTGATTCACTAGTTGTAGCCATTAGAACACATTCAAAGGCAGTTTATTCTTTTGCCTAATGAAATCACCATTCCTAGATCTTGAGCCTTAGAATGTTTCAGCCCCATATAATCTACAATTAATCCTAGAACTGGAAGGTTTCAGCCTCCACATCCATGCAATCTATAATGTGTAAGCCTTCAGAACTAACTGTTAACTGAGCCACTCAGTCACCTTCTGAACTCAGGACTCTACTGATCAACTCACTAGCTGTTCTGGCTCAAACTCTTCTTCAAGTTGCTGGTTGAAAATGACCTGAGCCAAGTGACTGTTTTAAACTAAACATTCTAATTCTGGCTGATGCCACTAAGTTATCTGACTGAACTGCTCTGTTTGGCTTCATACTGATTCACTTTTCCTGTCTGATACTGCTAAACTGCATTTGTGTCAGTGCCTCAGACTTCTCCTGTGTTTCTTCCTCTATCTCTTATACTTTGACTGTTTCAGACTGCTTCTCTGCATCTGTGCCTTACCCCTTGTGTTCTACCCTCTAAGTAATCTCTGAGCTGAGAGCCCGCTTTTCTATTTTGGGAGTTGGGTGTGTCCTCACTCTGACTCACTCTGTCAACTCTTCCTGTGATTCATCACTTTGCCTGTCCTTCACTGACTCATCTCAGATTTCATTTACTGTCTGACACTGACTTCTTCTGTCCTCTGCTTCCTGTCTCTGCTACTCCTGTGGATTAAATGCATGTGCTACCAATATCTTCTGAATACTGGGATTAAACATGTGTACTAACATTCTTAACATTCTTTCTACATTCCATCCAGACCGTACAGGCATCTAAATATATCCCTTCATATACAACCCTGGATTTGATCCTTTCCAAGCTATCTTACAGGCCTTTCAATGTGATCTTTTTCTAGAACAGCCATGTTTCTGGATGAAATGATTAAACATCCCTCTACAGTTCTGTTACCCAAAATCTACAAATTTGATGCAATCACTGTCAAAATTCACAAAGAAATGTTTCACAGAATTTTAGAGAAATGTCTTAAATATCTTATGAAAATGCATAAATCTAGGATAGCCAAAATAGTCCTGAACAGTAGCAATAACAATTTCTAATCTTCTGGAGTATTACCATCCCAGATTTCATATTATACAGTACAGAGATAAAGAAAATAAAATAGAATGGTATGAACAAAAAAGCGTTCTTTTTGTTAATGTAATTGAATTGAAAACCCACACATAATCCCACATTCTTACAGTTACATGATTTTTTTTTTCAGAAGAAAACAAACAAGACACAGTGGAGAAAAGAAGATCTTCTCAACAAATGGGGCTGTTAAAACTTGAATAAAATTTATAAGAATGAAAGCTAAATCCTTACCTCTCAATTTGCACAAATTGAGCAGCTAGGATCTCAACTTAAGATCTGATAACCCTGAATATTACAGAAGTGAAAGGAGGGTATAGGTATAAGATCTTATTATTTGTCCTTCTTGTGAGTTCATGGCAGAGGAAAGTTTATTGTTAATTCAATTCCCAGTCCTAGAGGATTTCAGCATCCATACAATCTAATCTTAAGCTAAACCTGGAAGGCTTCAGCCTCCATACAACGGAAACTTCATGAGACAAGTCTTGCCTTAGAAGGCTCCAGTCTCCATGCAATCCAATTTTCATACAAAGCCTGAAATATTTCAGCCTCCTAGACTTACTACTGACTGGGTTAACTCTGGTTGTCTTTTGAACTACCTTGCTCCAAACTGTAAATTGTAAACCATCTGTTTCTTACTCTCTGCTTTCTCTCTGTGTATTCTGAACTGGCTCTGTTCTTCTCACCATCTCCTTCTGAACTGAACTTTTTGTGCATTGACTGCACTCAAACTGCCTGACTGTACTAACTCTCTACTTCTTTCTCAGAGCTCTGCCTCTTGTCTGCTTCCTGTCTGCTTCCACCTTACTTCCCTGTGAGCTCTTTTTTCATACTCTGAACTCTGCTTCTTCTGCTTCTCCTCTCTCTAACTGCTCTTTCAGAGTTGGATTTAAAGGTATGTATTACATTGCCTTAACAATAGAAATTCCTTTCTTCTAGCATCAGCACAAACAGAGGACAAGGTTAGCCTAACCAAGCTTTACTCCATTCTTGGATGTTTACCCAAAATGTTCTACATCTTATGACGGAGTAATTTGCTTAATCATATTTATAGATTTTCTATTTACAATATATAGGAAATAGAAAAAGCTTAGGTGCCTATCAACTGATAAGTTAGTAATGAAAATGTGGTACATTTATACATTTATACAATGGAATATTATTTAGTTGTAAAATAAAATTTAAAGGTAAGTGGATATAGCTAGCAACAGTGATTCTGATGGAACTAACCCAGACCAAAGTGGACAAAGGTCCTGCATTTTCTTTCATTATTTAATGCTATTTTTGAAATCTATGTTTCATTTTGAACATCAATAGAGGTCTGAAAACTAATCAGATGCATGATGGGACTTTCAAAGGAGAGTGCTACCATAACACACTCTTTAATGGAAGAGTTTCAGTATTGTGAATCTAAAACCCACACAGCTGCTTGGGGAGATTCATGGAGAGAAATTAGAAACTGAAGTTCCCAAATGAGTAGCCCAGCTGAGCTTCAAATTGATACTGAGCATCAAGCTGAGTCATGATAGTCAGTGCAGTGTGAAACAAGGCCTTCAGCCCAAATGAACCATATCAGGCTAGGAGAAATAATAAACAAACATGATTTCCTTATGGGGAAAATACCAACTTGCATGTTTGAAAACAAAGTAAATTAATATTATTAGTTTAGCTTACTAAAATTGGGGATTTGTTTGTAACAGAACAATAATAACCTCAACAATATTAGAATCATTACACTAGAAATCTTAATTTCTTCAAAACTGTTGATTGATTCCTTCTCTGGAATAATCCCAAGGTCATTGTCTTAGTTGAATAAAATTAAAGGATATAGTCAAAAGACAATTAGGTGTCAATAATTCACAAAAAAAAATCATAAAAAGAAAAATTGATGATCACAGAAAATCAACATCAGTGAATATTATCAATTAAATACAAAAATCATAGGACAAGATTATTAGATATACAAGTCAACAAATCAAATAACCCAATTAAAAAATCGGGTACAGAAACAAACAAGGAATTCTCAAAAGAGGAAACTTGCATAACTGAGAAACACTTCAAGAAATGTTTAACATCCTTAGCCATCTAGGAAATACAAATTAAAACCACTTTGAGATTCTATACACTGTCAGAATAGCTAACATCAATAACTTGAAAGACAGATCATGTTGGTGAAGATGTGGAGCACGGGAAGACTCCTACACGGCTGGTGGAAGTACAAACTTGTATAGCCACTGTGGAAATAAATATTGCAATTCCTCTAGAAATTGGAAATAGACATACCACAAGACCAAGTTATACCACTCCTGGGCATTATAGCAGTTTTTTTTTTTCATAATAACTAGAAATTGGAAACAACCTAGATTCCCCTGAACTGAAGAATGGGTAAAGAAATTGTGCCACATTTATACAATGGAGTACTATTCAGCTATTAAAAAAAATGACTACATGAATTTTGCAGACAAATGGAAAGAACCAGAAATAATCAATCTGAGTGAGGTAACTAAGTCTCAGAAAGTGAAACACGGTTTGTACTCTTATATGTGGATATTAACTGTTAAGCAAAGGACAAAGGTGCTGAAATCCACAAACTCAGAGAGACTATGTAACAAGGAGGGTCCCAGTGGGGACACAGGGTCTACCTTGCAAAGGGGAAATAGAACAGAAGATGGAAGAGGGACAGGGAATGATGGGGACCAGAAGAGAAGAGACCAGAAAGGCAGAGAGGGATGAAGGGAGAGACTATGTTGGCAAGACAAGCAGAATTGGAGGACATTTAAGGGAGAATTTGGAGACCTAATGCTGTGGTCTCCACTAAAATCACTTAAAATCAACTCATTAAAATCAACGGAGACTCTAGCAAAAACATCTGGTAATGGGGGTCAGGGAGCCTAAACAGGCCATCTCTTATAATGATGCAAGACTTTCAGTAGTGGTACTAGGATACCATCCCTAACACAAAATCTTCAACCTGTGGCCTATCATTCCTGAAGGATCCACTGGGAAAATGGAAGGGCAGAACACCATGGTAATGGAGGAAAACCATGACTGATACACCAGAGCAGGCCAGGAACTAGAGTCTGTACAGTCAGGAGAGGACTTCTAATGTTATTTTGCTCTCCTCATTGATTGATATGTAGCCCAATTCTCAACAGAGAAGATATTAAACACTAAGAAGAGCACTGTGGAGAATGAAGCAATTGATCAGATATAGAGAGCAGTTTAATACCATGGGTTAGGACACTCTCAAATTTGACTGGCAGAATTATTTAGTAGAATTGTTTTTCCAAGGAAGTACAGAGAAAGACCTAAGCAGTAGTTCAGATGTCTTACTAAATTAGCTCAATGAAGAGTTGATGCCAAACATTGGATCTGATATTTTGTAATCATTAAATTCATTTTCCACTTATTCTGATATAGCCATTTTAATATTTATGTCAATTATAACTGCTAGAGTGTAAAGTTACAAAATAAGTAAAGCTTATTTCTAAGAAATAATGTGGGTAATTCATAATGTCTTTTTTTCCTGTTTTCCAGATAGTGATAACTATTGTGAGAACCAACACATGGCTCAGCTCCTCCCTCTTTGGTGACAGTTTTCTCATCATATATGGTATCAATAGGATTCTAATACTTGGATCTGTATTCTAGAATACAATAAAAATATTTAATGTACTCAATACATCTTGAGAACATTAAGCTATGAATTAAAAAGTAATCTCATTTTATTGCCAGAAATTAGTGTCTGAAATTAGCAATACATATTAAACTAGAATAATTTAAAACACTTTCTATTTATCATTAATGTATATGTATACAACTGTTTTTCTGTCTGTGAAAAAATGTATGCTACAATTGCATGAAAAAAATCAGAGAACAACTTTGTGTAGTTGGTTTTCTTCTTTCATCTTTATGTGCGTTTCAGCAAAATACACTCAAAATACACTTATCTGATGATAAGGATAGTTAGTGCTTTTATCTACCGAGCAAATGCAAAATGAAGAGTTGTGGAGTCCAGTCCCAGTGGACGTATCCATAACACAACTACTGAAACAAGGCTCAAGGATCATTGGGGAAGAGGAGGCAGAAAGAGCCACAGGAAAAGGGAGTTTGATATAAGATTATGTTTACTTTAAAATCTTTGAAGGCAGAATGCTTTCATGTATGTATTTGTTCATATATCATTTTCAAGGAAAACTATCCTATAGTGATCAAAAGTATCCTAATCTTGTCTCCTCTCCATTCCATGTGCCACTAAAACCAGTGAACTGAATGTTCTCTGTACATGAAAGTATTTCTCAATATGTCATTCATGAATTTAAAATCAAATTATTGAAAATTTGCTTGGCTAATAATAAGAACAATAATAATTTAAATGTGTAACACATACAGTGTTTCATATGAAATGCAAATCTAGTGCCACAATGCTTTTGCCTCTTTTGTATTATATAAATGAATCTATTTGCATGGATAACACTCACAGAAATTCAAAAACCATTGTATCAAATATAGGTTGAGTTTTTGTTCTGTCTACTATTCAAGTATATATGCCAAAAAATTTGCTAAACAGAAACAAGCTAACAGGCCGATTTTCTTTCCCAAGTCCCTTATTTTTAGAGAGGAGCATTGTAGCCACTTATTCTTAAGCACGATCTAATCTAACCATGCTGTTTATATGTGTCTCTGAGACTTAAAGAGGCTGTTTTCAGTTATGCTTTGAGACTGAGTCAGAACTTCAATCCAGCCATCTTCAGGATAGTGACAAAGCTCTTTTAAGTGCAATCATGTCTCGGATTTTTCCCTATGATAAAAGTTAAAATCACCCTCTGGGAAAATCTCCAGAGCCAAAGAGAAAAATAGAGGTAAGCAAGTCCTCTCATTCACTGACTGAATATTCTAGAAAGCTTGAGCTGCTTTACCATTTCTTTTAGAGATAGTTATGGATTAAGGAGTGAGAAAGATTCATGACTTTGGGGGAAAATATCTGATCTGATTACACAGAGGTAGCAAACAAAACTCATGATGAGTTTTCAACATTATAAGAACAAAAATAATAAAATATGATAAAGTCATAATTTTAAAACTTTAAGGTGAAAAGTAGAGACACTGTAATATAGTTTTTTAAACTGAAAAACAGAGCTCAAATTTGAGGAAGACAGTTGGAGAGATTACTCAGTAGTTAAAAGTAATAATAGTTCTTGCGAATGAATAGTGTTTTGTCTCCAGCAGACACATCATGGCTCAAAACATCCATAACAAGTTCCTTGGGATCCAATGTGATCTTCTAACATCCTCAAGTACAAGACATACACATAGTGTATTTACTTATGTGTATGCAAACTTTCTTGAACATAAAATAATAAATCTTATTGTTAGAAAATTTTAAAAAGCCATACTAGTTAATATCTATGGTCATTCATTCACCATGCACATATCAAATCTTAAAGATAATATAAGAATCCTTGGAGAGAAAATAAAAGCAGAAATCCTAACAACAAAAATCTATTGACAGAAATTTTACAGCAATGCTAGTCATGTAATCAGAATAAAGGCTTAACACTTTTAGCCTGGTTTGAACTCATGATATCTTCAAACCAATCAGTCCTATAGCTAAAAATCACCCGAAAGGCACACTAAAATTTCAATGATCTTTTTTAATGTGAAAATAATTTTTAAGATAATCCATTGCTCACTTTAATAAATGTATTAAAAACATATAAAATCCAATTTTTTCTGTTCTATAAAGCCTCCAAAATGTCTTCATAAATGAAGCAAATACAAGACCTTTCTTGTCACCTTCACATATATCCATTGATCTAACTCAAACTGTCTATAGTCATTCCTTTAAATCTCATTTACCCTTCTCTCTATCTCTCGCTCTCGCTCTCTCTGCTTTTGTCTCAACCAACACAGCACAGCTGTTCTCTAAAACATACGACTATCATTTAAGCTGCTAAGATACATTTTCCTTGATAGGTGGGGCCAATAGTAAAGCTCAGGCATTTTATCTATCTATCCAATATCTACAATATCCCTCCATTTATTCAAGTGAGCTGCCATCTAAAGGTAATAAATATAAAATTCCATAGATGAATTATTCGTAAGATTTAAATAACTTTTATTACAGTGTATAGTTATAATTACCATATTATTTTATTCATTGTAATTGGTAATTCCTCACTGTACCCAATTTGTGAATTGAACATTATTAGAAATGTGTGCATGGAGGAAAAAGGAAATATATATAGGGTTTGGTTTGCTCTCATGTTTCCAGTATCTGAAGATCATCTTGATACAGAATGTCAGTGGAAAGGGGGCAAGATATTATCTGCATTTCCCATAAAAAAACAAAAATAAAGAAAATTTTACACAGAAAGTGAAAAATTGTGAGGTTTCAATGGTGAAAAATTTTTAAAATTTTTTATTTAAATTGTTTTTTTTTTCATGTTTACTCCGCATTCAACTTTTCCCAAAGATTCAAATCTTAGGATGGATTTCTACAAAATCACTCTATCAAATGACTAAGGCAAAGAGGGAGACTTCTGTCACACTCCTAAAATATGTGGAAACAACTTCTTAAATTTTGATAAAATTATTCAAATATGAAAAAAAGAATGTCAAATAATTATGTATTTGGAAATAAAGAAGATAAGAAAATATCACCACCAAAAAAGAAATAAAATCCTCATGATGCCAAGTCATCAGATTTATGTATTAAGAGATTACTCATGCACAATGGGACAAATTCTCTTTGATTTACATAAGAAGTAGATCAGGAAATCATTCTTGTTTTTCACAAATACAAATTTAAATTTAGTCCATCTTTTAATAGAAATGAGCTTATAAAATGCTTAATTAAATAATATTAATATTACACTCCTTATTACTGTATTGGGGGGCTGTTTATTGATTTGATTGTTTAAAACATGGGATTAGATGTCAAAGAATGGAAGCTGAAGATTTTCATTTGCCAAGGAGATAATCCAGTGGACTATACTTTAATTCCATAATGGTTGTCAGGAAAATAATGACTGGACAAAAAAGGTTCTCTTGTTTTCTCCCAATTGGTTTTAAATAAGCACAAACAAACAACATTAATTATATATTGTACCTAAAAAAATAACAATTGAGACCTTCAATAACTGTTTGGCCCTTTCTTTATTTCTCTGTTATCTCCTAGCATAAAATAACAAGGTAGAAACCCTTAAAGCAAAGTGTCCTTTGTTTATTAAAATGTAAGGATGCCTAATTACATCAGCAGAGTATATTTTCTCTGAAAATCTCATTTCTCTGATTTGTTCATACTCATGATCCTTCAAGGTTTCTTCTGAGAAAATAATCAAATTTCATTTAAAGAATGAAAACTGACATGATATGAAATTTATTTCGCCACAGTAAGGTAAGGATAGGGTCAGTTAAAAAGTGTTGGATTGGAGCTGGAGAGACTTCTCTGTGGTTAAAAACAGATGCTACTCTTGCAGGATACAAAAAAATTGCACTTGCAACACCAATGTGATATCTAGCAACCTCCTATTACTCCTGTTCACAGGTTCTGATGCTCTGCTCAGATCTCCATGAACTCCTGCACACAAATGGTGCCCAAAAATACACCCAGACACACAAACTTACACATAAGATGAAAATTAAACAAATCTTTTAAATAGAAAAAAGTTTGAGGTTTAAGGAATACTTTCAATTTTAGTAACCCTAATCTCCTAAAGCTTGGAACCTATTATGGAAAACCATGTACTTTTTATCAGTTTAATTTCCATAAGTTTTTAATAAGTTTTCATGAGTTTGTTTTGTTTGGTTTTTTTGTCCTTGTTTTTCTGTCTTTTAATTATATTATATATTCTGGTTAGCTAAGTTTCTCGAATAAAATTTTCTTAATTAATGTAGCTTTAAATTAACCAGTTTACTTAAAATAGCCACCCTTCATAAACAAAGTACCACCTATAGTACAAAAAAAAGAAAACTTTCACTTTGCTGCACTAGTCGATTTAAGCCAATTGTATAATGATCCGTTATGAAAAGAAAAATATAGAATCTATCAGTGTCTTGCACACTTTTTATTCCACTATGTGCTATGGATTATTTGTTCACTTACATAATGCTAACTATGAATACATGACATACTTATAGCTAAAATGTTTACATAGTTTATTCTCATACTATAATCGCCCTTTTCCTTGCTTTTCAGATTACCATGTTTTAGTTTCTTTTTTCTAAAATACTTGTTCTTACATTGTTTGATTTTAAGCTCCTTTTTTCCCCACTATTAGCTAAATATTCTCTTTGTCAATTTTTAGATGTGCTTCTGTGGGATGCAGCATTTCCCAGTTTCTGTCAACTCACTATATCAACCTCTGGAAGCTTGTTTCATTCATCAACTCTCTGGATACCAGATTGTCAGCTCAGGGGGAATTTGCAATGTATCTATTGAAAGAAAGTTCTGCTGTACCAGTTCTGCTTCACTGTCAATCTCCTAATTCACATTTTTCCTATCACATTCCTTGACACTTTACTGGAATTCAAGTGATCAAAACAGCTATTTTCAAAAATTAATACTTTAAAGACATTGTTATCACTCATTTAAGTATGAATTTAGCAAAATTATGTTACTATTACTAAAAACAAAACTTTACTTGCTGTTTATATCTGAGCGGTTTTAGATTTAAATATTGATTGTACAACAGGTGAACAACTTCATTAAACTTTCTAAGAATCCAATGTTTGCATGACCACAACCTATAACACATGCTAATTTTTCTTTTAGTAAACATGATGTCATTTTATGATTTTCAAATATTATTTGTTATAGAATCTCTTATTTTGCTACATAAAAATATTGACACAAAAACAGCACTCAATTTCTCTCTATCATATTTCTAAAAATAATATTAAAATTGTGAATTTAAATTTTAAATATGACTTTAGAAATAATAGTATAAAAATATATCATCACATTTGACATTATACAAAAATCCCCAAATATATTACTTTTCTAGATAAAATATGAAGATAAATGATGTCTTAAATAGCATTGGAATCTTGGAAATCCATTCATTCAGTCACACATTTAAAATTGTTATTAAGCTTTATGAGTAATCTTACATATTCAATATCCAATCACATGGTGAGGAAAAATGGTCTAAAAGAAATGAAGAGAGTACTTCTATGGGACTGCTCTTAAAACAATCCATTATAGGAAGGGAAGAATAATAAGATGCTTTCATAAAATCCAGTTTGAAAGTACATTGTTCTCAAGGTGGTAGTACATTTGCTTTCTTAACAAAAACACTCCATTTACATTTTCTTATACAAGTAGCCTATTGTGACTTTTAGAATGATTTCTACCAGAAACACCTCTAGGAAAAGTTCATCATGTCATATATTCTAGGATTCTTTCAGTTGAAAGAATAAGAACACAGTGCAGAATAGGCTGAAAACAAGTAATACAACATAACAGGTTAAGATCAAACTATGAGATCAGATGACCTTGGTTATTGACCTGGTACCTATTGTGATGTCTTGACTTATAGACAAAACATCTGGAACCCTCTTTATTAAAGGACCTTGTGTTTATCACAGATCTCAGCTTTCAGTTATCAGTACCTTTAACGATTGGCTCAAGTACAGAAATCACACCATTTATAGACACACACACACTTCCTTTAAGTATAGTTTGTACCTAACAACTGATTAAGGAGGCTTTACAAAAGCAATATCTCCTCCCACAAGCTGACTTTTATGTACAGCTATAGTACAAGGGTTCCAGAGCTTATGACTGTTCATTCCCTCCTCTCTATTTATTCTCAGATCACCACCACCACCAGCTTCCTCTCCCAACTTAATGCTAAAGGCTTGTTTGCCTCCTCTCTTCCCCTCTCTTCTTCCTCTCTTTCTACCTCCCTCCCAAGTCCACTTGATATTGCTTATATGTGCATGTACGATAATCTATTAAGCATGGATAACTGCTTTTAAATAGAATTAATTCTATTTACGTACATGATGCCTTCCACATAAGATTCCACTTCCTGGATAATCCAATCTGCTGAAACCTTTATCTATAATGTTCTCATGAGTAACAAGAAGTAATGTTATTTCATAATGTTAGAAATAATGTTAGAATGTTTTGGAAATGATTGAGATAATCTTTAAAAATTGCCTAATTTACATAATTGCAAATAGTACCCTCTTTTATATATAGTGATGAGGATTATGGTGGTTAGGAAAGAAAAATAGGATGGACAGTCTTGTGATCCAGGCTTTCTATTCAAGACCTTGAATGGTACCATTATATATGATACTATTCTTGCATTCTCCGCTTATATTTTTATTAACAATATTTTTTATTTAGTTTTGCATTTGTCTCATTTGCTTTTAGTGCCAACTGTAGCTCCAAAGTAGGAGAAGTAGGCCAGATGTGACCTGAATGCTCAAATAAATCCCTCCTCTTAATGATGTGATAATTCTAGTGATAAACTTTGACCTTAACATCTGGCCTGGATCACAGTGTTATATACAACTTGTAAACCAACTTGAAGGTCAAATATAGGTGGACTAATTGGACTAATATGAATGAAAGATAAATGTTTTCCTTTTAAAAACATATATATATATATATGTTTTTTAATGTATTTAGTATAGACACTGAAAAAGTAAAGGTAAGATAAGAATTAATATCATCTTAGAGAACTGGAATAGGGAAAAGAAAACTAAGAAGGAGTTGAGATCTAAAACACCTGAAGTTATTTTCATACTAAGCCAGTCAGAATATTTGGACTTACCTATATCCTTCCTCAATGTTGACACCAAATTGATACTACCATAACACATGTGACAGAAATTTCTGACATATTTGTAATACATTTTTCCTATTATTGGCTATTTGGAAAACTCCCATTGAATAAAAGTTTTAAAAAAAAAACATAAAAATATCCATAAGTCTTTCCCTCTACTATTCACTATGTGAGAACCTAGGGACCTTGAACTGACTTCTCCAATCAAGTCAAGGAAGTAGAGAATTTTGCCCTTCTAATGGGTGAGAATATCTTGTAGACAACTTATTTTAGTAAGTGAAAACATAATCTCTGGCCATAGCAAGTAAAATTTGCCTTGAAAATCTTTCCTTCCAATAACAAAACCCTAGAACTGCCCAAATATTTAACCCATGAACTATGGTCCCTTTTTGTTTATTATGAAGAATAAATATTTTAATGTACAGTATTCTTCTATATTTTATATTGTTTTAAAGGAAATTCCTGAAGAGATATTGCTAGTTACATGAAATACTTTTTAAACTTGACAGTGAACAAGATGGGAATATGAATAAGAGTTCTACAACTAAAGATTCCTAACATTAAGAAATGTTGCAAATGCTCAGATTTTGGTGAGCATCATTCTGACTGCAAATTCTACTCATGCCTTAAATAGTTTTTAGGACAAGGAGTCTTGTCTTCATGCTGCTCTTCTCTGTGGCACTAACTTTGCAATGATGGAGACAGACATAATCCTCGTATTTCTCCAGTGCTACGCAATTCATGGAGAGACTAATAAAATGTCATGCCTAGACACACACACACACACACACACACACACACACACACACACTTTACAGTACCATCATTTTAAAAATCACATTAAGTGTGGCTTCACTTTGATTGAGAAGACCAAATACTAAAAAGTTCCTGAGTTACTTCATTTTAAAAATAAATAAATGAGTAAATAGGCAGATAGATGATAGATAGAGAGAGAGATGATAGATAGATAGATAGATAGATAGATAGATAGATAGATAGATAGATAGATAGAGATGATAAATAGGTCGGCATTACAATTTTTAGCAGTCCCTCTTGCAAATAAGAAAAACTTTAAGCAGAAATTCCTCCTTCTGTAATTCATGAACCTGTCTCCCGACAGCTGGAGACAATCAATTACTCATCTTTTTAATGATGTAGTCCTAACCTCAAAGCTTTGTTCTGCTTTAGTTAGTTTTTTCCCAAGTATTAGAGCAATTCTGTATCTTCTGTCAGTATTTCCTGTAATTGTGAAAATAACTGCTCACAGAACAGGGAAGGATCAGGTAATACACAGTGTGAGAGCAGCTATGGGGAAGAGCTATGTTGTTTTAAGAACTTGTATATATCCCAACAACATAATCTATAGAGGAAAACTAGTTTAAAAAAAAACTAAGTTATATTACTAATCAGAGAGTTACTTTTTGAGAAGAGTCTTCATTAGTATTTAAAGTTTGGATCTGTTATATCAAAATGATCACTACAAAAGTAATTTTTTTCAACCAACAGCAAATTAACCAGTTATATAATTAAAATCCCACTCAAGTAAAGCAGGAACTGCTTTCAACTTCAATAGGGTGTAATATGGATGTTTGATAAGTGTATACCTTGTGAAATGATAAAATTGACATGATTGACATATCTGTCACTTCAAACATTTGTCATTTCTTTCCATAAAATATTTATACTTCTTCTAGCTATTTCACAATATACTATACATATATATGAAATCACTAATCTTATAGAAACATAGAAGTCAGGGGAGCATTGATTACATATGTAGAGGCTGTTCAACAATTATTGGAAATATAGACTCTAATACTATATTGCACAGTTGGAGACCATAGTCAATAACCATTTGTTAAATGTTTAACAGTCACTGTAGCTATGCCAGATCATTGTAACTATGCTTAAGATAGGTGTTTGTATCTTGTTTCCTTACAATTGCAGTGTCTTATTTTCAAATCTGGTTAGAAATAGACTCACAAGTTGAGTTGTAAAGCCTTGCAAACATCATCCAAGAATTGATCTAATTTTTTTACTTGAATATTTATTTTTTTGGAACTTACCAAAAGTCACTACATGATGTCAATTTACAGCCTCAAGTATAAATGATGACTGTGTTTCTTCTTCTTATTTATTTACACTTTGAAAGAATGACGATTGCATTATAGCATCCCAGAAAATATTCTACAACATAGGAAACATTTAAATAACTAAATAACAGTAAAATAAATTACTTGTTCTATTTTTGCTATTGATTTAGAAGGCCTTGAGATATCTTCTCTACTTAACATTAATTCAAAATTATATTGCCTAATTAACTTCAAAAGAATAGAGCACAGGTCACGCTTTATTTATGTTTTCCTTTTTTATTTTAAGCATGAGTTTAAGGATTTCATGTTGAAATTACTTATTAAAAGTAATTATCACGTTCCACTTATGAGCAAACAAATAAAACATACCTCATCTTTACTGTCTTTTAAAAGTATATAATTATATCACTTTTGTATTTACATCTTACCAAAACAAATATAAACTTTCTTTAAATGCTAAAATACTTTTCATCTCACATGCCCCAACAAGTAGCTTTAAAAGTGTTTTCTGATTTTTTTTTTTTTATATTTCAACAACAACACGTTACTGCTAATTTTTACTACTGAGCACAAATTTGCAACTTCAACCTAGTATTTAGTAATTATCCACCATCCTGACATCTAATTTTTAAAAATAATTTGAATTTCTAAATCACTTCAAAACCTAATGGAACTCAAATGCTATTACATCTGAAACCACTTAATAGGTCCTTGTTAATAAAGACAATCTAGTTAAATTAGGCACTTTCAGTGAACATAGTTTATCTTGGCCACTTGATATAATCCAATCTAATAATAATGACTAATAAGCACAGCCTGGTAACATGTACATTTTCTCCATTAGCCATTTGCCTGAGATGTGGGGTTATTTTACTTCAGAATCACTGATTTGTTAAATTCTGTTGCAGCTTCTGATCTGTGGGTCAAAAAAAAAAAATCCCCATGATTAACTGTAGTCACTACAATATAACTTAAGCATACTGAACACCATTAAAAACTGTGTTACATTATAGCATTTTTAAAAAAAGGAGTTGTATATCTTTCTTACCAAGATCATAAATTCCTTACTTTTAATTCTAATAACTATCACAAATTCTCACTCAACATTATATTCTCTGGATGAACTACTGTGCACACTATATGTGATGGTCATCATGTTTCAGGTCTTTTAAACAAGATGTCCCAAAGCTAGAGGATTCTTAATTTCAGGAAACCATCAGAAATAGTAAAACATATGCATATTTGAGTTACATTTTATATCCATCTCTATAGAGAAATTTAGTACTTCCTTTTAGCATCTTCTACGTATTCTTTTCAAGAAAGAAGAAGCCATTTTAATTAAAGGTGAAAAAAGTAAAAATTTACTGAATGAAGTAAAAAATATGTTCTTGTTTTGTTTTGTTTTGAAATGATACCATTTTGACAAAATGGGCAACACTGGAGAATATTTTCCTAATTGAAATGAGCCAGGAAACACAAATGCTGCAGATAACACTTAGAGGAACATCTAATCTTTTAATTCAGCAGCCTGGCTAGTTTGGGAAAGGATCACATTCAAAGCCTGTGTGATCCAGCAGTCACTCAGCATACACCTTTATGTAACCCAACTAAGAAGGCAATAGTGGCACACACCATTAATACCAGTTCTCAGGATGTAAAAGCAAGCAATCAGTTCAGAAGTTGGTCGTGGTTCCCAGTCTATGGCTCTCTGTTCGTGCTAACCAGTTCAGAATTCACAGTTAATTCACAGAGTTAACAATGAAGCAGTACACACTGAGAGAATGGAAGGAGATTGAGTCATATAATATTAGTCAACCAAGAAGCAGAAAGTCAGAGGAAGAGTGAAGTACAGAGTGAGTGCACACCTTTAATCCCAAGTCTGAGAGTGAATCAAAGTGAAGGCTTGGCAGAATGATGTCTGAGATGAATCAGAGTGAAGAGTAGGCAAAGTGACAAATAAGAGAGTTAGCAGAGTTAGTCAGAATGAGGACATGCCGAACTCTCACAATGATAAAAAAGCAGACTCTTGGCTCAGAAAGTCAGGCATTCAGTTACAGAATCTGTTAGATAAGACACACAGGCAGTTCAGTAGAAGGAGTTAATGTCAGACAGGAAAACTGAGTTTGGGAGAAAGAAACAGCTAACAGCAAGAGTCAGTTTGAAGCCTAGAAAAGCAGTTGAGTCAGAGAACTTGCAGGAGTCTGCCAGAGTCACAAAAATTCAGTCAGAACCAGTCAACTGGCTCAGAAGTTCAGTTTGAACAAGTCATCTTGGAAAAGAGTTTGAGCCAGAAGAGTAAGATGAATCATCCAATCAGAGGAGGCAGTTGAGTTCAGTACAACTCTGTGTTCAAAAGAGCTAGTCAGAGTAAGTTCTGTCAGCAGTAAGTCTCAGAAGCTAAAACATTCAGGTTTAGGTATGTAGATTAGAGTGTATGGAAGCAGAAGCCTTCTAGATCTAGGTTTAAGATTCGATTATATGGAAGCTGAAATCCTCTAGGAGTGGGCATTGGATTATCAAAGAACAAGTGTCTCATGCCCATTGAACACATGAGAATAATTAAATAATCAGTGCATAAATCTATGGTGGCACTTAAGAGAGTGAAACTCAGGGAAACGGAGAGTATAATAGTGATTTCCAGAGCTTGTGCATGGGTCAGTAAAACACTGTTCTTCACTGATGATGAAATTTCAGTTATGAAAGATGAATGAAATATTGATGTCTATTCTATATCATAGTGCCAACAGTTACCAATTCATTATTATACATGTCAAAATTTAGAGGAAATGGATTGGAATGTAGCCCAGTGGTAGAATACTGGCCTAGCATGTATGAAACCTTATATACAATTTCCAGAGCTAGCCCAAACCGGAAGGTATTATGTTAAATAGTTTTATTTACCAAGGGGTAGACACAAGAAATCTTTGGAAATATTTAATATTTTCATTAACATTAGAAGTTACTATAGGTATCAAGGATGTTGCTCACAAATATGGATGGTTGATAAGTTTATCTCAAACTTGTCAAATCACATAGAAATAGGTA
Source organism: Cricetomys ansorgei (assembly GCA_026225945.1). Taxonomy (NCBI): domain Eukaryota; kingdom Metazoa; phylum Chordata; class Mammalia; order Rodentia; family Nesomyidae; genus Cricetomys; species Cricetomys ansorgei. The sequence continues at coordinate 14,797,648 of JAMJFZ010000199.1, forward strand.
TAGTCTCTCATATATGATATATATTGCTTATATTTTACTAAAGATAGACTGGGAAATTGAGACAAAGGACATAATAAAATTAAGCAAAAAGAAAAAATCAGGTATGAAATATATAGATGTGTAGGAGTATATGTCTGTGATATACAACTCATCAGAAAATAAACAGGACACTGAATATTTAGAGATAGCTCACTAAAATAATGCAAGTAAAGCAGGTTAAAGCGTGCTCTAAATCTATAATCATGTGGTCATAAAATCAACTTGAAATATCTTTATACATATTAAAATGAACCAAATAAAAATAGCTAAGCCATGTTAAAATATTAATCCATGCAATGATGTGCAGTATCACTAATTATTAGGGAATCAGTGTAAAATTACATTGAAGTGACCGTGAGCATTCAAAGAGTAGGAATTTCTTACAATACTGGAAATAATTTGAATTGAATATTCTTTGGGTGGGGGGGAAACTTTGACTCTAGTTCAAATATCTTAATTTGTCACTAGTTTTTCCAAATTTAGATGTTTATCATATTCAATTGAAAGCATATAGTCTTATATAACTGAATGCCCAAGTGTTTGTATAAATTTATTCTTGAAAATTGTCCCTAGTGAGTGAAAGTGTAAACAAATTGTGGCATATACTGATAACGGGACATCACTCAGTGAAAATTATGAATAAGCTATTGAATAACCAAAAAAAAAGGTAGGCAAGAAATAGTAGTAGTGCATGAAAATGAAGAAACAGAATACAAATCAATAATTACTTGGAAAGATATGATTAGGGAGATGATGAAGGAATACATCTCAGTGAGGTATAAACCTTTGGAGACATGTAATAGTAGATATGAGCATTAATTTCATTAATTATTCTCATGGGTTCATGCCAGAGGACAGTTTATTCTTTGCTAATTCAATCATGGGTCCTAGAAGGTTTCAGCTTCCATACAATCTAATCTTAAGCCTATATGTAGAAGACTTCAGCCTCCATACAATATAGTCTTCAAACCTAAACCTAGACGATTTCAACCTCTGAGACTTAGGGCTGACCAAGCTCAATCTGACTAGTTGTCTCTGAACTTCAGACTGTAGATCTTAAACCACCTGTTTCTGACTCTGCTTTCTCTCTTACTTTATTCTGGACTGACTCTATTCACAGCTTCTCCTTCTATCAGAACTGTCTTTGATCTGACTTCAATTAGACTGCCTGATTGAATTAATTCTCTGTTTCTCTTCTCTGTTTCTTGTATGCTTCCTGTCTCTGCTTCCACCTCACTTTCTCTCTGAGCTGTGCCTGCACACTCTGCTTCCACTCTCTGAGCTCTGTTTCTAGTCTACTTCTAACTCTTGTAACTGAGAATCTCCTTTTTATACTCTGAGAGTTGGGATTAAAGGTGAGTGCAGGATCAAAAACATGTACCATCATTTCCTTCAGAGATGGGATTAAAGGTGTTTGTTACATTGGGATTAAGGGCATGTACTACCATTGCTTTCTGAGTTGGCTTAAAGGCCTATGCTATGTTGTGATTAAAGGTGTGTACTAACATTATTTCTACCCTAGAGTAGTCATGCTGCCAGATAAGAGATCAAATATCTATCATGACAGGCCTTCCAATATAATCCTTTGCTAAAACAGCCATGTTTCTATATTTAATGATTAAATGTTCCTCTGCAGGAATGTTATGATTCAGTCTCAGTGGTTCCACTAGTTACAGTATACTTTCCACTATACTAACACTAGTTTTGACAAATATCACTTTCAGTGGCTCCACTGAGACTGATATTTGTCAAAACTAGTGAAAGTATACACCTTATGGTACAAAACATTTCAAAACAATGTGCTTGAAACAAAAAAACAAATAAATAAAAATAGCCTCGTCTACCTTCCTGAATAAATTTGTTTTCAAATAACTTATAACCTAAAAATTACATATCCCAATTTTGTATTATACTCTATATCAGACAATAGTCTGAATAGGATGGACAGAAAAAAATAACTTTTAGAGGTGACTAACTCAATAGGAAAATTAATAGCTCAGAATAGCTGATATGAAGCCCCAGAAAATGTAGAGAATATAATCTTATATTAGGTAGTATGAAACTAAATCAAAGCCCACTTTTTGTACCAGATCAACATGCAAATATTCAGTAACCACATGGGATATTAATAGAACAGAAAATGAGAATATGCATCAGCTGACTGAAAAAGTAATTCTAATTATTTTAAATAAGTTTATACGAATTTCATTGAAAAAATGAATTGTTAATCTAATTCACACTTCAAGATATATTATAGGCATACCAAGTTATCAAAGAAAAACAAAGCAATAATCCAGAGATCACATACTGCCAATAGCAAGGACAAATTTTGGACGAGGTACAGAGTATCACCATGGAGAATGCCTGCAAGGCTTTTGAGATAAATCTAGGGCGTACTAGTACAAGTCAGGAAACTGAAAATGAGCAGCTGAGCAAGTTTTATGGAATGAAATATCATATTCTTAGATGGCTCAATTATTACGGGGACTTGAGCCAAGTCTGATGACCTAAATTTGATCTCCAGAATCCACATAGTAGAAAGAGAACAGTCCCACAACCATTCTCTGACCTCCAGCTTCAGGCCAGAGTGTGCTTATACCAAATAAATACATGTAAATATTTTAATTTAATATTTTTATAATTTTATATAATATATTTTGATCATGTTCTTTCCCATTCCTAGCCACTCCCCACACATCTAAATGCATGTTCTTTCTTTTTATTAAAACAAAACAAAAGAGAACACACACACACATACAGAGTCTGTTCTGTATTAACCAACTACTCCTGAGCATTAGGCCTGCCTTGAAACTTGATTGATCAACTAGTGTCATCCTATTGAAAAAAAAATGATTATTTTTCTTCAGACAGCAGCTACCATTTATAAATAACTTTTTAATTAAGGGTGATACTTTTGCCCATTCTGCTTCTCTGTGCTAGGATTTTGTCTGTCTTGAAGTTTTTCATGCTTTAAAAGTCCCTGTGAGATTCTATGTGCCATCAGTCTATGCTTGGAAAATGCTGTTACCTTAGAATCATCAACCTCTTCTGGCTCCTATAATCTTTCCATCTTCTTTTCCTCATGGGTTCCCATACTTTGAGGAAGGGATATGATAAAGTCATTCCATTAATGATGTGCACTCAAAGTCTCTCATTCTCTACAGATGATCCAGTTATAGTTCTCAATGTAGTTGATAAAGTCATTCCATTAATGATGTGCACTCAAAGTCTCTCATTCTCTACAGATGATCCAGTTATAGGTCTCAATGTTAGTTACCACCAACTACATGAAGAAGCTTCTCTGATTAAGGTTTACCGAGGAACTGATCTGTAGATACAGCAATATGTCATTAGAAGTTATTTTATTCCTATTGTCATTTTATGGCATAATAGTAATAGATTTTTACTTAGGGCTTATGATCTATCTAGTTTCAAGTTCTTGGCCTGAGTGAAAATGTAAATTACCTAATGTTTTCTCTTATATGTGCATGTTAGCTTTTATACTCCTGGATGTGTGTGGGGGGGTATGTAAAACTTTTAAAAGACTTCAGCCTATATAGATCTTACATCCTCATACAGGAGATACATAAATATTTGACATAATAAATATATAAATACTATAGTGTAGTTAATATTCAAAAAACTAAAAATGGTATATTCTTTTTTTAATCTTTTCTTAGTATTTTACTGGTTTAGGAAAATGCAGTAGTAGATTCTCCTTTAGGCTTCATGGCCTCACAAATCATGATGGTTGACTAATTTTATAGTACCAGGCACAAACTCTCTCCTAAGTGTGACTTCAGTGCTATTAAACAGCTGTTTCTTGCTCCAGTGTCTAGCTCCACTGTGGTACCTTTAAGAATATTTTGCCATTCTCATTATTCTTCTGATTAGAAGAATTACAGCTGGCTAGGGCTATTGATTGTTTGTATCCTTTGGTATATTACAGGTGTAGAGGAATATTTAATCTACATTCTTTTCTTGAGACAGAGCAACTGTTTGTCTCAACCTCCCAAATAGACTAGCCTTGATAGTCAGTGAGCCACAGGAACCCTCCTGCTTCAAACTCCCTTACACCAGTATAAAAATTGTATGCCATTATACCCAGCTTTTTTATGTAAGCTTTGGAGCTGTACTATAGGTCTTCATGCTTACAAGGCAAAGATTCTACCAAGTGAACTGTCATTTCATTCGTAGTTCATTAGCTTTTTGAGAGATGGTGATGGCTCAGTGTATGAACTTTTAATTGGGGTTGGGAAAAATAGATGTATCAAGATATATTTTAGAGATATCTGTGACAGAGCTATAAGTAATAGATGTTGTATTAGTTGTAGATTCATATAGATGTAGATGTTGATTCAGGGCAGAGGACAGTTTTTTTCTTAGTCTGATTAAATCTCCAGTTCTAGCCCAGAGCCCTGGAGCCCTAGAGTACTTTGTCCCCTATACAATCTAGTCTTAATCCTTGAACTGGAAGGCTCTAGTCTTCTTAGACTCCAAAACATTTACTGCTAGGTCAGACCTAGAAGGCTTCAGCATTTCCCTTCCAAGACCTATTGCTAACTGAATCACTTTGAGTAGCTCCTTCTTAATCTTCTGATTCAACTCACTCTTTGTTCTGTCCTTCTTCTGCTGAACTATATATATTGTATCTCTGTGTCTCTCCCTGAGCTCTCACTGTTCCAACCTGCCTTTGTAACTGACTGCCTCAACTAACTGCTCTGTAATTCACTCTGTCCTCAGTTTCTGTAACTCCTCTGTAACTGACTATCAACTGACCCTTCTTAACTGACTCTGTTAACTAAATGACTCTAACTCCTATGTAATTCTCCTTTACTGACCAGAGAGTCTACCTTTTCTTGTGAGAGTTGAGCATGTCCTTACTTTGATAACTTTTCCTCAGATTAGTCACTTTGTCTGCCATTTAATCTGAGAAATCTCAGATGTCACTTCTTGTGTGACACTGACTAAGATAGAGCAAAGAAGAGAAAAGTAAAAAGGTATATTCTAAACTGACTTTGTTTCCCAATTTGAACATATGAATAAACAGTGGGGAAACTGAATTATCTGCAAGTCAGAAGAGGAACATTTGAAATCTTGTATTCCACACTCTAAAACAGATAATATTTGATTGAATGGAGTTTATGCTTCTCAGGGAGAATCACTTTCCTTTATTCATTTGTGCATCCCTATCTCCTAGCAAAATCACTGATAATAAGAATGAACCCAAAGCTGTTTTGAGGATGGATGGACAAATAAATAAGAGAAAAAAGACTAATCTTTTTCTATTTATAACTGAACACTTAAAATAATATTTCATAATTACAATGAGACAGATTTCATTTCTGTGTAAATAGTACCAGTTAAATGAGAGAGTCTGTCTTCAGAATAATATCTCCAGTAGAAAATAAGAAAGGTGTCTAATTTTAAAACAGAATTGGAAATTAACTCATGCAGAAATATTAATTTTTCTAGCTTCTACTTAATCCCTCTTTAAGTTCAGAGTACATTTTATTGTCCATACCGTTTGAACAAAGATGTTTTATTTCCTCTTAATTAAGTTATTGAACTTATGTTAAAAGGACGGCTTCAGAAACTGGAGAAAATTTAAATAAATGCCTTCTTTTTCAGATAAATAATATTTAAGATTATAGTTTCAATCTGTGCTCATAATTTCTTATCTTCTTGAGTAAAGAAAAAGGGAAAAATAACTGTTTGTCTACCCTATGGATATTTTTAATTTCTCACATTGTACCATGTAGCTTGGACGTGAGATGTCAGAGTACTTTCCTGCAGAGGAATGGTATAATTTGTCTACTTGGTAGAAAATGTAGTTTCTCAAATCTTCTTTAACAAAGTTTCTAGGTGTGTTTTACAGTTAGTTGGTCCAAGACTGTAAATGCTCACTGACACAGAGAAAGCAATAAGGAAACTATAAATATGAATCCATGGAAATTACAGAAATACACTGTCTATGTTGAATACTGATTTATTCATAAGTAGAATAACCACAGATTTAACACTATAAGATATAAAATGTATTATGTATCCATAAAACAGTCCATTCATTTATTCTACAACTATATATTATACTTCCTTTTTAAATGAGGCAATCCTGTAGATGTGAATGATACAGGGGTGAAATGTCCCACCTAGACTGTGTAATCTAAGGAAAAAAATACATAAAAATAATGTGACTTTAGATAAGGCAAATTATTTGAAACAATAAGGTAGGGTCTTGAGTAGAAAAATCACAAAGAATTTTATATGAATGTTTGGTAGATTGGTAAAGAAAGGGCTTGCTAGTTATGATGAAATTTTAAATTTAAATAACTATTACTCAGTGTCACTGGCTTTAACCATACTGTATGATGGTCAAGAGTCTTTTATAACTATAACATGGAAACTAAATAGTAGAGTCAAAAAGAAACAGGCCAAGTGAGAACAACCATAATAACTGAAAATTATATCTGAAAATCTTTTTTTATTAATTACATATATATATAGACTTAATTTATCTAATTAAAGAATGCACTTACATTTGGTATTATATGCATATTTTCTAAGAATAAAAACTTCATTTTCTAATGGAAATAAACAAAAGAGAATTTCTTGATTTATGATTAAGAAGCTTTGTATAAGAAAAGTCAGACTTTAGAAACCAATAGGACAGTGTTTCCTAGACCTTGTGATTCTGGTATGCAAAAGTGGTCGTTCTCTACTTTCCCCTGCAGTTGAGAGTTTTTCCACACGAAATTTGCTAACTTAATTCAGAAAACAGTGTCAGAAATTCTATGTTATACACTGTTCGCTAATTTAAAGTCAACTGTAAAGATTCTTTCAATCTTTTAATCTCATTCAAGAGATTAATTTGAGTATTTATCATTTTGCTGCAGTCACCCGATATATACCTGACATATATATATATATATATCTGCTAATCTATTTTCATTGTATTTGTCACATTATTCACTTATGATTTTGAAAAATCTTTTTGAATACAAAAGATACCTCTGTTTGGACATTTCAGTCTTAAATTTAAGTATACATTAATAATTTAAAAAACTCTTGTACAGTCAGGCAGTGGTGGCACATGTCTTTAATCCCAGTACTTGGAAGGCAAAGGTAGGCAGACTCTGTGAGTTTGAGACCAGTCTGGTTTACAGAGCGAGTTCCAGAGCAGATAGAGTTACAACAGAGAAACCCTGTCTCAAAACACAAAAAAAAGGAAAACAAAACAACCAAAGAAACAAACAAAAAAAACAGAAACAAAAAAGAAAACAATTGTGAATGACAATCTTAGTAATTAATGTTTCATTTTAATTTTTTCTTTTCTAAAATTAGTGCCACCATTGCCTTCTTGGGTATTTGTTTTTTTGTTTTGTTTTTGTTTTTGTTTTTGTTTTTGTTTTTTGGGGGGGTTTCTTGTTTGTTTGTTTTAACAAAACTTCATCAGAAACTTTGTGATAGCATTGTGACTTGTGAACTAAAATAAAACAAAATTCACAAGTACATGTTTAAAATCTGTGTGAAAGTCACTGCTATTTGCAGTGCTTCATCTAGTGAGGCCTGTGACACATTCCTGTCAGCAAATCTTGAATGACTGTGATAGGACGATCAGGAATGTCAGGACTACCTGGGTTAAGGGTGAGTTCAAGGACAGCTTGAGCAACTGTGTGATAATGAGTCTCAAGTTAAAAAGTAAAAAGAGTACAAGGGCTCAGGTTAAAGACAGTATGTCCATCTAGTATGTATAGGTCATTATAGGGCTCATAAGCCAATCCCATTTTAAAAATGTAAATGAGAAGGAGAGACTACAAAATGGAATAAGAATGGGGAGAGATTGGGAAGGAGGCAGAGGGAGGAATCAAACATCAGGAATTCTTGTAAAGGGATTTATTTAATATGAATAAGTTAAAAACAATGGCCATGATAAATATTGAATGTAATTCAAGTTTTTCTATTGAGAATATTTTTGGACTCTGGTAAAGTATACCTAACCAGGAAAGCTTAATTAGAATAGAATAAGTTATAAATTCTGTGTCTACTATCTTTTTGTGTTTCTTCATTTCTCATGTGCATCTCCATGTGCAATACAATAGGAAGCATGTCGCCCTTACATAATTTGTGTAGTAGAGTTAAAACAGAAAATATAATAACTTTAAGTCGAGAATTCAGGAACTCAAATGGCCATTTCTGAAAACATACATACAAATAACATTATATGAATATAACAGGTTCTACTTTGGAGTATATATGTACGTAAAATATACATATACATACATAAAAATTAGTGAAGAAAGAGGTCATGAATTTTGAGAGAGAATAGGTTGGGGTATATTAAGGGTTTGAGAAGTACAGTAATTATAATCTCCAAATTAAAGAATTCAAGATGTCTGAGTAATTCTGTGTTCTGCCACTAATTTTTTTTTTTTTTTTTTTTTCTTTTGGAGCAAACCATACAACTCTCTAGACAAGCCATTTACTCTCTGCTGAGGAATAAGGCTTTGGATAGGATCTTCACACTTTCATCAAGATTGTCTTGGGTATATAATTGTCTAACTGAAAAGTTGTTCAAATTTACAAAACTAGAAAACTGATGCTTGCAGTTACATACAGAATAGTGGTCATTTCCTTTGCTTATAATATGTGGTATTAAACTCCCCTTTAATGTTGCATAGTGGCAGTCTGCCATCTCTCCCACTCAGCCATGTGACCAAAGCTCTGAGTTTCTCAGATTTTTATTATAAAATCCATTCAGTGTTAGATTATTTTGCTCATATGTAAACAACTATAAACGGTCTGAGAATGTTGATGCTGTTTTAAGATAAATTATTGCTGTTCAATAGTAAGGAAACTAATAGTGGTTTTGCTTTCTGTTTTCAAATATGATGGATTTTCCAGAAGATAACCTCATCATAATATGAACGGCACCTACACAAGATTCTGAATTTCTCATGGCATAAATTATGTGTAAGTAAAAATCCATATTTTGAATCCTTAACACCCCAATTGTTTATAATGTGTCACTGAGGAGACCATGTATCAAAGGGACTTGGTGTTCCATCTCTAGTATGATTAGCAAGTAAGTAAAACCTTTAATAAGTTATGACTAATAAAAGTAAGGTCATTGGAGACATGACTTTGAAGAAAATTTTGGAACTCCTGGTCTTTCTGTCTCTCATATATTTACATATCATGTCAAGAATGAGCTTCCTCCAAACAAGAATGAATATTCCAAACAATTTCTAACAGTCTCTATGGGCCAATGGAATGAAATAGCTTAGATTGACTCATGATAATTCCTCCTTTAACTTGATTTTCTCAGGTATATGGAGAGCTGACAAATGCATTGTATTTATACAAAGTATCTTTGAAGAGGTGATGAAATAAATTAAGGTTGCTAAAATGGGGTATAAATCAAATCAGATTAGTGTCCTCACAAAAAGAAGTTTGTACAAATAAAACGATAGCTGAGATATTCACACATAGAGACAAAATCAAATGGAGGGCACAGCAAGATTGTGTCTATCTCCAGACTAAGCATAGGTCTCAATAGAAAACAAATAAGATCTTAGCCTTATATCCTTGGTTTCTAGAACAAAAAGGTATTTGTTTCTGTTTGAACCTTATAGTCTATGGCATTTGCCTATGTCCAACAAAATAAATCACTATAGAAGAGAATTTGAAAATAAGTTATCTAAACCAAAAGGAGCCTTAAAGAAGTATTCTTCTTAAAGCATACATAGATTGATTACACAGTCTTTTCAGAGTGTATCTAATACTTTGAAATAATGTTGTGTTGTTCAGGCAATTCATAGTATCAGTATCTCATTTCTCCAGTGCCTGTAATAGTGATATGCATAGATTTACAAATTAATATTAATATTTTAGCTTGTTTATCTTGTGTCTTATCCCCTTTACTTTCTTAGCTATGAAATGAACTCCATAAAACAATAGGAGAAAGAGAGAGATCATTGCAACTACTCTGCCTAGTCTCTACTATTTTCAAGAGCAGCCTAAGTATAGAAAAACAAATATGAAAACATAAGAATTTAAAATTGAAACTATCTAAAAGAAAGCAATTTGGAGAGAAGAAAATATATGTTCAGAGTGTTTTGTATTATTTTAAACTTGTTTTAGGACTAAGGCATTTGGAGGTACTTGACATCCTCAGTTGTAGATGTTGATACAGGGTTAATGGAAGTTTATTCCTTGACTAATTCAATCCCATGTCCTTAGAGGATTTTAGACTTAGTATTAACTAAAATACTTAAGCCTCCAAGTTTTACTGCTCATTGAGTCACTCTGACAAGCTCCTTTTGAACTCAGAACTGTACTGAACTCAACTGACTCTTCTTGTTGGATGACTTAACTCACTTGCTGTTCTTTCTGAAACTCTTCTCCAAGATGACTGGTTCAAACCAGCCTTCTGTGCCAGCTGACTTGATATGACTGAACTCTTCTGACTCTGGCTGACTCCTATAACTTCTTTGTCTGAACTGTTCTACTTGGATTCAAATTGAATCTCTCTGTTAGCTAACTCTTTCTCCTAAATATACTCTTCCTTCTGCTGAGCTGCATCAACGTCTCTGCCTCAGACTGCCTCTGTGCCTCTCTGTACTGTGAACTGAGAGTCTCCTTTTATATCCTGAGAATTGGGCATATCCTCACTTTGATTCAATCTTAGACTTCACCTTGCTGACTCTTTACTAGGAATCAATCTCAGAGTTGGCATTAAAGGCAAGTGCTCATTCTGTAAATATGAGCTGAGAATCATGACTTCCTTCTGAAATGACTGCTTCTTTTTAGATCCCTAGTGTTAGGATTAAAGGTGTATGCTACATTGCCTAAACCACAAAAATCCCTTTCACCTAGCAATAGCAAAAGCAGAGGATAGGATTAGTCTGACTAACATTTTTTCCACATTCCACCAGGAATATACAGGCCTCTGAATGTGATCTCTCTATTCAGGCCCTTGGATTTGATCCCTTCCTAACTATCACATAGGCCTTTCAATATAATTCATTTCCAGAGCAGGAATGATGGTGGATCAAATGACTGAATATTCATCTACACTCAGTTCTGACTTGAACACCTAATATTTTAGGAGTATAGTCAAAGATGTTCTGGTGCCACATAAATTCAATTTTTATTTTCTCTGCCTAGATTTACAATGACTATTATGTATGCATATCCTTACAGATAACCATCTTTCCAGAACCCTTCATTAGCCTTCAATCTGTTTCACTTTCAAACAAGATCAGTTCTAACACATAGAACCAATGGTATTGTTAATCATTAGATTAAATTCAGACTCCCATACTAACCAATCCTCCAGCTCATGGCTGAGTTTTTACTTATTCCCAGGAAATTGTGACTTTAAGATACAAATGAGCTTTTAGGTCTGTTCATTGGCATTCCAGAAAACCTTATAACATGTTAAAAAATCTTCAGCTTTTTCTTAATATTAATCATTTTAAGAATCTTCAAAAATATTCTATGGTCTGAAAGCTTTACAATGTACTATTAGTCAGCAGACATAGAAGCCAGCAAAGTAGTCAATTTTGGAGAAATGCCCCAGAGAACAGTTGAAAAAGTCCAGTGCCTTGTATAGAAGATGCTGCCCATGAATAAGTGAAATTGTTTGATTATGAAGTGCCCACTGGGTGAAGACCCCCAAGAAACCACCAGGAGTCAAGATTGATGCAAATGCATGAGGCTTTATTGCTAGCGCACTAGGGTCAACACTCAAAACTCTATCAGTCAAGAGAAAGAGTGAGACCCTGAAAACAGCTCACATAGTTATAGTATTTGGTGTATTTCATTGGTTCACAAAATAAGCAGTTGCTGACCTTTAAACTGATTGGTGTTGGCATGGGGTGCATTCCAAGCTGGGTGAGGGAATTCCTAGTCAGAGATGCTTTGCTGGGCACCTGTACTAATGGTTTTTCTCAGTATTGTTGAATTATTTTTCAGTTTGCCCTTCTGGGAACAGGTTGTGCTAACTCTCAGGAACATGAAACTTAGGACTACTAGCTTTTTATCAAAACTAAAGCCGTTATCCTTTTCAATTAATTCATCTGATTTTTAAGATTTATATTAACTGAGACCTTTTGATTATATAAATTATTTAAAATAAACATTTTTGTATAAAATTATTGTTGTTTGAAAAAGGTCCTTCTCTTAAAAAATTCTCATATACTATAAACATCAGCTAGTGGCTGCTAGAGACATGGGAATCATAAGTAGTATCTCATATATAGGAAATAGAATTTTTATTTTTATAAGTTTTTTGAGTATTCGGCCTATGCCACCATGTTTGAGATATACTGAACAACCTGATTTACCCATTGTCTTTAATATAGTGCTTATATTTAAAAAAAATTAGTGTTCAAATATAAGTAGAATGGTAAAAACTTTAAAGGAAATAGGTGTAACGTAGCTAAGGCTGAGGGTATAGTTCAAAGTTAATCATTTACACAGCATACAGGAGTCTCTGGGTTTTATCCTTAATAACACACACACACACACAATACTAAAGGAAAATGAAATAAATTTCTTATTTTCAAGGCACTGAAATGGTTCAGAACAAACCTGAAAAATATTCATACAAGAGGCATTACAAAGATTAAACAGGTTGTATTTATGTATTTATAGTATATTTCTGTATATTTATACGTATATATGCATATTAATATTAATGAAAAATAGGTCATTTAGCTGAAAGATTGCAAGCATTGAATATAGGAGAGTTTGGAGGGAGGGAAGGGAAGAGAAAATCATGTAATTATGATATTATAAAAAGGAAATATTTTTAAAAAGTGGTAGCCACACAAACCTAGCTTCATGAGTTTGATCTCAAGAATAGTGTACACTTTATGGAGAGAATCACCTCCACATAGTTATATTTTGATCTCCATATGTGTCCTCTAACATACTGTCCCTGGAGCACATGGTAATTAATAACAACTTTTAAATATCTATCTTATTTCCAAGTGCATGTATCTTAAACATTAATGAATCTAAATTTGTAATCATCAGTGCTTTGTTTTATTAAAATAAGATATTACAGTTAAAGTTTCTTTGGTAATGTGAAGCAATCTGAAAATAATTCTCTCTCTCTCTCTCTTACACACACACACACACACACTCACATGGAAATATACTAAATCTCTATATTGGTCATCCTCCCCCTGAATACTTTAACATATATCCCTATGACATTAAAACCTGAAATCTCTTTAAAATGTGTCATAAATTTAAAAAATGTAATATAGCCACTGTAGCTATATTTATCACAGTACTTTTTCTTTTTCTCCTTCCAGGTCTGACATATTATAAGTTAATATCCGGAACATTTTTCAGCTTTGCAGGTATGAGAAGGGAGGTAAAATGGGTTAGAGTTACTATTTATACTAAGAATGAATGAATGTCCTTTGTCATTTTCCTAGAGAGTCAAAAGCCTCATAGAAAAATGGTTGTATTTTGCCTTGAATCTCTTTTCTTCTTCTGTAATGAAAAGGAAGTAATAAAATGTTTTTAATCATATACATCTCCCTGTATAATACATATATATAGATAAATATACATAAAGATAAACTATAGATTACATTCATATTTCTCAGAAATACTACTAAACTAACTGTAATCTATATTTTATTTTGAATTTAAATTCATAAAGAAGCAAATAGAGATGCTTGTATTAACACAAATAAAATTAAGCAAAAATAGGCATTAATATTATATTCCATTGAGCTCTTTACATTTCAAACTAAGGTGTGTGGCTAAGCTCTCATAATCTGAAGTTTAATAAAAGCTTGGCATGTCGTCTTGTCTTTAGGAACCTGTAGGGAAGGAAAGAGCCAAGGTCAATCACACAAGAAAAAAAATTAAACAGAGAAATGGGCATAACTGTGATTGGGCAGCCAGCTAAGTGGCTGATTATAGTTTGCCTGCCTATTTAAACTGCTGCTGTGCATAGGGGAGATCAAGAAAAGAGTAATTGGAAACACTATGAACATTAGTAAATAGACTGATTTTGAAAATGAGCTGTATTTTCCACCCTATTCTGGGTCTTTTGAAGTAGTTTCTTCAAGTAGACATTGGCTGCTGAGAATGTTATACTACTGAAGAAAAACTTGAAACAGTAGAGCTCCATATTATGATGCATTATAACTACAAAAGATGATCTCATATTGGTTACCTTCCACAATTTGATTGTAAAAATCTATTAAGGAAGATACCAGATAGTTTTGGCAAAAAAAATAATAATAATAATAATGAGGAAATCAATCAAGTATTCAACTGGAAGCTCCACCCCGATTGGCTAATCCTCATAGTGTCAGAAATTGGTATACACAGTCATAGGAGTAAAGTAATCAGCAATCTCACCCTGTGGACTAAAATGATGACCTGCCTGCAAGATACACACATTGATGCAATAGAGTAACAAATGTTACAGGAGGAGCCAATAACTTTTAAAAACTGGATTTAATGCCCACTCCAAGAGATGGAACCCATAACTGCCACTGTAAGTGAGATCAAGAACCTGAAAATAGAATCATGTGCACTAGGGGAAAATAATATTATTAGTCTGTTAAATGAACATAAGAATAAAGTATCCAATGATATATTGCTATGCCCATATTTCAATTCACCACTCAAGTCCTCAGAGATTTTTCTTAGGAAATGATAATTAATACAGAGACTGTAAACTGGACAATGCACAGGAAGTAAGAGGCTTTGGAGTACTCATCTTTAAATTGAATATCTGTATACCACTGCTCATCTCAAGACTCATGGATTTGTGAAGAAGAGCGTGTGGAAAGATTATAAGAGCCATGTGTGGTGAATGAATTCAAAGAAACAGCATTTTCAAGCTATAGCAGGCAGAGAATATGAACAAACTGAAGCTGGACACAGTCCAAAAGTGTAGGAAGAGAAATGGACAAAGTCCTACCCCTATAATAAAGCGATTCAAAGTTGATAGCTTCTAGCAGAAAAAAAAACAACCAGCTTTCTTCAATGAAGTGACACTGGGTAGGTATATCAACTGCAATCCAAGGCAGGCAAGCATACTCAGAAGCAGTTAACAAGCACTAGCTGGGCTCTATGATGTGTGTGTGTGTGTGTGTGTGTGTGTGTGTGTGTGTGTGTGTGTGTCTGTGTGTGTGTGTGTATGCATGTGTGCGTATGCGTGTGTTTAAGGAAGAGGAAAAAAATCATGAAGTTGGATAAGAAGGAAGTGAGGTGGGAGATGATGGTGGAGGAATTGGCATAGGGAGAGAATATGATACAAATATACTGTAAGAAATTCTGAAAGAATAAATAAAAACATTAAAAAGAATCATAACCTTTACTTGACTTCTTTCATAGTTACCTTTGAGATTTATTCTTAAATACAGTGTATGCTTCTTTTTAAACTTTAATCATTTAATGAAGAGATCCACTAAAAACAGAAAAAGAAACTCTTCAAATCTAACTTCAAGTTCCATGCTGCCCTTTTGCTCGGCTCTTTGTCCCCAAAAGCATTTTAAATAATTAGTTAATAATTTTATTTTAATTTAAATTTTTTTGACAGTAAATAACTTTGAACATGCTACAGTTTTCCTGTGTGTGAGTGGAGAGGCAGAAATGGTTCTAAGTATTTTGTCTACGGAGAGAAAGAGTTAAAGTAAAATGGGATGATTAACAAGACATAATACACATGTAGAATAGTAACAGCATAAATAAAGAAGCTTGGAGACTGTGTTTCACTACTGGAAGAAACAGTGTGAAGGATAGTAAATATTCATAAACAACTGGACATAATTAATAATTAGGTAAGAACTTATTACAGCCTTATGATCCATAACTATGGGTTTCCTTGCACTATTTTCATGGTTTGGGGACTAGATTTTACTTTCCTTTAAGGTGATTATACTAGTTTATGATCCTGCAAAAGTCAGTAAGTTGTGACATCAAATAAGTGGGAAACAAATTATCATCCTCTATTCAAATTCTTCATCATGTTATTTTGTTATTTGTTTCTTTGTGGTATAATAAAATTACAACTTACCTGTGTTTTTCCCTCCTTTCTATCTCTCACATATGCTCCTCTGTGCTCTCTTTCAAATTCATGGCTTCTTTTTTCATTATTGTTGTTGCATGCATGTACATATATAGGTATATACATATATACTATATATATTGCTCACACATAAATATAGCCTCTCCAGTATGTATAATGTTATTTATATGTATGGTGTCAAGACTGACCATTTAATATTGGATAACCAATTGGTATGGTCTTCTATAGGAGAAGACTATTTCTCCAGATGTCTGTTGTTCTTTGTGTGGAGTTGAGATCTCCTGGTCTTTTCCCCATCCACTTGAATATGTTTATTTTTGTCCTTCTTTAGACAGTCACATTGGTGGGTTTAGTTTCTGCATTATTAGGATACACAATCTTATAGCAAAGATTTTTAATCCTTAAGCTCTTATAATCATTTTTCCTTCTCTTCCACAGTATTGCCTGAGATTTATTTAGATGTAGTTGTTTTGTCAATGTATCCATTGAGACTGGGTTCAACAACTCTCATGCTGAATGGTTGTGGTTTTCTGTAATGGTATCTGTGTGTTACAAGGAGAGGTTTCCTGGACACAGACTATACTAATCTGTGGGTGGAAGAACAACATTTAGAATGTAGTTATGAATTATGATAGCTTAGAAAAGTGATGATCGTAAGTTCCCTACATCATCCATGACTTCGCTAGCCCTGCATAGCTGGCGAGGTTTCCAGTACCAGGAATTATTTCTTTCTTGTTGCATGAGTCTTAAGTACAATTAGAGAACTGATGGTTACCACAAATATATGCTTACTACCACAGCACTTTTATGTCATACTGATAGTTTTTGTAGTTCATAGACATCATTCATAGTGAATACAATTATTAGTTCTCTCCATTGGAAAAATGCATGTCTTCATCTGGTATCATGAAAACTATTCCTTAGGAAGGAGGCTGTTAGGTGTGTTCCAGGTCAGAAGTCTCTGGGTGTTGTGTCTGAAGTGCATGGCATCTTTAACAATAGGCCTTCCACCTATGGATGGTAAACAAGGGTAATGTTTAGAGAATCTCTTAAACAGTCCTGACCAATAACTCAAAAATGGGATCTCATGCCTGGTGTTAGAGGTTTTTGTTAGTTGGTTTTGACTCTTCAAGGGAGCATTGTCATCTCAGATAATAAATTGCATTCAAATTGTAGATACATATTTATACACAGACTTATGTTTATTATAGTTACTATTGTTTCTTAAGGTAGATGTTAGTTTGATTCCTTATGAATTTTCAGTTTTAATAGATAAAATATAATGAAATAAAATATATAAAAATAAAATAACATTAACAGCATTACTTTTTTTTAACCCTCCTGCCAATTTTTTATGTATTTATTTGCCTTCTTGCTCCATAATTAGTGTTAGTATTTTTTTCCAGCTTGGACAGAGATGGATAGGTGCTCTGGCAATCATGATCCAAGGAAGCACATAGCTCTGACATGGAGGTATCCCCAATGCAAGTATTAACAGCTCAGAGAGGAAGATATCCTGGCAGTTGGAAGCCCAGGGACCACTCAACTCTAAGGTGGAGATGTATCCAATGGAAAGATAACCTGGCATTTAGGAGGCCAGGAACCACAGAGTTCTGAGGTAAGGAAGATATCCTCAACTCAGCAGGAGTGTTACAGTGTAACAGCTGTAATCTCCTTTGCTCCAAGGAGAGAAGTCTCCCAGGTGTTGCAGGTTTGAGGGGAAATATCTGTGGCTGAGCTGAGATGTTCTTCATTTCTTCAATTCTTCTCTTCTTCAATCCTATGACAAAGACAACTTCATTCAGCAACTCTTAAAACCATATTTATTTGGGTGGCTGCCTACACTAGGAAGGAAGGCAGCAATCAAAGCTGTATGCCTGGCTGAACAGAATTCAGCTCTTTTTCTGGGGGGAAGGAATGGAACTTTCTAGGGTGGCCTATGCTTGGTGGAATTTTGCACCCTATTCTGCACCGCTCTGCCAAGTTGGGTGACCCTGCACTGGAGTGGAGGCCCTGTTAGTCCCAGGGGAGAGCTTTCCTATGGGGTCTCAAGCTCCGGACCTCCTAGCCTCACAGAGCCAGACTCCTACAAAGGGGAGATATGCTAGCTTTCCAGTGGGCCATGGAACCCTTTGGGGATCGTGGTTGGCACAGGGTGTGGTGACTGCCTCCCTATTCTGTGGTACCCATCAGGGCAGATATGGAGCTAAGCAGCAACCCTAACTGGCATCAGGCAGTATGAGGGCACAAGTTGCTAGGAAAGTTCAGTTTTGCTCCATGGTAGAAACACGGATGGCAGTGCAGCCTATTCTGGGCTGGGAATAGGCAGCCAGAAGCCCAGTATCTGTGGGGCAGCCTCCACTGCTGGTGGCCTAGTGGAGGCAGAATTACCGGGGCTAGGGCTGGTAAGAGGGATGGAGATGGCACTCCTTCCACAGAACAGCGGAAGAATGTTGTGAGTAGAGTCACCTACAATTAGTGGCTCCCTTTCCCTATTTTTCTGACCCAATCACTTGCGCCCTGCTACTCCATTCTCTATTGCTCCCCCACCTTCTGCATCCAAATGGTCTCTTTTTACTTTCCTGGTTTCTGCAGTTACTCTAGGATATGTACTCATAGGTGAAGATCTGAAATTTGAAGTCTCCCACGACAGAAAACATGGATGAATGTCATTCTGGTTCTGAGTAATGTCATTCAATGTGATCTTTCCTAGTTCTATCTGTTTACCTGAAAAGTTGTTTTTCTTTACAGGTGAATAGTAATCCATAGTGTGTATGTGCCAAATTCTCATCATCCATTCATTGATTGAAGGACAGATCTTGAAATTGTTTCCATGGCTTAGCTATTGTGAATAGAGCAGCAATGCATATGGCTGAGTAATATCTGTAGAGTATAATGTTGAGTCATTTGGGCATATGTCAATAGGTGGCATAGCTGGGTCATATGGTACATTAATATTTTTTTTGAGAATTCTCTGCACTAGTTTTCATAGTGCCTACACCAGCTTGCAATTCCATCTGTAGTGAATGAGAATTCCCCCTTCCCTATGTCAGCACCCACATTTGTTCTCAATTGTTTTGCTGATTTTGCATTTTTGACTGGGGTAAGAGGATTTCTCAAATTTGTTGTGATTGCATTTTCCTAAAAGCTAGAGATGATGAACATTTTTTTAGATATTTCTAATCCATTTCTTTTTCTCCTTTGGTGAAACTCCCTTAAGGTTTCAGGCCTGAACATTTTTTCCAAGGATCATTTGTTAATTTGATTCCTTGCTTTTCTGTTTGTATTTTTTGTTTGTTTGTTGTTTGTTTGTTTTTGAGTTCTTTATATATTCTGAGTATGAGTCCTCTGTTCAATGTTTAGTTAGCTAAGAATATTTCTCATTCTGTGAGTTCCTTCTTTGGTTGATTGTTCTCTGTGCTGTGCAAAAGCTTTTTAGTTTTATGGTACTCCACTTGGCAATTATTCATATTAACTCTAGGGCAAATGCAGTCCTGTACACAAAGTCATTTTTAAAATTATTTGATTGTAAGTGTTCCTTATCTAATGAACTATGAATTGAACTTCCTCAGCTTGTCACTTCATTAATTTCCCTTGACAAAAGTACAGTATATGACTGAGAACTACTAAAGCAGATGTATTTTACAAGTTGTTCCAGTGTTAACAGCCAGATTGAGTATTTAAACTTCAGACATTTCTTTAGTTAAGTACCATGCTTTTTCACTATATCAAGCTGCCACACTGTTGTGTCAATCCTACTTATAAGAGAATGCAGCATCAGTGGTAGAAGTGGAGAACCTATCACTGATCCTTTACTGAACTATCCTTTCAATCTTTCAATTTGTATTCTGTCAAATGGCTCTTATGGACACATAGGCACTAATATTCAATATTACACAAAATTATGAGGCAAAAATATTCTGACACCAAAAATGTTAACAGCTAACAAATTTCACCAGACTCTAGACTAATAGCTGCAATGCACACAAAGACATTAAGAGAGAGATTTTCAACCTACAGACCTACAGACTGAAAGCCAAATTTAGCCTGCTATCAGCTTTTGTTAACCGTTGCAGTTTACAGGTGATTTTAATGTATGGCTGCTTTGGTGCTGTAATAGCCAAGTTTAGTAGTCACTGGAGAACTTATGACTTGATAAATAGCCTAAAATATTTACTATCTGGACCTTCAGAGCAAATTCTACTAAACTCAGACCCAAATACTTTAAAATCTGAAGAAGGAATTGTTCCTCACCACAATACCTTTATTATCAAAGGTGATACATATTGTTCTACAAAAGAATGTTTACCTGTTACATGACTCACAAACAATTTATACCTAAGGTTTAGAAGCTGTATGAATATAGTTTTACTAATAAAATAAATGAGCTAATCTTTAAATATTTCAATGATTTAAATAAATATCTTTTTCAATATTTTAATAAATTTCTTTTGTTTGTATATATTATACTCTTTAATATCCAAATGTCCATCTGCATGCTTTAATATTTTATTTTCTCATTGTTGAGGCATAAGATTGTTCCATAGAAATTAATTTTCTTAGTTTTTATGCTATCAGATCCTGAGTTATTTTATATGAACAGACTTATCGTTTCTTACCTGAAAATGTAAACTATGAAATACTTCTGGTTCTGAATATTTTAAGTAAAGTAATATAATCATGCTAACAAACTCTCAATTTCACTCAAGTTAATTTAGACTTACCTTCTAGTTCAATTTAGGCATACTAACTCTAGTGTCAAATGAAGCAAACTACATATTGTTGCAATGCAATATTCTGAAAATATCTCTTACTTTCTAAGATACTGGAACTTTTGCTGGACCTCACAGCCACAGCCAAAGTTAAGAATTGACCTTGAGGTCACTTAAATCTTAATACTGCTGGTCTACTGTCCACTTGAACCAATTTATTTAACCTACATTTAAAGAAAAATGTAACAACCAATCCACTTGCCTTGAATTTCCCATGCACTCAACTCTTTCACTCTAAGCTAATTAATGCATAGGTTCCACCATCTTCCATGACCCCTGACACCAAGATTCATGTATTATTTGCTGAAAGAAGTAAATACAGAATTTGAAAGCAACTTCCTATGATCTATTATATATGTTGAAAACAACCACCATCTATGTTTATTAGGTGATAAACAATGGTATTTCTTGCCTGGGTCACTTGGCATCAGTTGGAAACAGGGACTTAATTCTTTGTAAAACTCTGTTTAAGATTTCTTTCAAGTATCCTATTCCTTCTCAAAGGGATACTTTCTATGTTGTTCCATAAATGCAAAGCAAAGACCACAGACACAAACATACAACAATTATACCACTCACAGATAGATAGCTGCCAATCACACTCTCACACATACAGCTCATATAAAAGGCAGACACATATAGGGAAAGATACACAGAGACATAGCGACAAACAGGATTCAGGCAGGTACATATTGAAACTCATGAAACAGACAAAGGATAGATAACACAGGGATTGTGAAGTGGAGAATTCAAATCTGGACTTGTTTCTAGTTAAATAATTCCAAGGGGAAGTGCTTTCATTTCTTTCTTTAATGTAACACAAATACATTATTGGTAACTCGGACTTAATCATTAATACAATATAATTCTCAGGCAATGTCTTTTATAATCCTTTTAAATAATAAAAGTATTTTGAATCATTTTATATTCTTCATTATATAGAAGATTCAAATTTGTAGAAAAGAGGGAGATATTAAAATACTGACCTGGTAAAATAAATTGCATTCATTACCTGGAGAAAAAAAAATTTGTAACACTTTCCAGAGAAATATTTACTGCCTGTTTTCCATAGTTTTCATCTACATCAACTATTATTCAGTTCTTGCATGTATTCGTCTAGCTAATGAGTCTGAATAAGGTCATTAACATTTTCCTCTGTCACACAGAAAATGAGATTCCTTTGTGATTGACCTAGTATATGTAGGTAATGATATTCAAGTTAGACTTACACATTCGTATTTGCTAAGTGTCAATTTTCTACTGTCATCTGAACTAACAAATGTTTGAAATACAGAATGACAATGTTGAGTCTTTAAACTGGTATTGTAAATTAGCTGGTATCTCTCTGTTGTTTCAATATCTTCATTGCCTATTCAGAAAATCATGTTTAAAATTTTATATTATCACTAATCAAATGCATTATCATTTCTCTGGAGGTGCACAAGTCACATATTACCTGTTTTTTTTTTATGTCCTTAATGTGCTTTTCATTGACAATCCCTTGTGTTATATCACATATTACACCACTCAAGATTAAAATTGTAAAGCTTAAACTTATTATTTTCAATTGATATATTTTCTAATTTAAGTAACATAGAGCATTCTAGGAGATCATAAGCCAATGTCTAGCTTCTAAGAAATTTATCAATATGTATATATACTACTCCAGGAGGAAAAATGTGTGAGTGTTGCTTCATAAATTTGGATAAAGACATTTTTTCTGAAAATATTCAAGATTAATCTTATGTTTAGAGTACAGTGTTTTGAAAATTGTAGGGTAGAATTCATTCATTTCTTTTTGTTTAAAGTTTTGCTTTTTCAGTATGTTTATTTGACTCCAAATTTAAGAGGTATATCATTTATTGATATTTCATATCATGTAGACAATAAAATTTATCCTCAAATCCCTAAATTTATAAAACAATTTTTAATTTATGGTTTCAAGCACCTCTGCTGGACATCATTTTGTTATGATTATCTTACATATCAATATACAAAGAGCACAATGTCTCATATATTCAACCATGCTTATAAATATAAATGTCATTAGCTAATGGTGATTTTAACAAGAAATTCTCAAAGATGTTTTACATTTTGACACCCATTTGTATCAGTTTGTCCTTATATCTATCCCATTAATTAATAGTTTATCATTTTAGTCTACCAAGTCACTTAACAAGTGCAACAATAAGTTAGTACCAATTATTTCAACAGTCTGTATGGAAATATTCAATAGATAAATCTATTTCCATGCTGTAATCAAATACCTGAGGCTAAATGCTTTATATACAAGAAGGTTTATTTTCATCACATTTTGGAAGCTGAAAGACAAAATCAGGGTATCCCATGTGTTGGCCTTTGTTGGGGGCCTCCTAATGGAGGATGTCACAACTTTAGAACATCTTCTGAAAAGATTATGAGAAAATCAGGAATGATGAGGGTTTTGAGGTCAATCTTGATTTTTTGTGTGTGCCATCCCATTATCTAATTTTGTATGAATGGCATTAAACATCTCTTAGAATTAATGATCAGCTGCCTCTATCTTGCTATATTTGGGATGAAGCTTGGGAGAGCACGAAATGCTTGAGGAGAGCCAATATAGAAATCATAACAATAAGGATGCCACATTTGAAGAAATTTAGCAGTCTACAGTGCAATAGTTTATCACAGTTTGTAAAGAAAAGTAACACGTATGTTGACCATTCTTCAATTTAATACAATATTTTTATAACAAGTAGGTGGATAAAATATAGATAAATATGAGTTATATTAAATGTTGTGACCAAATGGGTACTGCATTTGGAAAATGGGACAAATATGTATTAGGCACATTCAATAAGGTACTTGCAATTCATGTAAGGCTTCCTGTTCTGAAGCACTTATGAAGAGCAGAGACATACTTCCTCTGTGGCCTCACATGGGAATCATATGCTATCCCTCTGAAATAAGGCAAAAATCTCAGACAAATACTGTTTTCCCAATCTCATTTTAAGAACTACACTGAAAAAAAAAAAACGAGTGACTTTCAAAGTCCTGGATTTAATTAAAAATAAAGCACGGCAGTTCCTAGAGCTAAAAGTGTCCATTATTGAACTTGGACATCAACAATGAAAGAAAATACCCAAGGAATCAAAATTAGGATATAAGAGTCCTGCTACCAACACAGAAGTTTGAAATTTCTGCCACAAGTATATTACTAGATGAAAATTTTTCTCTAGTGGAAAGTTATTTCAATCACTGACCATTTCTAGGAATTCAGAAAAAATATTAAACAATGGTTGATGCAGGATTTCTGCTTAGTTGTGAATATTCTATTTAAACTTTTTGCTATTTTAGTTATGGATCACTAGTAAAATTTTTGTGATGACCATCCTTTGACTAATTTGCCTTCTTATATAAGTTTCCCAAATGAATTTATTTAGACTTAATGATTTTAGATATCTTTATTCTTCTAGTTATTCTCAATTGCATTCCAGATTATACCTTGCCTTTCACTCTGTATTTGCATCTTTTTGTATACCTTACAGGTTTACAAAATTAACAACTAAAAATCAATATTTTGTCGACAACTTTCTTACTCCTCATTCACTTACTATATGCACTACTACCTCTAGACAACGTTAGTGGATGGCAAATTTAATAACCACTACTCTATGAAAGCCCATTGAATCAAACTATTGACACTGAAATAGATTTCTGCTCTTCCTAATGACTCACACAGAGAGGAAAAAAATCTCCACTTATGGCTCTTTTCTTTCTGTAGTTTACAAAGCAGAGTTATTACAGAATTGCAAGTACTTAGAACAGTCTGTATTCACTATCCACACTGCATTATACTATGGAACAATGACTATATTGCAACATTAAAAGATGAACAGAAATGATATTTTTGTTTTCTTCAGTAATGTGGGTTGAAGTGAATGTACATTCTCCACCCTTTCTTTCTCTGTCAGATAACTAGATTTCTGATAAGAAAATCATGGTAACTATATGATATTGGCAGAACCTCTCTCAGCGTGGCTTCTTGAGTGAGTATGTGGACAATACCAATACTCATGCTTTCCTCTATACATAATAAAAAAAACTGAATCATTAGTGGAAATTTAGTTGCACAGAGAGAGAGAGAGAAAGATAGAGACAGAGAAACAGAGATCAGAGATGGGGGTAGAGGCAAAATATCCAAATTTGACTACATTCAAATCAATATTTTAATTTCTCCAAACTACTACTTATTAAAATAAAACACTTTCATCATAATAATAAGTCCCAAAATTATTTGTACATTTATATGTATCACTCCATAGATTATGAATATATACCATAATAATATAACACAATAACAAAATACTTCAGCATTTATCCCAAATCCAAACATCTTTCACCAAAATATCATCAATCACTATTCACTGGAATGATTAAATGTCCTACTAACAGATCTTTTCACCTTTAATCATGTCTTCTTTTATCTCCTATTCATTCAGCAGCTAAAACTGTGTGTATATGTGCGTGTATGTGTCTGTGTTTATCAAACTTTGCTCATATAATTTACCTAATTAAAATAGTTCAATGGATTTAAAATTTCAAGTAGAATCAGAATTAAATGATATAATGTGAAACAAAGATATCATCTATCTTATCAAAGAAAATGTATATACAACAAATAAAAATAATAAAAGATGTTTAAACTTAGCCATCACTGACCACTGCAAATTAAAACAAAAACTATATGTGACTACCCACATATTTGAATGGATGAAATCCAGAATATTGACATTACTAAATGCAGACAAGGATATAAAGTAACAAGAACAGTCATTCACTGATGTATTGGTGATATGTGATTATACACTTACAAAAACTTTTTGGCAGTTTTGCATACTGCTGTTTCATAAAATCCAAAAGATATTGTGTGTGTGCATGTGTTGATTAGTTGATTAGTTGACACTGTGTGTCCACGCAAAGATCTGTATGTATGTATGTGTAGCAGTTTATTCACAATTTCCAAAACTTGGAGGCAAAGGAGAGTTCTTTCAGTGAGGGAAACAATAAAGAAACTATTACATTTATAGAATGCTATGTTCTCCACATTGAAAGAAATGATCCATGAAGATACTAAGCTTCACTGCAGCATGTTAAATGGATATTACTGTGTGGGAGGTGTTAGTATGAAGAGGATGCATAATGTGTGATTTCATGGCAAGGTGTTTAGGAAAAAGCAGAACATGATTGGCACAAATATGGTGCAAAGGAAGAAGGTGCAAAACTGCATTAAAGTGTTTTCCATGTGGTGAAACCATCTTTTTTGATGATGCTGCAATGGTAGAAATTTGTTGCCATGTGTCAAAATACACAACCCTGGAATAAAATCTAGTACAAATTGCTTTAGTTTATTCTAACTTACTAATATTGATTGTGTATTGGTCAGAGTTCTCTAGAGTAAGAAAATTCATAGAATGAATATATATAAGATTTATTAGAGTTATTTACAGTGGTTCAGCAACTTAAATAATGGTTGGCTATGAACAGAAATCAAAGAATCCAGTAGTTATTCAATCCACAAGGTTGGATGTCTCAGCTTGTCTTCAGTATATACTGGAATTCTAAAGAAATAGACTCTAACGCCAGAGAAGGAATGGGTTTGCTACAAGGAAAGAGCAAGCAGGCAAAGGGCAAATGGTTTCTTCTTCTATGTCCTTATATAGGCTTCCAGCAGAAGGTATGTTGCAGATTAGATATGGGCAGAGATCTGAATTAAAGGTATGTCTTTCTACCTCAAAGATCTTAATTAGATTTAGATTTTCCCACTACAAATTAAACAGCAATCCCTCACAGGTGTGCTCCCCATTTATGGGTTTTACTTAGTTTCAGATGTAGTCAAGTTGACAACCAACATTAGCCATCATAGGTTGAATACAGAAACAAACACAAACACGGATATACAATTAATAATACAGGAAAAAATATATTTGCTGGCATACGTCAGAATTCTATATATTTTACCCCATTGTTTGTAAACTGGACGTACATTAAGAATATTTGATTTATTATTTCAGTGTATGAGTATTCTCCCTGTTTCATAAAAACGAAGATGCATTTTTTTTATTTGTTTGTTTTGAAACGGACTCTCACTAACATAGCCTGGCTAACCCAGCACTCACTATATTCACCATGCCGACCTTGAACTCAGAATCATTTATCTCAGCACCATGAATGCTGAAATTAAAGTCATGCTCCACTACATCCACCCATAGATATGTTCTTAAGTAGAGAAATTTTGATTTCAAAGATACATTAACAGATAGGTAGATAATTACACAGAAAAAAATAACAATGAGAATATACCATATGAACTTTATAGCATTCATTCAAAATTATAATATAAAAATAATGGAATTGTTAAAAAATAAAAGACACAAAAGAAAAGAATTCATTTAGGGATTATAATAATATATTTTTATTTTAAGAATGCAAAAATAAACATCTTTTCACAACCATTTTTTTGTAGCTGCTATCTTTGAGTATATGAAAAATTAGCTACTACTTTTATTTTGGTTTGGTTATATCTCTTCTATGTCAATTAAGGTCCTCTGATAATGAGAAACTGAGGTAGAGTAACTTTACAAGAGTCATGTGTCTCCTCTTGTGAAGAATGGAGGGAAAAGAGGAAAATGAGGTAGACAGAGATTTTAGACATCAATTATACCTTAACCTTCTCAAGGTCAAATGCAAAGGAAAATAGGGAGATTGGGTAGAAGTAGCTTGAGTCTTAATGAAATTCTGAAAGATTCTCATGCTGTCTAGTAGAGATTAGCAGTATAGAGACTGTCTCACAAATCTATCTTGTAGTGAACAGGAATCATCAATAGGTTGTACAACTGCTATGCTCCAACTTCGTAAGTAGTTAAGGAAAAGCTTATGTTCAAGTCACAAGGATCTGAGCAAACACATTCAAATATTTCCCCAGAGCACCACTTGGTGGTCACAGCTTCTTATAGGAAAATTACTGCAAACACTTTCAAATTTCAAACTTTTATAGAAAGCAATCATTATTTAATTCCATTCAAATAGTTTCTTCTGCTGATGGTGTCAACCCTGTATTTCTAGCAAACCCTTTTTATATGAACCAATAAAACTTGGCGTCAAAATGTGACAAAATTAATTTAGAACAGTCTTGACTAAATGAAATACTATGCTTCATAGAGCGATGAAGAGTTACTTCTGCTGTGTGTATTAAATTGTTATCTCGTGGTGTATTATTCCAGAATTACTTATTTTTAAAGTAGAAAGTTATCATTCTTTAATAAATTTTTGTACTCTGATTCTTATAAGTATATTATAGTCCTTAACTGGATTGCAAATATTTAGGTGCATTTAAGGGCAAATTAATCAATCCATCATCAAAGATTTCATATACTTAAATTTCACAGAATCATATTAACTATTTAAAAATCTCTATATGGTGGAATATGGTTTATTTTGAACTAATAACCATCCTAAATATTAAAGCTAGTAGTTGTACAGTCATATATCTGTAGTATATGCAATTAGAATAGTCTCTGAACAGGCAAAATACAATCTTATCAATGCCATGGCAAAGACTGGAAGTTTACTAGAAACACTCACAGAACCATCCCAGCTTCTTGTCATTTACATTTTTCACAAATGAACAGCTCAGGGTTATGGAGGTAGTTCACTTTTTAAGAGTACTTGTTGCTTTTCCAGAGGACTCAAGATCAGTGCCCAGCACATGTCAGCACATGTAACAACAGTTACGTGGGATCTGATGCCCTCAATGACCTCTTCTGTCCTCTACAGGCACCACAGTCATGTGACATCTATTCCCACACAAACATATAAGTAAAAATAAAAATACAAATTTAAATTATCAAAAGTCCATTTGAGAAAAAGACTTTGAGGACTGAATATTGATAGAAAAGATTGGTGCTGCCTTTGACAGATTGACTGACCAGAATCCAATAAAGATTCCTGGATATACAGATCACATATTCGGGAATAATTTTTATACTACCTACAAGAAGGAGGTTCCAAGTCAAAAACACATGCTGAAAACTTAAAGAAACAATCTTAATTAAAAATAAAATAGAAAGTCTAAGGCTAATGGTAAGGGTAGCAAGTGTGTGGGGTTTAGAATAAAACATCCAGGGCACTGAATCCTGCCACAATTTCAAAGGATGCAAGGGAAGATAATTTACTTCTTTACAACTCAATGTCTTTACATATACAAAAAGATAGTAATAACAGAAAAATTATTGTGAATATTAAACAATAAAATTAGATAACCCTTCTGACACAAATTTGTGGCTTTAGAAATATGAGAAGGCATAGATGCAATCTCATGTACCGTTGATATCACAAGCAGTGATATTTCAATAGAATTGAAAAAGTTGGCACTGAGGGAATTAAAGGCATGTTTACACGCAGATACTCCTGCAACATGGAGCTACTTTCATTCTTGTCTTTGATAAAAGTTTTCATGTAGGAAAAGATGCTATTAGCATCATTAAAGCTTATAGTAAATCTGAATATAACATAATGGCTCTAAAAAATGCTAACAGAGAAATGCTTTCCATTCAGGAAGTCCTTTTTAGTAAAAAAAAATTGAGAATATCTGCTTATTATGAAGCGGTCTAAGGCTCCATACTTACTTAAGTATGTATGTAATGTCATTCTTGTTTGGGAAATAATCTTTACCAAGGCTTTCCGGGAGCCTTGCAATGTGATACTATGGATCTTTTTCCTTGAATAACAATTTCTCAAATGATATCCTCTGCAACCATTCCTCCACATAACAATACATTTTTTGTTTATTCGCATGTTCCACTCGCTTTCAAATATCTTACACTAGTAACTCTATAAGTTCTGCTGTTGTATCGCCAGAGTTAGCTAAATTCACAAAACACATGATTTTTTGCCTAATGAAATTTGTTTAAAATAGCTCAAACAAAATTTTATTCCACAGATCTTCACTACATTTACAGCACATTGGTTCTAAAACTCTGCAAGATAAAAACAAGAATAGTAGTTACTCTTGTTTCCATTTATGCATGCCAGGAACTGTTTCACATAGTTATTTCAAAGAAATTTTACATAACGAGCTCAAGTTTGAGAACAAGAAGGAATTTGGAAAAGGGCCTGGATCAGAGTAACTAATTATGACTTTAAACCTGTATACTCAATACTAGATTTCTAACCACAGATAATTAAAACATTCTCTCCAAATACTAAAGAAAAAATGGCTTAAGATAAAAATGGTGGTCCATTGTCGAACAGGAAATGAGATGTATTTTATAACTGAAAACTAGGGCTGATAGCTTGGTAACTAAGTAGAAGCTTAACATAGACATTGCCAACTATCTAGCCAAATTATCAAATCATGCAAGAAAATGTTTCCATAAATAATAAAAACTCACAAATGTCAGTGATCCTACCAATGTTCAAATGATCTATCAGTCTATTCTGTGCTGCTATTATATGACAGAATGCCACAGACTAGGCAATTATTTATTTATTTATTTAGTTAGTTAGTTAGTTATTTATTTAACTTTTTCAAGACAGGGTTTCTTTGTTGTACCTCTGGTTGTCCTGGAACTCACTCTGTAGACCAAGTTAGCCATGAACTCACAGAGATCCACCTGCCTCTGCCTCCTAAGTCCTGGGATTAAAGGCATGTACCACCATTGCCCAATAACTAGGTAATTTATAAAGGCCAGAAACTCATTTGTTAAGGTTCTGTAGCCTGTTAAATCCAGGGTCTAGGTGTTAGATGGTTAAGTGTCAAGTGAGTTCTGTTCTCTGCCTCCCTACAGAACTTAACATCTACATCTTTCAATGAGAGGTATGTATGCTGTATCTTTGAGAGTTCGAAAACATCAGGCTAGCAAATTAGGCTAGCAAATTAACCACTGTTCATATATATCCTATACTTTAATCCATCATATGTGCCACTAGGTTTCTGCACGTGGACTTTAGATGGGATACAAAGGTAGCAAAGGTAACAATAAGGTGATAGTTGGTATCATGTAGCACATAGTAAACCTTGAATCTGTGAATATCTTCCTGCTCTGAAAACGTATTTTCTTCTGTAGAACTTCATGTAATCCTCACAACAACAGCAGCAGAATGCCATAAGAGCACTGGGAATTTGTGATGTCTCAGTTAGGTAAACTAGCCGGTGTCAAACAAGGGCCAGAGAGTATAAGTGTGGACTTCAAATTAAGCCTTCATAAGATTATTTTCATCTCAGATTAGGAACATCGTAAGGATCGAATTCATGATACATGGCATGTATGGCATCTTTTGATGTGTCAAGCGGGAACCAGACAGTATAAAATTGGAAAACATAAGTGAAACACCTCTGTATTTCTACTAAAGAGCTAGTGAAGGCATTGTTTCTTGACATTTTTATATTATTGCCTTCTGTAAAATTCATTTCTTTTTTTTTCCTAACTTCTCCACTACATTGAAAGTAGGCACTAACAAGATTTTGTCTACTACAGTTAAATATTGGAGGGTTAGTTGAGAAAGTACTAAGAAGACTCTATACATTTTTGCCCAAAACAAAATTTTGCTTCTTTGTAAGTGAAATTACTTGCACTGATCCAAAATCAGCTGATATTACTCCTGATACAGGGTCAAATAAGTATTAGGAACTGTGGTGGCTCGTTCCCTGACCCTGAGTCAGCATTCATGACTTAGTTCTGCCATCTTGGCTACAGTTATTCCATCACAACTCACAAATCCTGAAGAAAGTGTACATGCAGTTTTGTTGATGAAGAGCACTCTCCTTTCCTGAACATTTCGTGAATCATGTCTATTATCAAAGCTGCAAGTGAAAAATGAGCTTAGGATCTGTTCCCCATTAGAGTTTCAGCCAACTTTCCCAAATACGCATTTGCCATTTCATTCCTCTGCATTTTATGCATCTGCCTTTTTTATAAATATTTTAGTATGTATTATGTTTATGCACATACACATTCTTACATATAAATGTGGGTGCATAAAAGTAGAATTCAGAGGATAATCTCAGACTTCAGTAGCCACCTACATCCTTCTTTGATACAAGCAAGGTTCCTGTGTTGTTTTACCCCTGTGTGTATTCTAGGGTAGCTAGCCCACGTGATTCTAGGCATTCTTCCATCTCTCCATAGGAGTGCTAGGAGTTCAGATTGTTGTTCTACACTTCTGGGCTTTATATAGGTTCTGAGGATTCAAACTCTGCTCTTCATGCTTGTATGGTAAGTGTTTTTATGTGCCAAGCCATCTCTCCAGATCCATGTCTGTCTTTTATCACTGCTCATCTTGCTTCCCACATGACAAATATAAGTAAAAAGAACAACAGCCTGAATTGGATTCCTTACTCAACTCCAATAATTGCTAAACATGAAAATCTAACAGCATATTTCTTATTGCATATTATTTTCTTGTTTAATTTCCTCTTAGACCCTACTTGATACATAAATGATAGTTGAGAGTTTGCTTACAAAGGTATCCACATGAATACAAATCTAAGTTCTCAATCTAATCTTCTTTTGAAATAAAATGAAACAATCAAAAAATGAAAACATTTTATTTTGCATTTAAGAAGCTTCAATTTTTCCATGATATCATTTCTTATCTCCTTCCAGTACTTAACTCATAGTCCATGTGATATGTAAATATTTGACATTATCTAAGGACATCTTTTAATGCATACATTCTTCTTAATTACAGGACCAGTTGCTCTCAATGCTCATAAACTTACTCTTTCATATCAGTCATCTTTTATACAAAAGTATTTAAATTAAATGTGTATACATTTATATAACTTTTCATTGAATAAAAATGTAATTTCTTTGTTGATGAGTCATTTTCTTCCCTTAGAAACTGAGGACACAGTTAGACAGCACATTATTTATTCCAGTGTGTAGTAGACTTCTTCAAGCATTCACGATTTTCAAGGTGGTATAATTTTTACAACAAAACAAGAAGAAGAAAAATAGCAATAAACAAGAAGAAAAAAGGAGAACGTACAGTTCATGAAAAAGATTTTTATAGTACTATAAAAGATCAAAACAGTTAGATAGCAGAAGATGCCTTATGTGTATAAAAATATTCCCTCACTTGGAGGGAAATGTGGTATTATTCCCAAGGAGCAGTTAAGTCCAGGATGAGAAGCTGTTATGAGATTGTGTTTGTTGCATGAAAGAACATGTAAATTTTTCCATCATGTGGAATAAGCATTCTATATAACATGTATTTTTTTAATGTATGAATATGTAATCAAAAAAATCTGAAGAACTGTGTGTGTTTCTTAAAATATCAAATCATCAAAATAAATGCATCTCTGCTTTTTACAAACTTTCACAGTTGTGAAATATTTGTGATGCTATCGAGGATTCTATATTGTGCCATAACTGTTTAAAACTTGTTTAAAAGTAAAAAAGGATAACAGGAAAGAAGGAAGGAAGGAAGGAAGGAAGGAAGGAAGGAAGGAAGGAAGGAAGGAAGGAAGGAATAAGGAAGGAAGAAAGAAGGACAGGAAGTTGGAAAACAAAGAAAAACCACATAATGTTCTTGAAAATAGTCACAAACACACAATGAGAGAGAGAAAGAGAGAGAGGAGGAGGAGGAGAAGATTCATCTCTTAAATTTTCAGTATCCTTTAATTTTATCCTAGGCTGAAGTTTTCAAAGTAAACTTAAATGTTCTGTCATTTTACTGGGTAAAGGAATTTTTAAATATATTATTTCCAAATATTTGTATTTTTAGAAAATTGATCTTAAAAGATAATTTCTGTTCATTCCTAATAGTGACACCGTATTTCAAATTCTTGTCTCTAGAACATTTACATTCAGAGCTGTATTCTAATAGTATGCAAAATGAAGCCTTAAAGTCAATGCATATTTGATTATTGTCTTTTTGATGATAAGATTTTCAGCAACTATGACATAAAAATATTAAGACATTTAGAGAAAAGTGGCAGCACACAGGCTCTTATCAAACAAAGAGCATTTGCTGTAATTGATATTTGACTCATCATTACAAATGACATTTCCATTAACATAGTGCTAAAGAGAATCACATTTTCAGGCAAAGAAGCTTAGGAAACCATCAAGATTAGCTATAAGCAGTTAAAGAATTTCAAATTGCAAATGATCTATATTCTTTTAAAATGCAAATAAATAATTGCAGTATTTTTCTCCAATGATCCAATCCTAAAATTATAGGAGTGTGATTTTCTTACATTTCCTCCTTAGTGATCAAATATTCAAATTCAAATTTACTCATAATTTCTTATAGATGTAAACTAAATCAGATACCAAATGTGAGTTGAAAGTATGTCCTACTTTATACATTCCTTACCACTGTTCCACAGAACATTAGTCTAAATTGCATTTAGTTTTAGTGAGTCTCAAGAGAGATACATCCTCAGAATCACTTCTCAGAGAGACCCACATGGCTTAACCAAGTACATAGGGCAAATAAATGTTTTTCCTTCCAAACGAAAAATGGCTTATTGGGATAACAAGAACCAGAGCACATGACACCCTGTAATTTGGATGAAAACAACCAAAGTTAGAAAGGATAAAGGTCAAATATTCCAAATTATATAGAAATAATCACACACACACAAAAACACACACACACACACACACACACACACACACACACACTAGAGGGAGAGAGACAGAGAAAAAGACATAGGGAGACAGAAACAACATGAGAAAGACAAAGAGAGGGAGGGAAGGAGGGGTTTAGAGAGAAATCAATATTAATAAATAGGATTTTCATTGATTTTGTCATTTTACTTTTCTTGAAGTAAATGCACGTATCCTAAAATAAAAGCATCTGGCAAGTGGTTCTAATGGAATATTTAGGAAATCTGAGTATAAAATACACATGTGATTTCACTCTCAGCAAGGGTTCTCATGCTTTATTCAGTTAAGTGGAAGCTAATATTACAGCAACTATGGCTGTGTGACAAACTACCCAATAATCCAGCAGCATAGAACAATAAGTCATTGTACTAAAATGTTCTAATATCCAGGGATTCAGACAGGCATCAGAGGTATGGCTGATCTTAAGTTTCCTGGGGCTTCAACTAGGGGATTCACAACCTGAGCCTGGAATAATATTAAGTTATACTTGCTTATCTGCTTGATGGATGATAGTGGCCACTAGCCAATGGACTTGGTTCCTGTCTATGACATTTCCCCTTTGAGCAAGTCGGGACTTCTACAGGCAATGGCAGCTTTCTACTCCAAGAAAGTTTCAGAAAAGAGAATCCATCATGTGGATTTTTATAGGCAATTTAGCTATACTCTTTTGGTTAGATCAATCAGAAGCTTCTATGCATGGGTAAGGAATGGACATCTAGACCTAAGTTCTCAGAGGCAAAGTAACTAAAGCAATAAGCAATATACAAAAATCTGTGCTGTGGAAGACAGGTTTGCAGTTGTTTAAGCATCTTTCCCAACAAATAAAAGAAACAATGCAAAGCCCAAAACTATCCATTGCCTTCTTTTAGTGAGTTTCCCTAAATTAAAACTTGTATCATTTACCTTATTTTCACTATACTCCCTCATACATTATTCTTTATTTACATTGTATTTATTTATGTTGTGTTTATGTGATACTTTATTTACACATCTTAATTATATAACTTTGCTCACTCCTCGCTTTTTATGGAAATATATTTTAACTGAACAAAAGAGGAATGTGTTCCACTTTCACAATTTAGCTTATGCTGGATTTATAGGTAAATGAGTCAGAAGTATTGTGTGTTCATGGTAAGATTGTTCAGAGCATCTATCTTACAACAGCATTAAATTTCTAAGGCTTTGGATTATTAATTTAAAGCTAAAGACTATAGATGGCCAGTGTATTTAGATAAATACCATTTGTGAGGGAGATTATAGAAGACAGCTCTGGGCAGAAGGACAGCTTTCATATTTTCTCAAAATTAGGGGTCATGGATCACTAGTCTTTCATTGGAAAATCTGTAAGAACTTGTCTTTTCTTTCTTAAAAAAAATATTTATATACTTTCTTGAAAATATATATATTTTTCTTTAAAAGTTTCAAAACTTTCCAAAATGCCTGTAACTTAAATACCTGTGCAAACACAAACATAAAGATATATGTATATCTTTATATATAAGTATTTATAAAGATATAAATATAAATATTTATAAAGATATAAGTATATATTTATATATAAGGATACATATGTATATTTATATTTATGTTTGCCTAAGAACTTGTTTGAGTTACAGGCATTTTGGAAAGTATTGGAACTTTCAAAATTATCTGTATGACCAGAAATGGGTACCTAGATGGTAGGATATTTTGTAAAAGTGGTAATGAAAACTTCCAGCTGTGTGCTAGGCAAGGAACTCAGGAACCAGAGGGCCAATAAATGCATCAACCTATTATATTGTTTCAGATATGTTGCCCATCTGCCACAAACCCAACTGATTAAAGAAGAGGTTATTATGACAACTTATGCTATACATGAATATGTGTAAATTAACTGAAATACTACAGAAATAAAAATAATTGGAAAATAATTGGGTTCATGATATAATATTCATTTGTTCACATATTTACAGAAGTAGATCAATATTTGTATTCAAATACACTGTCTCATAGCATCAGATAATCTTAATTCAAAAATAGAATATTTGAACTTAAAGAACCTCTGATAGTGCTGAAAACCATGCCTAACAGTGTTTGAAATCAACTCTTAAATTTTATAATATTTCTTATCTGCTTCATATTTAAGTCAAGGAAATAGATAAAAATGAGTGAGTACATTGACTTTCCATTTATCGTTATTCTTGCTCTGATTATGAAGATGAGGTGATATGTGGTTAAGGTTTATCAAACAATACATTGATGGAAGGTGGAAGGTGGTAATGTTGATTTAGTTTTTATGTAATCTAATATTCAAATGAGCTGTGAAAATTTTCACTTTAAAAGTAAGCCTAATGTAAAGCTAGTCTAATGTAAACTTTTTTATTTAAAATTGTTTATTCATTCATAACTGAATCCCCTTTACCTAAAAGAAACAAGTAAATAGAAAAAAAAGTCAAGACTTTGTTCATATCTTCAGGTTTCTTGTTTTTAGGGAAACTTGCTAAACAATAACAAACTAGAGGTCCAGGATATTACTCATTGGTAATAATAACAATAATAATAACAATAATAATAATAATAATGAGGAGGAGGAGGAGAAAAAGAGGGGGAGGAGGAAAGAGCCACCACTCCAACAGTGTCAGGTTTCTTTATTGGTGTGATATCAGGCTACTTATATCATCAGAGGACACTTGTCATTCAGGAATGAATCCCTGGTGTTCAGGTTTATATCTGAAGGGGAAAATACACACTGCTCAATTGTAACAGCTGTCAAGCATTTATCGCCACTCTTTGCAGCATTCCTTGGGAATATGTCACCTTTAGAGTTAAGAAGAACAGCCAATAATGGGCAAGGAAATCTTAAAAACAGAACAATATAGATTAACATCCCTCAAATTTGTTCTGATTCTTAGCCACCAACACAAAATCAGGCATGCTAATGTTTTGATAATACTTTGATTAAATTTGGAATATATATTCCATGCATATATAGAAGAGTGACTTATTAAACATATAATGGATAACAAATAGGTGACAGATAGACAGATGGTAGACAGATAGATAGATAATTGATCGATGATACAAAGAAGATAACAGAAAGCAATGCCTAAGTCTGATTTATAAAATCATGAAAAAAAATAATGTGGAACTAAAGTATGCTTTAATTTGTTCTAGTTAATCACTTCCAGAAGTAAAACATAAGGCTATCTGAGGACTTTCAAGGTCAAATTATATACTTTGAGAACACACAATATTACAATATTTAAAACTACAGACGATATTTTTGCAAAAAAGTTCTGTAGCAGTCAGCAATACAAATATGTATTACTTAATAAATAATGAATTGCCTATCTAAAAAGCATTAAAATAAGGAACAAAGTCAAGAAAACCTTTCAAAATAAGTTTCAAATTCATTTGAAGGACTCTTTCTAATGTTACTCTAAATGAGATTGTGTCTTAGTGAGATCGATGGAACTTGGTTTTAAAATTAATGTCATTATGGTTGTGGCCATGTATAAAAGACATTTTGTGAGTAAAATTTATACATGATCTGAAGAACAATGCCTCGTTAACTAACTGGCATAAAGCCAGGTGGTGGTGGTGCATGCCTTTAATACCAGCAACAGGGGGAGGCAGAGCTCTCAGTAAGTTCAAGGCCAGCCTGGCCTACAGAGTGAGTTTCAGTACAGCCAGAGTTACACCAGAGAAACCCTGTCTTGAAGAAACAAAAACAAGCAAAACAACACCACCAACAACAGCAAAGCTAACTAACATAAATAGAGGGCAGAGCTGTTACTGAATGTATCCCCAAAGATGTAAGCACTATCCTACAACCAGTTACATGGGGAGAAGGTAGCCATGGGGAAAAGAAAAGGAACAGAATGATAATTTCTTGGTTTTCTGATCATATTATAACAGGAGTGATCTTTCCCAGCCTTTTGAAGCTGTCACCTCACCTTTTATCCTTGTAATTTACAACCTTGATTTCACATTCCTTCATTATGACACTGTCTCCTATACAGTAATTTAAGAATGCACAAGCAAAAAAAGAAATGGGAAGGAAAATCATTCTGCTTCTGAGCACTAGTTAGCATTCCCTAAATTGGCAGGTGTTGGGCAATTAACAAGCTTGTTTTACAATACAGATTTTCAGATGTTTAGCCATGGGGTTTAATGATATTGTTTGAATTGTTTCTGGGATAGGAAACTGTAGTGTGTTTAGATGCACACAGAACTGGAGGAGAGAGATTTGGGGAATTGTAAGATAGAAGTCATCATGAAAATGGCCAAGCTCCAGTGTGTTCTGTACTTATTTGTTCTGCTATTTTAAATGATAATTTAAACTCCTCTGTAACCTAAATTTTTCTATTGTAGTTGTTCATGATTTTAAAAGATACCCATGTTTACTTTCTTAATGTGTGCACAGAACAAACAAACATTTAAATATTTACTCTGAACAGCTCAAATCCATGCCTCTAAACTGTCAATACCTTAAATTCATTAGGAAAATGCCTAGAAGGAAACAAAAAGCAAGCAACAACAACAAGAAGATGTATCAACACACAAGTGCATAACTCCATAAATGGATGTCCTTTTTGACCTTTGAATTCATTATCCACAATTAGTTCTTCAAATAGTTGGGTTATACTCAACCCAAGTATGGTTCAAAATTGCATGAAAAAATACCGAAAATGTAGATTTTTTTCTTCTTTTCTAAAGAAAATTGTGTAATTTTTTTGTAACAGTTATAAATATTATGAAGTTGATTTAATGTACAAAAAAGAATGTGTATAGTTTCTATGTTAACATGTCAACTTATGCAAGAGATCTGAGTATCTATAGACTTGGATATCTAAGATGGGTCCTAGTACTGTACATGTATTCAGAGAATTTTAATTTCGGGATACATGAAATACATACAGAATAATAAAAACAAAGTTTCCATCAGAAGGTGTACAAGGAGTTCATCTAATTAAACTTTTGAAGCTTCATGACTTATTATTAATGAATAAAAATAAACAATTACATTTCTGACAGCTTTTAGGTTTAAAAAAGGGTAAAAATCCTCATTTCTTTCTATTTTTGAGGAATATTTTTATTCACATCAATTTGTATCATTATTTAATATGTAGATTTTTAAATCCTCCCCCACCCCCAAATTAAGTATTTCTGTTCAAATTGTACTTATGTTTTGCCTTGCTTATACAGGATATAGTCAATTGCCAAGCTATTAATTACATCCTTAGTTACATAAACATCCCTAGTTTTATTACTTCAACATTTTTTTACCATTTCAAAACCTCCATGACTTAGGCATATTTTCTAATGACTTCTAAAGATAATATGAACATATAAATAAAATTTGATAATGTATATTTATATGCTATGATTTTTACAAGCCATGTGTGCTGTCTCACATACATATTCACTCATATGATTTCTTTATGAGATTTTTATCCGAAGCTCATAGAAAAAGAATGAGATTGACCTGCAAAATATCAGATATAGACAAGAAACTCAAGATCCCAGGAAAGTCTATGTCCAATGGCTTATAAAATGAATCCATAAATTAATTCATAAATGTATTTGTAATGATGATGACCATGACAACTTTGAGTAGATTGGTATGCTGGTTTGAATAAAAATGACTCCCATTAATGGTTGAATGCTTAGTCACCAGGGAGTGAAACTCTTTGAAAGGATTACAATGATTAAAAAGTGTGGTCTTTTTGGAGAAAGTTTGTCACTGGACATGGGCTTTAATAGTTCAAAAATTCATGGCAAGTTTTCTCTCTCTCTCTCTCTCTCTCTCTCTCTCTCTCTCTCTCTCTCTCTCTCTCTCCCTCTCTCTCTCTCTCCCTCCCATCTCTCCCTCCCTCCCATCTCTCTCTCATTCTGCCTGTGAATCAGGATTTAGCTCTCAGCTACTGTTCCAGAACCATGCCCGTGTACCTGCATGCCACCATGCTCCCCACCATTGTGATAATGGACTAAATCTCAAAAACTTTAAGTATGTACTATTAAATTGTTTAATGGTTATGGTGTCTTTTCACAGGAACAAAACACTGACTAAGACAATTGTTATACTTCCTGGAAACCAAAAACAAGACATCATAATATCTATCTCTGGAAAATCATACCCTATATTGCAGACGAGGATTCTATTTTTTAATACTGGGTTTGTCTCTCTATACATGTGTATGTATGTATGTGTGTGTGTGTGTGTGTGTGTGTGTGTGTGTGTGAGACACACACACATATACACATATGCATATATATCTTATATTATATATAACATATTAATATTAATTATATTAAATATATAAATATATTATATAATAAATTAATATATGTAATATATCATATAAGGTATATAATAAATGTATTATATAAGTATATATTATATGTATCATATATCATATATCATATTATTATTAGTATATGATTATGTTGTTATATTATATATTTATATTTATTATATATTATGTATAATATGCAATATACTATATTATTATATAATGCATATTATATATTTATCATAATATACCTTACATACTGTATGTATAAGTATCTATATATGTATGTATATATGCATATGTATATATATACATGTATATATGTATGTGTGTATATATATGTGTGTATATATGTGTGTGTGTGTGTGTGTATATATATATATATGTATATATATATACACATACACAGCCTAGGCAGATGCTTCATCTCAATTTCAAAATAATCATGCTCAACAAGCATCCATGATCCTCTTTGAAACATTTTGTAGACACTGTTGTT
This sequence comes from Cricetomys ansorgei, assembly GCA_026225945.1. Classification (NCBI taxonomy): domain Eukaryota; kingdom Metazoa; phylum Chordata; class Mammalia; order Rodentia; family Nesomyidae; genus Cricetomys; species Cricetomys ansorgei. Next base: position 14,838,963 of record JAMJFZ010000199.1, read on the forward strand.
ATATTTAAGTGAGTATATGGGGTAAATTTTCTCATTTTAATAATGGAGTGTGGAGGAGCATATAAGGTCCAGACCTTCCTGAGAAAAAAATGATAGTTAATATTTGCTGGAGGATGGAGTGCCACTTTCTTCCATATTGTACCCATATAGAAGTAGTGATGCTCCAGTAAATAAATTCCCACCCATGTTGATCCAAGGAATCCAACTTAAATTCATTTTGGACTCCCCCTCCTCCACACACCAAATACACACACACTCCCAGACACATAAACACAAGTGAACATGAAAGTTGGAAGGAAACTCCCTTGGAGGAAAAGAAATTTCAGTAGACTAAGGGATGTGGATGACAGAAGGTCTGCCTTTTGTCATGGAAATTACTGTAATGGAATGTCTGTAATGGAAATTATTGAAATGCACAATACACATTTGACCCCTGAGTTCTATCTTCCCTCCCTTCCTGATCCCTGTGAGTGTTACCAATGAAACATATATATATGGAAACATATATATCTGAAGTCCACAAATGAGAGAAAAACCTGAACATTTTGTCTTTCTGTCTCTAGGTTACCTCACTCTGAATGATTGTTTTCAGCTCTTCCAAATGCCTGCAAACATTTTCTTAGAAACTAAATAACATTACATTGTGGAAATGTATCATATTTTCATTACTCATCCATAATGTGCATCTAGGATCTCTCAATATTACGATTATTGGAAATAAAATGTTCCAAAAATCTATGGTTTGACAAGCCTTAGACTTTAGGAAAGAACCTACTACTATTCTGTGATAAATGGACATAATATTAAACTGATTCCTAATGATTTATCACTAGGATATCACTAGGATTTATACATAGTTTAGTGCATATATCAACCCTCATCAGAGAAAGATTTTTGGTTTTGGTTTTTGTTTGTTTGTTTTTGTTTGTTGTTGTTGTTGTTGTTGTTGTTGTTTTGGTTTAGATGATGATTAACATAGAGACCCATCACTGGTCAATGTACAGGGAATAAGAGACTGACTGCAAACTGTTAACCCATAAAACAATTACAACATTTTCTCCCAAGACTCATGGATCATTGAGGAAGAGGAGACGGAGGAGACTGTAAGAGCCAGAGGGACCGAGTCACTGCATGCTAACAAGTGGTTTCAGGACACAACAGAACAGGTACACATATGAATTCACAGCAGTTAAAACAGAATTCATCATACCCTCAAGCTCAAGCTAGACAAAATCTCAGCATAGAGATAAGAGATGGACACAACTTATCACCCCTAACTAAGGAGTTGTGGGAAATTGATAACTGCTGGGAAAATGTCACATTCTTTTAAGGGCATGGCCTCTGATAGGACAACCATGCTGAGGTGAAAACTACATTTGATGTGTTAGAAATAAATCACACAATGTTTGGTGGGGAGGAAAAAAGGATGGTTATGAAAGATGTTAGGGGGAGGGGTATATATGATCAAATATAGTCCTGAAACTTTTCAAGAACTAAGAAAAATACAAATTAAAAAAGAAAAAAAGAATTCTATCATTAAAATCTTAATTCCCTGCACAATAATGTTGCTTTTGAGATAAGCATTTTAAGGATGTGATTAAATCAAAATAAAGACTTTAGGAAGAGGTTAATCTAACTTGACTGATAATGTCCTTGTGACAAGTATATTATAAGTACAATACAAACACCAAGTTGGCACATGAGAAGAAGAAATCAGCCAGGTGATTCAACAACAGAAGCTAAGGATTAGAGGCTTCAACAGAGGCAGAAGGAAAAAAAAAAGAGAGAAGGAGGAATGAAGGGAGGGAGGAGCAGATTTATAACCTTCAGAACTATGAAATAATAAAATTTGGGTGTTAAAGACAGCTAGTATGTGTTACCTTGGCATGGAAGATGCCACAGACTGGAGGAGAAACTTTTAAACCTGATGCTTATGCAGAATAAGAAGTAGAATGGGAAAGAAATGGGAGCGTCTCTGTGAAGTAAGTCTTGAGCGAAACCTTCTTCAAGATACTTGCTTCAAGTTGAGACATTCTTTTGTGGAGCTGTTGAGTTTTACTATAGATTTTTAAATTTGAGAGGAGTTAACTAGATAGGGGCATGACCAAGTGCTTCTACTAAAACTAATACATCCATACGAAAAGAACAAGTAATTGAATTGTGTACCACAATGAATGTGCAAGATGAGTGTCTATGCAACCTACAGGAAGTTTAACAGGGTAAACAGCACAGAAGCATTCACAGAAGTCCTTCCTTGTTGTGTCATGAAATCTTCCTCCACAAAGGAGCCAGGGGGACATGGTGTGGTGGGCTCCAGTCCTTACTGCATCTCTCCTGTCTTTGGGAGTGCCCGATAAGCCAGCAAGAACCCACTGGAACTCAGAAGACACATGTCTATAGGAGTGTCTCAACTTTAATGCAGAATGAGCATATATTTATAGGGTGGGCAGGGGAAGAGTCATTGATCACAAGAATGAGACCCATTGGTTGAGGCAAGAATACTGAAAAAGCCTTATCTGTATGTGGAGTTCAGGCTTCTCTGTGTTTCCAGCTACACGGCAGACAAAGCAACAAACACATTACATTTCTTTGCTTCTCTGAAGCAGACAGTATGTAATATCTAATAATTTAATTATCTCTCTGGGTTTACACCAGGACTAAGGTGTGGAGCAGCTGAACGCCTCCGGTTCTAATCCCCAGAGATGACCAGCTTCATCACACTCTTAGCCTTTAGGAGAGTACCACACTTCCTAATCATTAATCCCAAAAGTGATACTGTTTGTGTTTGAGTATAAAATGTCCCCATGGGTTCATGTCACAAACACTTATCCTCAGATGGGGACACTATATTGGGAGGGATGTAGGACCAAGCCACAATAAGTTGGTCAGAGGGTAGATCTTTGAGGAACTTCATTTCTTGTTGCTACGTATTATTCTCTCCCCTTCCTGACTGCCATAATGTGAACAGCTCTTTACTCCACACATCATGTTTTGCTAAAGGCCAAAAGGACAAGTTAACATGGGCTGGTCTCTTTGAAATGAAAATTCAGAATAAATCTTTCTTCCCTAAGATTATTTCTTCATGTACTTTATCACACTGACAAGAAATTATTCAATGCTGCTACTCAGAATTAAGACTCCCCAACATCTCAGATTAATTTTGCATATTTTTTTGAATACTTTGGAAGAGTAGCATGTAATTCTGGATCCTTACCTCTTATATTCAGCATCATTTGGTGAGATTGGTCAATATTGTTTTATTCAGGTTTAGATTCTTTAACTCATTTTAGCATAGATTTCCATTATTTGAATGTAATAAATTTAATAATTTGCTATTTCTGGCCAAATAATTATTATGCATAGTAGTAAAAATATCTTGAAATACATGAATTTCACTGCATAAAAATTAATGTATTATATTTTTTCTACCTATACAACTTAAAAGGAAGAAATCACATTTTTAGTTTCTATTTTTTTACTTAATTAGCATACAACACAAACGCTTTTAGCATGACCATTTATATGAACGTTATATATTTTGCTCATTGTCTAGTTTTGATTGTTGTAATAAAACACTATGAACAAAATAAACTTGGGGAAGGAAAGCATTTACTTCAATTTATACTTTACAATACATAACCAAAGAAAATATGGAAGGAACTCAAGGCAAGAACCTGGAGACAAAAACTGAGACAGAGGCCATGTTAGACCCTTGTTTCCTGGGTTGTTCCACACAGCTTGCTCAGTATGCTTTCTTCAACAACCCAGGACCAACTTCTCTAATGTGAAACTACTCACAATTAGCTGAGCATTTCCAATTAAATCATTAAGAAAATTCCCTATAGGCCATTCTGATGAAGTCAATTTCTTAAGGTGATATTCTCTTTGCCCACATGACTCCAGGTTGTGTCAAGTTAATAAAAATATTATAACAAAACTAATCAGCATTCTCATCTCCATCTTCCTTATCACCGCTTGTTAAACTTCTTCTTCTCCAAGTAGCCTTCTTCAACATTAATTATATATATCCGCATATAGAAGAAAACTTGGTAATATTGTATTTGACATGAGTCTAGTTTACTGACTCATGACCTTCAGTTTCATCCATTCACCTCCATATGACATTTTATCACTGAAATAAACCATGTATGTAAAATATTTATGTATATATATTATATATAGTCTTTATTCATCTTTTTTCTGGTCTTACTCTTCCTCTGTATTAATATCAAAATAGAAAAACATGTTTCATTTTTATATGCAGATTTATAAGACTTACAATACAGGTCATGAAATTTTATACTTTATTGTTAACTTTTAGCAAAACATATAGTGCTTATTTCTCATCTACTTTGCATTATTAGGCTGCATACTATAGTTGACAAGACAAAAACCAATCATTAATTAAAAAATGCAACGATGAGGAAATGAAATTAAAATTAAACATAATGACTGAGAAAAGAAATGATGTACTCATTTTTCCAAAAAGCACCAAAAAGAAATCTAGTCTAGGTCAGAGTCGAGGGGTTCAGACAAAGCTTTCTGGAAGAAGCAATGTATTTAGCTACTGAGGTAATTTTGAATGTATCCTAATGAAATAGTCAAAATGTGCTCAACTCTAGAAAAGAGACTGAATCTGGACTTCAGAGATAAAGAAGAGTTGTTCTGTTTGTTTGGATGTCAGCATCATTCAGTTTCCTCATCACTGAAATAAACCTTATTGAATGACTGAGCATTTGGTGTTCTTCTACCTCCCAAATTTATGTCAAATTTGCTACCATAGTTTCTGGCTTCTAGATATAGAGAGAGGCTTTAGAAAAAGAACTGTTCTATTTGATCATTTAAAACACCTGTAATGCTGATGCTATGGTATTATATACAGAGAGCTCCAGTCAGTGTTGTTGAATGATTCTTGAAAGAAAAAAAAAATCACATTGAGTAAGTTTATTAAATAACTGCCACTTTATTTAACCGCAAATATTTTACAGTTTAGTATTAAGTATATTCAAATATTTTATAAAAACTTTGGTGGAACAAAAATCTTCTGCTTACTTGTCCCATTGTCAAATTTTTTTAGGGGGAGACATTATAAACACAAAGACAAAAGAGAGCTGAAGACTTGACTCAGCAATTAAGAGCATGTGTTGCTCATCTAAAGAGACCCAGATAAGTTCTCAGCCCAACTCCAGTTCGTTCATAAGCACTTGTAACTCTAGCTCCACAGAATCCAAGATTGTCTTCAGGACTCCATGGTCACCTTCATTTGAATGCACATATCCACAAATAGGCGCACACACACAGACACACACACACACACACATGCACATGCACAATCACATAATTATAAAACAAACAAATCTTAATCAATGAAATAACTATCAAGCTTTTTGATTTTGTAATTTACGTATTCACCTTATAATCAAAAACATGATTTGTCTCTTAACAGCTCCTACAAGATGCAAGAGCCCAACTATAAACCAAATAAAGAAAACACACATTTTTAAAATCACATTTGCCATGCTTGCGAGTCTGTCAAATGATTTCTGACCACACAGAATTGATAAGGTTAATTCATATTTTTGATGAGCTTTCAGCTATATGTTCATGTGTGTAGTAGCTAATTAATAATTTGCCAAATTATTTATGTTATTTGTCATTAAATTTTTCTTTATCATACAACTTTATATCTTTCTGATCATGGTCCGGGTATGTCTAAAAGACATATTTTTTCCTAGTAGAATTCTGTATACAGCACATTCCCATTCTTTTTTTTAAAAAATACACATCTCCTCTGTGTTACAATATACATAGGCATAATAACCTTGCCACAGTATAACTATTTCCCTTAAACAAAAATATTTTTATTTTTAATGTGCATAAGCACAATAACTTATTTTTATAAAATAAGGATATGATCATTATACAGGCTTGGAAATATCTACCATAGAGAGAGCAAAATTGTTCAATTATAATCAACTATGATATCAATATATTAACACATTGAAATGTATTGTCTTTATTATACTTTTTATTATTTATGTATTTATTTGTAACAAAATAGTTGGATACTGCTGTCATCTATAGGAGTGTTCATCAATGTACCCTGAAAACTAACTGATCGTGGCAACTTGTTGAATGAAGGTGTTTTTCTAATGTTTGTTAATATTTTGTTTTTTGATATGACAGAGATACTCCAGGATTGCTTGTATACCACGTTGTCTTATTTTGTTTAACTCTCATACTAAGATGGCAGTTTTACCTTTATGTTAACCTCACCCTGTCCAGAAGACAGCTGCCTGCCTTCTATGCAGGCAGAAGAGGATGGCCCAGTACTCATTTGATCCAGCAAGAACCAGGATATTCACTGCATAATTCTGAGTGTGTTCTCTCTCAAACAAATCATTATAAAGAAAATGGAAAAATGATGTTTGGAAGGCAATGATAACATCTGTCACAAGATTATACAGACTGCAAATGTGATTATTTACTGGTTTTTGTACACTTGAATTATCTCAACTGCAATTTGTCATAATTTGAAAAGTGTTCATGATCATGATTATAAGGGCTACACATCTGCTTAATCATTCATTTATTCATCTCATTGTAGAAAAGGCATTTAGGAACATTTTTTTCTTTTCTGTTGATATTCAATATATTTACAGATAGTGGTGTTTTTGTAGAAGTATGATTTCAATTAGCAGGTCACTATTTTCTCTTTACTGATTTTAGCTTATATTATGCCCTCATTACAATATCAAAAATGCATTGTCTGTAAGCAGATTTCATTACACTGGCTTATAATTAGTTACAAAGGACTTTTTATAAATATTTTATTTTATTTACTTTATAAATATTTTCATAAAATAAAAATCTTAACTGATACTCTTCCAGATCATCTTGGGATTTAAAACTTCTAAAAGAATTTATTTTTTTTCACAAAATCAAATAAGAAATTCATTTATGACATAATTACATCTTAATTAAAATATATTGTCAGTTAGAAATCTCATTAGAATCATTACATTTAAATAAAATAAGTATTACAATAATAGTTAATCTCTTATTTTAGATGAAAACTGGGGAATCCTAAAATTGAGTTTCCATCCATTTTTAATGTGTCATAGTTAAGAATGTTTGATCCAACTTTTTAGCTACTCATTTAAGGATATTGAATAAAATATTTAAATCAACATAATTCTCTATTCTTTGTTAATTCTGGTTCCAGGCATTCTTTCCTGTTCATGCATTAAAATAAATTTTACAAAGCAAAAGAACTTGTCTTCTTGACCAAAAAATATCTGCTATTATAAGATTCTGTTCATTTTTTTTTATTATCCACCTTGTTGCATCAATCTGTCCAGATTCAATATGCACTAAACTTTAACCAATTTTTACAATTCCTCTACCTTAAAAAGTCTGCCTTAAAACACCTCCCTAGTCACAAGCTCTACAGTATCTGTCCCATTTCCCATTTGGAGTCTGTTAAGATTCAATTAAGATGCCATTCTCACTCAGTCTATCCTTTTGGTATGACTTTGCTAGTTTCAGAGATTTTTGTCATGGTTTCCTTAGAGATCTCCAGAGAAACAGAGATGACAGTGTGTGTGTGTGTGTGTGTGTGTGTGTGTGTGTGTGTGTGTGTGTATGTGTGTGTGTTTCTATCTATGTACATTTGTGTATGGTAACTACTTTTACCAATGTAGACCTACTTAGAAATCATGACATATTTTTCCAACAGTTGTCTCACTTTACTTTCAAATATGATATCAAAATGCATATAAACTTTTATATAGATTATATCACTAAGGTCTAGACTATTGTTCATAGTTGTAAATGCCTGTGTTTGTAGAGAAAGATTTGTGATAAAGAACTGGCCTCTAGTCAAGAGTCAAACATCATCCAGAGCTCTTGAAAGCTCACAGAAGAGGTAGAATAGGGATTGTGAGGAACAGATCAGTAGAGGACATCATGAGAACAAACCCCACAGAGTTAACTTAACTCTTGGGGAGGAGGCATGGAAGTGGCAGGCATAGAATCTCCAGAGTCCCCTAGATATGGCTTGTGATTGTCTGGCTTGGTGTTCTTGCAGAGGTCCTACAGGCTAGAGTGTGTTTCTGATGCTTTTGCCTGCCCTTGGAACATTTTCTTCATACTGGGTTGTTTAGTCCAGCCTTGATGTAGGGATTAGTTCCTAGCATTTTTTCATATTGTGACCTGCTTGAACAATAATGCTGGCTGGCCTGTTCTTTTTGAAGGGAGAGGAGGATATGGAGAGGATAGATTTGGGAGAGAGGGAACATGGGGGTAGTTGGGAAGGCTAGAGGGAAGGAAGAAAGCATGTAGGGATGGATTATATATGAGAAGAAAAATAAATTTTATAAAGGAGAAATTCAAAATAAGTGATCTCTAGATTGAGGAGTTCAATATTTTCCATAAGACATTAGCAATATAAATTGCAGTCAAATTTAAAACAGATGCTAGACATGTGCATCAAAATTGTAAGTCTTTATTTAGAAGTGGAAGAGAAAAGCAGGGCCTTCACTCAGTCAATGAGACAAAGACTGGAGGTTCCACCTTACAGCATCTTTTTTCTACCCTCTTTCTCCGGAAGTAAGAGCTGTCCACCTAAATTGAAGAGGACAATTAGCTTATCAATTCAGCTGCTTATTTCTTCCAGAGATATACTCACAGAGATACTGAGAAAATGATGGCTCATTATATGTCTGGGTATATCTTGGCTCAGTCAAGATGACACATGAAATTGACCATCACAGTGATCTGTAGAGAGCCAATAGTAAGTACAGAACACTTTGAGTAGAAATAAAGGAAAAAAATCCAATATTGTATTTTTTTCACCTTTAAATCTAGATTACATCATTTGGAAAATGCTTTAAAACATCTAATGACAAAGATCTTTAATTAGAGTGAATTTTTAACTTATTTAAAAATACAATTTAGAAAGATGCCATTTCACTTGCTTTCTAAACACAAGGATAGACTATTCTATTAGTTCATGTGCATTTAACCACTCAGAAAATAAACTTAGTGACAATAAAAAAAAAATGATGCCCAGTCTAGATTTCTGTGGTTATTGTTTCTGTTTGAAGCAGGATCTCATTTTTTAGCCCAGGCTATGTGAGAACGCAAGAATTTTCCTTGGCACCCCAAGTACAGGAATTACAGTACATGCTGACAAATCCCGATCTTGATCTCTAGTTTATATTTCAAACTGAAAATCGAGTGCCAAAAACCAAAGTTAGTGAAAGTTCTTCAGCACAGTATATTCCAGAATGGATAGAGCATCACAAGTTATTTAGAATTTGGAGCTATGAAACTTCTCTTGTTTGGATAAGAATAAAAAGTTTGACTCTTGTGGGCTTCCCTTGACTTACAAGCTATCTCTTACAGATAAGGTTTGCTTCTTCAATTCAAGGAGAAGGATTCAGCTCACCCCTCCCCATATTGTTCCTCTATTTAGCAATCATCACTATCAGAAATATCAGCTGTACAACAAATTAAATCCATGCTCCTTGGTGTCTCAGTGTCTCCCACTGTGACATCAGAAAGGGGTTGAATCACTCCCTGGAAATCTCTTTATAAGACTTTGCCTGAGGTAGTTTTATTGGAACAATGTTTTACTCAAGATAGAAATGGCAAAAGGACAGATAAAAAAGAGAGAATGGAGGAAAGGCAGAGGAGGAAGACCCAAGTGTGGTGTTCTGAAGTAAAATAAAGGAAATCAGAGGCATCTTTCACTGTGCTCATACACATTTATCATCTTCCTTGACACCATGAGTCCCCCATTTGCTCTTATTTAAGACATTTGATCCTAAATCAAAATTGCTTTTGAAAAAGGTTAATTCATTTTAACTCAATTACAAAACTTCTATATAACTTGAATTTCTCTAATAAGACAGTCTTTAACCTCCCAGACTCATCTTCAGACTAACACATTCAAGTTCTTTTTTTTTTTTCTCATTTTTTAAAAATCTATCCCCAGGCTTTTCTGTGCTTTCCAAATTCATCAAACTCTGTAGCTTGAAGTCAGAGAGTGAATTTAGCTTTGAATTCTTGTTCTTCTTTACCACTGGCCTCTTGTGTTGGCACTTGCAGAAACTGTATAATATGAATTGTACAAAGGGAAAGCATCACTGCACATGACAGGGATTATTTTCTCCTGACTCCAGCATCCCAAGCTCACACCCCATGTTTTTGGAAGAGACATAGTCTATGTGATAGAACAAGGGCATTTTGCCTTTCTGAGATAACTGTGCCTAGCATTTCTTCAAGACATTCAAATATTCATCTGAAGAGAAGGTGCTAGTTTATTTATGCCACACGCTAAGGAGACCATCTGATTAAGTGAGCACTTAAAAACATGCTGCTTTGTTTGTTAAAATATTAACATAATTCATACAACATAAAAAATATTTTAAAAAAATCACCACTCTTTCCTGCAGATGATTGAGATTCATTTAGATCAACACATTATAGGAAAGCAGGAGGTATGAATAGTATAATATAATGAATACTTACAGCATCGATCTAATTTTATTTCTAAAAGATCTGTCAAGAAAAGAAAGTATTAAGGGAATTAGATAACAGCGTCCTCTATTAGTGAGCTACAGTGATGATTGATTGTCATCAAATGAGTGAAAGCTTGCCTCTCCTTGAAAACACAATTAATGCAGTGTTGAGTTTAGCCTATAGCATAAGGTATTTTTAGATTTCAAGTGTATAGTCAGATTGTCTAACCTATATAAACAAAATTACTAAATGAATTGCCACCATGCTTTTCACTTTTTTAACATTAAATCATATGTTAAAAGTAAGAGCACACAGAACAAAGTGGAACATTTCATTTTCTAAGTGTACATGCACAGGAAAACTACATAGTACAGTGGTCAAGAATATTGCAATGAGGTAATAATGACTCAGTTTAGAAATTCCACTTCATTACTATGTGAACAAACTATGAGATATTTATCTGTGTAGTCTATGTCAGCAACCTGTATATAAAATTCATCCCTAATAAGATTCTTCCATTTTTTTTCTTTAATTGAAAATAGATTCTTAAACAATATATCCTGATAATGGCCTCTCTCCCTCTATTCCTCAGCATGTCCCTTCCCATATGGGTTCACTCCCTTTCTGTCTCTCATTAGAAAAGAACATGCTTCTAAGAGATAATATTAAAATATAACAAAATAAAATATAATCAGATAAAACAAAAGTTTTATCACATTGAAGTCAGACAGGACAAACCCATAGAAGGAAAATGGCCCAAGAGAAGTCACAAGAATGAGAGGACCACTCTGATACCCACAAAACATTATATTGGAAATCATAATATGTACACAGAGGACACTGATGCAGACTAGTGCAGGTTCTGTGTTTGCTGATCAGTCTCTATGAGACCATATGAGCCTTGATAATCTTGATTTAGAGGACCTTGTTTTTTGGTGTCCTTCATACCTTCTGGGTCTTACATTCTTTCAGTTTCCTCTTTTGCAGAGCTCTTCCAGAACTTGGATGGAAACATCTCATTTAGGGCTGAGTGTTCCAAGGCCTCTCACTCTCTGTATAATATCTTACTGGAGGTATGTGTACTGATTCAGATCTGTTGCAGTAGGAAGATTTTCTGATAATGGCTTAGCAAGGCACTGATCTATGAGTAGAGAAAACCATTAGTCATCATTTTATCACTGTGTTCTTCCCTTTTCTTTTTTTAAACCAGTAGTGTTTGATTTTATTGTAGGACCATTGACTATTGAGTCTCTGGTTCTTGGTCACTCAAACAGTGTTAGTTATGGGTTCCATCTCATGGATTCGACTTTAAGTCAAATCAGTTATTGTTTGGCTACTCCCACAAGCTTTGTGTCACCATTCACTAGCATACCTTGCAGGATGGACACCTTGTAGATAAAGGGTTTGTGCTTGCTTGGTGTTTACGTTTCTCTTTTGATAAAATGCAGAGTACCTTCCTGAACAAAAGACACTAGAATATAGGGGTGAAGGCTCTATGTAGGCAAAGGCTCCATTTCTCCATGTTCATTGGGTTGTATATGTTGTCTTCAACAATGGGGCCTTGCTTTTAGCTTGTGGAAAGCAACAACATTCTTTGCATCACCTTAGGTTGTTTGGGGATTCCCATGGGATCCTTTGAAAAAAACTCAATTATAAGTAATCCAATCCCAGGACTGCAAAGTTTCATTTGATAGCCAGTTTTTCACCCATTATTTGTTGATTTCATTTAGAACACCTTCATATATGTATACATTTTAGGAAGTTTCGACTGTATAATGTTCTATACTACCCCCTTAATATTAGCTGTGTCTCCCTGTACTCCTTCCATCAAGCCACTCTTCTCTACCCTTCCCCACATGATCCTACCATTTAGTCTCCCCCTAGCCATCCAAAATCACCTACTATATAGCTTTTTCCTAATGAGGTATATCTGTCATCTCTAGTCCCTTACTCCATACCTATCCTCTGCAGTTCTGTGGATTATAGCTGAATTATCATTGACTTAACAGCTAATATCCACATGTAAGCAACTACAAACCATATTTGTCTTTCCGGATCTTGGATACCTGACCCAGGATGATATTTCTATTTTCATATGATTCTTTACCAAAACTCTTTCAGAAAAATAGAGTGGGGGGTTTATAAGAAAGCTAATGCAATGTAAAATTCAATACAATAAAAAAATCAGTCTTGCTAAAATTAAACAATCTCATAATACAATTATGATTTTTGCACATAACATTAGATTGTATATATGGTATGACCCAATGCTATATTTGGGAATTTAAATTTAGCAATGTACACTGACATATAACACATTCTTAAATTTTTACATTTCATAATTATATTTATTTGCCAGGTCAAAAAATTTATTACCAAGAATGACGTAAGGTAAAGCCATGCATTTTCAGGAAATTGATTTGGTTTACTTTACAGTTCAGCAAGTTGCCTGAACAAATATAACTCCATGTTAATCAAGATTTCCTCTCTGCAAGTTGGTACTAAAATTTCAAAATCTGATTTGTTGCATATTTTTAATGAATATGTAAAACATTACCCAATGCTTTTCATACCTCTTTCTCAGTTCATTTTTGATCTATGTTCATTTTCCTACTTGCTCAGTGCTCTCATGTATTATGTATGTGGCTATTTTATTGAAAGATTTTGGGAGAAAAGGAAGATACACACATACACATATATGCACACATACACATGTGTGTGTGTATGAGTGTGTATATTAATCAAAAGAGATACTGTGCAGAAATGAATTTTGTAATCATTTGAACAACACCTATACTGTAACAAAATGTAGACACATAATATATGTGTATATTTATACATTTACATTAAAATATATATAGATATATATTTATATATTTACACAAATGCATCAAAGATAACTGTTAATATAATGTCTTAATGCTAAAAAATAATAAAGGAGGAACCTTTCCATTATTCTTTTCTTCCCTTCATAAAATCTGTGTTCTACTACCATAGCTTTTCTAAGATCTTTGTTCCTTCATCTCTTGAACAGCCGCTTTCCAGTATTCTTAATTCTGCAGAGAACACAGAAATCTAAAAACTCAAAGCATTGAGTTCTTATAAATGAGGGGAACATGTGGTATTTGACTTTAAATAACTGGGCTACTTCACTCAGTAAAACTTTATCTAGTTCTATCCATTTACCTGGAAATTGCATAATTTCATTTTTCTTTGTGGCTGAACAAAATTCCTTTGTCGATGTACATATTCTACTTTCTTTAGTCATTTACTAGTTGATATACATCCAGAACAATTTCATTTCCTAGCTATTATGAATAGAAACAAAATCTAGTAAGGTCTAGAGTACCTCAGGTATAGTCAGTGGAAAAAAACCACACCAAGAAGAGAAGGAGTGAGAGACTGACAATGTACATTACCAGGAAAGGAGCTCACACCAGAAAGAGAGAAAATTGCTCTGGCAAGAGGTTTAAAGAGCCAAATACAGCTTTTTGGTATGTAGATGTTGCTCAGGCCTTCAGAGAAACTGGTTTCTTTTGTAGATGTAGTCACTCCCAAGGGGGAGGAGCTGGGTGTCCTTCCTCCTACAGACTTACAAACTTCGAGGTAATCTTGTTGTCTATGAAAGAACATTTGACTCAATAACCCATAATTGGTTGAATGTTACTGTTAGCTGAATAATATCTACTATCAGTATGAATAGGTAGCTCTACACATGCCAGGACTTAGAAGCCCACTAGATATTTTACAATGACAATTACTTTTGAGTTAAAAATGGCCGCTTCTCCTTCTGAGCTAATGCCAGCCAGCTAAGGTATACTAGGCCATGCAGACATAATGAAAAGCTTTTGTCACCATTACAGCAAAGGGGAGAAATGGCTGGTAAGCCAAAATTCCCAGCTGGGAAGTCTGGAACCTTGTCAATAGACTTCGACCACCAGGGTATTGGGGCTCTCAGCAAGGTATAAACCCAAAAGTTGTGTTCATGTGACCTGTGCTAGTGTTGCTTCCATTGTTTTGAGAAGCTTTGTCTTGACTTCAGAATGACTGCAACAACTTACAGCCCCACCAAAAGTGAGTAAGAATTCTTCTCTATCCACACCCTTTAAGAATTTGCTGACCTCTGTTTTCTTGATCTTAGCCATTTTGACTGAGGTAAGATGAAATCACAAAGCAGATTTCATTTTTATTTCCTTAATGGCTAATGATGTTAAATACTTTTAAAAAGTAGTCAATAGTCATACTTTAAAAAAAAAAACTGTTTAGTTTGATATCCCTATTTTTATTGGTTGTTTTCTTGATGTTAGGGGGTTTTGTTTGTTTGCTTGTTTTATTTACTTTTTTAAATCTGTTTTAGACACTACCCCTCTGCGAAATATATAACTGACAGAGATTTTCTCCATTTCCAGGCTCTCTCATCTCATTAACATTATTCTTTCAGTACAGAACCTTCTCTAATTTCACTGGGTTTTAGTTTTATTTCCTGAACCACAAAAGTCAATTTTAAAAGTCCATACCTGAGGTTATATACTAGATTCTCTTTTTCCTCTAGAAGTTTCAGAGCTTGAGATCTAACACTGAAGTTTGTGATCCATTTCGAATCAATTTTTACTCAGGATGAAATATTAGAATCAAGTTTCATTTCTCCACATGTAGATAATCCTGTTTTCCCAGCACCATTTCTTGAGGATCCTGTCTTTCTCTGCTTGGTATTTTTAACACTTGTTTCAAAAGTCAGATGATTATATGTTTGTGGACTTGTATCTAGGTCCTCAATTCTATTCCATCATTTACTGTATCTGTTTTTATGCCAGTATCATGTTGTTTTATTACTATGGCTCTGTAGTGTTGGTCCAGTAGTTGGTCCAGTGATCTAGCCTCAATATATAAGGTAAAGAAC
Source organism: Cricetomys ansorgei (assembly GCA_026225945.1). NCBI lineage: Eukaryota > Metazoa > Chordata > Mammalia > Rodentia > Nesomyidae > Cricetomys > Cricetomys ansorgei. Next base: position 14,854,390 of record JAMJFZ010000199.1, read on the forward strand.
AAACAAGGAAGACATTGACATTGACCTTATATTTCCATACCTGCATACATATGTATACATGTATACAACATACATATAGGCACTACATACAAATACACATCTTTAAAAGAAATATTAAAGTGTCAGAATCATATTAAAATACCTTTGTTTTGAATCTTTTCAAATTTTTTCACATTCTCACATCACTTCCAAACTTAAATGGGATTGTTTTGTTAGAGATAAATGTCAAGTTTTGTCAAATATTAAATATTTTCCTGTTGATTGTAAAATAAAATGGGTTTAATTTCATTCATTATCAAAGTTCATAGTTCACAAACAGATGAAATTTTACAATTTATATTTTGTTGCTATGGCATTTAAGATATAACTTAGGTACAGGAAGTATTGGTCAATGGATAAAAACACTGGCTGTTCTTCTAGAGAACCTAGGTTTAATTCCCATCATCCACATGGAAGTTCACAACCATCTGTAAACCCCAAGTTTCAGGGGATCTAACACCATATGGCCTCTGTCAGTACAAGGCACACATGTGGTCCACTGACACATGTGCATACAAACAACAATGCACATAAAAGTAAATAATATGACTTGTCATTCTTATTCTTTAAACTAGAAATGCTGATAAAGTTGGGGCCAGAATAAGAATTCTAGTTTTCACACATATTTTAGTTCTTATTGGCAGTTTCTCTGCTGCTATTATGTTACGTATCTCTTGTTATGCTTGTCGTCTAGTCCTTCTTACAAATAACAGGTGCATATAAGTACAGTGTGTTTTTAATGCTTATTTTAAAAAAAATCTAAATTACTTTGAAACATTGTTGATCAACACTATCAACTGAATCTACAGGAAGCACTTCATTCATTGCCTCTTCCTCTGAGAGAAATTGCATTTCTACTAAGAGATGAGTGTGGGCATAATCTAAGGAGGTGGGCAGTCCTAATTCCTTTTGCAATTCAATCATGAGGCAATCATAGGCATATGGGACATTTGAAAGAATCTCTAAGCTTTGAACAGAAACAGAAGGCAAGCCAAATGCTCCAGGACAGCACTGAAGAATAGTGTCAGGCTGACATCAGAAATGCGAAAGGAATCTGTTAAAGTCAGTGCTCAGTCTAAAGGCAGCTGGACAATGACAGGGAAGCTGCAAGGGTCACTGCTCACACAGCACTTGTACCTTTACTGCAGGAGCCATGGGGCCAGCAGCATAGCAAGCAGCTGGACTGGAAGGTAGATGCAAATGCTGAGGCAGGAAGCAGGTGGCCACAAGAGGAGGAAAAGATGAGTTTCAATGTTCAGGAGCATCTGCCCTGCACATTGGCTCCTACAGAAAGGGTCTACAAAGATTAAAATAAAGGAAAAAGCATTTCTTTTGAATGATTACCCTCAAAAACAATTTTGACACTTATAGTGCTGAAAGAAATGAGTTATTGTGGACAACAAAGCAAGAAAGTAGTATCTCTCTAGGGACTAGTTGTCTCTGAAAGAACAAGAGTAAAACTACATTTTCACAAAGGCTGGATGGTCAGTAAGGAATGCTCACCTACCTAGAACTTTTCAATAGACTGGTGTGTAGTTCAAACAAATTGCTAAAGTTCTCAAACAAATTGCTATCATCCTACTGTGGAAAAAAATGGCCATCCTGCTATAAAACATATATCTCCTTCTAGAGAGCAAAAGTTTCCAAAAAAAAAAAAAACTACATAAACAAAAATGTTTCCATTCCCATATAAAATGCTTGTGGATAATTGTTATACGTATAATTAAATTAAAATCCTCTTTAGAAAGTTTTATCTGCAAAAACACATTCTGAAATTACTGAATGAAACTTGCTGGGTTGCCTATTGTTGTTTCTTTAAATGGATCCCTATTATGCTTACAGAAAATCAAACATGAAATTCTATACATATCAGACTTTTGAAAAGATATAAGTTAAAATGGTATATTTTAAATTAACATTTTTCATTCAACATAGAAAGATAAAACATTTAGCTTGCTTACTGTAAAGAATCTCTGATGTTCTCTAGTTAGTTCTTATAAAACTCTGGTTTAAGTCCAACCGGATCATTCTCTCTATTTCCCATCCTCCAAAAATGAACATTGAAAAAGAAGCACAAAATCAACTTACAGTTATTAGGAGAATAACTGAAATCATTTGAATAGCATTCTGTGTAGATTAAATAATAGAAACATATACTCAAGTTCCTACACAACAAATGCTTAGTCAATAGACCCATGTAGGTCAGAGTAACACATAACTTAATCAAGCATCCTAAAGAATAAAAAAATGAATAAAAATAACTTCAAGAAACCACTTGGTAGTGTCACAGGTAAATAACTCAGTTCACCTCAATGCTGTTTTAGGACAGATCATCCGAGGCAGCACTAATAAATTGTGCATGAAATTGATTTCATCTATATTGGAGACATAATTTGTCCTGTGGTGTGTCCTGTTTGCTGTTGACTAACCCTTTCATTTCATGTATTTATCTGTTATGTAACCTCATGTGTAAGACCTCATTTACAAGAAGAATTTTAATTTCTTTATTATGAATTTTGTGGATTTCTTTCTTATCAGTCTACTGAGTTCTCAAAGCAGAAATCTCAAGTCCAGATTCAATTTATTGTAAATTATTTGTAACTGATTGTAATACCATGGTGAAAGATTAATACCAAGAAAAACTCATGCAAGTAAGCAAGGAGTCAAAGAGAATCTTAAATTTAGATATTTTTAAGTTTCACTTTTCGTACTGTGTTTTATATTCTTTCAATTATATAAATTAAGATTGACATCTCAATGAGTTTAAGATACAAATAAGGTGGTTATGGTTCTTATTATTTTAGACTCCATGTTTATTGATAATGCATTATAATGTGTTTAAACCAAAATAAATCACAGCATTTGAGTTTGTTTCTTTGTTTTAAAACCTTTTCATATTCTAGCTTCTCAGCATAAAAAGGCTTAGCAGAACAGGTTGGACTATACCAGCTAACTAAATGTTCCCTCTTTCAATGTCCTTGAACAGAGCTGAATTGAGAAGAAAAAAAATCAAAAATGTTAACACAAAAACAATGAAATAATAGGGATGCTCAAAGCAAACTTTCTGCTGGATGTACCAAGAATATATCACACACTTAACTCTCATTGATGCTTCATATTTATATGCTACTGGCTACTTCATAGTTGGCTAATACATAAGATGACAAGAGAAAGAAATTATACTGTTATTGTCACCTTATGTGAACTCAACCAACATACACTATGCTTGAATGATTCTCCCTTATATAGAGTAGGAGTGATGAATAACAACTGTGCTAAGTATGTTCAAATAACCAAATTTTAATATTTTTAAAAAGTATCATTAATTATCATTTAAGAGTAAATAAGTCAAAGCTTTTATAACAAATACCATATTCCTTTCAGCTTGGATATCTACAAAATACAAAGGTATGTGTAATTTTTCAACAAACTAGACAACATGAGAGTAAAAGTAAAATTGAATGGACAACACTTTACTTCTCAATATGCATGAAAAGATGATGGGGGAAAGCTCCGAACTTTAAATTGTGATCTACCTTTTCAATGTCTCAGACAAACATAAATTTTTAAATCATAAAATATGTTACATTTAGGATTATATTTCCTAAGTAAATTATGTGTATGTATCCATAGTCTCCTACAAAAAATAGCTAAATAGGCAACAGTTCCACTATTTCTTCTTTACTCTGTGACTCATTTAGGTCTACAGAGTAGGCCTTATTTTTTAGTCATCTGATATCATCAAAATCTTTTATGTAATTGCCAGACAGAATTTTAAAAGTGTATCAAAGATTAAACCTCAACAATAGTTAATATATTCTATAGAAACTGAGTAGGTATACATTATCTCAGATATTAGACCAGCTCATGAACCTGAGCCATTTGTTATTAAATGTAATAGAGTGAACATTGGAATAATGTTTTGCAAACTCAGGGATTGCATAATGAAGATGTGGGAAAGACATATGCATTCAATATGTGATGACCAGTTCTGATTGTCATCTTAAGTGAATTGAGAAGTGCAAGGAAATTAATAACACACCCATCATGGTGTGTCTATATCTTTCCCAAGAAGATTAGCAAATGGGAGAAAAACCTCTGTCATTAATATGGTGATCCTCTAGGCAGGGCAGTAAGATGGACTAAAAGGAATTATATAGGAAGAAGCTCAAAGTATAGCTTTCTTTCCCAATCTGCTTCTTGACTGTTCCAATGTGAGCTGCTCTACTGCACCACATGTTTTCTGCCAAGATAAACTGAAGCTCTGAAATTGGGATTCTAACTAGTCCTTCCTCCTTATGTCAATTATTTTGTTACAGTGAGGGAAAAGTTCAAACAACGTACAAAGTCATGATATATGATGATAGTTGAATTCAAGGTCAGTTCAAAAGAAAAATGAAAAGACAGTTAATGTAAATGATGATCTATATAGATAACATTCTAAGGATTTAATAACTTACCTTACTCTGAACATACAAGAAATGTCAGAGTAAAAGCCTAAACCTCAAAATAAGATTTAATCATTGAGAAGAAAATGTAAATTAGAACACTTCTGACCTTCAGATGAATTATTTTCAAAAACAAGACAGAAAAGCAATGTTACTTATAAGACACAAGAAAGAAAATAAACTATTTAAGAATTTCAGATTTTTAAAAAGCATTTGCAATAAGGGAAAATTAAATGAGACTGGTAATAGGCATTTTCAATCACATCATTAAACAGAACCAATATAAACAATTTATAAACAAAGAAACTTCCCCATAAAAACTTGATAGAAAGATAAGATATAGTGATCTATACTTTTAATCTAAGTACTAAGGAGGCAGAGGCACATGAATCTGTGTGAGTTTGAAGCCAGCCTCATTTACATAGTGAGTTTCAGGACAGCCAGAACTACATAGTAAGTCCCTGTCTTCACAAAAATTAAAGATAATGAAAATACAATAAAAACTAAAACTTGATAGAAAAGGTAAAACAATAGGAAAGGAGTAAGAACTTAGAATCCTAATTTCAGAGTTTCAGTTTGTCTTAGGAGTAAGGGTGTGATAAAGTCAAGCAGCTAGGATAAAGAACTATAGAAAAGACCTAGTCAGGCATTTAGAACAGGAGAAATAATGCAGGTCTTAAATCTAATTAGAAAACTGTTGGTTACTGTTAATGTATGCTTGCCATTATTGTGCCACACTGGTCATTGTTGTGGTTCTGAGAAGCCCCAAACAGGTCTTCTTACCAGGAGTGACCCTGAGAGAGACACTGAGGTACAAATCGATGCAAGTATACGAGGTCTATTGATCTGGTGCATCGGGGTTGACCTCTGTAGAGTCTCCACACAGGAAACAGAGGCAACCTCGAAGTAACTTACAAGCTTCTTTTTATACTTTTTGTCTTAAAGCTATTTTTAGCAGCAGCATATCCTTCAAATTAATTGGTTAGAAGCAATGGCATAAGTCATCAGGGTGAAAAGGTAACAGAACATACCACAAGGTCTATCTTGTGACACTTGTGGTTGGTACCAGAAATTTTCTTAACTAAGGGACTTTCTTAACTAAGGGATGTGGGGGCAACACTTGTGGTCTCTTGACCAAGCTGAGTGTAACTTGTGATTATTCTCAGAAATATCTCTGGACTAAGGTTTCCAAGAAGATTCAGGCCTACTTGTACATTCTCAGACCTGACTCAAGTTTGGTGAACTCCAGCTTGAGCCTTACAGTTCACATGTCATAACTAGGTAGAACTGTTGGTTGCTTTCCTCCTTAGGAAGCTTGTATGATATTTTCTTATACCATGAAAGCTAGTGCTCTAGGAGGACACATTCCTGTAAGTTCCAGCTCAAGGGCTTCTGAGTCCTTTTGTGAAGTTCATGGCATCTTCAGAAATAGGAAATTGCCTTCCAACTTTAGAGGAATTTAAGGGTAAAAGCAATAGCCTGTAATGTTTTTGGAGTCTCTTGGCTATAGGGAACAGAGGAAGCTCCATGTGGGGAATGGCCTGAATGTGTACTTTAAAATGACCATAATCTTTTGAGGGCTCTAAAACAAATTGACTTGTGATAAGTTGACAAACCATCACCCATATGCAATAAGCTTAAGGGGGATGGCAAAACTAAAATCCCCTGGAGTTGAAGAATTTATGAATGAGTGATCAATTTGAAGCTTCCTCTTCCTAGGTATTTAGAACCTTAGATTTCCTACATAGAGAGACCTACAGATATTTACTAACCCCTTCCTCTGTGCTACACCTGTTACCAACTTCAGGGTGTGTTCATGTATTCTTTATTTCATCATCACACCTAGATAGGATTTTGAGACCAAGAAGCTGAACTCAAGCTGAAAACAGGACAGTAATACACATAGTAGCATAACTGAGGAAATTCCAGGAAACTTCAACCCTTCGCAGAGAATTACAGGCAACTAAGAAATGCTGAGAGCAGGAGAAATATCCTTCCCAGAGAAGAGCCCACTGATTGTCTAATATCAAATCATCAGCTATAAAACCGTACATATAAGTAACATTATTTAGACTGAGTGTGTGTGTGTGTGTAAGTGTGTGTGTATGTGTTTGTGTGTGTATTGAGAGAGAAAGAGAGGACAGAGAGAGAGAGAGAAAGAGAGAGAGAGAGAGAGAAATTGATGAAAAAAGAAGCCATGAATTTATAATAGAGAAGGGAGGGAAATCTGAGAGGGTTTAGAGGGAGGAAAGTAAAAGGGTAAATCATATAATTATAATCTCAAAAAAAGAAGTAAATAAACAAACATCAAATGAGTGAATTGTCAGTTTGCTTTTAAAAGTACATATTCATTATCAAATATTTTCTAAAAATAAAATTTTTATAGGACAACATTACTTCAAACCATCTTTGTGAAAAATCTATTTACACTGAACCCATATGCTGCCTAAATTTAACCAATGTACAGCCAATCAGCAACTCATGAGAAGCACAAGTACTAATTGAGAAAGAGTGATCAGTACTATACTCATTTATTTATATGAACAAATATTCATATAAATAACACTAACACTAAATATTAATTTGTTATCATGGTTTTAAAATCAAGTCTCTTATATAAACTCATAATCCCAATAATAATCCAAAGAAAAATAAAGGTCTGAGTCCAGGGAGAAGAGAACAAGAATAACTAGAGGCAAAGAGAAGGACACTCTTTGGTCCATAGAAATATGAAATCAGTAATTCCAGGTCTGAAAAAGTAATTATTCTCTTAAAATTTTATATTTTGAAAAACTGATTTTATTCTTAGACCTCATCACATATGGAAAAATATGTTAACAAAGAAATATACTAACAACAAAAACTAATATGAACATCTAATACTTGATTTGGTGACAACCATAACCAGTATAAAATTACTTCCCCATTCTCTAGAACTGGAAAATGGATAAAGGTGATAACCAATGATTCAATTGCAATACTTTTCCAAATACAATAAGATAAAGATATACTTATTATGTCAATATCTTTCTATTTCAAGTATGCACAGGTTTGTGATTACTTTGGCTTATTTGTGTTATTCTTAATAAATAATACCATTGTTGAATTATAGATGAAGAATGCCATAAAACTATAAAAGACTCATATCAATTAATTAAAAGTATAAAACTCTAGACCCCACATCAGAAATAATTAAGAAATCATTTTATTAATAAATAATTAAGAAAAATCAAGTTTTTTCTGATGAAAATTTATTCATAATTCTATACATTATTCTGTGTGACTTCAGAAAAAAATAAATCTTACTCATATGAGATATTACTCTATCCTTGATTGTTCCTCCATTCTGTAATATTAAACGGTTGGAAAGTGGTGGGACAAGCACTGGGAGTCAATAAAGTCCTCAAAGTTTTGACAACTTCAAAACCAAAAACAATTCAACTCTTGGAAGGTTGAATATAAATAGTACACTGTAAAACCATGTATTATTACATAGTCAACATGTAAATAAAAACTCTTTGACAAATGAATCCTTTTATCACAGAATACATTATTAGCCAATGATTAAGTAAGGAAAATTGAAGGATGAGGAACAAGGAAGAGCTGGCAATTGCTAATTGAAACAACAATCCAAGGTCAATCATGGTAAATGATTATAATTTTCCTAAATACTGCTAAAATAGGATCTCTGTTTTTGGTACACCAGGCCACTGCTAATTAATTTTCACATGAACAAAGGAGTTAAGATGACTATGACTTTTTAATTCATAGCTTAGCTCCACCAAATCAGGGCATATCTAAGAGTAAACTTTTAAGGAAAAGGTCAAAATGGCAGAAGAAATGGGTAGTGGTGGTGGTGGTTGTGTAGGAGGAGAGGTTTCTCCATTTATTTCAGAAATAGCCTAGGGCTTTGATTCCAATTCTTGCTTTTCAAGGGCAAGGGCACTTTTGAAAAGATTGGGAAAGAGCAAATAAAGTAGGACCCTTCTCTCGTCAGTCTTGCAGGCTAATTTAATGTGCTTCTTCCTTCTAAAGTCCCAACTGATTTCTAAGTATAAGAACTTTGCCAGTTGATTTACAAATAAAAGTCCTCAATAAGCCTCTGTTATTGACTGTCTGGAGCCTTTGCAGTGGGTAGCAGTGACTGCTCAAGATTGTTCTCAATTCTTTGGAAGAAGAGATACTTTATAAATAATTTCATTATCTGAAGAAAAATGGCAAAGAAAGTACTAGGCATAGGTGATATGAATTAAACATATTCAAAGTCAAAGACCTAAGTATCCTATGAGAGGAATTACCTTTAAGAACACATCTCGATCTCTGTTCACTTCTAATCATAAATAATTAAATTGAAGAATCAGTAAAATGACAGCTTCCACTTAGCTTCTATTAATCACTGTTACTGAGTAGTGGAAAGTGGCATGTGGTTCTAAAATCATGATGTGATTTTGCTTTATAAATATTTATAACTAACATGGGTTGGCTTTAGCAGCCTTGCAGTAAGTGTGTGAAAGCAGAAAAATATCACATTCTAAGGTAACAGTTTATTATATGCAATAAATAAATTTCTTTATAAATTTTCAGCAACATCTGAGAATCTAGAAAACACTGGTTTTTATTATAATCAATAATCTAAATGAAATTAGATATGCAAAAGTATGTATATATGATCACAAATTCATGTATACAAGTGCATGCATATTTGTTTAACTTGTGGGCTTTTTCTTTCATCACAGACATATACATTTTGTTGATATTGGTTATTCTAAATGTGAGCAAAGGAATATAACTATAAAATAACAACAACATTAACAAAAAACTTGAAGGAAGTTGAGAGAATGGAGAAAATAAAAATACCTATTAAAACACAGTCAATGGTGTCCATGTAAATATTTACTGGTATAATAAGATGTATGATAAAGCATGGTATGTTGTTTCATTCTTCAAATTAGTATATGAACATTTGCTCCTTATATGTAAGTAAGAAAAGCATCTAATTATAAGATGAAAAGTAATGCCTCTTAACCTAAGACTTGCCCACAACTAATATTAATATATTGGAGCCGGATGTAGGTGAGAGTTTCCTTAGGTTTTATGTTTATTTGAGCTGCATGCATCACACTTTTATTAAAAATATGAAGCCTTATCTCAGCTTATATTACCAATCATTTCTAAATATACTCAGTTGTTTGCATTTTAACAAGAGACTCAATGATTTTTGTTTGCTTGCTTTTATTTTTTTTATATTTTACTAGTTCTCTGAGAATTTTGTACAATATATTTTGATCCTACTAACTTTTTCACGCCCACTAATCCAATGCCCATCCCTTTTACTCTCTACCCACCCATTTTGAGGTGTCTTGTTTTTAAAAGAAAGTTTGTTTGTTTTTTTTAACTGAGAGTTTTGCTACTCAAATATTCCTATGTGTATGAATGTAGGAGATGAGAGTCAACACATCAGTGCAGTATCTTAAAGAAGGCAGGTTGTTGACCAATCACTGCCTGATGGAAAGATCAGGTGAGAGGAGAGGGTGGAAGAAGAGATTATAGGGAGAGTTGATCAGAATTGGTGGACATTAGAGGTTAATCTGGTGACCTAGTGCAGTGGAAAATTCCTGGAATCTACAAGGATGACCCTAGTAAGGAACTCTAGTAACATGGGAGGCTGAACAGTCCATTTCTGTAACCAACCAAGGTTTCCAGTGGTGGAAATGGGACACCAATCCAGCCACAAAACCTTTGATTTATCCTGCCTGCAGAATCTGATGGGGCAAAAGAAGGAGAAAAACCCCATGTCAAGGTAGGAACGCTATGTCTGACCCTGCAGAGCTGGTCAGGAACCAGAAACTGGATAGCCTAAAGTTGATTCTCATTTTTTTCATAATACTTTTATTAATAATTTGAGTTTCATAAAATGTATCTCAATAACACCCTTTTCCCATTCTTCCCTGTTCCACCCTCCCACCCCTTAGCTCTCCAAAAAGAAAGAAAGAAAAAGAAAATTAAGTCATGTTTGTGTGGTAGGAGCATGGATGACAGGCTTCACCATGGTCTTTGGACACAGAAAGCTGCTCTGATTGTGTAATTTGATCTAGCCTATACTAGTCTGAGATGAAGCATCACACAGTTCGAACTGAAGTTGGGCCTCACCAACCAAGCAGGAAGACCAAGCAGGCTTCCTGTTATCTTGCAAGCACTGGGGCATCCCACAGACACCCAGATATTCCACAGGGACCAGGTCAGGGACTCCCACAGGCAACCGATCATCCCTCAGGGACTAGGACCTCATACAGGCACCCTGTCATCTAGCTGTCACCATTACTTTCCATGTGTATCAGTGTCTCCAGCAGATACCCAGATATTTTACAGGAACCCAGACATCCCATAGGCACCCAGACATCCTCAGGTACCAGGGCCTTCCATAGGCATCAGGACCTACCACAGGCACCAGGGAATCCAGCCAACACCCAGGTATCAGGAAGGCACCCTACAAATCTGTAGACACCCAGACATCATGCAAGAAGTAGTCTTCTCACAGGCAACTCTTGGCATCTGATCATCTTGCCAGTACCTGGATATCCAACAGACATCAGGGCCATACCCTGGCACCAGCATGTTCTGCAAGTGCCCAGACATCACACATATACCCAGTCATCTGATGGTCATATGCACCAAAATCTCCCAATGGCACCTTGAGTTCCCACAGGAACCCAGACATACTGTAGGCACCAGAGCCTCCCACTGGGACCAGGAACCCCCACAGGCACCAAGGCATTACATAGGCATCTGGACATCCCATAGGGACCAGGACTTCCCCAGTCTCCAGGGAATACCACAGACTCCCAGGCATTATTCAGGCACTGAATCCACAGACATCCTAGCATCTAAAAGGCACACAGGAATCCCACAGGCACCTGAACATCACACAGACACCTGGACCTCCAGCAGGAGCCTGATATGTGTGTGTGTGTGTGTGTGTGTGTGTGTGTGTGTGTGTGTGTGTAGTTTTTCAAGACAGTGTTTCTCTGTTGTAAATCTTGCCATCTTGGAACTCACTCTGTAGACCAGGCTGGCCTCAAACTCAGAGATCCACCTGCCTCTGCCTCCTGAGTGCTGGGACTAAAGGCCTAATTCTTAATGATAGTCTGCTATGCTCATAAATTAGTGATTAGCCCAATCATCATCAGAGAGACTTCTTCCAGCAGCTGTTGGGAGCAGAGGCAGATGCCCATGTCAAATATTGGGAAGAGCTCTGAGAACCCAAGAAAGAAGGGGGGGAGGAATTTCAGGGGCCAGAAAGGTGAAGGACACCAGAAGAACATGCCACACAGAGTAAACTGACCAAGACTATTATGGGCTCACAGACACTGAAGAGGCAAACACAGAGCCTGCAATGTCCCCTTCATATATCTATGGTTGTATGACCTGATGTTTTTGTGGAACTCCTAAAAGTTGGAGTTGGGGAGGGGCCCTTGAACCCTTTGCCTGGCCAAGGGACTCTTTTTCTTCTGCTGGGTTCTCTCATCCAGCCTCGAAGTAGGGGCTCATGCCTACATCAAGGCCTTGTTCCATATTTTTATGTCATTTGATTATTAATCCTGAGAGGACTGCTCTTTTCTGAGAGGAAGATGTGGTTGGGGAGTAGGATCAGACAAAGAGAGAAGATGGAGTAAAGCTGGAGGAGGAGAGGAGGAGAGGCTAGGGTTGGCATGTATTATATGAAAGATAAATAAATAAATAAATAAATAAATAAATAAATAAATAAATAAATAAATAAGAAAGATATGAGAATGGAGTGACAGTGCAGTGGAGAGACACTGAACAGACCCCCATCCCCAAAAGACCCAACAAGGGGCAGGGAGAAGACCACCCTAGAGAAGAGATAGAGTGGCTGAAATAGAGAGAGGTGGAACTGGAGATACAAGAGATCACTTTGATATTCTTAGTCAGTCCTGCTGCTGGGGACAGTGTGGATGTCTGAGATCTAATGCAATGCAAAATCTGATGATGTCTGTAATCCATGATACAGATGGAAAACATGTTAATATCCTTGATCTGTGCTTCACTGGGAGACCATATTTCTACCACTAGAAACCATGTAGATGTATGAAATCCCTTCTCCCAACAGAATACACATTGACATTTGTAAAACCTATGGATGCCAGACGCCATGCGGATGTTGATGATCCATGATTCCTGATGTCCCTAAAAACCATGCTCCCACCAAACAGACTCTACTTGACTTGCTTTTTTTTTGTTTGTTTGTTTGTTTCTTAGGTTGGTTTTTGGTTTTGTTTTGTTTTGTTTTGTTCCTTTTTGTCTGTTTGTTTGTTTTTGCTTTTTGTTGCTGTTTTATATACGGTTTCTGGTTTTTGTTTTGTTTTTTGTTCTGGATAGCACAGTGGTGGGAGGGTGTGACTGAGATACACTGTATGAAGTTTTCAAGTAATTAATAAAAAATATGTTAACAAAAAAGAAAGAAAGAAAGAAAGAGAGAAAAAAAGAAAGAAAGAAAAAAAGAAAGAAAGAAAGAGTGACTCTCCCTCTCCTGGTAGCTATCAACTGCCAATAACTCTTTAGAGTTAGGGGTGAGACTTTGTGCCCAGTTGCCTCTACGTGTTAGAAATTTGTCTTCCCTGAGTTTGTGAGTGTCTTTTGCATGCTATCTCAACTGCTATGACTTCATATGTGCAACTAGTCTGCTATGTCTAGAAAACAGTTGCTTCCAAGTACTCATCAACTTATGATTCACCTATGACTTTTACAATCTTTCTACTCCTTGTCTACAATAAACCCTGAGCCTTGGGAAGAGTTGTGTAAGAAAGATTTCTCTCACATTCAGTCAAATTCATCCACAATCTCTCCTTCTCTACAACTTGACCAGTTTTGGGTGTATGTGCTTCATATCATCTACTATAAAAAGAAGCTTCACTGATAAAGGGGTTGAGAAATGCATTAATGTATCAGTATGAGCAATTAGGAGTCTGTTTAATAATATTTAATCTATTTAATATTATTTTAATTTATTTAGAAGAATAATAGGTTTTCCCCCTAGGGTAGCAGTTCTTAACCTGTGGGTTAAGACCTCTTTGAGAATCAATGGACCCTTTCACAGGGGTCTCCTAAAACCATCTGCATATCATATATTTACATTATGATTCGTAACAGTAGCAAAATTACAGTTATGAGGAAGCAATGAAAATAAGTTCATGGTTGGGGGTCACAACAGCATAAGGAACTGCTTTAAAGGGTCGCAACATTGGGAATCACAGGGGTCTCCTAAAACCATCTGCATATCATATATTTACATTATGATTCGTAACAGTAGCAAAATTACAGTTATGAGGAAGCAATGAAAATAAGTTCATGGTTGGGGGTCACAACAGCATAAGGAACTGCTTTAAAGGGTCGCAACATTGGGAATCGTGAGAACTACTGCCCTAGGGCTTTCCATCTGTCTAGCCACATGTTCTTCTCTCTGATAATGGTGCCTGGTATGGGTTCCAACCTGTGAATTGTAGCTTAAATCCAAATCAAAAAACTGATTGATTATCTCATGACATTTGTGCCACTATAGGAACAGACAGCATGCCTGTCTATGAGAATTATCATTGCAACTCACAGTTTTCACTGATGAGTATGATTGGTGATTAGTTTTCTCCTTTGGTGGGATACAAGGTATATTCCAGTACTTTGAAAGATAATCTGTAGGTTGAAGCTTCTAGTGAGTATGAGCTTGATTTCTCCATGATCTATGACTCAAATACATAATGTTTTCAGCAATAGGATCTTACCATCAAGTTTTGGAGGATAGTCAAGAACATTGGCAATAGCTTTTAATATTTGGGAGTTTATGGGAACTCACTTGCCAACAACTCCAAAAAAGGTAAGCACTTATTTGTCTTTGATATCTAGCAATGATCTTGTCTTGTAGAGGGTAATCCCATTTTAAGTTGTTTTATATGTATATTTTCCTGAATGTGTAGACTAATAGAAGCTGCTGCAGTAAGAGATATTAATATGACTTTTTCTAAATGGAAAGGTAAGCAGCCTAAATGTCCAATGGATGAATAGGTAATAAAAATGTGGTACAATTACACAATGGAATACTATTTGGTTGTAAAGTAAAAGAAAATTATGAAATTCACAGGTAAATAGATAGAATTAGCAACAATCATTTTTAATAAGGTAACCCAGGATAAGAGACAAATTCATTTGCGGATGTTAGCCTTGATTTTTAAGGTATGTGTAGAGGTCAGGAAATTAATTAGGGGTGAAAGGGGAATTTCAAGAGGCAAGTTAATTCTAACTTAGCATTGGCATGAAGGGTAAAGAAGAATAATGACTATTTGTTCCTTTTGACATCATGGAACCATCTCCGGAGGCTCTTATCTCCCTGCCATCATAACAACTCAGAGTCTCCAAAAGAAGCTGGGATAGCTGTGGAGGCTCTTCATTGGACGCTGATCTTCAAAACAACCCACAAGAGTCTGATGAGACATTTTGGAGCAAGTGGAACACTCATAGATGATGTGGTAACAAGATATCTAAACACTATGTGATCCAGGGGCTTTGATTTTGTTGAATTTCTCATTGTGGAGGAAGTGGATGCATCTATGAATGCAAAACCACATAAGGAAGATGGGAGAACTGTGAAACCAAAAAGAACTGTGTCAGGAGAAGACTGTGTCAGAGACCAGGTGCCTAGTCTAACTGCAAAAAAGATCTTTCTTGATGGTATTAAAGTTGGCACTAAAAGACATTAGCTATGAGACCATTTTGAACAGTATGGGAAAATCGAAGTGATTGAAATCATGGCTGACAGAGGCAGTGGAAAAAAGTGGGGTCCTGCTTTTGTTACCTTTGATGAACATGACTCTGTGGAAAAGACTGTAATTGGAAATACCATTCTGTGGATGGCTACAGCTGTGAAGTAAGAAATGCCCTGTCAAAGTCTGAGATTGGGAAACAGAGCTGTGAAACAGAGAGATTGGAAGAGTCATCTCATCAGTAAATGACGGTACAATTTTTGTAACATCGATAGGTTACACATTTGTAAAAGAGAAAGCTTATCATGGATGTGACTGATGGTAACAATAACATTTTGAAGAAAATGATAAAAGGGTTTTGATCTTTTTAAATTGCATTTAGTAAAATATTTAACTTTTAAATCAGGTAGAAATAATTCACAATTTTGCCATTTCAAAAATTGCTCTCCAGGCGAATCTGATTAATCATTAGATTTCACAACCAATAATTCTGTTTAATTTCCTCATTTAACTCATTCATTCATTTAATCCCTTAATTTGTTATTGGAACACTAGTATTTTATCAGACATTGAGCTAAGCATGGGCATTAAAATTATATCTTTTTACCTATCACTTATTATATGCCTGTTACACCCTGAGGAAAATACATATTTCTGAGATTAACTTTATTTAATAGCATAACCAGGTTTCAAAATGTTAGGAAATGAGATTAATACAATTATGCCCCATACATTTAAGAAAACACATTTATCCTTTCATGCCAAAGAACATTTCCTGTAATGCCAGAACTGGGAAATTTAAGTAGTTGGTAGTAAGAGTTAATATTACAAATGGAAGTGATTTTTGTAAACTTTCTTTTTTTTCTTCTCTGTTATTACTTATGAAGAAGAAATACTTCTGAAATTAAAAGCTTCCTAGAGTAAAGCTGAATTTGTAACTAACTAAAGTAAATGTAAATCTTTACGTTAGACAATATAAGTCTATCAATATAATATAATTATATTATCAATATATATCTACCAATATAGGTTAATTGTAAGACAATAATCACAATAATGATATTGATAATATGAATGTAAAATCTGGCACCATTTAAAAGTATATAAACTGTTTTCTTAGTCTGGTACATAAATTAGATGATGACAGAAATAGATTATTCTGCAAAACCTTTAGTGAATTACAACTAAGGGGATATTGTCCCATTTTTATGATAATCAAATACACTAAAGAAGCAATACTGGTTAATGGAAATGCTCCTGCCTAGACAAACGTGGGTTCTTATCCAGTGAAAAAGACTCTAAAACAAGATGTGTATTCTGCACAATAGATTATTTCAATGATAAGATGACTTAATTTGTAGTCATAAGGGGGTATTAGCAAATTGGAAAGGGGTTATTAAAATTTACGTTACAGAATATTTCTGATAAAATTAATATGTGAGCTCTTGTATATATGAGATTTTTCTAAGGATACTATGCAGAAAATATCAGTTAACGCAGATAGATTCTTTTACTGTTACTGTGAATATACACAAATGATAATATTCGGGAAAATATGAGTTTTATAGAACTACAACAAAGTATACATGAATAGCAAGAGGTAGCTATTAAAAAAACATAAGATATTGAGATGTGGATGATACTTTTGTCAATAAAATATCTCTTGCCTCTCTACTAAAAGAGCAAACATCAGCAAATATGCATTTAAGAAAGAATGATTTGGTACCTGTTTGAAGAAAATCTGGGGGAAATGACCTGATTATTGGAGATCCTATATAGTACATAAAATAAATAATGAGACAAAGAGACCCAGAAGGATTGAATATGAGCAAAGAGACATTATTAATATATTTATTCTTTCAATTTCAAAACAGCTTAATTAAAACAGAAAAGTATCAAATGTTACTATTTCCTTGTAATTTTTCTTTGCAGCACTAATCTTTCTTTTCCTGACCTAAAATGTAGAGAATAATAGAATTCCACCAGTAGGTTAATCCTCTTAACTCATTGTAATAAGCCTAAGAATAAAGACACAAAGAATGTATTTGTTACCCAGCAGGGAGTTTCATAATTGCTAAATGGACAGTGTGGTTTACCAAATACCTAAAAAATGATTTCATTCACACAGAATAAAGTAATATCTATTTACTAAAACAAAAGAAAAATAGGAATATGTATTTTTTAACATTCCTTTTGGCAAAAGTGAAATAACAATATTTTATAGGATTTTCCCTTTAGTAAATGAACAAGAGCATTTTCAAAAGCCAAAAAATAAAAAAAATAAATAAAAACAACTAACAACAACAACAAAAAAAAAAAAACTAAAAAACAAACCCACAAACAAGTACATGATGAGAAGGTTGTGTACCATAAACTTTCCTTTAGTAAATGTCCTTATGTTTTAATTTGATTTTAATGAATTATATTTAAGATAAGGGTGAAATATTTATGCACATAAAAGCAGGTGAGGTGGCTTAGGATTCTAAAATTAACACACATAATTCATTGAGGCTTTCTTCCATAATATCACCCATGGTTAATACATTAGGTAGGACTGAGGAGAAATGTGGCAGTGGTGATGTTGCTGTTAATGGTGGGGATGGGTTTAATAAGCAGCACATTGAAGTAAAGGTAGGGAGAAAAATGTGTTCCCTTTTAGTGCTATTCAAATAACTGTAAAGTGAAAGTCACAAAATAAGAGCTGCCAAGCCAGTAACTTTCATCTAAATTGTATATTAATTTCATACTAAAGACCTGAAGGGAAAGAGAATAATAAGCCACGTAAGCAAACTCAATTGCATTCAGAAAATGTTCAGTTTATTCTCAAGCCATATAACTATAGTCACAAAAAATGCTGTTGACAACATTCAAAATCAGAAAAAAAGAATTTACGATGGCCGAATTGGTTTATTCTAAAATGATAAAAAATGGATAATACAGATGAATGTATTTTGAAGCAATAAAACTTTTTAATTAGCTTCTTGGATTATTTTTTGAGGGTGCACACATGTAAATATGCAAATGCATATGCCTATGTATGTGCATGTAGAGGTCAGACGAGGATTTTCGGTATCTTCCTCTGTTGATCTTCATATTATTGTTGAGATGGGGTACCATACTGAATCTGAAACTCATCATTCAGGTTACAACATCTGTGGTTACATCTGGCCTTTTAAAGTACATGCTGAGGAATTTGAATTCAGATTCTCTTGTTTTTACAGCATGTGCTGAGTCATCACCTCAGAACCTCTTAGGTTTTTGTTTGTTTTCTTCAGAGCATTCAGCCTTATGAAATGGCAAGCAACCATCAGTACATCCATTAATCTGTTCAGTGAATTTCTATGTATTGAAATAACGAAAGGTACATACATAATCATTGATCTACATGGGACACTGCAGGTACCATAGTAAGCAAATGCAGAGACAAAGCACTTCTGTGCAGGAGGAAAGTAGCTAATCCAAATGCAGAATAGGTTAGTGTAGACTTTTGAGTCCTGCATGAAGCAGCCTTAGACTCAGTCATTAGCCATGCTGTCTTGAGAAGATCTTAGCTTTGGCGAATGTGCAGTAGGGAACCCAAAAATTGTACTAGTAAGAAGTATAGAACCAATTAGAACATTTGCAAATGAAAGCTGAGTTTTTCTGTAACATGAAATGTACTTTTATAAATCTACCTTAGTAAATACCACGAGTACTACTGATTGTCAATTTGAAAAGATTTAGATTTAACCTCTAGTCATAGCTGTGACTGGTTATCTAGGTAGGTTACTATATTGGCCTTCTTGTGAGGAATCCTCTTTATTAAATTAATTAAAATGTGAAGAGCCACATTAAGTGTGGGTGGCACGTTCCAATAATGGCTGAGAAATAAGAAAGTCTTTGGAAAAAGCTTTTGCCTTTTGCCTGGTGTCTGTTTCCTCTTCCAGTGAGTGCATCTACTCCACGACTGCTATTGTACTTCTGTTATGATTGCCACTGACTTCTGCTGTCATCAAAACTCAGCTTATTCAGTCTTCCAGTGTGTACTGAAAGTGCACCAGCTCCATAAATCCTCAAGGCCTTCATCATTGGAGGCATTCAGCCTTGAATACAGGGAAGCTACTATGTTCTCAGTATCTCCAGTGTAAAGACAGCCATTGTTGGGCTATTCAAACTATCATCAAGGCCAAACAAATCCTTGTTGAATATATGTTCTCCTTCTACCCATCAGCTCCTTTATAGAAGTTTGGCTATTAAACTAATTTTTTTTTCTAAATAATACCTTATTGTATGTACCAACAAGGGACTTTCACAAATGAAGATTACATTATAATGAAAAGACCTAGAATATAAATGTGCTCTAAAATTATCTGTAACACTTGATGGGTACTGTTATCAGTAGGAACCATTACTATAAAGGAAATGATATGAAAAAAATCCCTTATTAAAAAAGATTTTTAGGAACTGGGAGATAGCTCAGGTAGTAAAATGTTTATAATACAAATATAATGACCTGAGTTTAATTTACAACAAAGATGTATCAACCCTGGTTTGGAGATGCACCCTCGTAATCCCGGTGCTAGAGAAAAAGAGATAAACAGTTGATCCCTGGTGCTTATTGGCCAGCCAGCCAAGCCTAATCAGTAGTTGCACAATATGTACTCATGCTCCCCATAACTCATCCCTCCAGTATAACCTGATGACATGAAATGCTCAAGATAATAAGCAATATTCTATTCTCCTAAAAGAGGGAATAGCTAAAAACACAGGGACTACATCAGGTAAGATCTAAAGCTGAAAAATGTGCCTCTTCTATCACTGTTTTCCACACCATCATGGAGAAAGGAAGAATTAGAAGTTATCCTACCAAGGAAGATACGGTAACTGATGTTCTCTTTTATCTACTTTAATTCACTGTGAATTTTTTTTAATATTCTCTGCTGTGCAATATATCTAAATGGTCTTACATTTATTTTTATATTGCTCAATTAGATTTTATTATTTCTCTGCATGGTTCTGCATCTATTCTATTATGTGTTCTCTATGTTTATTCCTTTGCACAACTTATATTATTCCCCACTACTTCTTACCCTATTACCCCCATGTCTCTCCTGATTCCCTATCCTCAACATGTTTTGTTTCTAACCTCCAACTTTCCATTTTCATTTATATTGTTTAAACTGTATGGATTCTAACAACATCCCAGTTTCTTCTATCTGTATGCCTTTTCCATCTCAATTCTTTTCTCAGTGGATTTAACACTATTCCCTTTATTTATCCAGTCTACTTCCCTTCCATTCATAATCTGAATAATCATTACATAAACAACACATTCCTCATTCCTTTGCCCCAGATAGCGAAAATTAATAAATGAATTTTTAACTGCTCAGTATATTTGCATAGTGGATGTAGCCATTAACTGGGGTTGTTTTTGAAGTTAATATCCAACTACTGTAATGATGTTGGACTTGTATACTCCTCTGAACTCCTGTGGACTGATGATGTAGCTACTGAGTTACACCTGAGGAAAACAAAACCTTAAATTACCACAATCTCAGTTGAACATTGCAAATATTTCAACAGAAAGACAAGAGCTGATGTGAAAAAAAAAAATCAAGAATGAAAAGATGAAGAACATCAATTACATGGTAGCATCTCTCTTTATTTTAAATTATAATAAAATGACTATAATTTCCTTTCCTCCCTCCAAACCTTCCCATATGTCCCTCCCCATTATCTTTCAAATTTCTGACTTTTTCTTCAGTATTTGTTATTTATTTAGTAATTTCTTGCATATATCTTCATATATAATATTCCTAAATATAACATGTTTAGTGTGTACAATGTTACTTTAATGTATGTTTTCAGAATTGACCACTTAGCACTTTAGTGAGTTTTATGAAAGAGAAAATCTGAAGTTAATAATTTAAAAAATTATAAAGGAATTCAATAAAACCAAAGATAACAAACTTATAAAAGAATTCAAAGCAAGGACCAGAGAAATTGCTCAAACGATAAAGGCATATATATATTTGTTTTTGAGACAGAATTTGTCTTTTGTATCTCTGCATGTCCTCAACTCACTCTGTAGACCAGGCTGACCGTGAATTCACAGAGATCTGCCTGCCTCTGCCACTCAAGGGCTGGAATTAAAGGCTTGTGCCACCACTGCCAAGCAAAGATAAAGACATTTTTGCATGACCTGGCAAACTAAGTTTGAGCCCCAGAATGCACTTAAAAATAGATGAAAAGAACCAATTCCATGATGTTTTCTTCTGATCCCCCCAAAAAGGTCATGCCGTGGGCACACACACATACACACACACCAGCATGTACATACACACAATAATAATACATTTTAAAATTTTAGAAAATATTTCAAAGAGAATACAAATATATCAACAAACATACATTGTAGAAAAGATAATATCTTCAAATAAAAAGAGGCTTAGAAAACTGGATATATACATTCAGAAAAAAAAAGAAAAAGCAAAAAGAAACAAGATCCCTATCTCCTAGCCAGGAAAAAATCAATTATAAATGGATCAAAGACTTTAATATAAGACCAGAAACTCTGAAATTGTTAGAGAAAAATACAGTGAAAATATTTCAAGATATAGGCATAGATAGAGACTTTCTGAAAAGTGCTATATTTGCACAAGAAATAATGCCAGAAATTGACAAAGGAATTTCATGTAATTAAGAGTCTCATGTCTAGCAATTAACTGAATTAACTAAAGTGAAGAGACAGCTTAGAGAATTAAGAGAAACGATTGGCTAACTATATACATCTGATGGAGGATTAATATATAAACACATTGTGTGAGAGCTAATGAAATAAACAGACTATTCTTAAACACTGTACAAATGGCCAATAAGCATATAAAGAAAGGGTCCCTGTCAGCAGCATTTGGGGAATTCTAAATTAGAACTGCTTTGAGATTCCATCTCCCCCACATAAGTAAGATGACAAATAACAAATATTGCAATGATACAGATCCTGTTTTCTTGGTTTCTGTAATTATTCAAAGTTATATATTTACTTCTAAAAATTATAATCCAGATTCCAGAAAAAAAAAAAAAACAAGAGCATGTGGTATTTGCGTTTCTGGTTCTAGGTTATTTTATTCGATTTAATATTTTCTATTTTCATCCAATTACCTCCAAATTTCATTGTTCATTTGTGCTTAATAGAAATCCATTGTGCATCTGTAGCATATTTTCATCATTCATTCATCAGTTAAAGCATATCTAGGATGTTATCATTTCCTAGATTTTGTGAATAAAGCAACAATGGACATAACTAAGCAAGAATCTGTGCAGTGGGATCTCAAAACTTTTGGGCATATGCAAAGGAGTGGAACAACTGGGTCATATAGTAAATCCATTTCAAACTCTTTGAAAACTTTTCACAATGAAATCCACAGTGTCTGCACTAGCTTGCAATCTCACCAACAGTGAACAAAGGTCTCCCCACAACCTCTCCAATATTTGTAAACAGTTGTTATCTTGATTTTAGCCTTTCTGGCTGTGGTAACACAAAATCTCAAAATAGTTTTAGGTTTTAATCAAGATGCCAAGGGGTAAAAAAGCAATTAAGCAATTAAAAACAATTGTTGATTTTTTTTTTTTTGAACAATGTAGATTCTACATTGGAGATGAAAGGAATGAGTCCTACACTATACACTATTGATAGGAATGTAAAATAGTCTAGCCACTACCTAAAACAATGTGGAAGTTCCTCAAGAAACTAAAACCATACCTAACATATGGCCTAGCTACCCCATTACTTCTGAGAACTTACCTAAAGAACTCAGTTCAGCATATCACAGAGATACTTGCAATGGATGTTTACTGCTCTACTGTTTATGGTATCTGTTTTGAAATCACTGTAAGTGAAATCACTATAAACAGAGGAATGAATAATAAAAATGTCATACTTGTACACAATGGAATTTTATCTGTCCTCAAAGAAAAACAAATACATGTTCTTTGTTGGAAAATGTAATCAAGTAGAAATAGTTATATTAGACAAATTAAGCAAGATTTTAAAAAACAAAAATTGTGTGTTCTTTCACTTGTGGATCCTATATTTTATATCGATATGTAAAATTCTGTATATAAATGATATGAAAAGAAAAGCAAAACTTCCAAGGTAAATGAAGGAGTCTAATAGGAGGAGAAGAAGGAAAAGGTGAGGGCAGGCATGAACATGGGAAAATATCCT
Organism: Cricetomys ansorgei; assembly: GCA_026225945.1. Lineage (NCBI taxonomy): Eukaryota > Metazoa > Chordata > Mammalia > Rodentia > Nesomyidae > Cricetomys > Cricetomys ansorgei. Next base: position 14,877,852 of record JAMJFZ010000199.1, read on the forward strand.
CATGTGATGGACTATGTACAATGAATGTGTGCCCATAAAAATCCCCAAAGGGTGAAAAATATGAATAATAATGCATTTGTATCAGGTTTTTGCAGAAATTCAAATCTATAGGCCATTATCAGTGAGGTGATTTCAGTGAACATAGACATTTGCAATGGGAGGTCATGAAGTACACAATAATACAACCTCCTCAAAACCCAGTGTGACATTCAGTTTCTTCCTACTTTGCTCAGTCTTGGAAGTCAGATCACTAACAGATATTGACAAGTGTTTTTACTGTATACTTAATAATTTCAAGTCATTTTAATAAAGGATGGCTAGAAAGAATTTTTAGTGCAGAGAAAACAATGTATTAGTAGTTTCTACCTCTTAAAACCTAGCAAGCAGTTTTGAAAACAATGTTGATTTTATTACAATTTCTAACAGAAATATACATAAAAATGAAAATTGGATTAGAAATATGCAGAATCTCTGAAGCACACAGCCCCAGAGAAAATGATTTGAAAATTATTATTCTAGAGTACAGTATGAGATCCATAGCAATAACTTTTCTATCTTACTCATGTTAAAATGACTGGAAGACTCTTGAATAGCAATTTACATCCAAAGGAAATTGATGCAATGAGAAGCCAGCATGGTTTGCAGAGTCTGCTCTGCTGCACCACATCTGTTAAGTACTGTTTTTTTTTTTTTTTTTTTTAATTTAGCAGCCCAAGCTTTTGCAAGGGAAAGAAGTTGAGAAAGGTAAAAAGAGGAAGGGGTCATCACTTATATTTATCCCTTAGCATTCTAAATTTACCACGTGATTCTCACCATTTTCTGTTTTAAATTCATGGCATTGTAGTAAAAGGTTGGTATCAATTCTTGTCTGATGTTACCATGGATTCACAATATATGATATGTTTCTTTTTATTTTTTGTTGTTTAAAATGAAGATATGTGTTGTTCTTTCCCACTATTTTTTCCACATTTTGAAGGTTCTTACGGTACGTTTTCTCCCCAAACTCTGTTCATTAATAAATAAAAGGTCATAAACTCATCTATGACTGTATAAAACAGGAATTTTAACAGGTGATTATGTACTGGAGATTATTAGAAATGGATGGGAAAGTGAAAATAACAGTATTATAAAGCCTATAAAAATACTTAAATAACTAGAGTCTGGCTGTTTCTTTACTGTAACCTTTTAATTTGAAATTTTTATAATTCAACCACTCCCCTTTCCTCCCTCCAAATATTTTCATGGACTCACCCTCTTGCTTTTGAATTCATGGCCAATTTTTCTTAATTGTTTGTGTGTGTGTGTTGATGAGTCTATATATTGTTACTTGCCTTTATATTTTTTTTAAACGAAATAAATTTTAAGAAATAAAAAGATCAGGAAATTGTAGATTCTTCATAAGCATAAAATTAGTCTCCATAACTAATAAATCTGAGGTTAACAGAACAATATATAGAATTAATTTCTTTTATCTAATAATCTTGGCTTCTTCATTCTCCTTCTGCTTACTGTCTGGTGTGGTTAGTTGTAAAGCACTTGCACTTGAGTTCCCTTTGAGACTCCAAATGAAAGTATCTTCCGTAGAATTCTGGAACCTTGCCCATACTATCAGCTGATCCTTTCATATATGGAACTCCCTTTTATTAAACTGCATAGAGAATTTTGTTTAAAGAAGTGGGTGAAAAAAAAAACACCTTCACAAACATTTCCTATGTAGAAAGAAGCATGGTGTCTTATATCTAGGATGATCTTTTAATGCATCCTGAAGATTAAGTGATTTGATCATGGTCATGTGACCAACACACTAGGACACTGGGGATTCCTATTGCATGCTATTGTTCTTGGTAGATTTATCTTCTTTATGTCATACTAATTTAAGCCTTTTGTACACAGTGCAGTTTCCTTTGGGCATTGTTGCACTGGAAGCTATCAAAAAAATCATTTATTGGAATTCGAATTGACTGTTAATATATAATATGGTACTTCCTGGTGATGCTTTGTATTTTAATTCTAGGTTATTTAGGGCAACACACTTGGCTTCTAGTCAAATCAAATCAGTTGTTCTACCTAAAGGAAATATAATTATATGTTTTAATGTTGCTTTTACAAATTACTCTCACTAGGTAAGGATCAATTAAGAGAATGACCT